>CM073586.1:87362632-88642632 GCA_037074715.1 Magnolia kwangsiensis
GAGAGAAGAAAACCTATCCAAAACTTCACTAATGAGTCCATACAGCATTAAATAACCTGAGTAGTTTCTTGTGCTTGCTAAGGGTTTGTTTGGACTCACCCTCAAAAGGGGTGTTGAAATTACAATTGGGAGTGGAGTCCCTCACAACGAACAATTGAGGAAATCGCAATTTGGCCACTACCAACGTACTTTCCTAATTATTGTAATTCAATTCAATGGTGAATCCAAACACAGCCTTAAATTTCCGCTAGTGGTGGAAATTGTGTGTTTTTCCTGTGAACAGAAGCATTCTCATTAATGGCACCATGGTTTAAATGATCAACCAGTGTGACTCTGTATTTTCGAGTCATATCGGTTATGGTTTGAATTATGGACCAAAAGCATCCTGTCCACTCATCAAGTAGGCCACATATGTATGCCATACATGTAGACTGTTTGCAATTCTTGTACCATCCATTGCATTGTACATGAGTAGCACAACCAATGTGTTTTAGTGGCCTGATTTATGAGCGATGTCATCCACATGGTGGGGGCCCACCTGATGCACGGTTTGGATGCCCTACAAACCAAGTGAAAATATCAAGCAGAACAATTAGCCAAAGAACTTCCTATTACAATTCCAATATCTAGATGTAAGAATCCAGATAATATCACCAAAAGGGCATTGTTTGGATTTCTTACCACTGTTATGACATCGGCAGAGATGTTCATTTCCGTCGCATGACTCCAAGTGACCTACCACCCATACCACCAACCTGCCGAAAAATATCAAGAATCATCAAGTTGTACATACACATGAACATACCAGAATTTTTCATGGCTTGAATCAGAGTTTGGATGCACTAATGAATTGAATCTAAATAACTAATCCAGCAGAGTTGAAAGTCTTGAAGTTGCAACTACCTTCTCAAGTATATTCATAATGAGGAAGTCTCCTTCAAATTGAGTTTCTTTCTTTTCAAGTCCAACTCGAAACTAACATGGTGTGATTGGAAGGAAGCCTTCTATATGAATACCAGGGTTCGTTTGGCATTGCGGATTCAAAGGGATTGTGGGGATTTCTTTCTTCTACTTTTTTTTTTGTGTGTGTGTGTGTGTGTGTGTGTGTGCACGCACGCTTTGGGTCGTTTGGTAGCAAGTATTTTGAGTGATTTGGATTTCATAGGAATCAAAATCCCCCCAAAAGAACCCTTTTTCCATTCCCACCTCAAAGCTGATTTATCTACTTGATTCCACAGGATTTAGAATCCATGCTACCAAACAAGACCTAAGGAAAGTAAGTGGAATTTGGCCATTTCCACTTTCTTGAACTAACTTTCGTGATTCAATTGAATGGTGCATCCAAACATCACATAAAGTGATAACAATTTTTTTTTTATTCTACAGTAAAAATCCACCAACTACAGAAATTGTAAAGTACAAGAACTAGACGTATAACCAAGCTGTGCTTTTCAAGCCAAATTAGCTGTTCCATCGCAATCTTGGTTAAAAATGCGGAATTCACAAAAAGTAGAAGAGTTTAAATTTGACTACACATACCATAAGGAAATTCTTTGTTTCTTCTCCATTGAATCTCAATATGATCACCGGGGCGTAAATCGCTCAGACAGTCAGAGATGTGAAGATCGTGTGCGGGCGTGTGAACCGGCGGTGGTCTTATTCTCTCCCACTGCACCCCTTCCTCTATCACTATCGTCCGCCGTCCATGTGGTGGGTACCTGTTAGAAGAAAAATCTAATATGAATAGGTGTTCAAATATAAGATGAAGTAGACCAAGCCATAGAGAAAATTAAGCCTTTTTATTTTTTTTATTTTGATGAAGAATGCTGAGAATTGAATCATTTCTTCTGTTTGCTCGTATATTTCTTTCTTGTACCTAATATGAATCAAAATCTTTAGTTGGAACTTCCCAAAGCTGACATGATAGACTAATGCCAAAAGGCAATAAACGATCAGGAATCGAGACCTTTCCCTGCATGAATCACTTGTGATTTTGGACGAAAGAGCAGGAAAATAGAAACCCGCTTGCCGATTCCATTTTCCCCACCACCCCATATGCCAATCCTACCTTGTTGGCTCAGAAGTCTTGCCAACTGCAATTTAGTGGCATGTCCAAACATAGCCTAAAGAAGCATGACCCATGGCTAATCTTATTGATGCAAAACCATGACAAACCACACGAATCGATGATCAATTGGATGGAAAAAGAATGTTGGTATGCATCTATGAATAAAGTAATTACGTACCTTGCATGAAAGGTATCCGTGCGGCAATCGTAGCTAAGTTCAGCATCATAACACGAAAGCATAAATCCAACATGCCCATGCTGCAGAACAGAACACATCACCATCAGAAACCATATCAATTTGCACCAGTTTAAAGGCTTCCACAGCTCACATTCAAAGTACAAAAAAACCAATATTGCCATGAAAAAATGAATACGATCTAATTCTACTTGAGAATCTCACACCATTGCATAGAAGGAAAAAATAAAAAATAAAATCAAATTACCATAGAAAGCTCCCATCTAAACATTTTAAAATCAAAATCATATAAAACTGTAGATCTGAAAACATGGAGGTGTGTGAATTATCCAAACCGGAGTTCAGCATATCGATTTATCAGAAGGGGCTGCACTCAAATGGTTCAGATACAATTCTTCATCAGACAGAATCACACTATGGGCGGACAACGATCTAAAAATCACATCGATCTGATGATTCACCTTTCCAATTGGTGGATCTTTTTTGGGTTCATTGCTGGCCATTGCTAGTGTTTGTTTATGGTTTCACCATCCATTTGAAGGCCGCCGGGATAGTCCGATCAGCAAGATATCTACTGTGAGCATTTGAAGTATACAGAAACGACTACTAAAGGAAATTTACCTCGCGATTGTAGACCTGAGCAGGGAACCAGAACTTCCCACTCTCGAGCGACAAGTACCAGGACATGATCGAATCAACAGGCAAAGAGCTCGCCGGCTTGCTAACACCATTGATCTTAGACCTCAGCCACGAAATTGGCCACAGACAAGAGAAAGACCCAAGCCACCCTTTCGACTTCCCGCCGTCCAAGATACCCAATTCCCCCCTCGACGCGATGAACCGCTGCCATTCTCTATAAGCAGCTCGGCCAATCACCTGGCCCCACTTCTTCTTCATGTGCCTCTCCCAGAGGTAATTGCTCCTACACCTCTCCCTCAAAGAGCTACAAACACCCGCCATGCTGCAGAGCCCACTAGGCGAGAGCTTCCCCAGAATGCATTCCAACGCCAATTCAGGCAAATCCAATATCGACAATTCATCAGACTCCTCCACATTCTCCACCTTCACAAGACTCCTCTTCTTTGAAGACATCTCTGTGGAAGTTCTAGCGACACTATCGCCGAAAACAAGCAAGCATGCTAGCTCTCGCCAGAACAAGCTCAACAACAACCTCACCTCATGCACCCATGACGGTAGGGGCTTCGGAGAGAGAGACGTGGAGAGAAGGATGAGGAAGGAGAGGGAAGATAACACGAAGAAAAGCATCGGATAGGTAGGGAGATTCTAAGATGGACGGATTCTAGCTACGCATAAAGGTTATGAGAAGCTATATGAAGGACCCAATTGCTCAAAAGCGATAGTGGGAAAAGAAAAATCCCCCAATTAAAGAAAAATAGCGGATCTGAGAATGGAAGATACCGCCGAATATATGGATTTTTAAATATATATATTTTTTTTTTCCTGGACGAAGCCCACCAACGTATCAATGGGCCTCGTCAGTGGCAGCTGTAGACAATCCACTCCAGAATCTGGCGGCTTATGATTAGTGAGAAATGAATTAAAAAACCCAGTTCTTGTTTTGCACCGTTGGAGTCTAGATACCGTTGGATCTATGTTGGCCAGTGCCGGGCCTTGTGCAGACAGACAAGACAGGCTGTCAATCAGAGCAGCAGGATGGCCCGGGAAATGGGTTTTTCTCTGATGAACATTCCAGATCTGTCATGGGTTTCTAGCAAATGAAAAAATCTCAATGGAATAGGATTGACATGGATGAAAATTCAGGACCCATGTCTTTAAAAACACAAACACTCAACAGGAGTAGCTGATATTGGACAATCAGAGGCTGTGGGTGGGCAGCAATCAAATCGAATTGTTCTCTTATAAAAAGGAAATTCTGGGTAAAGGAATCCTGGGTGTTGGGAAGGAGAGAGATTGGAAAAGATGATGATGAAGATTTAGATGAAGATGAAGTGGGGTCCACCCAGTTCATCCAAACCTCCACCACAGACCATCCAAATCCTCTACCCCTTGTTGAATCTCTTTGAAAATGAAGAACCCAAGATTCCAAAATGAGAGAAGAATGCAATGAAATTTGAATTTTATTGAATGGGGGGTTCTTGGGACAGGTGATCCAAATGGAGGGCTCTGATTGGATGGTTTGAGGGTCTAATTCCAACCAGAAAAAAGAGGGCCACCTGCACCCTTTTCCTAACATTCACCCAACTTCCTCCCTCCTAAAAAAACTGATTTCTGGAAAATCGCCCAACCACAGGAAAAAAAAAAACAAAGAGAGAAAGAGAAAATGACCACTGTAGACAAAACCTTTTACCCAGCGGTTTTTATCGAGGAATACAAACTTAAGTTACCAACTAAGACTAGCACGTGCGGACAGCAACTTTGAGGACGGAACTACCCCTCCTTTTTACTGCCATTGCTTTAGCCCTCCCTCCCTTGTCTCGCTCCATTTAAGAAAAAAAGGGGCGAAAACTCCACCGCTACATCCGTTGCTTTGATCGCACCACGCTCTAGCTGGATCCCACCCTCTCCATTCATCAACATTATCTCATTTTTTCTGAAAATATTTCCTCAACGGAAGAAAGTACGCATGATAGGTATGATATACATTTACCTAAACAGCATAAATTTTTTGTGTGCCATTGAAATGCCGAATGAAGCTCCCATCTTGGTTTTCGGTTCATCCATGCGAAAATCGTCCGATGAACATGATGGATTACAAGTAAAACATCATTGTAGGGGCATAATAAGATTTCTACAGTGGAAACACTATTTCCTGTGATGTGATCCACTTGATATTTCAATATGCCACCATTTTGGGCTGAAACCCTTGCTTTAGATGGAAAAATGGATGAACGTCATGGATAGTACACATACATTCAAGGTGGGCCCAACTCAATATTTTTTTATTTTTTTATTTTTTTATATTTTACTATTAATTTATTTTTTTTTTTTAGTTTTTTTAGGTTAGCTTGTTAGTACACACCCATGTCAATACACACACTCCATGTTAGCCATCCCCGCTAGGAATCGATACCAGGACCTCAAGTGTTGACATGAGGTATCTCTACTCAGTCTGCCAATTGAGATATGGATCTGAGTGTGCCCAACTTAGTTAACTTAGCACTATAAGTGCGTATTGAAAATTTTATGAACCGCTCGGTCAATTTCATTAATTGCTCGATCAAATTCACCGAAGAGAATTTCATGTAAATCTCGATCAATTTCATTAACTGATCGGTCAAATTCAACAAAGCAAATTATTAGGCTAGGTCAATTACATTTAAAGTTCATTCCAATTCATGTTAGCCTCACCCAATTTTAAGCTTGCCTCACTTAAATTGATGTTTCTCTTACTCAATTTCTCGGTTGCTTCGTTGAATTTTCTTCATTGCCTTGCTCAACTCCTAGGTTGCCTCGCTCAATTTCTAAGTTCCCTTACTCAATCCTCGCTCCAATTTCTACGTTGCCTCGCTCGCCTTGCTCAATTTCTAGCTTCCCTCGCTCAATTCTTAAGTTGCCTCGCTCCAATTTCGATGTTCCCTCGCTCAAATCCTAGGTTGCCTCACTCAATTTCTAGCTTCTTCGCTCAATTCGTAGGTTGCCTCGCTCAATTTCTAGGTTCCCTCGCACAATTTGTAGCTTCCCTCGCCTCGCTCGAATCCTAGGTTGCCTTGTTGAATTTCTTAGTTCCCTTGCTCAATAACTAGAATTTCTTGCTGAATTTCTACATCGCCTCGCTCAATTCCTAGCTTCTTTCGCTCAATCCCTACGTTGCCTTGCTCAATTTTTAGGTCGCATCGCTCAAATCCTAGGTTCCCTCGCTCAATTTCTAGCTTCACTCGCTCAATTCCTACATTGCCTCACTCAATTTCTAGGTTCCCTCGCTCAATTTTTAGCTTTCCTCGCTCAAATCCTAGGTTGTCTTGCTCAAATGCTAGGTTGTCTCGCTCAATTTCTAGCTTCCCTCGCTCAATTCTTAGGTTACCTTGCTGAATTCTTAAGTTGCCTCACTCAATTCCTAGGTTGCCTCTCTCAATTTCTAGGTTCCCTTGGTCAATTTCTAGCTTTCCTCACTCAAATGCTAGGTTGCCTCACTCAATTTCTAGCTTCCCTCGCTCAAATCTTAGGATTCCTAGCTCAATTCTTACATTGCCTCGCTCAATTTTTAGGTTCTCTCGCTCAAATCCTAGGTTACCTCGCTCAAATCCTAGCTTCCCTCGCTCAATTCCTAGGTTACCTCGTTGAATTCCTACGTTGCCTCGCTCAAATCCTAGGTTGCTTCGCTCAATTCGTACGTTGCCTCGCTCAATTTCTAGCTTTCCCCGCTCAAATCCTAAGTTACCTCGCTCAAATCCTAGGTTGTCTCGCTCAATTCTTAGGTTACCTCACTAAATTCCTACGTTGCCTCGCTCAATTCCTAGGTTGCCTTGCTCAATTTCTAGCTTCTCTCGCTCAATTTCTAGCTTTCCTCGCTCAAATCATACGTTGCCTCGCTCAAATGCTAGGTTGCCTCGCTCAATTTCTAGCTTCCCTCACTCAATTCGCAGGTTACCTTGCTGAATTCCTACGTTGCCTCACTCAAATCCTAGGTTACCTTGCCTCGTTTATTTTAATCACCTCATTTAATGTGGAATTTGAGGATTTGATTTTCCAGGAGGCATATGAAGTAGCCAAAACTCTTCCTAAAGACGAAGTTCCAGGAGGTATAAATAAACAACTACCAGCCTTCATATTCTGTTTGATTGGACAGTGGCCTTTTAGACCCTGAAATGAACCGAGAGATGAGATTTTAATGGGAATTAGAGGAATTTGAAGACCCTTTTTGGAATTGAAGTTGTTGGTTTAATTGATTTTTTCATCAGGCCTGTAATTGGTCTATTTCTGTTCTAAAAATGTTGGGAAGGTTTTGGTTGTTGCAATGGAAGAAGAAGGAAAAAGATGAGAAGTTTATGGGGATTAGAGGATTTTCGAGACCCATTTGGCTATTGCATTTGTGTGTTTGATTGGTTTTTTCAACAATCACTTTGAGTGGCTGATCTCTCTATCTTTTTTGAAAGCAGAAAAATATTGGATTTTAGAAGAATTTTGAGATTTATTTGGCTATTGAATTTGTGGGTTTGGTTGGTTTTCTCAATAAACCATCTGGGTTATTGATATTCTCTCTTCTAAAAACTATTTTTCTTGTATTTTGTTCTGTTATTTCTTTAAGAGGAATTTCTGTATGAAAGGTGTCACTTGGGTGCAGTTGTTTCTACTTCTTTCATCATTTACATTCTATTTATTGATGAAAGCTTGTTGAAAATTTCAGTTGTTTCAGACAATTTGAAGCAATGGCACTTGAGATGAATGTTGAAAGTCAAATGCAGGTAGCGAAATGTCAAGGTTCTACTTTGGAATCATTAAGTTCCAAGGCAGTATGTTCAAGACATATGCGCTCTAATAGGTAGATAAAATTCTATTGCAGATTTGTTTTTTCTGTAGTTCCAGTCCATCGTTTTAGTGTAATGTTCTCAGCAATTTTTCTGAAAAAGCCACATTTCTCTCTTTTAGTCTTCCCACCCCAATACTTTAAATCTTGTCCATCTCGGGATGTCCTTGCACTTAATCATGTGGAATTTTATGCACTATAAACTCCTTATGGGAATGAAAATACTTGTACACGTAGTTTCTTACCATTTCTGTTTGCTGTGGATATGAAACGACTCATGATGTCATCTATAGGTGTTTTGTATCTTTAGAATCTGAACCTTGTACCCAAAAAGGATCAGAGGCTTTCTATCAATTGGTCTGTTCCTTTTTCTCTTTGCATTGTAGTTTGGTAATGCAAGTGAAGAAGATCAGCAAGGACAAGGTTTTGGAAATGACATGTAAACTGCATGATAACTATTAAATAGGAAGGATCAGCGTCATGATATTACTAGTATAGCCTAGATGACAATTGTTTTGGAAGTCACTACTATAACTGTGGTTCCACAATGTATTCTTGTATCCCTTGCCCCCTAAATTCACAAGAGGCATCGCAAGTGCTGTAAGCTCCTAAATGAAATACCATTTTTTCTTCATGGCACTAAATTTTGCCATGTTGGATCAAGAATTGATATCCAGATAGCTAAGAAAAAGTTACAAATCCATTGAGATTTTTTATTACATGTAGGAATGTTTAGAAGAATTATTTTTCACAAAATGATGCTTTCCCTTTTAAGTTCTGTCAATGTTGATTGTTCATGTTTTATCTATTGATTCTCTTGTTGGCATAAATTTTGATCAAAGCTTCGGCTGTAAAACATGTAAAATTTTGGAGGTGAATCATACAACTTTCAATTCACTTTTTATGGTTTTTTAGGATTTAAATAGAAAATGAATATTTTTGGCTTGTAATGGGAGTCGTGATTTAAAAAATTCAATTTTGACCATTTGTTTTCCTTTTCTTAACCAACAGGTAATAACTATACTAAACATTATGAGAGTGGCCATGAACAAAAATTTGCATGCAATTACTTTTACGAATTGCTAAAACTATGGATTATTAAGGAATATGAGAAGGATTTTAAATGAAAAGGAAGGCCATTTAGTTAATTTGGTGAAGCCATGTCTGCTAAGTGACGCTCCCATGCCCTTTTACAATGGAAAAAACTTGGGTACTCTGGCAGAGCATGATCTTGATATGCAGGCACTAATAAATTGTCCATGTGTCATATGATAAACTCAAAACTAAACTGTAAAAAATCATGGACCCTGATATAGATTGATCTTAAACAGAAAATTGCATTGATCTAATTTTCCAACTAGCTAATTGGTGGATTTTTTTTTTCATTTTTAAATGGTGCTAATTGGTAGATATTAATGAATGGCCAAAATCAAAACAGTCAATGGTCCAAATTCAAGAATAAGTGTTCATAAAATAGAAGTCAAGATAGTTACATCAACCTGCATTTTGAATAATGAGCTGTCTAAGGTGGGATCCACGACTTGGACGGTTTGATTGAGTTAATGTATGTCATGTGCAGAATTTCAAAGCCTGGATATCAAGCATCACACCCAGATTGTTGAACCTCTCTCCTCTTAAAACTGCTTCTACACCCCCTATCTCCCACATCTTGCAAGCCACTCCCTCTCCACAAGCATTGCACGTGCCATGTACACTAGTATTTCTTTCTAAAAGATAGATTCTATTTCGACTTTTGGAGATTTGAGGGCGAGTTTAGACATAATGAAAGTTCGTCGCATTAAATATGCTTGGCATGAGTTTTTTCTTGAGGGTACTCATCTTCCTCTTGGTCCATGATATCCTGGCTTTTTTTCATTTCATTCGTATAATTTTTTTTATTATGTCAATGCAGCTAGGTACAACATTGGTGCAGTTATCTTGCTCTGGGCACCTGTAGCTAAATTGGTGAGTCTTCTTTCCTTCATACTATATGATTCATTGATGAAGTGGCCTAGCCATTTGGACAGGCGTATGTTTATATATTATCTCGAAATTGATGAAGTAGATCCGGATGTGCATCGGATCTATCCGGATGTTGAACGGGGGTCCCTAGAAGGTGGGAACCGCTGTTATGACCATGATGAAGCAGTCCATTTCACATGAATGGCATTGGAGGGGTCTGGCCATTTGGACAGACCATGTTTATGTATTTGCTCGAAATTAATGGAGCAGACCCGGATATGCGTCGGAGCTATCCGGAAGAGCGGGGGTCCCTGGAAGGTGGGAACCGTTATTATGACCATGATGAAGCTGTCCATTTCTTATGGACGACATTGGAAGGGCCTGGCCATTTGGCAGGCCGTGTTTATGTATTTGCTTGAAATTAATGGAGCAGACCCGGATGTGCGTCGGAGTTATCTGGAAGAGCAGGGGTCCTTGGAAGGTGGGAACCGCTGTTATGACCATGATGAAACTGTCCATTTCCTATGGACGACATTGGAAGGGCTTGGCCATTTGGACAGGCCGTGTTTATATTTGTATTTGCAGGGACCACACCCTAAACCTAAACCCGAACCGATTCTCAAATCCAAAAACCTATAACCTAAACCAAAACCAAAACTTATAACCTAAAGCCGAACCCATTCTCAAATCCCAAAACCTATAACCTAAACCAATACCAAATCCTATGACCTAAACCTGAACCCATTCTCAAATTCAAAAACCTATAACCTATCCCTAAACCTTAACCTATAACCTAACCTAAACCTATACTTATAACCTAAAACTATTCCCAAATCCCAAAACCTATAACCTAAACCTAACCTTAGCCTAAACCTAAACCTATAACCTATAACCTTAACCAAAACCTATAACATAAACTAAAACCAAAACCTATAACCTAAACTCAAACCCATTCTCAAATCCCAAAACCTATAACCTAAACCAAAACCAAAACCTATAACCTAAACCCTAAACCCGAACCCATTCTCAAATCCCAAAACCTATAACCTATAACCTAAACCCAAACCCATTCTCAAATCCCAAAACCTATAACCTTAACCTAAACCTAAACCTTATCCTAAACCTATAACCTATAACCTAAACCCGAACCCATTATCAAATCCCAAAACCTATAACCTAACCTAAACCTATACTTATAACCTAAAACTATTCCCAAATCCCAAAACCTATAACCTTAACCTAACCTTAACCTAAACCTAAACCTATAACCTATAACCTTAACCAAAACCTATAACTTAAACCAAAACCAAAACCTATAACCTAAACCCGAACCCATTCTCAAATCCCAAAACCTATAACCTAAACCTAAACCTAAACCTTATCCTAAACCTATAACCTATAACTTAAACCAAAACCTATAACCTAAACCAAAACCAAAACCTATAACCTAAACCTGAAACCATTATCAAATCCCAAAACCTATAACCTAACCTAAACCTATACTTATAACCTAAAACTATTCCCAAATCTCAAAACCTATAACCTAAACCTAACCTTAACCTATAACCTATAACCTTAACCAAAACTTATAACCTAAATCCAAACCCATTATCAAATTCCAAAACCTATAACCTAACCTAAACCTATGCTTATAACCTAAAACTATTCCCAAATCCCAAAACCTAAAACCTTAACCTAACCTTAACCTATAACATATAACCTTAACCAAAACCTATAACCTAAACCAAAACCAAAACCTATAACTTAAACCTGAACCCATTCTTAAATTCCAAAACCTATAATCTAAACCTTATCCTAAACCTATAACCTATAACCTAAACCAAAACCTATAACCTAAACTAAATCCAAAACCTATAACCTAAACCCAAACCCATTCTCAAATCCCAAAACCTATAACCTAAACCTAAACCTAAACCTTATCATAAACCTATAACCTATAACCTATAACCTAGACCAAAACGTATAACCTAAACCAAAACCAAAACCTATAACCTAAACCCAAACCCATTCTCAAATCCCAAAACCTATAACCTAAATTAAAACCAAAACCTATAACCTAAACCCGAACCCATTCTCAAATTCCAAAACCTATAACCTAAACCCGAACACATTCTCAAATCCCAAAACCCAAACCCAAACTTAAACCTAAACCTATAACCTAAACTCAAATCCCTAAACCAAAACCAAAACCAAAACCAAAACCTATAACCTAAACCCGAATCCATTCTCAAATCCCAGAACTTATAACCTAAACAAAAACCTATAACTTAAATCCGAATCCATTCTCAAATCCCAAAACCTATAACCTAACCTAAACCTATACTTATAACTTAAAACTATTTCCAAATCCCAAAACCTATAACCTTATCTTAAACCTATAACCTAAACCTAAACCTATAACCTAAACCAAAATCAAAACCTATAACCTAAACCCGAACCCATTCTCAAATCCCAAAACTTATAACCTAAACCAAAACCAAAACCTATAACCTAAACCCGAACCCATTCTCAAATCCCAAAACCCAAACCCAAACCTAAACCTAAACCTAAAACCTAAACCAAAACCTATAACCTACCCATTCTCAAATCCAAAAATTATATCAACGCAATTATAGCTACGGTTATAATCCGTAGCTAAAGTGTATCAAAAATTGTTATCTATAACTAATGTCGATATATCGATGATATGTAGATAATATCTACAACTTACGTCGATATATCGATGATTTGTAGATAATATCTATAACTTATGTCAATAATATTTACGATATTACCTAAAGCTATTACCTATAACGTACACCTAAAGCTATAACCTTAACTTAAACCTAAAACCTAAACCTAAACCTAAAACCTAAATGTATTCTCAAATCCTTAAACCTAAACCTACACCTAATCATAATTTCAAATCCTTAACCTAAACCTAAACTTGAAAACCCAAACTAAACCCGATCTCAAACCTAAACCCGATTCCTTAAACCTAAACCTTAACCTATTCTCAATTCCCTAAAGCTTTAACCTATAACCTAGAACCTATAACCTAAATCTAAACCTAAACCTAAACCTAAACCAAAACATATAACCAAATTTTCAGTTTGCCCCGCTCATTTTTCAGTTTGCCCCGCTCAATTTCTAGTTTGCCCCGCTTAATTTTCAGTTTGCCCCGCTCAATTTTCAGTTTGCCTCGCTCATATAAAGACGGTTTGGATATAACACATACATCATGATGGGACCCACAAAAGCAAAAAAAATCAGTTTGCCCCGCTCAATTTGAGCAGGGTAAACTAGAAATTGAGCGGGGCAAACTGGAAATTGAGCGGGGCAAGCTAGAAATTGAACGGGGTAAACTGAAAATTGAGCGGGGTAAACCAGAAATTGAGCAGGGTAAACTGAAAATTGAGCGGGACAAACTGAAAATTGAGCGGGACAAACATGAAATTGACCTAAACCTATAACCTAAACTAAAATCAAAACCTATGACGTAAACCCGAACCCATTCTCAAATCCCAAAACCTATAACCTAAACATAAACCTAAACCTTATCCTAAACCTATAACCTATAACCTAAAGCAAAACCAAAACCTATAACCTAAACTCGAACCCATTCTCGAATACCAAAACCTATAACCTATCCCTAAACCTTAACCTATAACCTAACTTAAACCTATACTTATAACTTAAAACTATTCCCAAATCTCAAAACCTATAACCTAAACCTAACCTTGCCATAAACCTATAACCTAAACTCAATTCCCTAAAGTGAAACCTATACCTAATCCTAATCTCAACTCCCTAATATAAATGTAAACCTAAACTTAAAAATCCAAACTTAAACCCAATCCCGAACCTGAATCCGATTTCCTAAACCTAAACCATAACCCATTCTCAAATCCAAAAACCTATAACCTAAACCAAAACCAAAATCAAAACCTATAACCAAAACCCGAACCCATTCTCAAATCCCAAAACCTATAACCTAAACCCGAACCCATTCTCAAATCCAAAAACCTATAACCTAAACTGAAACCTATAACCTAAACCTGAACCCATTCTCAAATCCAAAAACCTATAACCTTAACCTAAACCTATAACCTAAATCAAAATCAAAACTAAAACCTATAACCTACCCATTCTCAAATCCAAAAATTATATCGACGCAATTATAACTATGGTTATAATCTGTAGCTAAAGTGTATCAAAAATTGTTATCTATAACTAACGTTGATATATCGATGATATGTAGATAATATCTACAACTTACGTCGATATATCGATGATTTGTAGATAATATCTACAACTTATGTCGGTAATATCTACGATATTACCTAAAGCTATTACCTATAACCTACACCTAAACCTAACCTAAACCTATAACCTTAACCTAAACCTAAAACCTAAACCTAAACCTAAAACCTAAATGTATTCTCAAATCCTTAAACCTAAACCTACACCTAATCCTAATCTTAAATCCTTAACCTAAACCTAAACTTGAAAACCCAAACTAAACCCGATCTCAAACCTGTACCCGATTCCCTAAACCTAAACCTTAACCTATTCTTAATTCCCTAAAGCTTTAACCTATAACCTAGAACCTATAACTTAAATCTAAACCTAAACCTAAACCTAAACCTAAACCAAAACATATAACCAAATTTTCAGTTTGCCCCGCTCAATTTCCAGTTTGCCTCGCTCATATAAGTACGGTTTGGATATAACACATACATCATGATGGGACCCACAAAAGAAGAAAAAAAATTCAGTTTACCCCGCTTAATTTCCAGTTGAGCGGGGTAAACTGAAAATTGAGCGGGGCAAACTAGAAATTGAGAGGGGCAAACTGGAAATTGAGTGGGGCAAACTAGAAATTGAGTGAGGCAAACTGGAAATTGATCGGGCAAACTAGAAATTGAGAGGGACAAACTGGAAATTGAGCGGGGCAAACTGAAAATTAAGCAGGGCAAACTAGAAATTGAGCGGGACAAACTAAAATTTGAGCGGGACAAACATGAAATTGACCTAAACCTATAACCTAAACCTAAACCTATAACCTATAACCTTAACCAAAACCTATAACCTAAACCAATACCAAAACCTATAACCTAAACCCGAACCCATTCTCAAATCCTAAAACCTATAACCTAAACCTAAACATAAACCTTATCCTAAACCTATAACCTATAACCTAAACCAAAACCAAAACCTATAACCTAAACCCGAACCCATTATCAAATCCCAAAACCTATAATCTAAACCTAACCTTAACCTTAACCTAAACCTATAACCAATAACCTTAACCAAAACCTATAACCTAAACCAATACCAAAACCTATAACCTAAACCCGAACCCATTCTCAAATCCCAAAACCTATAATCTAAACCTAAACCTAAACCTTATCCTAAACCTATAACCTATAACCTAAACCAAAACCAAAACCTATAACCTAAACCCGAACCCATTATCAAATTCCAAAACCTATAACCTAAACCTAACCTTAACCTATAACCTATAACCTTAACCAAAACCTATACCCTAAACCCGAACCCATTCTCAAATCCCAAAACCTATAATCTATAACTTAAACTAAAGCCAAAACCTATAACCTAAACCCGAACCCATTATCAAATCCCAAAACCTATAACCTAAACCTAACCTTAACCTAAACTTAAAACCTATAACATATAACCTTAACCAAAACCTATAACCTAAACTAATACCAAAACCTATAACCTAAACCCGAACTCATTCTCAAATCCCAAAACCAATACCAAAACCTATAACCTAAACTAAAACCAAAACCTATAACCTTAACCCGAACCCATTCTCAAATCCCAAAACCTTAACCTATAACCTAACCTAAACCTATAGTTATAACCTAAAACTATTCCCAAATCTCAAAACCTATAACCTAAACCTAAACCCGAACCCATTATTAAATCTCAAAACCTATAACCTAAACCAAAATCAAAACCTATAACCTAAACCCGAACCCATTCTCAAATCCAAAAACCTATAACATAAACCTAAACCTTAAAATAAACCTATAACCTATAACCTAAACCAAAACCTATAACTTAAACCTAAATAAAAACCTATAACCTAAACCAAAACCAAAACCTATAACCTAAACCAGAATCCATTATCAAATCTCAAAACCTATAACCTAAACCAAAACCTATAACCTAAATCCGAACCCATTCTTAAATCCAAAAACCTATAACCTAAACCTAAACCTTAACATAAACCTATAACCTAAACCAAAACCTATAACCTAAACCTAAATCAAAACCTATAGCCTAAACCAAAACCAAAACTTATAACCTAAACCGGAACCTATTATCAAATCCCAAAACCTATAACCTAAACTGAAACCAAAACCTATAACATAAACCCGAACCCATTCTCAAATCCCAAAACCTAAACCTATAACCTAAACTCAAATCCTTAAACCTAAACCTAAACCTAATCGTATAACCTAAACTCAAATCCCTAAACCTTAACCTATAACCTAACCTAAACTTATACTTATAATCTAAAACTAGTCACGAATCCCAAAACCTATAACCTAAACCTAAACCTAAATTTGAAAACCCAAACCTAAACCCGATCTCGAATCCAAACCTAACTTCCTAAACCTAAACTTTAACCTATTCTCAATTCCCTAAAGCTATTACCTATAACCTACACCTAAACCTATAACCTTAACCTAAACCTAAAACCTAAATGTATTTTCAAATCCTTAAACCTAAACCTACACCTAATCCTAATCTCAACTCCTTAACCTAAACCTAAACTTGAAAACCCAAACTAAACCCGATCTCAAACCTGAACCCGATTCCCTAAACCTAAACCTTAACCTATTCTCAATTCTTTAAAGCTTTAACCTATAACCTAGAACCTATAACCTAAACCTAAACCTAAACCTAAACCTTAACCTAAACCTAAACCAAAACATATAATCAAATTTTTAGTTTATCCCGCTCAATTTTCAGTTTGCCCCGCTCATATATGGACCGTTTGGATATAACACGTACATCATGATGGGACCCACAAAAGAAAAAATAATAATTTCAATTTGCCCCGCTCAATTTCTAGTTTGCCTCGCTCAATTAAGCGGGGCAATTGAGTGGGGCAAACTGAAAATTGAGCGGGGTAAACTGAAAATTGAGCGGGGCAAATTAGAAATTGAGTGGGGAAAACTGGAAATTGAGCGGGGCAAACTATAAATTAAGCGGGGCAAAATGAAATATATATATATTTTTTGCTATGTTACTTTTGTGGGTCCTATCATGATGTATGTGTTATATCCAAACCATCCATATATTTTACGAGCTCATATTAAGGCTTGAGACGAAAAATAAGATAGATCTAACTATCAAGTTGACCACACTGTAAAAGGCAATGAGAAATTGAACGTCTACCATTGAAACCCTTTTAGGGGTTACAAAAGTTTTGGATCATTATGAAATTTTTTTTCCTCTTCATCCAGGTCTTTTTGACCCTATGAATGAACTTAGACGAGGAGAATTTCTCACAAACATCACAGTGGGCCCCCTAAAGGTTTCTAATGGTTGACGCTCATTCAACACTATTTCCTGTAATGTGGTACACTTGAGAACTGGATATATCTCATTTTTGGTCTCATACCATAAAATAATCTGGAAAAATATATGAATTGAGCGAGACAGCCTACGAATTGTGCGAGGGAAGCTAGAAATCCAGTGAGGCAATATATAAATTGAGCGAAGGAACCTAGGAATTGAGCGAGACAACCTAACAATTGATCGATGCAACGTAGAAATTCAGTGAGGCAACTTAGGATTTGAGTGAAGTTCCCTCGCTCAATTTTAACGTAGCCTAAACCTCGCTCAATTTCTAGGTTCCCTCACTCAATTTCTAGCTTTCCTCGCTTAAATCCTAAGTTACCTCGCTCAATTTTTAAATTCCCTCGCTGAACTCCTATGTTACCTCGCTCAATTTCTAGCTTCTCTCACTCAATTCATACCTTGTCCTGCTCAATTTTCAATTTACTCACTCAATTTCATATTTGCCTCGCTCAATTTTTAGTTTGACCATGAAGTGATTGAAATTGATCGTGAAGTGAATGAAATGTATTTTCGACCATTGACCTGATGGAATCTTGGAAAATAACTAAGTTGGTTGGCTAAAATAGCTTCTCCTACCCCAAAATCATATGTGGTACGTCAAGTAACTAATTTTAGTTTAGTAGATATTCTTGTTAAATGAATAAAGAAAGAAATGAAAAAAGAAAAAGAAAAATTTATATATATATACACACACACACACATATTTATATAAACATGTATTAAAGAAAAATGTAGGTATAATAAAATTCTCCATGTAAAAAATAAAAATAAAAAAAAAAAAGAAAAAAAAGTACATAGCATTATAGTTATGACTATGGTTATAATCTGTTGCTGTCTTCATTTTCAAATTTTTTTTTTCCCTTTCCCTGTTGTAATCCCCACTAATTTTTGTGGGTCCCATTATGAGGTATATGTTATATCCAACCGTCCATCTATTCGGTGAACTCGTATTAAGGCTTGAGATGAAAAATAAGACAGATCTAGCTATCAAGCGGACCACACAATAAAAGGCAAAGGGGAATTGAATGTCTACCATTGAAACCCTTTTAGGGGTTGCAGAAGTTTTGGATCATCATGGAATTTGTTTTTCCTCTTCATCCAGGCCTTTGTGACCTTATTAATAGATTGGAAGGAAAATAAATGTTATGATGGGCCTTACAAAAATTTTTAATGGTGAAAATCAATTTCCCCGCTGCTCTTTGTGGTGTGGTCCATTGATTTATGGATATGATTTTATTTTTTTTGGATAATGCTCCGAAATGATTTTGAAATATGGATGAACGTTGTGGATATGATAAATACATAGCTGTGGGGCCATGTAACTTTGATCTCTCCTAAGCCTTTCGTACAACTCTCAGTTGGAGGAGCGTCAGCTCTCGTCTTCGCAGTGAAAAGGAGGGGTAGTTTCGTCCTCAAAGTCGCTGTCCGCACGTGCTAGTCTAACTTGGTAACTTAAGTTTGTATTCCTCGATAAAAACCGCTGGATAAAAGGTTTTGCCTACAGTGGTCATTATCTCAAAGAGAAAAGAAAAGAAAAAGAAATGGTTGGGTGCTACTCCAGTAACATAAGCCAACAGTAATGCACATATTTCCCGCCAATTTATCACAAAAATAGAAAATCTGAACCGTTAAAACTTGTGGGACCATCATCAATATTATCTACTAAAAAATTAGCCAAAAAAAAGCACTAAATAGTCTAAAATTTTACGATGGGTAGGATTATCTATATTCAACGGTTTGATCCATATAATCCTTTTATGAGCTTTATTTTGATTCGAGATGATATTGACGGTGAGATAAAAACTTTTTAACGGATAGGATGCCTTACATACATGAGAAGTTGGCCAAAAACATGTGCAGTGCGGTGAGCTTCTGGTACTGACGCGGTACCTGATCATTTATCCAGATAAACGAATGACGGTGTTTGGATGGTGGAATGGATTAGCTGTTAGCCGGGTAACACCTTTGCGGGTGTTACTATAACCATGTGGGGCCCACTTTGATCTATTTATTTTATATCCACTCTGTCCAAATGTTTTTAAATCTAATTTTAGCCTCTGTCCAAAATATTAAGAAGATCTAAGTCTCAGGTGGACCATACCAGTAGAAACAGTGATGAATGATCCTTAAATGTTTTTTATCGGCCACGAAAGTTTTGGATCAAGATATATTTGTATTTTCCCTTCATAGAAATCTTCTTCACATTATCAAAAGGTTGGATTTCAAATAAAAATTATGAAAACCTTACAATGGGCCCTTTAGAATTTTTAATGGTGAGAAATCAATCGCCACTGTTTCCTATGGTGGGGTCCACCTAAAAATTTTGTCTATATAATTTTTGGTATCCTGTACTAAAATGATCTGGAGAAACATATTGACGGTGTGGATATACAACACATCATTAAGGTAGGCCCCACAGTAAGGGTAGCACCCACTGAGCTATTTGCCCGAGTAACACCTAATCCGCTCCCAACTTGATGTATTTATTATATTTCCACGCCATCCACCCGCTTCTACTTATTTATTAGATCATTTTACGACATGATCCCGTAAATAACGCAGATCCAATTTTCAGGTGGACCATACCATAGGAAACAGCGGTGATGAACGCCCTAAAATTAAAAACTTCTTAGGGCCCACTGAAATGTTTCAGTAATGATTATTGATCATGAAACCTGTTAATAAGGTCACGTGAACATGGATGAAGGGAACAGACAAATATCAGCTCAAAACTGTTTTAGCCCATCAATGGTCAATCACCACTGTTTCCAATGGTATGGTCCACTTGAGAATTGGATATATTTATTTTTTGGGTTCATATCATAAAATGATTTGAAAAAACGTATGGACGGTGTGGATATAGAATAAATATATAAAGGTGGGCCCCACAGTAAGAGCCACACCGTCTCGGGTGACGCCGGGGACGCACCGAATCAGCTCCCAGATGGATGGGAAACTGACTGAAAACGAGCAATAAATCCAGTGCTGAGTGAGGTACTGAATTTTATAGCCTTCGCATTGTGTAATGTACACGTGGCATATGTTTAGATGATCTGAACCGTTTGTCCAGTGGGTTCTGTCATTAAAAGAGACAAAATAATACCAAACTTCCTAAAAATCTAATAAATTAAATTCTGCACACTGAACACGAACCGTTAGTTTTTTCCCTTCTTTTGGTATATATTTTTAGCTCATTGCTTGAAGGGCTGGGATCTTACAAACAGTACGTCCATTAGTTCATAGCCTTTTCACTGCTAGAGTTACTCAATGAACGGTTCCGATCTAGTTAGATATATCCACGTGCCCTTCAGGTAATCCCAATTAAAGGGTTTTGATCCAAGGGATGGAATCTTCCACCTAGCGTAGATCCTGAGGCATGGTGTACCTAAGATGGGGTGTACGGAACCAATGCAGACAAACTCAAGCCATCAATCCTTATCTGATGGGGCTCCTAATCGGGGCCCACAAGTTTTGGGAGAAATTCCCAACTGTACGACCACTATATGGCCCATTCCCGAGACGAAGCCCACCCCATTTTACTTTCCAATACTACTTCCCGGGTGTACGGATGCCGTGCAAAAGGTCGAAAATGCCACTGCTTTTCCTTCAAGCGTTGACGCTCCTCGAACTCTCAGTTGTACGAACGGTTCAAAGGAGATCAACGTAACATGGGCCCATCAGTTATGTATTTATTATATCCACAATGTTCATCCATATTTTAAGATCATTTTAAAGCATTATCCCAAAAAAATAAAAACATATCTGAAGATCAACGGGACCACGCCACAGAGAGCAGCCAAAAATTGATTTTCACAATTGAAACTTTTATAGAGCCCACCATAACATTTATTTTCCATCTAATCTATTTATAAGGCCATAGAGACCTTGATGAATAGAAAAAATAAATTTCATAATAATCCAAAGCTTTCATGGCCCCTTAAAGGGTTTCAACCGTAGACGTTCAAAGAAAAAGGCAATGTCATTTGTTACGGTCAGACCTATGGCTACGGATTCTAACCGTAGCCATTGATACCATAATCCGTAGCAATAGGTCCATTCGGGGTGAGCGCGTCGAACTAGCAGCCTCCCCGTGCCACTTGTTGGCCTAACCGTAGCTAAAGTCCGTAGCAATAGATTTTTTGTTACTTTTTGTATTTTTTTTTATGATTTTTTTTTTTAAATTTTTAATGGGGAGAACTTTTTCTCCCTTACATTTTTCTCAAATACATAATTATGTAAATATGTATATATAAGTATATAAAAATATTTTTCTATCTCTTAATTCATTTCTTTGTTTATTTATTTAACAAGCATATCTCCTAAATAAGAATGAGTTACATAACCTACCATATAAGATTTTGGGGTAGGAGAAGCTAATTTAGCCAACTAATATAGTAAATTTTCGAGATTCCATCAGGTCCATGGTTAAAAATACACTTCACTTCACGGCCATTTCCACGCACTTCGCGGTCAATTCACTTCACTTCATCGTCATTTCCATGCATTTCACGGTCATTCCTAGCAATTTTGTGTTGATTCACGGTCAATTCGATGCACTTCACGGTCAATTCACTTCACTTCACGGCCATTTTCACGCACTTCGCGGTCATTTCACTTCACTTCACCATCATTTCCATGTATTTCCCGGTCATTCCTAACGATTCCGTGTTCATTCACGGTCAATTCGACGCACTTCACGGTCAATTCACTTCACTTCAAGGCCATTTTCACGCACTTCGTGGTCATTTCACTTCACTTCACCATCATTTCCATGCATTTCACGGTCATTCCTAGCGATTCCGAGTTGATTCACGGTCAATTCGACGCACTTCACGGTCAATTCACTTCACTTCACGGCCATTTCCACGCACTTCGCGGTCAATTCACTTCACTTCACCGTCATTTTCATGCATTTCACGGTCATTCCCAGCAATTTCGTGTTGATTCATGGTCAATTCAACGCACTTCACGGTCAATTCACTTTACTTCACGGCCATTTTCATGCACTTCGAGGTCAATTCACTTCACTTCACCGTCATTTCCATGCATTTCACGGTCATTCCTAGCGATTCCATGTTCATTCACGGTCAATTCGACGCACTTCATGGTCAATTCACTTCACTTCACGGCCATTTCCACGCACTTCGCGGTCATTTCACTTCACTTCACCGTCATTTCCATGCATTTCACGGTCATTCCTAGCGATTCCGTGTTCATTCACGGTCAATTCGATGCACTTCACGGTCAATTCACTTCACTTCACGGCCATTTCCATTCACTTCGCGGTCAATTCACTTCACTTCATCGTCATTTCCATGCATTTCACGGTCATTCCTAACGATTTCGTGTTCATTGATGGTCAATTCGACGCACTTCACGGTCAATTCACTTCACTTCACGACCATTTCCACGCACTTCATGGTCAATTCACTTCACTGTCATTTCCATGCATTTTACGGTCATTCCTAGCGATTCCGTGCTCATTCACAGTCAATTCGACGCACTTCACGATCAATTCACTTCACTTCACGGCCATTTCCACGCACTTCGCGGTTAATTCACTTCACTTCACCGTCATTTTCATGCATTTCACGGTCATTCCTAGCGATTCCATGTTGATTCACGGTCAATTCGATGCACTTCACAATCAATTCACTTCACTTCACGGCCATTTCCATGCACTTCGCGGTCATTTCATTCACTTCACCGTCATTTCCATGTATTTCACGGTCATTCCTAGCGATTCCATGTTCATTCACGGTCAATTCAACGCACTTCACTTCACAGACATTTCCACGAACTTCGCGGTCATTTCACATCACTTCACCATCATTTCTATGCATTTCACGGTCATTCCCTACGATTCTGTGTTCATTCACGGTCAATTCGACGCACTTCACGGTCAATTCACTTCACGGCCATTTCCATGCACTTCGTGGTCATTTCACTTCACTTCACCGTCATTTCCATGCATTTCACGGTCATTCCTATCAATTCCGTGTTCATTTCACGGTTTAGGTTTTGGGATTTGAAGATGGGTTCGGGTTTAGGTTATAGGTTTTGGTTTTGGTTTTGGTTTAGGTTAACGGTTAACGGTTTAGGTTAAGGTTTAGGTTTAGGTTATAGGTTTTTGGATTTGAGAATGGGTTCGGGTTTAGGCTATAGGTTTTGGTTTTGGTTTAGGTTATAGGTTTTGAGATTTGATAATGGGTTCAGGTTTAGGTTATAGGTTTTGGTTTAGGTTATAGGTTATACGTTTAGGTTAAGGTTTAGGTTTAGGTTTTAGGATTTGAGAATGGGTTCAGGTTTAGGTTATAAGTTTTAGTTTCGGTTTAGGTTATAGGTTAACGGTTTAGGTTAAGGTTTAGGTTTAGGTTATAGGTTTTTGGATTTGAGAATGGGTTTGGGTTTAGGTTATAGGTTTTGGTTTTAGTTTAGGTTATAGGTTTTGGTTTAGGTTATAGGTTTTGGGATTTGAGAATGGGTTCAGGTTTTGATTTTGAGAATGGGTTCGGGATTAGGCTATAGGTTTTGGTTTTAGTTTAGGTTATAGGTTCTGGTTTAGGTTATAGGTTTTGAGATTTAAGAATGAGTTCGGGTTTAGGTTATAGGTTTTGGTTTTGAGAATGGGTTCGGGTTTAGGCTATAGGTTTTGGTTTTAGTTTAGGTTATAGGTTTTGGGATTTGAGAATGGGTTCGGGTTTAGGTAATAGGTTTTGATTTTAGTTTTGGTTATAGGTTTTAGTTTAGGTTATAAGTTTTGGGATTTGAGAATGGGTTCGGGTTTTGGTTATAGGTTTTGGTTTTGAGAATGGGTTCGGGTTTAGATTATAAATTTTGGTTTTAGTTTAGGTTATAGGTTTTGGTTTAGGATATAGGTTTTGGGATTTGAGAATGGGTTCGGGTTTAGGTTATAGGTTTTGGTTTTGAGAATGGGTTCGGGTTTAAGTTATACGTTTTGGTTTTAGTTTAGGTTATAGGTTTTGATTTAGGTTATAGGTTTTGGGATTTGAGAATGGATTTGGGTTTAGGTTATAAGTTTTGGTTATAGGTTTTGGTTTAGGTTATAGGTTATAGGTTTAAGTTTAGGTTTTAGGATTTGAGAATGGGTTCGGGTTTAGGTTATAAGTTTTGGCTTCGGTTTAGGTTATAGGTTAAGGTTTAGGTTTAGGTTATAGGTTTTTGGATTTGATAATGGGTTTGGGTTTAGGCTATAGGTTTTGGTTTTAGTTTAGGTTATAGGTTTTGGTTTAGGTTATAGGTTTTTGGATTTAAGAATGGGTTCGGGTTTAGGTTATAGATTTTGGTTTTGAGAATGGGTTCGAGTTTAGGCTATAGGTTTTGGTTTTAGTTTAGGTTATAGGTTTTGGGATTTGAGAATGGGTTGGGGTTTTGGTTTTGAGAATAGGTTCGGGTTTAGGCTATAGGTTTTGGTTTTAGTTTAGGTTATAGGTTTTGGTTTAGGTTATAGGTTTTGGGATTTGAGAATGGGTTCAGGTTTAGGTTATAGGTTTTTGTTTTGAGAATGGGTTCGGGTTTAGGCTATAGGTTTTGGTTTTAGTTTAGGTTATAGGTTTTAGTTTAGGTTATAGGTTTTAGGATTTGAGAATGGGTTCGGGTTTAGGTTATAGGTTTTGGTTTTGAGAATGGGTTCGGGTTTAGGCTATAGGTTTTGGTTTTAGTTTAGGTTATAGGTTTTGGTTTAGGTCATAGGTTTTGGGATTCGAGAATGGGTTCGGGTTTAGGTTATAGGTTTTGGTTTTGAGAATGGGTTCGGTTTTAAGTTATAGGTTATAGGTTTTGATCATGAATTGAAGCGAAATGACCGTGAAATGCATGCAAATTTCACGGTCATTTCACTTCAATTCATCATCACTTCCATGCATTTCATGGTCATCCGAAACAATTCCGTATTGATTCACAGTCATTTCAAGGCATTTCACGGTCAAACTCCTTTACTTCACGATCATTTGCATGCATTTCATGGTCATTTCGCTTCAATTTATGATCACTTCCATGCATTTCACGGTCCTTCGAAACACTTCCATGTTGATTCACGGTCATTTCGAGGCATTTCACAGTCAAACTCCTTCACTTCACGATCATTTGCATGCATTTCACGATCATTTTGCTTCAATTCATGATCACTTCCATGCATTTCACGGTCATCCAAAACAATTTCGTGTTGATTCACGGTCATTTCGAGACATTTCACGATCAAACTCCTTCACCTTTCGGTCATTTGCATGCATTTCATAGTCATTTCGCTTCAATTCATGATCACTTCCATGTATTTCACGGTCATCCGAAACAATTCCATGTTGATTCATGGTCATTTCAAGGCATTTCACGGTCCTAAACCAAAACCAATAACCTAAACCAAAACCTATAACC
This sequence comes from Magnolia kwangsiensis, assembly GCA_037074715.1. Lineage (NCBI taxonomy): Eukaryota > Viridiplantae > Streptophyta > Magnoliopsida > Magnoliales > Magnoliaceae > Magnolia > Magnolia kwangsiensis. The sequence continues at coordinate 87,388,322 of CM073586.1, forward strand.
TAAACTAAAACCAAAACCTATATCCTAAACCTGAACCCATTCTCAAATCTAAAAACCTATAACCTATAACCTAAACCAAAACCTATAACCTAAACCCGAACCCATTCTCAAATCCTAAAACCTAAACCTAAACCTTAACCTAAACCTATAACCTATAACCTATAACCTAAACCAAAACCTATAACCAAAACCAAAACCAAAACCTATAACCTAAACCCAAAACCATTCTCAAATCCCAAAACCTATAACCTAAACCAAAACCTATAACCTAAACTAAAACCAAAACTTATAGCCTAAACCCAAACTCATTCTTAAAACCAAAACCTATAACCTAAACCCAAACCTATTCTTAAATCCCAAAACCTATAACCTAAACTAAAGCCAAAACCTATAGCCTAAACCCGAACCCATTCTCAAAATCAAAACCTGTAACCAAAACCCGAACCCATTCTTAAATCCCAAAACCTATAACCTAGACCAAAACCTATAACCAAAACTAAAATCAAAACCTATGACCTAAACCCGAACCCATTCTCAAATCCCAAAACCTATAACCTAAACTAAAACCAAAACCTATAGCCTAAACCCGAACCCATTCTCAAAACCAAAACCTATAACCTAAACCCAAACCCATTCTCAAATCCCAAAACCTATAACCTAAACCAAAACCTATAACCTAAACTAAAACCAAAACCTATAGCCTAAACCCGAACCCATTCTCAAAACCAAAACCTATAACCAAAACCCGAACCCATTCTCAAATCCCAAAACCTATAACTTAAACCAAAACCTATAACCTAAACTAAAACCAAAACCTATAGCCTAAACCCGAACCCATTCTCAAATCCAAAAACCTATAACATAAACCTAAACTGTTCACCTGTTACCTAAACCGAAACCAAAACTTATAACCTAAACCCGAACCCATTCTCAAATCTTAAAACCTAAACCTAAACCTTAACCTAAACCAAAATCTATAACCTAAACCCGAACCCATTCTCAAATCCCAAAACGTATAACCTAAACTAAAACCAAAACCGATAGCATAAACCCGAACCCATTCTCAAAACCAAAACCTATAACCTAAACCCGAATCCATTCTCAAATCCCAAAACCTATAACCTAAACCAAAACCTATAACTTAAACTAAAAGCAAAACCTATATCTTAAACCTAAACCCATTCTCAAATCTAAAAACCTATAACCTAAACTTAAATCATTAACCTATAACCTAAACCGAAACCAAAACTTATAACCTAAACCCGAACCCATTCTCAAATCCTAAAACCTAAACCTAAACCTTAACCTAAACTTATAACCTATAACCTAAACCAAAACCTATAACCTAAACCCGAACCCATTCTCAAATCCAAAAACCTATAACCTAAACCTAAACCAAAACCTATAGCCTAAACCCGAACCCATTCTCAAATCCAAAAACCTATAACCTAAACCTAAACCTTAACCTAAACCATTAACCTATAACCTAAACCAAAACCAAAACCTATAACCTAAACCCGAACCCATCCTCAAATCCCAAAACCTAAACCGTGAAATGAGCACAGAATCACTAGGAATGACCGTGAAATGCATGGAAATGACGGTGAAGCGAAGTGAAATGACCACGAAGTGCATGGAAATGGCCGTGAAGTGAAGTGAATTGACCGTGAAGTGCGTCGAATTGACCGTGAATGAACACGGAATTGCAGGGAATGACCGTGAAATGCAAAGAAATGATGGTGAAGTGAAGTGAAATGACCGCAAAGTGCGTGGAAATGGCCGTGAAGTGAAGTGCGTCGAATTGACCGTGAATGAACACGGAATCGTTAGGAATGACCGTGAAATGCATGGAAATAACGGTGAAGTGAAGTGAAATGACCGCGAAGTGCATCGAAATGGCCGTGAAGTGAAGTGAATTGACCGTGAAGTGCGTCGAATTGATCGTGAATGAACACAGAATTGCTAGGAATGACCGTGAAATGTATGGAAATGACGGTGAAATGAAGTGAATTGACCGCGAAGTGCGTGGAAATGGCCGTGAAGTGAAGTGAATTGACCGTGAAGTGCGTCGAATTGACCGTGAATGAACACGGAATCGCTAGGAATGACCGTGAAATACATGAAAATGACGGTGAAGTGAAGTGAATTGACCGCGAAGTGCATGAAAATGGTTGTGAAGTGAAGTGAATTGACCGTGAAGTGCATCGAATTGACCGTGAATGAACACGGAATCGCTAGGAATGACCGTGAAATGCATGGAAATGACGGTGAAGTGAAGTGAATTGACCACGAAGTGCATGGAAATGGCCATGAAGTGCAGTGAATTGACCGTGAAGTGCGTCAAATTGACCGTGAATGAACACGGAATCGCTAGGAATGACCATGAAATGCATGGAAATGACGGTGAAGTAAAGTGAAATGACCGCGAAGTGCGTGGAAATGGCCGTGAAGTGAAGTGAATTGACCGTGAAGTGCATCAAATTGACCGTGAATGAACACGGAATCGCTAGGAATGACCGTGAAATGCATGGAAATGACGGTGAAGTGAAGTGAAATGGCCACGAAGTGCGTGGAAATGGCTGTGAAGTGAAGTGAATTGACCGTGAAGTGCGTCGAATTGACCGTGAATGAACACGGAATCGCAGGAAATGACCGTGAAATGCATAGAAATGTTGGTGAAGTTAAGTGAATTGACCGTGAAGTGCTTGGAAATGGCCTTGAAGTGAAGTGAAGTGAGTTGACCGTGAAGTGCATGGAAATGGCTGTGAAGTGAAGTGAATTGATCGAGAAGTGCGTCAAATTGACCGTGAATGAACACGGAATCGCTAGGAATGACCGTGAAATGCATGGAAATGACGGTGAAGTGAAGTGAATTGATCGCGAAGTGCATGAAAATGGCCGTGAAGTGAAGTGAATTAACCGTTAAGTGCGTCAAATTGAACGTGAATGAACACAGAATCACTAGGAATGACCGTGAAATGCATAGAAATGATGGTGAAGTGAAGTGAAATGACCACGAAGTGCGTGAAAATGGCCGTGAAGTGAACTGAATTGACCATGAAGTGTGTCGAATTGACCGTGAATGAACACGGAATCGCTAGGAATGACCGTGAAATGCCTGGAAATGACGGTGAAGTGAAGTGAATTGACTACGAAGTGCGTGGAAATGTCTGTGAAGTGAAGTTAATTCACCCTGAAGTGCATCGAAATGACCGTGAATGAACACGGAATTGCTAGGAATGATCATGAAATGCATGGAAATGATGGTGAAGTGAAGTGAAATGACCGCGTAGTGCGTGGAAATGGCCGTGAAGTGAAGTAAATTGACCATGAAGTGCGTCGAATTGACCGTGAATGAACACGGAACACTAGAAATGACCGTGAAATACATGGAAGTGATGGTGAAGTGAAGTGAAATGACCGCAAAGTGCATGGAAATGGCCGTGAAGTGAAGTGAATTGACCGTGAAGTACATCAAATTGACCGTGAATCTATATGGAAGTGTTGAGAATTGTAAGACCCGTATCTTGGTCCGTACCTTTCCGTACACTTCCGAGGTCTTACTGGTTGAATTCCGGCAACTTTCGACCCTTAAACGATATCGACGCGCGACCCTGATTCATGTGCCGACAACCCGAGTCGACTCAACCCGAGACCAATACCATAGCGACCGCACCATTGCCGTGGTTCCGATACCGCGACTCGCGCGCCAAGGCGATACCCTGATCAAGAGTTATGGGCCAACGTTCGGTGCGAGAAAACGCCACGCGTTGCGAAACCCAAGGGAATCTCAACGATGTGTCACATCAATCACATCAATCCTATCAATCAATCACCCATCAACCCATCACATGTCAAGTACACATCACTCTCACCCATTTTCCCAAGCAACCACAAAAGTCTTCACATCCCACACCTCTCTTACACAAAAAGCCACAAAAGTCTTCATCTCCCATACCTCTCTTACACAAAAGCCTCAAAAGTCAAGCTTTTCTTACACAACCATCACTCACCCATCCATCCATCACTCTCTCTCTCTCCCTTTACATCACTCTCTCTCCTTCTCTCTTTCTCATTTCAAAATTTCAAGCAACAAATGAGCTCTAAGAGACTCCATACGTATGGAATTTCTCCAAATTCTCAAGCTCCAAGTGGCCCACCTTCTTACCCCAAAATCTTCCATCTCAACCCTCCATTCTTCATCTTGACCATTGAAGTTGAAGCTAAGGTGCCAAGGAACCCCTAGGAGCGAGAAGATCGGACGGTGGGTGCCTCTATAGAATAGTTTTTCTTATTTTTATGGTGGACCAAGTGAGGCCCACCGATCAATGGTGTGGATCTCACTTGGGACCCTAAAATGTGGCCGATGGACCACTTGGATCATCATGATCATTCCATAATGGGGCCATTCTCCATGGACCCCATCATGATGTTTATTTCATTTAGATAGGTCATCTAGACCGTCCATATCAGTGGAGAATGGATCTCCACCGTTGATTTACATTTTTGATGGTCCCATGATCAAAGGGATCCATTATTTTGTATGAGTTATTGCAAGGGAGGGCCCATAATGATGGGGTCCCTCCATCATAAGTCGTGTCCCACTCTCCATCTCTCTCTCTCTCTCTTTTATTTTTATTATTTTTATTTTATTTTATCTTAATTTATGTGATGAGGTTGTATGGCCCACTTGAATGGACCCCACCTTGGGGTTTATCTCATTCAAATTTTTATTCAAGTGGGGCCCACCTTATATGTTGAATCCATGACAAACATCAGTGGTGGCCCACTTCATCAGGGCCCACCACACTATTTTCTAAGGAGATCCATCGTCCAGCGTCTGGGACGCTGGACGTCCCTGTAAACAAAAAAAAAAAAAAAGAAAAGAAAGAAGAAAAGGAGTTTTGGGGTGGTCCCTCGTATAGGCCCCACCCTGATGTTTATGTTCAATCCACTCCATCCACCACTTTTCCTGGAACATTTTAACCGTTGAGCCAAAGAATGAGGCTGACATGATCATCCAGTGGGCCATAATATTAGAAATTTGGGTGATTACCCTTAAAAACGCTTCCTGATGATTCTATGCGTCCAAAATTCCCGAACTTTGGACTCATTTTATTTGTCTCGAGTTGTAGAGTCCCATGGACAGGATGGATCTTCCAAACTTGGGTCCCACCTGTGAGAAACCACAGAAAGCAAGATTTTTCAAAAAAAAAAAAAGAGATGAAAGAGAGGGAATGCTGCAGCAGGCGCTGCAGCTGTCAGCGCTGCCAGCGCTGCAGTGCCGTGGGCGGACGGACACCAGCCCCACGGCTCAGCTGTGGGCCCCACCTTGATGTACCGTTCTTACATTGGCACCGTCCATTGCATGGACCCCGAGGGCTGCAGTCTGTCTTCCAAAACTCAGCCCGATCCAAAGCTCAGGTGGCCCACAAAACCAGAAATAGTGGTGATTGGATGGCTGCCCTTGAAGTTTCTTTGGGCCCACATAAGTTTTGGAATCAACCTGGAATTTGTGTTTTCTCTCCATCCAGGTCTCCGTGACCTTATCAACCGTCTGGATGGTTGGAAAATCTGATGGTGGGCCACATCCGTGGATCCCACCATTAATGTATGTGTTTTAATACACTATCCCCGGCTGTGGACGGTGGACTCCCACCATGATATATGTGTTATACTCCACCGTCCAGCGGACGGTGGGGCCCCCTTGTGATATATGTGCCTTATTCGCACTGTCCACTGGACAGTGGGACCCACTATGATGCATGTGATGCATCCGAACCGTCGATCCATTAGAATTGTTTAAGGCCTTTGGATTAAGCCCATTTGCCTTACAAAAGGCCTATGGGCTAGACCCATTTGAGTTATGAAAAGCTTATGGGCTAGGCCATTTTGATTCATTTAAGGCCTAAGAACTTGGGCCTACTTGATACGTTCCAATTCCATAAGAATAGGCCCTTTTAATGTGATCCAAGGCCCATAAAATTGGACCCAATGTTGCATTCTTAAAGCCCATGGAAGTGGACCCAATTGATATATTGTAAGGCCCATGTGACTAAACCCATTGATTATAAAAATAAAATAAAATAAGGAGGCCCATGGGATTAGGCCCATTGGACTTGTTTGAGACCCATGGAATTAGGCCCATTAGACTTGTTTGAGACTCATGGGTTAGGCCTATTTGATATATGTAAGGCCTAGGGGTTTAGGCCCATTTGTTTCATGTTAGGCCTATGGGTTGAGGCCCTCTTGACCCACATGTGGGACTCAATTGGTGTGGCCCATTGGTCATACATTAGACTCATGAGACTAAGCTCATTAGCTGCAACCCAAGGCCCACGGGCTTTGACCCATTGCAATGCACATAAGACCCATTGGTGTGGCCCATCTGATGAATAAAAGGCCCATAAGATATGGCCCATTTGATATATATGTAAGGCCCAATGGGAACAACCTACGGTCCATTGCAATGTGTAAATCCCTTATAGGCTAAGTACCAATGTTTACAAAGATCGTGCCTTGGGAGCAATGATGGTTTGACGTCCACATTGCGAGTGTAATGTTCGTTGGATGTCCACATTACGACTCTCCTTAGGGCCCATTTCTGGCCGTACTTGCCGTGTATAGGCCATCCAGGTCCATCTGCATTGTAAAATAGTTCATCTCATTATAACATGTTTAGTATAGTTTCATGACTCATGATCATACGCATCATATGTATGCTTGATATGAGGACTGACTGATCATAGCATATGCCTTCGGACAGGTTGTTTATGGGCTCCTAGTTAGGCAGTATTGCCCTACATGAGCGCACGATATGCGCATGAATTGTTGCATGACTGGACAGCGTGAATCATGCATTTCGCACTGGTGTGACATGGTTATTGTACGCCCTAACAACATCAGGGCCGTAGCCTCCACAGACGCATCGTGGTTGGCAGGATTGGATATCGAAAATCTTGTTCTACATGGGGTACTATAGATATCCCTGGATGAAAGTCCCTAAACCCTTATGGTACTAAGAGGTTGCTCCAACGTCTAGACCGAGTGGGTAGATGAGCACTGAGTGCCGAATACCAGTTGGTTGTGCTCTCCACTGTGTCGTGGTCGGTTGGAAGGGGGTGCGGCCTTACCCGCCCGAGTGTAGGGGGCAATGTTAGGCTGAGTTTGACCAGCTCGAGGAATGGGTCCACTATCGACGAGTCGCGCTCGATATTGGCAGACGGATAGTGAGGTCTCTTTCACTTACCTTATTGCACGCGATATGGCGGCAATCTGGTTTAGAGTGTACTAGACCCCGGTGATATTCCATACTTTGAGCTGTATTGATGTGTGGACATTGATGAGGATCTGTATGCTTGAGTTGCATTATACATTGCATGGCCTTGGGATGGCCGATACCATTCATGTCTTGCATCGCATAAGCCTTGGTACGGCTCATGATATTATAGTTCCATCAACATATTCCGCATTACTCTGACATTGCATTTATATTCTACCTTGTGCACACACTTTCACCACCCTCTAAGATTTCTGTAAGCTTATACACGACCGTTGCGTGTAGGTGACGTTGGATCGCAGCAGCGTTGAGGCAGGAGCACGTTGCTGATCATTTGGAGTTCTTTTGTTATTTACCATTGTATTTCCCTTTATGCTCATTGTAGCTGTAAAGTTTTTGATCATAGTGAAAATGTAATGGAGTCCTTGGTTGTTGTTTGTGGGTTATGCCTTTGGTTATGCTTATTACGAATCAAACTGATGTTGAAAATCCTCCTCGTAGCATCCCAGGATCAGAACCTGGCGAATGAGAGATAGGAGCCGAGAATGGGGTTCTACGAAGGCTGTCGGCGCCGGATTCGGCGATCAAAAATTTTGTGAGCCCGGTTTCCGAGTTTGGGGCGTGACAGGAATGACCATGAAATGCATGAAAATGACGGTGAAGTGAAGTGAATTGACCACAAAGTGCGTGAAAATGGCCGTGAAGTGAAGTGAATTGACCGTGAAGTGTATTTTTAACCATCAACCCGATGAAATCTTGAAAAATTACTATGTTAGTTGGCTAAATTAGATTCTTCTACCCCAAAATCGTATATGGTACGTTATGTAACTCATTCTAGTTTAGAAGATATGCTTGTTAAATAATTAGACAAAGAAATGAATTAAGAGATAGAAAAATATTTTTATATACTTATATATACATATTTATATAATTATGTATTTGAGAAAAATGTAAGGGAGAAAAAGTTCTCCCCATTAAAAATAAAAAATAAAAAAAAATACAAAAAATAACAAAGATTCTATTGCTACGGATTTTAGCTACGGATATTATCCGTAGCCATAGGGACTACCCTATGGGCATGACCCCGCCAGATCGGCGTGGCCGCACCGAACTAGCCAGCAAGTGGCGCGGGGAGGCTGCTAGTTGGCGCGCCCACCCGAATGGACCTATTGCTACTGATTATGGTGTTAATGGCTACAGTTACAATTCGTAGCCATATGTCTGACCGTAGCAAATGATATTGCCTTTCTGCTTTGAACGCCTACCGTTGAAACCCTTCCAGGAGTCATGGAAGCTTTAGATCATTATGAAATTTGTTTTTCCTATTAATCCAGGTCTTTGTGACCTTATGAATAGATTGGATGGAAAATAAATGTCATGGTGGGCTCTACAAAAGTTTCAATGGTGAAAATTAATTTTTTATTGCTCTGTGGTGTGGTTCAGTTGATCTTTGGATATATTTTTTTTTTGTGGATAATGCTTCGAAATAATCTAAAAAAATGGATGAACGTCGTGGATATATAACTGATGGGCGCATCTAACGTTTATCTCCTTTGAACCGTTCGTACAACTGGGAATTCGAGGAGCGTTGAAGGAAAAAGCAGGGGCATTTTCGACCTTTTGCAAGGTGTCCGTACAACCCAGACGTGTTAATGGAAAGTAAAATGGGATGGGCTTCGTCTCGGGAATGAGCCATACAGTGGTCGTACAGTTAGAAATTTCTCCAAGTTTTGGAGGGAAGGGGGAATTATACGATACTCTGGCCGACGTTTGATACACGGAAATAAAAATTGTACACGTCGCACCCATCAGTTCAAATTAAACCGACTAAACTGTATAAGCCACGCTACCTAAGTCACACTGTAAAAATCAGACTCGTTTAGCAATCCTAGCCTTTGATTCTTAGACTTCATTTTCAACCGTCCAATAAATGTCCATCAATCAGATAAATATCTAATCAAATAAATATTTTTATTTTTATTATAATCTAAACTGGGACCATAATTTAGACAGCTTAAGTTGACTTATTTTCCTGCACATAAGCAATTTTTAAGTAATATTTAAGTGCCTGTGTATCGTCCATCAATCTCTGCCAGAGTATTGTCTTTCTCGTTAGCGCTCCCACGACGGAGGGTAATAAATGCAGGGATGAACGGTGAGATGTCCCTTTTGCCCCTTAGGTATTTATATGATACTCTGACACATGCTCTCAAAATCTGTACACATGGAATATATTACCTCAAATAAACCGCTCAATTTTTTAGGTATACTATAGATAGATTATCTTGGAAAATATCTTTTGATTTAATGATATTTGACTCCGATTAATAAGTATTTATTTTTAATAAACTCATCCATTAATCAGCCAGTTCTTAAATTGATTCAGTGTAATTTATGTTCCACAAGCTATATAAATTACAGAACACAATTTGAACGGTTAGATTGAATTAATATTACAAATTATGTATAATACATTAATACCCTAGTATCAACTGTCACACTATGTTAGAGTATCAAAGTCTCTCTTTCAGTGGTAATTTTTTACCATAGATGCGACAATTCATTCACCTTCTTTTTCTCGATCTGAACAAACTTATGGCGTGTTTGGCCGAGAGCGCTGAATGTGGTATTAGATAGAATTAGGAGGGTTATCCTACGCCCTACCATCTCATCCGCTATTTGGGATGGCAGGATGTGCCTTGCCCTTGTAAACAGCGCCCAGATCCGAGACGGATTTGTCAATCCTGAGATGGGAGTTTTCACCGCTATGTGGGGCCTACCGAGAAATCAATGAGATATCAACTCCCTCTATCATTTTCATCAACCCACATTCAACCATGAACCTGTTTTGAAACAGATATAAAACAATGAGTGGGGCACACCACAAGAAGATATGGAGATGCAGACCCATCTATTTGTGACGGTCCAAATAGGCTGCTGTATATCACATGGGATATCCTAGACCCATGAGATCAAGGGACAAACACTGACACCATCATCATTACCTTAAAATTCATTTCATCCCTTTTAATCCCATGGGATCGGTCTGGCCAAACACGCCCTTAACTTACCAATCTAGACCTTTATTTGTACAAACAAATTAATAAAAACAAAACTATCCTTATTTTTTTACTTGCTTTTACCTAAATATCAGGAATACTTTTGTCTAGAATCCTCTTTATATAATTAAAAAATTTACTTTTATAACATTAGTTTTTGACCGTTTAAAGGAAAAAAAAAATACATAAAAGGTAAGCATTTATGGTGCTAATTTTTTCTTGAAAACTAGATACTCCAACAGGGTGAGATGGATGATGCACATGCACTTAGAAATTGGGTATGTTTTTAGTATAGATCATTTATCTTTAAACCAAGCTAAAACTTTTTTGGCATCGATGAACCCATAAAGATAAAAATGTCCTAACTTTTTTCAACTACTTTACGCTAAAGATCAAAATTATTTTCATCAATAACCCTATTCTTGTACCCTAAAAATCTCCTCTAGTGGCATAAGTTTTGGTGCCGAAGTACAAGAAAAATGCATAGTGGGGAAGAGTCAACTGTGCTAATTTTTTATTTTTATTTATTTATTTTTTTTTTATTTTTTATTTTTTGGGTTAACTTGTCAGTACACACGCTCCATGTTGGCCACCCCCGCTAGGAATCGATGCCAGATAATTTTTTCTACCTAGAAATTACTTAAGAATTGCATACGTGGTATGCAAGTAAGTCAATATAAACCGTTCAAATTACGTTTTTAGCAGTTTACGTGTGTAATGAACCAAACATTACCCTTCTTTGAATATTGAATAATGGATTGGTCGGCATTTATTGGACGGTTGAAAGATGAAAACCATCCAACGGTCCTATTTCAACCAATAAGTTTCCTCAAATCAGACGTCAAAATTGTTTAACCAATCTGATTTTCGTAAAGACGATTAAAAGAAAGTAGTTCCACCGTTTCATCTGTTTGATTTGAGATAATGCATGCCACTTGTATAATTTCTGAGTGCCTGCTTATCAAGTATCATACACTACCTAAGTATCATATAATTAATTTGAATTGTACTCGCTCGAGTGCAGAATGAAAGTGCACACACCTTACAAGTGTAAACGAGTCTCACGTATGTAAGATGGGACCACTTGTAGTGAGGCAGTCACTGTGCTGATTCAATGAATCTAAAGCCAGATGAGTTCGCATTTCAAGGTGGGCCACACATGCACATGAAGTTTGTGCAGTCAGCAGTTTCACTCGACCGTCTATTTATTTGAACAGGATATGCCCACCTCATGATCATACAGGCCTGAAATTTGGATTTGCAATCTTCTTTGTTGGGGGCTGTTGATAATTGGTTCTGATCTCAAACTTGTATCTTGTTTCCACATGTGTGGTCCACTTTCTAAGTGCCTCTTTGGATAGTGGGAGAAGAAGAGAGTAAAAAACGATGAAAATGTCAAATTAAAAAAACCAATCAATGGCCTATCTAAACATTGACCAAGCAAAAGTTGAATCATGTTTTATTAATATTTATGAAAATTTTGAAATATCAAATACTGCAGCTGTTTGTAAGAAATTTAGTCCATCCATACATTTTAATTGACCATTTTAGGACATGGGACAAAAAATGACGTAGATACAAATCTCAAATGGGCCGCATGACAGGAAACAACCAGAATTGAATGTCCACCATTAAAACATTCTCAGGGCCATTGAGGTTCTGGATCAGGCAAATAGTTTCTTTACCTTACGAACGGCATAAATGGCATATAAACATTAAGATTTCAACGATAGGCATTTCTCGGCTCACTTTTCCCTATTATACCGTTTACTCAAGTTTTAGATCTAATTTAATTTGTTGACTGACCTCTAAAAGTGATTTTTTGACCGACCTCTAAAAGTGACATTAAAAAAGATAGACAAGATAGATTTCTTATAGGCATCCAAAACATTTGTCGTAGGTAATTAATTTATATAGAGCCATGAACTTTATATTTTCAGCATATATATAAGAAACCATTTCATAATATAGGAAAGTTATTTTAAGAACTGAGAGACTTACATATCTCCCATAAAAAACAAGCAACAAGCATCGATTTAAAATAATAATAAACAAGAATCATGCCATAGTATGGTAGGGTAGGTAGTTTACCACCTACATTGCATCCCTAGGTTGATATAACCTACCCATATTCTCCATACCATTGTATAAAAGTTATATTCTTTTGACCGTACTACATTGATTATCTACCCATTGAAACACATATTTGAATATGAACCATTTAATATTTATTTATATCCATAATCACCTTTCCTCAGATATTCTTACCATCAATTGAGTATCAAAGAATGCAAGACATGAACGGTTCATATCATCACTTAAAATGTAAGTCGATGGCTGAAACCAACCAGTGTACTGTGATACGTTGCTGCTGAATCATGCAAAATCATTCTCCCAAATTTCTCTCCCTTAGTCCATTTTTCCTGTCCACATGCATTGAAGTTACCTTCTTACCGAATATAAATAGTGTGAGCAATGAATTATAGACAATTTTACTCTGCAATTAATCCTGAAAGAGTCTCGAACTTTGATTTTTAAAAGGACATGCAAAGGGATTTAAAGAGTGAGTTGGTGATAACAAAAAGACTTAAAGGCTTGTTTGAATTTTTAATTCATTGGTAAATATCTTATAAATGGATAATAATTATTTCATTTACTATTTATATCACTCTTCCTAATGTTTGATTTGACAAACTACTCTTTAGAAGCAAACATTAAGAATGCTGTAAAATATTTGTGGGTCTCATCATGATGCATGTTACCTATCCACACTGTTTATCCATTATGCCAGCTAAATTTATGGCATGAGTCAAAAAACAAGGCATATCCAAAGCTCATGTGGACCACGTCATGGGAAAAAGGAAATCGAATACTTACTGTTAAAAATCTCTTAGGGCTACTGTTTCTTTTGGTGTGGGCCACTTGAGTGTTGCATCTGCTTCATTTTTTGACTAATGACTTAAAATATGTGGTAAAATGGATGGACGGAATGGATATATAATATTAGTCATCTTAGGGTCCACAAATTTAAACTAGCTTTTTGAATCGGTTGGAGTTAGTAAGAAAAGATTTGATGACCTATGATCTAATTGAAGTTAATGATTAGGTCTAACTAATATTATCAGCATTCAGTCATGATAAACTAGAATGATGGAAAAAGATTCATGTAGCTGACCCCAGTTAGTTTGGACAAGGCTTAGATAATAATGGGGAAGAGATTTAAAAGATAGTTGAGGATAATTTGGCATATTTAGAGGTGTAATTAGGTGGCAATATATGATTTAGACATTATCGTAAAAGATCTTACTATGACTTATGTTTTACTTGTTTAAATTCTCCCTTTTATTCCGTGTGTAGCCCACGCACCTTCCACATTGTGCATAGCTGGGACCCTCTCTCTCTCTAGCTCATATCCTCTCTTTCTTTCTACATGTAATCCTCATCCTCTCTCCCAAGTCTCCCTTCTTTCTCTCCCTTCCTCACTCTATTTGAATTGCATATATGATATGCCAATACCTTCTAGTATGTATAATGAATAGGATTGCAAATCTACCACCAAATAGGTAGGAGAATTTTGGGTGATGGGTAATTTAGGAAAGATAACATAAACACTAAAATGAATTAAAAATTAACAAATCTATTTGTATTAACATGTATAAGTTAGAAGCCGTTTGGATGGAGGGATTGGATATTACTTAAATATTCCAATAACTAGGTAGTGCTATAAATGCAGGAATTATCATCATTGTGTTTGGATAACATTTTGGAACATGTGATTATGATTCCCATGACTCGTAACACCCGCATTTAGTACAAGTTAGAATTATATGCGGCATTTATCGTACTACAAAAATTAACAAACCCATTATAGATCAAGACTATTCGTGACGCGGGTCCCACTGTTGATTTGATTTTCCGTCCTTATAAAAAATCACTCTTGTCAGATGACCGTTGTTGGTTTGTTTGAAAAAAGGATTTATATCATCTTCCACCCAAGGACATGCACTCTACCTCAAGGTGTTTATTTTTTTTACAAGTGAGGTCCATGGTTTAATGACCTTGGCCGTTGATCCCCGCCGTATGCGGCCCATATAGACTATGATATCTTAGTTGTCCAATGGTTAGCTTCTCTCAATTGAATAATTGGACTATTGTACTATATTCATTAAGGACCGGATATTATGCATGTCCTATGGTTGTACTTCTTTGAAGATTAATGATACAAATTAAAAAGAGGGTTATAAATATGCAATCTAATGAAGAGCAGTCATAGTCTCCTTTGGTTTTTGGGTTGCTCAAGTGAGAGTCATTGTGCAATGAGCTTATTGCTGGTTTGATTCCCCCTCATGGACCATGCCCTAAAAATCTCCTAGATAAGATCTTAAATACCATGTTGGGATTGCCCAACAATCTATTGACTTTGCTTGGAGTGCAGGAAAAGAAGAGAAAAGGAAGGAAGGTGTAACAATTATTGAATGATACATGATAGTAAACTTTATGAGCATTATTAAAACATAGATTTCTATATATTTTATTTTTGGGCTCTTGTTTGAATAATAAGTTAAAATTGTAATATGCATAATAGGCCTAAAAATTAGGTCAGTCCATGACTTACGTGTGCCACACCATAGACAACAGTTGAGAATATGGATGCCCACACATTGAAACCTATTTTATAATTATACACAGAGCCAGTGAAATGTGGTTTAGACACATGTAGCCCATCCATTATGTTTCTCTCACTTGGATGAGTGGCCACACCAAAATTTAGGCCATTTCAAAACTTAAGTAGGCCCTACCAATTGCTTTTAGATATTTTAGACATGATTTTCTATAATTTTAGACAGTGCAACTCAATTGAGTTCAAGATACAACTAATTTTTTGTACATCTCATAAATGAAAGAGGACTCATCAAACTGGCAGTGTGGGGCCCACAAAGCTAGACTTCATAGAAAGCTCTCATTAGACCTCATAGTACCATTTTCAATATATATATATATATATATATATATATATATATATATATATATATATATATATATATATATATATCACCTAGGCACCTACGCACGTGCGCACACGGGTCATAGGTGTCAAATCCGAATGGTCCATAAAATGCGGAATCCCATGAAACCTTAAGGGGTGAATTTTCGCCCTGATCTAAGATTCTGATGGGCTATAACAAAGATAAATTCAAATCAAGGAAAGAAACTGTTTGTACTTTTCATGGCCCATCCAAGTTTTGGATCAAAGTAAAATTTCGTATAAAGGGGTTTCATGAGATTCTGCTTCATGTGGATCGTTCAGATTTTTGAGACTCATCAAATATGATGAGTTTTTAAAAAAGTTCATATGTAATAGGTACGAACTAGTTCGCAGGTGAGCGATTCCATATATATATATATATATATATATATATATAGTCGCTTTGAATTTTGTGCTTCAAAATTTAACAATGTAAATGATTATTGGCTGATATTTTCAGCTATACCGTGTCATCTACTGCACAAAAAATGTAAAGAGTCCAAATAATAGAAAATTATTATTTTTCTTCTCTTTTCTTTTTCCACGACCTAAACTTAGAGAATTGTCCAATCGACCAATGGCCCAGATAAATAACCATGGCCTCACATTGGACAAACTAAAAACCCAAGCATATTGTCCACATCCTCAGCCCAAAATCATGTAAATCTTTCCCACCAACATGGGCGAATTAAATGGGATATATGTGAACAACCAAACAACATTATTCTCTTTATATAGTAAATGAAACTACGAACCAAGTTCGAGGGAAGTGGAGGATATTTAAAATAAAATAAAAAACAAGATTTTCTCCAAACACCCCTACATCACCCATATTATTTTATTCCTAATTGTTGTGTCCAAACCACAAGGCAAAGACCCTATATAGTAGACTTGGTTTTTTGTTGAATAAAAAAAATTTTAAAAATAAAAATAAAAAACCCAAGTGGGTCTTTTTGTTTTTTTTAAATTTTTGGTGGAAGCCCTTGGGTGGAAAAATGTTAATTGTACTCATTCAAGTGCACTTGCCTCACACGTGTAGATTTTAACACACGTGTGGTATTAGAGCCACTCACCATGTGATCCTCGTGGTGAAGAATGCGTGGCTCAAAATTTAGGAAGATAGGTTCATAAAGTGGGCCTACGAATTGCTTTTATATATTTTACACATGATTTTCTATAATTTTAGACCGTGCAACTTAGTTGAGTTCAGGATACAACTAAATTTTTGTACATCTCATAGCCGAAAGAGGACTCATCAAACACGCAGCGTGGATGCCCATCACACATTATGGTTGGGCCCACAAAGCTAGACCTCTTAGAATGCTCTCATTAGACCTCATAGTACCATATTCAATATATATATATATATATATATATATATATATATATATATATATATATATATATAGCCACCTTGAATTTTGTGGTTCAAAATTTAACAATAGATATGATTATTGGCTGATATTTCCAACCGTACCATCTCATCTACTACACAAACAATAGGAAGAGTCCAAACAATAGAAGAGTATTATTTTTCTTCTCTTTTCTTTTCCCACAATCCAAACTTACAGAACTGTCCAATTGACCAATGGCCTAGATAAGTAACCATGGCCATACATTGAGCAAGCTAAAAATCCAAGTATATTGTCCACATCCTCAGCCCAAAATCATGTAAATCTTTCGAGCCAACACGGGCAATTTGGAATTGAATGGGATAAATGTGAATAACCAAACAACATTATTCTCTTTTTATAGTATATGACGCTACGAACCAAGTTCGAGGGAAGTGGAGGAGATCTAAAATAAAATAAAATAATAAAAAACAAGATTTTCTCCAAACACCCCTACATCACCCATATTATCTTATTCCTAATGCTTTGGATGTATCCAAACCACAAGGCAAAAACCCTAGACAGTAGACTAGCTTTTGTGTCGAATAAAAAAAAATTAAAAATTAAAATAAAAAACCCAAGTGGGTCTTTTTGTTTTTAAATTTTTGGTGGAAGACCTTGGGTAGAGAAATGCTAATTGTACTCATTCAAGTGCACTTGCCTCACACGTGTAGATTTTAACACATGCGTGTGGTATTAGAGCCACTCACCATGTGATCCTCGTAGTGAAGAATCAATGGCTCAAAATTGAGGAAGATGGGGTCATAAGGTGGGCCCCACGTGTATGAAACAAATAAAAAAATTTCCAACGTCCCATGTTTGAAATGCATGTGTGATGCACATGATGATCAGATTGGCCTGATTGTTTGGGACATGACATCTGTACACTGGTGATCTCGTGATGAACAGCTCAGATATGATACACGTGTGGTTAGTTTCCACGTATGAGGAAAGTGCACTTGGGCCTTTTTCTCTCTCGTGTGAGAGATTTACTAGCCCCATATCCACCACCCTCTGCATGCACCTTTACACGTGAGGAGCGTGTTCAACATCTGATCCATCCAAAATGTGGGCCCCACTGCAAATATAGCCTGATCTGAAAATTGGACCAATTCACTCATCATAGGAATCACATTTGTAAATCAAATGTGGACCACTGAAAAGGTTTGCAAACCATCCATTGTTTCCGTACATATGCGGCCCACCTAATAAGTGGACCAATCTGATTTTTACGTGAGATCATCTGCATGGTTTGATACACCCCATGCATGGCTCAGATGTCCCACATGTGCCAGGGTGTCACGTGAGCTAAGTGTGAGGATCCAACTAGGGAGGATATTGTGTGGCCCAGTAAAGGTGTGTACGGGAATCTTAGGAAGCCTTTTGTTTGATCTTCCAAATCTTGGGTGCACTTTTGATGGTGGGTATACAAAACAAATTGAAATTGAGCACCCATCAGGCCATCATATTATAGAGCAAGACTCTCTTAATAGTTTGCCACCGTATAAAACAGACAATGACTCTTTAACTGGTTACAAGGGTTGGTTTTAGGACAATCCAGTCTGTCCAAATTGCTGATCGAAGTTTGGATGGACCATAACCTAAAATTCATACGGATAAGATGACAGTAGCCTTCACTTTGATAGGCATCAATTGGATGGTTTAAATTATTGTATGAGTTTGATATTATAGATATACTCCATCCATAGTGTGCCCCCATAATTTGGACGGTTTAGATGAGATACATGAGTGCCACATGTCAGGAGGATGAGTCACCACCATTTTCTAAATGGCCGGTAACAATTATAGATTCTTGCCGTTTGTTAATAAACAAACGGTAAATTTTTTATACTCTGTCAGAGTGTGATGGATGATACACAGGCTCTTAAAAATTACTTAGAAATTGCATAGATGACATTCAATTAAGTGAAATTAAACCGTTCAAATTGTGATGTCCAGCTTAGATGTAACATGAGCCAAAAATTACACTTACATGATTAGCCAACTATTGGATTGGTGGACATTTATTGGATAGTTGAAAAAATAATAAAAATCAACGGTCCTATTTCAGTGATAAAAAAAAGTGTTTGTGAATAAGCGGTTGGAATGGTTAAACTATGATTTTGGGACTGTGACTTAGCAACAGTGACTTCCAATTTAATCAATTTAAATTGAGTTAATGTGTGCCATGTGAACAATTTCTAAGTGTCCGAATATCAAGTGTCATATGCTGCCCGAGTATCATATAACTCAACCTTAAATAAACCCACCATTATTGAGTATCAAGAGATGGGTGTGATGTCACCCATGAGTGCATGGAATCCATAAAGCCAGGCATCATGGAAGGGTGTGTTGGAGATTTTTGAGGCCAAAGGACTTGTGTTAGTGGTTGATTAAGGCTTTTTTAGGGTTTTAGTTTTGGGGGGCCCAGGTGATTTACATGGGTGGGTGAAAATTATATTCATGGGTCACAACTGAGAAGTGTCATTGGTGGGTCAAAAGACTAGTGTTGGATTTTGTTCCTGTGCTTTACGGTGTGAGTTGGTGTAGGTCGATGTGGTGTTCCACATGGTCGAATGATTGGATATCCAAACGGTCTGTCTAATGGACCTGGAACTGTATACGAGTCGAGTTAGCTCGGTCACCTCGGCTTGAAATTGGATTTGGACCTTGTCGAGCTGATTTTTAGACCTCGAAAAAATTTTAAGCTAAGTTTGAGCTCGCCCAAGCTTGACTTGGCTTAGATTGAATCTCAACTCAAATTGACTTGGATCGAATAAGCTCAGTGACTCAGTTATTTTGATATTGATGCTACTCGCCAAGTGTTTGATAAAATGACTCAATAAAGTGTTGTTTCGGGTGTGTACGTTTTCCGCAGGATCAACTAGTGGTGAAGAAAGAATGGATACAAAAAAAAAAAATCCTAAACATCATAAGATTGCCCTCATATCTTGTGTTTGATAAAATACTTGTTAAGTATTTTTACTATCTTATAATATGTGAGAAATTGAAAATGCATTTTATGTATTTGATGTAGCACATGCTCAAAATTGGCTCAAATTGGTCTGAAATGTTGATCGAGTCGATCAGAGCTCACCAGACAAGCTCGAGGACAAAGCCAAGCTGAGTTGTGCCATGCCCGACTTAGTTCAACCCTTGTACAGTTTTAATTGGACCACGCTCCACAAAAACAATGCAGAATGGTCATCTAAGTGTTTTTCTTTTTTTCTTATTCTTTTTCATTTGATTGGACCACGGACTTATTGTTTCAACTCCTTTTGAATGCTGCCGATTGCATGGTCAAGGTCATCATGGGCATGAAATTTTTGAACCATGTAATCATGAGCCCACCAGATGCATGGTTTAGATCATCCGACCATGCAAGCATTTGGATCCCATCCAGCCAGCCACACTCACTCAACAAGGGTAAGCCGCAACTTATGGCTCCAATGCACTAACATGTGAGGTTGTACCATTTCCAACATGGTGGTGACTCATCCACCACACGTGTGGCATGCATGTATTTCAATACCATCAAAATAATGGGCCACATTTTATGCTAAGCATAATTTCAAATTTTGATAATCCTAGCCATTCAATTTGTGGCTTTTAAATGAAGGGTTAAAAAGAAAATGATCAAGTGGTCCGAATTCCACGGTCGGTATCAAAGGATTAACAATATCTGATAAGTCCCATCTTAAAGATCTAATCCATTAGCAACTTACAACCGTCTAAATCTACTTAAATACATACCATATGAATAAATAAATTAAAAAAAGTATATCTCAATCTTAGTTTGATATGAACATAAGGGCATTTGATAGCACTAAACTTTCAAACCCTTGGTGGGATAAGGTGGTTTTTTTGGTTCTCGGTAAGAGGTCATACAAATGAGGAAAAGTGGTCTATGGTCTTGTTTGGCTTTCTTTTTAAAAATAATAAAAATAAATAAATAAATAAATAAAATAAAAATTAGTTTTCTACTTTTTGTGATTCTGATTCTAAAAATTGCTTTTTTGAAAGTTTAAGAGCCGTACGTTTGTTTACAAAATAAGTTATCTTACCATATATTCTCTAAAATGAATCTGGTCACTCGGAAGGTGGACCTTAATATTGGAAGCAGGTGAATGGGTTAGAGCTTGATATTCAATGTATTGTTCATCCAGTGAGCACTTATGTGGGTGTCTAGATGGTAATTTTGTAATTTTATATGAAATTTTTATATAAACTCCAATTCATCTAGGGTAATATATATTCCGGCGCGAGAGAGTGTCGTCATTATATGAGAGCTGTTTTTGGTTTTTGTTTTTGTTTTTTAACCCCTTGAGCAGGATAGATTGCGTGAATTTATGATGTATTAAAAGAAAATCATGTAAATTTTTATATTATGATTTGTATTCTTTTTTATCTTTTGATTCCGATATCACGGTGTGTAGTTTATCCTTGCCCGGTGGTAGATTTCCAGGAAATGAATTTCAACACGAGGTATAGGGTTTGATACCCATAGGTGGTGAACGGCATGAGTGTGAGCGTGCTTGTATGTTGAGGGTGCATGTGTAAAAACGAAAGAAGGGACCATTCTCTCAACAATTCCATAATGGTAAATGTACAGAGTGCATGTGAGTTGGGCACAAGCACATGGGTTAGCAAATTTCATACGTAAAGAAGTCATATGCGACTTTCTTATCACCCTTGCCTACAAGGTTTGGGACACGACAATGTGTGTGCCATATTCTTATGGTCATATCACTCTAGATTTTTGCTATTTTAGATTTTTTAAAACCTTTGAAAATTTTCTCTATAATTATTTTGCGTTTTTATTTACTGAAGTTAAAATATAGTTAATTTTAACACGTTTTGAAAACTATATAGAAATCGTTAGTTTTAGATAGCTATTACTTATTGAATTTTAATACTTTTTCTAGAACTTAAAATGGAATGAAATTTTGTGAGACAAAAGTAAATTTAATGATGAATTATAAACATAACTCAATAACTAAAAGTGATAAAGACGTTACAAACAACAGACAGTGTCGAAACCAAAAAATTCTGCAACTACGAGTTGCTAATGGACCCAACGTATCTTTTTAAACTTTAAGTTTTAACATTCGGTGTCTTTTTAAGAATTGATTCTAATTATGTCATAAATCATCCTGCATGATTAAATTAAAATTTTCTATTTTTAATATCTTTTACTATTTTGTTCTATTCTAGTTTAGTCATATTCGAACTCTTGATTTGGGTTTGCGTCCTATTAGGTAGAGCATTGTTATTTCGTTTTAAGGTTAGATTCAATTGAACATTCCAAATTCTCTTATCCCTTTATGAATCCATTACACTTCGTAAATTCAAGGTTCATGTCGTGTTGAGGAGATAATGTTCTTCCCTTCCCTTTTACATATCCTTCTTAGTCTCGCAAGCTTTTAAACCTCTGAAATACCTTAGAACTTTCGATACTTCCTTTTTGAAATAAAAAAATCAAAGCGTGGTGTGCTCATAACCTACATGTCGTAGGATCAAAACAGTAACATTTAGATAAAATTTTAATCCCCTAGAAACCCTTCTAATATAATCGTTTGACAATAGGCACCGTGGAAAATTCATTATCAACCAAGTTAAACATAGTTTAAACAAAAAATCCCCTTGAACTTGACCTAATGGGCAATCTCAGAAATTAAAACTTAAACTTCTCAATAGCTTGCGATACTCCCTGTAACACCCCGAATTTTTGCTAACCTGGGATTAGACGTCCTTAGACAATGGGTCAACCATAACACCTTGGTAACCTCTCAGAACACAATTCCAAAGCCAAAGAAATCACTTAGGATTAATTCCTTTAGAAATTAAGCGTAAGTTAGCTAGCGCTACGCTAGAGTAGCTGTGAAATTGTCCCTGATCGCTTTAAATATGTCCTGCAAGATCCAAAACTTGTAGAAACAAGGACGCTATAATACCCTAAAATCCAGGATCAAAATCTAAACCGGTTTGTTCTCGGAAACCCTTTGAAACTTTGTATTGGATCTAGACCGCGCGTCGAAAGTCCGATATCTACCATCTTAGACCGTTATAACCGCTTGGCTAGACTTGACAATCGTTTCGAAAATCAAGGCCAACCGACGTTCAGAGGCTATTTCATTGAGCCTGGAGTGAAGAGAGTGAGAAAAAGGTTAGATTTGAAAATTTTAATTCAAATCTGGCACGTGACTTGGCGCGTAATTATTAAGCGTTCTGACCGTCAGAATTCAGCCAAATTACACCCTCGGATCAAGAAAAATTTTTCTTTCATATCATGAGACTTGTAGACCTGATTTAGGCGCGATGACCGCTGAACTGAAATTGGACCGCCACGTGCGATCTGCGAACTCTTCCGGTCTGAAAACTTGATGTGTGCAAGATCTAGTATGCATGAGCTTAAGTCCGACCGCGTTCGGCCAGGAGACCTCCCGAAGTGCTTCTTTGGAACAGAACAGCCCCGATTTGGTTATACCTCAAGTAGACATTGTTCCCAAGCCTAATTTGGGAAGGTTTTAGACTATAAAAGGGCTTTAAACCCTCACATATCTTACCCATCCGAATTTGCTAAAAACCCTAGCTAGAAAGAGAGAAAAAGTGAGAGTTTGTGAGAGAGTGTGGGAGTGATCTTCCTGCCACCTGCACTAGCTGTTGCACGTGCTTAAGCAACGTATCCCAATCACTTTGTCGGTGATTCCAATGCATTTCTAGGTAAGAAAAATCCTCAACACTTGCTGATTTAAGGTTTCATCGATTCCAATAGTGAAGTGGCTTATACATCTTGTGTATTAGGTCGCCTGTTCGCCGTAGACGAAGCGTATACGCTCCGTTCGGAACGATACACATTTAGGATAAAAAGGTGCAGATTTTAGACGCTTTGATTGACTGATTTCAAAGCTTTCAATGTCGTTTAATAGTAGATTATCGACGACAACGCCGTTTGACATGTAGAACATGCTGTCCATTTTCCATTTCGTATACGTACGAGAAATATGAGATTTAGGGCATTTTGGGTATTTGTAGGAAATACAGTATACGTCCGTATTTTGCTAAAATAATTGTCATGGCTAATTGTCGTGCTATGATATTAGGAATGTGTGCATATTCTGTTTGGCGAAGAGATTCGCCCTAATGCGCACTTTGGGTCGACATACGCTATGTAGACTAAAGTGTGTAGACTAAGTGTTTGTATAAATGTTTGTATTAGTATGTATTGAGTAAAATGTGTTGTGTATGAGTTTTGAGATTGAATTCTCAAGTAATATGTTCATGTATATGATTTTCACCATGTTGGCTATATGTATAGATTTCACTATATGTATGAAATGCATGTGTTGGATAAATTGCTTAAGTGGTATGTTATAACATGTTTCAACATGCTTATGTTGTGTATTTCATTTTCATTACTCACATATAATTACTGATGCTGATTTAAAAATGTTTGGGACTATGCTTAGTCCAGGCAGTCGATAACAGAGTAAATTCGTGGTTGGCCTATATTTGTCACGACGGACGCGTCGATGAACGCGAGTCGTGTTTTGAGTTGGCGGCATTGGTTAGGCCACGTGAAGTGTTTCACGCACTTCATGTCGTTCGACTTGCGATGCGCTCGTACTAGTCGAGCCCGTCAAGTAACCCGATTGACCGTTGATTATTCACCTTGTATGAGTCATAACTGCTTGAACTTAGGGTACTGAACTTACCATTGGAAACCCTGTTAACCATGGTACCTTGATCCATAAAGACTCATGAGCCGAGCATGGTGGTATGGGACACCATGGTCGAGCTGTCGGCCTACGCTGGGGCCACAAACCTCCCCGTAGTGACCAGTGAGCACCCTACTCTGAGCAGATTATGGTGGTATGGGACACTATATTCTTGCTGTCGGCCTACACTGATCAGGTGAGGAGCCCTTTGTAGTGACCTTGAGTTTATCCTGACACCGCATGGGGGCGACGAGTCCTGATACAGTCTTAAGGATAATTAGGCCTGTATTGGTAAGGTGATGGGGGAGCGGTGCAACGAGTGCGAGCAACAGCCCTGGCAGCCCTTGCAGCGACCTACAAATATAACATCGTATGAGATTACTAGGAGTGACGACCCTAGACAGGATCTGTGTTGGGATTGATATAAGCAAGGTACCATAGTTTCCCAATTCTGCTGTATGAAAAGGACTAATAACAACTTGGTAATCATTATCCATATCGCATTGCATGTGCCTAGAAGATGTGTAGCACTGAGGGAAGAAAGTATGCCGCGGACGCAGATGGTGCCGTATGAGGGAGTATGTCGGTGAGGACATCCATCATGTCATTTCATGCATACATTAACAACAGAATCTAGAAATGTTTGTTTCATTGCTTTACTATTATCGCGTGATTGATTTGAGAACATACTAATCTTTGTTCTATTATTCCACTGAGTTATCTACTCACTCCCACGTTACGGGATGGTGTTCCGAACACCCACCAGTCCCTATTTTAGTTACAGATGATGGCACTGCTTGTGAAGTGGAGCTGGACTTGTATAATGATGAAGAGGACTTCTCCACCGTGTTTGGATCGAAGGGATTATAGGGAGGTTGATTAGATGCCTTGACACTTGTCATTTTATATTTTTAGAGCACTGATGTATATTGTTTCTTTCCATTTTTGGAGTATACATGTATTTAATTAACATAGTAACATGTTCACACTCTGGAGACTTACAATAAATTATATATTTTATATATCTATCACATTCTTCCGCTTGCTAATTTAACTGTCTCTGGAGTATAATATGTTGTTTTGGCTTAGTCTCAATCTTGTTTAATGTCATTCTACAGACAACATGCATTTATCATTATTTATGTTGCATAAGTGACGTTCTGGAACTCGGGAGTTGGGTTTCTACCCGACACCCGATTTTCGGGATGTTACACTCCCCAAGTGTTTAAAATGATTGGGACCACGGACTTACGGAACCAGGATTTGGCAAAGTAGCGGCGGTTTGATCCAAATTCTAAATCATCGGCAGTTACCAATGAACTCAATGCTCTAATCAAGCGAAAGATATGAATTTTCTAGGATTAAAAAATGATACCAATGAACTCACTTCCCCAATCAAATAGAAAGTCGATGTATTGGACTCAAACCTACTACAACCGTCTTTTCATGTTAACCGAATATTAAAAAGATACATTTTTACTATGGATAATGGGGAACTATCATCACAAATCCAAATCCTTTGAAAATTTTTAGAAAATCTTCAAGGTGAATAATTTTAAGGGGAATATATCTTCATAATAACTCAAGAACCTATCCACATGATGACCTATAATGATAAACTCAGGAGAAACGTAGACATCACAAATGGTAATGCTCTTACCAGTTTACTTAACAAGAATGTTAGAAAATTTCAGGGACAAAATTTGTTTTAAGGAGGATAGATTGTAACACCCACATTTTTGCTATTTTGGATTTTCAAAAACCCTTGAAAATTTTCATTATATTCAGCTCACTTATTGACCCTTAAAGGTTGAGGTGAGCCTATATATGAGTGGTACTGGTAAAGAACTGCACAAATTCAATTAATCAACCGTAAGAAGTCAACAAATCCACCGAATCACTTAAACCTTAAGTCTATCATGGTGATTTGTTCATCTAGAGCATAAATCTATCTAACCTATCACTGACTAATCGAGACAACTGTAACTAATAATGACCTACTATAAGCCGAGACAACTAGGGGTCAAATCTTAATTACTAAACAAAATTGACTCAGTTACTCCTTCAGTTTAAGAGCCAACGGTTTAGAGTGATTAAGATTGGATCTCCATTTTTGCTAATTGCGAATAAGCTACACTATGAACTTAGTTAATCCAAACCCTAAACATCACACACAAGAAATCTTGCTACACAATTAATTACAGAAATGTCTTCATTTTCCGAACACATTATATACCGTTTATTAGTGGGCCACTAAATCTGAAATTAGAAAAAGATGTTTCTCTTAGCAGGTTTGATGTCTATCGTGAGACATCGAGCCAAGATCACATTTTGAATTGCTCAACTTGAACTCGCAGGTTAGTGCATGAGATATATGAATATTTTCAGAATTAATTAAGTGTAAGACCTGTATCTTAGTCCGTACCGTTCCGAAGACCTCCGCGGTCTTACCGGTCGAATTTTCGGCAACCTTCGACCCTTAACCGATATTTACGCGCGACCCTGATTCGTATGCCGTCAACCCGATCTGACTCAACCCAAGACCATTACCACAGCGACTGCGCCATCGTTGCGGTTTCGATGCCGCGACTTGCACGCCGAGGCGATACCCTAGTTAAGAGATGTGGGCCAACGTTCAGTGCGAGGAAAACGCCGTGCGTTGTAAAATCCAAAAGAATCTCTATGAGATGTCACATCAATCCCATCAATCAATCCATCACATGTCAAGTACATGTCAAGTACACATCACCTTTCACCCATTCCCAAGCAACCACAAAAGTTAAGATTTTCTTACACAAATACTTCAAAAGTTAAGAATCTCTTACACCTCCCATGCCTCTCTTACACAAAAGGCCACCAAAGTCAAAAAGGTGTCTTACAAACCCATCACCACATCCATCCATCACTCATCTCTCTTTCCCTTTACAACTCCTTCTCTCTTTCTCATTTTCAAAAAAATCCAAGCAAGAACCCTCCATACGTATGAGAATTTCTCCAAACATTCCCAAGCTCCAAGTGTGGCCCACCTTCCTACCCCATCATCTCCCATCCTAGTCATCTATTCATCATCTCACCCATTAAAATCAAAGCTAAGGTGTTAAGGAACCCATAGGAGCAAGAAGATCGAACAGTGGGTGCATGATATTAGTAGTTTTCTTTATTTTTGAGATGGGCCAAGTGAGGCCAACCGATCAATGGTTTGGATCTTATTTGGGACCCTAAAATGTGGCCGATCGCCCACTTTGATCATCATGATCATTCCATGATGGGGCCATTCTCCATGGACCCCATCATGATGTTTATTTTATTGCATTAGGAAGGTCATCTAGACCGTCCATATTGGTGGGGAAAAGATCCCCACCGTTGATTTTTGATTTAGATGGTTCCATGTGTAAAGGGACTCATTTGATTGTATAATTTCTTCAAGGGAGGGCTCATAGTGGCGGAGCCCTCCATCACAAGCGTGTCCCACTCCCTATCTCTCTCTCTCTCTTCTTTTTTTTATATATATTTTGTGTGATGATTTGGCTGTGTGGCCCACTTGAATGGAACTCATCATGGGGTAGGTATTCTACCCAAGCCGTCTATGAGTGGGGTCCACCATATGTGTGTTGTACCCACCCATTCATCATATGGTGGCCCACTTGAACAAAGCTCACTTGGATTGTGAGGACCGTCCAGCATCCAGGGACGCTGGACGTCTCTGTGACAAACACAAATTAAGCTTGTTCTTTTAAGCTTAAAGGTGGCCCACTCTCATAGGCCCCACTTTGATGTATGTGTACAATCCAAGCCTTCCATCCTCTTTCCCATATCATTTTAGGCGTTGAGCCAAGGAATGAAGTTAAGCCGTTCATTGGGCCGGCCATACCTCTCAAAACAATGACTCTCACCATTTAAATTAGTTTTAAATTTACTACAGGCCTTAATGGGTTCAATAGCGGACTCGTTGGGCTTGTTTCGAGCTAGGGAAGCTAGTGGAAGGAGTGGATTTATACGATGCGGGCCCCACATTCGAAAAACCTCAGAATCAAGGGTTTTCCAAAAAAAAACATATACAGAAGCAGCAGCTGCTGCTGCTGCCAGCGCAGGCAGCGCCTGCACTCTGACGCGTGGGCTGGCGGACGCCAGGGGCCACGGCCTCCCATGTGGGCCCCACCATGATGTGTATTTTCCCATCCAATCCATTCATGTGATGGGTCCCCTGCCGAAGTGGGTCCCCTCAAATTTTCAGCTGCATCCATACCTCTGGTGGCCCACACTGCAAGGAACAATGAGAATGAACCTCTGCCTTTGGAACCCTTTTTCATGCCACAGAAGTTTTTGGATCGTGATGAAACTTGTGTTTTTCCCTTCACTAGGGTACGTGTGATCTTGTCCACAGGTTGGACGGTGAATAAACATTCGGTGCACCCATGTAGGGCCACAATTGAAGCGTGTGCGGTCCAGGCCGTCCAGGGCCTGGACGATCTTGTAATTATATATATATATATATATATATATATATATATATATATATATATATATATATATATATATATATATTATATTATATATATGTTATATATATTGTACCATCGTCCAGGGCCTAGACATGGTTATAGTATATTATATTATATATAATATACATTATATATATTATACGTTATAGAATTCATGTGGACTCTCCTCCACCATGATGCATGGGTTGCATCCAAGCCCAACCATTTTTAAAGCCCATTTTAAGGCTTGAGGCTAAGAATGAGCCAGATCCATGGTCCAAGTGGACCCCACCTTGGCCTGTTTTGAGGCCCATCTTAATGTAGTTGTAGTAGTTCATTGGGGGCCCACTTTGATGTGGATGAAAGGCCCATGTCTTTAGGCCATTTGATGTATTTTAAAGCCCATGGGAGAAGGCCCATTTGATATGTATAAGGCCCATGGGTCGAGAACCATTTGATGTAGTCTAAGGCCCACGGGTTATGACCCAATACAATGCACATAAGGCCCATTGGTGTGGTCCATTTATGTGGCTCATTTGATGAGTAAAAGGCCCATATGATATGGCCCATTTAATGTATTTAAGGCCCAATGGGATATACCTAAGATCCATTGCAATGTGTGAACCCAACACGGATTATGTAACGATGTTTGCGACGATCGTACAATGTTGGTTCGACGTCCACATTGCAAGTGTAATGTTGGTTGGATGTCCACATTACGACTCTCCTTAAGGCCCCTTTGAAAGGCAGTACTTGTTGTGTATAGGCCGTTTAGGCCCATCTGCGTTGTAAGAATGGTTCATCACTTATTTACACGTTTAGTATAATTTAATGACTCATGATCATACGCATCATATGTATGCTTGATATGAGATTTGACTGATCATAGCATATGCCTTCGGGCAGATTGTTTATGGGCTCCCGGTTAGGCGGTGTTGCCCTACATGAGCGCACATATGAGCAGAATTTGTTGCATGACTGGATAACGTGATTCATGCATTTCGCATTTGTGTGACATGACTATTGTACGCCCTAGCAACATCGAGGTCGTAACCTCCACAAGCGTATCGTGGTTAGCAGGATTGGATACCGAAAATCTTGTTCTATATGGGGTGCTATAGATATCCCTCGGTGAAAGTTCCTAAACCCTTATGGTACCAAGAGGTTACTCCAACGTCTAGACCGAGTGGGTAGATGAGCGTTGGGTGCCGATTACCAAATGGTTGCGCTCTTCACTGTGTCGTGGTCGGTTGAAAGGGGGTGTGGCCTTACCCGCCCGAGTGTAGGGTGCAATGCTAGGCTGAGTCTGACCAGCTCGAGGAATGGGTCCGTTATCGACAAGTCGAGCCCGGTATTGGCAGACAGATAATGAGGTCTCTTCCACCTATCTTATTGTGCGCAATGAGGCAACGATTTGGTTTAGAGTTTACTAGACCCCGGTGATATCCCAGATTTGATCTGTATTGATGTGTGGACATAGATGAGGATTTGTATGCTTGAGTTGCATTTCACATCGCATGGCCTTGGGATGACCGATATCATTCATGTCTTGCATCGTATAGCTTTGGTACGGCTAACGGTTTTCATGGATCCATCTGTATATTCCGCATTTCTCTGATATAGCATGTTCATATTACTACATTGCACACACACTTTCACCACCCTCTAAGCTTTCTATAAGCTTATGCATGACCGTTGTGTGCAGGTGACGTTGGGGCGCAGCAGCGCTGAGGCAGGAGCACTTTGCAGATCATTTTGATATTTTTGTTCCTTACCATTGTATTTCCCTTTATGCTATTGTACTTGTAAAAATTTTGATCATAGTGGAAATGTAATGGAGTTCTTGGTTGTTCTTTGTGGGTTATGCCTTTGGTTATGCTTATTACGAATCAAACTGACGTTGAAAATCATCCTCGTAGCATCCCAGGATCGGAACCTGGCGAATGGGCGCTAGGAGCCGAGAATAGAGTTCTACGGAGGCTGTCGGCGCCGGATTTGGCGATCGAAAATTTTATGAGCCCGGTTTTTGAGTTTGGAGCGTGACATTAAGAACTTAAGTTAGTTGTGTGTATTTGGTCTTTACTAAAGTTATGACTTGCTGAGCGTTGGATCGTAACCAAATTTAAGGTACTAACATAAGTTAATAACCTGCATATAACCATGTAGTTGTGGCCCCGATCGATTATTGGTGACCGTCAAATTGACTTCTGATCATACCCGTCTATCAACACATTTAAATGACAGACTGATCATATCCATACGTGTATCATCACTAGTGTAATGCATCGAATTTCAAGGGTCGAGCAAATGCTCGACTCTCGAGATTCCGAGCATCACTTATGCTTTGTGGAAGCTAGTTTCTTGGTTGCTTCTATATTATGCAATTAAGCATGTATAGGATTATACTAAACAGTATATCATACTTTGGAATAAACACGATTAAAGAAGAAAATTAAATTGAAATGCATGTAGTATGATTATCCAGATTATGGGTATAGTTAAGTCCAATATACAATTCCAAAAGTAACAAAAATATGGAAAGGTGGCATTTAGTAAAGCCTGATCGCTCGACTCTCCTTGTCACGAAGTACGCAGCCTACATCGGTCTATTAGAAAGCTGGAAGTAAGAGAACTCCTCCTCATTCATGCTCGCATGATCCAATGCATCGTCCTCGGTGGTCCGTGCATCTATATTAGCATCTGGCTGGTGTTTTAAAACACTGTCCTAAAGTGGGAGTGAGTCATCAATTCAGTGGTTCCATAAAGTATGGGTTACACATGTTATCAAGTCTATCAACACAAGAATAATAATGTAAAACAATCACTTCCTAATTATTCTTATTAATGCAAATAATGGAGTTTATAAAATGATGCATGCCATCACCATACAACACTCCCTCAACATGCAACTCCAACCACGTGGTTCACAAATGACAACACTTCTTCATCACACGACAATAACGCCTGTTTCACTACATTTTAAGTTAATACAATGAGGTGAATGATTATCTTAGCCGAGTGATTAATTATACATATTCATTAACTAGTTTGGGGAAGCCAAGATACCTCCATTTTAGTTATTGGTCTCAACTGAATTATTAGATGCGGGACGACCACAACGGTCCTACTCCTATAATTCCTAATCCGTCTGGATTCGTCACTCCCAGCTAAATACATACGAAAGGCACGTTATAAAAGTAATGCTCGCTGTTACTATGGGGAGGCAAGTTATAAAAGTAACACTCGGTCGTATGAAGCCGACATCCAA
Organism: Magnolia kwangsiensis; assembly: GCA_037074715.1. Classification (NCBI taxonomy): domain Eukaryota; kingdom Viridiplantae; phylum Streptophyta; class Magnoliopsida; order Magnoliales; family Magnoliaceae; genus Magnolia; species Magnolia kwangsiensis. The sequence goes on from CM073586.1 coordinate 87,420,544, forward strand.
TAGATCATCGATTTATTTACTCAGCTTCTCTATCTCACATGGAGGCATGCAATAAGTCAGTAGTGAAATGGGTATCGCACCAGGCACTAGGTCGATAGTAAAGTCAATCTCACGCCGCAGAGGTAGTCCCGGGGTTTTCTTAAAAACTTCCCAAAATTCCTAGACCACGGGCGTATCCCCAAGTGTCAAACCATTAATATCCTCTAGCAAGGAAGTGTAACAACTAATGCGATAGGGCCAATTAACCTGTACTGGAAATGTAAAGGTCGTGCCCTCAAGTCCCTGGGCTGTCACCACTCTAGCATTGCAATCGATCTCTGCCCTCATCTCCGTGAGCCAATCCATACTGAGAATGACGTCATAGTGATGTAATGGGGCGACCAACAGGTCAACAAGCACTACCCTGCTCCCCAGGTGTATCAAACAACCCTACACATCTTGGTAGAGTTTGAGAAAGTCCCCGTGACGGTAAGGAGTCTCACCCCAACCATAAGACTAGTTTCCAACCTCAGTCACTTGACTGCAGTACATGATATAATAGAGATAGGTATCCACCAACAAGAAGACTGGTGTACCTTGAACATGCACCGTGACTTCAAAAGCCAACGGTGCTGTAACTGCTGTCTCGGATGCCTTAGCTGCAAGTGAGTGCACTCAAGCCTGCTAAGAACGGTTCAGCTACGGTACCATAGGTCATTGAGGCGGCCTAAATTGAGGTGCAGGCGGCTAAAATGATGGATGTGCTGATGCTAACCGTAGAGGTGGAGCCGCAATTGTCTGAGGAAGTGGGCGGTTGATCCTCTGAGGCGGCGAGAAGCCGTTGTCCCTCATCTTGGAGAAACAATACGTATCGACGTGGCCCGATCTCTTGCAGTAAGTGCACCACAAGTCTACTCGCATCATCGGGGCTGGTGGAGCTGTAAGTCTGGGAGGCGAGTCTGCACGGGGCCTCTTGCTAAGGAATGGCCTGCTCGACAAATTCGGTCGTGGCCTAAGAGCCATATATACATGGGTGAGATAATCTATCTCTATCCTGCTCAGCTCGCAGAGACACGCCTATTAGCTTAGCATAGGTGGAAATGCTAGCGCAGCACATCTTCCAGCGTATTTCGGGCCGCAGGCCCTCAGCTAATATCAACGGAGTATATCTAGCCAGCTCCGTGAACCTGTTCTCGTACTCTACCACTGTCATGCCCCCTTAACGGAGGCGAAGAAACTCACTTTCTTCTCATGCTGATACGTAAGAGGAAAGTACTTCTCGTGGAAGCGGGTCTTGAAGGCCTCCTATGTTCATACGTATCGGATAGCAATGGTCCAAAGGACGTTGTCCCACCAGATGCTGGCCTCCTTCTCAAACATGTAGGTGACCAGTTCCACTTGCTCTGCCTCAGTGCAGTGTCACGTGTTTACGCTAAGTCAGTGCCTCGAGTATTGTCGTTGATGAAATTGATCGGCACAGGAATTTTTACTCTAAGTCTGTATCTGAATTCATGTACGAGCTTGCATATGAGTCAACCAAATGGAAGTGAAATGGCCATCCTAGTAAAGCGTGCGGTCAGGACTATCTCCCATAGGATGAAGGTAGGCAAGCACAACTTGTCTACCTACCCAACACGGTACAAGAAGTTCACCATCAAGCGCGTACACTCACTATGATTGCTCCACCTAAGGTACACATTGTACGTAAAGATGTGGTGGAGCAGGCGGAAGTCGTCGGTCATTTTGGACGCTAGGAGGCTATTGTTTGGATTCCGGTGGACCAGTTGGTCATAAAGGAATCGCATGCGGCGGTCCCTTTCACGCACACTCGCAAGACTCTTCTCACTAGCATGGACCTCACCAAGCGGCATTCTCATGATTCGGACTATCAAGCCAACATCGACTGTGAGTTCTCGCCTTCCCACAGGAAATTTGAACTGCAAAGGCTCCAGCGTTGGCTCCTGTATATGCGCATAGAAGGTTCGGACAGTGTTCACATTTGCCCGAGTCTTGCCCTCAAATATGGGACCCCATCTGACATCCATCAGGCGGTCCATCACCAGATATTGCCCAAAGAGCCTCTCATCCACGTATGCTTCAAAAAGGACCCTACGACCCTCAAATCTTCCATGAAACAACTCCGCCAGCAGAGCCCTTTCGAGGGCAGCCTGGGGATCGAGATCTCGCTGTCCTTAACTCCCAATCGACTCTCACACTTGTGGCGGCGCCTATCTGCCTCCTTGATCGAGTAGGGCTACTAGGCCCAACTTCATCCGTTGAAGCTCTCTTCTTCCCCATAAGAGAAAGAAGTGTGAAAATGGAGAAGATCGTCGTCACGAGCTTGAAAAGAGCCATTTGAGTGAAATAAGAATGGGGCATAGGATGAGTTGTTAGAGTTAGAGATGTATGAGAAATAAATAGGGTCTTGTGTGCTCAAAAAGGGGAAAATGAAAGAGATAGAAGATGGTTTTTGATGAAAGTGGTGGAGGGATGTTTGTGATGAAGAAAAGAGAGGAAACATGAGAATGGAGGGGAGAGTTGAGAGGGGAAAAGAACTTTTAGGGAAAAAGGAAAGCTCGGAGAGGTGTATGAGGGAAGAGGGGAGCAAATGGGGAGGTTATAGGGGTCCCCACATATTTTGGTGGGCCCCATAGCCTTGGACACGAACCTGGCCGACCGCCCTACAGACCCGAACCGTCTAGGCGGCGAGGCCTCGCCGATCCGGCGATGGCATCACCGGCCACTAGACATCGAAGCGAGCCCTCGCCCCATGGGCGATGACATCCCCACCCCGGGGTACTGTATGTGTACGGGGTCCACTTTGGATCCCCCCAATTTGCACCATTTAGGCCATCTAGTCCTTTTGAATCATTTCGAGTCATATCTTGCGTATATTCATGCGTTTCGGGTTGTTTGAGAGTGGAATGTGTCAATTTATCATCTAAACTTGTCGATTAACGGTCTAGCAAATATCTGGAGTCACCACGCATAATCTCAGATGCGTACGGGCCCCGATTCTAAGGGTCAATTTCGGTCAATTCCGTCGATAAGCGAAACTGAGGATCGTACGACTGTTTCTATGTTATATCGCACCCTTCTAAGTTAGAATATGTCAGTGTGCGTCGTGTGACCATAACTCAGGTCCAGTTTAATCAAAATCATGTTTTGATACCAACTTATAACACCTTGAAAATCGGGGGTCGAGCAGGAGCCCAACTCCCGAGTTCCAACACATCACTTATGCAACATAGATAATGATGATTAAATATTGTCTATATTAGTGCCTTAAACATGAGTAGGATTATACCAAAACATCATATCATACTCCAAAGACAGTTAAATTTCACAAGCGGAAGACTGTGATAGATATATAAAGTATATAAACTGATGTAGGTCTCTAGAGTGTGAACATGTTACCAGGTTAAGTATATACATGTATATTTCAAAAAATGAACAAAATGAATATACATGGGTATTCCAAAAGTGTAAAAATAACAAGTGTAATGGGGTCTAATCAGCATCCCTGTAACCCTGTCAATCAGATCACGGTCTACATAGACCCCCCTGATAGCTGCATGTAGGAGAACTCCTCCTCATCATCGTAAAAGTTCGATTCTGCCTCAAAAGCATCGTTATCATATGCATCTACAACAGGGTCTGGTTGGTGTTTAAAACACCGTCCTAGAACGTGGGACTGAGTGATCAACTCAGTGGAGCTATGAAGCAAAGGTTAACATGTTATCAATTCAGTCAAGCAGTATTGATAAAACAATACAACAATCAGGTCTTAAGTACTCTTATTAATGCAAGGATGATATGTGATAATGATGCATACCCTCACCTATACTCCCTCTGCGACATCATCTTACGATTGCGGAATGCACCCCTTCCTCTGTGCACTTCCTCGTCAAAGCACCATACAATGCGATGCATGGTTGTGTTAGCCAAGTTCTTAATTAGATATATTCATACAACATGATTGGGAAGCTAAGGCACCTCCCTTTATATCATATACCCAAACAATGATCCATCTAGGGTTGTCAATCGTAGCTAGTCACATATGATAGATAGTTTCAGGTCACTACGGAGAGACTCGTTACCTTAGCGCAGGCCTGGTTTGTACTCTAGTTTACTACAGAAAGGCTCGTCACCTCACGTAGACCTAGTGTATATTCGAGGTCAATACGGGCTCGTCACCTAATCGTAGGCTGACAACTCGAAACCAGTGTCTCATACCACCGTATTCAGCCCACGAGTCTGGGTTGCTCACTAGACACTACGGGGAGGCTCGTCACCCCAGCGTAGGCCGACATGTCTCATACTACCATGTCCGGCTCATGAGTCTTAGCAGATCGAGGTACCAAGGTTAAATGGTTTTTTCACAGGTAAGTTGGTATCTTAGATTTAAACAGTAGCATTCATACATGGTGAACATACATCGAGTCAATCAGGTTTCTTAGCAAACTCGACTGGTACGAGAATACGTCGAGCTGATTAACATGGAGCACATAAACACTCCGTGTGGCCTAACTACTGCCGACAAGTAGCGTACGACTTGGATTCATCGGGCGTGTCTATCGTGACTAAACAATTCGATCACCGATCACAAACCATTACCGATTGCCTGGATTACATCGTAGCCCCAAACACACTCCAAGCAATAGTATACGCATGTAGTAGTCAAAGACAACATGTAACAACTAAAATCAAATATAAATCTTACTTGAGCAATTCGACAAAATACATACTACACATGTTACTGTACATAAGCATTTCATCCATAAATCACATAGTAGAAAGATAGGTTATATAAAGGACACTTTACCCATAGATAAGGGAATTGAGAATCCTATCTCAACACTCTCATTGCATGCATTTAAACAAGCACTTTCACATTCGGGCATTTTATCAAACACGTAGGCTACACATATCATATATATGTAATAAAATAGTTATAATAGGTATTATAGCAAATTCCTTTACAAAGGGTTTACCATATGTACAAAAATCATGTATTCTCAGTTAATAAACATGGCAAGCATAAATCATAATTCCATACTCATTCAAACATTTCAACAAACACGTGGAATGCATTAAAATTAATATAGTTTACACATACACACACACACATATATATATAGTATATGAAAAACGTCGTATCTACGCACATGTGACAGCAATCAAGTCAGTTATAAATCATTATTGACATTGAAAGCCTTAAAAACTATAACCTAAACATTTATAATCCGTACCTTTCACCGGTAAACTCGTAACGAACTCAATTAAAATAATAAGTCATCGCCTACAGCACAACGATAACTTATAGCATGAAATAGGATAGCTACCGCACCATTTACTCTATTTGAATCCCTAAAATGGATTAGGGTTATGATTTTTTACCTAAGAACGGAGTTGGAATCGCCGAAATAGCGATACAGAAAAGGTGGTTAAACACGTGGAGCAGCAGGGAAAGATCCCAGGAACAGTCCCTCACTTTCTCTCTCATTTTCTCTCTCTTTCCTCTCTTCTCTCTCCTGGGGTTGCAAATTCATATGTGAAGGGAGAGAGACGGTTTAAGGCCCTTATATAGGCCCAGAACTTATGAGAATGGCCCCAGGACCATGATATACTTAGCTTATAGCCAAAGATTGGCCGTTTCGGTCCAACAGAGCTGATCTGGGGGCTCCTTTTCTGCATACGGTCGGACTTAAGCTTCCTGACATTGGATCTAAGTCAGATTAAGATCTCGGCCCGATCAGATCAGTGGATCAGCTGCGGGGGACCAGTTTCAGTTCAATGGTCACTGGTACTTGATCAGGGTTACAAGTGCATTGACCTGTGTTGAAAATTTTTCCTGATCCAAGGGTGTAATTGGGTCAAAATTTGACGATCTGAATCCTCAGATTTAGCCTGCAAGCAAATGACTCAATTCACTTAAGTTTCAGTTTATTTCCTAAAGATATTCGTATTTTTCACACACTTTGCTCATGGCTCAAGTCGTGCATTTTTGGATACCTTTAGGACTTGATTTCCGAGATGGTTGTCAAGTCCAGTAAGGCGGTCATAACCGTATAGTTTTGGGGTAATCGGACTTTCGACGCACAGTTCAGGTCCGATACGGAGTTTCATGATGCTTCCGAGAGCAACTGGGTTTTGAAATGGATCCTAAGTTTTTACGTAATGTAGCGTTAATGGTTCTACCCGATTTGGGTCTTACGGATCATATTTAAAGTGATTAGTGCTAATTTCATAGATAATCTAGTTTAACACTTAATTAATTCACATTTAATTTCTAAAGGATTTGGTCCTTAGTGATTTCTACCTGAGGTGGTACTCGGGTCTTTGTACAGATTTTTTTGAGACGTTACATATATAGTGCCAAAAGTGGTGCAAATGACCCTAAGGGCTAGGTTTTCATTATATTATCCTTATGAGAGAGTGTTTCAAACCTCTAGGGCTCATTATGGGGTGTATATGTCGATATACACTAAGGATAGTTAGCCATAATGGTGATATACGTATGAATATGATCAGAAGCGTGTTTGACGATTAAGGGGTATGATCAGAAGCGTGTTCGATAGTCACCGACGATCAATCAAGGCTATGGCTATACGGATATGTGTAGAGAAATATCTTTAGTCAATACTCCAAATTTGGTCATGAACTGACGGTTCGAAATTCTCAACTTCGTGAAAGAGTGTACAACTTGAATCACTTAAGTTTCAGGTTCTTCCCTATGATATTTGCAATTCTCATACACCCACTCTTCGAATCAAGTTGAGCGATCTTATACACTATCTGGGTTTTCCTCCCACGGTAGACGTCGAGCCCAGTAAGACGAACATTATTCTATAGTTTCGAACCTAGTGATTCACTACCGAGTGGTCTAGAGCTCATTTGGATAATCAAGGCATTTCTGGAATGAATTAGGTAGTAAGATTTTTTATGCGCAATGACTAGGGTTTAAATTAACTATGTCCATAGTATAGCCTATTCGCAATTAGTGAAAATGGCAATTTAGTCATAATCACTCTAAACTGTTGGTTCGTAGGCTAAATGGATAATTGGGTCACTTTGGTTTGTTAATTACGATCTGACACCTAGTGGTCTCAGCTTTATGCAGATCTTTCATTTAGTCGTGATCGTCTTGATTAGTCAGTAATAGGTCGGCTAGATTTGATCCCTATGTGAACAAATCACAAGGTTATACTCGTTGCTTAAGTGATCAAGCAGATTCGTTGGCTTTCTATAGTTAATTAATCAAATTTTTGCGGTTCTTTATTGGTATCGCCCGCATATAGGCTCACCACAAGTATTAAGGGCCGGTTAGTGATAATGCGAGCTAATTATAGCGAAATTTTTTTAAGGGTCTTTGGAATTCTAAAATAGTGAAAATTCAAGACATTACAACTAGGGTCAACTATCCTATGGTGTATATCAACCCCTACACCCCATAGTGAACCCTAAATGTTAGAAACAACTTTCCATAGGGCTAGTATAATGAGAATCTAGTCTTTAAGGCCATTTGCATCACTTCTGGCACTATATAAGGCCCTCGTTTAAGTACTCCCTTTCCCATGCGAATTTGTGCCCTAAGATTGAAAAATAAAGAAAGAAAGAAGAGAGAAATATAGTGTAGGTAAGGGTTGTGCATCCTTTGCCTTTCTCCCCTTCAACCAAAGCCCCAAGCATGATTGGAGTCTTCATCGAATTCCTTATATTCACAATCGAATGTAAAATTTAGATCTCACTTCCTAATATAGGTCTTCCTATATTTAATTTTATGAATCTTACGGTTTATATAGGAATCGATGGTTTTCTCTAAAAACCCTAACCTTGGTATGATTAGATCACATAATCCTCTTTTAAGGTGCGGACCATTTTTCTATGTTTCATTTTATCAATCCTTAATAGCACTAGATAATGATTTTTACTTCATTATAAGATACCATATACTATTTGTGTTTGAATTGGTTTATTATTATAATCTTAATGTTAGTTGTTGATGGTAACCAACATGTTTGATGAAATGCTTCAACCACATGAAACGTTTACTGTAAAAACTTTTGCATATAAATTGATAAGTGATGTTGATGTATATACATTGGATTGTATTGATATACATTGAATTATATTGATTCGTATATATATTTGGTTGATGCACCTTATTATGGTATTAAGTTGTTTTGTGATTGTGTTCATGTGTTTGATAATATGAATTGTATTCATATAGATCAAGTTATGCAAAATGTTAAGTAGATAGCCCACTTTGAGTTGGCTATTATAGACTTATATGGTCAACCGATGTTGAACACGGATGATGGCAAGTAGTTGGAACTGCATGAGTTGCTTTACACCCAATGTCGATTTTCTTCGAGATCCTCCATTGTCGATCAAATCAGTCTAATGCATAGCTTGATCATTCTTATATTTAGTACTTGTATAATATTTAAAGAAATCTATAATATATAACAATATTTCACAAGTGTCATTGTATATTTTCAAGCACTACAAATATATCATATTCAACCTCTCATGCAATTAATGTATCACAATTGCCATATGTGTCAAGTTATAAGTGTACCAAACTTACCATGAGAGCATCTTAAGAAGCAAGTCTTTACTAAAGATGCCATTCTGCCTGTATAAAGTACATGTGCATATGCCACATGTGGCGAAATATCCCTATTCCATATGCTTAACAAGTCAGGGGTCCAAGTCGGGGTCCAGGATAAGGAAGATAGGGTCCGCCACCAGGTAGGTATCCATCAGAGTGATGTCAATTGTGTAGTGAGGAAGCATGCTCTATAGTAGTGAGTAATCTTCTATGAGGCCCACCGTGATGCATGTGTCATTATCCATTCCGTTCATTTGTTTTTCCATCTTATTGTAGGTCATGAGCCCAAAATTAAATTGTATCCATAGCTCAAGTGGACCACGCCTTATAAAAGAGTGGGGATAATGATGTACACCGTTGAAACCTTCCTAGTGCCTACAGTGATACTTATTTGTCATCCAACGTACACAAAAAGTCACACAGTCATGGAGGTAAGTAAAAGCACATATATCAACTTGATCCAAAACTTCTATGGCATTAAGAAGTTATCAAATGTAGGCATTCAATTCCCACCATTTCCTGTTGTGTGATCCACTTAAGCTTTTGATAATCTCCAATTTTTGGCTCATGCCCTAAAATGATCATGAAAAATGGATGGACGGAGTGGATAGAATACACACATCATGGGGTCCCACAGATCTAAGAAGTGAGTTACTACACATTCAACCTAGCCCATCATAGTGGGTTAGGAGGAAGTTGACAACTCTCTAAAAGCCACATTCCATTGGTGGATAACGGGTCCACGTGGCACAAGGAATGCAACAGTTGTAACAGACCCCCACCCAAGAGCAATGACCATGACACATGAGGACTTGTCTTAGTCAGCCCAGATATGATTGGTCTACTTTATGTGATTTAAGGCATATGAAGCCCCCTTTCCACACTTGGGTCAGGAATCCTATAACCACTTTAGCGAAGGGCACTAACAGCTGTCCCATGGGGAACCATATGTGGGGTCCACTTGATAGGTTCCTACCTTTTATGGGACACTGATAATAGATGTGTACCAGCCACATCCCAATGGAAGAGGGTCTCCTTGCATGGTTGAAACTCCAGGAATCTGATCCAATTGCAGGACACTTGCTTTCTAGTCCCTATCACACCAAAAGGAGGAATTGGTGAGTGTCATGCTTCCCTTTGATTTGTCGATCTGCACTGATTATCCTATGGGGCCCACTGCAGATTGGGGATGGCCGAACTCTTCCACTTAGATGGTAGGCATCTGATATTTGGACATTTGTTTTTTATTTTTTATTTATACTGTGGCTACATATGTTTCAGTCATCTAAGGGTGGGGTCCACTATCAAGGGGTTAAGAACCTCCATCGAGAGTGGTTTTGGGTTGAACCTGGTGCACTAAGATATTAAGAGATGCATATCATGATGCTTGGATGACATCTATGCTGTCGATCGGATGCGTCACCTCAGAAAACTCCCCTAGCCGAAAAAATCAAGCTATTCAAAAGCTAGGCAGGCTACAACACAAGGAACAGGGTTAGATAGGACTTCACCGTTGATTTGCTTGTGGGGCCCACTATGTTGTATATATAAAATTAAGGCCATTCAGACCATTCATCTTGCTTGGATGAATGGTCAAAATTAAATTCAGGAGGTTGAATCTTTCCTATGATCTTGCTTCCGAGTATGTTGATCTACCCCATCAGTCAGATGCACCATTTTGTATTGGGCCACAGGCCTAAAAATCAGGCCAATCCATAACTTAGGTGGGCCACAATGGACAGTCCACCTAATAGATGACTTGCAATATTTTATGTGGGTGCAACATTTAATCCATTCAATAAGTTGGGTCCACTATGATGATTTCCATATACAATAATCAGACCCATCTACTTATTGAGTGGACCACACTTGTATTTTACTATTTATCAATTGTCAATATTGTTCTTCTTTGTTGTGATCCATCTAATGAGTAGATGGGGCTGATTTTTGTACCATATAATCCTAATAGTGGGCCCGACTAATTGGAAGGGTTGGATGTTGTATTCACTCGATACTTTAGAAATTATCTTCTCTCTCTCTCTCACATACATATAAAAGATTTTAAAGTATACATGCAGTAAGATATTTGTTATGGGATGTCCCCTCAATAAACATCAATTTTGCAAAGGTCTCTATCTTCATTGATTGTTAGCAATGTTCTCGAATCTTTTAACGGAGCATGGGGACTATCATTAGTTTTAACCATTTATTCATTGGTTCCCATACCTAAGAGCAGCCATGGTGTAAAAATCAAACCAATCATATAATCTTGAGCATTTGATTAATAGCACAGAAGATAGACAATTAAGATTGAGTGAAGAAATAAAATAGCTTCAATTATCATTTTGATCCTACCATACATTGCTTGTTGTTCCAAAGTAGCACTTTGCTTTTATTATTTTAACTAACAAATTCACCTCATTTAAAGGGTTTGAATCATCTTATCAGTATAATTTTGCACCATAGCTTGCTCCCATTAATATGATTAATTAATGAACCATCTTGATCGACAACTGGTCATCCCATATGTATTCAAATGGTTGAGGACGGAGCTATGGTTTTTTTTTTGGGGGGGTTAGCTTGTTAGTACACACCTATGTCAGTACACACACTCTATGTTATCCACCCCCACTAGGGATCGATACCAAGACCTCAAGTGTTGAAACGAGGTATCTCCACTCAGTCTGCCAGTTGAGCTATGGATCTGGGTGTAGGATGGAGCTATGGTTGCATAAACACAGTGTAAGACCCGTATCTTAGTCCGTACCATTCCATAGACTTCTGCGGTCTTACCAGTCGAATTTCGGCAACCTTCGACTCTTAACCGATATTGACGCGCGATCTTGATTCGTATGCCGTCAACCCGAGCCGACTCAACCTAAAACCATTGCCATAGCGACCACGCCATAGCGACCGCGCCATCGCTGCGGTTTCGATGCCGCGACTTGTGCGCCGAGGCGATACCCTGGTCAAGAGATATGGGCCAACGTTCGGTGCGAAGAAAACATCGCGCGTTGCAAAACCCAAAAAAATCTCTACGATATGTCACATCAATCCCATCAATCCCATCAATCAATCAATCCATCAATCCATCACATGTCAAGTACATGTCAAGTACACATCACTTTTTCACCCTTCCCAAGCAAACCCCAAAATTCAAAAAGTCTCTTACAAACCTATGCCTTTCTTACACAAAAGGCCTCAAAAGTCAAAAAGTTCTTACACACATCTATCACTCCATCCATCCATCACTCTCTCTCTCTCCCTTTACAACTCTCTCTCTTTCTCTCTTTCTCATTTCAAATCTCTAAGCAAAAAAAAATCCCACGTATGTGAGCTCTCCAAGCCTCTCCCTCTCTTCCAAAATACCAAGTGTGGCCCACCTTTCCTACCACTTTCTACCCCGTGATCTCCCCATCCTAACCATCCATTCCCCATCTCCTCCATTAAAATCCAAGCTAAGGTACTAAGGACCTCATAGGAGCAAGAAGATCGGATGGTGGGTGCTCCCCTAGATGTAAAAAAAATCTGATTTTTTTTATAGCCTAGATATTTTTTTTTCCTTTTCTTCTTTCATGAGGAAAGTGTAGGACCCACCAATCAATGGTGGAGATCCCACACAATCCCATGGTTGTGGCCTAATGGCCTACCTTATGCATGCATGATCCATGCATGGGGCCTTTCTCTATGGGCCTCTTCATGGTAGTTTTATTTCATATCATATTATGTTTGGGTCATCTAGACCTTATAACCATGGTGGGGATGGCATCCTCACCATGCATTTTAATTATATGCCATACACGTGCAAGATCCATGTTGTAAATGTAAATCTAGGTATGATGTGCGGGTGTGATTGATCTTGGAAGGGCTCAATAATGGCGAAGCCCCTTCCTTATGTCCGGATTATCCTTCTATCTCTCTTTTTTCTCATTTTATTTCCTGATGTGTATGGCCCATTAATGTATTTCCCTTTAACTTATTTAATAAATTTTATCTAAGTATATGTTGCTGTCCAGGATTTTCTGGACAGTTTCTGGTTGTTTTTGGACCAGATTTTGGGACTGTTTGGGAAACTATTCATACTTATTAAATATACTTTTCTGAAAGGTGGGTACCTCATCTTGATGTCCCCCAAATTTCAACCTCAACCGACCTTCATTGGGGTCCCAAAGGTGTGGTCCAAGTGAGGTGGACAGTCTGGATTTTCTGCACTGTTCCAGCAACATTATACCATGGACAGTTGGATTTTTAAAATTTATTAAAATACCTATGGGTGTTTAAAATTTATAAAAAATTTTAGGAGGGTGGCCTACTTATGTTAGGACCCACCTACAAAATTTTGGGGCCAATGGACGCCTGTACACACCGTGGTGATGGAGGGATCGACCCATTATAATATAGTGTCCAGATCAGTCCGATTTTCAGGACAGATTGATTTATGTAAATGAATTAAAATATTTACAGATGTCTAAAAATTTTGAAATTTTTTAGAAGTGTAGTCCACTTATATTAGAACCCACATACCAAATTTTAGGGCCAATGGACCCCTGTACACACCGTGGTGAGGGTCGGACTGGCCCACCACGTTGGGACGTCCAAGTCTGTCCGATTTTTCTAGACAGTCTATTTTGTTTAAATTAATTAAAATACTTAGAATATCTAAAAATTATGAAATTTTGTGGGGGTGTGACCCACTTATGGAAGTATCACTCTGTGAAATTTCATCCTCAAGTGACCCCGTTTGGGTATCCAAAAGAATGGGCCAAGATGGTTGGACTCCCAGATTTTTTCTGTTGTGCAGTCCAGTAATATGCCTTGATAAAAAACCATAATTCAAAAATATTTCTTCTGATGGTGGGCCATTTTTTTGGGTTTTCTCTCATTGTATGCATGATGAGGGGACCTTGGCCCTCAATTTTTAGAGTTTTAGAGGCCTTGGACCCACTCCAATGGAGTGCCCAAATTTAGGATAGCAACATGTTATAATTATGCTGGCCTTGGGCTAAAATTTTAAGGAGTGGGGCCCACCATATTATAAAGATCTTAGAGAAAATGATTTATACCTTTAGTTCCTTAAATGTTGGGCTTAATGAAGGCACTTTTGAGGCCCACCACAGTTGAATTTAATTGGGTCCATGAATGTAACCAGTTGTTGAACTATTTAAGGCCCATAGAGTGGACCCATTTGATGTGTTCCAAGGCCCATGGGATTAGGCCCATTTGATGTAATTTAAGGCCCATAGAGTGGACCCATTTGATGTGTTCCAAGGTCCATGGGATTGCACCCATTTGATGTATTTTAAAGCCCATGAGATTAGGCCCATTTGATGCGGTCTAAGGCCAACGGGTTCTGACCCATTGCAATGCACATAAGGCTCATTGGTGTGGTCCATTTATGTGGCTCACTTGATGAATAAAAGGCCCATACGACATGGCCCATTTGATGTATTTAAGGCCCAATGGGAAGTACCTAAGGTCCATTGCAATGTGTGATACCAACACGGCTTATGTAACGATGTTTGCGACGATCGTACCTTGGGAGCAATGTTGGTTTGACGTCCACATTGCAAGTGTAATGTTGGTTGGATGTCCACATTACAACTCTCCCTAGGTCCCCTTGGATAGGCAGTACTTGTTGTACGCCGTTCAGGCCCATCTGCATTGTAAGGATAGTTCATTTCATTATAACATTTTTAGTATAGTTTCATGACTCATGATCATACGCATCATATGTATGCATGATATGAGAATTGACTGATCATAGCATATGCCGTCGGGCAGATTGTTTATGGGCTCCCGGTTAGGTGGTGTTGCCCTACATGAGTGCACGATATGCGAAGAATTTGTTGTATGACTGGATAGCGTGATTCATACATTTCGCATTTGTGTGACATGGTTATTGTACGCCCTAGCAACATCGGGGTCGTAGCCTCCACAGGCGTATCGTGGTTGGCAGAATTGGATACCGAAAATCTTGTTCTACATGGGGTGCTATAGATATCCCTCTGTGAAAGTTCCTAAACCCTTATAGTACCAAGAGTTTGCTCCAACGTTTAGACCGAGTGGGTAGATGAGCGTTGAGTGCCGATTACCAGATGGTTGCGCTCTCCACTGTGTCGTGGTCGATTGGAAGGGGGTGCGGCCTTATCCTCCTGAGTGTAGGGGGCAATGTTAGGCTGAGTTTGACTAGCTCGAGGAATGGGTCCGCTATCGACGAGTCGTGCCCGATATTGGCAGACGGATAGTGAGGTCTCTTCCACTTACCTTATTGTGTGCGATGAGGCGAAAATCTGGTTTAGAGTATACTAGACCCCGGTGATATCCTAGAGTTGAGCTGTATTGACATGTGGACTTAGATGAGGATTGTATGCTTGACTTGCATCTTGCATCGTATAGCCTTGGTACGGCTCATGATATTTATGGATCCATCTGCATATTCTGCATTAATCTGATACTGTATGATCATATTACTACCTTGCGCACACACTTTCACCACCCTCTAAGCTTTCTATAAGCTTATGCACGACCGTTGCGTGCAGGTGACATTGGATCGCAGCAGCGCTAAGGCAGGAGCACCTTGCAAATCATTTTGGAGTTTTTGTTCTTTACCATTGTATTTCCCCTTCATGCTCATTGTACTTGTAAAGTTTTTTATCATAGTGAAAATGTAATGAAATTCTTGGTTATTGTTTGTGGGTTATGTCTTTGGTTATGCTTATTACAAATCAAACTGACATTGAAAATTCTCCTCGTAGCATCCCAGGATCGGAACCTGGCGAATGGGCGGTAGGAGCCGGGAATGGGGTTTTACGGAGGCTGTCGGCGCCGGATTCGACGATCGAAAATTTTGTGAGTCCGATTTTCGAGTTTGGGGCGTGACACACAGGCCTGATTATGTACCCACATAGTTCTCGCAAGAACTCTTGAGAAGTTTTTGAGAACTCATCTCACGTGAAATGAGCCCAAAATCTAAACTGTCTATGCTATGCAGCACCTCATGAAACCCTACGGCCCAACTTTTACCTTAATTCAAAACTTTAGTGAGTCATGGCAAAAGAAAACAATTTCCTTTTTTGATTTGCCTCTCGATTGCCATGACTACTGAAACTTTGTAACAGGGTAAAAGTTGGGCCGCATGGGTTTCATGGTGTGCTACAACATGGACTATTCAAGAGTTTGGGCTCACATTATGATAGATGATTTCCCATAAAGCTCTTACAAGAACTCATGAGTATATACAGTTTCCTCCCTTCATTTGCATCTCTCTTTTCTATGGTCCACTAGAGTTTTAGATCATGGTGAAAATTAATTTCTTGGAGTTTCATGGGATGTCACATTACATGGACTGTTCAAATTAGATGCCCATGATGTGCACGTGTGCAGGTGTGCAAGTGAGCATGCTTATATTATATATGGTCTCAAGTCCAAGCCGTTGGACCACAACTTGCAGTCTATTAAGTGGATAACTCTCAACTTGTTAAGTTCCTGTGACATCCAATTTTCCTAATAGGTTGATCCACCATCAGGATTACCTAGTACAAAAATCAGCTCATTCCAATCATCAAGTGAGCCGCACTCTAGAAAACATTGTATAGCCATTGATAGATAGAAAAATACAAGTGCGGTCCACTTGATCTGTGGATATGGCTGATGTTTGCACTAAGTGTTCCTGATGGTGGGGCCAATCTATCGAACGGGTTGGATTTCCCATACACTTAGTGAGTTAGAAGTTATCCACTGGATAGACCGTAACCCGTGGTCCAGTCAATTAGACTTGAGACCTCATGTGTATGGGTGTGTGAGTGGAAGCCTTGTTGAGGTAGAGAACAAATATCAGCTTGATTTAAAACTTGGACGTTTGTTTTTTGTTTTTTATTTATATTGTGGCTACATGTATGTTTCAGTCATCTAAGGGTGGGGTCCACATCAAGGGGTTAAGAACCTCCATCGAGAGTGGTTTTGGGTGGATCTTCCATCTACGATGGGCCCATTAAAATTAACGGTCTAGATCACGGAACTAATGTAACATTTGTTAAACCTGGTGCACTAAGATCTTAAGAGATGCATCATGATGCTTCGATGACATCTATCCTATCTTGCTTCGTTGACATCTATCCTATCTATCAGATGCGGCACCTCAGAAAACTCCCCTCGCCAAATAAATCAAGCCATTCAAAAGTTAGGCAGGCCACAACACAAGGAACAGTGTTAGATAGGACTTTACCATTGATTTGCTTGTGGGGCCCACTATGTTGTATATATAAAATTAAGGCCATTCAGACCATTCATCTCGCTTGGATGAATGGTCAAAATTAAAGTCAGGAGGTTGAATCTTTCCTATGATCTTGCTTCCAAATATGTTGATCTGGGACGGACATCCACCCCATCAATCAGATGCACCATTTTGTATTGGGCCACAGGCCTAAAAATCAGGCCAATCCATAACTTAGTTGGGCCACAATGGACAGTCCACCTAATAGATAACTTGCAATATTTTATGTGGGTGCGCCATTTAATCCATTCAATAAGTTGGGTCCACTATGATGATTTCCATATACAATAATCAGACCCATCTACATATTGAGCGGACCACACTTGTATTTTACTATTTATCAATTGTCAGTATTGTTCTTCTTTATTGTGATCCATCTGATGAGCCCATGGGGCTGATTTTTATACCACATAATCCTAATGGTGGGCCTGACTAATTGGAACGGTTGGATGTTGTATTCACTCGATACTTTAGAAATTATCCTCTCTCTCTCTCTCTCGTGTATATATATATACAGAGGAACGCTCACCTGCGAACCGGTTCATACGTACTACGTACCAACTTTTTTGAGAACTCATCATAGGTGATGTGGATCCTAAATCTGAACCGTTCATGTGAAGCAACACCCCGTGAAACCCCTCTGGCCGAAGTTTTAATTTGATCCAAAACTTGATGGGCCATGAAATATGAAAACAGTTTTCTCCTTTGATTTACATTTCTCTTTGCTATGGCCCACCAGCATTTTCGAAAAAAAACTTCAGCCTTAGGGGTTTCATGGGGTGCTGCTTCATATGAACGGTTCAGATTTAGGATCCACATCACCTATGATGGGTTCTCAAAAAAGTTCACACGTAGTACGTACGAATCAGTCCGGAGGTGAGCGTTCCTATATATATATATATATATATATATATATATATATATATATATATATATAAAAGATTAGCTTCAATTATCATTTTGATCTACTACCCATTGCTTGTTGTTCCAAAGTAGCACTTTGCTTTTATTATTTTAACTAACAAATTCACCTCATTTAAAGGGTTGGAATCATCTGATCAGTAAAATTTTGCACCATGGCTTGCTCCCATTAATATGATTAATTAATGAACCATCTTGATTGACAACTGGTCATCCCACATGTGTTCAAATGGTCTGAGGATAGAGCTATGGTTGCATAAACACAGGCCTGATCATGTACACACAATTCTCACAGGAACTCTTGAAAAGTTTTTGAGAACTCATCTAACGTGAAATGAGCACAAAATCTAAACCCCCATGTTATACAGCACCTCATGAAGCCCTACGGCCCAACTTTTACCTTAATCCAATACTTTAGTTTACCATGGCAAAAGAAAACAATTTTTTTTCTTGATTTGCCTCTCTATTTTGCTATGATTGCCAAAGCTTTGAAACAGGGTAAAAGTTGGGCTGTACGGATTCCATGGGGTGCTGCATAAGGTGGACTATTCAAAAGTTTGGGCTCACATCGCGAGAGATAAGTTCTGAAAAATTTCTCATAAGAACTCATGAGTTTGGGCGCGCACACATATATATGTGTGTGTGTCTGCGTGCACAGTTTCCTCCCTAGATTTGCATCTCTCTTTTTTATGGCTCACCAGAGTTTTAAATCAAGGTCAAAATTGGTCTATTGAGATTTCATGGGATGCCACATCACATGGACCATTCGGATTAGACACTTATGACACGTGTGCAAAGATGCACACATGCGCAGGTGTGCAAGTGAGCATGCCTATATTATAGATGGCCTCAAGTCCAAGTGGTTGGACCACAACTTGCAGTCTACTAAGTAGATAACTCTCAAATTGTTAAGTTCCTATGACATCCCATTGTCCTAATAGGTTGAGCCACCATGAGGATTACCTAGTACAAAAATCAGCACATCCCAATCATCAAGTGAGCCACACCATAGAGAACATTGTATAATATATAGAATAAAATACAAGTATGGTCCACTTGATCTGTGGATATGGCTGATTTTTTGCATACGTGTTCTTGATGGTGGGACCAATCTATCGAACGGGTTGGATGTCCCATACATTTAGTAAGTTAGAAGTTAACCACTAGATAAACTATAACCCGCTGTCCAATCAATTAGAATTGAGAACTCATGTGTATGCGTGTGTGTAAACCTTGTTTAAGGGAGAAAACAGATATCAGCTTGATTTAAAACTTATGTGGTCCACTAGTGGTTAATCACCACTATTTCCTATGGTATGGCTCACCTAAGAATTGTTTCTGCTTCATTTTTGAGCTCATCTCCTAAAAGGATATGAAAGAAACGGATGGATAGCTTGAACATAGAATACATACATCAAGGTAGGCCCCACGGTAAGGGCCTCCCCTAATAGGCTCTCAACTATCTTGCTTTTAAGGGTAGTTTTGTCTGTTACGTTTCCCGGCATGCATGGGAGTTCTATCATTTTCTTGCTTGAAGGGTACTTTTTTCTCAATTTAAATGCAATTATTTGAGGTCACATCCAACTAATTCAAGACACCTTTGGATTCAAGCTAAGTTGCATCCAGGCAAGCTTTTTTTACAGAGAATTTATCCATGATTTGTCAAATCATGTGAGGAAAATTAGAAAATTGACAACGATCGCCTAAAAGTTAGGCTACAAGGGATTCATGGAACCACAGCTGTATGGCCTGATGTGATGTATTTGTCCTATCCATTAGGCCCATCCGATTTGGCGTGGTGATTGTAGGGCATGACCCCATCACACAAATCCAAAAGTCAAGTGAGCCACACCGTAAACACAAATGTTTTGTAACCCATGGTAAGCTTTTAATGCTTCGCATTCAATTTTCGTTTTTTCATGGTGGTGTGGTCCAGTTAAGTTGTGGACATGCCTCATGTTTGGGCTCTATATCTTCAACGTGCTGACCAAAGGGATGGATAGAGTGGATATAACATACATCTCTGGACGTTGGATCCTAGAGCAAACCGTACTCCCACAGACAAGATTAAAAATACCTAGGTGGAAAAGGTGAGAGTGACCGGAGTCACCGTTGGCCAATTAATTCGATTCCACAGTCGATTAGATCATGCAGAAATATTAAGATAGAGAATCAAAGGACTCCTTGCCCTAAAATGACTCCTTGATTTATTGTTGGAAACTCTAAATAAGGTACCACGATTACAGAGTGAGGAGGGGTTAGGCAGTCACCCTACCGATACAATCGTACGATCTCTACTTCACAATATTTCACAAATTGTTGAAGATTAAAAATAGTACTTGTGCACTAATGATATCAAGTGTGTGCAATGTTGTGATAGATGTAATGCCTACGACAAGCTGTAGTTTCAGTTAGATAAATCCACCTTGACTGCCCACTTGCCGAAGTGATGACCAATCAGTACAAGTTTCTAATGAGCAAGATCACAGAGCATACTTTTAAACCAATCGAGTGTTGAGTGTTATGTATATGACCTTTATGTGTGCAAAGATGCATATGTGATACATCGTTAGATTTAGTACCTATAAAAAGTTGTAGTTTCGGCCGGATAAATATGTCTTGATTGCTAACTTGTCAAAACTTGAACTAATCAATCAAGGTTTCTAATGAGCAAGATCCGATCATATCAGCAAGCCTCAGAGCATATTCTCGTAATCGATTAGGTGCACGATGTTATGGATGCAATGCTTGGGGATGGGACAAGCGGGGGAGTGGAAAGATAATTAATGTTACATGATGCTTAAGTAAAATGGATGAAATTGATTGAAAGTTGATAATAGAATGGACTATGGTGTTGCAAGCATGATATCAAGTGGTTTGGATTGAGGTTTGAGTTAATCATGTGACTAGAGTTTGGGCTATATTCGACTGACCTAGGCTAAACTTTTCTCATATTACTCAGGGCCCGTTTGGACGGGAGTATTAGGGTGGAGTACGTTGCAGTGCACAGAAAATGAAGCTGAGTACAGTTGCTAAGGTGTTTGGACGGCAAGGGATTGAAGGCCAATGGGATTCACCAGCGATCCAGCTAGATTCGGCAGCCGGATTGGATTTCTCCTGCTGGATTCGGCACAACGCCTGGTCATCTCGTGTTGGATACCCTTCTTCTCTGGCTCGTGGCCCACCTGTACACCCTCAGACCTTGGATGACTGACATCTGTCGCCTTATGCCCACCCAAAATACCCTTCTTCTCTTACTCATGGCCCACCTGTACACCCTTATACCCCAGATGACTGACATCTGTCGCTTTGTGCCTACCCAAAATACCCTTCTTCACTTGCTCGTGGCCCACCTGTACACCCTCATACCCTAGATGACTGACATTTGTCGCCTTGTGCCTACTTGGCAGCTTCTTTTTTATTTTCTCCGTCAAACCCTTCACCCTACGCCCACCTTGTTCATCATCCTCCAACTACAAAATACACAGACAAATCAAAGTTCTAAAAATAATGAAATCCATCTAACGGTGTAGATTTGCTACTGCTCAGTTCATCTTGTGTCCATCATAATGTAAGATTTGTGATGTGTGGGCCTACATAAATCCCGTTGCTTTAGAAAACCAAATCTGGACCACAATGAGTGGACTAGATGAGCCAATTGACCTTTGTGATTGTATTTCTATGTAACACGCTTTGGTGGACCTCATACCACCCTATAAGTCTATTTTAAAAGGCTTTTAGTGAAGATGTGCACCAAAGCCTGTATGATGAACGGCTCATGCGGTCCGCTCATTACCATACAGTGTATCAATCGATCATCATCGCAAGATACGGTGCACAAAAGCCCATAATCATAACCGTTGATTGGCTTTATCTAGTCCACAACACGATCTACCAAGTGAAATGACCAGAGTACCCCTAAGAAACATCAAATATACTTACATTTAAAATGACCAGAATCCCATGCCCTGCCAAACACGCCTCCGCATCTACAACGTTTGGAATCATTGGACCGCCCAAACGTGCACACCATACGGGTGCTGGATTGTCACTCCAATTGGATAGGAGACAATCCACTGAGTTTCAATAAAGAGCTTCGTTTTATGTGCACTCCAACCCGTCACAACGTACTCCACCCTAATACTCACGTCCAAACGGGCCCTCATTCATCTCATTGGTGGAGGGATGAAAGGGCTAGGGATTTATGGGTTTCTTATGGGTGAAGAGGTGGTTTGTATTGTTTGCGATGCTTGAAATGCGAAGGGGAGTGGGCTATTTATAGGCCCTTAGTATGATTTTTTTAGTAATTCCTAACAAGTTTAGGTTGAGAAAGGCTTATACGACCTGTATTTGATATTGCCATATGGCATGATTTTAAGGGCTAGATTGAGTAGTATGGATCCTAATTTTGGTGCAAGGGAGGGACATCGGAGTCTTTTTTCATTATCACATGGTTGAGGGTTGCAAATGAAGAATTTTCACTTGTATTGGGGTCTCTTGCTAGATAGAAGACTTGCCACGTGGTGAGTGATGCCTTGGATGCTTTTAGATCCGCAATTGGCCTCCTACTTTGGCGGGTAGGCTCCTCCATACTTATGGGAACTCTTGCTTCCTGGGTGTCCTAGCCGTGCCTTCCTAAATCTTTTGTGGGCCTTAAAGTCTGGGCTTGAGCCTACTTTTAACCTTGGGATTAACTAGATGAGTTGACTGAGTTGACTCGAATTTCTGGAGTTTGGTTTATTAGGGTTTGGGTTCCTAAGCCTTGGGTTTCTAGCTAGGGTAAGGTGTAAGGTTTATGATAGCTTTAAGTTTAGGATTTATGGTAGATTTCGTCTATTTTGAATAGCTAATCAAGCAGAGATTTGGTGTCTACAACATCATGGTAGGATCCACAGAGCTTAAGGTAGCAGAAATCTTCTGCGCTGCCACACCTATGATTTATATACATCCCTAAAAAATGAGGATAACATGTCTCCAAAACATTACTATTAAGATGGATTGTTTGCCACTGCTATCCCATAAGTAATTTTTGTTTAATTCAAATCAGGATCATAATATTTGATGCCAGTATTACACGTGTCAAATATGTAACCATTTAAGCTCTAAGTGTCACCATTAATATTTAAGTGGTCAAGGTTTAGCATGAGTATAAATATTATAATACCCACATGCGCCATAACATGCATACTATTACCTATATGATCTAGGGCGTTCGACAAACAAGAAATAAAATAATTAAACATGATGATATGACTTGGAAGGGCAGGTGGGGACACAACCATGGGACTTCAAAATATCACTAATTTTTTGTGATGATAGAATTAATGAGAAGAAAACAATAAAGTAGCTTTAAGGGCCGGTTTGATTTTTATAACTAGGCTATAAATGGCTACGAATGGAGTCGTCATTGTTAAAAATGGCTACAAATAGGGTTATCATTACTTCTCATCATTGTTGAATAGAAGTTAAGTTTGTTGTCTTGAAAATCATATGACTACTATGTGTTTTTATATATTAAAAAATTACGGAGCCCACTGTAATATATCTGTTGATGTTCATGTTCTAATAGCTCAGCATGAGTAAAAAAGGAGGTAGATCCTAAATTCAAGTAGACCACACCATATGAAGTTGTAATCCCAATGGATCTCATCCAATTATGGATGAAGGGAAAATATAAAAATCAACTTAATCTAAATTTTTTGTTGACCTTGTGAAGTTATCAACGGTAGGTGTTTAATTCCCACTGTTTACCATATGGTGTGGTTCACTTAAGCTTTGGATCAGTCTATTTTTTGACTCATGCCCTAAAAATGAGCCAATAGAACAGATGAACGGCATGGATGTGTACTATACATGATGGTGGGCCCTATAAGTTTTGAGTCCAAATTATTTTCCCACATCTTTTGTGCGCCAAAACACTGGACTTTGCCAACCATTAATAACCTTGATGTGAGGATTGTAATTACAAAGCTAAGTAATAACGGCTATTTTTCAATGTAGTTATATTATAATTTGAAAAACAAACCGGTCCTAAAATTGCACTATTAAATGGAGGTGGCTTTAATAAAAAGAGGTGAAATGAGAAATTATTGAAAAAAAAAGAAAGAAAAAAAAAAAAGAAAAAGTAATCGAAGAACTTTTGGAGATAGACTTCAAAGCATGAGGTGAAAGGTGAAAAGTGTGAAACATCATCTGACAATCAGCTTTCATGTCTTCGATTCCTGACTGCATGGGGCCCACCCATCATCCGGGATGATGCATTCATCCACCTGTCGTGGATTACCTACTCAAGCTGGTATGTGCTCTGTGGGCCCCACCATGATGTATGTGTTTTATCCATGCTGTCCATCCAGTTTTGTAGATTATTTTACGGCATGAAACAAAAAGTTAGGCAGATGCAGATCTCAGGTGGACCACACCACAGGAAAAAGTGGTATTGACTTTTCACCATTAATAACTCATTGGGGGCTACAAAAGCTTTGGATCAAGCTGATATTTGTTCTTTTCCCTTCATCCAGGTCTGTGTACCCTTATGTACAGTTTGGATGAAAAATACACATTACCATAGGCCCTAGGAAGTTTTTAATGGTGGGCGTTCAATCTCCAATATTTTCCTATGTGTGGTCCACTTGAGATTTGGATCTGCCAGATTTTTGGAATCAAACCATAAAATGATCTGTAAAAATAGAAGGACCGAGTGGCTAAAATACATGGATCATGATAGAGCCCACATAGCACGAATCAGTAGCTACCCGGCTGCTGGCAGCGTCAGTAGGCAATCCGCAACCTCATCCACCCGCCCTCTTCGGAGATCATGGCATATATGTAAAGATCTAGACTATTCATCTCCTAGGTCTTTCCATACATGGGCCATCTCCTCAAAAATCCAGCCAGTTGGATGATCCTAACCACACGAATGGAGGAAAAGACAACTGCCACCGTCAACTTTTAGGCCATGTTCATATTAGACGGTTGAGATCTTCTCTCTCGGCAGACGTTGGGACTACTCATCTGTCTCTCTGAGCAAGGGACTGCAATCTTCTGTAACATCTGTTGTCGAAAGTCGCATGCAATACCCAAGCTCCGCAGGGACCACTGTGACAGGCGTGTGATCTAATCCGTCCATCAGTTGAGCCACCTCATTTTTTTTAGATCCATTTCGTCCATCAGTTGATACACCTCATGTTAACTGTACATAACAAGAATCAGCTCCATCCAAACCTGGGAACAATATAAAATCATAGCTACAACGTCTAAATTTTCCCCACATGGGCTACATGAGTTTTGGATCAGGCTTATTTTCGGAATTACTCTTTATCCTAATGGATCTCACCTGATGAATGGTTTGGATGGAACGTGAACAACACGGTAAGCCCAGAAAGGTTTTGATGGTAGGCGTTCCCATCCCTACTTTTTCATGTATTGTCGCCCACCTAAGTTATAGATCGGCCTGATTACCGACCTCAAGGCCTAACTTGACATGTCCCAACTGATGGACGGAGTGGATCTAATAAAAACATCACAGCACACCCACAAAACAAGGTTGTTGCACGCTCTTCCAGCAAGGCATGGAGTTTCTATCACGTGCCACGCATGTATAACATCTGAACTGCTAGTTTGCTGGGCCCCACCATATGTAGGTCATGGTCGGAGATCCAGGCCCTGACGTTGGCCTATGTTTGGATTGTGCAGATAGATTTATCTGACCAACATAAAAAATGGGCCATGGCCCATGTATTCGGTACGGAGGATGAACGGTCTGGATTTGGCATGCATTTCCATATGTTTTCATTAGAAAATCTGTGCAGGAAAGCCGTGTCCAACTATCTTTCCTCAAGGTAGACTGGCTGCGTATCTTCATCTCCCGTTGATCAGGTGGGCCCCACGTATACATTGACTGTGGTTGTTTTTCTAACTATTTTTTAAAATATTATTTTCGTAGTAAAGAGTTATTTGATGCTCTGCCTGCGTATGACGCTTGATATACAGGCTCTTGGCCTATAATGCCTCAAATTAAACCAACTAAATTGTGGAAACTCCTGCTGCTAAGCTGCCACCCAAAAATTAGATTGATTGAACAATTCGAGCCTCTGATTTATGGACACTTTTTATTGAATTAAGACCGTTGGATGTTTTTCATTTTTAGCTGTCCAAAAATCTCCGCCATCTGATAGTCAAATAATTAAAAAAGCAGAACCTTTTGTTCAACATACATCCAAACTGGGACCCATAGTTTGGACGGTTCTATTTGAACTACTCATATGCAATATATGCAATTTTTAGGTAATTTCTAAGTGCCTGCGTATCATCTATTGCACTCTGCCGGAGCATCAAAGTGTTTCCCTGGTTTCTATACACGGGCCCACTTGATAGGTCAACCGACCGGATATTTTGCCTTGCATGATGAACTGAGATGATCTCACACGTTTCCCACGTTGACACGTGTCATCCCTTGCGATTAGAGTTTCTCATCTTTCCTAACAAAAAATTATAGAGACGGCGGCTGTACGTAGTTCTGATACAGCAATATTCTTACTGCTGTGAAACTTGCATAATATAATATCTGATCCGTCTAAAATGTGGGCCCCATCATGAAAATCACATTCAGTGAAAATCAGAACTATACGTTTCTTTCTTTTGGCACAATTTCAAAATCAACGGAAAGACGATGATACGAATCAATGTTCCTGTGTGGCCCACCCAATAAATGGATCAACCTGATTTCCTTTTCAGATGATCACATTGGTGTGGCCAACATTTTTCTACAATTGGATTTTCTTCAAATGAGAAATATTGGCGAGAAAATAATGGATGTATTGTATGTGACCATTTCTCGATCAGGTACCGTCCCAAGTTTGGATCCCTTGTCGTCCAAGCTTATCTTTAACAAATCTCATTCTCGGAAATTTCTCGTTCCCATAATTTCTCGGGAGATTCTCAGAACCTTACGTTTTTCCTATCAGGAAAATCTCTCTAAAAATAAATATTAGAAATAATTATAAATAAATAAATTATTTTAAAGTTTAAAAAAATAGATAATAATAATTATTTTAAATATTAATTTTTACCTTAAATCGAAATAATTTCACGATAAATAGCAAAAAGTTCCGAGATATTGAAAAGCTCCTCCCAATATTACCACCATAATATAGTTTTTATAGTAATTTGGTGAGAATGTCGCGAGATTTTAAAAATCTCCGTGATTGGACACAAGGGTATTTCCTTCCTGCCAAGCTGCCACCCCTGTAGCAAATCCATACCACAAAACGTGGTTGACCCATTGCAAATTTCATGTGCCACAATAATCAAGTCAATCCACTCATCAGATGAGCCACAACTTTGGAATCAATGAAAAACCGACTGTTAATCAGTGAAAAACCGACTGTTTTGTGGCCCGCATGAGCATCAGAGCAGCCTGATATTTGTGATGAATGATCTTCATGGTGGATCCTACCATATTTACGGTACCGATTTCCAGAATTTCGGCATGCTGAGGGGAAAAACCTGGTTGGGATGAAAACAAGGCACTTCCGGTACGTGATCATTTCTCAACGTGGAAAATGCCATTCCCACGAGCGTGAAAGGTGTTTGACCAATCAAAGCGCGTGTGAACACGTTTTCCTCATCTGCCAACATTCAGACCAGTAATGGTTGGAAACGTGGCTACTTTTAAAAAATAAAAATAAAAATGCCGCCTGCCGCCTGCCGCCTGCCGCCTGCCGCCTGGCTTTTTGGCTGCGGCCAATAACCTCTTAATTTTAAAATATTTTTAAAAACCCGCCTACCTATATTGGAAATGTCTTGCAGCTGCTTATGTTAATGATGCGTGGCGGATGAAGCCGTCAACTATTGAAATGACCATTCTACCCTGTTTGACCACAAATATTACTCTTTGAAACCAATTTTTTTACGGAAGCGGATTGGTGGTGTACCACACACCACCGAACTGGATGGTGTGGGCATGTGTCGTGCAAAGAGGAGCGCAGACGCTCCTCTCGCCGAGTTGTACGAACAGTTCAAAGGGGAAACGGATTGGCTACCCCTGACACAACCCCTTGGCTGGTAGTTGGTGTTCCGTGGGCCCCACCATAATGTATGTGTTTTATTTATTCCGTTCATCTATTTTTACATATTATTTTATTGCTGGATCTCAAAAATGAGAGGGATATAAATCTAAGGTGGACCACACCATATGAAAACAATAGCAATTGGATATCAACCATTAAAATCCTCCTATGGCCTACTATACTAGTTATTTGGCATTCAATCTGTTGATTAGGCCATACAGGCCAGATGAATAAAAAAACATATATCAGCTTGATCAAAAACTTTTATAACCCTCAAAATGTATTTAATAGTTGACCCTCAATCATAATTGTTTCCTATAATGTCTCCACTTGAAATTTTAATACACCTCATTTTTGAACGTACACCTTAAAATAATATCTAAAAATAGATAAATGGCGTGAATGAAACACATATATCATGGTGTGGCTTACATAGCACCAATCACCAACCATAGTCTCGGAGGAGTAGCCCGTCCATTCCTGTTCAAAGGGAGAATGGATTGGCTAGTGTACCTTACATTAGTTGTATAGCGGTTGTACTGATTTTTGTAAATTTTATTTATCTAATCATGATATATGTGTTATATTAAAATTATTTATATATTTTTCAAGATCATCTTAAGGCTTAAGATGAAAAATAAGACATTGAACTACCAACTATACTACACTCCAAACATACTACACTCCAAACGCCAGTAAGGGATTAAACGTCTACCATTAATATCCTTTTTTGGGTCATAGAAGTTTTGGATCAATAACAAATTTATTTTCCCTCTTCATTCAGGTATTTTGACCTTATGAGTAGATTGGATACAAATTGGATGTAAAATAAACATTATTGTGAGCCCTAAAAACTTATTAATGGTGAAAATCATTATCTCCTTTTGCTATTTATGGTGTGGTTCCCATGATCTTTGATATGATTCATTTTTTTGAATAATGCTTTAAAATGATCTCTAAAAATAGATGAACAGTATAGAAATAATAAATATATTATTGCGGAGTCCATGTAACTTTGATCTCCTTTGAAGGGAGATGGATTGGCTACTCCAGCCCGTGGCTTGTAGTTAGTGCTTTATGGGCCCCACCATGATATATTTGTTTCATCCACTCCGTTCACCCATTTTTACGAATCATTTTATAGATTGATATAAAAAATGATATAGATATAAATCTCAAATGAACCACGCCACAGGAAAACAATAATAATTGGATATCCACCATTAAAATCCTCCTAAGGCCCACTGTACTGTTTATTTGACATCCAATCTGTTGATTGGGTCATAAAGACCTAAATGAATGGAAAAAATAAATATCAGCTTGATCCAAACTTTTAGGGCTCCCAAAATGTTTATAATGGTCAACGTTCATTCAACTCTGTTTCTTGCAATGTGGTCCACTTTAGATTTCGATATACCTCAGTTTTTTTCTTTTATAACATAAAATGATCTACAAAAATAGATAGATGACATGAATGAAATACATACAACATGGTGGTGGCCACGGAGCACCGGCCAACAGCCATTGGCTGCTGACAGGGGTAGTAGCCAATCCGTTTCCCCTTTGAACTGTTCGTAAAACTCGGAGCGTCAGTGCTCTCTTTGCACGACACCTACCCACAGCAGCTATATAGCTAGCTGGTGTGAGGTATATTAGCCCATCCGCTTACTGGTGACATGCCTGTTGTTGCAACTTAACGGGGAGATTGCCAAGTGCATTATATCGAGGGCAGCCCAGTCAATAACAGAATACAAAAATCTATTCGTACGGATGCAGTAGTCTTTTGAACGTGGTTGAGCCATAAAAATCGTGGGTGAGTTATAAGAAATGATTTAAAGTGAGAGGTTTTTGATACATGGCTAAAAGGACAGGCGGCCATAGGTAAAAAGACAACTAAGAAAGACAAATGCCATCACACAACTAATTACGAAAGAGAAATGCCATCACACAGCTGATTGCAGGTGCAACTACCTAGTGTGGGGCCTAACATGTTGTTTGTACGACATCTAGCCAATTTAATAAAATTGTCCAATCATGAAAATGGGATGCCCCAAAAATCAGATTAACTCAACAAACAGGTGGACCACACCAAAGAACCATGAATAACTACATAAAGAACTCCATGTTCATGGGTGCATCTCATTTTCACGGTTGGATCAACCTGAATTTTGGATCATTTCATTCTCATAGTAGGAAAACTTTGTTGGACGGTCCAGATTTAACACAAACACCATGTAAGCCCCACATACCAACTAATTGGACATACAACTAGTGGTGTAGCTCGAGCTAATATCTAGAAGAGTCTATGGTCTGACCCAAACGGGTCTAATCCATCCTAATAAAATTTGGATTTGAATTGAGTTTGAATAATAAATAAAGAAATAAATAAAAGAAGAAAGTTTATCCTTTAAGATAGTGTAGTCTCCGTAGTAGGTAGATGTGGGACCCATGTGATACATTCATGACATCTGACCCTTCCCTTAATGTTCCTTCTGGGTTTTTAGAAATAATCCTAAACGGCAGCTCAGGTTGGCTACATCACATGCGACAAATTTAGAGGAGATTCCACTAATGATTTGTGGTGTACAGCTAATTCAGGCTGGCACTACCCTTAATTTATATTGGATTAAGAGCCACGACCAAACTTAAAGCTGTTTTGCAACTTGGGTGGGCCCTAGTGAAAATTAAGGGTGGGAGTCAGTCTGATCTTGTTCCCTACGAGAGTTTTGTTTCCAATGAACAGTTTGGATGTAATAAATAGACTAAGTGGGCCCCACCAGCTAGTACCACTCGAGCACTTATTTATTTAAAATTATGATTATCTGCTTGTCGATGCGGCTGTACATGAATCGGGCTAGCTTGATTAACTTGCTTGACTTAGCCTCAAAAAGCTCGATCTGGCCTGACCTGAAACTGAGTTTTGGCCCAAATTTGAGTTTGGATAAGCTCCAGTTCGACCTAACTTAGCTCAAAATCTAACTAGACCTGGCCCGACCCGGCCCAACTCAGTCATGTATGTGTGTATATAATTTTTTTCCTAAATTCTTACCCTAATCATTTATAGCAATACATGCCATCCAAATCGTGGATCCATTTATGGATGGAGCAAAGTTTCAAAAATTTATGACAAAAGTCTTTTCCAAAAATCAAGGTTGCTCAAGTTACCTGTCAAAACTCTTCCCATATGGTAGATGGAAAAGAGTCAAAAAATCAATGCCGTCCAAATTATGGGTCCGAAACTGGCCCAAACTCGCTCGATATCTGACCGGGGCGGATTTAGGCTGGACACGTTGGCCCAACGACTGGGCTAGTTTAGCTGGTGACTGGGCCGGGCCGGGTTGAGCCCAATTCGACTTGGTTCGGCCTGATGTACACCTCTACTTGCAGTAAACAAAAAATTCATATTTGTTACAATCTGATCGGGCCGCGTCATCACACACTTCATTCAATACATAGTACTGGTAACGTCATTGAAGATGAGGACCAATCACGATGTAATAAAAAGGAAAAATTTTATTTGTGACAGGCAGAAGATCTGAATTCCTTCATTTAATGGATTGCCCAAATCATTTATCTCATGGGTTTGATTCATGTCGGATACATAGATCCGACTTAGGTTGGATATAAAAAATATAAATGGGTTTTTATACAAATGATGTTTCAAATATGTTAGTTGTATCCAGGTTTAAATCAAATGAAACTTAAGAGCATATGGCTGCATATTATCTTACAACACATGGTTTTATGGACGACAGATCTCACCTAAGAGTTCTTATTCTTCCACTTACAATTGGATGGTATTAATCAATTAATCAAATGCTTGAATTTTCATATATTGATTAGCTACCTTTCCCGTGTCTGGGTTGGATCTAGGCTTATGTTTGGGTCTGGGTCTAGTCCGTTTTGGAATGACTTAAATTAGACCCATTTAAAACTCGAGTTCTAAACAAGTTAGATCATTTTGATTTTAAGACGGTCTAGAGCTGACCAATTTCATAATCCAGGTTGGACTTTTGGACCTAGGCCTGCTCCATGGTATAAGATAAACCTGATTAACTTATTCTTCGGTCAGATCTAGAGCTGGGCTTAGGATGACTCGATTCATCCGACTCGTTCAAATCCCACTTGATCCGAATCGAGTTGACTTCATCCATTCCGAACTCAAACTGAGTCGAGTTCGAGTCACCTAGTAACTCGACTCGACTTGACCCGAAATCCAACTCGGTACTAACTCAACTTGATCTTAAACTCCAATTGTGTGTGTGTAACTAGATATTATGTTTCAGATCTAAAATGCAGTGTAGCTCATGGAATGGCTGCAATTTCCAGCAAGTGAATCTAGATACCCGCTGCACCCAACCTAACTCAGTACTTGTGACCAAGTTAGACTCGGTCCGGACTAGTCCTAGCCAGACCCGGACTTAGATTAGGTCAGGTATGCTGGACTCGGTACCGAGGCAGGCCGAGTTTGGGTCAGGCCTATTTCAAAACCGAATCAAGCCAGGTCAGCCCTAACTCGGTCCAAGTCGACATGATGCCTAGCTCTAGTCAGGTCCAATGGCCCATCAGGTCAAGCAGGCCATTTGCAACCCAAACTACAAGCATGTACACACGCCATCCGAGCAACAACTGAGGCTAACTATACAGATGACCGAGCCTGTCTCCGGCCGGGTCACTTCTCAGGTGGGTCACATGTGCAAATTTGAGTGTGGCCCATTTTCTTCGTAGCCGTTCATTTTTTTTCCATCAGGCCCACTTACAGTGGACCAAAGCCGTGCAAAGAGTAGACTGGCTGAAGGTAGTCACATATCATTCTGATCAGATGATCACTGCCATCCAATTAAGAGCCTGGAAAATGGACAGCGAGACTTGCAAAATGAGATGATTGTGATCATCCTATCAGAGTTATTTTGGAGGCAAGTGCAGTCGACGGTGGACCCTTCCTGTTCATTTTCCCTTATGATCGTTGATAGGCCCATCTAAGCCCATGAAAAAACCATCGTACAATCTGTGTGGACCGGGCCGGGCTGGGTTAAGAACAATCCAAGCCGACATCACTATTAATCGGGCATAAAAGTTAAGCCAAGGTCCGGCCCATTTAGTAATCTAGCCTTTCATTTCCATGGATATAATTGTTGGACGAGTCAAATGAGTCGGATGTAGAGCTGTACACCAATCAAACTGGATCGAGCTTGGCAAAGCTCAGCTCAGCCAGTAGCTAACCCCAGCTCGAACTCAGCTTGGCTTGGTCCTCTAGCTTGTCTGCCCAGCTCAGCTCAGTTCGTTCACCAGGTTGGGCTAGTTTGAGCTAAGTTCAAACATGCATGACATTTTCTCAATCGTATAAAATGCATCTTCAATTTCTAACAGAACGTAAAAAAGTCACTTTACAAGTGTTTTATCAAACACTTGGTGAGCAACATCAAAATCAAAATATGATGGCAGTTTTATAATATAAAGTTTTTTTCTTGTAGTGATTTATTTCATATCTATTCCTTCGTCCCCACTAACTGATCCTGCAGAGAATGTACGCAATTGAAACAACACTTCGTTAAGTCATTTATCAAACATTCTACAAGCAACATCAATATCAAAATTACCGAGTCACGTACCTTATTTGATCCGAGTCAATTCGAGTTGAGGTTTGATTCAAGTCGAGTCGAGCTCGCGGACTCAGCTCAAAATTTTTCGAGCTCCAAATACCAGCTCGACTCGGTCTAAATTTAATTTCGAGCCAAGCTTTTTCAAGTCGAGTCGAGAGAGCTGACTGGGCTAACTCGGCTTGTGTACAGCCCTAGTCAGGTGTGAGACATCTGAGGCCATTCGAAGTCGGTCACACTGTTCTAGTTTCATACAGTGAGTCACCCATGACTTGCCCGAGTCGGCCCAATTCAACCCAACTCATGCGATATGACTTGAAACCGGACGAGTTGGAGTGAGTCGGACTGAGTCGCAAGGTCTCAAATCCATGTTTATTTCAGGGCCCTGCCCGCCCATTAACATGATAAGCGGCTCTGATCTGGCCCTGAGAGAATTTTGCAATAGTTATACAAAGGCCCAGCTCATTTACTAATCGGGTTTCAAAACCACGCAGCAGCCAAACACAAGACCGGAGACCCCTATTACAGGCGTGATCCAGACCCTTAATTGACCTGGGCCCAAAACCTGATGGGCCAGCTCACAATCTGGCCCATTCGTTCCATAGGAAGCATAGTTAGATGAATTCATGTTTATAGGAGGTCAAAACTCCAACTGGTTGGACCATAAGTTATGGTCCACCTAGTAGATAACTTCCAACTTCTCATGTGCGTGTGACATACAATCCGTCCAATAGGTAGGTCCCACAATGGGAATTTCAAAATCAGACACGTCTACTCATTGAGTAGGTTAAACCCATATTTTACTATTAATCAATGGCTAGAAATTGTTTTCTATGGATTTGGCCCACTTGATGAGTAGATGGAGCTTATTTATATAACAGGTAATCCTCTCGATGGGTCCACTATATTGGAAGGATTGGATTTCGCATTCACTGTACAGGTTAGAAGTTATCCGATGGATGGACCATAACGTTTGGTCCAACCGGTTGGACTTGAGACCCTCTCGTTATATAGCTTGGCCACTGACGGGAGGACGCTAATTTCCTTTGACCCCCGGTGGAATCTCTGTGGGGCCCACCATGATTTCCTTGTGACATCTGCTCCGTCCATCAGTTTCACTGACTCATATTACCACATGAGCCGAAAATTGAGGTAGATCTAAAACCAAAGTAGGCCATGCCACAGGAGACAGTGAGGATTGAATGCCTACCATTGAAACCTTCACTGGGGACAAAAAGTCTTGGATAAGCTGATTTTTATTTTTATTTTTTTCCTTTTTTTTAGTCATCCCAGTGAGAATAACCTTATGAATGGCTCGGATGGTACCGTAGGAAGGTTTCAATGGTGGACCTTTTCATCCTCACTATTTCATGTGGTGTGGCCAACTTGATTTTTGGTCTGCCTAATTTTGGTCTCATGCCCTAATCTGATCTGGAGAAACTGATGAACGGAGTGGATGTCTCACGAACATGGCAGTGGGCCCCATGGAAAGTCAATCCAAGACTCGGCTGAGTCACTCGTCTAAAACACCCAACGGTCCAAATCATGGGGCCTACCTTGAAGATCACCTGGCACAATAGTAGACCGATTATAAAGGAGCTGAGCCACACATCAGCGGCCCACTCCAAAAATCTTAGATCAGGGAGGATTTCCAACAAGTAATTTTCACAGATCATATGTGATTTAAATCACCTAAAACAAGTGGTCCAGATCACCTGTAGAAACATGACCGACACCCAATAGATCATGACATTTATTGAAGTGGGCCTGATCATTGTAATAAGTACTGGCGCTCTCAATGACAGTAGATTCGAGGGGATTTGAGAGGATTTGTCTGTTTGGCACTGGAGGTTTG
Source organism: Magnolia kwangsiensis (assembly GCA_037074715.1). Classification (NCBI taxonomy): domain Eukaryota; kingdom Viridiplantae; phylum Streptophyta; class Magnoliopsida; order Magnoliales; family Magnoliaceae; genus Magnolia; species Magnolia kwangsiensis. Next base: position 87,455,855 of record CM073586.1, read on the forward strand.
GGGATTTGAAATCCCTTAGGGGTTTGAAATCCAAAGTTGAAAGTTGGATTGTATACTAAAATCCCCACAACGGTCGGAAATCCAACCGTTGTGAGGTTTGCTTTTAAACAAACATATTCGCATTTACCACCCACTGGTATGCAGTTCCCTCCTCTACGTCTCATCTTCTCCAAAAACCTTCATTTTTTTACCTCTTATTGTAGATGAAGATTTCTCATGCAACCCTCTCCAAAGTGCAGAGAAAGGTTTTCTGTGCTGACCCCTTCCAAGCTCTCTGAGAAGGAGGTTGTTGTCATTGAAGTTTTAAAAAGCTTTGAAAAGGTAATGTACCAAAACTAACATTTTAAATGTATTTTAAAAATAATAATAATAAAACTTGGTTGGTCCACTATAATGTTTATGTAAAATCTGTTCCAACCATGCGATGATTCATCAAAAGTTATATGGGTAAAAAATATATATATTAATTGATTTAAGCTTCATGTGGGCCACACCAAATAAAATAATGAATGAAAAGACGGAAATCCTTTATACATATATGTTCCACCATGATGGTTATATGAAATCTAATTCAACCATTATATAGCTCATTAAAATTTAATAGATGAGAAAATAATTTAAGCCCAAATATCATTCAGGTGAGTCATATGAATGAAAACAGTTTCAACTATTATAGTTGCTTATGTACACTTTTTTCAATAGTGTGATTGACTTGAACAATCAATGGGCATGAAATTTAGGCCGTTGGCCTAAAATAAGATGAAGCACATTATGGTTGGAGTGGATTTCAAACTACAATTCAGGTGGGCGACGTTAATTATTTTTTATAAGAATGAATAAAGTTGTGAAGTAGCTGTGAACTGTATGTTAAATTCAGTACTTACCTGCATCGAATTAGAATGAGTATTTTCCTAACTGTGGGGCCCACCTTGTTATATGTATAGTATATCCATACCATCCAATAATATATATAATTCATTGTATAAAATATTTTAAAAACAAAGCAGATTCAAATCTCAGGTGAACCACAAAATTGAAATTAAATATCCACCATTAAAAATAATGTGTGGGACTTTAAGATTTTTTATCAAGATAATATTTGTTTTTTTTATTATTATTATTCATCCAGGTTCTTGTAGCCTAATAGATGAGTTGGATATAACACATATGCATTAAGGTAAGCCCCATAGTCAGGGATGCATCTCCTATTGTACATCACGGTTATACCAGTGGTTTGGCCAGTGACGCTGGAAGCCGACTAGGTACCGAGTAGGGGGAAAGGATTGGCTACTTCCCCTGCCACCAGCCAATGGCAGATGGTCTGTGGGCCCCAAAATGATGTATGTGTTTCATCCATGCCGTCCATTTATTTTTCTAGATTATTTGATGGTGTGAGAGAAAAAATGAGATATATTTCAACCTCAAGTGGACCACATTACAGGAAACAGTGTTGAATGAACGTGGACCATTAAAACTTTTTGGGGGCTATAAAAGTTTTGGATCAAGCTGATCTTTGTTTTTTCCCTTCATCAGGTCTGTATGACCTAATCGACATATTGGATGTCAAATAAACAGTACAGTGGGCCTTAGGAGAATTTAAACGGTGGATATCGAATCACTATTGTTTTCTTGTAGTGTGGTCTGTCTGAGATTTATATCCTTCTATTTTTTGGAATAAAACCATAAAATGATCTTTAAAAATGGATGAACGGAATGGATGAAACAAATACATCATGGTAGGCCTACAGATCACCGACCATCAGCACGGGGCTGGTGCCAAGGAGAGTAGCCAATCCGTTTCCCTGAGTAGGAGGCGGATTGCGTTGCGTCGTACCCCGGCACGTTTCTAGCCCCGAACGGGCAGTTCTGTGATTGGGCCCACCGTGATGTATCTGTTTATCCAAGCCGTCCATCACTTTTATTAGATCGTTTTAAGTCACCAAAAAAAAAATGAGTAAGATCTAACACTCAAGTGGACCACACCAAATAATAATCTTGGTTTTATTAAATGCACAAAAGCATGAAATGTCAGTTGCATTAAATGCAAGAGCCATCTGTGGTGTGGTCCATTTGAGCATCGAATCTATCTATTTTTTTTTGTTCATGCCTTGAAATGATCTGGGAAAACAGATGGATGGCATGGATAAACAGATGCATCACGGTTGGCCCACCCACAGAACTGCCCGTTTGAGGCTAGAGACCGGGTAGGATGCAATCCGCGTCCGTACTGGGTAAACTCTATGAGACCCACCTTTATTTACGTATTTTATCCGCTCCGTTCATCCATTTTTCCAGATAATTTTAGGACTTAAACAAAAATATAAAGTATATACAAAATTCAAGTGGACCACACCATAGGAAACTGTGTAATTCCAACATCTACTGTTGGAAAATTATTGGGGGCCACAGAAGTTTTGGATGAAGTTGATATTTGTGTTTTCCTATCATCCATGTCAGTTTGATCTTATGAACAATTTGGATGGCAGGTAAACATCACTGTGGGTCCTAGGAAGATTTCAACGGTGAAAATCATTATTACCACTATTTCCTTTGGTGGGGTCCACTTGAGCTTTGGATATGCTTCGATTTTGGGTTCAACCCTTAAAATGATCTTGGAAAAATGAATGACGGCTTGGATAAACCATATATACTCACGGTGGGTCCAACAGAGTTTACTCAATAGGATAAAAGCATATTGACTTGGTACACAATCCCATTTCCGTGACGCTGCTGGTCGGTGCTATATGGGCCCCACCATGATGTATGTGTTTGATCCATGCCTTTTATAAATTTTTATAAATCATTTTAGTATTGATCCAAAAAATGAGTCAAATCTAAATCTCAAGTGGACCACACCACAGGAAGTTTTTTTTACGGTTAGCACACAATAAAGCCTGTTTCCTATGATGCGGTCTACTTAAGATTTGGATTTTTCTCAATTTTAAGATTATACTATAAACTTATCTATAAAAATACATCATTGTGTGGCCCATTGAACACTAACCAACATGCAGTGTCACTAGCTGAACAGCAATGGTGGTTGTGTACTGAGTAAATTCTATGGGGTCCACATGGTTTTATGTATTTTATCTACTTCATCCATTTTATCAGGTAATTTCAAGGGTTGGGCCCAAAAATGAAGTATATCCAAAGCTGAAGTGGTGGACCACACCACGTGTTGGGTTAGATTGACATTGAGCTCATTGAGCTTTTCAAAAAATTTATATCAGGTTTGTTATCCAAAGGTTTGGTTTTGTGACGGCAATCAATTTGTGGACATAATTCAGATAATCAAACTAATCCAAAGCTTGGGTTGGACACATTGGGTTAGGAATGTCCACCCACATAAATTTCATTGGGTCCAATTTATTATTATTATTATTATTTTTTGGATAGTTCATTTTATTTAAAATCACTGTTACATATGAAAATACACGTGTTTTCATAGCTCACATCTACTAAATGTGATGAATTTTAAAATCACTGTTTCCTACGATGCGGTCTACTTAAGATTTGGATTTTTCTCAATTTTAAGATTATACTATAAACTTATCTATAAAAATACATCATTGTGTGGCCCATTGAACACTAACCAACATGCAGTGTCACTAGCTGAACAGCAATGGTGGTTGTGTACTGAGTAAATTCTATGGGGTCCACATGGTTTTATGTATTTTATCTACTTCATCCATTTTATCAGGTAATTTCAAGGGTTGAGCCCAAAAATGAAGTATATCCAAAGCTGAAGTGGTGGACCACACCACGTGTTGGGTTAGATTGACATTGAGCTCATTGAGCTTTTCAAAAAATTTATATCAGGTTTGTTATCCAAAGGCTTGGTTTTGTGACAGCAATCAATTTGTGGACATAATTCAGATGATCAAACTAATCCAAAGCTTGGGTTGGACACATTAGGTTAGGAATGTCCACCCACATAAATTTCATTGGGTCCAATGTATTATTATTATTATTATTTTTTGGATAGTTCATTTTATTTAAAATCACTGTTACATATGAAAATACACGTGTTTTCATAGCTCACATCTACTAAATGTGATGAATTTTACAAATGTCTATTGATGAGGTTATAAATGGCAAATTCAAATAATTCGGACTCAGATATAGATGAGGAAGCTGAGAAAGCGATTATTTTATTCACGGAAGTAATTGCAGGTGCATCGGCTGCGACCATGTTGTGCATCGGCTGCGACCATGTAAAATGTGATGAATTTTACAAATGTCTATTGATGAGGTTATAAATGGCAAATTCGAATAATTCGGACTCAGATATAGATGACGAAGCTGAGAAAGCGATTATTTTATTCACGGAAGTAATTGCGGGTGCATCGGCTGCGACCATGTTGTGCAATGCTGCATCCACGGTAGTAACAGCCGTCGCTGCAAATTATATGGAAGAGGAGGATAAAAATGATATTCGAGGGTCCCACAATTGGAAAAGTCTGCAATCTTCCAATGCAGTTCTCAATGGACACGGTACAATATGCTTTGACCATATTAATGTTAATATATATTTGTATTTTAATGGCCACATATGCACCCTGAAGTAAATGTGTTTCGGAACAACTCATTTCCTCAATGTGATAATATGATAATAATTATGGGGTCAAATTATGCTATTGGTAGCAAATTAACGGTGCATACTAAGTCAAATGAATTTTCTAAGAATCCCACATACAGGGCATTCGAATCAAACCCATTTAAACCCCAATGTGCCTCAAAGGTCTAATATCTCTGATGCAGGTATGCAACCTTCAACATCATCAATATTCAGAATGACTGATACTCCACAAGCTGGGTTATATTATTCAAGATCGCAGAAAAAGAAAAAGAAGGACACAACTAACAATGAAATGGTGCAAGAAATGAAGTGCATAACCTCATCTCTCAAATCTAGGGGTGCACACGGTTCGGTTCGGTCCGATTTTGGGGTAAAACCGGAACCGAACCTTACTAACGGTTCTGGGATTTTTGGAACCAGAACCGAACCGTTAGCATGCTAGAACCGAACCAGAATCGAACCGTGAAAACCGGTTCGGTTCCGGATCGGTTCCACGGTTCTGGGATTTTAGACAAAAGAAAAAAAGGTGGAAAAAGAAAATCATCTGGCGTAGCTTTGCTAAGTGTACAGGCGTATACAGTAGAGCTCATCTGCTCACCACACATGTGCCATCATGTACATAAGTGCGAGATCCAATCCATCCATCAAGTTGGTCAGACCTTCTACGTGTTTCCTCAAGTAAAAATAATCTGGTCCTCTTAGCATGTGGGCCCCAACATTGCAAACAGAAGGATGAGTTGGAGCTGTACATTTGTTTTACAAAGGGTGGTTTGCGGCAACCTCTTTAAGTAAAGAGCAATGGATCAACCCTGATGGTTGGGTTAGTTATCAGTGTAATCTGTCCTTTCTGATGGATGGATTGGATCAGATCTATCATGCCATGATGACATGTGTGGCGTGTACATAAGCTTTTTGCCCACACGAGTGTGGTTAGCAAAACTCTTCATGCATAAATGAAAAATGTCATCTCATGCATGGTACATGTGTATGCGTAATCAATGGTCCAAAACGTGGTCCCCATGCTAATAAACGGACGAGATTTAAGATTCTTAACCATCTTCATTTTAACTGCCCATTTGACGGTTAACATTAAATAGTTCTGGATCAACGGTTCAGATCCAAGGTTCAGATCCACGGTTCAACGGATCGGTTCCACCGTTTGGGTCCACGATTCGGTTAACGGTTCGGTTCGGTTTTACATGCCCCTAAACCGGAACCGAACCGTTCCTAACGGTTCTGGGATTTTTGGAACCGGAACCGGACCATTAGCATACTAGAACCGGACCAAACCGGACCGAGCCAACGGTTCCGATCCGGTTCCATGGTTCTACCGGTTAAATGTGCACCCCTACTCAAATCTACCCAGGCGACATTGATAGAGATGAAAGACATACTCAGTGACTTCATGGATATGCATCATGCTGCCCAAATTGATAAGGGTAACTTCCACCAAAATATAATGCAGTGTCTTAGGGACATACCAAACATAGATGAACCGTATATATGGCGAGCATTAAAGTATCTCTTAGAGCATAGAGATATAGCATTGTTCTTCATCGAATTACCTGTTGAGCTAAGGTGGGAATTTCTGATAAGCACTATTCAAGATTGACGAGGGTATTATGTTCTTTTTACGACTTTAGTTTTGTAAATTTAGCAATTTGGGTTTGTATGACTTTAAAAATATTTTATATTTGGTATTCTTTATATGATGAGGGTATCTCTTAAAGCATAGAGATTGACGAGGGTATTATGTTCTTTTTATGACTTTATATATTAATGTGCATGTACATATGTTTTGTAATTTGTATGGTATGTATTTTGACCGCCCAAAATTAGAATAAATATATTTATCTTAACACGTGATATTACTTCGATGGTGAAATTTAGTGGGCCTACTTTTATCTTATCATATGATATCTTACTTTAATGGTGAAATTTAGTAGCTCACCTGAAGTTCGGAATTACTTCTTCGTTTTTATATATATTTTAATGGGCTTGTTACCATAATTATCCATGTTGTACTATATCACTTGAGAGTATTATAAATAATTTTCTTAGCCTCCTTGAAGATTCATGCAAATATACCACAAAATTTTAGGGGATTTCAAATTACTCTTAAATAGAAATTTTACAATCCAGGGTATTCTAAATATAGGGTGCCAAACAGAGCTAGAGAATTTCAAATCTAGGGGATTTCGAATCCATGCTCCCAAACATGCCCCAAACCTCAAGCATGGAAGTTGTGTGGGGCCCATAGAGATGCTTGTGACAAATCCACTCTATCTATTAATTTTGTAAGACCACAATAGGGCAAGAATAAGAAAATAAGGAAGATCCAAAAATCAAGTGGGCCACACCAAATGAAACAAGGGGAACTAAAACGTCTAGCGTTGAAATGTTCTTGGAGTTGACCATGATGTTTATATGCCATCCAAATCGTTCGTAGGGTTACTACCATCTAGATAAACTATAGGCACAAATATGGTTCTGATTCAAATCTTCTATGGTCCCCCACAAAGCTTCCAATTGTGAGCATTCATTCACTACTGTTTTCATGTGGTATGGCCCCAAGAGCTTAAGAATTTCAAATCCAGGGGGTTTCGAATCCATGCTCCCAAACATGCCCCAAACCTCAAGCATGGAAGTTGTGTGGGGCCCATAGAGATGCTTGTGACAAATCCAATCTATCTATTAATTTTGTAAGACCACAATAGGGCAAGAATATGAAAATAAGGAAGATCCAAAACTCAAGTGGGCCACACCAAATGAAACAGGGGGAATTGAAACGTCTAGCGTTGAAATGTTCTTGGAGTTGACCATGATGTTTATATGCCATCCAAATCGTTCGTAGGGTTACTACCATCTAGATAAACTATAGGCACAAATATGGTTCTGATTCAAATCTTCTATGGTCCCCCACAAAGCTTCTAATTGTGAGCATTCATTCACTACTGTTTTCGTGTGGTATGGCCCCAAGAGCTTAAGAATTTCAAATCCAGGGGGTTTCGAATCCATGCTCCCAAACATGCCCCAAACCTCAAGCATGGAAGTTGTGTGGGGCCCATAGAGATGCTTGTGACAAATCCACTCTATCTATTAATTTTACAATCCAGGGTATTCTAAATATAGGGTGCCAAACAGAGCTAGAGAATTTCAAATCCAGGGGGTTTCGAATCCATGCTCCCAAACATGCCCCAAACCTCAAGCATGGAAGTTGTGTGGGGCCCATAGAGATGCTTGTGACAAATCCACTCTATCTATTAATTTTGTAAGACCACAATAGGGCAAGAATATGAAAATAAGGAAGATCCAAAACTCAAGTGGGCCACACCAAATGAAACAAGGGGAACTGAAACGTCTAGCGTTGAAATGTTCTTGGAGTTGACCATGATATTTATATGCCATCCAAATCGTTCGTAGGGTTACTACCATCTAGATAAACTCTAGGCACAAATATGGTTCTGATTCAAATCTTCTATGGTCCCCCACAAAGCTTCCAATTGTGAGCATTCATTCACTACTGTTTTAGTGTGGTATGGCCCCTAGAGCTTAAGAATTTCAAATCCAGGGGGTTTCGAATCCATGCTCCCAAACATGCCCCAAACCTCAAGCATGGAAGTTGTGTGGGGCCCATAGAGATGCTTGTGAAAATCCACTCTATCTATTAATTTTGTAAGACCACAATAGGGCAAGAATATGAAAATAAGAAAGATCCAAAAATCAAGTGGGCCACACCAAATGAAACAAGGGGAACTAAAACGTCTAGCGTTGAAATGTTCTTGGAGTTGACCATGATGTTTATATGCCATCCAAATCATTCGTAAGGTTACTACCATCTAGATAAACTATAGGCACAAATATGGTTCTGATTCAAATCTGCTATGGTCCCCCACAAAGCTTCCAATTGTGAGCATTCATTCACTACTGTTTTTGTGTGGTATGGCCCCAAGAGCTTAAGAATTTCAAATCCAGGGGGTTTCGAATCCATGCTCCCAAACATGCCCCAAACCTCAAGCATGGAAGTTGTGTGGGGCCCATAGAGATGCTTGTGACAAATCCACTCTATCTATTAATTTTACAATCCAGGGTATTCTAAATATAGGGTGCCAAACAGAGCTAGAGAATTTCAAATCCAGGGGGTTTCGAATCCATGCTCCCAAACATGCCCCAAACCTCGAGCATGGAAGTTGTGTGGGGCCCATAGAGATGCTTGTGACAAATCCACTCTATCTATTAATTTTGTAAGACCACAATAGGGCAAGAATATGAAAATAAGGAAGATCCAAAACTCAAGTGGGCCACACCAAATGAAACAAGGGGAACTGAAACGTCTAGCGTTGAAATGTTCTTGGAGTTGACCATGATATTTATATGCCATCCAAATCGTTCGTAGGGTTACTACCATCTAGATAAACTCTAGGCACAAATATGGTTCTGATTCAAATCTTCTATGGTCCCCCACAAAGCTTCCAATTGTGAGCATTCATTCACTACTGTTTTAGTGTGGTATGGCCCCTAGAGCTTAAGAATTTCAAATCCAGGGGGTTTCGAATCCATGCTCCCAAACATGCCCCAAACCTCAAGCATGGAAGTTGTGTGGGGCCCATAGAGATGCTTGTGACAAATCCACTCTATCTATTAATTTTGTAAGACCACAATAGGGCAAGAATATGAAAATAAGAAAGATCCAAAACTCAAGTGGGCCACACCAAATGAAACAAGGGGAACTAAAACGTCTAGCGTTGAAATGTTCTTGGAGTTGACCATGATGTTTATATGCCATCCAAATCGTTCGTAAGATTACTACCATCTAGATAAACTATAGGTATAAATATGGTTCTAATTCAAATCTGCTATGGTCCCCCACAAAGCTTCCAATTGTGAGCATTCATTCACTACTGTTTTCGTGTGGTATGGCCCCAAGAGCTTAAGAATTTCAAATCCAGGGGGTTTCGAATCCATGCTCCCAAACATGCCCCAAACCTCAAGCATGGAAGTTGTGTGGGGCCCATAGAGATGCTTGTGACAAATTCACTCTATCTATTAATTTTGTAAGACCACAATAGGGCAAGAATATGAAAATAAGGAAGATCCAAAACTCAAGTGGGCCACACCAAATGAAACAAGGGGAACTAAAACGTCTAGCGTTGAAATATTCTTGGAGTTGACCATGATGTTTATATGCCATCCAAATCGTTCGTAGGGTTACTACCATCTAGATAAACTATAGGTACAAATATAGTTCTGATTCAAATCTGCTATGGTCCCCCACAAAGCTTCCAATTGTGAGCATTCATTCACTACTGTTTTCGTGTGGTATAGCCCCAAGAGCTTAAGAATTTCAAATCCAGGGGGTTTCGAATCCATGCTCCCAAACATGCCCCAAACCTCAAGCATGGAAGTTGTGTGGGGCCCATAGAGATGCTTGTGACAAATCCACTCTATCTATTAATTTTGTAAGACCATAATAGGGCAAGAATATGAAAATAAGGAAGATCCAAAACTCAAGTGGGCCACACCAAATTAAACAGGGGGAATTGAAACGTCTAGCGTTGAAATGTTCTTGGAGTTGACCATGATGTTTATATGCCATTCAAATCGTTCGTAGGGTTACTACCATCTAGATAAACTATAGGTACAAATATAGTTCTGATTCAAATCTGCTATGGTCCCCCACAAAGCTTCCAATTGTGAGCATTCATTCACTACTGTTTTCGTGTGGTATGGCCCCAAGAGCTTAAGAATTTCAAATCCAGGGGGTTTCGAATCCATGCTCCCAAACATGCCCCAAACCTCAAGCATGGAAGTTGTGTGGGGCCCATAGAGATGCTTGTGACAAATCCACTCTATCTATTAATTTTGTAAGACCACAATAGGGTAAGAATATGAAAATAAGAAAGATTCAAAAATCAAGTGGGCCACACCAAATGAAACAAGGGGAACTAAAACGTCTAGCGTTGAAATGTTCTTGGAGTTGACCATGATGTTTATATGCCATCCAAATCATTCGTAAGGTTACTACCATCTAGATAAACTATAGGCACAAATATGGTTCTGATTCAAATCTGCTATGGTCCCCCACAAAGCTTCCAATTGTGAGCATTCATTCACTACTGTTTTTGTGTGGTATGGCCCCAAGAGCTTAAGAATTTCAAATCCAGGGGGTTTCGAATCCATGCTCCCAAACATGCCCCAAACCTCAAGCATGGAAGTTGTGTGGGGCCCATAGAGATGCTTGTGACAAATCCACTCTATCTATTAATTTTGTAAGACCATAATAGGGCAAGAATATGAAAATAAGGAAGATCCAAAACTCAAGTGGGCCACACCAAATTAAACAGGGGGAATTGAAACGTCTAGCGTTGAAATGTTCTTGGAGTTGACCATGATGTTTATATGCCATTCAAATCGTTCGTAGGGTTACTACCATCTAGATAAACTATAGGTACAAATATAGTTCTGATTCAAATCTGCTATGGTCCCCCACAAAGCTTCCAATTGTGAGCATTCATTCACTACTGTTTTCGTGTGGTATGGCCCCAAGAGCTTAAGAATTTCAAATCCAGGGGGTTTCGAATCCATGCTCCCAAACATGCCCCAAACCTCAAGCATGGAAGTTGTGTGGGGCCCATAGAGATGCTTGTGACAAATCCACTCTATCTATTAATTTTGTAAGACCACAATAGGGTAAGAATATGAAAATAAGAAAGATTCAAAAATCAAGTGGGCCACACCAAATGAAACAAGGGGAACTAAAACGTCTAGCGTTGAAATGTTCTTGGAGTTGACCATGATGTTTATATGCCATCCAAATCATTCGTAAGGTTACTACCATCTAGATAAACTATAGGCACAAATATGGTTCTGATTCAAATCTGCTATGGTCCCCCACAAAGCTTCCAATTGTGAGCATTCATTCACTACTGTTTTTGTGTGGTATGGCCCCAAGAGCTTAAGAATTTCAAATCCAGGGGGTTTCGAATCCATGCTCCCAAGCATGCCCCAAACCTCAAGCATGGAAGTTGTGTGGGGCCCATAGAGATGCTTGTGACAAATCCACTCTATCTATTAATTTTGTAAGACCCCAATAGGGCAAGAATATGAAAATAAGGAAGATCCAAAACTCAAGTGGGCCACACCAAATGAAACAAGGGAAACTGAAATGTCTAGCGTTGAAATGTTCTTGGAGTTGACCATGATGTTTATATGCCATCCAAATCGTTCGTAGGGTTACTACCATCTAGATAAACTATAGGCACAAATATGGTTCTGATTCAAATCTTCTATGGTCCCCCACAAAGCTTCCAATTGTGAGCATTCATTCACTACTATTTTCGTGTGGTATGGCCCCAAGAACTTAAGATTTGCCTAATTTTTAAATTCATGTCCTATTGTGGCCCACCTAAGCTTTGCATCTCTGTGGCCCCACAGCTTCTAACAAAAGGGGCACAAGAATGTTATTAAAATCAAATGTTCATTGCATTAGTATTTATTTTCAAGTGGTCATACTATCTTTATACAAAAACTTCATATGCTTGAAATTAAGATCCAAAACATTTGACTCAGTGATATAAGAATGTGCGCAAATAATTTAGAAGTATGAAAATTAATTAATTAATATAATTAAAAAAATCCTTTGATCTAGCTCAAATAACTGTCAATTCCAACCCTTGATCAATGGTTGTGCTTTTGTTCACTGGGACCAGATCCTATGGCCAACACTAACTCCATTTGCATGATTCTTTAAGCCAAGGTTCGAACAAAATCATGTCTATAAAATATTGATTAGACACAAGTGTTGAATGTGATAGGTTTATGGATAAAATAGATTACTATATATAACCTAAAAAGACTCCAAAATAATCTGGATAAGTTCTGAGGGCAGTTCTAAGAATAATATAGTCCATCACATGAACACCGGCTTGATTACATGAAAGAAAGCCATCGAACCTGTAAACAAACATAGATTCGCACACATTAATTGTTGGGGATTGTGAAAGCAAACCTTGAATTTGAATCAAACAATCAAAAGATAAATGCAAACAAAGCATGCACAAAGGACACGATTTTACATGGAAAAACCCTCATGGGAAAAAATCTCACAGCACAAAGTGACGTCGATCACTATGAAAATGAAAAAGTACAAGAGATGGATACACTTACAATTCAAAAAACCCTCGCTTTCTCCTCTCCAAACTCTAGAAATGACTTAGTTCTGCTTGGAATCTTCTAATACCGCAATTACACACACATATAATATAACACCCAGAATATGAAACAATTCATGCAATTACACAAAGCCGCACATGTCGTTGATCTAAACATCAGTTGATCGACATCGCTCGACCAATCCTCAATCAATTGAGCTCCCATGTTCGATTAATCAAAATTGGCATAAATTGATCAGAGAGCAAACTGTACAAAAATGGGTTTCTCAATCGATCAAACTCCCCTATTCCAGACAAATTAAAGATAACAACAATGATTAGTTCTTTGTGTCTTATGTGCAAATAACCCCAAGTGAAATATAATAAATCTTTTACAACAACATATTTATAATAGACATTATCATGAATGATTTCCCTTTCATGTCTATCTATTGAATTATATTATCCTAATTGATTTTAATTGATAGACATTGTCCTAATTAATTTTCCTTTCATGCATATCTATTGGTTTTCATTAATATTTTTCCTTATATATACATTGTACATTTTTATACAAAATCCATTTGGAGTAAAATAAATATACTAAAAATCTCATGAAAATTTCCCATTTTTTCTCGTATTCCTAGTGTTATCACTTTGTACTATCTAAAATTGACGATCAAAAGCTAGGATATTTAGTTCATCCATATCTTTTCAGTAGGCAGTAAGGGTGTGAATGAATCCAGATCATCTACTTGTTATAAACAAGGACATCATATTTTCTTCCATTGTGATTGATCCACGTCATCATTGACATTAGGGGTGTATATGAACCGAGCTCCATTGTGATTGGCCCATGTCATCATTGACATTAGGGGTGTACACGAACCGAGCTAGCTCGATTAGCTCGCTTGACTCGATTCGAAAAAGCTTGATTTGACTTAGTCCAAAGTTGAGTTCAAGCCAAGTTGAGCCGATTTTTTGAGCTCGAAAATGAGTTCGAGTTGGCCCCAACTCGACTTGACTTGGATCGAACCCAACTTGAATCGAACTCGGACTGAACCAATTCGGTGACTCAGTTACTTTGATATTGAAGTTGCTCACCAAGTGTTTGATGAAATGACTCAAAGAAGTATTGCGGGTGGCAAGGAAGGTATGAATATGAAACCAACACCCTTTTTTTTTATGTTGCTTAGAAGGTGTTTGATAAAATACCTGTAAAACCATTGTTGCTGTCTCAAATACAATTACGTTTTGAAGGTGCAATCAAGGTGTTTGTGAAAATGCTGCAATGGCAAACTCGGCTCTATCTTTGCTCGAACTGGCTTGAGCTGCTGACTAAACTGAGCCGAGCCGAGTTCAAGCTGAGGTCAGCTAGTGGCTGAGCTGAGTCAAGCTGAGGCCAGCTTGACTTGGTTCGACTAGATGTACACCCCTAATTGACGTTGTCAGTACTACTGCATTAAATGTTATATGTGATGATGTGGCCCAATCACATTGCAACAAATGAGAAATTCATGTTTGTGGCAAGTAGAGGATCCAGACTTGATGCGAATGGGACAAGTTAGGTTAAAGGCAATCTTAAACAAGAGCCATTTCATAAGTACACATATTTTAGTTGAAATTGAAGCCACAAAAATCTAAGTTCGGATTAAATGATTCAACTCTAAGTATGGGACGATCCAGACTCATTTATTCAATAAGTTTGAGTCGGATATAAATAGATAAAAAAAGCACAATGTAATTTCTCTGACATACAATGCCCTCGATATATCAGTTATATTTAAGTTTGAATTAATTAAGCTATAAAAGCGATGAAACCTAACCAATATCCTTGGAATCGAAACATGTACTTACACTAATCAAGTTCGGGACTAGATCTTGAAGACCTAGACCTAGATCCAAACAATGCCCTAAAACCTAACCAATATCCTTGGAATCGAAACGTGTACTCACACTAATCAAGTTCAGGACTAGATCTTGAAGACCTAGACCTGGATACAATCCCTCAATATATCAGTTATATTTAAGTTTGAATTAATTGAGCTATAAAAGCGATGAAACTTAACCAATATCCTTGGAATCGAAACATGTACTTACACTAATCAAGTTCGGGACTAGATCTTGAAGACCTAGACCTGGATCCAAACAAGTTTAGATCTTGTCAGATCTAGAAAGTGTCTAGGTCTTACATCTAGGTTTCGAGCTGAGTTTGAAATATAATAATAATAATAATAATAACATTTATATGGTTGGGCCCACCTAAGGATGGATTAGATTACACCCACATGTGACACTTTATCACTTTCATGGCGTGTAAACGGTGTGTGGGAAACCTATTTCTTTTTTCTAAAATAATCAACGTTATATATATATATATATATATATATATATATATATATATATATATATATATATATATATATATATATATATAAATAGATCTAATAGTTTTGTTAGCCAAAATTCTCAAAAATCATTATCCAAAATAATAAACTGGTTTTCAACCCAAAGTAATTTTGATTCTGTAAAATCTTCTATAAAATCAACAAGTATTGTCAAAATAGTTGATGTTGAAACTATGTCAGTAAAAAATCAAGAAGAAATTAGATTCTCTGATATAGCGTAATCTCTCCAAAATTGGCATATTCTAAAAGTTCCTACAAAAGAAATTTATCGAGAAGGTTCTTTTCAAAATGATGAATCTCTTGAAATAGATTTCATCATCAAAACTGTAGAACAAACTAGACCTATATCTCATCAAAGTGAAGAAATGAATCTATTTTCTACTCGAGAATTTCTTTTATATTCTCACAAGTACAATTATGTACATGTTGGTCTTGTTGAAGTAGCTGTAAAACCCTTAACTCAATTGGAATTACAAGCTTCTATTCTCATCTCTCTCAGAGATAGACGATTTCGCCAATTCCAAGATTCTTTAATTGGATTAGTTGAGGCCAGTCTTAGTGATGGTCTAGCTTTTTTCAATTGCATTCCAAGCTTTTTTGCCTCATTGGCAAATACTCATTTGTTTAAATTCATTCGCTTAAGAGTTTATATAAAAGGTTTTGATATGTTTCCCGGACGTGAAAATATTGCGGTAACTTTTCGTATATAGTACAAGTTAATGAAAACAGTTACAGTCGAAAAAGCATATAATGGCCAAATTAAAGGTTTATCTACCTTATTAATGACAAATCTTGTCCATAATGTCATAACTCCAAAAAGAATATAATGAGAAGATGTTAATCTTTCCGGATGGCATCTTGAGGATGCTCAAGAAAAGCCTTCAAATGAAAATAAAGAACCCGAAATTATTAAAACAAATAAAGACGAATCTATAGATATTCTCTTTGCCAAATATAACAAAAGTGAATCAAGTTTTACTCGAACTTTGTCAAATTCTTTAAATCCTTCAAAAGTTGTTCCTACACATATCTTCAGTCCAGATGTCATAGACAAGAAGATGATTATAATCCTTCTGAAAGCGATTTTCCACAAATCAATATAATTTCGACAACCTGCCAAAATTAACCAAATTCTTTTACAATAGATATAAAGTATCTAAAAAAGGATTTCCAAAAATACTCATTAACAAAATGGTATTTCAAAAATATTTCTGAAATCATAACAAAAGATCTTAAAGAAAAGTGGTATCTTCAAATAAACCAAATATCTTGCCATTTATTTTTTTCACCTAGTTTAAAAAATTTAGTGAAATACAATCAAACAGTCTAAAAGAAAATTTAATGCTTAGAGAGAGATCTCACAAGAAAATGGGAATCTCAAGCAGGAGATCAAATCAGCCAAACATTCCCCCATTTTCAATCAATTAAAATATCTAGCACAACAGTCTCTCCAATAAAAATTGCTGAAAAATTGAGTGTAGATTTAACAATAACTCCAAAAGATCTAGTTCCCATAGTTGAACAAAACAACTATACCAATACCTTTCTTCATGCTCTTGGACAACAAATGATTTTTCAAAAAAATTCATTACCTTCTTCTTTTACTTCTTCACCTCAAAGAAAAACTTCTTCTTTCTTTTTGCCAAAAGAACCAATTAATCCAGTTTTTCGAAATCCAAATACAGTTCATACTCTGTCATGCTCCCCTGCACACCTATGCACGTGCGTACCTTTGCACACGTGCCATGGGTGTCTAATCTGAACGTATGATGGGTTCTCAAAAAAGTTCATACGTAGTACATACGAACTGGTTCGCAGGTGAGCGTTTCCGTGTGTGTGTGTACAGACAGATAGACGGGGATTTACTGCTAAAGCCTTTCCCATGGAGTTCCTGTGCAAGGATTCTGTGTGGAGCCCACTGTGATGTTTGTGTAAAATCCAACTAGTCCATTCATTTTTAGATATCATTTTAGTACATTATACCAAAAATGAGGAGAATCCAAAACTCAAGTGGGCCATACGAGATGAAACAGTGGGGAAGGAAATGCTTACCGTTGAAACCTTCCTAGGCTCCACCTTGATGTTTATATTCCATCCAAACCGTTTATAAGGTCATTTTTGGTGAGATGAAATGAAAACACTAAGAACTTAAAACTGATACAAAGCTTTTGTAGCCATATAAATGTTTTAACGGTTGTCACTAAATCCCCTTTGTTTCCTTTCGTGTGACCCATTTAAGTTTTGGATACACCTTGTTTTTGGTCAAAAGTCCTAAAATAATCTAAAAAAATAGATAAATGGAGTGGCTTTCTAACAAAAATTGCAGTGGGCTCACACAGAATCCTTGCGTAGGAACTTCACGCGAAAGGCTGTACGATTCCAAGAGTCTTGGCCTGAGTCTAGGCGAGAATATTTTTTTCAAGACTCTCTCAATACACGGCCGTTCTAATCATCTCAGAGCTTATATGAAAGCTCACGTACAAGTTACTTGCCGCCTTGTACACAGGAGACTAGCTCTCTCTCTCTCTCTCTCTCTCTCTCTCTCTCTATATATATATATAGACATACTTTTATCATTAAAACTAATTTGGACCTGACCTGGAACTGACTAGAACCGATTTTAATTATATCCATAACACGGGCCCGACCTAAACCCGATTAGACCTGATCTTTAACCAGGTCCAAAGGTGGGACATGAACGCGGCCTACTTTCTTAACGGTTCCGAAATGGGACCCGAAGCCATTAAAATCGAGCCAGGTCCATCGGGTACCCACATGTGTGGATACCCATTGACCGCCCTAGCCACTGGGCGTGAGCCATCAGGTGAGCGAAACCATCTAACGGATGGATCCGATTTGTGATTAGACCCACTTTATAATAAATGATCTCAGCCGTCCATTTTTAAAGGCCACTGATGTGATGGTTAATATTGTCAAATCAATGTGATATCAGTAGCCCATGAATGAACGTTGGTCATGATAAACAGTCCAGATCACTCGATCGGACTGTCTAGGTGTCCCAGTACAAATTATAGTGCTCTGACAGAAATAGAGCATTCAAGTTAAAATGTAATTAATAGTGGCGTGCTAAAAGATTGGGCCAGCCTGCCAAGTCAGCACCGTGGCCCACCATCAGGCAGATCGGGTCGGGTCTAGAAATTTGGGCCCGATTAGTAACTATCAGGTGAAACTAGATTACGTAATAGGTTGTTTACCCAGCCGGCCTGGGGCTGATCTTGACATAGACCACCTCACTCAGGTTGACTTTGAGATGGGGCCCTGTTGAGGGTCAAATATTGCATATTAGACCCCAGATATTATCTGGATTTACGAATATAATGCTATCTAATGGCTTATTTTCTCATTCTTGTGTGGCAAAGTGATTTTATGAGCATAGATGGAAAAAAGACGTTAAAAGTTGAGATTTAACGATCTGATGACGTCAAAAGCAAGGGACACACTCCAGGGGACTAAGATTGACAAATATACACGGTCAGAAATCCGAGAAAAGTTAGAAATTGAAGCTCAAGTGGCCTGAAGGACGTCCAGAATGCAAGATCACGAGATTCCCACCATCCGTTCGGCTCGAAACTTCATACGTCGCCTGAGGACCATAAACCATTGATTCTGACCCACCTGATATCTAGAACTGTCTCAAAATTATTATTAACGCCTTAAATGAGGAGTCAAAACAGATGGACGGTGCAGATTTCTCCAAAACAGTGCAATGGACCCCATATGAGATGAGTGTGTACAGTGCACATGTGCACTCGTCGTGCACCAAATGAGTTAAGTCGGTCAGCAAGACGCTGACCGACTTTCTTCTTAAAAAATAAAAATAAAAAAAATAAAAAATAAAAAAAAATAAAAATTCGTACAGCGGACGCACGGCCGCTGGCCGTTTTTGCGAACGGTAGTGGGCCCCACCCATTGCTCGTATGGCCAATCTGATCCGTCCACCGTGTAAAGGGCTTCGAGAACTACAAAACTATACTGACCTTTTGTACCCATGCGTGCACACGTGTGAGATACAGAGGCCACAAAAGGGCCGCTCGGTAGCGTTCAAAACTGATCTTTTTGTGATTTCTTCTCTAGGCCACGTTAATGAATGTTCAAAACTACTCATTCTTGACTGAAATTTCGTTCTGAATTCAATGGACGGGGTGGATTTTCCAGAAAATTCTTCTGTGGGGCCCACCGATCACAACAGCAAAATGGTGCAAAAGGTTTCGCACATCCGCGAAAACTGACTTTTTCGAACAGTTTTGGCCCACCATCTTTGATCATATGGCAGATCTGAACCATCTATCATGTAGAGGACCCAAAAAAGTACTAAGGGATGGTGTTTCTTTGGAATTTGAGCGAGGAAAGTGGCGTGTTTCATGGTACCGAACTTGGCTGCAAAAATTGTACTCCGTGTCCTGCTACAACTCTGTCACTGACTCCAGCCTTCCAGCAGCTATAAAAGGAGGTTTTTGGACGTGGGGAGCATTAATTCAGGTCTTGGGAGGAAGAACAGAGGGCTCGAGCTTGGGTTTCAACGTGGGCAGAGGAGAGAGAGAGGAGCTTAGTTTTTTCTTTCCCTTTTCTTTTCCTTTTCTTTTTCTCTTTATTTATTTGGATTGAGCCCATCCATGGCAGGCTAAATCCTCCTAGCTAGGGCTAAGAGGTGAAGCTTGTAGTGAGATGGGAGATTTGATTTTATTTTAATTTTAATTCATGAATTGACGTTGATTTTAGTTAATTATTATGAGAATGTTTTAGGTTTTTAATGGTCTATTGTGACTGAAATTACAATGGGTCTGCAATGGCTTTGAATATTTTCATTCTCTTTAATGTTTATAATATCAGGAAGCCCTGTTGTTCACGATAGTCTCCTGGGCATGGTTGGATGTCGGTACCCTTCCTAACTTGCATACATGTGATTGGGTGATAATTAGTTTAATTCTGTTGTTTGCCATAGTCTTTTGGGCATGGTTTGGTAATGGAATCCATTCTAATTCATACACCTTTCATCTCGTTGAAAACTAGATCAATGTCAGTTCAGTTAATTTCCATGAAACATGCATAAGATCTCCCTGATCTCTACAAGTGGATCCTTTGAATCCCTAGTTCCCTTCTTCTGATTTCTCTCAAGTTTATATAATTATTTCACCATTATTTCTCAAATTACATTCAGTTTAGATTTCATCTTAATCTAGTTCTAGTTCTGGTTAGTTTTAGATAACATACAAGTTGCAGTCCCTTGGGATTTGACCTCGGTCTTACCGAGTTATTTCTACGTACAAGTTTTTTTTTTTTTTTTTTTTTTTTTTTTTAGAAATTTTTTCTAGGTTTAGAAGCTTAATTATTTTCCTTATTAGAACTTTTTTCTAACTTAAGAAATTTGCTATTCTTCCTTCTATTTGATTTTTAGAACTAACTTAATTTTTCTGTTTTGTAGGAAACTTCTAATTTAGTAAGCTCTTTCTAATTTTTTATTTTTATTTTTTTAGAATTTTTTTTCTTTTCTCTAGAAATTAGTTTACTTTTAATTAGAACTTTTTATTCTTAGAAACTAACTTATTTTGTTTTGTTTTGCAGATTCTTAACCTAGGACTCTAACTTTGGTAACCTCTTTCCATCTTTCCCCTTTATTTTCTAGATTTCTTCTTCCTTTTTTTTAGGTTTAAGTTAGAATTTCAGGGCTGAGTGTGTTTTATGCCCCATTGGGCACGCGATAACACTCGACGTCTCGTGACTGAAGGAGGATTAGTTGAGGGGTTGACTGTCCATCGCAGGACTAGACACCACTTGAATTCTCCTGAGTTAGAAGACGTTATGGCTGAAAATCAACCTCAAGCACTACCCCAACCAAGGGTTGAGGAAGTACATGATGAGAATGAGGTGCATCAGGCACCCCCGCCTCGTACTTTACGAGATTATTTACAACCGGCGGGGGTGAGTACGCCCTCATGCATGATTTTTCCTGAGAATACAGGACATATGGACATCAAGCCAGGGGTTATCCAACTCCTTCCTAAGTTCCATGGGCTTGAGTCTGAAGAACCATATTTGCATCTGAAAGAGTTCGATGAAATCATAGGCACCTTATACTTTCCTAATGTATCTGAGGATACTATTAGGCTGAAACTCTTTCCATTTTCCTTGAAAGAAAAAGCCAAGACGTGGTTACATTCACTGCGTCCTAGGTCCATTGGCACATGGAATGATTTGCAGAGGGAATTTATAAAGAAATTTTTCCCACATCATAAGACAATTACCCTCAGGAGAGCAATCATGAACTTTGCCCAAAAGGAAGATGAAACATTCTTCCAATGTTGGGAAAGGTTCAAGGATCTGGTTAATGCATGCCCACAACATGGCTTTGAAATATGGCGCATTACGAATTTTTTCTATGATGGGCTAACATCTTCCATGCGCCAAATGGTCAAGACAATATGTAACGGAGATTTTATTAATAAAAATGTCGACGAGGTATGGGATTACCTCGATAGTCTCGCGGAAAAAACACAATCATGGGACTATTACCCAAGAACGAACACCACGTCTAGGCCGACTCATTCAAGGAAAAAAGGAGGAATATATCTCCTGAAAGAGGATAATGATCTTAACGCTAAGGTGGCCAATCTCACCAGAAAATTTGAGGCCATGGAAGGAAGGAAGGAAAAGGTTAATGAAAGTGTTTGCGGCATCTGTAATTGCAACATTCATACTACTGAAAATTGTCCTTCAATACCTGCCTTTCGAGATGTATTGAATGAACAATCTAATGCCGTAAATAACTATCAAAGACCTTTCAATGGACCACCCTCTAATACATACAATCCTGGCTGAAAAAATCATCCGAATTTTAGTTGGAGGAACGGACAAACTGCTACCCCTCAAGGTTTCTTCAATCAAAATCCAAATCAGGGAAAACCTCAAAAAGAATCGGTTCAATTTTCCATACAAGAGCTGGCTCGGACAATGCAAGGAATTTCAGATTTTATGCAAAAAATAGATTCATGTATGACGGCTATGGAAAAAGGGATGCTCCCTGCACAATCACTCCCTAATCCGAAACCGCAATACGAGACAGGTGATCCCAGCTCTTCAAATCAAATGGGGCACGCTAAATCCATCACCACCCTTAGGAGTGGGAAGGTTATTGATAAAACCCTTCCGGGGAAGCCCGAAAAGCCTCAAGAACCAGAAGAGGACAACAATGATGGATCTAGTGGCGCCCCACAAAAATTTGAACCGGAACCTCTAGAAAAGCCAGTTGCTCCGTTTCCCCAACGGTTGGTTGAACCAAAACGTCTATCTAACTCTCAGGATATCCTAGAGGTGTTGAAACAAGTGAAAGTCAACATTCCTCTGCTTGACGTTGTAAAACAGATACCTTCATATGCTAAATTTCTAAAGGACTTATGCACTACCAAACGACGGAAAAGTGTTCAAAAGAAGATCTCCTTGACTGAAAAAGTGAGTGTCATCCTGAAACAAGATGTGCCGCAAAAATTCAAAGATCCCGGTTGCCCAACCATATCATGTGTAATCGGGAACTATCGAATTGATCACGCACTTCTTGACTTAGGAGCGAGCGTCAATCTGATTCCCTATTCGGTATACCAACAGTTAGGTTTGGGTGAATTAAAACCCACTCGAACCACACTACAACTTGCTGATCGTTCTGTTCGTATACCAAGAGGGATCATCGAGGATGTGTTGCTCCAGGTGGATAGATTCTACTACCCTGTTGATTTTATCATCTTGGACACCGAACTCATCAATGACACGAGCACTCAGATTCCCGTCATTCTTGGTCGCCCATTCCTGTCCACTTCAAATGCAATTATCAATTGCAGGAATGGTGTCATGACTATGTCCTTTGAAAATTTGACATTGGAATCGAATATCTTTTTCAATAACGGCAGCAACTCAGAGGATGATGACGATTTCCACGATGTTAATATGATTGATTCTTTTGTGGAAGATAGAACGCCTCTCACTCTAGAGACGTGCCTGGCCCACTCCCATGATCTTGATGATGATATAATTAGGGAGACGTGTGTCATGCTTGATACTGCACCGGTACTTGAAGTTAACCGGTGGAGGCCACACATTGAAGAATTGCCCCAAACTTATGTAGTGCCTCTACCGTCTAACCTCAAGCCACCGAAGCTTGACCTAAAACCTTTGCCCTCTGATTTAAAATATGTCTATTTAGGTCAAGATGAGACATACCCGGTGGTGATCTCTGCCCACCTAGAGAAAGAACAGGAGAGTATGCTGATATCTACTCTCATTGAGCATAAGGGAGCTCTTGGATGGACGATAGCGGACCTCAAGGAAATTAACCCATCGATTTGTACTCACCGTATATATCTTGAGGACAATGCAAAGGCTGTTCGGCAATCACAACGTAGACTAAATCCAAACATGAAGGAAGTGGTTAAGGCCGAGGTTCTCAAACTATTGGAAGTGGGGATCATTTACCCCATATCCGATAGTCAATGGGTGAGTCCAACTCAGGTAGTTCCTAAGAAGTCCGGGATCACCATCGTAGCCAATGCTAATAATGAACTCGTGCCGACTAGAGTTACTACTGGTTGGAGAATGTGCATTGACTACAGAAAGCTGAATACCGTCACAAGGAAAGACCACTTTCCTTTGCCCTTCATTGATCAAATCCTGGAAAGGCTAGCTGGTCATTCCTATTATTGTTTCCTTGACGGGTATTCAGGTTATAATCATATTGAAATCGCCCCTGAGGATCAGGAAAAGACCACATTTACATGTCCCTATGGCACCTTTGCTTACAGAAGGATGCCATTCGGGCTATATAATGCCCCTACCACCTTTCAGCGATGCATGACGAGTATCTTTTCTGACATGGTGGGAAAATATCTAGAGGTCTTCATGGACGATTTCTCTGTTTTCGGTTCATCTTTCAGCGAGTGCTTAGCAAGTCTTAAATGTGTGCTGAAAAGATGTGAAGAAAAAAATTTGGTACTTAACTGGGAGAAGTGTCATTTTATGGTTCAAAAGGGAATTGTCCTTGGGCATATCATCTCGTCCAAAGGAATCGAGGTAGATAAGGCAAAAATTGATCTTATCTCTAACCTACCTCCACCCAAGAATATCAGGGACGTGCGATCCTTCTTAGGACACGCAGGCTTTTACAGACGATTCATAAAGGACTTTAGTCTCCTCTCTCGTCCTTTATGTAATCTTCTTCAAAAGGATACACCATACGAGTGGATTGAGCAGTGCCAAGAAGCTTTCACTAAGCTTAAGGGCATGCTAACCACTGCACCTATCATGCAGCCACCTGACTGGAGTCTTTCTTTTGAACTTATGTGCGACGCCTCTGATTATGCTCTTGGAGCGGTTCTAGGCCAGAGAAAAGATAAGCGGCCTTACGTTATTCACTAAGCAAGTAGGACTCTAAATCCTGCCCAAGTGAACTACTCGACTACGGAAAAGGAACTTTTAGCCGTAGTGTTCGCTTTGGACAAATTTAGGTCCTACCTGATCGGATCCAAGATCATCATCTACACAGATCACGCGGCCCTTAAGTATCTTCTTTCTAAGAATGATTCTAAGCCCCGCTTGATACGATGGATCCTTCTACTCTAAGAATTTGATTTGGAAATCAAAGATAAAAAAGGAGTAGAGAACGTAGTGGCCGATCATCTTTCTCACCTTAATACCTCTGATTCCCTTGAGGCGACCCATATCAATGACATGTTTCCTGATGAACAACTGTTTAGAGTCTCCCATTCACCTTGGTTCGCTGATATTGCTAATTATCTTGCTACAGGTTCCATACTGACACATTGGACATCACAAGATAAGAAAAAAAAATTTACCAAGGTGCGTAACTTTTTCTGGGACGATCCATATTTGTTTAAATATTGCCCAGACCAAATCTTAAGGAGATGCATACCAGACGATGAACATCAGAGTGTCATCTCCTTCTGTCACTCACAGGCCTGTGGTGGTCACTTTTCTGCTAAAAAGACCACGACCAAGATTTTACAGTGTGGCTTCTACTGGCCCACTATGTTCAGGGACACTCATGAGTTTTGCAAGGCTTGTGAGCGTTGTCAGAAATTGGGAGCATTGTCCCGTCAAAATATGATGCCCTTGAATCTCATCCTTATTATAGAAGCATTTGATTGTTGGGGCATTGATTTCATGGGACCATTCCCCCAATCATTTGGATATCTGTATATTTTGCTCGCCGTAGACTATGTCACTAAATGGGTCGAAGCAATTCCGTGCCGCAAAAATGACCATCGCACGGTCATTAAATTTTTGAAAGAAAATATCCTGTCGCGATTCGGAACACCTCGAGCCTTCATTAGTGACGGGGGCTCACACTTCTGCAATAGACCATTTGAGAGCTTAATGAAGAAATACGGTATCTCTCATAAGGTGAGCACCCCATACCATCCACAGACAAGTGGACAAGCTGAGATTTCCAATAGGGAGATCAAACATATCCTAGAGAAAACGGTTAACCCTGATCGTAAGGACTGGTCAATCCGATTGACCGATGCCTTATGGGCGTACCGTATTGCTTTCAAAACTCCTATTGGAACATTTCCCTTTATACTTGTCTATGGGAAAGCCTGTCACTTGCCTGTGGAATTGGAACATAAAGCATACTGGGCGATCAAAAATCTGAATTTCAATCTGGACAACGCTGGCTCGCTACGCAAACTTCAGTTAAATGAACTTGAAGAAATCCGGAACGATGCGTACGAAAACTCGAGAATTTACAAGGACATGATGAAGGCGTTTCATGATCAGCATATTCTACGAAAATCATTCACGCCAGGTCAGAAAGTCCTCTTGTATGACTCTCGACTACATCTCTTTCCGGATAAGCTTCAATCTCGTTGAACCGGCCCTTACATTGTTGTTACTGCTTATCCTCATGGGGCCGTCGAGATAAGAGATCCCGACAATGGCAAGGAGTTTAAAGTTAATGGACATCGATTAAAGCCATTTGTTGAGACATTTGATTCAGAGGACATGTCCATGCCTCTGATTGCTCCTGTTTACCAGGACTGATCTCCTAGTCTGATGGAGGTATAGGTAGGTTTATCGCTTTCATAGGTTTGGGATAGTCGCTTTCATAGGTTAGTTCAATGTTTGTGGGTAACATTACTGCAAACCCTCACGAGACTACAACTCGTCCACTAGGGGTAACCTAAGGGTTTAAAGGCTTGTTGCATACGCTAAATGCAATCGAGAGCACCTGCGAAAATGGTATAGGTGGGATTTTATTTTTGTTATTTTTGTTCTGCTTTCTCTCTCATGCTGACAAGCTTCCATGCCGTGATCTATTGGAAACTCTCTTGATTCGTTATTCAGGTACTATCTTCTCATCACTTCTCATTTTCTTTTGTTGTCCCATGTGCATTACATGCTCATATCTTTTACATTGAGGACAATGTAGATTTTAGGTTGGGGGTGGGAGATTAGGTTTCCTAATCAGTATTTTCTTGGTCTTGAGCAAAAAATTGTGAAATTTTTTTATTTTTTTCTGCAAATTTCTACAAATTCGAAGTGATTTTGACAGATTTAGATTTTCAAGGTACATAATGGTGGATTTATGACTCTTGGATTCCGTATCTGTTAGATTTCATAGTTAAGTGAATTATTAATCCATGATTAGAAGTTGTAAACATTGATTGAATCATGATTTCAGGACACGTCTTGCTTACACATTAAGATTTCAGTTCCATATCGAAGGATTAACTTGGTAATCACTAAGCACGAAAGGAACCAGTCTGAAATATCTTGCCATCAGGGTATAAAAATTGAACAGGTTGGGCAATTAATCTTCACCATGGGTTTGCTCCCTATAGGTGAAGGTTTGATTCCCCAAGGTTAAACATTCAAAAAAAAAAAATTTTAGGTAATTGGTCTTTTGCCATAGGTTTGCTCCCTATTGGTAAGGATTTGATTCCTCTTTTTGGCATGACTATTAATGAAAAAATAAAAAGTTAAAAAGATCAAAAGATGGAATTTATGAGGCAAGTTTGGTTATCATGAATTCTCTTGCTGGTTACCAATGAGATCCTGAAATAACAAATTCAATCTTAATATGATTAGCTGAGATTACACTATACATCCATGAATCTCAATGTTTATAATTTTTCTAATTGATGGATTAATGCTTTACACTTGATTATGAAGTCTACGGTGCGCTTGAGCTCAGGAGAGATCAATTTCTAACATTCATGGATATTAAATTTCTCATATTTTGTCAAAATCTCACTCGATTTCATAGAAAGTTCTCCTATAATTCTCAACTTATTTTTCGCATATTTTGCTCGGGACTAGCAAAATGCTGGTTGGGGGTTGTGTTGAGGGTCAAATATTGCATATTAGACCCCAGATATTATCTGGATTTACGAATATAATGCTATCTAATGGCTTGTTTTCTCATTCTTGTGTGGCAAAGTGATTTTATGAGCATGGATGGAAAAAGGACGTTAAAAGTTGAGATTTAACGATTTGATGACGCCAAAGGCAAGGGACACACTCCAGGGGACCAAGATTGACAAATATACACGGTCAGAAATCCGATAAAAGTTAGAAATTGAAGCTCAAGTGGCCTGAAGGACGTCCAGAATGCAAGATCACGAGGTTCCCACCATCCGTTCGGCTCGAAACTTCATACGTCGCCTGAGGACCATAAATTAACCGTACATATAAAATTTCAGCCATTGAAGATTTCGAGAAGTACCCCAACTGACAAATCAGTCCATAAACCGTTGATTCTGGGCCCACCTGATATCTGGAACTGTCTCAAAATTATTATTGATGCCTTAAATGAGGAGTCAAAACAGATGGACGGTGCAGATTTCTCCAAAACAGTGCAATGGACCCCATATGAGATGAGTGTGTACAGTGCACATGTGCACTCGTCGTGCACCAAACGAGTTAAGTCGGTCAGCCAGACGCTGACCGACTTTCTTCTTTAAATTTTAAAAAAAAAAAAAAAAAAAAAAAAAAAAATTCGCACAGCGGACGCACGGCCGCTGGCCGTTTTTGCAAACGGTAGTGGGCCCCACCCATTACTCGTATGGCCAATCTGATCCGTCCACCGTGTAGAGGGCTTCGAGAACTATAAAAACATGCTGACCTTTTGCACCCATGCGTGCACACGTGTGAGATACAGAGGCCACAAAAGGGCCGCTCAGTAGCGTTTAAAACTGATCTTTTTGTGATTTCTTCTCTGGGCCACGTCAATGGATGTTCAAAACCACCCATTCTTAACTGAAATTTCGTTCTGAATTCAATGGACGAGGTGAATTTTCCAGAAAATGCTTCTGTGGGGCCCACCGACCACAACAGCGAAATGGTGCGAAAGGTTTCGCACATCCGCGAAAACTGACTTTTTCGAACAGTTTTGGCCCACCATCTTTGATCATATGGCAAATCTGAACCGTCTATCATGTAGAGGACCCAAAAAAGTACTAAGGGACGGTGTTTCTTTGGAATTTGAGCGAGGAAAGTGGCGTGTTTCATGGTACCGAACTTGGCTGCGAAAATTGTACTCCGTGTCCTGCTACAACTCTGTCACTGACTCCAGCCTTCCAGCAGCTATAGAAGGAGGTTTTTGGACGTGGGGAGCATTAATTCAGGTCTTAGGAGGAAGAACAGAGGGCTCGAGCTTGGGTTTCAACGTGGGCAGAGGAGAGAGAGAGGAGCTTGGTTTTTTCTTTCCCTTTTCTTTTCCTTTTCTTTTTCTCTTTATTTATTTGGATTGAGTCCATCCATGGCAGGCTAAATCCTCCTAGCTAGGGCTAAGAGGTGAAGCTTGTAGTGAGATGGGAGATTTGATTTTATTTTAATTTTAATTCATGAATTGACGTTGATTTTAGTTAATTATTATGGGAATGTTTTAGGTTTTTAATGGTCTATTGTGACTGAAATTACAATGGGTCTGCAATGGCTTTGAATATTTCCGTTCTCTTTAATGTTTATGATGTCAGGAAGTCCTGTTGTTCACGATAATCTCCTGGGCATGGTTGGATGTCGGTACCCTTCCTAACTTGCATACATGTGATTGGGTGGTAATTAGTTTAATTCTATTGTTTGCCATAGTCTTTTGGGTATGGTTTGGTGATGGAATCCATTCTAATTCATACACCTTTCATCTCGTTGAAAACTAGATCAATGTCAGTTCAGTTAATTTCCATGAAACATGCATAAGATCTCCCTGATCTCTACAAGTGGATCCTCTGAATCCCTAGTTCCCTTCTTCTGATTTCTCTCAAGTTTATATAATTATTTCACCATTATTTCTCAAATTACATTCAGTTTAGATTTCATCTTAATCTAGTTCTTGTTCTGGTTAGTTTTAGATAACGTACAAGTCGGTCTTACCGAGTTATTACTACATCACAACCCTGCACTTGGGGAGTGAACAGGCCCACCTCCAGCTCGTGCATCCCTACAATAATGAGATGAAGCCAGAAAATGTCAGCCATGCAATCACATTCATCCAACTCAGGGGTCCACATGCCATGATTTTTCAAAAAAAGAAAAAAAGAATTCAACGGTCCTGATTTTGGCATTAAAAATTTCCACAGTTGGTATTCTCCAACTTCCAATTTTCAAATCTCATTTCCAAAAAAATGTTGACCCTTCATTCCCACCTTTAATCCATGGATGGTCGAAGATTGGAAGTTGGAGAATACCAAACAATAACTGAAAACCTTTCCCCAAAGCCCTCGCCCCACAGTTCTAAAATTCGGTGACTCGACAGAAAACTCACCCGAGTCAACTCGACTCACTGAGTCACAAGGCATTTCAAGTTAGCTCGCTAACTGAGTTGACTCGACCTTTTTTTTTTTTTTTAATACTTTATCCAATGTACAAAATTAAAAATTCAGGTCTTGGGATAAATCTCCAAAAAATTGTTGTTATCCTTTTCTGGCTCATATCATTGCAAAGACATTTTTAAATATATCTTGAATGTAAATGATGGAATTTTGCCAATAAAACACCTGTGCCTGTCCTTATACTCTTCTCAGCTATGAATAAAAGGCTTAGTGATGGAAAGATTTCTCTTATGTCTTTTGTCCGTAGTTTAGAATTGATAGCGCCTACCATTTCCTATCTCCATGTTTTTGTTAGGATCCACAGAGTAATCACCAGGGCAATTTTATAATTTCACATGGTATTTTATGTAAACCCTAGTTCACTTGGTGTAATATATATATTGTCGTGAGAGGGAGAGAGAGAGAATCATCACGGTAACTGAGAGCTATTTTATTTTTTAAGCCTTAAACTTATCAAAAAGGAACCATGTAAATCTTCGTAACTGAGAGCTTCTTCTTTAATTTTTAAGCCTTAGACTAATCGAAAAGGAATCATGTAAATCTTTGTACTGTAGTTTGCATATTTTCTCTACTGTTTTTTTTTTTCTTTTTTCTCTACTTTCTCTTTGTAGTATTTTAATAGTCTAAAAAGGTGCATTATAGGCTTCCTTTAGGGGAATTCTAAAATTCATTTGATCAATTGGAATCACATCTGCAAGCCCAAAATCAAAAGAGTTTGAGAATGATTCCATTGGAAATCTCAACCAAAGCTTTGCCTCCTCGAACAATTTTGGAAAGATTTTCGTAGAGATCCAAGCTTCTAAGGTAAATAGGTTAGTGAAAAATACATCAGAGATAGATCTATCTGGCATATTGAAGTTGTTGCCTCGGCTTCTTAGGCTTGGTGGAGCATCTAAAAGGTTTGTGGCAATTTCAAAATCTATACCAAATTTCTAATTGGAAATATAAATATCACAAACTTTTGATATACCCCCAAACTTGGGAATTGTAGCTTAATGGATATATTTGGAGATTTGAGCCATCTATGATCTTAGTATGGACAAAGAACCAAGTTAGCTAAGTTAACCCGCTCAACTTAACTTGAAAAAGCTTGATTCAACTCAGCTTGAAACTAAGTTTGAGCCAAGTCGAGCTAATTTTTTTACCTTGAAAAAATATCGAGCCGAGTCCAAGCAAGATTGAGCTCAAGTTGACTTGGCTCAAAACTTGACTCGGTTCGAATTGGATCAGGTTCACTTAATATAAATATTTATATATTTAAATAAATTACATATTATATATATTAAAAACTTTAAAACCTAAACTCGAACTCAGCTCGTAGGCTAAAACTCAAATTTGACTCGAAAGATCAAGCTAGCCTGAGCTGTTGACTAAGTCGAGCTGGCCAGTCAAGCTCGAGGACCAAGCCGAGCTGACTTTGAACTAGGGTAGCCTGCTGACAGAGCCGAGCTGAACTAGGCCAAGCTCGGCTTGGTTCAGCTCATGTACAGCTCTAATTCCACCCACCCACCTCACTTGAATTAGTGGAAATCTATTACCAAATGACCTAGATTTTTCTTCCAAAAATGTGAGAAATGCATTGGAAAATGAATGGCTACAGAAAATAAGGCCAAAGAAAGAATTGATTGGAGATGGGATCATCCAATCAGTGTGATTTTGGCATGGTAGGCCCATCAATGTGTTTTAAAACTTAATGGATAGTTCAGATCGATGGATTGCACTGTCCAAGAGAACCAATTCAACTAGGAGTCAGCCAACTGATCATGCTCTAAGAGCACTGAGCATCTCCCCAAATGAAATGGATTAAGTGGAGGCTGAATGTTGGATCAGATGACATGGTGATACCAAGATGTGCCCTATACAAAACCAGCGTTGGTGGACGTACTATCCCAATTGTTTCCTGTGGCCCACCTGGGTGTTGGATCATGATTTTTGGTTTACATGGTTAACATGAGTCGCATGGCTCTAGGTTTACCAAAAGTAATCCAGCAACCCACCTCTAGCTCGCTTCATTCAAAATGCCCAAAAGGTTGGCACCATTGTGAGTAGAGGTGTACACGAGTCGATCTGAGTCGAGCTTGGCACAACTCGACTCTGTTCGGTTGGTAGCTTGGGCTAGTTCGAGACAAGATCGAGTCGAGTTCGCCTCTACGACATTTTCACAAACACATGGACTACATCTACAAACAGCGAAAGTGATTTTTATAGGTATTTCATCAAACACCTCGTACGCAACATGAAAATCAAGAAAAAGGGGTATTTATGCAAACGGAGGGTTGAGACGATTTGGGCGAATGGGTAAGGATTTGGGCGCTGGCTGCTGGGGTTAGGGTTAGGCGAATGGGTAAGGGTTTTTTTTAAAGCAAAAAAAAAATCTATATATACTCGACTCAAAAATCGATCCGAGCCTAACCGAGTCGAGTCGAGCTAGGTTCAGCTCGGACTCGAGTCGAAATGTTTCGAGTTCATTAAAACTGGCTCGACTCGGCTCAAACACAGTTTCATTCCGAGTCGAGTCGAGCTTTTCCAAGTCGATCCGAGCGGGCTAACGAGCTAACTTGACTCATGTACACCTCTAATTGTGAGGACCACCTGGTGTAAAAATCAACCCCATCCACTATCAGGTGGACCACACCTACATTTTTATTATATCAGTGGCCTCAAATTGTTTTGAATGGCACACTCTGATTTTTACATTAGGTGGTCATCAAGGTGGGCCCAACCTATTGGACAGGTTGGATCTTATATATATATATATATATATATATATATATATATATATATATATATATATATATATATATATATATATATATATGTGTGTGTGTGGGGGGGGGGGAAGGAGGAATAGGTGGAAAGGTTCTATGTGGTCGAGCTCATGGGAACTTCCAATGAGGTAGAGTTGTGTGGGCTTACCTGATGCAACATTCCATGGTTGGCTTAGGGCTTAAAATCCAGGTCAATCCGTGACTTGTGTGGGCCACACCACATACACAAGTTGAGAGGGGTTACCCTCCATTAAAACATTCATAATCATTGGTTGGGGCCACTGAGATGTGGTTCACAAATCCAGCCCATCCATTATGTGTGTCCCACTTGGATGAGGGGTTAAAACAAGTTTAAGACGCATCCAAATTTCAGGTGGGCCCCACCAAGTGCTTTTATATGTTTTAAGAATGTCTTCACATGATTTTAAATGTTATGGCCCAATATATATATATATATATATATATATATATATATATATATATATATAGAGAGAGAGAGAGAGAGAGAGAGAGAGAGAGAGAGAGTCATGCTCCCCTGCGCACATGCGCACCTTTGCACACATGTCATGGGTGTCTAATCTGAACGGTCTATGTGATGTGGAATCCCATGAAACCCCATGTGACAAATTTTCACCCCGATCTAAAATTCTGGTGGGCCATAGCAAAGAGAAATGCAAATCAAGGGAGGAAACTGTTTTCATTTTTCATGGCCCATAAAAGTTTTAGATCAAAGTAAAACTTGGGCTCAGGGGGTTTCACGAGGTGATTCTTCACATGAACGGTTCAGATTTTGGATCCACATCACCTATGATGGGTTCTAAAAAAAGTTCTATGTAGTATGTACGAACCAGTTCGCAGGTGAGCGTTTATATATATATATATATATATATATATGGGAAATGGTTATATGCGGTCGAGCTATGTGGGCCCCACCATGATGTGTGTTGAACATCAACACCATGAATTTGATGGGTCCCCTTTAAAGTATGGGATATCCCAAAAATTAGTCGTATATGGAACTAAGGTCGGCCATACCATCTAAAATAATGTGAAGACATGCCTAAAACATATAAAAGCACTTGGTGGGGCCTACCTAAAATTTGGATGCATCTGAAACTTGGTCTGACCCCCCATCCAAGTGGGACACACATAATGGATGGACTGAATTTGTGAACCACATATCAGTGGACCCAACAAATGATTATGAATGTTTTAATGGAGGGTAACCCCTCTCGACTTTTATATGTGGTGTGGCCCACACAAGTCACAGATTGACTTGAATTTTAAGCCCCAGGCCCAACATGGAATGGTGCATCTTACTGATGGGGTAGATGTTCGACATGAATCACAGTGGGCCTACATAACTCAACCTCATGGGAAGTTCACATGAGCTCGACCGCATGGAACCTTTAATATATATATATATATATATATATATATATATATATACACACACACACGGAAACACTTACCTACGCTCACTTGTGAACCAGTTCGTACGTATGTAGTACGAACTTTTTTGAAAACTCATCATATTTGATGAGTCTCGAAAATCTGAACGGTCCACATGAAGCAGAACCTCATGAAACCCCCTAGTACAAAATTTTACTTTGATCCAAAACTTCGGTGGGCCATGAAAAATGCAAACACTTTCCTCCCTTGATTTGAATTTCTCTTTGCTATGGCCCACCAGAATCTTAGATCAGGGTGAAAATTTACCCCTTAAGGTTTCATGGGATTCCGCATCTTATGTACCATTCGGATTTGACACCTATGACACATGTGTAAAGGTGCACATGTGCGTAGGTACATAGGTGAGCATGCCTCTCTCTCTCTCTCTCTCTCTCTCTCTCTCTCTCTCTCTCTCTCTCTCTCTCTCTCTCTCTCTCTCTCTCTCTCTCTCTCTCTCTCTCTCTCTCTCTCTATATATATATATATATATATATATATATATGGGAAAAGGTATTATACGTTCAACCATATTATACCTTCCATAAGGTCGAGTGCTAGCGGCACGTTATTCTTTGGATGGTAAAAATTTTATCTCTTGCATATTTTCTACAAAAGTCTTGCACCCATGGTTGAAACCTAAGGCCCACTATGATGTTTATTTGAGATTCAACCTGTTCATAAGTTAAGACATATATGAAAGAAGGGAAAACATAAATTTCAGCTTGATCGAAAACTTTTGTGGCCCTTAGAAATTTTTAATGGTGGGCATCACTCTATCCACTGTTTTTTATGGTGGGTACGTTCTAGCTTTGGATTTACCTCATTCTTTGTCTCATGCCTTAAATTAATATCTCCAACTGACTAGACAATATGGATATAACACATACATTTATGGTGGGTCCCAGATAACTTGGTGACATAACTTGTCCATAGAATCCGCGTCCTGCCAGTGTATTGCGACTTTTAATAGTATGCGTATTGTGTCCTACCCTGCACAGACAGTAATCCATCCGGGTAGGGCTTTGTGGGGCCCACCATAATATAAGTGTTTTATCCATGCTGTTAAAAGATTTTCTCGGATCGTTTTAAGTTATTATCCTAAAAATGAGGCAAGTCCACAGCTCTAGTGGACCATGACAAAGGAGGCTGAACTAATAATGACACTCACCGTTGAAACTTAAGTGCCAGCGTTATGTTTCTTTACCATCCAACATATTGATAAGGTCATGTAAATGTGAGCGAAGTGAAAACACAAATATCAACTTGATCAAAAACTTCTCTAGCTCGCAAGAAGTTTTTAATGGTAGACGTTCAATCCCCACCTTATGGTCCACTTAAGCCTTGGACCTGCCTCGTTTTTTGATTCATATATTAAAATAATCTGAGAAAATCGTTGAACGGCATGGATAAAACACTTACATCACGTTGGCCCCACAAAGCCATGCCTGGGGCGGGGTAGGACGCAATCCGCGTTTAAGTGATTGTACGCGGATTAGATATTGAAAAGTTGAGTAGCGAGTCGGCTAAGTTACGTCGCCAAGTTTTATGGGCCCCACCATGATGTATGTGTTGTATCCACACTATCCATCCATTTTGAGATATTATTTTAGGGCATGAGTCAAAGAATGAGGCAGATAAAAATCTGTAGTGGACCCCACTACAGAAAACAGTGGGGAGAGTGATTCCCACCATTGAAACTATCACAACACCCACTGTAATGTTTATTTGAAATCCAACCTGTTCAAAAGTTAAAAAAGACATGAAATAAGAGAAAATACAAATATCAGCTTGATCTGAAACTTTTGTGGCCTTTAGAAGTTTTTAATGATGGGTGTCACTATCCTCACTGTTTTCTGTGTTGGGCCCACTGGATCTTTGGATTTAACTCTCTTTTTTTTTAATAAGAAAAATTAAATTTATTTATTCAGCAAGGAAGCTTCAAAAAGTGTTGGGCCCACTGGATCTTTGGATTTAACTCATTCTTTGCATGTTGCCCTAAAATGATATCTCCAAATGCATGGAAGGTATGGATATAAGACATACATCATGGTGGGGCCACAAAACTTGGCCACGTTATATCGTTAAGAAATTCTCGGGGTGGCATAGTATTTCGTAAGGGCCAACCTTAGTGTTTGTGAGAAATCTACCCTGTCCATCATTTTTTAGAGATCATTTTAGGATAAAGAGCTGAAAATGAGCCGGATCAAAGACTCAAGTGGGCCACACTTAAGGAAAAGGTGGGTAGGGAAATTCCTACCGTTGAAACCTCTCTTGGTCGAAAGTGATGTTTCAATTGCATCTATACTGCTTATAGCAATATTCCTATGGAGATTAACTTAAAACACAAATATTATCCTAATTTGAAACTTCTATTGCCCCACAAATATTCAACTGTAGACGTTCAATCCTCGTATTTTCAGCCCAATGAATTTTGGATCCGGATCATTTTCAGCCTCGTCCTAAAATGATATGAAAAATTAGATGGACGGGGTGAATTTCATAATAAATAAAAAAACACGATAGGCCCCACCTAAGTTTCTTGCACAAAGCTTTAGTTTCCCTATACAATCTGTCATCCGACCAATAACGTGCCCCAATAACGTGCCACCAGTACTCAACCTTATGGAAGTCAACCTTATGGAAGGTATAATACAGTCGACGTAAAGGTACACCCATGCACCTTTGCACACTGGCATGGGCTCAAAATATGAACGATAGGCCCCACCCAAGTTTCTTGCACAAAGCTTTAGTTTCCCTATACAATCTGTCATCCGACCAATAACGTGCCACCAGCACTCAACCTCATGGAAGGTATAATACGGTCGACGTAAAGGTACACCCATGCACCTTTGCACACTGGCATGGTCTCCAAATATGAACGGTCCACGTGATGCAGCATTCCTCGAAACCTCACAAGGCCAACTTTCAGCCCGATACACAACTATGCCGCATCACAAGCCCAACTTTCAGTCCGATACAAAACACTGCAGCATCACAGGGATCATTCAGATTTTGTGCCCATGACACGTGTGCAAAGGCACGGGTGCTCACGTGAGGTGTGCTCTGCATATAATATGTATGTACAGAGAGAATTTATCTGCTGACTAGACGTCCAACCCGGTTTGTACATGAGCATCTGACATTAAATAATACCCCATCTTAGCATTCAAGACTCGGAGAAAATAAAAAACGGTTGTGGCAACTCAACGCACTTTCAGGTCTGACTGAGTTTTCAACTTTCAAATCCATGGTCCACTCAACACATGGGATGATCTTAGGCACAGACAACTCAAATGTCCCGTTACAACCCTAAACTGTGGGGTCCACAATAACGTCCCTGTGACATCCACTCCAATCAGTTTCTCCAGCTCAAGTTAGGTTATGAACCCAAAAGTCACAGATCCAAAAACTAAAGTGGGCCGCACCACAAGAAACAGTAGAGATAGAACGCCAATGGCTGATTTTTGAACTCTCATCCAAACATAAGTTGATGAAACCAATGGACGGAGTAGATATAACACAGACATCTTGGACGGCCCTAGAGACCCAGGTTTCACGCAGCTCAACCACCCCCAGAGACACCAACGCCTCCGTATACAGTCCATATAAATAAAAATACCAAACACCCGTTTCTAAAAATTAAAAATAAAAATAAAAACAAAAATAAACAAACGTGCAGCGCACCACCCCAACTCTTTAAGAAACCCATCCCCATATCCCACCCAAACATGCGCCATTTCCTAGCAAAGCTCCCACCCGTGCACCAGACCAGAACACAATGCAGCGACAGCCGCAGCCAACCAGCACTGCCGTGCCAGAGACCGTGCCCTCACCGGCCCGCTCGCCTGTGTCCCTTCTACAGCCCTCCCCTAAACGGAAGTCGAAATCCTCAAAGGTATTCCGACTCTTCCGTTCTGCTTTCCGGTCATTCCCTATCATCGCCCCCAACAACTGCAAGCTCCCAACCACCCACCCCCGCGGCGGGCTGCAAGATAGGCACATCCATGGTGGGATCCGGATGACTAGTACACTCTTCGGCTACCACAAGGCTCGGGTTACCCTAGCCATCCAAGAAAACCCCAGGTGCCTCCCGATGCTGCTGCTTGAGCTCACCATCCCAACCGCCAAGCTCCTCCAAGACATGGCATCGGGCCTCGTGCGGATCGCGCTCGAGTGTGAGAAGCGGTCTGCCGACAAGACCAGGCTCATCGACGAGCCTGTATGGACAATGTACTGCAATGGCCGGAAGACGGGCTATGGTGTGAAGCGCGAGCCAATGGACGAGGACCTCAATGTCATGCAACTGCTCCACGCCGTATCAATGGGCGCAGGTGTGCTCCCTAGCAACAAGGCAGGCTCATCCAATGGGGAGCTAACCTACATGCGGGCCCACTTGGAGCGGGTGGTGGGATCCAAGGACTCTGAGACTTTCTACATGCTGAATACGGATGGCAACAGCGGGCCCGAACTCAGCATCTTCTTTGTAAGGATATGATATTCAAAACAGGGAATGCATTCCAACAACAGAACAAAAGATTGCAAAAAAAAAAAAAAAAAAACATGATTCATACAGAACAGTGAGTACAAGAAAAAGTTACCGAGCATTGTCTTAAGAGTATGAAGGAGAGAAGGGACGGTGGCAATTACTAAAGGCCCAGTCCAACTGTGCGGCCATCTCTCCGACGGAGCCCAGCAGTGTATTGCTTCTCTAACTCCAGCTGGAGCTGCTCCTGCTTCTCTGCTCGGTCTTTGTCGTTGGTTATGTTCTCTGGCTTCAGATCTCCCTTCACACCCTACAATCGGCCATAGGCACCAATGCAACCTCAGACTCTGGAACTGTGTTAGTAGGGGGGTTGAGAAATTCTAATGAGTTCTGTTAAATGAGAAAGAGTGGAGAGAAATGAATATGTGAGAGCTCCTCTAAGGCCCACAAACACCTCTCGGCTTCTTAATCGTGCATCAGGTGGGCCCCCACCCTGAAGGGGGCCACTCATCAGACAGGCAGCATGTACCAATGAATTTGCGCTACTTCCATACATGCGTGCCTGCCTGAATGTTGAGCAGGTGGTTATGGTGCGTCCCCACATGATGCATCACATAGATGACCTCCTACATGGTATTGTTGTGTACAGAAGTGTGGGCTTAGCAAAGCTCTGAAGATATTTACCATCTGTGTAACGTTTCTTATCATTGAATTAAAAATAAAAATAAAAATAATCAGGTAATTACCATGAGTTTGTTAAATTTCTCCTGCCGTTCTCGATCAGAAAACAATGGCATATCCCAGCGATTGCCCGACTGTAGTTACAACAAGGAAATGAAGAAGATAGAGAGGAAAAAACAGTAAAAGGAGGTGAAAGATTATCCAGGAATGAATGAATCCCAAATCTGCTATCTAAAATTTTAATTTGTAGAAAACTGAAATAAAAGAAAAAGTGGGAGTGGGATTGCAGAATGCTAAACCTAGTCCAACCATCTACAGCTGCAACCCAGTCACTCCATTGTGCCAATGTGACACACACGAGAGATCTGGGCTGTTCATCAAGCCAGTCCTGTCATTACTGTGCCATGGCACAAAAATCAGTTTGGTCCAGTCATCGGGTGGTCCATGCATGTTCACTGAATGCAGAGACTGGTTAACCTTCCCATCCCATATTCTCACAAGTGTGGTCCACCTAAAAACTGGACCAGCATGCATATGACAGACCTGCCCGAAGATCATCCCGGATCTCACTTTGACTTCTTGTTACAAGCCGTGCAACTGGGACTAGAGACAGCAGATGCCCAGCTGGCCTTAACATTCTTACATGGGATATAGTACCTCTTCAACAGCAGCGTTCTTTTTGCTTCCCCACAGTAGCTTCTTCTTTTGGTCAGTCGACATATATCCACCCCCTACAAGGTTCTTATTTACTGCAGCAATAAATAGCTCTGTCAGCAATCTCTCAGTTATAAAATAAAGATAATAAGTTATAAAACCAATTAAAGATGTTATGGAAGTTCATGATGATTAGAAGATAGAGAGGTTCTTCAATGATATGAAAGTTCATGATGATTAGAAGACTAAGGTTTGTTCATTGACTATATGTAAGTTCATGATTATCAGAAGGTAATTGGTAGCAATCAAATTCAAGGGATACACGTCGGTATGGTGGGAGCATCTTCATATGCGATGGATGCAGCAAGGAAAACATTATATCAAAACTTGGTATCATGTGTGAAGAAACTCCACAATTTTCTTCATGTCAATGACAATCAGATCTTCTTTCATCAATATCGATCTTGCAAACAAGGAGGTTGTACTGTCCAAGTGTACGTAGGAGGGTCAAGGTCGCATGGTATTAAAAAACGGTTACATAACAACCGTTATGTAACAGTAACGGTGAAAGCAGAAACGCTGAAAAATACGCAAATTTTAAAAGATTTAGGAATGAAAAGTACCTCGAATGCGTAACCATGATTGTCTTCTTCGTTGCACGGAAACACACACGTAAATGAAAGAAAGCCCACCAGAGATGTCGATTCTCAACCACAGGAGGAAAGAAAACACTATACACACGATGGGATCTCTACATTTAACGGACTAGAATTTCTCTGGGATAGGGTTAGAGAGCAAAGAAAGAAGTTTATCAAACCAAATCCTTACAACTATATTTGCATAAAACACCATCCTAGAGAAATCTCAATTAGAGACGAACTCCAATATCTCTTATGTTATGGTGGTAATGAGGTGTACCAAATTACGATACTCCCTCCTAATTACAAAACCCAATCTGCACCCTTCAATCAATTAGATCCAGTGTGAGACCTCCAACAAAATCCACAACGAAGCAAAATGAGAAAGAGGACAGAGGCAACAAGGAGTAACACATTGGCATAGGGCAACATCTCGATGCTACAGATGGCAAGCCCAAAAGCAACATGAAAAGCTGGACTTGTTTCATCTCCCTCCCTCCCTCCCTGGGCTGGACTATTTTGGCACGTCATGGGCTCAGGCCAAGTTTAGACCTACATTGAAAATTGCAAGCCAGACTTTGACAAAGCTTGGCCCGGCCCTACCCCAGCCCATTGACACCCCCGGTCGAGTGGCAAAGGAGGCCAAGCCACTTAGACGGAAACCAATGCAAGTGACATGCGAATCAACAACAAGTCCACTAAAGGTATGGTGAACATGCAACAACCACAACTATATCTCAAGGGAAGAGATGAAGCAATTGGGTCTAACATTGGTCAAGGGGACAGAATCAAGGCAGTTAACTAAGAAGCCAAAGCTAGTCAAGGTTTGCTAAGAACATAGAATTACACATTGGTGGGTGGGTTGGCAACATCTTTGCTTCTATTGAATGACTATAATGTCATATAGGACATGGACTTACAGAGTGAGGTAAGGCAAGGCAATTCCAATGACCTTCTTTGGGTTAACGTGCATCACAGATGAGAAGCATTTGTGCATGGTTGCTATGGTATGTTTTTTTTTTTTTGAAGACAGGGTGTCCCCACCTCTTTTTTGAAGTGAGACTAATCCCTGCAGATACACGCAATCACCCACAACCACGTGTATCGGGTAAAGCCAAGGAGGGGAATCTAACCCTCACCTATAGAGAGCAAACCTATGGTGAAGACCATTCGCCCAAACCTCGTTGGTATGGTATGGTTGCTATGGTATGTTAGTACCTCGGTTTGTCAATCATGTGCATTAGTATATCTTTGAGTTGGTTGAGCTCCATTGGAAAATGAAGACATCCAAAGACTTGAAGGCTTGCAGCATCAAGGTGTGAAGATTAGGGTAAATTGAAGATGCCTTTGTGAACCTAGACCTAAGCCACTTTAGTCCCAAAACAACCTACCTCTAAATGATACACATCAATAGGAAAATCTTGATTCATCATCCCAAGCCTAAGATTTAAATATGAACAAGTTTAGCCAAACTTATAGAGGTTCAGAGCTGTTGATGGTAAGAAACCAAAATCAGCAGAAATTAGAGGTAAGTTTGATTGAATCGACAGCTTTATTGATTCGAGTCGATAGATCCTATCAATTCGATCAAAAGTGTCCACCAACCAAAATAGTAGAAAAGTTGTACACAAACTGAGTTAGCTCAGTTAACTTGCTTGACTCGACTCAAAAAAGCTCGATTCGACTCGATTCGCAACAGAGCTCGAGCTAATTTTTGGAGCTCAAAAAATTTTTGAGACAAGTTCAGATTGACTCAGATCGAACCTCAACTAGAATCAAACTAGTTCGGTGATTTGGTTATTTTGATATTGATGTTACTGACCAAGTGTTTGATGAAATGACTTAACAAAGTGTTGCTTCAGGTGGATACATTCTCTATGGGATTGGTCGGTGGCGAGGAAGGTATGGATATGAAACAAATCACTACCGAAAAAAAAAACAAACATTACATGATAAAACTAACCTTGGATCTTGATTTTAATGATGCCTACTGAGTGTTTGATGAAATACCCGTAAATTGTAGTTGTTTTGCAAACTGTGAGAAATTGAAGGTGCACTTCACGTGTTTGAGAAAATGTCACACAGGCTCGAACTGGCTCGAGCTATTGACCGAACCAAACCGAGCTGGCTAATCAGGCTTGAGGACCAAGCCGAGCCGAGTTCGAGCTAGGGTCAACTATTGGCCGAGTCAAGTCGAGTTGTGCCAAGATTGACTCAGTTCGACTCGTGTATAGCTCTATAGAAAACAAAGAACTGTCAGTCGAATCAACAGTCCCATTGATTCGTGTAGATCGAATCGACGACTAGCCGTTTTCTATCTGTTGAAGTTTTTTCTCTATAAATTGGGTACTCGGACCTTTGCAAAAATGATGGGTTTTTTATGGTTTTAGAGTCTTTATGCACGCAACTCTTATTTTCCTCACCTAGGCTCTAATCTATAATCTATTGAGTTCATGTCATCTTCCTTGTGATTCATCAATCTATATGAGAATTCCAAGCTCCAATTGAAGATATACATGTTCTCTTGCATTCTCTAAAGGTTAGACATTGATTCTATAGGAAAACCCTTTTGTCTATCATCCTCTAAAATGCCCGTCTAGGTGAATCCCCTCTTGGAATTAACTATACCTTATTTGTAGGAGATTCAATGCCTATTTCACTCTCCCATTACCTTGGTACTCTCAATGGGAAGATCATTGCAAGATAGCCAATTGAGGATCTGAAGAAGATCCACTTCAAAGATTGAGGGAGCTAAAGAGAAGCCGATTCAAAATTGAAGAAGCATCTCCGGACTTGTGATGTCAATGGGGTTCATCCAAACTTGTAAGGGTTTTTGTTTAGAGTCCATTTATTTGGAGTCAAAAGTCATTGTGTAGGCCACCGACGGGTGTGTACGTGTTTGGTTCTTATGTAGAACCATTCAAGAGTTTGAGACCCAAACTTGATTAAATCCTTGTGTAGGCCACCGACGGGTGTGTACGTGGTAAGTCCTTGTGTAAGCCATTGATAGGTGTGTTTGTGGGTCCTCCTGTAAGATTGTAAATGTTAGTGGTGAACCTATTGAAAACCATGTGAGATTGTGAAATACGGAAAACTTGAGTTTGAGTTCGTCATCCAAGAGTGGAGTAGGCAAGTGGCTGAACCACTTGATTCTTTTATTTTATACGGATGCATGAATAGATTATATGCTAGGTGTTTATTTTTGTGCACAAACACTTGATATTTCTATCTCACATCATAAAACTATTTTGCACATATAATTGTATCTTTTATAGTCTAT
Source organism: Magnolia kwangsiensis (assembly GCA_037074715.1). Taxonomy (NCBI): domain Eukaryota; kingdom Viridiplantae; phylum Streptophyta; class Magnoliopsida; order Magnoliales; family Magnoliaceae; genus Magnolia; species Magnolia kwangsiensis. The sequence goes on from CM073586.1 coordinate 87,499,803, forward strand.
GATCTTGGACCCACTTCATCTTGTGGCTTAATTGATTAAATTGGTAAATATTTTTTAAATGTCATATTAGCTATAATTTTAAGCTTCTAAGCTTGGTGGTATTTGTGCAATACCCGCAATTTCATGTTATGTGCGGAGAGAGACAAGGTTGGTACAATCTTACTCTTGCAACTAATCAAGGGAGACGAGGACTGGATAGCATGTCATGACAATTCAAGGAACACATGAGAATGAGATTGTCAACAAGGGCATCGATGCAATAGGTGGGGAAATTGTCATGGACTGGTTATTTACAAGACGTTTGTGAAGGGACTAATCCATTTTTTGCATTACTTGTACACTAGAAGTAATGTACATTGAGTGTAGAGTTGTGTACAAAATTCTAGAGAAAAGGCTAGAGTCATGTACAATTATGTAGTGTGGAGATCTCTATATTTTGAAGTTTTCTAAAGGGTCTTTGCATAGAGTTGTTTAGTCTAGAAGGTTTCTAAAGTATTCCTAGGCATTGGATGATCACCATAAGAGGCCATCCTAGCCATCCATGTAAAGCAACTTGAAGGTTTTTATGTCTATCTAAAGAGGGGTCCTCATTTGTAACCAACCACAGAAACCTCAAAAGCTATAAGCATCCTTGAGTTCTTAGTGCAATACAACTCTTGTGTGCTCTCTCCAAGTTAGCTTAGCTAGCACTTGGGTAATTGGTTGCCTTGTCCACAAAGGGGTTGTGAGTTGAATGCCACACTATCTATGCTAGGAAGCACTTAGGTGATGCATTGTATAGTTGCACAAAGGGTAAAGCGAAGCAGAAACAAAATCGGGTGCGAGAGCGGGGAAGCGTCTCTTTCATATGAAAACAAGTAAAACAAGAAGTGTGTTTTACGTTTCCCTCTATTTATCTCACGACAAATTGATATTCTCTTTCATGCTTAGACCATACTGATTCATTTTCTCTCTTAATTCCTCTCTTGAATTTTTTTTGTTGATTACCAAGGAGCATCTGTCAAAATTAAATACCCGTGGAGGTTTCCAACTATCTTTGATAATCTCACAACTCGTCCTCCTTGAAAAGCATATTTCAAATTGCAAAGAAGATCAGTCTGGGAAATTCCTCATGACTCAGAATTAGCCAAACCCAACTCAATGATAGTCGTCATGATTTTTGTTTTGAGGAGATTGGCCAAAATCACCTTGTTCTAAAAATTTATGTACTTTCTCTTTCTATACCTCCACAAAATAGCAAGAGGCAACACCTTCCATAGTACATTGTAAAAGACAACCACGCGTTATAACCTCTAACAATATCACCCTGCAATCCTTTAGGCCCCACGATATTCCAAAAAAGCTGGAAGATAAGGGCCCAAACATCCCACACATTCTCGATGGATGAACATACTATCCTAGACATGGGAATTTGACATTTTATTAGGTTGCCCATCATTAAATTTTATTCTTCATTGCTAACCAAGTAATAGCCTCCACTCGTAGCAGGACATGACTCGCCCATACCTTAGCATAGGGGGGTCTCCCTCTCCCATTGTTGATGCTTTGAAAGGCTTTACAAAGAATTGGTGGTAAATTCACTACTCAATAGTTCATTTCCAGATTTTTCAAATCCTAGGCCAGAGGATCAATGAAAGCATCTTGAAGAATTTCCATCATCACCATGAAACAGTCCATCTCCTCATCACTTTTATAAAATTATATCCCACATTAGTTTTCTCCCAAGGATCTCATGAGATCTTCTTCTTTTTTATGGCCATAAGATTAATTCACCTTTGAATTCTTACAAAAAAAGTGAGTGTCGTACAGAAGTGGGTCAAAGATGAGTTTCACCAATCCACATATCATTCCCAAACCCAACTCTATTGTCTTGACTGATACAGAATCAAGTCCCATATTTCGTAATAACCTTGACTTTATCCCTAGTCCAATCAAACACTAATTTACTTATTGTCTTCCACACATCCACAACCGGCTCCTATACATCATTCCCACAAACCCACCCTCCCTTTCCCCATATTTCTAACAACTTTCTCCCTCCAGTGCTCGATTCCTCTCTAAATCTCCACCAACATTTCCCAAAAAGCATAATCCTTATCTCTAATTCTACCAATACACTTCCTTTTCGATCTTTCTACGTTCAATTCATAAGATGGAATTTGTGTCAAATCATAAAATAATTTTTTTACAATACCCCTCACCTTCCCAAACAAAGTTCTTTTCAACAACCAGTGTCAGCTTCTTTTCTTCTTGCCTCTAAGTGCATTTTCTCCATGCCATTCGCAATCATGATGATTAAGTTAATGAAATTCATTCTTTTGAATATCATTTGATGTTCTTTTAAAAAAAAAAAAAAAGATAATGGAAAGGTAACAAAAATTTTATGAGAGAGAGCACCAAAAGGCCCAAAGAAAACAACTAAAGCCCTAACCGACAACAAGAAACAATCTCTTTCGTCAAAGTCCCTAATACAAGAAACCCAACTTACTAGCCCTACCCTTTTGTAGACTTCCAACTCTGACCCACATTTGTTCCAAAAACTCGGTTGTTCGTTTTCCTCCATATGGCTAGATAACAGGCAATAGGACTAACCTCCACCCCTGCGATGGATCCCGGCATCACCATGGCAATCTGAAGAAGACGAGAAATCTCTCTCAAACCTTTTGAGTGAATAACAAATTAAACACCTCATGCAGAATATAATTTAATCGTTAGATGTTCTATTTTACTTATTAGTTTACGAACTACAAGTCTTAACCCGATTGCTAAAGATCGTCTCAACTCTTCAATCTTCCCAGTTGCTGAAGATCATCTAAGTGCTTCAAAAGATGTTCCAGGCCTTCACTCCACTCGTCCAAATCTTCAAGACGATTTGCTAGAGTTGAACTCGTCTTTCTCATATGGGGATTCTTTTTAGAATGATTCAGTGGCTGATGATTCTTCTTTGGGGACGTCTCTCTCTCTCTCTCTCTCTCTCTCTCTCTCTCTCTCTCTCTCTCTCTTCCAACGATCCCTCCTTGGCAGCCTCTCTCCTCAAACAGGGTCGAGCGACATATCATGTCCTCAAGGGCTGGTCTCTCTCCCTTTTCCTTTGGTCTCTCCGGAAGTGTTCCATTCTCCGATTTTATTTATTAGTTCAACTACAAGTCTTAACCCGAGTGCTAAAGATCATCTCGACTCTTCGGTCTTCCCAATTGTTGAAGATCATCTAAGTGCTTCAAAAGATTTTCCAGACCTTCAACTGCTCTTCTAGATCTTCAAGACGATCTACTAGAGTTGAACTCGTTTTTCTCATATGGGATTCCTTTTAGAGTGATTCGGAGGTTGATTATTCTTCTTTGGGGATGTCTCTCTCTCCTCCAACAATCCCTCCTTGAACAACCTCTCTCCTCAAACAGGGTCAAGCGATAGCAAAATATCATATCCTCAAGGGTTGGTCTCTCACCCTTTTCTTTTGGTCTCTCCGAAAGTGTTCCATACTCCACTCTCCTCCCATGTTGTTTGGTCCTCCGATGGTCCAATTTCAGGAGTGTCCTCATTGAGTTCTTCAAAAATTGGGATAAAGATGATATCACTCTTCAAATTGGTAGCAGAGAGGGCTCTTCGAGTTTTAGTGGAAGGGGTCCTCCCCTTGTTTGGATCCCCAAGGTCCCTTTCCGGTAATAGGGAACTTTTAAAGCTAGGGGCTAACATGAAGGCCCCGAGGAAGCCATTCCCAGGAGTGCGAGGGGTAGAGGGGTGAATCTATTCATTAATGAATACCTTCTCATGGAACGTGAGAGGTTTGGCCTACCCTCGAAAGGGGTCCCAAGTCAAGGAAATTTGCACTCGTTTCAAGGCCAATTGATTGTCCTTAAGGAATCAAAGCTTTAGTTTGTCAACAAAGGTCTGATTAATTCCATTTGGAGCAAAAGAGGTAATTATTGGATTTCTTTAGATGCAGTTAGTTCAGCAGGTGGTATCTTGGTTCTTTGGGGGGTGTCCCGTATCGGTATCGGTTGGCATAACGGTGACCTCCAAAACCGATACGGATATGGGGGCATAACAGCGATACAGGGGTGTAACGGCCCGTAATGGCGCAAAAATTTTTTTTTGCCAAAAAAATATGAAAAAATATGGATTAAATCTGGAATATTCTAAGCATTCCAAATATGCATTCATTTATAAATTGGAACATGTTTATGGTGGTGTAAAGGTCCACTCTTTGGTGAGAAGTTGTATCGGACTATCTGATGAATTTATGAACTAGATAACCTGAATTTGACTACAAAATTTATATATTTAATTTTCTAACTATCTACTATCAATGATAGATATATTAGAATGAATGTAATATGAAAATATCTTACATTAGGTGTTTGCAATTATTTTTGAGGAATTTATCGAACATGCGTAAATAGAAAAAAATACTTAAAAAAATATAAAATGGTACCCCAAATCTATAAAATGTACATTAACATATTCTACTATGATTAACACATCACATGGCATGATTAAAACAGCAAAAAAAATCATTAAAAAATGAATTTTCAAATTTTTCAAAAAAGGGTTATAATTAATGCGTAAATAGAAAAAAATATTTAAAAAATATAAAATGGCACCCCAAATCTGTAAAATGCACATTAACACGTTCTATTATGATTAACACATCAAAACAATCATTAAAAAATGATTTTTTGAATTTTTAAAAAAGGGCCATAATTAATGCGTAAATAGAAAAAAAAAAATATATATATATATAATGGCACCTCAGATCTATAAAATGCACATTAACATGTTCTACTATGATTAACACGTCACATGGAATGATTAAAACAGCAAAACAATCATTAAAAAATGATTTTTCAAATTTTTCGAAAAAGGGCTATAATTAATGGTAAATAGAAAAAAATATTAAAAAATATATATAAAATGGCACCCCAAATCTGTAAAATGCACATTAACATGTTCTCCTATGATTAACACATCACATGGCATGATTAAAACAGCAAAACAATCATTAAAAAATGATTTTTTGAATTTAAAAAAAAAGGGCCATAATTAATGCGTAAATAGAAAAAAATATAAAATGGCACCCCAAATCTGTAAAATGCATATTAACATGTTCTACTATGATTAACACATCACATGGCATGATTAAAACAGCAAAACAATCATTAAAAAATGATTTTTCAAATTTTTTTAAAAAAAGCTATATTTAATGCGTAAATAGAAAAAAAATATATAATATATATAAAATGGCATTTGTTGTTATCCATGTGGTCCATCCTTTTTGCCCACTTATTTCAAGGCATGGACCAAAAAATGAGGCTGATCCAAATCTTAGGTGGATCATAAAATGGGCCTTAAGAAGATTTTAACGGCGGGCATTCAATCCCAACTGCGTAGTCCAATTGAGATTTTGATCCCTTCATTTCAAGGATCATGCTTTAAAATGAACTTGAAAAATTATGAATGGCATGGATTTACCATACATAAATCAAGGTGGGCCCCACCGCATGCAATAAAATAGTGAGTGTGCACTATGCAGCGTGCACTGCAGATTATACAAAAAAAAGAAAGAGAACTGCGTCCGTTCAGTTTTGCTGGAAAAAGAAAAGAAGAGAGGGAAATGAAAAAAAAAAAAAGATGGAAAGCAGAGAGGGGACCGAACCAAGAGAGAGAGAGAGAGAGAGAGAGAGAGGGTTGTCGCTGCAGCCGTGGCAGCACCACAGCTGCAACCGCAGCAGCCGTAGCAGCGCCGCAGCAGCAGCCGCAGCTCCATTGTAAGAAGAAGAAGAAGAAGAAGAAGAAGAAGAAAGGTAAGTTTTTTTTCTTTTTCTTTTTCTTTTTTTTTTTCTTTTTTTTTTTCAAGCCGTAACAGCCGTTATGGCCCGTAACGGCCCTGTAACGGCCGTTATGGTCACATAATTCCATAACGGCCGTTTCGACCCCGTATCACGTAACGGTGTCGGTCGTTACCGTTACGTATCGGCCGATACGGCCGTATCGTAACGGATACGGGACACCTTGATACCTCCTGTTAGGCCAAGGAAGATAGTTGGGTGGGTTCTTACTCTATAAACCTAGTGTTTCGTGACGTTTCATCTGCGCTTCATTGGGTTTATTTTAGAGTTTATCGCCCATCTAGACCACTTTTCCGCCCATTGTTCTACGATGAATTATCCCAAGTCAAGGATAAATGATCCCTCCCTTGGTGTGTTGGAGGAGATTTTAATCTAGTTAGATGTACATATGAAAAGTGGAAACAGGGTGACTTTGTCTATGAAAGTTTTTTCCAATTGGGTTAGCAAACACGAGTTGTGACCTGCCAGATATTGCAAATGCATTATAAGATGGTGAGTGGCCGATTTGCTCAAGGATGCTCCCAACCTTTTCCTTCTAAGGCTCTGAGGAAATCAACAGAGATTATGTTGGTTGCTTGATCATGAAACCAAGATGGGGACACCAATTAGATGAGGGTCGTCAAATTTACTTTGTCGAATGGGAGATCCACCCCTACCATGTCTTTATTAGACTAATTCTTAGTGTCCCACGAGTAGGTCCAACAATTTCCATTTGCCCACCAAAGTGGATTGCCGAAATTGCTCCCAGATCAGTCCTGTTTTTAGAATTTAATGAAATTGATTGGGGGCTGAAGCCCTTCAAGTTTAAGCTAGCTTGGCTCAAGGTAAGGGACTCCCGACCTTTGGTCTCTAAGTGGTGGTCCTCTTAAATTGAAGGTCTCCCTAGTTTTTGGCACTTTAAGAAGCTTCAGATGTTGAGATTGGTCTGAGAGAAGCCCAGATGGCTTCCCTCAGTGAAATTCAAGCTCTGGATGTTAAAGCGGAAGGAAATGATCTCTCAAAGGAAGAGTTGGTTTCAAGAGTTATCTACAAATTACTGTGCAAAATTGGAGGAAATAAAATGTTGCCAGAGTGCGCACGAATTCTATTTCCTCCTTGGTTCTAGTTGTGAATGATACAACTACTCTGATAAGAATGATATTTGTAATTCAATAGTCGAATTCTATTTCAAATTAAATTATTGTCATCTGAGAACATCCCATGCCCCCATCCTAATGATTTGCGCTTCAATTACATCAACCAAGAAACAGCAACTTGTTATGGAAGAGTTAAAAGCAACGGAGTCTTTGATTTGGGGAGAGATAAATCTTTGGATCCTGATGATTTTCCCATGGCATTCTTTCGATCCTTTTGGGACCTTTTCAGGGTAGATCTTAGCTTTGTGGAAGACTTTGTTAATTTTAGCCAGTTGCCATTTGAAATCGGCAACACCTTCATAGCCCTAATTCCGAAGTTGGAAGGTGTCGTTAGTTTAAAAGAATTTTGTCCCATTAGCCTTATGGGAAAGATTGTGGCTTGTGATCCCAAAGATCATCTCCCCTTTTCTAAGTGCTTTTGTTCAGGGGAGACAAATCCTTAATAGTATTTTACTAGCACATAAATGTTTAAACTCATGTAGCAGGACGGGTGAGTCGGGAGTGCTTTGCAAGTTGGATCTGGAAAAGGCTTATGATCATGTTGAGTGGTCTTTTTTGGATTATATGTTTCCGAGGATGGGTCCTAGGGAAAAGTGGAGAGCATGGATCCTTTCATGTGTTTACTCGGCTCGTTTTTTCAATGTTAATTAATGGCTCTCCCCCTTCCCTAAGGAGATCCTTTATCTATTTTTCTTTTTATGATTGTTTTGAAGCTTTAAGTTCCAGGGATCAGGAAGGGGGGTTTTTTCCTGGGTTTGAGGTGGAGAATTATCCCCAATATATCTGCCATCTTCAGTTTGTTGATAATACATTACTATGTTGTGAAGCAAAAGAATCCATGGTCAACCTTCTAAGTATGACCATATGCTAGTTTAAAGTGGTTTCAGGGTTGAAGGCAAACCTTTCCAAAAGCAAACTTTTTGGCTTAAACATTCCCTCCAAGCTCACAATTAGATTGGTTGAATCCCTTAGCTACAGAGTGGGGTCCCTACCCACTATGCATCTAGGCCTTCCACTATGTGTGGGTAAACCAACGTTGCATGTGTGGGATTAGATAATAGAGAGGATCGAAAGAAAACTAACCCCTTTCCTTGGGGGGTAGAATTTCTTTGATAAAGGCTTCCCTTTCTAATCTTCTGATCTATTTTATGTTTTTGTTTCGTTGCCTTAAGTCAGTCCTCCGTATTGCCAAGGTTGTGCTTCCTCGAGGAAGTTTCCACTTTTAAATTGGAAGGAAGTTTGTTCTCCCTACTCTAAAGGAGCAAGAATAAAGAATCTAGATATCATCAATGAAGCCCTTTTGGGCAAATGGGCTTGGACTTGGAGGTTTGGTCAAGAGGAGGAGAGTTTGGAGAAGGGTTGTTTTGTCGAATATGGGTTGGTTCGTCATGGCTAGTGCCTAGTGGATAAAGCCCTCTTCTTTGTACCAAGAATCAAGTCTTTGGTAAGGAATTGTTAAACAGGCTCCTAAAGTATTTGATAGGGTGAACTTTGATTTTCCTGCTCTTGCCGATGTGTCTCGTACCGGACATCATGGTGGCTGATTGCTTTTCCAGTAAGGGCAAGAATGATGTTCAGATTCCTCATTTAGGATGAATCTGACAATTCTAAAATCCGGGATCTCACTTCTCTCTTACTTCAAATGCGGGGATTCTTCCCTTCCTCAGGTTTGAAGGACTCGAGGGTCTAGATTCTTGCTAGATCGGGTTCCTTTTCAGTGTGATCCTTCTACGGTTCTATTTCTACCCATTCTTCCTCCGCTTGTTGTCATACAGGTGATGAATGGTTCTATAGGCACCCTCCTAAAGTGGTTGTTTTTGCGTGGTTAGCAGGCAAGAACCAGGTGCTCACAATAGATAATCTGAGGAAAAGAGGAATGTTCCTCACCAATGTATGCCTGTTGTGTTTGGAAGACATTGGGTCAATCAACCACCTCTTCATCCATTGCCCCTTCTCTTCGAACATTTAGAACAAAGTCCTTGATCCAACAGGGGTTTCATGGGTTATGCCCGCTTCGATCGACGATCTTCTTTGCGTACAGCATGCGGATTCCAAAGGTTCGCTTGGTATAAAAAGTGGAGAATCCTCCTCGGTGTTCTCTAGCTAGTTTGGAATGAGAGAATTATCGCTGTTTTCATAATCGGAGCATCTCCTCCGCTAGAGTCTTCAATAGGGTGCTCTTGTTTTTTAGAGATTAGACACCTTAATCCTTTAGGTTTTTGTTGGGCTCCTCCAAATGTGGGTTTGGGTTTATTGTATTTTTATTTTTCCTTCTTCTGTATGTTTATCTGTTGTTATGTTTTCTTTGTTTGCAATTTGCTTGGGTTTAGTAAAAGAAAAAATTGAGAAGTTTGGTTTAGTAAGTTGCTTCATCTTTAAAAAATAAAATGTCAATCTGATTCTAATTTGACCCAACCAGAATTATGTTAGGGTTGAGTATTCAATACCTTGGGGGTTGGGCCTCAAGATCATTCCTCTTGAGTTTGGATTGGGCTGACCCTCAACCAACCTGGTTCACCCCTAGCTTGCATGCATGTAAACTTTCACTCTACCTTTGTTCATGCATCAACCCAAGCACCTCTCAAAATCCCACATTTTTCCTTTACTCCTGCACCAACCCAAGGGCCCCCTAGGAGGTTGGGCCTCAGGCTGCCTCTTCTTGAGATTGGGTTGACCCTCAACTAACCTGACCAAGTTGCACCCCTAGCTCGCCTACATGTAAACTTCATACCAATCCCCCCCCCAAGGGGGCTAAAGCCAACACCTCTTGACGTTGGGTTGATCCTCAACCGAGTTGCACCCCAAGTATGCACGCATGTAAATTTTCACCCTCCCTTTGTTCATACATCAAACCAAGTGCCTCTCACAATACCATCTCTTGCCTTTACTCCTACACTAACCCATGGGCCTACTACAAATCCACCTATTATTCCCCCCCCCCCCCCCCCGGGTCAACCCGACCAGGTTACATACTTGCACCTCTGTTTATGCATCAACCCAAGTGCCTCTCAAAATACCATCTCTTGCCTTTACTCCTGCAGTAACCCAAGGGCCTCCCCCCTCCCTCTTCTCCTAACCCGACTAAGTTGCACCCCTAGCCTGCCGGCATGCAAACTTTCACCATGTGCTTGTTCATGCATCGACCCAAGTGCCTCTCACAATCCTAACTCTTACCTATACTCCTACTCCAACCAAGGGCCCATCGCCAAGCCACCTCTTGCCTTTGCTCTAGCACCAACCCAATCACTCCTGCAAATCTATTTCTTATCTTTACTGATACGCTAGGCCAAGAGCCTACCCCATTTGCAAGTTCATTATCCCTCTACTCATGCCACGATTACTCTAGCAGTCATTCCAATGCAACTGTTGTTGATATTGAGGCCATAGTAGCATAGGCCCTCCACTCCCAAGAACAACAAAGAAATATCCGCTGCTCGCTTGTGCAGGCAACTTTACTCTTGATGTTGATTATGAACCTTATCAACAAGGATATGTCCAATCATGCTTTATTTGCTTCGATGGAACCTATACCTAGACCGTTTTGAAGCACAATATAAGATGATAAACAGTGAACCCAAATTCTTCTGCATGAGTTACCTTGCTCTCTAAAGGGGTTGACTTCGATTGGTTTCAGCTTACCCCCTCCCCTGCATCCATTTCAATGTCAGGTCAACATGTTATCAAGCACCAACAACGGTGAAAGGTTTATGATGTACTCACAGCCAAATGAGACATTTAATCAATGCTTGCCATGTTTCCAAGCAATAACTAGAAGCCTCAATGAAGTTGTCTCATAGAATGGTCTTATTATCCTTTGTACGCAGGGATGCACCTACAGTTGAGCATGATCATTTTGTGGGCCTACAATTACAGATTTTGTCCGTAAAATGTTCACTGTCAAAGATTGGTTTGAATGGCCTACAAGATCCGGGGGGAGCGGAGGGTACAATTGAGAATTGGAGTGGCATTTTGGTACAAAATTTGTGCTACTAAGCAAAAGCACAAATAGTTAAAGCCGTGAAACATGGAAGGCATGATTTTTTTTGTTGTTTATTTATTTATTTATTTATTTATTTATTGAACATTAACATGGAAGCCATGATATTGTTAACTGAAGGATATAATATAATATCCTGTTGTAAAATTCAGCTAAAAAGATAAGGCGAACACATACCAAGTGCGTAGATTTTTTCTTCTTTTTGGGTTTTCTATAGCCATTTATTTCTTTGGCAAGTATCAATACCCATGATGTGGGAGTGGAAACAGGAATGCAATTTGGAGTTGGAAAGGCATTTTGGTATAAACTTTGTGCAACTAAGCAAAGCATAACTATATAAAGCTGTGAAATAGGAAATACAGATAACTCAAATGACAAGTGTAATGACATGGAAAACTAGCATACCTAATTCAGCAGCTTTCATTGCAGCAACCTTGGCAGCATTCAAATCATGAGTAACCTCAGCCTCACTGGCAGAAGAATGGCTAGGTTCGGAAGTCAATTTGCCAACAGCCTGATGAACCTGCTTTGAGCTTGAAACTGGTTTTTCCTCCAAGTTGCTAGACTTAGAAAGCATTTGCCCTGAATGAGACCATCACAGTCAACATATTTTAGACATATAAGCAGAAATCTAATGAAAATTTACAGATGGCATTATAGTTTATACAGCATATTTAATAATATCTGAATGAAATCAGCACTGCTAAGATAACTTATGAAAGTAGAATTTCACTATTTCAGATCCTAGACTCCCCACACCCAGCATTCTGCAAGCATGTAAAGGATAGGAACATCCATCAGGTAGGCCTCACCGTTTGTCTCATGTGCCAAAAATCTGGCCAGTCCATTCATTGGATGGGCACGATGTATTATGATTGCAGACAAACAATTGAACATCCATGTTTTCATACACAAGCAGCCCAACTGATGACCACACACTATTTTTGGACCATGGGACATACATGGTGAGGTCCATTCATCGGGTGGGCACAATGTATGAAAAATGCAGACAATCAATTGAACATCATTTTTCATACACAAGTAGCCCAACTGATGACCACATCGCCTACTGCTGGAAGACGGTACACACATGAAGAGGTCCATCAGATCAATAACCCAGAGATCACACCCGCATGCCACATGGCACACGAGAGTAAGATTCAAACTACTACCATTGTGAATGGAATCACATCTCTCTAAAGAAACACTTACCATCTTCAGCAAAATCAGTGGCCTTGTCTGAATGACTTGACATGAGCTTTTTCGCTGCAGAATCTTCATCTTCATTCACATCAATGGTTTTGTCCTGATACTGTTCATTTTTGGAATCCCTCCCTCTATAACTGGATGAACTTCTATTACCGTTTTCGAAGTGCTCCTCTCGATCTCTATCATATCGCTCCTTGTGCCTGTCACGTTCCCTATCATCATGTTTCCTCTTTTGAGTCGTATCTTCTTTCTGCCCTTCAATAACCTTATTGCTACTCTTGTGAGTTTCCTTCGAGCGACTAACACCAACATCCCTACTCATAGTCGAGTCTTTTGCATGATCATTCCTGTAATCTCCTGAACTCCTTCGGTGATCTTTTCTCTCAACTCTATCCCGATGCCTATCCCGCTGACCTGTCTTCATATCATCCGTGTTTCTGTCAGAGGAAACATCCTTGTCTCTATGGCGCTCTGAAACAGCAGCTTCTCTTTCCTTTTCCTTTCTATGCCCCCTATCATCAGGTCTATCTCGAGAATACTTGTCTCCATTTCGCCAATCTTCCCTGGTGGCCCTGTCATGATCACTTTCCTGTCTTGTATAATCAGAACGAGTGCTCCCTCGTGACTCTCGACCAACCCGAGAGGACCTCTGGTAACTTCTCTCATCTTCATCAGCATGCCTATGATGTCTACTATAATCATCATGCCTACGGTGATCTTGAGAATTCCCATAGGACTGTCTTTCAGAATATCTGTATGAATCAATATCTTTCCCAGATCGATTACGACCGGAATCCCTGTCCAAATCCCTTCCATTGTCCTTTTTACGCCGATCATCAGATGTCTTGGTGGGTTCTTCCCTAGAGTAGCTTGGACTATAGCTCCGATCACGCTTAGGGCTGCCTGTCAGTGATATAAAGATACCAGATCAGTGCTTTGATGTTTGTATTAAACAAAAACTTGCATTCATACCACATAGCAACTGCTATTATTTTCTCCAGTCAAAAACTGAAGACGAATCAGCTTAAAAGATCATATGCATCTAAATTTTTATCTTTCACCTCAAAACATCATATGGAGATGTATCAAATGCACATAGGGGTGTACACGAACCAAGCTAGCTCGGTTAGCTCACTCAACTCGACTCAAAAAAGCTCGATTCGACTCGGTTCGAAGCTGAGTTCGAGCTGATTTTTTGAGCTCGAAAATGAGTTTGAGCTGGCCCCAGCTCGACTCGACTCGAATCGAACTTGGATTGAACCAGTTCGGTGACTCGGTTACTTTGATATTGATGTTGTTCACCAAGTGTTTGATGAAATGACTCAAAGAAGTGTGGCTGGTGGCAAAGAAGGTATGTATATGAAACCAACACCCTTTTTTTTCTTGATTTTGATGTTGCTTAGAAGGAGTTTTATAAAATAACTGTAAAACCATTGCTGCTATCTCAAATACAGTGAGATTTTGAAGGTGCAGTCCAGGTGTTTGTGAAAATGCCTCAATGACGAACTCGGCTCGATCTTGGCTTGAACTCAGCCCGAACTTGGCCCGAGCTGGCCCGAGCTGCTGACCAAACTGAGCCGAGCTGGCCAGTCAGGCTCAAGGACCGAGCCGAGTTCGAGCTGAGGTCAGCTAGTGGCCAAACCGAGTCGGTTCGACTCGATGTACACCCCTACATGCACTTTTAAAGCACATTATACAGTAATTGAATAATCCAACATCGAATCCTGACATTTTCAGTTGGATGTTGTCAATTCCGTTCTCTCGTATCGTCCTGCTGCACCATTTTGGATTCAGGAGAATCTTGGCATCAAGAATCAACTTCCTCTTGTTTTCTATTAGATTGGATATTGATCTGATTGGTTTGGTTTGTATCTGAGGACTCAAACGATCCAAACCCCAAGAACAAGGAAAAACCACTAGGCTTTTAATTAGATAAGTTCATGCATATCATATCAATTCCACAACAAGCCTTTTATTCAAGAAGGAAATCAAGGCGTGCCGTAATGTTAAAGGTAGGCATACCCCGCCGTCCCCCCCTCCCCCAAAAAAAAAAAAGTAAAAAATCATAAATATTTAGAAGATTCCAAATATGTATTCTTTTGTGGTTTTGAACGTGAACGTATTTATGATGGTGTAACAGTCCACTCTTTGGTAAGAATGTTATTTCTGCCTGTCTAATGGTTTAATTAACCTGACAGGCTTGAGTTAATCTCAAATTGGCTTAAAATTCATTCAAGTTATGGCATTCATCCCACTAATACACATCCCTAAGCGTTTGACATTATTCCTCCCAAGAAAATTTTGAAGATAAATTCAGATGAATAATGTTGCTGATTTAGACGCCACTTCTGATTTTATTAACATGACAGACTTAAGTTGACCAAAAATTGGCTTAAAATTCATGCAAGTTTTTTTTTTTTTTGTCTGAAACGAAAAATTCATGCAAGTTATGGCACCCGTCCCACTAATGCACATCCCTAAGCGTTTAACATCATTCCCCACAAGAAATTTTAAGAAAAAATTGAATTTGAATTTGGATGAGTAATGTTGCCGATTTAGGAGGCCACTTAAATGCCCCTAAATAGTCTCGAAACTCATGTAATGGATGGCATTATCATACAAATGCATATCCCTAAGAAGCCACTCAAATGCCCCCAAATAGTCCCGAAATTCATGTAATGTATGGCCTTCATCACACTAATGCATATCCCTAAGAAGAAGTGCAGCAACAATAGCAGCAGCAGAAGAACAACTACAACAAGAAGAAGAAAAAATCCAGGTATTTTTTTATTTTCCGGTTTTTCCCCTTCTCCGGTTATTGAGCCATTATGAAAGGCTACGGCCCATTGCAATTCATTTTTTTCCTAAGGGGGGCATTTTGACCCCACAATGCGTAACGAATCAAGCCGCTACCGTTATGTAACCGATTTGGCACACCTTGATGGAAATACAACTAGGTTAGCATGGTCTGCTGAAATGTCATGCCTGTCCAAATATAGAGATTAAATGCATGGAATCACATGATGTTAGCAACCAAAGTCATATGAGCAGCATACATATTCAGTCAAGAGAACTTTAGCAAAAAAAAAAAAAAAACTTCAAGCCCGTTACTTAAAATGAAATGAGATTGGCATGGACAAAATTGTCCTTTTTTTACTTTCATCCCAAATTGCAGCAGATGCAAAAGGCACCATCCCACAAATGGAAATTGTTTGCTACTTAAATGGAATGGGAATGGAGCTTTGTTTGGGAAGCAAAACCAATTCCACATTAAGAGGAATGGGAATAAAGAAAGTGGTCACCAAATGGCAAGTAAGCTTGTTTTTTTCTACAATGGTCATTTGGGCCAATGACCATATGACTTAATGCGAATACAGTTACAGTGGCTCCAAATATTATCTAATCCATAAAACTACAACCAATCAAAGGTAAAATCCTAGCAGTGGTTGCATAGAGGAACATTGTCTTAAAAATATTCTTATGTTATATTAATGAAATTCATCTTAAATATTCATAGGTACCACCAAATACAAAGTAAATCAACCAAAAATTGTTGTGCTAGTATTGGGCAACTTTGAAAGCACAAGGAATATCCTTTATATACTGCACAAGGCCCACGTAGGACCCAACATGTGATGAAATTTAGGTTGTATAGTTTTGGAGGCTAAATGTTAGAGACTACAGGTTACTCTTTGGAAAATGTGGAAGCTGATTTGAAGATTGAAGATTTGAGGCTTATTTCTTAAATTTGTTTTTACTATTTTTAGGCCAAATCTTTATGGGTAGAGTGTTGCTAATTTCTATCTTAGATAAATTAGTTTGATTTGAAAGTAATTTGATTGATTTTATATTTGAAATCCACTGGATTGATTTGATATCAATCGAATAGTTGGGTATCATAATTAGAGATTCATAAGGATTGTCTACTAGGTTGGTTAGGTGTAGAAGGGAAGGCATTCCAAATTTCTAAATTTTGTGACTTTCTTCCGGAGGATTTGTAAGAAAAAGTGATGTAAGCCACAAGGCCCACCGTAGGGCCCAGCATGTTCTGAATTATGGTTGTTTGTTGCTAGTTCTTGGGGAAAAATGTATGAGACTACATTTACTATTTTTCGAGGATAGGAGGCAGTTAATTCCATCAATCTCTACTCTTCAAGTTATAGAGTTGGGTTGTATTATTTTCTCTCCTTTGGCAAGCTTTTAATAAAATTTTGTTATCTCTAAAAAATGTCTTGAGATATTGGAGATAATTTAGTAGGTTTGCTTTTACTATTTTTAGGGTCAAATCTTTTTTCTATATGAGTTATTGATATTTTCGTATTGATTTGAAATTAATTAGATTGATATCATTGGGCAATTTTCATTCAAGGTTCATAGGGATTGCCTTCAATGTCTGTAAAAAAAAGGGGGTTTAAGGCATTCTAATTTTCTGAGTGTTGTGAGTTATCTTAATTATTTCTAGAGAAGATGTTTGAATATTAACAAAGCTATTTCTCCCTCTGTATTCAAATATTCTTCTAGCTATACTCTTGTCTATTTCTATGTAATTTGGATATTAATTGTATTGATTTGATAACCAAGTTGCATCAATTTAGTATCAAAGTAGGTGATCATTGGAGATTTTCAACTCCACATCATATCCTAAAGGGGGTGTGACAAGAAGAATTTGTGCAAGTAATACAATTGAGCATGCACTCACAAAGCTAGTAGATCAACTCATGCATACGGTGGTGATCTAACTAATCAAGTGGGAGAGCTCCAGTGTGGAGGGAATTCAAATACCTATGTTGGAGCACAAGGACACATAAGGGAAGGTCCTGCCAAGTTCCAAACTAACACAAAGCAGCCCAGTTAATGAAGGCATCAATGGAAAACAATTATTAAATCCTTCAATTGTTGGACCATGACAAAGACCCCAAAATTAAGGTGAAATTTTCAAAAGTAGTTTGCATGTTGACAACTTCATCGATGGGCTGAGCAAGGTAGAAAAAGTGTTCGAGTATAAGGAAATTACAAACAATCGGAAGGTTAGATTAGCAGCCACAAAGTTTTCAGGTCATTCATTAACATTGCGGTGCAATCTCCTTGCCAAACGAATCCGTAAAGATAAGGAGAAATTAATCTCTTACAAAAAGATGAAAAATAAATTAAAAGGAATCTCTTACCCATGACTAATGCCTGTGACCAATATCTAAGATGTCATAATCGGCTTTTAAGGGAAGAAATCAATGAATGAATACACTAAGGAATTATGTACCTTGACATCATGTCATCATGAACAGGGTTTGTAAGTATGAAGACCAAATATTTTAAGATATCTTAATCGTCTTAACACGAATGTGAGAAATGAATTGGGGACTTGAGAGACCATTTGGTACCCCTTGAGGACCGTTGTCAACAATGGGCCAACATGCAAACTTCTCATGTAAGGCAACCACGGGATTTCCTGTAGGTCAAGGGTCGGTAGGTCAATATCAAAGAATGAAGCCAAACCCCGACCCATGAAGTGGGAGGAACTAGTGCACCCAAGATGAGACCAGTGTTCGAAATATTGATACTATCGGCTGATATTATCGTTATCACACCCATGCGAGACGATACACCCCCGATAACCCTCGGAAGATACCAAAAAATCCCAAATTCAGATGTCGGCCGATATATCGTCGATATCGCACGATATTTCGACGATATCGCCAATACATCATGCGATATCGCACGATTCCTCCTCCATTATCGTCGGAAATTGACAAACAGACTCATTATTCGAAAAAAAAAAACCTTTCAACAAGTAGATTTCAGTACCTGTAGAGGAGATCGCCCTAATCGAAACTTGTATTTGAAGGGCCATCGAATCGTAGCAAAAAAATCTCTGATTCGGGAGAAATTTGGGCGAAATCCGTCGAAATCCAAAGAAATCGCGAAATCCGGAGATAATCTCGCAAAACGATGGATTTGGTAGAGATTTTAGGGTTCCGGAAGGCCGGAACCCTCTCTCCTTCGAAAAAAATAGGGCTCCGAGCCCTTTTTACAGGATGCAGATGGGCTGGCGTACCGCGCACTACCGACGTCAATGATGCGATGACGTCACCAAGTTCTGTAGGTCCCATCATGAGGTATATGTTCTATCCAAACCGTTCGTCCAGTTGGCGAACTCGTCATAAGGGTTGAGCCAAAAACTAAGACAGATCCAAAGATCAAGTGGACCACACTGGAAAAAGTAGCGGGCTATTGAACATCTACCATTGAAACCCTTTCGAGGGTCACAAAAGTTTTGGACCGTATGATATTTGTTTTTCCTCTTCATCAAGGTCTTTGTAATCTCATGAACAGATTGGATGGAAAAAAACGTTATGGTGGACCGCACGAATGTCATAACGGTGAGAATCATTGTCCTCACTTCGATTTGTGGTGTGGTCCAATTGAGGTTTGAATGTGACTCATTTTTGGGCCCATGATCTAAAATCATCTCTCCAAATGGATGAACGGTGTGGATATAATAAATACATTATTGTGGAGCCCATGTAACTTTGATCTCCTTTGAACTGTTTGTACAACTGGAGGATCGTCCTAGCGCGCATGAAGTACATGCACTGGAAACTTAGGTGGGGTCCACCGCAATGTTTGTGAGAAATCCACTCCGTCCATCTGTTTTTTAGCACATTTTAAGACAAAGGGCCAAAAAATAAGCCGGATCCAAGACTCAAGTGGGCCGAAAACGTGAGGACTAAAGGTCCATAGTTGAAATATTCATGGGGCCACAAGTTTTGAATTAGTCTAATATTTGGGTTTTCAATTCATCCCAATAGTAATGACATTATGAATAGTATGGATGGAATGTAAACATCACTGTCGACTTAGGAAGGTTTCAACCGTAGGAATTTACCTACCCACCTTTTTCTTTAGTGCGGCCCACTTGAGTCTTGGATCCTACTAAATTTTTGCCTCAAGTCTTAAAATAAGCTCACAAAACTGATGGATGGAGTAGATTTCTCACAAACGTCACGGTGTGCCCCACTCTTGCAAAAGGATTTAATTGGAAATCCGCGACATGTACCCATACCTCACTATGTATGGTACACCAGCCAATCCACACCCTCCATCCATTTTCATAAGTAATTTTAAGGTATGAGCCCAACAAGGAGACAGATGTAAGATCAAGTGTACCACACCAAAAGAAAATGTGGTGGCAATGATGTCCACCATTGAAGCTTTTTAGGGCCCACCGTAATGTTTATTTG
Source organism: Magnolia kwangsiensis (assembly GCA_037074715.1). NCBI lineage: Eukaryota > Viridiplantae > Streptophyta > Magnoliopsida > Magnoliales > Magnoliaceae > Magnolia > Magnolia kwangsiensis. The sequence continues at coordinate 87,519,229 of CM073586.1, forward strand.
TCATTCAATCTATTCATGAGGTTTGACAAACTTGGATGGGAAAACATAAATATTAGTTTTATCCAAAAAATTTATAGCCCCAAAAAAGTTTAATGGTGATCATTCAATGACCACTATTTTGTGTGGTGTGGTCCACCTCAGATTTGGATCTACCTTATTTTTCAAGCCATGCCCTAAAATGATATGTTAAAATGAATTTCAACTGAGGTTTGAATATGACTCATTTTCATACACTCTTTATACATTTATAAATGGTATGCATCATATTTAAATATATTTATCTTAGCTTAAACAGATAACGCATAACTTAGTACCTTATACAAAGGAAATTTATTATGTGTACTTCATTTTCAATATTTTATGATTTAAAAGTGTGTATTAAGGTCTTTTCAAATCATCTCTGAAGTTTCATTAAAAAATTCAACCATTTTGCTAATGTTTCCCCATGTTTCTCAAAAAATGCGATAAATTATGCGATACAAACGATATATCCCATGCGATAACCGATACGTATCTGTATCCCAAGGTTGCGATACATTGTGCGATACCGATATTTCGAACACTGGATGAGACAAAGCAACACTCATTTAACATGGACAACCAGGACATTGTTCTTTTTAATGTCCTCTACATCAGTCCACAAATAAAGTAAACTTGGCCGAGGAATGAGAATATGTTGAAGACACACCATGCAAATAAAAGCAAAGGATGACATTGAGTATGAAGAACATGCACATAATGGTGGAGAGTACATTGGGGAAGATGTTGCAAACGAGCATGGAAATAGTGGGGAGACGTTGGTTATCCAACGGATGATGCTGTCAGCGACTTTGGTGATTGATGAGGAGAGATGGTTGCACCACAATATATTTTGCATCACCTGTACTTCTGGTGGGAAGATATGTACAATTCTGGTAAATGGAGGAAGTAGTTAGATTGTCTTGCAAGAAATGGCTGATGAATAACTTACCAGAAAACAAGTATCAACTATCATACTAAATTCACTGGTTCAAGAGAGTAAAATCTATTAACTCTAGGTGCTTAGTTTCCTTCTATATAAATCTAAGTACAAGGATAAGGTGTGATGTGACGTGGTCCCCATCAATGCATGCCACATTTTGTTAAGAAGGCCATAATTATGGGACTGAAATGTTGTGTATATGACTAATAGCACATTGCACCCAATGACAGCTTCCAATGCCCAACTCTGATAAATAGGATGGTCGGAAATCTCTTGGTATAGAAAAGTTTAAAGAATAAAGGAGACGGGCATAATCTGTCTTAGTTGCTAAAGAAGTAAACAATCAGATGTTTCGCCTACCATGCAAAAGCTCATTCATGAATGTCAAGACTTAGTGTTTGAACTCCTGGCAAGATTTCCTCCTATGAGAAGCATTCAGCACCATATTGACTTGGTGCTAGGTTTGAACATGTAGAATCTTGCTCATTACTGAGAGTTCAGCCCAACCAAACAAGCTTAAGCTCATGCCAATTGAATGATCTGGCATGAAGAACTTCTAAAGAAGAAAGAGAAATAAGAAAAAGCGAAATAAGGATTTCAAAGAGAGTTAAGCCAAGTAACGAGATACAGCAAATGAACATTGTCAACAAAAGATATATCTCCGCAAAGAAAGGTTTCCAAGCGGCTTGGAATGTACAACAAGCTCAAGTCAAAGAAGAACAGACCATTCCGTCAAAAGGAAGTTGGGTGAAAACATTTATCAGATATAGTTGTCAAATGACTTAGATATCTCGCCAAGCTTCAAGGTGGTAGATTTGTTCTAGCACCAAGGCAAGGTACCTAACGTGAAGATAAAGTCGTTGCTAATATCGATAAACAACTCCCCAAGAAAAAGAAGGAAGAAGTTGAACAAGTGTTGCGCATGAAGAGCACTGACATTTGACGAGGCCAATACAAGTAGTATTTGGTGGAATGTAAGAACAAACCTTCTTCTGAATGCACACGGAACACAAGCGACGAATAGAAGATACTGGATCCGGACCTCTACTACTTATATGAAGTATCTAGCTCACCAAAATCGAGTTCTCTGCAACCAAGGGGAGTGATGTAGGCCTAAGGCCCATCATAGGGCCTAATACATGTTGAATTATGGGCTGATTGTTGTTAGTTTTGAGGGAAAAAAGTCAGAGACTACATGTATTATGTTTGGTAGATGGTGGCTGATTTTGAAGATATGATTGATTGATTGTGTGAAGATATGGGGAACTATTTGGAAGATTTGTTCTTACTATTTTTAGGGCCACGTCTTTTTTTGGGTGAGTTATTGCCATCTTGGATTAGATTAAATTGATTTGAAATAAATTAGATTGATTTGTTGGATGAGTGGCAAAACAAGGATAGAATTACAAATGAATGCATTGGAGGGAAATTAAGAGCAGCACCAATAAGTAACAAGATAGATAGTGAAAGTAGACTAAGATGGTTTGGTCATTGCAATAGAGACAAAATTGGCCAGTTAGGAGTGATTTGGTACAAGTTGAAGGCTCTAAAAGAGGAAGGGGAAGGGGAAGGCTAAAAAGGATGTGGATGGAGGTAGTAAGAAAAGACTTGATGACATGTGGTCTAATTGAAGGAATGGCTCTTAATAGAGTGGAATGGCAAAAACGGATTCATGTAACCAACCCAATAAATTGAGAAAAGGCTTAAGATGATGACGATGATTCCAGGAATGGTCTTTACTCTTTAGTGTCTACAAAATAGGGGGTGGAATAGGAGGTAAGGCGTTCGAATTTTCCAAGTTTTGTAAGTTTTCTTAAGTATCTATAAGGAAGAAATTTGAATATTAAAAAAGCTATTTCTCCCTCTTTACTCAAATATTCTTGTGGGCATACTCGTTTCCATTTCTTGGCGATTAGGGTATCAAAATCACATTGATTTGATAACCGGACTGCATCAAGAAGTTTCAATCTTCAAATTCCACTCCACTCAAACATTGTTATGGATGCGTTCTTCATCCATTCTTGAAATTTGGGTATCAAATTTAATTGATTTGAAAACCACGATGTATAAAGTATTCACAGTCAGCATATGCTAGAGTTGAGAGAAAGGAATCAAAACCTACTAATGAAGCAAAACCACTATTCTACTAACCATCAGATGAAGATGAAGCAGATCCACCAATAGGTGAGCGACGGCGATACTTTCTATTAGCAGCATCATTTGAGGGCTTTCGAAATGATGGCTTCACATCATAATTGTCCGGGGACCGAGATTGCAAACTGGATTCCATTGCAGACGTGTACCTGAAACATTGCTGGGACAAGGTTAAGACAGACAAATCTGAAAAATGTGTGTGTGTGTGTGTGTGTATTTCAGGCCTGAAAAAATCACAAGAACCCTATAAATATATTCTTTCCTGTATGTTATAAAGGGAATGTAATTCAATCGTGATTGATAAAACCTCGATGAACATGAACTTAAGTGAAGCTATATTGGGTGCATTCAAACAAATATTAAAACCTCCCTTAGAACATTATTTTCTGCAATAATATTCATGTAGTGTCCTGATGTGCCTGTCAATACATGTGAGGCCATGACCCAGTGATCAGACAATTGATCTTTGTCCTTCTCTAAGAAGAAAATCGAAGTAGGTTCCTTCCAAGAATTGTAATCTGGAACTCCCGCAACCTAAGCAAGAATCATACCACCTGACCAAATGCAATCCAGAATGCCGATTTAATGAACACCATCGCTAGAGAATGCCTGAAATTCTCAACCTGCAGTTAAGAAAAAACACAGCACTCTGGAAAGGAAGGTGAAAACTGGATGGAAGGGGTCTTCCGATATTAGAGGTTTTTGGTCAACCACCCTTCAACATGAAGCCCACCATATCAACTATCTGGATCAGGGAACCAAGGGCCCCACTTCCATCACCGGTTGCATCAGGACCTTACAATTCCTCACCCATCACATTCCCTGCAATTCTCTAACAGAAAAATGAAGATGCTAAAGAAACAAAAATCCAAAAACACCACAAGACATTGGGCGTATCAAAATTCTTTCAAAACCAAAAATTCATCAAACAAAAAAAAAAACCCAACAGATTTCAAAAACTTAAATCCACTGCAAAAAGGTAAATAATAAATATATCGGACATCAAAACACTTCCAAAACCATAATTTCATTTTTTTTTTAAAAAAAAAAGCTCCTTTTATTGAAAAAATAAATGCAAAACAGGAAACCCTAGAAGCTTATAAGCAAATCGGAACACCTCTAAAAAATCTCTTTTTAAGGTTGCGTTTTCTAGCACCAAATTTCTTGAAATATCATGATATTTCATGATTAGTCAGTCTAATTTGGTGAAAATGTTCAAAATTTTCATGAAATTTTGGTGTAACCAAACACACACTAAAACAAAACCCTAAATCATGATTTTCTTTAATATGAAAAATCTCCATAAAAATAAATAAATAAATTTAAAAATTAAAAAAAAAAAAACTGAAATTGCATTCGCGCAATAGCTAGGTAATTTGATAAATGAAAATCGAAGAACCATCAAAGATGAACAAAAAATAAAATAAAACGACAGTCAGATCTTACCCTATGATTACAAGAAGAGAGCGAGAGAGAGAGAGAGAGAGAGAGAGAGAGAGAGATTTCCGCTAGAAACTAGCACGATCACAACTACTAAGGAATCAGGTATTCGAAGGAGAGAGAGAGAGAGAGAGAGAGAGAGAGAGGGATGCAGTTCTGAGAATGGAAATGAAAGAAGAAAATGGAGAGAAAGGAACGAACCTTTTCTTCTATTCGGATTTGAGAAATCTAGGGTTCTCTTCCCTATTCCTCTCTCTCTCTCTCTCTCTCTCTCTCTCGATTGAGGTCCGAAGATGAAAAGAGGATTTCCGGACGACAATTTTCTTGTCCTTAATGCGCCCAGGTGGAGAAGTGGGCCGTGGTTAGGTCATCTGGACCGTTTAATCTACGTGCCCCACCATGGATGGTGGTTCCATTAAAATCTACCGGACCTAAATCATCTACAACACCTGATTTACCCAGCACGTAAAACACCCTAGTTCTGTGGGGCGACCCATGTTGTAGGTGTAAATCCCCTCCGTCCAGAAGGTGAGGACCTTTATTCGAGCCATGCATGTAAGAGATCAGCTCCGTAGAAAACTGATATGGGCCATATCAAAGGGAACCATGTAAAATTGCTCCTAAAACCTCCAAGTTAATCCATGTGGTGTGGCCCGTCTGAGTTTTGGGTCAATATGATTTCTTTATTTTAACTTAATCATGGTGATTTAAACCTGATCAACGGTTTTGATGAAAGATACATACCATGGTAGCCCCAGACATAAAAACTTGTGGTTGTCATCCCATCTCTATTGTTCCTTATGGTGCGGCCCAACTGGATTATGGATGTGCCCGATATTTACTCCAGGGCTTATAATCTGAGGATAAAACGTGATGGACGGAGTGGATTTTTCATATACAACATGGTGGAGCCTAAAGAACTTGTGTGGCGCGTTTGTAGAGGATTTCGGTCCAAGTCCACCGAATTGGGAGATTCTATCGAACCAGTGACTGACCATGTTGCTGCTCCGTTGCTGTATTTTCTGACGGGCCTCTGATCGGAGAGCTCTTTTGAATTGACATATTTTCACGGGGTTGGCCGTCAGTAGTGGGACCCACCATATCAACGGCTTGGATTACCTAATAAGTACAACGGCCTGATTTGTGTGTGACGTACACTCCGTTCAATCACTCCCGCCGGCTCATGCTCAGATGGGAGCCCGAAAATCACGCGGATCATAAACTCAAGTGGGCCACACCAGATCGGAGCAGTGGGCCACGTGAATGTTTTAATGGGAAACGGAGTGACTACTCCCCTGCCACTAGCTGGTGGTCAATGCACTGTGGACCCATCATTATGTATGTGTTTCATCCATGCCGTTCATCCATTTTTACATATAGGGCTTGATCCCAAAAATGAGAGGAATATAAATCTCAGGTGGACCACACCAAAGGAAAGCAATAGTGATTGGATATCCACCATTAAAATCCTCCTGAGGCCCACTGTACTGTTTATTTGACATATAATATGTTGATTAAGTCATACAGACCTATATAAAAGGGAAAAACAAAGATCAGCTTAATCCAAGACTTTTATGCCCCAAAAAGTTTTGAACGGTTGACCTTCAATTAACACTTTTCCTGTAACGTGGTCCACTTGAGATTGGGATATACCTCATTTTTGGTCTCCTAACATAAAATGATTTAGAAAAATAGAGGAACGGCATGGATGAAACACATACATCATGGTGGGGTGCACAGAGCACCGACCACCAGCCATTGGCCGATGGCCGGGGAGTAGCCAATCCGTTTCCATTTTAATCGTGGGCATTCACACTGGCACTTTCCCATGTGGGGTGGCCCACTTAAGTTTTGGATCAGTCTTATTTGGTTTCTTATGTCCAAGTACAAGCCAATGCAAATGAGAGACGGATTGAATGTCACACACACCATAATGAACCCTACACATCTTTAAAAAAAAAAATTTGCTTAGTTCCTAGCCAGTCGCGGCTCTAGATTGCACAAGCCTCCTACGGGTAACTCAAACCATAAACGGCCTGTATGTGGGTCCACCTTATATTGGGCACACACGAAAGTTGGGTGGATGGGAAAATCAACAAGGGTGGTTTAAAACATATACGTTTACGTGGACATGTGTTTTTCGTTCGTCATATACTTATTTCAATAATGACATCTTTTCATTATTATTTACACTTGATCTGACATGTTTGAATAAAACAATATAAAAAATGTTGCATGACAACTGTGCCGTATAAGGTCTAGATTACTTCAAGAGGAGTTTGAGACACACATAAAAAAGAGCATTAAACGCTGGATATATGTAAATACAAAGAATCTCATTAGCGCATGCATTTCTTTTAGTATTAAATGTTATAATACCATTAAAATGAGATATATATGCTTATAAATTAAATGCTATGGTCTTACTTAATGGATGTCAAAGCCAAGTGATACAGTGATCACATCAATTTTCCATAAATGGGAGTCCAGGGAAGTCAGAACTTCAGCTGAGGCATGTGAGAGTTGTCTCTTGTATCATTGGTGATGGGGATTTTCTCTTCATGGCTCGACCGGTCGAGTGCCCTGCTCGATCAGTCGAGGGTGGTGCTCGATCAGTCGAGTGGCGCTCGACTCAAAGTCTAGCAATCAATTGTATTAAATCTTCTATGTTGCTCGACCAGTCGAGGCTATGCAAATTTGTGTCCGGATTTTGTACAGACTGCGTAAATTTGAGACGGTTTTCGCCAAGGTGCAAAAAGAAGTTGCATAAACTATAAATAAGGGCATTTAAGGCTGTTATAGGGAATGCAAGAGAGTTTCCTAAAGCTTTACAAGAGATTGCTAAAGTGTTTAGGGATATCAAAAGTGTGAGAGAGATTTTTTTTATTTTTTTTTTTTAAAAGAGAGAGGAAGTTTGTGGAATGGAGGTTCTGCTCATAGAGGTGATTTATTGTACACTTAGCATCTCAGCGCTTCTACATCTCATAATCGGTAAGTTCTCTCTGTTTTGCTTATTCTCTTATTGTTTATCCACTCCTGTGTGAGTAAAGAAGATATGATCCAAGCGGTGTGTGCTCATGATCAATTGTAACGTTCTACTTTATAGTGGATTGTTGCTATGAACTAGGTCCCGTAGCTTTTACCTCTTTGAGGGTTTTTCGCGTAAAAATTTCTTGTATCGTGTGGTTTATGTTTTGATTTATTTCATTACTTTATTATCTCATAATTCTGGTGTATTTGGGAGGCTAAATCCTAAGGTTTTGTGCAAGGCTCCCAACACTTGGTCGTACGTAATATGTCACGTTTATGTAAAAGAATCAAAGAAATTTCTATAACTAATCATTTGAATTCATCACGATGTTGAAAACTATACAAACACCACCACCTCAACAAGCTATAAAAGGAGCACATAAATAAGAACTCGAATACTCGTGCCAAATCAATCTATATACTCTTTACTTTATCTTTCTTTAGTTTAGCTTAACATAAATTGTTATTACATAGCGGTTTTGACTATTGTACTTAGGAGTATAAATAAATATCATTAACATTAAGTTGTAGGATCATGTTTAATTGAGTTTCAATTCAATTGATCATATTAACTCGGTCACATCCTATTAACTATCTGCCTTAATCGTTTGTTTTGGTAGACAAATGTAACGCCCTGAAATTCGGGAGTTGAGTATAACTCAACTCCCAAGTTCTAAAACATTACTTATGCAACATATTTAATGATGAATGTATGTTGTCTATATTAGTGTATAAAACATGGGGTAGATTAAGCCAAATCAGCAAACATAATTCAAGGACAAGTAGAATACGCAAGCGAAAGTCCGAAATATATATAGAAACCAATATAAGTCCCTAAGGTATGTATGCTCTGTCAGGTCATAATTACAAGTCGTGTCTCAAAATACATATATCAAAATGTGATCAATCACTACAAACATAGCCCTGAATCCCCGTCAATCAGGACATGGCTCATATGAACCCGCCTGAGAACTGCATGAACGAGAATGCCTCCTCGTTCTCATCAAACTTCGGCTCCGCTTCGCAGGCATCACCATCACCTGCAGTTAAGTTAGAATCTGGTTAGTGTTTAAGCATCATCCCAGAACGTGGGAGTGAGTGATCAACTCAGTGGAACTATACAGCAAAGGTTAATATGTTATCAATTCAATCAAGCAGTAATAATAAAGCAGCACAATCAAACATGTCCTTAATACTCTTGTTAATGCAAGAATGATATGAGGAAATTATGCATGCCCTCACCACAAACTCCCTCTTGTGACAACCTCTAACGATCGCGGCATGAATCACAGCCACTGTACTCTACTCCAACGCCAACGGCACACGCAGTGCAATGTTATGAGTATGATTACTAAGTTCTTATTAGTCCTTTTCATACAACAGGAATGAGAAGTTAAGGTACCTCCCTTATATCAATATCCAAACAATGCTTCATTCTAGGGTCGTCAGTCCTAGACAATCTCATACGATATTATAGTTCTATATCGCTGTAAAGGGCTCGTCACCAATCAATGTAGGCCTAGTATACCTTAGTTACTACGAAAAGGCTCGTCGTCTATTTGCAGTGTCAAGGTATGCTCGAGGTCACTACAGAGGGCTCGTCACCAATCAGTGTAGGCCGACAACACGAATATAGTGTCCCATACCACCATAATCGGCTCACAAGTCTGCGTTGTTCACTGGTTACTACGGGGAGGCTCGTCGCCCCAACGTAAGCCGACAGCTCGACCACGGTGTCACATACCACCATGTTTGGCTCATGAGTCTTAGGGGATCGTGGTACCAAGGTTAATGCGGTTTCATTGGTGAGTTTGGTACCTCAGATTCAAACGGTAGCGTCCAAACATGGTAAACATACATCGGTCAATCGGGTTAATTGACGAGCTCAACTAGGTCAAGCGCACATTGAGTTGATCGACATGCAATGCATAAACACTCCGTGTGGCCTAACTATTGTTGAACATCCCAAGTACGACTCTGATTCGTCAAACACATCCTACGTGGCGAAAATAACCTCAACCACTAGTTTGAGAACAATTACCAATTACCTGGACTGTAATACAATCCCAACTACGTACAATCTCAATAATGGACATTTAAATCAAATCCTACATTCATACGAACATGTTATGAAATATAACTTAAACATGGATACAATATATGGAGGAAATTATACACATAATTAAACAGTTTATGGAGGAAATCATACACATAGTTAAATAGATCTTGGAGGAAATCATACACACAAGCAAGGTAATTGAGATTCGTATCTCAACATCCTTATAAATCACACTTTACTGAATACTAACTCATTCATGCATTTATACAAACACTTAGACTACACTATTCAACATACATCAAGTATGTCGGTCGTATTACGTATTAGGGCAAATCCTTTTGCCAAGGAGTTGTCGCATACATAACAATCATATATCTACGACAAATAATCATGACAATCATAATATCGAATTCCTTACGCATACAAATATTTCAACAAATACATAAAATACCTTATTTACAACATAGGTTAGACATATACGTAAAACAAAATAGATAGTGCATTTGGCATGTGTAATAGCATCCACGTCAAGAATAAATTATTATCTAACATTAAAAGTCTTGAAAACCATAACCTAAAGGTATATAGTCTGCACCTTAAACCGAAAAACGCGTAACGGATATTATTAAGACGTTAAGTCTTCGTCAACGACGGATAGACAACCTAAGGTATGAATTAGGTTAGCTACATCAACACTTAAACTATTCTAAGCTCCAAAACATGTTAGGGTTTGATTGTCTTATCCAAATGTGGAATTAGAATCGTCGGAATAACGATTCAAATAGATGGATTAGGTACGCAGAGGAACTGGGAAGAATTTCAAGATGAAACACCAACTTCTCACTCACTTTCTCTCTCTTTACTCTATCTTATCTTAGCCAGGGTTGAAAATTCGTATGGGATATGTGAGAAAGGGTTTAAGGCCCTTATATAGGCCCAAAACCGACGGAAATATCCCTAGGGCCAAGGTATACTTAGGTTATAACTAAATCGGGCCTTTTCTGATCCAACGGAGCGTTTATGGAGGTCCTCTTATTAAATGCAGACGAACTTAAGCTCACTAATATTGGATCTTAAGCAAGTTAAGTTTTCAGTCTGATCGGGTTTCCAGATCGACCGTGGTGGACCAGTTTCAGTTCAACGGTCACTGAAACTCGATCAGGGCCACAAGTACATAGGCATGTATGGGACATTCCCTTGATCCGAGGGTAACTTTGGGTCAGATTCTGACAGTCAGAATGCTTATAATTGGCACGTAAGCGACACAACTCAGATTACTTAAATTCATATTTAATTTCATAAAAACCTTTGCGTTCTCACACTCTTCATCCGGACTCAAGGAAATAGTCTCTGGACATCGTCTGGTCTTTATTTTCGAGGTGATAGTCAAGTCCAACTAGGCGGTCATAACTGTCTAAGTTCATTGCTATCAGACTTTTGACGTGCGGTTCAAGTCCGATACGAAGTTTCCGAATGCTTTCGGGAGCAACTGGGTTTAGAGTTGGATCGTAGATTTTAGGGTAATGTAGCGTTAACAATTCTATAGGTTTTGAGTCTTGCAGATTGTATTTAAAGTGGTTGGTGCTAAATTCACAAGTAATCTAGCTTAGCGCTAGTTAACTCACGTTAAATATTCTAAAGGATTTGGTTCTAAAGGATTTCTACTAGAGGTGATACTCGAATTTTTATACGGATTTTTCCAGGACGTTACAACAAATAAAGTATTTATCTTAGTTTAGTTTTTCTTTTATTTATTTATTTAGATATTTATTACATTGTTGATCATAATGGACTATATATTTTAAATATTAATAAAGTTAGCATTTTTTATTCTATGCATTTGTACATTTTTAGCCATTTAAGAGGTGTACAAACTTAAAAATTTGGTGAAAGAAAAAAAAATTCATTAAGGTCGTAGATTCACATCTATTTTTGCAAGGAAAAAATGAACTTAATTAGAAGAGTTAACACATATCTTTTCACAGATCGTTTAATCACATCACAAGAGAGGATAGCTAGATCTCGATCCAGTTTCTAATTTGTTAATCTCAATGCGGGGAACACCAACTATTTAATCAAAATCTTAAAGTTGAATAGGCCTTGATACACTCATGAATCTTATCCTCATACGAACAACCAATTCCGGCCCTCATTTACACGTGTGGCCTGATTAGATTAAATTAGCAACAACACTCTAGATGTACACTAATCAGTCATCTAGGATGATATTTCAGTGTAATTATTTGTTTATAAATCATCTAGAGTGGGCCCCACTGTTTGGACGGCTTGATTGAATTAAAATCATTCCACATGTACGACTCACTGCATGAGCATGAACCATCACACTCTATCAGAGATTCAAAGTTTTTTATCCAAAACAAGTGATTCTTTCATCCTAACCGTTCATCGGATGTCCACAGTCAAAAGGGCGATGAATTTTTTTGCGCAATTGCTGGTTTATAAGTCATATAGAGTGAGGCCCACTATTTGGATGGTTAAATTGAGAAATTCCAATAGTCTTATTTCAACTAACAAATAGGTCTGATTTTATCTTTTTTATTATAATTTAAGTAGTGAGTTCCATGGGTTTTGTTTGTTTAATTTGAATTAATATATGCCACGCATACTAATTTTTAGTACTCTTGCTGCAACATGGACACGATTGGCTTGTAACCGAAAACCGCATAAAGTTCATGCCATTGAAGATAGGTGAAGCCTACCTTGATGTTCATGAGAAATTCACTCGGTCCATCCATTTTTCCAGATCATATAAAAAAACAACACGAGCTAGAAAAATGAGGTAGATTCAAAACTCAAAGGACTCACACACACACAAATGGTGGGTCCCACCAATGGAACATTTGTGGGCCTGGAGTTTTAAATTGGTCTGGTAATATTTTTGTGTATTCAGTTCATCCCGATGGAAATGGCCTAATGAATGGTTTGGATGGCATATAAACATCATGATGGACCCTAGAAAGGTTTCGTTGGTAGGCATTTTCATGTCTACTTTTTCCTGTCATGTGGCCCATTTTGGTTCTGGATTTGTCTCATTTTTGGGCAAATGCCCTCACAAACATCACGACAGACCCCACCTAGCTTCAGTCCACAAAAACTTCTTGTGGTCGAGATTGCAGGAAATCTGCTTCCCTCCTCCAACCATAGACACGGATCCTTACTCTTGCTCCGGTGGAAGACTCTCAGGAGTTTCAACACTCGGTCAAGGGTTCGAGTATCCATAGGTGGTGAAATCCTACTAAGGTGTGAGTGTGTGGGGGTGTGTACGATGTGTGTTAAAAAAAAAAAGAAAAAGAAAAAAAAAAGAGGATGATTTATTGAGGTGGTGAATGTTTTGAAAATAAAACCCACGAGCTAATCTATTTATTACTTTTTCTATAGTTTATTCACTGCTCAACTATTTTAATTTTCATCTGTCAATTTAATGGACACAAATGAGATGGATATGATTGTCCAATAGAAGTTATTTCTGACATATACACCATCGATGCTAGGGACATGCATATAGATGGACATGATTTACAAATCACACTCACAGGTGACCCTGTGGAGAGATGGCTCTACCGTACTACGCTTCTTCCATCTCCAGAGTATCAACTCCCTTCTTACAAGTGGGGGGGGGGTGGGTGGAGGAGCCGTTTTATCTGTTTGGAACGGACAAGTCCTTAAATATCTCTTCCATGGGGCAATCATAAGTTCTCAATTACTGGCCCACAAACAAGGGTGTCCTATGGCTCAGGTAAGCCAATCGGCTTGGGCCTGGCCCATCATGGAGACAATTGGGCTGACTCTAGCCCAAGCCAAGATAGAAATATCGTGTGATGGACATGCGAATATTATGTAAAGTGGGTTACGAATAATTTCAAGGCCAAGATGGACCAGAGGAGGGCCGATCGGAGGCGAAAGTGATCCAGACCGTCGGAGCCTTAAAATAGGCATATCTTGCACATCAGAATGAATTATTCAACATATAATATATGATTTTGGGGAAGGAGAAACTATTTTATCCAACTAACCCCGATATGATGGGTTGCCCACGCCGAATTTGCAAGATTACATCATATTGACGGTTGAAAGTCCTTTTTAATTCTGTTTTTACTATTTATAATAAGTTTTAGTTCGATCATAACTTTTGATCTATTGAGTTTTAGGAGTTGTGTCCAACATGAAAAGCTCTTAGAAAAATTAGGAGAACAACATATTTAGGCCAAATATGACACTAGTTTTAGCCGAAAACCATGAGGTCTAGTGAAAATTATGATCGTTAATAAAATAGTTAGTTTACTATTTATAGTAAGTTATGGTTTTAGGGAGGTTAAATTGTTGTTTGATTTTGAAACTTTTTCTAGGGTTCATATCACTATTTAAGAGATTGTAAACTCATTTATTTTATCATCAATTAATTTATTTCTGATTTTATTATAATTTATTTCTATTTTATATATCTCGTCGTGAATTTGAGGAATTTTCATGAGGAGTCCAGAGAAGCTCCATATATTCGAAGTTATTATCCCTTTGAGGAAGACGTAATTATCCCCTTGAAGAAGACGGTGATAGACCTCATCACGCCCATCCCTGTGTCATAATACCATTTTTTCCTTACGCCCATGTAAACCGCTCATCATTGGTGGGACGCCGACGGAGGCTTTCCTCTAGAGAGGTTGCACTAATCATCTCAACAAGAGTGTTAGAGGAACGATGATAATGGACTTAGGCTTAAAAGGTGGCCCATTTTGAATTTGGGTCATAGTCTTACGCTCGGGCGGGATATCTTGAGCCCAGCCTGGGCTGATTCTGACTTGGTCTAGCGAGAAATCGACGCCCCTATCTATAGATGGATGGTTGGCAAGATAAACTTAAAATAGTCCACATTCATCTAAAGTAGCTTCTTCTACACTAAAATCATACATGACACGTCGGATAACTCATTCTAGTTTGCGAGATATGCTCATTTTAAGGTTTTGACAGTTCGGATCACTTCCACCTCTGATCGACTATTTTCTAGTCCATCGTGACCATGAAATTGTATGCGACCCGCTCTACATCAACCATTCACCTTACATCTACGTTATCATTCCATTGCGTTGATTTTGACCCGGCTTGTTGCAATATTTATGTAAGATCTAATATAATTATTAGATATATAGTTCAATATTAGGCCCATAGAAGAGATAATCAGGCGACTTGTAATTCTAATTGGCTATGCTAAAGGAAATAGTTAGAAGAGAGACATACGATTTTATCTTACATTGCCCACTATAATAATTATATGAAATCCGATCTAACCATTAGATTTTGCATAAAAATTTAAACCTGTGGCCCAACAAGCATACCCATCTATTATACACACGATACACACTAATGAAAATAGTTTGGAGAGCTAGTATTTTTGTACATTGCTTTCAATCATGTGGTCCACCTTAATCTCGGGTGGAACCCATATTTTGGCCTTTAACCTAATATAAAATGATACAACTAGTGGTCAGGGTGAATTTTTATTAATTATTACAGTGGCATCCACCTAAGCCCCTTACCCATTGTCCAAATAAGGGTATTGGAATAATAATTACGGATTAAAAAAATTTACAAACGATTTACATTATATAATATTTTTTTAAAAGACTTTCAAAAAGTTACCTCATTAATTTGGAGTAATTATCAATCTATTACCTTCAGCTGCATTGAGAGTAAACGCATGGTTGGCTCCAGTGGGCCTCAATGAAATGTTCATGTAAAATCTCCTTGTCCACCAATTTCATTAACTCATATTAGGCCAAAAGACTAAAAATCAGCCTCATTAATGATTCAAGTGAAGTACACAATGAGAAACATTGTACACTGCAACCCTAGCCCTCCTAGATATTTCCATTAGTATGTCTTTCATGATTTTGTCTAAAAAAATTTGTGTGGAATCTAATGATTAGAGTAGATTTTATATAAGTATCACTGGTGGTCCCTTAAAAATCAAGGCTGGGCATCTCTCTCAAATGTTTCTTTGCTGTGGTCCACTAGAATTGTAGATAAGCTTGATTTTTTTATTTTTATTTTTTGCCTCAGAGCCTCATATGATATTAAATCTCGAATGGTTGGAGTGAATCTTAAGAAAGTAATCAAGCCTAGAGTCTTATGCAAATCCTTAATACTCTGCATCGATTCCCTAATGGGGGTGGCTAACGGTGAAGTCTGAACTGACAGTGGGGTGTACTAAGAAGCTAATAAAAAAGTCTTTGATACTCTGTAAAGTCGCAAGGAGATGCACCCAACTTAGATTTTTGATGGGGCCATCATGATTTTTGTGTAACAACTTTTTTGACCATTAGATGTCCAATTCTATTCTAGGCTCAGATAAAAAAAGAAGTCAGAATGACTTGTGACTCAGATGAGCCACAAAAAAATAAAAATAAAAATTGAGAGAGATATATACCCTTGATTTTTTACAAGGCCCATCATGATTATTATATAAAATTCACTCCAATCACTAAATGCCACACAAATATTTAAGCATGAGGCCTAAAAATAAGGTCCATCGGTGATTCAAGTGGGTCATACTAAGAAAAATAGTTTAAAAGGTGATAATTGCTCTGTACACTATTTCCATGACGTGGCTCTTCTAAATTACATATGAGAGTTATTTTAGGTCCTTGGCCTAACATGAGCTGAAACACTTGGTGGTGACGATGAATTTTACATCAACATTATGGTTGGACCTACCCAAGCAACCAGCCCATTTGCTCCCACAAACACCCAACCGGCCGATAGATGTTGTGGATGTAGTAGGAAGATAACAATGACAATTATTGAGGTAGATATTTGAAAATTTGAAAATGTTCCAATTTATAAATTCCATATTAATGATATAGTTTTTTGTAAGTTTTCCTTTATTATTACACAAGACGAAAGGTAAACACAAATATCATTTTGTTTCAAGATGACATCCAATCACCATTTTTTCTTATGAAGTGGCCCACTTAAGGGCATGACCATTTTATGTGTTATATCCACGCCTTCTTCTATTTTGTCAGCTCATTTTAAGTTCATAGCCACAAAAATAGGGCAGATCCAATCTCAGGTGGACCACATAGTAGGAATTGAACTTCTTAGGGTCACAAGTTTTATATCAAGCTGCTATTTTTGTTTTCTCTTTACCCATGTTTGTATCACCTTACTATAAACAAACGTTACAGTTAGCCCTAGAAAGTTTTTAACGGTGTGCATTCAATCACCACTATTTTCTTGTAGTGTGGTCTACTTAAGATTTGGATCTATCTCATTTTTGTGATGATGCCCTAAAGTGAGCTGGAAAAGCAGATGGACGATGTGGATATGCAACATACACATCAAGGTGGACAAGTAAGGGTTTCATCTGCTAAGAGGTTACCTTTGCCTCACCTAATACGTTCCAAAAATTTAACCATTCATCTGATAGGCATCAATTGGATGGTTCAGATTACTTGATTGATGCGATTTTAAAGATATACTATATGGACAACATCCCCCACAGTTTGGATATCTAGTTAACAAGTGAGACCCAGGAGGTTTACATGATCCGATCGTTGATATGATTGGCCTGACTGTAGATGTCTCATGCACCAAACATTACATTATCCTTTGGCCCGTGCATCTGATACCATACACAACCGGTGCAAGATAGCACATGTCAGTAGCAGCAAAAATTAGTTACAAGGATTGTGTCCTACCCACCTGAACTAATCATGAATGTAAAATGTTATTTTTTATTTTTTTCATATTATATGAATTGCTTATCGTACATGTCACTGTACACTTGTTATCAAAATATATGACATGTGTGTTATCATACATTATATTATATAACTGTTTACACATCTAATAATTATATATTATATTTTTATTATAAATTCAGGGTTCTTTTATATGAAATATTTGTGAAATATTAAGGTGAATTATTACATAATATAATATATAATTGATGTATATATTATAACCTAAATATATTGACCATGGGTATAAATATATGACATTGTGCATAAACTATGTCACTAATGAGATGTATAATATTATCGGTGATTATTTATATAATATTAGGATGTATTATATTATTAATAATCGATTATAATTATACATATTGTATAAAATTATATATCAATGTAATCTGTTTATAATATTATATTAATAAACAACATGAATATCACAATAATAACACATTACGATATAATATTACATATTAGCTGTATATTAGTAACATTTGAATGAGTTTAGAAATGTTTATATATCAAATAAATTTATATAAAATACATACCAATAATTATAATATTTATAATATTTAAATGCACATATTAATTATATCAGATAATATTATGTCACTATTATCCGTGTATTTCACATTGACATATTAAAAATTATTATTAAATATTATTATAATAATTATATCATAATATGATTGTTATGCTAATATATTATAATAGATGAATTATAAACATAAATTTACTATATAATACTTATTATAATTATATCTTTATAATACATATTATAATGGAAATGTTTAGTCTATTACATGATATAATATTAATATAATTATAATAACATGTGAGTATATTAATAATATGTTCAATAATATAGTGAATTTGCATATAATATAATATAATATAATATAATCATATGATTATATTTACATAATAATATATCATGTTATTTAATAATCACTAAAACTAAATATATTATATAATTATTATATTTATGATTAATATAGTCATACGTATTTTAATAATAATGTAATATTATCAAATCATAAAATGATTATATTAATTATATTGTATATTATATACTCACTATGTATTATATGGTAATATATAACTATCATATGCAAATACATAAATATAGCTTATATATTTATGATGTAATTATAATGTAATTGTACCCCATTATAATGATACATATTAATGGGATAATTATACTATTACCCCATGAATATAATAATATAATATATTTAATGGGGTATAAATTGTATATTATGTAATAATGATCATTATAACAATAATATAGTGATAATTATATATTATAGTATAAGATTATAATAATATATTATGTTAATATTATACTATTAACATAATATTAATATTATGTGAATTATATAATACTTATACATATTATCATATTAATAATAGTCGAGTATGTAAATTATAATAATTCATAATATGTAACTAATAATATATAATTAATGGTACTATGAATCACAATAATAATGTCATATTATTATTATATATCATGTGATTGTTGTAATAATAGTGATAAACATATTATAATATTAGATAATTATGTGATTTCATAAGATGTATATTATATTACGTAAATATTGATAGTTAAATATGATATAATATCACAAGTTGTTTATATAATAGTAATGTATTATATGTATTCAAGTACCATAATATGTACTGTATACATAGTAATTGATTTAGATTATGTGTATTCATGTGTTTAGGCACAATATTAAGGTAATTACCTAATATGTATTGGTGATATGTATAATTATTATATCAATATCACATCAATATATATAATATATTATTAAAATGATATAATAATGATTTTCTAAAAATATATTATATAATAATGAAAATAATATCACTTAGGTAACTATATCATAAACGTGATTTCTTTTCTTTCATCGGCTTCTTTGTCCGATTTCTTCTTCTTAGTAACTCTATTTTCTCTATACGCGATTTGAACAGTAGATTAAATCGATCACATCAAATGAAGTTATATAGGTGCAAGCGATGCTGGATTTACATTGTCTCAAAAGATCAGTTCACTGTTGGAGTATTTCCTCAAACATTTTCATTTATTTTTAAAATTTACATTTATTGAGTCTTTATTATTAGATTAAGTTTTTATTACTTTTGAATCTTTATATGAAATTATTAAATTGATCAACATGTCCTGTCATAATTTCCATTAGTTGATACGATTGGCAGAACATCTGGACTGTGAATTGAATTTGATCACAGATCAAATGCTCTATTAGTGTATTGAATGCAAGATGCCCATCGTCTCAAAAGATCAGACTATTTTTTAAATATTTTCTCTTATTATTGTATTAGGTTTTTTATTACTTTCAATCTTCGTATGAAACAATTGGATTGATTAATAACATATTTTGTCATAATTTTCATTTACAATTGAAATTTTTTTATATGTGATTTCTTTAAATCATGATTTTTTAATGTGCAATTTTTCAGTAAAGCTCATGTACACGCTACGTAGAAGGTTTAGAAAATGGATTGGTAACTCCCCTGCCACTAGCCTAATGCCATTTTAACAAGGCCAGTCCAGCACGTACATGAGCTTTCTGTAGCAAAACTCGATCCCTTGAAATCTGATAATTCATTTATATATGCATATATTAGAATGACATGTAGTTAAATTTTAATTTCATTTGTGGTTTGCATTTGTAAGTTGTAAGTTTTATTTCTCGATAATACATTTCGAAATGGGGTTGTCAATGTGCCAACTCATGGCTAAGCAAAAAATAAAATTGAATATCTCAACCCATAAGCCTGCCCCAAATATTTCAAATTTAGGTCGAAGTCAACCCCATGTGCTGCCCATTGATAACTCCATTTGAAAAATATTACAAAAATTGAGAGTTGACTAATTTCACTCGGGGCTCATTTGGAATAGTAAATTAGGGTAAATTTATCATTAAATAAGCAATGATTACTTAAAATAAGCATTTTTCAAGATGTCATCTCAATTCCATTTTGGAGCAGTTAAAATTCATTTGCATTAGTAAAAAACTGGTGGTCTTTGTTTGAGGTAAATGCAGGCGGCGTAATCTCCTCTCAGAGACCATTCAACCAAACATGCAAAGGGTCCACACGGTTGTAAACATGTAAATAATAAAAGAGGTTACAATTCTCACTTGTACAATCTGTATCCAAACAACGTAGCGCTACATAACTGCAAGGTCAAACTCGACAGACTTTAGGGTTAAAGTAAAATATATTAAAATAATTACTAATGTATCATATAATTCTTATATAAATTACCAATACAAACAGGTCCTCAAAGTATCTACAGCATGAATAAATTTTAGTAAAAAAGAATGCAAGTTGCTAATACGTTGATCTTGTCAGTAGTCATACACTTGCCTAAAAGATTAAGCCATGCATGGGAAGGTATGAACTAATTCAGATTATTAGTTCATACAACTGTTACGTGCTCTTCCCTCTACAAACTCCAAGATTTCAAGAATCGTTCGATTTTTCCTTCTCAGTAACTTCATTTTCTCTCCACACACATCTTCCCTTCCATCGGCTTCGATTTAATCTGATGAGACGATGTAAATTCGACATCAGGAAAGATGAGTGTGGAGAGAAAATGGAGTTCACGCTCCGGTAACTCTAATTTCTCTCCACGCTCATCTTCTCTTTCATCAGCTTTTACGTCCGATTTCTGTCTCAGTAACTCCATTTTCTCTTCACGCGATTTGCACAGTAGATTGAATCGATCAGATCGAATGGAGTTTTATGGATGCAAACGATGCCGAATTTATATCGTCTCATCAGATCAGTTCATTGTTGGAGTATTTCCTCAAACATTATCGTTTATTTTCAAAATTTACATTTCTTGAGTCATTATTATTGATTGAGTTTTTATTACTTTTGAATCTTTATATGAAACCAATAAATTGATTAACATGTCTTGTCGTCATTTCTATCAGCTGAGACGATTGGCAGAACATTTGGACTAAGGATCGAATTCGATCACAGATCAAATGCTCTATTGGTGCACTGAATGCAAGATGTCCATCATCTCAGCAGATCAGAGCATTTCTTGAATATTTCCTCTTATTATTGTATTAGGTTTTTGATTATTTTCAATCTTTGTATGAAATAATTAGATTGATTAATAACATGTTCTGTCATGATTTTCATATACAACCGTAAATTTTTTATATGCGATTTCTTAAAATCATGATTTTTCAACATGCAATTTTTCAGTAAAGCTCATGTACATGCCACGTAGAAGGTACGAAAAATGGATCGGCTACTCCCCTGCCACTAGCCCAGTGCCATTCTAGCACGACCACTCTAACACGTACATGAGCTTTCTGTAGCAAAACTTGACCCCTTGAAATCTGATGATTCTCTTATGTATGCATATATTAGAATGACATGTAGTCAAATTTCAATCTCATTTGTGGTTTGTATTTCCAAGTTTTAAGTTTTATTTCTTTATAATGTGTTTCAAAATGGGGCTGTTAATAGGACAGGCCAAGGCCAAGCAAAACACAAAATTGAATATCCCAGCCCGTAAGCCTGCCCCAAATAGTTCAAATTTGGGTCGAAGCCAACCTCAGGTGCTGCCCATTGACAACCCCATTTGGAAACTATTGTAGAAGTTCAAAGTCTACTAATTTCAATTGGGGCCTATTTAAAATAGTAAATTAGGATATATTTACCATTAAATAAGCAATGATTACTTAAAACAGGCATTTTCCAAGCTGTCATATCAATTTCACTTTGGCGTAATCTCCTCTCAGAGACCATTCAACTAAACATGCGAAGGGTCCACATGGTTGTAAACATGTAAAGGATAAAAAAGGTTGCAATTCCCACTTCTACAATCTGTATCCAAACATCATAGCTCTATGTAACTGCATGGTCAAACTCGACTGACTTCAAGGTTGAAGTAAAGCATATTGAAATAATTTTTAATGTACCATATAATTCCTGTATAAATTACTAATCCAAATAGGCCATCAAAGTATCTGGAGCATGAATAAATTTCAGTAAATAAGAATGCAAGTTGCTAATAGATTGATCTTGTCAGTAGCCATACACTTGCCTAAAAGATTAAGACATGCATGGGTATGTATGAACTAATTCAGATTATTAGTTCATACAACTATTACATGCTCTTCCCTCCACAAATACTTTTCGAGCTAAAAGATTCCATTTCTTCCCATACCCTTCTAACTACAAGATTATTCAATTTCTTCCCGTACCCTACGAACTCAAAGATTTTAAGAATCGTCCGATTTTTCCTTGTCAGTAACTTCGTTTTCTCTTCATGCTCATCTTCCCTTTCATTGGCTTCGATTTGATCTAATGAGATGATGTAAATCCAACATTAGGGAAGATGAGCGTGGAGAGAAAATGGAGTTACCGGTAACTCCATTTTCTCTCCACGCTCATCTTCCCTTTCAGCGGCTTCTACGTCCGATTTCTCCTTCTTAGTAACTCCATTTTCTCTCCACGCGATTTGAATAGTAGATTGAATCGATTAGATCGAATGGAGTTCTATGAGTGCAAATGATGCTGGATTTACATCGTCTCATCAAATCAATTCACTGCTAGAGTATTTTCTCAAATATTTTCATTTATTTTCAAAATTTACATTTCTTGAGTCTTTATTATTAGATTGAGTTTTTATTACTTTTGAATCTTTATATGAAACCATTAAATTGATTAACATGTCCTGTCGTCATTTCCATCAGTTGAGACGATTGACAAAATATCTGGACCGTGGATCGAATTCTGGAAAACTCCAGATTTTGGCCAATCTGGGATTTGACGTCCTTAGGCAGTGGGTCAATTAAAACACCTGAAAAATCGTTCAGAACCCAATTCCATAGCCAAAGAAACCACTTAGGATTAATTCCTTTAGAAATTAAGCGTAAGTTAGCTAGCGCAACGCTGGAGTAGCTGGGAAATAGTTCCTGATCACTTTAAATACGTTCTACAAGACCCAAATCGAGTAGAACCAATGACTCTATAATACTCTATAACCTTGGACCAAACTCTAAGCTGGTTTGTTCTCTAGACCACTTTGAAATTTTGTATTGGATCTAGACCGCGCGTCGAAAGTCCGATACCTGCTATCTTAGACCGTTAGAACCACCTCGCTGGACTTGACGATCATTTCGAAAATCAAGTCCAACCGATAATCACAGGCTATTTCATTGAGTCCAGACCGAAGAGAGTGCGAATAGGGACAGATTTGGAATTTGAAATTCGAATCTGGCACACGACTTGACGCGTCAGTATTAAGCGTTCTGACCGTCAAAATTCAGCCAAATTACACCCTCGGATCAGAAAAAATTTCTATTTCATACTATGAGATTTGCAGACCTGATCTACGTGCGGTGACCGCTGAACTGAAACTGGTCCGCCACGCGCGATCTGCGAACCCTACCGGACTGAAAACTTAATACATGCTAGATCTGGTACGCATGAGCTTAAGTCCGATCGCATTCGGCCAGGGGACCACCAGAAAGTATCTTTTGGACCGAAACAGCCCCGAATTGGATATGCGCTAAGTAAACTTCGTTCCCGAGCCTATTTCGGGCGTTTTTAAGCTTCTAAAAGGGGTTGAAACCCTCACTCCTCTCTCCCATCCGAAATTGCAAAAAGCCCTAGATTGGGAGAGAGAAAAGGAGAGAGTTTGTGAGAGAGAGTGGGAGTGATTTTCCTGCCACCTGCTGCTGCTGCTGCACGTGCTTAGGCGACGCACTCCGATCACTTTTCCGGTGATTTCTCTGCATTTTTAGGTAAGAAATAACCCTAGAAAGTTGCTGATTTGATGTTTCTTCCGTTCCATAGCTTGATAGTTAATAGATCTTGTAAATCAAGTTCTCTATTCGCCGTAGACGAAGCGTATACGCTCCGTTCGAAACGACACGTTTATAAGAGACAAGGTGCGGATTTTAGACGCTTTGATTGACTATTTTCAAAGCTTTTAATGTCGTTTAATAGTAGATTATCGACGGCATCGCCGTTTGACATGTACAACATGCTGTCCGTTTCCTGTTTCGTAAACCGGCGAAGAATATGAGATTTAGGGCATTTTAGTCATTTGTAGGAAGTACTGTTTTCATGCATATTTTGCTGATGTGATTGACATGGTTTATTATCGCATTAAAGTGTTAGGAATGCGTGCAATATTAGTTTGGCGAAGAGATTCGCCTAATTGCGCACTTCGGGTCGACATACTATATGTAGACTTAAGTGTGTAGTGTAAGTATTTGTATAAATGTTTGTATTAGTATGTATTGAACTAAATGATGTTATGGATTAGTTTGAGATTAGTTTCTCAATTAATATGCTGGTGTAAATGGTTTCCTACATGTTAGCCATATGCATGATTTCATTATATGAATGAAATGCATGTGCTTGATGATTCACTTAAGTTGTATGTTATAACATGTGCTTGATGATTTCATTATGATTTAGTTTGAGATTGAATTCTCAATTAATTTGCTGATGGAAATGATTTCCTTTATGTTGGCGATATGCATAATTTCATTATATGTATGAAAGGCATGTATCAGGTGATTTTCTTAAGTGGTATGTTACAACATGTGTTAACATGCTCATATGGTTGTATTTCATTTTCAATACTTTCACATGCTTTGCCGATGTGATTCCACATGCTTGGGACTATACTTAGTCCAGGCAGTCGATAACCGAGCGAATTCGTGGTTAGCTTATCTTCGCCACGAACGACGCGTCGATGAACGCGAGCCGTGTTCTGGAGTTGGCGGCAGTGGTTAGGCCACATGAAGTGTTTTACGCACTTCATGTCGTTCAACTTGAGATGCGATCGTCTTAGTCGAGCCCGTCAAGTAACCCGACTAACCATTGTATTTTCACCCTGCATAAGTCATAACTGTTTGAACCTAGGGTACTGAACTTACCATTGTAAACCCTGTTAACCATGGTACCTTGATCCACGAAGACTCATGAGCCGGGCATGGTGGTATGGGACACCGTGGTCGTGCTGTCGGCCTACGCTGGGGCTACAAACCTCCCCATAGTGACCAGTGAGTACCTAGTCTCGTGAGTAGATTATGATGGTATGGGACACTATATTCTTGCTGTCGGCCTACATTGATCAGGCGACGAGTCCTTTGTAGTGACCGCGAGCGTATTATGAGTCTACGGGAGGCGACGACCCTTCAGTAGCAGTAGAGTACAGTAGGCCTGTATTGATAAGGTGATGGGGGAGCGGAGCAACGAGTGCGTGCAACAGCCCTGACAGCCCTTGCAGCGACCTACAAAATATACATCGTATGAGATTACTAGGAGCGACGACCCTAGACAGGATTTGTGTTGGGATTGATACAAGGGAACTACCTTAGTTTCTCAATCCTGCTGTTTGAATGGACTAATAACAACTTGAAAATCATATCACCATAACATTGCATGTGCCTGGAAGATGTGGAGCACTTGAGGGACGATTGCATGCCGCGGTCGTAAGATGGTGCCGTATGAGGGAGATCGTCGGTGAGGACATACATCACGTCATGTCATAATTGCATTAACAACAGTATTAGGAATGTTTGATTTATTGCTTACTATTATCGCATGATTGATTTGAGAACATGTTAATCCTTACTCTATTATTCCACTGAGTTAGCTACTCACTCCCACGTTACGGGACGGTGTTCCTGAACACCCACCAGACCCTTTTGTGATTGCAGATGATGACGCGGCCTGTGAGGTGGAGCTGGACTTGATGATGATGAGGAGGATCCCTCCTTTATGCGTGTTCTGATTGACGGGATTACATGGAGGTTGATTAGATGTCTTGACACTTGTCATTTTATATTATTAGAGCACTCATGTATATTCTTTCTGTTTACTTTTGGAGCATACATGTATGTATATAACCTGGTAACATGTTCACACTCTGGAGATATACAACAGTTTATATATGTTATACATACTATCACAGTCTTCCGCTGGTTAATTTAACTGTCTCTGGAGTATGATATGCTGTTCTGGCGTAATATCACTCATGTTTAATACATTAACACAGACAACATTCAATCATACATATTTATGTTGCATAAATAACGTTTTGGAACTCGGGAGTTGGGTTTTCACTCAACCCCCTGATTTTTGGGATGTTACAAATTCAATCACAGATTAAATGCTTTACTAATGCATCAAATGCAAGATACCCATCGTCTCAGCAGATCAGAGCATTTCTTGAATATTTTCTCTTATAATTGTATTAGGTTTTTGGTTACTTTTAATCT
Organism: Magnolia kwangsiensis; assembly: GCA_037074715.1. Classification (NCBI taxonomy): domain Eukaryota; kingdom Viridiplantae; phylum Streptophyta; class Magnoliopsida; order Magnoliales; family Magnoliaceae; genus Magnolia; species Magnolia kwangsiensis. Next base: position 87,545,917 of record CM073586.1, read on the forward strand.
TCGTATGAAACAATTGGATTGATTAATAATATTTTCTGTCGTGATTTTCATCCACAACTGCAAATTTTTTATATGCGATTTTTTGAAATCATGATTTTTCAACATGCAATTTTTCAGTAAAGCTCATGTACACACCATGTAAAAGGTTCAGGAAACGGATCGACTACTCCCCTGCCACTAGCACAGTGCCATTCTAGCACATCCTGTCCAGCACGTGTAAGTTTGTCTGAATGTGGAAGTTCCAGAGATCGACTATGCACAGGTCATGAAGATCAAGGGTTCAGATGACTTACTTAGATGAGACGCCACCATGGAAGCTGGATTAGAATACCAGAATACCAGAATTCCTGCAGAGCTTAAGATCTTCTTCTGCTTCACAACCTTTTTACAATTCACAAGATGGGACTCGAATTCTGCCGTGTGGTGTAGGATCGGGGACCCAGTTCTCTTTTATAGAGTCTGTGGAGAGAGAGTTTGAAACCCATCACAACTCTCTCTCCCATGCTCCACATTGTAGCATCCTAGTTCAACTTAAATTGCTGTCTGCGTAAGACAGCTATAATATTCTAGTCCTAGAACGCAAAGCTGTGCAATTAGAGTTACGCAACGAATCACCTGAAGTGGGGCCCACTGGTCTACTCAATCATCCAGTCCAACTGAATGACAATCCAGAGCGTTGATCAGTAAGGTCCACTAAATAGAGTTTTGACATGCTCCCACTTGGGCCTCATTGAGCAACGTCAATGATAGTCATATAGAATAATTTTGAAAATAAGTTTTGATTTTTTAAGAAAATATCCAAATGGTTAACTAATGAAACAGTTAGACAGTATGAGTAATTCTATTTAATCTGGTCCATCAAGACTGTCAGTATCGAAACGTGGTAGTCATCACAACATTTAATTTAGGTGAAGTAAGACTAAGCACGATCACAATTACTTTCAATCTTAACGACATAAATCACGAATTAGGAAATGTAGTATAAGGATTACACACTTTAGTGTGATGATATGTGCCTATCCTTAAGAGGTCTTAAAGCTTTTACATGTCTCCAGTGAGACACGAATGTAGTTCTACTTATTCAAAATTTACGCACATATATAGAGAAGCAGAAATAAATCTTTATATCAAAATCATCCAAACAAACTGTATAAAATGAGATCTTTAAGTGTCTGTGAAAATCAAAGTATGCTTAACTCCCACTAATTGAAAACATCTGTGTGATCAATGACTCCCATGGATGTTACATGCTCCTGAAATGGCGTGATAGGGAGTCCTTTATCTAGCGGATCTACAATCATCTGCTTAGTGCCGATGAATTCCATGGACACTTGATGATTATGAACTCTTTCCTTTAGAACAAGATACTCGATGTCGATATGCCTCGATCTTGACGAATACTTGTTATTACTAGAGAAGAAAATAACAGCTGAATTATCGTAAAATATCCACAATGGTTTCGGGATATGCTCCGGTACCCACAAACCTGAGAAGAAACTCTATAACCATAGTGCCAGATTAGATGCCTCATGGCAGGTAAAAAATTCAGCTTCTATGGTGGATGAGGCTATGGTAGACTGTTTCACGCTTTTTCACGACACAACTCCTCCCACCATCGTGAAGATGTATCCTGAAGTAGACTTCTTAGTATCAACGCAGCATGCGAAGTCTGCATCTGAATATCTGATCAACTCCAACTGATTAGATCTTCTGTATGTGAGTCCGAAGTCTTTCGTTCTCCGAAGATACCATAATACTTTCTTTGCAGCTATTCAATATTGCATTTCTGGATTAGATAGATATCTTCCCAATATTCCAGTGACAAAGGCAATGTCCTGAGCTAGTAGCTACAAAACCTTCGGGCTGCATCATGTACACATTCTTATTCAGATCCCCATTGAGAAATACAGTCTTTACATCTATCTGATGTAACTCTAAATCCATATGAGCTACAAGAGCTATTATGATCTTGAATGAGTCTTTCTTGGATACTGGTGATAAAGTCTCCTTAAAGTCAATGCCTTCACATTAGTTAAAATCCTTGGCATTAAGTCGGGCTTTTTACCTTTCGACATTACCCTTGGAGTCCCTTTTGGTTTTAAATATCTATTTAGAACCAATCGGCCTTATTCTAGTAGGTAACTCTACAACATCCCATACTTTATTGTCATACATGGATTTCAACTCATCTTTCATGGCATTAAACTAACGAGAAGGATCAACACTTTGTTTGACTTGTGTAAAGGATTTAGGATCTTTTTCCACCCCTATATCAAAGTTGTGCTCCTGTAAGTATATGATGTAATCATCTCGATTTATAGGCCTTCTCTCTCTTTCAAACCTTCTCAATAGTTCAGTTTGTTGGGTCTGATCTTGATTTTCCACATCAGTGGTTTATATATGAGGTTCTACATGGTGTTCTGCAATGACTGCAGAATCGACTGCATTATTAATATTCACATGATCTAGATTGACTATGACTAGAGTTACAATCCTTTGTTCCTCAAATATAAAATTTGTTATGTTCGCGCTCCCACTGTTTTCAGTGTCCTCAATGAATCTAGCATTCCCAGTCTCAACAATCCTGATGGAGTGGGAAGGACAGTATAATCGATAGCCTTTTGATCTTTCTGGGTATTCAATGAAGAAACAATTTACGGTTCTATGATCAAACTTCTTTTCATGCGGGTTATAATTTTTGGTCTCAACAGGACAACCCCAAACATGTAGATATCAGAGACTTGGTTTTCTCCCATTCCACAACTCAAAATGAGTTTTGTTTACTGCTTTGCTAGGAACCGTGTTTAGTATATGAACTACGGTTTTGATCGCCTCACCCCACAAAGATTCTAGTAATGTCAAGTAGCTGACCATGCTTCACACCATATCCATAAGGGTGCGATTGCATCTCTCGGCTCCACCATTCTGCTCTAGAGTACCATGCATAGTGTACTGAGTGACAATGCCATAATCTTGCAGGTATCTAGCGAATGACCCTAGATTGCATCCTGATTCATCATATCTACCATAGTATTCACCACCACGGTCAGATCTGACAACTTTAATTCTTTTATTAAGTTGATTTTTAACTTCGGCCTTATAGATTTTAAAAGCATCCAGGCATCTGATTTCTCATTAATACGGTATAGGTACCTGAAGCGAGTATAGTCATCTATAAAGGTAATAAAATATTTGTGTCCACTCCATGATGCTATAGAGAATGATCTACAAATATTTGTATGTACCACCTCTAATAAACCTACACTCTTGGTTGCACATTTCTTTCTAGTTCTAGTCGGTTTCCTTTTTATACAATCAATGCATACTTTATAGTCAGAGAAGTGTAGAAATTGTAAAATTCTTTCTCGCACAAGCCTATCTAATCTCTCATGAGATATATGACATAGTCGCCTGTACCATAACAAGGAGAAATTCTCATAGTCTAGCCTTCGTTTGGATTCCATTTTATTTCTATGCAAGGTATTAACATTATAGACGTGAGAGGCAGTTTAGTCTAACTGGTATAAGTTGTTTACTATAAAGCTGGTTCCAACTTTAATCAAATTAAAGTAAATACTAAAACTTTTATTTTCAAAGTGAAATGAATATCCCAACTTATCCAAACAGAAAATTGAAACTAAATTGCGTCTTATAAATGACACACAAAATGTATCTATTAAATCCAATAAATAACTAGACTTCAACTTAAGCCTATAGATTCCTATTGCCTCCACGTCTACCTTGATACCATTGCCTACGTATACTGAGCGCTATACATTAGTTGGTGGCCTGGCCTATAGTAATTCCTGCATGGAAGTGCAGATGTGAATAGTAGTTCCTGAATCTATCCACCAAGAATCTGCTGACTCATCGGTTAGATTAGATTCAAAACAGAAAAGAACAGAATAATTACCTTTCTTTATGAGCCAATTCTTAAGCCCTTCGCAGTCTTTCTTTAAATGACTCATCTTTTTGTAGAAGAATCACGGTTTTTCTTTAACGCGTTTACGTTTTGATCCATTTCCTGATTGATTCTCATGGTTTCCAGATGGAGGACCAAATAATCATTATTAGAACTTTGTTTCCTCTTTTCTTTACCTTTATTCCCGTGCCCTTGCCCATGACCTAAGGTCACCATATTAACACTTTAAACTTTGACCATCTGCCTGATCCTATCTTTTTCTTGGACATACTAAGTGATAAGTTCATCCAATGTCCACATGTCCTTCAAAGTGTTATAGTTTATCAGGAACGTGCCAAATTGGGGAGGTAGGTTCTTCATGATCAATTGAACCAGTTGATCATCAGTGAGTACAAGCCCTAGAGAATGGATCTTAGAAACAACCTCGATCTACTCTACAATATATTCACGGATATTGCCTTTTCTGTCATAGGATGAGCGAGTCAATTTATTCAAAAGACTGCTCACCTCAGACTTATTAGATTTCTTGAACCTTTTTCCCATTTCAGTCAGGAAAACTTTGGCCTTATTTGTTTCAGGCATGACGTCCTTCATAGATTCAAAAATCGAATACTTAATGACTTTCAGGCATGTACCATTTGACCTAAACCATGCAACCCATCGATTATATTCAGCTTCAGTGGCATTATCAAATGGTTCTGGCGGTTCTGGTATTATCAGGGCAAGATCTAATTGTAAACACCCTAGTACAACTTTAATGGCATTCTTCTATTAAGCATAGTTAGACCCATTTAGGATAGGGACTTGATGTGTATTAATGGGAATTGAGACTGAAATATAAGAGATACACATATACTCACATTAGTTCATTATTTCACAAAGTAATTTTGTGATTGTAAACAAAGAATATCAGGTAAATTAAATCAATTCAGTTGTTAAGAGAGGCATCAACTGAATCATTCAAGATGAAGATGGACCTAACCATCACATCCAGGTGTGAACCTGTTACATCATCATTATTCCTCCTATGAATGGTAATAATAATATGTCAGTGATCCTCCTGAACATGAAGCTAAGTGATGTCCGTGATGTAAATCTGAGACACTCAACACCTGTGGATGAAGTGAGTCTTACAACCTTACATTACCACCATCATTTACTTCACCCATTCACGAGACTTCCAAACGGTAATCGTTTGTGTTTTCATTACCGTACGCATGAAAATGTGAACGCAAGTGTATGCGATCCTCCTTATCCCAATGTTACAAGTCTTTACTTGTAGAATTTTCATCGATTGAGGTCACTATGGTGGCCAACACAATCGAATCCAATACTACTAATACAAAATGAGGATAACAATTATAATCCTGCCTCATAATGGATTATATCTATATCAGTCTGATGCGGCCCACAAGATGGTCAAAATTGATCATTGAAAAATAGATGAATATCAGAGAAAAATTGTTAGATGTGTTTCGCTCCTCATCATCCAATGGTCCATGTAAGACCATTAATGATGGGTAATGGGCCTAAATTTGTGCTTCATCAGAACTCAATTCATATTATCTATACATCATCCTAAGGCACACATAATTTGGTCAGAATTATCATAAGATAGGCGATAATATTAAACAGTCTATTTAGTTCAAGTTTTGTTCAGATCTAACGTATATGATGTTCAAATTATAGTGTATACACACCCTTGATTGCCCACCTAGTGAATATTCCATATGAGATGCCTACATAATACATAATGGACAGTTTAGATCTATCAATCAATATCCATAATGTAAACATAAAGTTTTCAATGACAACCATATACGGATCCGACACATCAATGATCATGAAAATTCGAGCCTATTAATCTTGTAGAGGATTGAGCCCATGAAGGATCAAGTCCATGAATGTCTTTAGAAGACTAATGGCCTAAGAGTTCAGTAATGGGCTTATATATTTTGTCAGGCCCAGCTCAAAGATCTGGAGAGCGGATCCAATGAAACTGAAATCGGGTCCAGATATCGAATCCAATTAAGCTGGAATCGGTTTTAGGGGGATTATGAAATCGGGTCCGCAGACCCGTCCTCTCATAAGGTTGGTCTCTGACCTAATTCCAGTGGCAAGGAGAAGCAGGTCGATCTCGAACGACTGAAATCGCTGTCCAAAACAGGAGGAAAGAGAGACGAATCTTAGCTCTTCTCCCCGTCCTCCTCATGCAATGAGAAGAGATAGGGTTTCTCACTACTTTGTAATCGACATCGAAAAACAGCGGTTGGGGTAGGGGCATCGGCTGCCATTGACGAAGACAAAAGCTTGAGGCATTAGCGATTTCTCCGGATAGAGGAAGAAAAGGGAGGTGGAGACTCATCACCATCATTCAAATGAACGAGGTTTGTCAATGGCCATTGGTCCAACAGATCACGGTGAGAGGTTTTGGGATAACTGGAATTCGGGAATGGAAATCCCTAATTGAATAATTGGATTTGGGATTTTCAAAATCCCTAATCTGATTTCTGTATTTAGGGTTTCGAATCTAAATCCCTAATCTGAATATATATTTGGGGATCTGGAAATTGAAAACCCAAATTTTCTGATTTAGGAATTCAAAGCCGAAATCCCTAATTTCTCACTGAATTTAAGGGGTTATTTAACTGAAATCCCCAATTCTGAATTTGGGATTCGAAATCCCTAATATTCCTAATTTTAACTGTTTCAAGAATTCAAAAATCCCTGATGTTGATATGATATGAGATTCAAAAATCCCTAATATTGATATGTTTCAGGAATTCAAAAATCCCTGATCTGATCAGATATAGCTGAATTTGATCATCCATATCTATGCACAGATGTCTCTAATACTAACTATAAGTTTATCTGGATGCGGAAGTTCCAGAGATCGGCTGTGCACAGGTCATGAAGATCAAGGGTTTGGATGACTTACCTAGATGAGACGCCACCATGGAAGCCGAATAAGAATAATAGAATACCAGAATTCCTGTAGAGCTTAGGATCTTCCTATCCTTCACACCCTTTTTGTAATTCACAAGATGAGACTCGAATTCTGCCGTGTGGTGTAGGATTGGGGACCCAGCTCTCTTTTACAGAGTTTGTGGAGAGTGAGTTTGAAATCCATTACAATTCTCTCTCCCACGCTCCACATTGTAGCATCCTAGTTCAACTCAAATTGTTGTCCGCGGAAGACAACTATTGCATTCCAGCCCTAAAATGCAAATCTGTGCAGCAAATCACCTGAAGTGGGGCCCACTGGTCTACTCAATCATCCAGTCAAACTGAATGATAATCCAGACCGTTGATGAGTAAGGCACACTAAATAGAGTTCTCACAGCATGAACATGAGCTGTCTATAATAAAACTCAACCCCTTGAAATCTGATGATTCTCTTATATATGCATATATTAGAATGACATGCAGTCAAATTTCAATCTCATTTGTGGTTTGCATTTGCAGGTTGTAAGTTTTATTTCTTGATAATGCGTTTCGAAATAGGACTGTCAACGGGACAGCCCAGGGCCAAGCAAAAAACAAAATTGAATATCCCAACCCATAAGCCTGCCCCAAATAGTTCAAATTTGGGTCGAAGCCAACCCCAGGTGCTACCGGTTGACAACCCCATTTGGAAAATATTGCAGAAGTTTAGAGTCTGTTAATTTCACTCGGGGCCTATTTGGAATAGTAAATTTGGGTATATTTACCATTAAATAAGTAATGATTACATAAAACAGGCGTTTTCCAAGCTGTCAAATCAATTTCATTTTGGAGCAGTCAAAATCCCTTTGAATTAGTCAAAACCTAGTGGTCTCTGTTTAAGGTAAATGCAGGCGGCGTAATCTCCTCTTAGAGACCATTCGACCAAACATGCGAAGGGTCCACACGGTTGCAAACATGTAAAGGATAAAAAAGGATACAATTCCCTCCTTTACAATCTGTATCCAAACAGTGTAGCTCTAAGTAACTGCATGGTCAAACTTGACGGACTTCAAGGTTGAAGTAAAGCATATTGATATAATTGCTGATGTATCATATAATTCCTATATAAATTACCAATCCAAACAAGCCCTCAAATTATCTGGAGTGTGAATAAATTCCAGTAAACAAGAATTCAAGTTGTCAATAGATTGAACTTGTTAATAGTCATACACTTGCCTAAAAGGCTAAGCCATGCATGGGTAGGTATGAACTAATTCAGATTATTAGTTCATACAACTGTTACATGCTCTTCCCTCCACAAAATTTTTTTGGGCTATAAGATTTCATTTCTTCCCATACCCTTCCAACTCCAAGATTATTCCATTTCTTCCCGCACCTTACCAACTCCAAGATTTCAAGAATCGTCTGATTTCTCCTTCTCAGTAACTCCATTTTCTCTCCACGCTCATCTTTCCTTCCATTGGCTTTGATATGATCTGATGAGACGATGTAAATCTTGCATCAGGGAAGATGAGCGTGGAGAGAAAATGGAGTTATCGATTTCTCCTTCTAGGTAACTCCGTTTTCTCTCCACGCTCATCTTTCCTTTCATCTGCTTCTACATTTGATTTCTCCTTCTCAGTAACTGTATTTTCTCTTCATGCAATTTGAATAGTAGATTGAATCGATCAGATTAAATGGAGTTCTATGTGTGTAAACGATAATGGATTTACATCGTCTCATCAGATTAGTTCACCGCTGGAGTATTTCTTCAAATATTTTCATTTATTTTAAAAATTTACATTTCTTGAGTCTTTATTATTAGATTGGGTTTTTAGTGCTTTTGAATCTTTATATGAAACCATTAAATTGATTAACATATCCTGTCGTCATTTCCATTAACTGAGACGATTTACAGAACATCTAGACTGTGGATCAAATTCGATCACAGATCGAATGCTCTATTGGAGCACCGAATGCAAGATGCCCCTCGTCTCAGCAGATCAAAGCATTTCTTGAATATTTCCTTATATTATTGTACTAGGTTTTTGGTTACTGTCAATCTTCGTATGAAACAACTGAATTGATTAATAACATGTTCTGTCGTGATTTCCATCTACACCTGCAAATTTTTTTATATGCGATTTCTTGAAATCGTGATTTTTCAACATGCAATTTTTCAGTAAAGCTCATGTACACGCCATGTAGAAGGTCCAGGAAACGGATCGGCTACTACCCTGCCACTAGCCCAGTGCCATTCTAGCACGTCCAGTCCAGCACGTACATTAGCTTTTTGTAGCAAAACTCGACCCCTTGAAATCTGATGATTCTCTTATGTATGCATATATTATAATGACATGTAGTCAAATCTCAATCTCATTTGTGGTTTGCATTTGTAAGTTATAAGTTTTATTTCTTAATAATGCATTTCGAAATGGGGCTGTCAACGGGCCAGACTAGGGCCAAGCAAAAAATAAAACTGAATATTCCAGCCCATAAGCCTGCCCCAAATAGTTCAAATTTGGGTCGAAGCCAACCCCATGTGCTGCCCATTAACAACCCCATTTGGAAAATATTTTAGAAGTTCCGAGTCTGCTAATATCACTCGAGGCCTATTTGGAATAGTAAATTATGATATATTTATTATTAAATGAGCAATGATTACTTAAAACAGATATTTTTCAAGCTGTCATATCAATTCCATTTTGGAGCAGTCAAAATCCCTTTGAATTAGTCAAAAACTAGTGGTCTCTGTTTGAGGTAAATGCAGGTGGCATAATCTCCTCTCAGAAACCATTCAACCAAACATGCGAAGGGTCTATATAGTTGCAAACATGTAAAGGATAAAAAAGGTTACAATTCCCACTTCTACACTCTGTATCTAAATAGTGTAGCTCTACATAACAGCATGGTCAAACTCGGTGGACTTCAGGGTTGAAGTAAAGCATATTGAAATAATTGCTAATGTACCATATAATTCCTGTATAAATTATCAATCCAAACAGACCTTCAAAGTATCTGGAGCATGAATAAATTCCAGAAAATAAGAATGAAAGTTGCTAATAGGTTGATCTTGTCAGTAGTCATACACTTGCCTAAAAGACTAAGCCAAGCATGGGTAGGTATGAACTAATTCAGATTATTAGTTCATACAACTGTTACATGCTCTTCCCTCCACAAACACTTTTCGAGCTACAAGATTCCATTTCTTCCCGTACCTTTCCAACCCGAAGATTATTCCATTTCTTCCCGTACTGTACCAACTTTAAGATTTCAAAAATCATCCGATTTCTCCTTCTTAGTAACTCCATTTTCTCTCTACGCTCAATATCCCTTCCATTGGCTTCGATTTGATCTGATGAGATGATGTAAATCCATCATAAGGGAAGATGAGCGTGGAGAGAAAATGGAGTTACTCGGTAAATCCATTTTCTTTTCATCCTCATCTTCCCTTTCATCGGCTTCTACGTTCGATTGCTTCTTTTCAGTAACTCCATTTTCTCTCCACGCAATTTAAATAGTAGATTGAATCGATTAGACCGAATGGAGTTCTATGGGTGTAAACGATGTCGGATTTATATCGTCTCATCATATCAGTTCATTACTGGAGTATTTCCTCAAACATTTTCATTTATTTTCAAAATTTACATTTCTTGAGACTTTATTGTTCGATTGAGTTTTTATTACTTTTGAATCTTTATATAAAACCACTAAATTGATTAACATGTCCTGTCGTCATTTTCATCAGCTGAGACGATTGGCAGAACATCTGGACTATGGATCGAATTCGATCACAGATCAAATGCTCTATTAGTGCACCGAATGCAAGATGCCCATCGTCTTAACAGATCAGAGCATTTTTTGAATATTGTCTCTTATTATTGTATTAGGTTTTTGGTTACTTTCAATCTTCATATAAAATAATTGGATTGATTAATATCATGTTCTGTCGTGATTTCCATCTACAACTACAATTTTTTTTTTTTTTGCGATTTCTTGAAATCTTGATTTCTAAACACGGAATTTTTTAATAAAGCTCATTTACACGCCACGTAGAAGGTCCGGGAAACAAATCGACTACTCCCCTGTCACTAGGCCAGTGTCATTCTAGCACGACCAGTCCAGCACTTACATGAGCTTTCTGAAGCAAAACTCGATCCCTTAAAATTTGATGATTATCTTATGTATGCATATATTAGAATGACATGTAGTCAAATTTTAGTCTCTTTTGTAGTTTGCATTTGCAAGTTGTCAATTTTATTTCTTGATAATGCGTTTTGAAATGGGGCTGTCAATGGGACAGGCCAAGGCCAAGCAAAAAACAAAACTAAATATCTCATCCCAGAAGCCTGCCCTAAATAGTTCAAAATTTGGGTCGAAGCCAACCCCAGGTGCTGCCCATTGACAACCCCATTTTGAAAATATTGTAGAAGTTTAGAGTCTGCTAATTTCATTTAGGGCCTATTCGGAATAGTAAATTAGGATATATTTACCATTAAATAAGAAATGATTACCTAAAACAGGCGTTTTCCAAGCTGTCATGTCAATTCCATTTTGGAGCAGTTAAAATCCCTTTGAATTAATCGAAAACTAGTGGTCTCTGTTTGAGGTAAATGCAGGCAGCATAATCTCCTCTTAGAGACCATTCAACCAAACATGCGAAGGGTCCATACGGTTGCAAACATGTAAAGGATAAAAAAGGTTACAATTCCCTCTTAAACAATCTTTATCCAAGCAGCGTAGCTCTACGTAACTGCATGGTCAAACTCAGCTGACTTCAGGGTTGAAGTAAAGTATATTGAAGTAATTTTTAATGTACCATATAATTCCTGTATAGATTACCAATCCAAACAGGCCCTCAAAGTATCGGGAGCACGAATAAATTCCAGTAAATAAGAATGAAAGTTGCTAATAGGTTAATCTTGTCAGTAGTCATACACTTGCCTAAAAGACTAAGCCATGCCTGGGTAGCTATGAACTAATTCAGATAATTAGTTCATACAACTGTATCCAAATAGCGTAGCTCTACGTAACTGCATGGTCGAACTCGGTTGAAGTAAAGCATATTGAAATAATTGCTAATGTAATGTATAATTTCTATACAAATTACCAATCTAAACCGACCCTCAAATTATCTGGAGCATGAATAAATTCCAATAAATAAGAATGCAAGTTGCTAATAGGCTTTTCTTGTCAATAGTCATACACTTACCTAAAAGATTAAGCCATGTATGGGTAGGTATGAACTAATTCAGATTATTAATTCATACATCTGCTACATGCTCTTCGCCCCACAAACACTTTTCGAGCTATAAGATTCCATTTCTTCCAACACCCTTCCAACTCAAAGATTATTCCATTTCTTCCTGTACCCTACCAACTCCAAGATTTCAAGAATTGTCCGATTTCTCCTTCTCAGTAACTCCATTTTCTCTCCACGCTCATCTTCCCTTCCATCGACTTTGATTTGATTTGATGAGACAATGTAAATTAGGCATCAGGGAAGATGAGCGTGGAGAGAAAATGGAGTTACCGATTTCTCTTTTTAGTTAACTCCATTTTCTTTCCATGCTCATCTTCCCTTTCATTTGCTTCTACGTTCGATTTCTCTTTCTTAGTAACTTCATTTTCTCTCCACACGATTTGAACAGTAAATTGAATCAATCAGATCGAATGGAGTTCTATGGGTGTAAACGATAACGGATTTACATCGTCTCATCAGTTCAGTTCACTGCTGGAGTATTTCCTCAAATATTTTCATTTATTTTCAAAATTTACATTTCTTGAGTCTTTATTATTAGATTGGGTTTTTATTACTTTTGAATCTTTATATGAAACCATTAAATTGATTAACATGTCTTGTCCTGATTTTCATCAACTGAGACGATTTGCATAACATCTGGACTGTGAATGGAATTCGATCACATATTAAATGCTCTATTGGTGCACCGAATGCAAGATGCCCATCGTCTCAGCAGATCAGAGTATTTCTTGAATATTTCCTCTTATTATTTTACTAGTTTTTAGTTATTTTCAATCTTCGTATGAAATAACTGGATTAATTAATAACATGTTCTGTCGTGATTTCCATTTACAACTGTAAATTTTTTATATGCGATTTCTTGAAATTATGATTTTTCAACATGTAATTTTTCAATAAAGGTTATGTACACACCACATAGAAAGTCTAGGAAACGGATCGGCTGCTCCCCTGCCACTAGTCCAGTGCCATTCTAGCACGGCCAGTCTAGCACATACATGAGCTTTCTGTAGCAAAACTCGACCCTTTGAAATATGATGATTCTGTTATGTTTACATATATTAGAATGATATGTAGTCAAATTTAAATCTAATTTGTGGTTTGTATTTGTAAGTTATAAGTTTTATTTCTTGATAATGAGTTTCGAAATGGGGCTGTCAATGGGCCAGGCCAAGGCCAAGCAAAAAATAAAACTGAATATCCTAGCCCATAAGCCTACCCTAAATAGTTCAAATTTGGGTCGAAGTCAAACCCCAGGTGCTGCCCATTGACAACCCCATTTGAAAAATATTATAGAATTTCAGAGTCTGCTAATTTCACTCGGGGCCTATTTAGAATAGTAAATTAGAGTATATTTACCATTAAATAAGCAATTATTACTTAAAAAAGGCATTTTTCAAGATGTCATATCAATTCCATTTTAGAGCAGTAAAATTTTCTTTGAATTAGTCAAAAACTAGTGGTCTCTATTTAAGGTAAATGTTGGCGGCGTTATCTCCTCTCAGAAACCATTCAACCAAACATGCGAAGGGTCTATATAGTTGCAAACATGTAAAGGATAAAAAGGTTACAATTCCCTCTTCTACAATCTGTATCCAAATAGCGTAGCCATACGTAACTGCATGGTCAAACTCAGCAGACTTCAAGGTTGAAGTAAAGCATGTTGAAATAATTGCTAATGTACCATGTAATTCCTTTATAAATTACCAATCCAAACAGGCCCTTAAAGTATCTGGGGCACGAATAAATTTCAGTAAACAAGAATGTAAGTTGCTAATAGGATGATCTTATCAATAGTCATACACTTGTCTAAAAGATTAAGCCATGCATGGGTAGGCATGACCTAATTCAGATTATTAGTTTGTACAACTGTTACATGCTCTTCACTCCATAAACACTTTTTGAGCTACAAGATTCCATTTCTTCCCATATCCTTCCAACTCTAAGATTATTCCATTTCTTCCCGTACCCTACCAACTCTAAGATTTCAAGAATTATCCAATTTCTCCTTCTCAATAACTCCATTTTCTCTCTGCGCTCATCTTCTTTTCCATCGGCTTTGATTTAATCTGATGAGACGATGTAATTTTGGCATCAGCGAAGATGAGCGTGGAGAGAAAATGGAGTTACCGATTTCTCCTTCTCAGTAACTCCATTTTCTCTCCATGCTTATCTTCTCTTTCATCGGCTTCTACGTCCGATTTCTCATTCTCAGTAACTCCATTTTCTCTCCACGTGATTTGAACAATAGATTGAATAGATCAGATCGAATGGAGTTCTATGGGTGCAAAGGATGTCGGATTTACATCGTCTCATCAGATCAGTTCACTACTGCAGTATTTCCTCTAGCATTTTCATGTATTTTCAAAATTCACATTTCTTGAGTCTCTATTATTAGATTGGGTTTTTATTACTTTTGAATCTTTACATGAAACCATTATATTGATTAACATATCCTGTCGTCATTTCCATCAGCTGAGACGATTGACAGAACATCTGGACTCTGGATGGAATTCAATCACAAATCAAATGCTCTATTGGTGCACAGAATGCAAGATGCCCATCGTCTCAGCAGATCAGAGTATTTCTTGAATATTTTCTTTTACTATTATATTACGTTTTTTGCCACTTTCAATCTTCATATGAAACAATTGGATTAATTAATAACATGTTCTGTCGTGATTTCCATCTACAACTGTAAATTTTTTATATGCAATTTCTTGAAATCATGATTTTTCAATATGCAATTTTTCAGTAAAGATTATGTACACGCTGCGTAGAAGGTCCGAGAAAAGGATCGGCTACTCCCCTGCCACTAGCCTAGTGCCATTCTAGCACGGCCAGTCCAGCACGTACATGAGCTTTCTGTAGTAAAACTTGATCCCTTGAAATCTGATGATTCTATTATGTATGCATATATTAGAATGACATGAAGTCAAATTTCAATCTCATTGTGGTTTGCATTTGCAAGTTATAAGTTTTATTTTTTGATAATGCGTTTCGAAATGGGGCTGTCAATGGGACAGGCCAAGGCCAAGCAAAAAATAAAACTGAGTATCCCAACCCATAAGCTTGCCCCAAATAGTTCAAATTTGGGTCGAAGTCAACCCCAAGTGCTGCCCATTGACAACCCCATTTTGAAAATATTGTAGAAGTTCAGAGTCTGCTAATTTCATTTAGGGCCTATTTGGAATAGTAAATTAGGGTATATTTACCATTAAATAAGCAATGATTACTTATAACAGGCATTTTTCAAGCTATCATATCAATTCCAACTTAGAGCAGTTAAAATCTCCTTGAATTAGTCAAAAACTAGTGGTATCTGTTTGAGGTAAATGCAGGCGGCGTAATCTCCTCTCAAAGACCATTCAACCAAACATGCGAAGGGTCCACACGGTTGTAAATATGTAAAGGATTAAAAAGTTTAAAATTCACTCTTTTACAATCTGTATCCAAACAGCATAGCTCTACGTAACTGCATGGTCAAACTCGACGGACTTCAGGGTTGAAGTAAAGCATATTGAAATAATTGCTAATGTACCATATAATTCCTATAAAAATTACCAATCCAAATAGGCCCTCAAAGTACCTGAAGCACGAATAAATTCCAGTAAACAAGAATGCAAGTTGCTAATATGTTGATCTTGTTAGTAGTCATACACTTGCCTAAAAGATTAAGCCATGCATGGGTAGGTATGAACTAATTCAGATTATTAGTTCATACAACTGTTACATGCTCTTCCCTCCATAAATGCTTTTCGAGCTAGAAGATTCCATTTCTTCCCGTACCCTTCCAACTCCAAGATTATTCCATTTCTGCCTGTACCCTACCAACTACGAGATTTTAAGAATCGTCCAATTTCTCCTTCTCAGTAACTCCATTTTCTCTCCACGCTCATCTTCCCTTCCATCGGCTTCGATTTGATTTGATGAGATGATGTAAATCCGACATCAGGGAAGATGAGCGTGGAGAGAAAATGGAGTTACCGATTGGTAAGTCCATTTTCTCTCCACGCTCATCTTCCCTTTCATCGGCTTCTACGTCCGATTTCTCCTTCTCAGTAACTCCATTTTCTCTCCACGTGATGTGAATAGTATATTGAATCGATCAGATCGAAAGAAGTTCTATGGGTGCAAACGATGCCGGATTTACATCGTCTCATCAGATCAGTTCACTGCTATAGTATTTCCTCAAACATTTTCATTTATTTTCAAAATTTACATTTCTTGAGTTTTTATTACTTTTGAATCTTTACATAAAACCATTAAATTGATTAACATGTCTTGTTGTCATTTCCATCAGTTGAGACGATTGGCAGAACATTTGGACTCTGGATCGAATTCGATCACAGATCAAATGCTCTATTGGAGCATCGAATTCAAGATACCCATCGTCTAAGCAGATCAGTGCATTTCTTAAATATTTCCTCGTATTATTGCATTAGGTTTTTGGTTATTTTCAATCTTCGTATGAAATAATTGGATTGATTAATAACATGTTCTGTCGTGATTTTCATCTACAACTGCAAACTTTTTATCTGCGATTTCTTAAAATCAGGATTTTTCAACATGCAATTTTTCAGTAAAACTCATGTACATGCCACGTAGAAGGTCTGGGAAATGGATCGGCTACTCTCCCGCCACTGGCCCAGTGCCATTCTAGCACGGCCAGTCCAGCATGTACATGAGCTTTCTGTAGCAAAACTCGACCCCTTAAAATTTGATGATTCTCTTATGTATGCATATATTAGAATGACTTGTAGTCAAATTTCAATCTCATTTGTGGTTTGTATATGCGAGTTGTAAGTTTTATTTCTTGATAATGTATTTTGAAATAGGGCTGTCAACCGACCAGGTATGGGCCAAGCAAAAAACAAAACTGAATATCCCAACCCATAAGCCTGCCCTAAATAGTTCAAATTTGGGTCGAAGCTAACCCCAGGTGCTAAACATTGACAACCCCATTTGAAAAATATTACAAGTGTTCAGAGTCTGCTAATTTCACTTGGGGCCTGTTTGGAATAGTAAATTAGGATATATTTACCATTAAATAAGAAATGATTACTTAAAACAAGCGTTTTCCAAGCTGTCATATCAATTCCATTTTGGAGTAGTCAAAATCCCTTTGAATTAGTCGAAAACTGGTGGTCTCTATTTGAGGTAAATGCAGGCGGCGTAATCTCCTCTTAGAGACCATTCAATCAAACATGCGAAGGGTCCACACAGTTGTAAACATGTAAAGGGTAAAAATGGTTGCAATTTCCTCTTCTACAATCTGTATCCAAACAACGCAGCTCTACGTAACTGCATGGTCAAACTCGGCTGACTTCAAGGTTGAAGTGAAGCATATTGAAATAATTGCTAATGTATCATATAATTCCTGTATAAATTACCAATTCAAACAGGCCCTCAAATTTTCTGGAGCACGAATAAATTTCAGTAAACAAGAATGGAAGTTGCTAATAGGTTGATCTTGTCAGTATTCATACACTTGCCTAAAAGATTAAGCCATGCATGGGAAGGTATGAACTAATTCAGAATATTAGTTCATACATCTGTTACAAGCTCTTCCCCTCACAAACACTTTTCGATCTATAAGATTACATTTCTTCCCATACCCTTATAACTCCAAGATTATTCCATTTCTTCTCATACCCTACTATCTCCAAGATTTCAAGAATTGTCCGATGTCTCCTTCTCAGTAACTCCATTTTCTCTCCAAGCTCATCTTCCCTTCCATTGGCTTTGATTTGATCTGATGAGACGATGTAAATCTGGCATCAGAGAAGATAAGCTTGGAGAGAAAATGGAGTTACTGAGAATCGGTAACTCCATTTTCTCTCCACGCTCATCTTCCCTTTCATCGGCTTCTACATTCGATTTCTCCTTATCAGTAACTCCATTTTCTCTCAACGTGATTTGAACAGTAGTTTGAATCGATCAGATCGAATGGAGTTCTATGGGTGCAATTGATAACAGATTTACATCGTCTCATCATATCAGTTCACTGCTAGAGTATTTCCTCAAACATTTTTATTTATTTTCAAAATTTACATTTCTTGAGACTTTATTATTAGATTGAGTTTTTATTACTTTTAAATCTTTATATGAAACCATTAAATTGATTGACATGTCCTGTCGTCATTTCCTTCAGCTGAGGCGATTGACATAACATCTGGACTCTGGAACGAATTCGATCAAAGATCAGATGCTCTATTGGTGTATGGAATTCAAGATGCCCATCATCTCAGCAGATCAAAGCATTTCTTGAATATTTCCTCTTATTATTGTATTAGGTTTTTGGTTACTTCCAGTCTTCGTATAAAACAATTGGATTGATTTATAACATGTTCTGTCGTAATTTCTATCTACAATTGTAAATTTTTTATATGCGATTTCTTGAAATCATGAATTTTCAACATGCAATTTTTCAGTAAATCTCATGTACACGCCACGTAAAAGGTCCGGGAAACGGATCGGCTACTTCTCTGCCACTAGCCTAGTGCCATTCTAACACTGCTAGTCTAGCACGTACATGAGCTTTCTGTAGTAAAACTCGACCCCTTGAAATCTGATGATTCTCTTATGTATGCATATATTAGAATGACATGTAGTCAAATTTTAATTTCATTTGTGGTTTGCATTTGCAAGTTGTAAATTTTCTTTCTTGATAATGCATTTTGAAATGTGGCTGTACCTCGACCAAGTAAGGGCCAAGAAAAAAACTAAACTGAATATCCCAGCCCATAAGCCTGCCCCAAATTGTTTAAATTTTGGTCGAAGCCAACCCCAGGTGCTACACATTGACAACCCCATTTTGAAAATATTGCAGAAGTTCAGAATCTGCTAATTTCACTCGAGGCCTGTTTGGAATAGTAAATTAGGGTATATTTACAATTAAATAAGTAATGATTACTTAAAACATGCGTTTTCCATGCTATCATATCAATTTCATTTTGGAGCAGTCAAAATCCCTTTAAATTAGTTGAAAATTAGTGGTCTCTGTTTGACGTAAATGCAGGCGACGTAATCTCCTCTCAGATACCATTCAACCAAACATGCGAAGGGTCTACACGGTTGCAAGCATGTAAAGGATAAAAAAGGTTATAATTCTCTCCTCTACAATCTGTATCCAAACAGTATAGCTCTATATAACTGTATTGTAACATCTCGAAAAAATCCATACAGAGACCCGAGTACTACCTCAGGCAGAAAACAATAAGGACCAAATCCTTAAGAAATTAAATGAGAATTTTCTAGTGCTAAACTAGCCGTTGACAAAGACTAAGTGTTTAAAACGAATCCGTTACGCATTTATCGACGTAAGGTGCGGAATATAAATGTTTAGGTTATGGTTTTCAAGGCTTTCAATGTCAGTAATGATTTATGATTGACTTGACTACTGTCTCACATGCTTAGATACGATGTTTTCAGTATGTTACATACAAATACAAATATATATAAACTATGTTGTATGCTTCCCATGTGTTTGTTGAAATGTGTGAATGAATATACAATTATGATTTGTGCTTGCCATGTTTATTCACCGTAAATATATTATTGTTGTGTGTATGACAACTCCTTACGAAAGGATTTGCCCAATACAGGTTATAATTGAAGTATATCAAGTATGTTGAAATGTGTAATCTAAGTGTTTGATAAAATGCCTGAATGAGAGAATGCTTGTTGTA
Organism: Magnolia kwangsiensis; assembly: GCA_037074715.1. NCBI lineage: Eukaryota > Viridiplantae > Streptophyta > Magnoliopsida > Magnoliales > Magnoliaceae > Magnolia > Magnolia kwangsiensis. Next base: position 87,565,715 of record CM073586.1, read on the forward strand.
ATGCATTTATTGAGGGTATTGAGATAGGATTCTTAATTCCCTTATCGATAGGTACCGTTTCCTTTATGTAACCTTTCTTACTATTATGTGATTTACCGGTGAAATGCCTAGGTGTGACAACATGTATACTATGTGTTCATTAAATTGCTTATATGAGATTTACATTTAAATTGGTCGTCACATGCTATTTGATTGTTACATGTGAATGTCTATTGTATTTGAAGTGTGTTTGGGGTTACGATGTAGTCCAGATAATCGGTAATGATATGTGACATGCCTGATGAATCCGAGTCGTATGTTGCTTGTCGGCAGTGGTTAGGCTACACGGAGTTTCTTGCGCACTCCATGTCGATCGGCTCGACGTATGCTCGTACCAGTTGAGTTTGTCAACTAACCCGGTTGACCCAATGTATGTTTACCATGTATGGACGCTATTGCTGAAATTTAAGGTACCAAACTCACTAGTGAAAATCTGTTAACCTTGATACCTCGATCCGCTAAGACTCATGATCAGGATATGGTGGTATGGGACACCATGGTCGAGCTGTCGGCCTACACCGGGGTGACGTGCCCACCCATAGTGACCAGTGAGTAACCCAGACTCATGAGCTGAATATGGTGGTATGGGACACTTTATTCGAGCTGTCGACCTAAACTGATCAGGTGACGAGTCTTTTGTAGTGACCTCGAGCATACCCTAAGGCTGCGTTGAGGCGAGGAGCCTTTTTGTAGCAACTAGGGTATAAATTAGGCCTGAATTAATCAGGTGACGAGCCCTTTACAGTGACCTAGAACCGCAACATCATATGAGAATTGCTAGGACTAGCGACCCTAGAATAGATCATTGTTGGGAATTGATATAAGGGAGGTACCTTAGGTTTACAATCCTGCTGTACGAAAAGGACTAATAAGAACTTGACAATCACGCTCATGCACCACATTGCATGTGCCGTTTGGCATTGAGTAGAGCACTGAGGAAGTGACTGACATGCCGCGACCGTGAGATGAAGATCGCAGAGGGAGTGCAGGCGAGGGCATGCATCATTACTACATACCATTCATTCTTGCATTAATCAGAGTACCTAGGGATATTTGATTGTACTGCTTTATCATTACTGCTTGACTGAATTGATAATATGTTAACCTTTACTTTACAGTCTCATTGAGTTGATCACTCACTCCCACATTCTGGGATGGTGTTTTAAACACCAACCAGACCCTGTTGTAGTTTCAGATGATGGCACAGTCTGCAAGGCAGAGCCAGACTTTGAGGATGATGAGGAGGCATTCTCATATATGTAGTATTCAGGCGGGATCATGTGAGCCGTGTCCTGATCGATGAGAATTTTTGGGATGCTGATTAGATAACCTTACACATTTTGTATATTTTGAAGTTTTACATGTAATCAATTGACTTGGTAACATGATCATATTCAAGAGATGTACCATTACATATATGTTTATATACTTAACACAGTCTTCCGCTTTCCAAAATTAACTATCCTTGGAGTATGACATGCTGTTTGGTATAATCCCATTCATGTTTACTGCACTAATACCATCAATGTTTAATCATCATTATCTATGTTGCATAAGTGATGCGTTGGAACTCGGGAGTTGAGCTCCTGTTCGAACCCCGATTTTCAGGGCGTTACAAGCATGGTCAAAATCAGTGGATTTCAGGGTTGAAGTAAAGCATATTAAAATAATTGCTAATATACCATATAATTCTTGTATAAATTACGAATCCAAATAGGCCCTCAAATTATCTGGAGCACGAATAAGTTCCAGTAAACAAGAATGCAAGTTGCTAATAGGTTGATTTTGTTAGTAGTCATACACTTGCTTAAAAGATTAAGCCATGCATGGCTAGGTATGAAGTAATTCAGATTATTAGTTCATACATCTGTTACATGCTCTTCCCCCCACAAACACTTTTCGAGCTATAAGATTACATTTCTTCCCGTACCCTTCCAACTCTAAGATTTTTTCATTTCTTCCCGTACCCTACCAACTCCAAAATTTTAAGAATCGTCCGATTTCTCCTTCTCAGTAACTCCATTTTCTCTCCATGCTCATCTTCCCTTCCATCGGCTTCGATTTGATCTGATGAGACGATGTAAATCCGGCATCAGGGAAGATGAGAGTGGAGAGAAAATAGAGTTACCGATTTCTCCTTCTCGCTAACTCCATATTATCTCCACGCTCATCTTCCCTTTAATCAGCTTCTACGTCCGATTTCTCCTTCTTAGTAACTCCATTTTCTCTCCATGCGATTTGAACAGTAGATTGAATCGATCCGATCAAATGGAATTCTATGGGTGGATTTACATCGTCTCATCAGTTTAGTTCATTGCTGGAGTATTTCCGCAAATATTTCATTTATTTTCAAAATTTACATTTCTTGAGTCTTTATTATTAGATGGGGTGTTTATTACTTTTGAATCTTTATATAAAACTATTAAATTGATTAACATGTCCTGTTGTCATTTCCATCAACTGAAATGATTTGTAGAACATCTGGACTGTGGATCGAATTCGATCACAGATCAAATGCTCTATTGGTGCACTGAATGCAAGATGCCCATCGTCTTAGCAGATTAGAGTATTTCATGAATATTTCCTCTTATTATTGTACTAGATTTTTGGTTACTTTCAATCTTTGTATGAAACAACTGGATTGATTAATAACATGTTTTGTCGTGATTTTCATCTACAATTGTAAATTTTTTATACGCGATTTCTTGAAATCATGATTTTTCAACATGCAATTTTTCAGTAAAGCTCATGTACACGCCACGTAAAAGGTCCAGGAAACGGATCGGCTACTCCCCTGCCACTAGCCCAGTGCCATTCTAGCACGTCCAGTCCAGCACGTACATTAGCTTTCTGTAGTAAAACTCGACCCCTTGAAATCTGATGATTCTCTTATATATGCATATATTAGAATGACATGTAGTCAAATTTCAATCTCATTTGTGACTTGCATTTGCAGGTTGTAAGTTTTATTACATGATAATGCGTTTCGAAATGAGACTATCAACGGGCCAAGCTAGGGCCAAGCAAAAAACAAAACTGAATATCCCAGTCCATAAGCCTACCCCAAATTGTTCAAATTTGGGTCGAAGCCAACCCCAAGTGCTGCCAATTGACAACCCCATTTAGAAAATATTGCAGAAGTTCAAATTCTGCTAATTTCATTGAGGGCCTGTTTGGAATAGTAAATTATGGTATATTTACCATTAAATAAGCAATGATTACATAAAACAGGCGTTTTCCAAACTGTCATATCAATTCCATTTTGGAGACGTAAAAATCCCTTTGAATTAGTCGAAAACTAGTGGTCTCTGTTTGAGATAAATGTAGGCGGCATAATCTCCTCTTAGAAACCATTCAACCAAACATGTGAGGGGTCGACACGGTTGCAAACATGTAAAGGATAAAAAAGGTTGCAATTCCCTCTTCTACAATCGGTATCCAAACAGCGTAGCTCTACGTAACTGCATGGTCAAACTCAGCAGACTTTAGGGTTGAAGTAAAGCATGTTAAAATAATTGCTAATTGTAACATTTCAAAAATCGGGGGTCGAGCATAAACTCCACTCCCGAGTTCCAGAATATCACTTAAGCAACATTTTTAATGATGGATGAATGTTGTTCATATTAGTGCAGAAAACATGAGTGGGATTAGACCAAAATAACATATCATACTCCAGAGACAGATAAGTTTCTCAAGCGAAAGACTGTGATAAATATATAAAATATATAATTGATTGTAAGTCTCCAGAGTGTGAACATGTTACCAGGTTAACTAAATACATGTATACTCCAAAAATGGAAAGAAAAGAATATACATGAGTGTTTAAATAAAGGCAAAATACCAAGTGTAGTGGCATCTAATTAGTAACCCTGTAAACCCATCGATCAGAACCTGCATATAGGAGAAAACCTCCTCATCATCATAAAGTCCGGCTCTGCTTCGCAAGCATCGCCATCATCTGAAACTAAAACAGGGATTGTTTGGTGTTGCAAACACCATCCCGTAACGTGGGAGTGAGTAACTAACTCAGTAGAAACTATACAGCAAAGGTTAGCATGTTATCAATTCAATCAAGTAGTAATGATAAGTCAGTACAATCAAACAGGTCCTAGATACTCTTGTTAATGCAAGGATGATATGAAGAATGATGCATGCCCTCACCACAAACTCCCTCATGCTGTAAGGGTTGCCGGGACTGTTGCGTGTAATCGTTGCTCCTCTCCCCCATTACCTTATCAATACAGGCCTATTTATATCATTAAGACTACATCAGGACTCGTCGTCCCTATGCAGTGTCAGGATAAACTCAAGGTCATTACAGAGGGCTTGTCACCAATCAGTGTAGGCCTACAGCAAGAATATAGTGTCGCATACCACCATAATCTGCTCAGAGTAGGGTGCTCACTGGTCACTACGAGGAGGTTTGTGGCCCCAACGTAGGCTGACAACATGACCACAGTGTCCCATACCACCATGCCTGACTCATAAGTCTTAGGGGATCATGGTACCAAGGTTAACGAGAGTTTCACTGGTAAGCTCGGTGTCTTAGATTCGAACAGTTGTGACCAAACATGGTGAACAAACATTAGTCAATCGGGTTAGTTGATAAGCTTAACTAGGCCAAGCGCATGTTGAGTTGATCGATATGGAATGCATAAGCACTTCGTGTGGCCTAACCACTGCCGAACATCCCAAGTACGACTCAGATTCGTTAAACTCATTTTGTGTGGAGGAAACGACCTCAACCACCATTTGGAGTACGATTACCGATTGCCTGGACTGTAGTACAGCCCCAATCACGAATAAGCTCAAATACAGGCATATGATTCATATCCTACCTTCATATGAATGTTCGTGAAGTATAATTTAAATGTAAATACAATACATGGAGGAAATCATACGCACATGTAATATGATTCATCTAGGTTAATCAATCCTTGGAGGAAATCATACCCACAATTAACGTGATCGGGAATCATATTTCAACAACCTTAACAATCTCATTTTACGAACTACTAACTCATTTAGGCATTTATACAAGCACTTAGATTACACATTATATCATACATATTATGTATTCATTAGCATACGTAATAGGACAAATCCTTTCGTCAAAGGGTAACCGCCCATACCACAATCATATATCCACGACAGATTTTCATGGCAAGCACGAATACAAAGTCTATACTCATTCAGTCATTTTCACATACACTTAGGCTACACATACTAAATACATATCATATGTTGGCATATCATGTATTTGGACTAAACCTTTAGCCCAGGAGTTGTTACACATACGTCTAGCATACATAGATGGCAGTTAATCATGGCAAACCCAAATCTGAATTTTATACGTATACGGTATTTTCTACAAATACGAGGAATATAGTATATTCAACATAGTTAACATATAAGTGAAAAACAAAATGGACAGTACTTTATACATGTGAAATAGCATCCTAGGCAAGAATAAATCATTATCTAACATTAAAAGTCTTGAAAACCATAACCTAAGCGTATATAGTCCGCACCTTAAATCAGAAAATGCGTATAAGACATGATTCAGACGATAAGTCTTCGTCAACGGCGGATATGCAACCTAAGACATGAAATACGTTAGCTACAACATCACTCCAACTATCCTAGGCTACAAAACAGGTTAGGGTTAGGATTTCTTACCTAAGAATGGAGTTGGAATCACTAGAATAGCGATGTAGGTGGATGACTTTGGCACGTGGAGTTGCAGGGAAGAATTCCAGGAGAAAACCTCAACTTCTCCCTCACTTTCTCTCTATTTTCTCACTCTCACTCTCTAGGGTTTGGAAAATTCGTATGGGTTAGAAAGCTAAGGGTTTAAGACCCTTTTATAAGCCCAAACATAACGAAAACGAACTCCAAGTCAAGGTATACTTAGGTTATAACCAAAGTGGGTCTGTTTCGATCCAACGGAGCATTTCTAGAGGTCCTGTTATCAAATGCGGTCGGACTTAAGCTCACTAACATCGGATCTAGGTCAAGCTAAGTTTTCAGTCCGGTCGAGTTTCCAGATCGACCATGGCGGACCAGTTTCAGTTCAGCGGTCACCGAAACTCGATCAGGGCCAGAAGTGCTATGACATGTAAGGGCCACCTATCCTGATCCGAGGGTTAATTTGGGTCGAAATCTAACGGTTAGAACGCTTAAAAATAACGCGCAAGTGACACGTACCGGATTTATTAAAAAATTCAATTAATTTTCTAAATATTTTCCTTTTCTCACTCTTTTCACTCCGGACTCAGTAAAATGGTCTCAGGATATCGGTTGGGCTTGATTTTCGAAATGATTGTCAAGTCCAACTAGGCGGTTATAATGGTCTAAGTTCATCGCTATTAGACTTTTGACGCGCGGTACAGGTCCGATATGAAGTTTTCAAATGGTCCCGAGGTCAACTGGGCTTAGAGATTGATCCTGTATTTCAGGGTAAGGTAGCATCAATAATTCTATAGGTTCTGGGTCTTACAGATCATATTTAAAGTGGTTGGTGCTAATTTTACAGGTAATCTAATTTAGCACTAGTTTATTCACGTTAAATTTTTAAAGAATTTAGTCTTAAATGATTTCTTTGGCTTTGGAATTGAGTTCTGAGAGTGATATGGTTGACGCATTGCCTAAGGACGTCTAACCCCAGCTTGGCAAAAATCCGGGGTGTTACACTAATATACCATATAATTCTTGTATAAATTACCAATCCAAATAGGCCTTTAAAGTATCTGGAGCACGAATAAATTTCAATAAACAAGAATGCAAGTTGTTAATAGGTTGATCTTGTCAGTAGTCATACACTTGCCTAAAAGATTAAGCCATGCATGGGTAGGTATGAACTAATTCAGATTATTAGTTTATACAACTGTTACATGTTCTTCGCTCCACAAACACTTTTGGAGCTACAAGATTCCATTTCTTCTTGTACCCTTCCAACATCAAGATTATTCTATTTCTTCTCATACCTTACTAACTCCTAGATTTCAAGAATTGTCCGCTTTCTCCTTCTCTATAAATCCATTTTCTCTCCATGCTCATCTTCCCTTCCATCGACTTCGATTTGATCTTACGAGACGATGTAAATTCGGCATCAGGGAAGATGAGTGTGGTGAGAAAATGGAGTTACCGATTTCTCCTTCTCGGTAACTCCATTTTCTCTCCACGCTCATCTTCGCTTTCATCAGCTTCTACGTCTGATTTCTCATTCTTAGTAACTTCATTTTCTCTCCACACAATTTGAACAGAAGATTGAATTGATCAGATCGAATGGAGTTTTATAGGTGCAAACGATGCTAGATTTACATCGTCTCATCAAATCAGTTCACTGTTGGAGTATTTCCTCAAACATTTTTTATTTATTTTCAAAATTCACATTTCTTGAGTCTTTATTATTTGATTGAGTTTTCATTACTTTTGAATCTTGAAACCATTAAATTGATTAACATGTCCTGTTGTCATTTCCATCAACTGAGACGATTGCCAAAAATCTGGACTCTGGATCGAATTCGATCACGAATCAAATGCTCTATTAGTGCACCGAATGTAAGATGGCTATCGTCTCAGTAAATCAGAGTATTTCTTGAATATTTTCTCTTATTATTGTATTAGGTTTTTGGTTACTTTCAATCTTCATATGAAACAATTGGATGAATTAATAACATATTCTGTCGTAATTTCCATCTACAACTGTAAAATTTTTATATGCAATTTCTTGAAATCATGATTTTTTAACATGTAATTTTTCAGTAAAGCTCATGTACACGCCACGTAGAAGGTCTAGGAAACGGATCGGCTACTCCCCTGCCACTAGCCCAGTGCCTTTCTAGCACGGCCAGTCCAGTACGTACATGAGCTTTCTTTAGCAAAACTTGATCCCTTGAAATCTGATGATTCTATTATGTATGCATATATTAGAATGGCTTGTAGTCAAATTTTAATCTCATTTGTGGTTTGCATTTGCAAGTTGTAAGTTTTATTTCTTAATAATGAGTTTCAAAATGGGGTTGTCAATGGGACTAGCCAAGGCCAAGCAAAAAATAAAACTGAATATCCCAGCCCATAAGCTTGCCCCACATAGTTCACATTTGGGTCGAAGCCAACCCCAAGTGCTGCCCATTGACAACCCCACTTGGAAAATATTGCAGAAGTTCAGAGTCTTCTAATTTCACTCGGGGCCTGTTTAGAATAGTAAATTAGGGCATGTTTAGATTCACGTTTGGGACGGTACAGTATCGTATTAGGGAGATGGAACGTGGCCCGTGTTTGTTTTGGACCGCCCGGGTGACACATTCCACGCACTCAAATACGGCGTGGAACTAGTTTTTGTAATCTAGTGTACATTACCTGCTGACACATCTAAACTCGGCCTAATAGTTTTGTAGTTTGTTCTGTAGAGCGGATTTCGTAAGACCGTGATTGTGGGGCCCACCTTGGTTTATGTGTTGTATATCCATGCCGTCCATTTTTTTAAGATCATTTTAGTGCATGAGCCAAAAAATGAAGCAGATATAAATATCAGGTGGACCACACCACAAGAAACAGTGGTCATTAAATGCCCACCATTAAAAAAATTCTTGTGGGCCACAAAAGTTTTGGATAAAGCTGATATTTGTTTTTTTTCCTTTCATCCAGGTATTTTTTACCTCATCAACAGCTTGGATGCAAAATAAACATTATGGTGGGTCGTAGGAACTTTTAAGGGTGAGCGTTCAATCGCCACTGTTTCCCCTAGTGTGGTCCACTTGAGACGGTCCACTTGAGACTTGAATGTACTTAATTTTTCGGCACATGCCCTATTATTAGCTGAAAAAACAGATGGACAGAATGGATGTACAATAAATATATCAAGGTGGGCCCACCGTCACGGCCTTATCGAAGTCGGTGTTTCCTCTACCTATGCCACGTGTACCATGACTGAGTGCATATGTAACTCTCGTAGTCCGCCCACTAGCTTTAAATATACATTGATGGAGTATTACATCCATGCACATGCACTCGTCGATTGTCCACTCATCATGTTAATCACTCAAACTAAACCATCCAAATCGTTGTAAACAATGTATATACTGTATCAATCATAGCTAATGATCAAGCAACTACCATATATATATGTATGCATATGTATATACAATGTGCGCCCCTTATACATCGTTTCCAAACATTGATCTGTATTACAGATTGTATACATGGAATTATAATACGTCCTATCCAAACATTGGTTAGTGACACGTTTCTGCTGGATGTATTCTGAATATCGCCCAACATATACGTGAACAGTACCGGAATATAATACAATACAACCAAAACATGAATCCAAACATGCCCTTAAGGTATATTTACAATCAAATAAGCAATGATTACTTAAAACAAACGTTTTCCAAACTGTCACATCAATTCCATTTTGGAGCAGTCAAAATCCCTTTGAATTAGTCGAAAACTAGTGGTCTCTGTTTGAGGTAAATGCAGACAGCGTAATATCCTCTCAGAGACCATTCAACCAAACATGCGAAGGGTTCACACGGTTGCAAACATGTAAAAGATAAAAAGGTTGCAATTCTCTCTTTAACAATCTGTATCCAAACAGCGTAGCTCTACGTAACTGCATGGTCAAACTCGGCTTGCTTCAGGGTTGAAGTAAAGCATATTGAAATAATTATTAATGTACCATATAATTCCTGTATAAATTACTAATCTAAACAGACCCTCAAAGTATCTGGAGCACGAATAAATTCCAGTAAATAACAATGAAAGTTGCTAATAGGTTGATCTTGTCCGTAGTCATACACTTGCCTAAAAGACTAAGCCATGCATGGGTAAGTATGAACTAATTCAGATTATTAGCTCATACAACTATTATGTCACACCCCAAACTCAGAAACCGGGCTCAGAAAATTCCCGATCCCCGAATCCGACGCCGACAGGCTCCGTAGTACCCCATTCTCGGCTCCCGACACCCATATACCAGGTTTCGATCCTGTGATGCTACAAGGAGGATTTCTAATATCCATTTGATTCGTAATGAGCATAACATAAGCATAACCCATGAACAATAATCAGAAGAACACCATCACAAAATCCACTATAATAAAAAACTTTAGGTACAATGCGTAGGAAAGGAAAATACAAGATAGTGACAATAACAAAAACTCCAGAAGCTCGGCTGCACACTCCAATGGTGGCGAGACTAAGGCTGCATCCTGGCGTCACCTGCACGCATTAATCGTGCATAAGCTTATAGAAAGCTTAGAGGGTGGTGTAAGTGTGTGCACAATATAAGCGTGCTCAGAATGCAAGGTTAGAGTAATGCGGAATCATGCTAATGAATACATGAATGCAATCAGCTGTACCAAGGCTATGTAGTGCAAGATATGAATGCAATCGGCCACATCCAGGCCATGCGATGCAGAATGCAAGTCAAGCATGTCAATCCTCATCCACATATTAATGCAGCTCCTCACTAGAGCATCAAGTCATACGGTTCTCAGTCTGGATAATCACCGGGGTCTAGTACACTCTACGCCAGCTTGTCATCCCTATCTGAACGCACAACTGGAAGAGTGGAAGAGACCTCACTATCCGCCTACCAATATCGGGCCCGGCTCGTTGATAGCAGACCGATTCCTCAAGCTGGTCAAACTCAACCTAGAAGTCACCCCCCTCACTCAGGCGGGTAAGGTCACACCCCTTTTCAACCGATCATGACATAGTGAGAGACACGCCCTACTGGTATACGGCCCTCTTGCGCTCATGTATCCACTCGGTCTTGACGTTGGAGTCATCCTCTGGTACCATCGGGTTTAAGGATTTTCACCCAGGGACATCTATGACGCCCGTATGCTAGAACCAAACATTTTCGGTATCCAATCCAGCCACCCACGATGCGTTTATAGAGGCTATGGCACTGATGTCGTTAGGGCATACAATAATTACAATTATACAAATGCAAGTGCATGAGTCACACTACCAGTCATGCAACAGTCCTACGTGTACCATGCACTCATGTAGAGCAACTCCGCCTATCAGGGAGCTCATAAACATTCCGTCGAAGGCATATGCTATGATCAGTCACTCCACATATCAGTCATACATATGATGCGTATGATCATGAATCATAGATCTACACTAAACATGTATGTAAAGATGGGCTTTGTGTATAACAAAGATGGGCCTAAACGGCCTACTCACTACAAGTATGGGCCTACCAATGGGCCTCAGGGAGAGTAACAATACGAACATTTAACCGACATCATCCTGATAATGTGGGCATCTAACTATCATTGCTCCCAAGGCTCGGTTCGCCTTAAATATCATTAAATAAATCATGGCGGAATCACACATTACAATGTGCCTTAGGTACATCCCATTGGGCCTCAAATACATCAAATGGGCCGTATCTCATGGGCCTTATATTCATCAAGTGAGCCACTTCAATGAGCCTCACCAATGGGCCTTAAGTACTTTGCAATGAGCCATCACCTATGGGCCTTAGAATGCATTAAAATGAGCCCAATCACATGAGCTTTATGTGCATCAAATGAGCCTAATCACATAGGCCTTATATATACCAAAGTAGGCCTCAACAATGGGCCACAAATACATCAAATGGGCCTCATAACGTGGGCCTATATATATCAAGCTAGGCCCCAACAACGGGCCTATAAACACATCAAATGGCCTACACACATGGGACTATATATAACAAAGTGGGCCTCAACATTGGGCCTATATACATGACAAGATGAGCCTAAATACGTATGCCCGTATTTACCAAAGTGAGCCTCAAATGAGGCCCGCCATAATGTTTATTTTTCTATCCAATCTGTTGATAAGGTCACATGAATAGGAGGCCCACCAAAATGCCTATTTTCCAGCCAACCTATTGGTGAGGTCACCCAGATAGGGGGCCCACCATAATATTTATTTTCCAGCCAACCTGTTGGTGAGGTCACCTAGACAGGGGGCCCACCATAATATTTATTTTCCATCCACCTGTTGATGAGGTCATACGGATAGGAGGGGGCATCCATAATATTTATTTACATCCAATCAGTTCATGGGGTCATAAAGGCGTGAAGAGGGAGGAGAAATGAATATTATATTGATTTAAAACCTCTGTAACCCAAAGGTATTCTAATGGTAGGCATTCACACCCACTGCTGCTGTGGTGTGGCCCACCTGATAACTGTATCAGACTTTTTTTTTTTAATTATTCTCAAGCCCGGAGGGGAGTCTGCCAAATGGGTGGAGGGTTAGATATAACACATACACCAGCGGACCCCACTGAATTCCTGGTGTCATAGGGCCCATTGATGGATGGTACAGATGCAACACATGCATCCATCGGTTGAACTGTGTAGATACAGTACCTACATCATAATGCCGCAGCACCTGACACCCATGCCGCTGGACTGCTGGGCCAGCAGTCCAGCGTCCAGCGGATGGACGGTATGGATACTACACGGGTATCATGGTGGGATCCAGACGCGTGGCCCATCAAACCAGTCAAGCTGAATGGATGTACGGTTGGAAAAGATCCACCTTCAGCAGGAATACCCACCGTCCAGACCTCTGGACGGTGAAGATCTCACCTCACGTCAGCTATAACTGGCGTCATTACAATTGATAGGTAGTTGCTGAGGTAAGGTGGGTCCCACGTGCGTGGCCCACCGTAATCAAATATATATATGTGTGTGTGTGTTAATATAATATTAGATTATAAATATAAATATACATATATATTTATATACTTATATCATATATATATATATATATATATATATACACAGTATACCCACCGTCCAGATACATCTGGACGGTGCAGATCGTATAAACTAAAGGTGGGTCCCATGCAGGAGTGGCCCACCAGTGCATTCAGTAATATAAAATATTATATATATTTACATATCAAAAATGCATACGTACACGTGTGTGTGGGAGTGGTGGGACCGTCAACGTCCAGGTCCTCATCTTCCTTCCTGTTTGTTTTTTTTTTTTTTTTTAAGGTTAGCTTGTTAGGATACACACGTCAGTGCACGCACTTCATGTTAGCCACTCCAACTAAGACCTCATGTGTTAGAAACGAGGTATCTCCATTCGGTCTGCAGGTTGAGTTATGGATCCAGGTGTGTCCAGGCCCTGGACAGCCCAGACGCAGATACACTCCACGGTAGAGTTCCACCATTCATGATGAACAGTACATATGGAACACAAATTAGTGGGGCTCACATCATCAAAATGGATAAAGAGAGAGATGGTGATGAAGGGAGGGACCTCGCTACTATGGGCCCTCCCTATACAATGCATACATTATAATGGGTCCCACAACAAGTGGTCCCTAAATAAAATAAAATCTACTGGTTGGTCACCCACCTATAGGCCTCCTTCTTGCTCTCTTAGCCTTCTATGCTCCTTGTCTTCGGGTTTAACGGTGGATGATGAGATCTTGATGGTGAGGATGAGAGATGAGAGAGTGGGCTACACTTGGTGTTTTGGGAAGGTTAGAATTGCTTGGACGTTGGAATGCTTGGGAGATATGATAAATGAGAGAGAAAATGAGGTGATGGGATGATATGGATGGGATGATGTGTGATGGGGATGGGTAGAGTGATGTGTTGTAAGAAGAGGTATGGGTTGGGTTAAAATTTTGGTAAAAGAGGGATGGGTGAAGAGAGAGAGAGTTGACTTTGTGGAGAAAGAGGGATGAGTTGTTGTACTTGGGGTATGGAGTGACTTGACTTGTACTTGACATGAGTGATTGATTGATTGATGGGACATTTCATAGAGATTCCCTCGAAGTTCGTAATGCGCGGTGTTTTCTTCGAATTGAACGCGGGCCTACATCTTCTGCTCAGGGTATCGGGTCGGTCGTGAGTCGCGGCTATGGCATGGTCGCTAAGGTATAGGTTTCGATTTTAGCCAACTTTGGCATACAGGTCTCAGCTTAGGATCGCGCGCAAACATCAGAAACGGGTCGAGGATTGTCGAATTCGACCGAAAGGATCGTGGAGGCTAACAGAATGGTACGGACTAGGACACGAGTCTTACATATTACATGTTCTTCGCTGCACAAACACTTTTAGAGCTACAAGATTCCATTTCTTCCTGTACCCTTCCAACATCAAAATTATTCCATTTCTTTCCACACCCTACCAACTCCTAGATTTCAAGAATTGTCCGCTTTCTCCTTCTCCATAAATCTATTTTCTCTCCACGCTCATCTTCCCTTCCATTGACTTCGATTTGATCTTATGAGACGATGTAAATTCGGCATCAGGGAAGATGAGTGTGGTGAGAAAATGGAGTTATCGATTTCTCCTTCTCGGTAACTACATTTTCTCTCCACGCTCATCTTCTCTTTCATCGGCTTCTACGTCCAATTCCTCCTTCTTAGTAACTCCATTTTCTCTCCACACGATTTGAACAGTAGATTGAATCGATCAGATCGAATGGAGTTCTATCAGTGCAAACGATGCCGAATTTACATCGTCTCATCATATCAGTTTACTGCTGGAGTATTTCCTCAAACATTTTAATTTATTTTCAAAATTTACATTTCTTGAATCATTATTATTAGATTGGGTTTTTATTATTTTTGAATCTTTATATGAAACCAATAAATTGATTAACATATCCTGTCGTCATTTCCATCAGCTGAGATGATTGGCAGAACATTTGGACGATGGATCGAATTCGATCACAGATTAAATGCTCTATTGGTGCACCGAATGCAAGATGTCCATCATCTCAGCAGATCAAAGCATTTCTTGAATATTTCCTCTTATTATTGTATTAGGTTTTTGGTTACTTTTAATATTCGTATGAAACAATTGGATTGATTAATAACATGTTCTGTCGTAATTTTCATTTGTAATTTTAATTTTTTTATATGCGATTTCTTGAAATCATGATTTTTCAACATGCAATTTTTCAGTAAAGCTCATGTACACACCACGTAGAAGGTTCGGGAAACAGATCGGCTACTCCCCTGCCACCAGCCCAGTGTTATTCTAGCACGGCCAGTCCAGCACGTACATGAGCTTTCTATAGCGGAACTCAACCCTTTGAAATCTGATGATTCCCTTATATATGCATATATTAGAATGACATATAGTCAAAATTTAATCTCATTTGTGGTTTGCTTTTGCAAGTTGTAAGTTTTATTTCTTGATAATGCATTTCGAAATGGGGCTGTCAACTGGCCAGGCTAGAGCCAAGCAAAAAAATAAAAATGAATATCCCAGTCCATAATCCTGCCCTAAATAGTTCAAATTTTGGTCGAAGCCAACCCCAGGTGCTGCCCATTGACAACCCCATTTGGAAAACATTGAAAAAGTTCAGAGTCTGCTAATTTCACTCCGGGCCTATTTAGAATAGTAGATTAGGGTATGTTTACCATTAAATAAGCAATGAATACTTAAAATAGGGGTTTTCCAACCTGTCATATTAATAACATTTCGGAGATGTCAAAATTCCTTTGAATTAGTCAAAAACTAGTGGTCTCTGTTTGAAGTAAATGCAGGCGGAGTAATCTCCTCACAGAGACCATTCAACCAAACACGAGAAGGGTCCACATGGTTGTAAACATGTAAAGGATAAAAAAGGTTGCAATTCTCTCTTCTATAATTTGTATCCAAACAGCGTAGCTCTATATAACTGCATGGTCAAACTCGGCGAACTTCAGGGGTAAAGTAAAGCATATTGAAATAATTGTTAATATACTATATAATTCATGTATAAATTACCAATCCAAACAGGCCCTTAAAGTGTCTGGAGCACGAATGAATTCCAGTAAACAAGAATGCAAGTTGCTAATAGGTTGATCTTGTTAGTAGTCATACACTTGCCTAAAAGACTGTGAGACCCGACCCGAGTTTGCATGTGTGCATGAGTGTGTGTGAGTGTGCATTTCATTTTTTGTGATCCCACGGTCCTACCGGTCGAATTTCGACAACCCGCGACCTTCGAATTGTGTTTGCGATCACCCTTGAGTTCGGTCTTATAGACCCGACTCAGATTGACCCGAGACCTACACCGTTGCGATCGCATCGTCGTCGCGCTTCCAACGACGCGTCTCACGCGAAAATTTGACGTGTGGATCATAAGTTATGGGCCACACATCATTTGGACCATTGATCGCATTTTTTGGTGGGACCCACATGATTTACACATTTTCCCATGTGCACCCTTACTAATGGTGATGACATCACCATTTTCATGATGTCATAATGGCCTAGTCTAGCAATGATGGACTCTCTTCTCCAATGGCTCTTTCTTTTTCTCTTTTCTAGAAGTCATCATGTAATTTTTTTTTTCTTCCCCATGCAATTTCTCTTCCCCAATCTAAAATTTCTGAAATTTCTCTTCTCTAGGGAGAGAGAGAGACCACCATATCCTCTTTTCTAGCAAATGCAATGATTACTTTGAATAAAAATCCGCTTCTCTCTTTTTCCCTCTCATTTCTCTCTACTCTCTTCTCTCCTTCTTTCTCTCTTGCAAAAAAAAAATTCAGCCCATTTCTCCCCCTTTTCCAGCCCCCTTCTCCTCCATTTCCCCTCAATCCATCCATCCCAATCTCATCTCAACCATCAATCTTGCTTGTTTGGAGCCTTAGAAGCCTAGAGTGGGTGCTCCTCTAGATGTAAAAATCTGATTTCTATAGCCTAGATATTTTCTTTATTTCATGAGAAAAGTATAGGACTCACCAATCAATGGCAGAGATCCCACACAATCCCATGGTTGTGGCCTAATGGCCTACCTTCTGCATATATGATCCATGCATGGGGCCTTTCTCTATGGGCCCCATCATGGCAGATTTTTTTCATATCATATTATGTTTGGGTCATCTAGACCTTATAATCATGGTGGGGATGACATCCTCACCATGCATTTTAATTATAGGCCATGCATGTGCAAGATCCATGTTGTAAATGTAAATCTATATATGATGTACGAGTGTGATTGATCTTGGGAGGGCTCAATAGTGGTAGAGCCCTTTCCCTATGGCCGGATTGTCCTTTTATCTCTCTTTTTCCTCATTTTATTTCCTGATGTGTGTGGTCCATTTGGTGGGCCTAGGACATCTAGAAATTTCAGCAAGGTGGGATGCCCAAATTGCCCATTGTTTGATTTTGGGTGTCGTACTTACTGCCTTATTAATGCATGTAAGGTGTGTCGACTTTAGATTATGACATGGACATTTATGGGGCCCACTAAGGAAGGCCACACCATCCTCCATTAATGTATTTCCCTTTTTTATTTAACTTATATAATAAATTTTATCTAAGTATATGTTGCTGTCCATAATTTTCTGGACAGTTTCTGGTTGTTTTTAGACCAGATTTTGAGACTGTTTGGGGGACTATTCATACCCATTAAATATACTTTTCTGAAAGGTGGGGATCTCATCTTGATGTCTCCCAAATTTCAGCCCCATTTGACCTTGATTGAGGTCCCAAACATGTGGTCCAAGTGAGGTGGACAGTTTGGATTTTCTACACTGTTCCAGCAACATTCCACCTTAGATAGGTTGGATTTCTGGAATTTATTAAACTACCTGTGGGTGTTTAAAAATTATAAAAATTTACAGGGAGGTGGTCCACTCATGGAAGGACCCACCTACAAAATTTTGAGGCCAATGGATGCCTATACATACCATGGTGGTGGCTGGACCGGCCCACTATAATATGGTGTCCAAATCAGTCCGATTTTCAGGACAGATTGCTTTCTTTAAATGAATTAAAATATTTATAAATATCCAAAAATTCTGAAATTTGTAAAGGTATGGTCCACTCATGCTAAAATCTACCTACCAAAATTTAGGGCAAATGGACCCCTGTGCACAACGCAGCGAGACCCGGACTGGCCCACCACGTTTTGACGTCCAGGTCTGTCCAATTTTCTGGATAGTCTGTATTATTTAAATTAATTAAAATACTTAGAAATACATAAAAATCCTGAAATTTTGTGGGGGTGTGGCCCACCTATGGAAGTATCACCCTGTAAAATTTCAGCCTCAAATGACCCCGTTTGGGCATCCAAAAGAATGAGCAAAGATGGTTGGACTGCCAGATTTTTCTGCTGTGTAGTCCAGCAATATGCCTTGATAAAAACCACAGTTTAAAAATATTTCCTTTGATGGTGGGCCACATTTTTGGATTTTCTCTCATTGTATGCATGATGAGGGACCTTGGCCCTCAATTTTCAGAGTTTTAGAAGTCCTGGACCCACTCCAATGGAGTACCCAAATTTAGGACAGCAACATGTTATAATTATGCTGGGCCTTGGGCTGAAATTTTGAGTAGGGCCCACCACATTATAAAGATCTTAGAGGAAATAATTTATACATTTAGTTCCTTAAATGTTGGGCTTAATAAATGCACTTTTGAGGCCCAGCACAGTTGAATTTAATTAGGTCCATGAATGTAGCTAGTTGTTGAACTCTTTAGGCCCAATTGGGTTGGAACTTTCCAGATAGGCCCATTGAACTCTTGGGCCATTTTTACCATACTATTATGTTGGGTTAGTGGGTCAAATTACACAAGTAGATGGGCCCTTGGTTGCTCACCAAATCAACTTTATACTTGGGCCGGGTTATAGGCCCAACTTACTTGACTAAAAACATGACATTTGCTCATGTGGTTTGAGCAATGGGCTGCCCACTAGGCCACCATAATATATGGGATAAGTGACCTTTATGTTGGGCCCTAACCTTTCCCCTATGGGCCCATAGTGGTATATATGGGTTGGGTTATGTGTGTTCTCCTTGGACCCATATTTTGGATAGGCCTTGGGCCACCCTTTCTGAAGCCCAATATGAGTGTTTGTGGTATGATTATGGCTGTCATTTCTTATTTCTGATGTTGCATGGGCTTTGGGCCTAGATCCATGATCAATTAGAGATGGACTACCTCTTGGGGACCAATTGTGGTTGGATGTCCACATTGGTGGCCCTAAGATAGGCCCATGGGCTTCTATGAGTGGTTAAAGGCCCACCATAAACTCTTGCTAAGCCGTTTCACTATTTAGGCCCATACCATTGTTCTCCTTAGTCTCGTGGGCTACCCCAGGTATATGGGCCCCCACTAGGGGTTGTATTCCTTATGAGGAATTGGTTAAGTACCTAGACCCTTCATGGTTAGGTAGAGAGTTCATCTTCACCGTATTGGCACCCCTATTCATCTTCATGGCCCACTCCCATACACATCATATGCATGCTTGGTTGAGGTATGATTGGCCATAGTTGTGTCATTGTGTAGGACATGTTGGTATCTCCCTGAGAGATGGATGCTTGGGATTGATAAATGGGTAATTGTGTGATTCATGCATCTGGCATTGCATAACTTGTGGATATCCGCCCTTACTTCATCAGGGCTTTGCCTCCACAGGGGTATTCGTGGATGGCCGTATGTGTGGATATCGAAAATATTAGTTGAGCATACCGGGTGCATAGGATGCCCATGGGTGAAATTCCTAAAACTTTCATGGTACCAAGGATCTGCTCCAATGCCGTGACCGGGTGGAATACATGAGCGCACGAGAGCCTTATACCGTCAGGCTGCGACTCCCACTGTCGTGTAGTCGATTAGATAGGGGTGTGGCCTTACCTGCCTGGTGTGTAGTGGACATTGCTAGGCTGAGTTTGACCATCTCGTAAATGGGTCCGCTATCGTCAGGCCTTACTGGTGATTGGCTGTCCACAGGCGGGTAGTGTGGTCTCTTACGCTCGTTTGACTATGAGGGGTCTGTAGAGCGGCAGTCATTGAGCAGTGTAATGGACCTCGGTGATTTTTTTATGATTGAAAATGTACTTGACATATGGTTTGGTTATGAGCACTAGTATTATTTGCATTGCAATAGCATTGACTGTGTAAGCCCCTTCATGCATTGCCTTGGTATGGCTCCCAATACTCATTGCATCGTATTCATGATAAGCCTTGGTAAGGCTAGTGATATTCTCATCAAGCATGTTTCCCTTCTTGCATCTCCTACTATTCTCCTGTGCACTATTGTCACACACTTACACCACCCTTTAAGCTTCTATAAGCTTATGCACGATTGATGCGTGCAGGAGATTTTACGCAGGCGTCGTAGCAGCAGAGCGTGGAGTAGAGCTGAGCATTTGAGGACTCTAGTGTTGCTTACCTTTCTCTCTTTTCCTCTTTTTCTCATGTATGTCCTTTTGGACCTTATTAATGATTGTAAAAGTTCAAATTTATAGTGGATTTTGCGATGTGTGCCTTTGTTATTCTCAGATATACTTGCTGTGATCTTGGGTATGCTCATATTGGTAATGATTATGTTGTTATAAAAATCCTCCTTATAGGATCCCAGGATCGGAACCAGTCTTAGGAGCCCAGAATGAGGTACTACGGAGGCTGTTACGGCCAGAATCGGCCATCGGGTTCCTTGTGAGTCCGGTTATCGAGTCTGGGGCGTGACAAAGACTAAGCCATACATGGGTAGGTATGAACTAATTCAGACTATTAGTTCATACAACTGTTACATGCCCTTCCCTCCATAAACACTTTTTGAGCTATAAGAATTCATTTCTTCTCGTACCCTTCCAACTTCAAGATTATTTCATTTCTTCTCGTACCCTACCAACTCAAAGATTTTAAGAATCGTCCAATTTTTCCTTCTCAGTAACTCCATTTTCTCTCCATGCTCATCTTCCCTTCCATCGGCTACGATTTGATCTAATGAGTTGATGTGAATCTGGCATCAGGGAAGATGAGTGTGGAGAGAAAATGGAGTTACTGATTTCTCCTTCTTGGTAACTCCATTTTCCCTCCACGCTCATCTTCCCTTTCATTGGCTTCTACGTCTGATTTCTCTTTCTCAGTAACTCCATTTTCTCTCCCTCGATTTGAATAGTAGATTGAATCGATCAGATCGAATGGAGTTCTATGGGTGCAAATGATGCCGGATTTACATTGTCTCATCAGATCAGTTCACTGTTGGAGTATTTCCCCAAATATTTTCATTTATTTTCAAAATTCACATTTCTTGAGTTTTTATTATTAGATTGAGTTTCTTTATATGAAACCATTAAATTGATTAACATGTCCTGTCCTCATTTCCATCAGCTGAGACGATTAGTAGAATATCTGGACTCTGAATTGAATTCTATCATAGGTCAAATGCTCTATTGGTGCACCGAATGCAAGATGCCCATCGTCTCAGTAGATTAGAGCATTTCTTGAATATTTTCTCTTATTATTG
The DNA here is from genome assembly GCA_037074715.1 of Magnolia kwangsiensis. Taxonomy (NCBI): domain Eukaryota; kingdom Viridiplantae; phylum Streptophyta; class Magnoliopsida; order Magnoliales; family Magnoliaceae; genus Magnolia; species Magnolia kwangsiensis. The sequence continues at coordinate 87,586,994 of CM073586.1, forward strand.
TATTAAGTGTTTGGTTACTTTCAATATTCGTATGAAACAATTGGATTGATTAATAACATATTCTATTGTGATTTCCATCTACAATTTCAAATTTTTTATATGCGATTTCTAGAAATCAAGATTTTTCAACATACAATTTTTTAGTAAAGCTCATGAACACGCCACGCAGAAGGTCCAGGAAACGGATCAGCTACTCCCCTGCCATTAGCCCAGTGTCATTCTAACATGACCAGTCCAGCTCGTACATGAGCTTTCTATAGCAAAACTTGACCGCTTGAAATCTGATGATTCTCATATGTATGCATATATTAGAATGACATGTAGTCAAATTTCAATCTCATTTGTGGTTTGCATTTGCAAGTTTTAAGTTTTATTTTTTGATAATGCATTTCGAAATGGGGCTGTCAACGGGCCAGGCCAGGGCCAACCAAAAAATAAAACTGAATATCCCAGCCCTTAAGCCTGCCCCAAATAGTTTGAATTTGGGTTAAAGCTAACCCCAGTTGACGCCCATTGACAACCCCATTTGGAAAATATTGCTGAAGTTCAGAGTCTGGTAATTTCACTTAGGGCATGTTTAGAATAATAAATTAGGGTATATTTACCATTAAATAAGCAATGATTACTTAAAACAGATGTTTTTGAACCTGTCATATCAATAACATTTTGGAGCTGTCAAAATCCCTTTGAAATAGTCGAAAACTAGTAGTCTCTGTTTGAGGAAAGTGCAGGGGGTGTAATCTTCTCTCAAAGACCATTCAACCAAACATGCGAAGGGTCCACACGGTTGCAAACATATAAAGGATAAAAATGGTTACAATTCCCTTTTCTACAACCTCTTCTACAACATAGCTCTATGTAACAGCATGGTCAAACTCGTTGGGCTTTTGGGGAGAAGTAAAGCATATTGAAATAATTGCTAATGTACCATATAATTCCTGTATAAACTAACAATCCAAACAGGCTCTCAAAGTATCTGGAGCATGAATAAATTCCAGTAAATAAGAATGCAAGTTGCTAATAGGTTGATCTTGTCAGTAGTCATACACTTGCCTAAAAGACTAAGCCATGCATGGATATGTATGAACTAATTCAGATTATTAGTTCATACAATTGTTACATTCTCTTCCCTTCACAAACACTTTTCGAGCTACAAGATTTCAGTTCTTCCCGTATCCTTTCAACTCCAAGATTATTCCATTTCTTCCCGTACCCTACTAACTTCAAGATTTTAAGAATCTTCCAATTTCTCTTTCTCAGTAACTCTATTTTCTCTCCACACTCATCTTCCCTTCCATCGGCTTCGATTTGATCAAATTTGACGATGTGAATCCGTCATCTGGGAAGATGAGCATGGAGAGAAAATGGAGTTACCAATTTCTCCTTCTCGGTAACTCCATTTTCTCTCCACACTCATCTTCCCTTTCATCGACTTCTATGTCTAATTTCTCCTTCTCAGTAACTCCATTTTCTCTCCACGCGATTTAAATAGTAGATTGAATTGATGAGATCGGATGAAGTTCTATGTGTGCAAAAGATGTCAGATTTACATTGTCTCATCAGATCAGTTCACTGCTGGAGTATTTCCTCAAACATTTTCATTTATTTTCAAAATTCACATTTATTGAGTTTTTATTATTAGATTGAATTTTTAATACTTTTGAATCTTTATATGAAACCATTAAACTGATTAACATGTCTTGTCGTCATTTCCATCAGCTAAGATGATTGACAGAACATCTAGACTCTAGATCGAATTTGATCATAAATCAAATGCTCTATTGGTGCACCAAATGTAAGATGCCCATCGTCTCAGCAGATCAGAGCATTTCTTGAATATTTCCTCTTATTACTGCATTAAATTTTTGGTTACTTTCAATCTTCGTATGAAACAATTGGATTGATTAATAACATGTACTGTCGTGATTTCCATCTACAACTGTAAATTTTTTATATATGATTTCATGAAATCATGATTTTTCAATATGCAAATTTTCAGTAAAGCTCATGTACACGTCACGTAAAAGGTTCGGGAAATGGATCGGTTACTCCCCAACCACTAGCCCAGTGCCATTCTAGAACGACTAGTCCAGACGTACATGAGCTTTCCGTAGCAAAATTTGACCACTTAAAATCTGATGATTCTCTTATATATGCATATATTAGAATGACATGTAGTCAAATTTCAATCTCATTTGTGGTTTGCATTTGCAACTTGTAAGTTTTATTTCTTGATAATGCGTTTCGAAATGAGGCTGTCAACGGGCTAGGCTAGGGTCAAGAAAAAAAGAAAACTAAATATCCCAGCCCATAAGCTTGCCCCAAATAGTTCAAATTTGGGTCGAAGCCAACCCCGGGTGCTGCCCATTGACAACCCCATTTGGAAAATATTGCAAAAGTTCAGAGTCAGCTAATTTCACTCGGGGCCTATTTGGAATAGTAAATTAGGGTATATTTACTATTAAACAAGCTATGATTACTTAAAATAGACGTTTTCTAAGCTTTCATATAAATTCCATTTTGGAGCCGTCAAAATCCCTTTGTATTAGTCGAAAACTAGTGGTCTCTGTTTGAGGTAAATGCAGGCGACGTAATCTCTTCTCAGAGACCATTCAACCAAACATGCGAAGGGTCCACACGATTGCAAACATGTAAAGGATAAAAAAGGTTACAATTCCCTCTTTTACAATCTGTATCTAAACAGCGCAGCTCTACGTAACTGCATGGTCAAACTCGGCAGACTTCAGGGTTGAAGTTAAGCATATTGAAATAATTACCAATGTACCGTATAATTCCTGTATAAATTACCAATCCAAACAGGCCCTCAAAGTATCTGGAGCACGAATAAATTCCAGTAAATAAGAATGCAAGTTGCTCATAGGTTGATCTTGTCAGTAGTCATACACTTGCCTAAAAGATTAAGCCATGCATGGGTAGGTATCGACTAATTCAAATTATTAGTTCATACAACTGTAACATGTTATTCCTTCCATAAACACTTTTCGAGCTAGAAGATTCCATTTCTTCCCTTACTCTTCCAACTCCAAGATTATTCCATTTCTTCCCGTACCCTACCAACTCCAATATTTTAAGAATCGTCCGATTTCTCCTTCTTAATAACTCCATTTTCTATCCACACTCATCTTCCCTTCCATCAACTTCGATTTGATCTGATGAGATGATGTAAATCCGGTATCAACGAAGATGAGCATGGAGAGAAAATGGAGTTACCGATTTCTCCTTCTCGGTAACTCCATTTTCTCTCTACGCTCATCTTCCCTTTCATCGACTTCTATGTCAGATTTCTCATTCTCAGTAACTCCATTTTCTCTTCATGCGATTTGAACAGTAGATTGAATCGATCAGATCGAATGGAGTTTTATGGGTGCAAACGATGCCAGATTTACATCATCTCATCAAATCAGCTCACTGCTAGAGTATTTTCTCAAACATTTTCATTTATTTTTAAAATTTACATTTCTTGAGTCTTTATTATTAGATTGGGTTTTTATTACTTTTGAATCTTAACATGAAACCATTAAATTGATTAACATGTCCTATCATCCTTTCCATCAGGTGAGACAATTGACAGAACACCTGGACTCTAGATCGAATTCGATCATAGATCAAATGGTCTATTGGTGCATCGAATGCAAGAAGCCCATCGTCTCAGTTGATCAGAGCATTTCTTGAATATTTCCTCTTATTATTGTATTAGGTTTTTGGTTACTTTCAATCTTCGTATGAAACAATTGGATTGATTAATGACATGTTCTGTCGTGATTTCCATCTACAATCGTAAATTTTTTATATGTGAATTCTTATAATCATGATTTTTCAACATGCAATTTTTCAGTAAAGCTCATGTACACGCCACGTAGAAGGTCCGAGAAATGGATCGGCTACTCCCCTGCCACTAGCCTAGTGCCATCCTATCATGGCCAGTTAGCATGTATATGAGCTTTCTGTAGCAAAATTCGACCCCTTGAAATCTGATGATTCTCTTATGTATGCATATATTAGAATGACCTGTAGTCAAATTTCAATCTCATTTGTAGTTTGCATTTGCAAGTTGTAAGTTTTATTTCTCAATAATGCATTTTGAAATGGGGCTGTCAATCAGCCAGGTAAGGGCCATGTAAAAAATAAAACTGAATATCCCAGCCCATAAACCTACCCTAAATAGTTCAAATTTGGGTCAAAGCCAACGTCGGGTGCTACACATTGACAACTCCATTTAGAAAATATTGTAGAAGTTTAGAGTCTCCTAATTTCACTCAGGGCCTGTTTGGAATAATAAATTAGGGTATGTTTACCATTAAATAAGCAATAATTACTTAAGACAAGCGTTTTCCAAGCTGTCATATCAATTCCATTTTGGAGCAGTTAAAATCCCTTTGAATTAGTCAAAAACTAGTGGTCTCTGTTGGAGGTAAATGCAGGTGGTGTAATCTCCTCTCAGAGACCATTCAACCAAACATGCAAAGGGTCCACACGATTGCAAACATGTAAAGGATAAAAAAGGTTGCAATTCCCTCTTCTACAATCGGTATCCAAATAGCGAAGCTCTATGTACGACTGACTTCAAGGTTGAAGTAAAGCATATTGAAATAATTGTTAATGTACCATCTAACTCTTGCATAAATTACCAATCCAAATAGGCCCTCAAAGTATCGGGAGCATGAATGAATTACAGTAAACAAGAATAAAAGTTGCTAATAGGTTGATCTTGTCAGTAGTCATACACTTGCCATGCATGGGTAGGTATGAACTATTTCAGATTATTTATTCATACAACTGTTACATGCTATACCCTCCACAAATACTTTTCGAGCTAGAAGATTCCGTTTCTTCCCGTACCCTTCTAACTCTAAGATTATTCCATTTCTTCCCGTCCACTACCAAATCCAAGATTTCAAGATTCTTCCGATTTCTTCTTCTCAGTAATTCCATTTTCTCTCCATGCACATCTTCCTTTCCATCGGATTCGATTTGATCTGATGAGATGATGTAAATTCGACATTAGGAGAGATGAGCATAGAGAGAAAATTGAGTTATCGATTTCTCCTTCTCAATAACTCCATTTTCTCTCCACGCTCATTTTCCCTTTCATCAGCTTCTACATCCGATTTCTCTTTCTCAGTAACTCCATTTTCTCTCTGCGCGATTTGAACAATAGAATGAATCGATTAGATCAAATGGAGTTCTATGGGTGCAAGCGATGCCTGATTTACATCGTCTCATCATATTAGTTCACTCCTGGAGTATTTCCTCAAACATTTTCATTTATTTTCAAAATTTACATTTCTTCAGACTTTATTATTAGATTGAGTTTTTATTATTTTAAAATCTTTATATGAAACTATTAAATTGATTAACATGTCCTGTCGTTATTTCCATTAGCTGAGACGATTGGCAGAACATCTGGACTCTGGATCGAATTCGATCACAGATCAAATTCTCTATTGGTGCACCGAATGCAAGATGCCCATCGTCTCTGCAGATCAAAGCATTTCTTGAATATTTCCTCTTATTATTGTATTAGGTTTTTGGTTACTTTCAATCTTTGTATGAAACAATTAGATTGATTAATAACATGTTCTGTCGTGATTTCTATCTGCAACTGTAAATTTTTTATATGCAATTTCTTGAAATCATGATTTTTTGACATGCAATTTTTCAGTAAAGCTCTTGTATACGCCATGTAGAAGGTCCGGGAAATGGATCGGCAACTCCCCTGCCATTAGCCCAGTGTCATTCTAGCAAGGCCAGTCCAAGACGTACATGAGCTTTCTGTAGCAAATCTCAACCCCTTGAAATCTGATGATTTTCTTATGTACGCATATATTAGAATGCAATGTAGTCAAATTTTAATCTCATTTGTGGTTTGCATTTGCAAGTTGTAAGTTTTATTTCTTGATAATGCATTTTGAAATAGGGCTGTCAATCGTCCAGGTAAGGGCCAAGCAAAAAACAAAACTGAATATCCCAGCACATAAGCCTGCCCCAAATTGTTCAAATTTGGGTCAAAGTCAACCGCAGGTGCTACACATTGAGAACCCCATTTGGAAAATATTGCAGAAGTTCAGAGTCTGCTAATTTGACTCGGGGTCTATTTGGAATAGTAAATTAGGATATATTTACCATTAAATAATCAAAGATTACTTAAAACAGGCGTTTTCAAAGCTGTCATATCAATTCCATTTTGAAGTAGTAAAAATCCCTTTGAATTAGTCGAAAACTAGTGGTCTCTATTTGAGGTAAATGCAAGCGGCGTAATCTCCTCTTAGAGACCATTCAACCAAAAATGTGAAGGGTCCACATGGTTGCAAACATGTAAAGGATAAAAAAGGTAGCAATTCGCTCTTCTACAATCTATATCCAAACAACGTAGCTCTACGTAATTGCATGGTCAAACTCGGTGGACTTCAGGGTTTAAATAAAGTATATTGATATAATTGCTAATGTACGATATAATTCTTGTACAAATTACCAATCTAAACAAGCCCTCAAATTATCTGGAGCATTAATAAATTTCAGTAAACAAGAATATAAGTTGCTTATAAGTTGATCTTATCAGTAGTCATACACTTGCCTAAAAGATTAAGCCATGCATGGGTAGGTACGAACTAATTCAGAATATTAGTTCATACATCTATTACTTGCTCTTCCCCTCACAAACACTTTTCGAGCTATAAGATTACATTTCTTCCGGTACCCTTCTAATTCCAAGATCATTCCATTTCTTCTCGTACCCTACCAACTCCTTGATTTTAAGATTCGTCTGATGTCTCCTTCTCAGTAACTCTATTTTCTCTCCACGCTCATCTTCCCTTCCATCGGCTTCGATTTGATCTGATGAGACGATGTAAATTCGGCATCGGGGAAGATGAGCGTGGAGACAAAATGGAGTTATCGATTTCTCCTTCACAGTAACGCCATTTTCTCTCCACACTCATCTTCCCTTTCATCGACTTTTACGTTCGATTTCTCCTTCTCAGTAACTTCATTTCTCTCCACGCGATTTGAATAGTAGATTGAATCGATCAGATCGAATGGATTTCTATGGGTGCAAACGATAACGGATTTACATCGTCTCATCAGTTCAGTTCACTGCTGGAGTATTTTCTTAAATATTTTTATTTATTTTCAAAATTTATATTTCTTGAGTCTTTAATATTAGATGGAGTTTTTATTACTTTTAAATATTTATATGAAACCATTAAATTGATTAATATGTCCTGTCGTCGTTTCCATCAACTGAGATGATTCGCAGAACATCTAGACTGTGGATTGAATTTGATCACAGATCAAATGCTCTATTGGTGCACCGAATGCAAGATGCCCATCGTCTCAGCAGATCAGAGTATTTCTTGAATATTTTCTCTTATTATTGTACTAGGTTTTTGGTTACTTTTAATCTTCGTATGAAGCAATTATATTGATTAATAACATGTTCTGTCGTGATTTCCATCTACAACTGCAAATTTTTTATACGTGATTTTTTGAAATCATGATTTTTTAACATGCAATTTTTCAGTAAAGGTCATGTACACGCCACGTAGAAGGTTCGGAAAACAGATCGGCTACTCCCTTGCCACTAGCACAGTGCCATTCTAGCATGTCCAGTCCAGTACGTACACGAGCTTTCTGTAGCAAAACATGACCCCTTGAAATTTGATGATTCTCTTATGTATGTATATATTAGAATGACATGTAGTCAAATTTCAATCTCATTTGTGGTTTGCATTTGCAAGTTGTAGGTTTTATTCCTTTATAATGCATTTCGAAATGAGGCTATCAACGGGCCAAGCTAGGGCCAAGTAAAAAATAAAACTGAATATCCCAACCCAAAAGCCTGCCCCAAATAGTTTAAATTTGGGTCGAAGCCAACCCCCGGTGCTGCCCATTGACAACCCCATTTTGAAAATATTGCAGAAGTTCAGAGTCTGCTAATTTCACTCGAGGCCTGTTTGGAATAGTAAATTAGGATATATTTACCATTAACTAAGCAATGATTACTTAAAATAGGCATTTTCTAAGCGGTTATATCAATTCCATTTTGGAACAGAAAAAATCCTTTTAAATTAGTCGAAAACTAGTGGTCTCTGTATGAGGAAAATGCAGACGGTGTAATCTCCTCTCAGAGACCATTCAACCAAACATGCGAAGGGTCCACACGGTTGCAAACATGTAAAGGATAAAAAAGGTTGCAATTCCATCTTCTACAATCTGTATTCAAACAGAGTAGCTCTATGTAACTGCATGGTCAAACTCAGCAGACTTTAGGGCTGAAGTAAAGCATGTTGAAATAATTGCTAATGTACCATATAATTCTTATCTAAATTACCAATCCAAACAGGCCCTCAAAGTATTTGGAGCATGAATAAATTCCAGTAAACAAGAATGCAAGTTGCTAATAGGTTGATCTTGTCAGTAGTCATACACTTGCCTAAAAAATTAAGCCATGCATGGGTAGGTATGAACAAATTCAGATTATTAGTTCATACAACTGTTACATGTTATTCCCTCCATAAACACTTTTCGAGCTAGAAGATTCCATTTCTTCCCGTACACTTCCAACTCCAAGATTATTCCATTTCTTCTCGTACCCTGCCAACTCCAAGATTTTAAGAATTGTCCGATTTCTCCTTCTGAGTAACTCCATTTTCTCTCCACGCTCATCTTCCCTTCCATCGACTTCGATTTGATCTGATGAGACGATGTAAATCCGGTATCAGGGAAGATGAGCGTGGAGAGAAAATGGAGTTACTGATTTCTTCTTCTCGGTAACTCCATTTTCTCTCGACGCTAATCTTCCCTTTCAGTGGCTTATACGTCCGATTTCTCATTCTCAGTAACTCCATTTTCTCTTCACACGATTTGAACAGTAGATTGAATCGATTAAATCAAATGGAGTTCTATGGGTGCAAACGATGTCGGATTTACATCGTCTCATTAAATCTGTTCACCGCTGGAGTATTTCCTCAAACATTTTCATTTATTTTTAAAATTTACATTTTTTGAGTATTTATTATTAGATTGGGTTTCTATTACTTTTGAATCTTTACATGAAACCATTAAATTGATTAACATGTCCTGTGGTCATTTCCATCAGCTGAGACGATTGGTAGAACATCTGGACTTTGGATCGAATTTGATAACAGAAAATGCTCTATTGGTGCACCGAATGCAAGATGCCTATCGTCTCAGCAGATCAGAGCATTTCTTAAATATTTCCTCTTATTATTGAATTATGTTTTTGGTTACTTTTAATCTTCGTATGAAACAATTGCATTGATGAATAACATGTTCTGTCGTGATTTCCATCTACAACTGTAAATTTTTTATATGCAATTTTTTGAAATCATGATTTTTTAACATGCAATTTTTCAGTAAAGCTAATGTACACGCCACGTAAAAGGTTCGGGAAATGGATCCGCTACTCCCCTGCCACTAGTCCAGTGCCATTTTAGCACGGCCAGTCCAGCATGTACATGAGCTTTCTGTACCAAAACTCGACCCCTTGAAATCTGATGATTCTCTTATGTATGCATATATTAGAATGATATGTAGTCAAATTTCAATCTCAGTTGTGCCTTGCATTTACAAGTTTTAAGTTTTATTTCTTTATAATGCATTTTAAAATGGGGCAGTCAATTGGCCAGGTAAGGGCCATGCAAAAAATAAAACTGAATATCCCAATCCATTAGCCTGCCCCAAATAGTTCAAATTAGGGTCAAAGCCAACCCCAAGTGCTACACATTGACAACCCCATTTGGAAAATAATGCAGAAGTTTAGATTCTGCTAATTTCACTCGAGTCTTGTTTGGAATAGTAAATTAGGGTATATTTACCATTAAATAAGCAATGATTACTTAAAACAAGTTTTTTCCAAGTTGTCGTATCAATTCCATTTTGGAGCAGTCAAAATCCCTTTAAATTTGTCGAAAAACTAGTGGTCTTTGTTTGAGGTAAATGCAGGCGGCGTAATCTCCTCACAGAGACCATTCAACCAAATATGAGAAGGGTCCATACGGTTGCAAACATATAAAGGATAAAAAAGGTTACAATTCCTTCTTCTACAATCTATATCGAAACAGCGTAGCTCTACATAATTGCATGGTCAAACTCGACGGACTTCAGGGTTGAAGTAAAACATATTGAAATAATTGTTAATATATCATATAATTCTTGTATAAATTACCAATCCAAACAGGCCCTCAAAGTATTGGAGCACAAATAAATTCCAATAAACAAGAATCGTCCGATTTCACATTCTCAATAACTCCATTTTCTCTCCACACTCATCTTCCCTTCCATCAGTTTTGATTTGATCTGATGAGACGATGTAAATCCGGCATCAGGGAAGATGAGTGTGGAGAGAATGGAGTTATCGATTTCTCGTTCTTGGTAACTCCATTTTCTCTCCACGCTCATCTTCGCTTTCATCGGCTTCTACGTCCGATTTCTCATTCTCCTTAACTCCATTTTCTCTCCATGCGATTTGAACAGTATATTGAACCGATCAGATCGAATGGAGTTCTATGGGTGCAAATGATGCCGGATTTACATCATCTCATCAGATCAGTTCACTGCTAGAGTATTCCCTCAAACGTTTTCATTTATTTTTAAAATTCACATTTCTTGAGTCTTTATTATTAGATTGGATTTTTATTACTATTGAATCTTTATATGAAACCATTAAATTGATTAACAAGTCCTGTCGTCATTTCCATCAGCTGAGACGATTGACAGAACATCTGGACTCTGGATCGAATTCGATCACAGATCGAATGCTCTATTGGTGCACTGAATGCAAGATGCCCATCGTCTCAGCAGATCAGAGCATTTCTTGAATATTTTCTCTTATTATTGTATTAGGTTTTAGGTTACTTTCAATCTTTATATGAAACAATTGGATTGATTAATAACATGTTCTGTCGTGATTTCCATATACAACTCTAAATTTTTTATATGCGATTTCTTAAAATCATGATTTTTCAACATGTAATTTTTCAGTAAAGCTTATGTATACGCCACGTAGAAGGTTTTGGAAACAGATGGGCTACTCCCCTGCCACTAGCCCAGTGCCATTCTAGCACGGCTAGTCCAACACGTACATGAGCTTTCTGTAGCAAAACTTGACCACTTGAAATATGATGATTCTGTTATGTATGCATATATTAGAATGACATGTAGTCAAATTTAAATCTCATTTGTGGTTTGTATTTGCAAGTTTTAAGTTTTACTTCTTGATAATGCGTTTCGATGTGGGGCTGTCAACAGCCCAGGTTAGGGCCAAGCAAAAAAAAAAAAAAACTGAATATCCCAGCCCATAAGCCTACCCGAAATAGTTCAAATTTGTTTCGAAGCAAACCCCAGGTGCTGCCCATTGGCTACCCCATTTGGAAAATATTGTAGAAGTTCAGAGTCTGCTAATTTCTCTCGGGGCCTATTTGGAATAGTAAATTAGGGTATATTTACTATTAAACAAGTAATAATTACTTAAAACAGGTGTTTTCCAAGCTGTCATATAAATTCCATTTTGGAGCAGTCAAAATCCCTTTGAATTAGTCAAAAACTATTGGTGTCTGTTTGAGGTAAATGCAGGCGGCGTAATATCCTCTCAGAGACCATTCAAACAAACATGCGAAGGGTCCACAAAGTTGTAAACATGTAAATGATAAAAAAGATTACAATTCCCTCTTCTACAATCTGCATCCAAACAGCGTAGCTCTACGTAACTGCATGGTTAAACTCGGCAGACTTTAGGAAGTAAAGCATATTGAAATAATTGCTAATGTATCATATAATTCCTGTATAAATTACCAATCCAAACAAGCCCTCACAGTATCTGGAGCATGAATAAATTCTAGTAAATAAGAACGCAAGTTGCTAATAGCTTGATCTTGTTAGTAGTCACACACTTGCCTAAAAGATTAAGCCATACATGGGTAGGTATGAACTAATTCAGATTATTAGTTCATACAACTGTTACATGCTTTTTCCTCCATAAACACTTTTCAAGCTAGAAGATTCCCTTTCTTCCCGTACCCTTCTAACTCCAAGATTATTCCATTTCTTCCCATACCCTACTAACTCCAAGATTTTAAGAATCGTCCAATTTCTCTTTCTCGGTAACTCCATTTTCTCTCCACGCTCATCTTCCCTTTTATCAACGTCTATGTCCGATTTCTTACTCTCAATAACTCCATTTTCTCTTCACGTGATTTGAACAGTAGATTGAATCAATCAGATCGAATGGAGCTCTATGGGTACAAACGATGCCGGATTTATATCGTCCCTTCAAATCAGTTCACTGCTGGAGTATTTCCTTAAACATTTTCATTTATTTTTAAAATTTACATTTCTTGAGTCTTTATTATTAGATTGAGTTTTTATTACTTTTGAATCTTTACTTGAAACCATTAAATTGATTAACATGTCCTGTCGTCATTTCCACCAGCTGAGGCGATTGGCAGAACATCTGTACTCTGGATTGAATTTCATCACAGATCAAATGATCTATTGGTGCACTGAATGCAAGATTCCCATCGTCTCAACAGATCAGAGCATTTCTTGAATATTTCCTATTATTATTGTATTGGGTTTTTGGTTACTTTCATAAGAACTTTCAATCTTTGTATGAAACAATTGGATTGATTAATAACATGTTCTGTCATGATTACCATCTACAATTGTAAATTTTTTATATGCGATTTCTTAAAATCATGATTTTTCAACATGCAATTTTTCAGTAAAGCTCATGTACACGCCACGTAGAAGTTCACAATCTGCTAATTTCACTCCGACCCTGTTTGGAATAGTAGATTAGGGTATATTTACCATTAAATAAGCATTGATTACTTAAAACAGGTGTTTTCAAACCTGTCATATCAATAACATTTTGGAGCTGTCAAAATCCCTTTGAATTAGTCGAAAACTAGAAACCTCTGTTTGAGGAAAATGCAGGCGGCGTAATCTCCTCTCAGAGACCACTGAACTAAACATGGGAAGGGTCCATACGGTTGCAAACATGTAAAGGATAAAAATGGTAGCAATTCCCTCTTCTACAATCTGTATCCAAATAGCGTAGCTCTACGTAACTGCATGGTCAAACTAGGTGGACTCCTGGGGTGAAGTAAAGCATATTGAAATAATTGTTAATATACCATGTAATTTTTGTCTAAATTTTCAATCCAAATAGGCCTTCAAAGTATCTGGAGCACGAATAAATTCCAGTAAATAAGAATGCAAGTTGCTAATATGTTGATCTTCTCAGTAGTCATACACTTGCCTAAAATACTAAGCCATGCATGGGTAGGTATGAACTAATTTAGATTATTAGTTCATACAACTGTTACATGCTCTTCCTTCCACAAACACTTTTTGAGCTACAAGATTTCATTTCTTCTCGTACCCTTCCAACTTCAAGATTATTTCATTTCTTCTCGTACCCTATCAACTCCAAGATTTCAAGAATCGTTCGATTTCTCCTTCTTAGTAACTCTATTTTCTCTCCACGCTCATCTTCCCTTCCATCGGCTTCGATTTGATGTAATGAGATGATGTAAATCTGGCATCAGGGAAGATGAGCGTAGGGAGAAAATGGAGTTACTGATTTTCTCATCTTCCCTTTCATCGGCTTCTACGCCCGATTTATCCTTCTTAGTAACTTCATTTTCTCTCTACGCGGTTTGAACAGTAGATTGAATCAATCCGATTGAATGGAGTTCTATGGGTGCAAACGATGCTAGATTTACATCATCTCATCAGATCAGTTCATTGCTAGAGTATTTTCTTAAGCATTTTCATTTATTTTCAAAATTTACATTTCTTGAGTCTTGATTATTAGATTGAGTTTTTATTACTTTTGAATCTTTATATGAAACCATTAAATTGATTAACATGTCCTGTCATCATTTCCATCAGCTGAGATGATTGGCAGAACATCTGGACTATGGATCGAATTCGATCACAGACCAAATGCTCTATTAGTGTACCGAATGCAAGATGTCCATCGTCTCAGTAGACCAGAGCATTTCTTGAATATTTTCTCTTATTATTGTATTAGGTTTTTGGTTACTTTCAATCTTCATATGAAACAATTGGATTGATTAATAACATGTTCTATCGTGATTTTCATCTACAATTTCAAATTTTTTATATGCGATTTCTTGAAATCATGATTTTTTAACATGCAATTTTTCAGTAAAGCTCATTTACACGCCACGTAGAAGGTCCAAGAAATGGATCAACTACTCCCTAGCCACTAGCCCAGTGCCATTCTAGCAGGCCTGTCCAACTCGTACATAACCTTTCTGTAGAAAAACTTGACCCCTTGAAATCTGATGATTCTCTTATGTATGCACATATTAGAATGGCATGTAGTCAAATTTCATCTCATTTGTGGTTTACATTTGCAAGTTTTAAATTTTATTTCTTGATAATGCTTTTCGAAATAGGGCTGTCAATCGGCCAGGCCAGGGCCAAGCAAAAAATAAAACGGAATGTCTCAGCCCATAAGCCTGCCCCAAATAGTTGGAATTTGGGTCGAAGCCAGCCTCAGGTGATGCCCATTGACAACCCCATTCGAAAAATATTGTAGAAGTTCAAAGTCTGCTAATTTCACTCGGGGCCTATTTAGAATAGTAAGTTAGGGTATATTTACCATTAAATAAGCATTGATTACTTAAACCATGCATTTTCCAAGCTGTCATATCAATTCCATTTTGGAGCAATAAAAATCCCTTTGAATTAGTCGAAAACTAGTGGTCTTTGTTTAAGAAAAATGCAGGTGGCGTAATCTCCTCTCAAAGACCATTCAACCAAACATGCGAAGGGTCCACACGGTTGCAAACATGTAAAGGATAAAAAAGGTTATAATTCCCTCAACTACAACCTCTTTTACAGTGTAGCTCTATGTAACTACATGGTCAAACTCGACGGACTTCAGGGGAGAAGTAAAGCATATTGAAATAATTGTTAATGTACCATATAATTCCTGTATAAATTACCAATCCAAATAGGCCCTCAAAGTATCTGGAGCACGAATAAATTCCAATAAACAAGAATGCAAGTTGCTAATAGGTTGATCTTATGAGTAGTCATACACTTGCCTAAAAGACTAAGCCATGCATGGGTAGGTATGAACTAATTTAGATTATTACTTTATACAACTGTTACATTCTCTTCCTTCCACAAACACTTTTCGAGATATAAGATTCCATTTCTTCCCATACCCTTCAAACTCCAAGATTATTCTATTTCTTTCCGTACCCTACTAACTCTAAGATTTTAAGAATCGTCCGATTTCTCCTTCTCGGTAACTCCATTTTCTCTCCACGCTCATCTTCCCTTCCATCAGCTTCGATTTGATCTAATGAGACTATGAATCCGGCATTAGGGAAGATGAGTGTACAAAGAAAATGGAGTTACCGATTTCTCCTTCTTGGTAACTCCATTTTCTCTCCACGCTCATCTTCCCTTTCATCGACTTCTACACCTGATTTCTCCTTCTCAGTAACTTCATTTTCTCTCCACGTGATTTGAACAGTAGATTAAATCAATCAGATCGAATGGAGTTCTATGGGTGCAAACGATGCTGGATTTACATCGTCTCATCAAATCAGTTCACTGCTGGAGTATTTCCTCAAACATTTTCATTTATTTTTAAAATTTACATTTCTTGAGTCTTTATTATTAGATTGGGTTTTTATTACTTTTTAATCTTTATATGAAACAATTAAATTGATTAACATGTCCTGTCATCATTTCCATCAGCTGAGACGATTGGCAGAACATCTGGACTCTGGATCGAATTCGATCACAGATTAAATGCTCCATTGCTACACCGAATGTAAGATTCCCATCATCTCAGCAAATCAGAGCATTTCTTGAATATTTCCTCTTATTATTGTATTAGGTTTTTGGTTACTTTCAATCTTCGTATGAAATAATTGGATTGATTAATAACATGTTCTGTAGTGATTTTCATCTATAACTTAAAATTTTTTATATGCGATTTCTTAAAATCATGATTTTTCAATATGCAATTTTTCAGTAAAGCTCATGTACACGCCACGTAGAAGGTTCGGGAAACGGATCGGCTACTCCCCTGCCACTAGCCCAGTGCCATTCTTGCACGGCCAGTCCAGCACGCACATGAGCTTTCTGTAGCAAAATTCGACACCTTGAAATCTGATGATTCTCTTATGTATGCATATATTAGAATGGCATGTACTCAAATTTCAATCTCATTTGAGGTTTGCATTTGCAAGTTGTAAGTTTTATTTCTTGATAATGCATTTCGAAATGAGGCTGTCAACGGGCCAGGCCAGGGTCAAGCAAAAAATAAAACTGAATATCGCAGCCTATAAGCCTACCCCAAATAGTTCAAATTTGGGTCGAAGCCAACCCCAGGTGCTGCCCATTGACAATCCCATTTGAAAAATATTGCAGAAGTTCAGAGTCTGTTAATTTCACTCGGGGCCCGTTTGTAATAATAAATTATGGTATATTTACTATTAAACAGGCAATGATTACTTAAAACAGGCATTTTCCAAGCTATCATATAAATTCCATTTTGGAGCAGTCAAAATTCCTTCGAATTAGTCGAAAACTAGTGGTCTCGTTTTGAGGTAAATGCATGCGTCGTAATCTCCTCTGAGAGACCATTCAACCAAACATGCGAAGGGTCCACACAGTTACAAACATGTAAAGGATAAAAAAGGTTACAATTCCATCTTCTACAATCTGTATCCAAACAACGTAGCTCTACGTAACTACATGGTCAAACTCAGTGGACTTCAGGGTTGAAGTAAAGCATATTGAAATAATTACTAAGTACCATATAATTCTTGTATAAATTACCAATCCAAACAGACCTTCAAAGTATGTAGAGCACGAATAAATTCCAGTAAACAAGATTGCAAGTTGCTGATAGGTTGATCTTATCAGTAGTCATACACTCGCCTAAAAGATTAAGCCATGCATGGATAGGTATGAACTAATTCAGATTATTAGTTCATACAACTGTTACATGCTCTTCCCTCCATAAACACTTTTTGAGCTAGAAGATTCCATTTCTTCCCATACCCTTCAAACTCCAAGATTTTTCAATTTCTTCCCGTACCCTACCAACTCCAAGATTTTAAGAATCATTCGATTTCTCCTTCTCAGTAACTCAATATTCTCTCCACGCTCATCTTCCCTTCCATCGACTTCGATTTGATCTGATGAGACGATATGACGCAGGGATGAATGTGATGAGGTCAATCACCGTCTTCCTCAAGGGTAACTATTCGGAATCCACAGAGCTTCTCTGGACTCCTCACAGAGACTTCTCGAATCCACAAGGAAAGAAAGCAAGAGAATAGAAATATATTCTAATAAAATTCAAAATTAATTGATGAATAATTAATAATTATCTAATGTGTCTCCTTACACCATTAATATAGAAAAATAAATAAACTAAAATTCGTAATTACCAAAAATAGCAAAATTCTAACTCTAACACAAATCCTAATTCTATTAAAACTCTTCTAAGGCCTAATTTCTAAAAATAAAAGTTGCAAATAAACTTTCTCTAGAAGAGTCCTAGTATAACTAAAGGTTATTTCCAAAAGGAAAGAAAATATAAAACTCTAAAAATATTTAAAAAATCAGAATTACTAAAAATAGTAAATTTTTCCTAAAAATTCATTTTTGAGTTGAAAGCGCACATTTTTTGATGAAACGGACAGATGCAACCTAGCATATGGGTCGATTCACCCCGGATGGCCCGTTTTAGTAAAGATTGATAGGTTGTACGCCCCGTAACGATACCTGGATCAAAAGTTATGGTCAATTCACTATCCATCTTCTTGTAGCTTAACCATGCTGAGAATATCTCTATGACATGTTCTACATCAGACCCCTCCACTTGAAAAAAACTCGTCCTCGAGTTATTTAAGGGACTTGGCTCATGATTCTAAGATAACTTTTGAGATAATTTCTGACACCGATGTTTATTAGCCATTTTTTTATACTTGGCATTAAGCTCTTAAGCTGGCATAATACATGTACTCATGCTTTCCTTGACTTAACTAATATCGATTAGTTCCTTCACATCTGCCTTCAAGATCTCATATTTTTCCTGATAATGTGGGCAATTAGGCGGACTTGTCCCTGAGACGGGATCAATGTGATTTTGTATATCTCGTATGGGAGGCAATTTATTAGGGGGTTCATCGAGCACAATCTCCTTGAACTCCTGCAACATCGGCTTAAAATATTTTGGGATATTCACAGGCTCCATATATTCTTTCTTTTCAACTAATGGATATATATCTCTTGTTTCCTCAGATTGTTTAACAAAAGCTTGTTCAGTTGTGAGAGACTGTTCCTTAACTTTAGAAGTCTTGGGTTGGTTCTCCCTTCCCATAGGGGCGAGGATAATATTTTTGCCATCTTTAATAAAGAAGATAAATAGTTTATCTCGATCCATATGTGTAGCATTAATATTATTTTGTCAGGGTTGACCAAGTAACATGTGACAAGCTTTTATGTCGACCACGTCACACATTACTTCATCCTTATAATATTTACCAATGAAAAAAGATATACGACATCGTTCATTTACCTCTGTTTTGTTGATCTCCTTGATCCATCCAATCGTGTATGGAGCTGAGTGTCTTTCTATTTTCAGTTGTAGCTTCTCCACCATTATTTTTGACATGAAATTCTTATCGCTCCTGAAATCAATGATCACATTGCAGACTTTTTTGTATGCAGTGCACCTTGTTCGAAAGATGTTGTATCTCTGTAATTTTATCTCTACCTTTGGCATGTATAACAGCTTCGTCATAATCGAAGCGGTGGCCTGTGATTTACCATCATCTGATGGTGCTTGGTAGAAATTGGGGTTGTGTCGTACAGCGGCCATAGGCGATTGAGCATCACTTTGAGCTCGGGGCGAAATTAGTGCATCCGCAATATGGTTGAGGATTGCCTGCAGCCCTTGCATGGTCAACTGACTCTCCTGGTGGAAAGCTTCCATTCTTTCCAAAAGATAACGAATCCCTGAATCACCGTCCACAGGATTTTGATTCATACCTTCATTATTTATCATCGGCCCGAGAGAAAACCTTGCTTTGATACCAAATTGTCGTAGGGATGAACGTGATGAGGTCGATCACCATCTTCCTCAAGGATAATTACTCTGAATCCACGGAGCTTCTCTGGACTCCTCACAGAGACTTCTCGAATCCACGAGGAAAGAAAGCAAGAGAATAGAAATATATTCTAATAAAATTTAAAATTAATTGATGAATAGTTGATAATTGTCTAATGTGTCTCCTTACACCATTAATATAGAAAAATAAATAAACTAAAATTCGTAATTACCAAAAATAGCAAAATTCTAACTCTAACACAAATTCTAATTCTATTAAAACTCTTCTAAGCCCTAATTTCTAAAAATAAAAATTGTAAATAAAATTTCTCTAGAAGAGTCCTAGTATAACTAAAAGTTATTTCCAAAAGGAAAGAAAATCTAAAACTCTAAAAATATTAAAAAAATCAGAATTACTAAAAATAGGAAATTTTTTCTAAAAAATCATTTTTGAGCTGAAAGCGCGCGTTTTCTGATGAAACGGACGGATGTGACCCAGCTTGTGGGTCGGTTCACCCCAGATGGCCCGTTTTAGTAAAGATTGATAGGTTGTACGCCTTGTAACGATACCCGGATCAAAAGTTATGGTCAATTCACAGTCCATCTTCTTGTGGCTCAACCATGCTGGGAATATCTCTGTGACACGTTCTACATCACGATATAAATTCGGTGTCATGAAAGATGAGCATGGAGAGAAAATGGAGTTACCTATTTCTCCTTCTCGGTAACTCCATTTTCTCTCCACGCTCATCTTCACTTTCATCGGCTTCTACATTCGATTTCTCATTCTCAGTAACTCCATTTTTTCTTCACGCGATTTGAACAGTAGATTGAATCGGTCAGATCGAATGGAGTTCTATGGGTGCAAACGATGCAGGATTTACATTGTCTCATCAAATCAGTTCACTGCTGGAGTATTTCCTCAAACATTTTCATTTATTTTCAAAATTTATATTTCTTACGTTTTTATTATTAGATTGGGTATTTATTACTTTTGAATCTTTACATGAAACCATTAAATTGATTAACATGTCATGTCGTCATTTCTATCAGCTGAGACGATTGGCAGAACATTTGGACTCCGGATCGAATTCGATCACAAATCAAATGCTCTATTAGTGCACCGAATACAAGATGCCCATCGTCTCAGCAGATCGGAGCATTTCTTGAATATTTTCTTTTATTATTGTATTAGGTTTTTGGTTATTTTCAATCTTTGTATGAAATAATTGGATTGATTTATAACATGTTCTGTCGTGATTTCTATCTACAACTGTAAATTTTTTATATGTAATTTCTTGAAATCATGATTTTTCAACATGTAATTTTTTAGTAAAGCTCATGCACACGCCACGCAGAAGGTCTAGGAAACGGATCGACTACTCCCCTTCCATTAGCCCAGTGCCATTATAGCACGATCAGTCCAGCACGTACATGAGCTTTCTATAGCAAAACTCGACTCCTTGAAATCTAATGATTCTCTTATGTATGCATATATTAGAATTGCATGTAGTTAAATTTCAATCTCATTTGTGGTTTGCATTTGCAAGTTGTAAATTTTATTTCTTGATAATGCCTTTCGAAATGGGTCTGTCAACGGGCCAAGCCAGGGCCAAGCAAAAAATAAAACTGAATATCCTAGCCCATAAGCCTGCCCCAAATAGTTCAAATTTGGGTCGAAGCCAACCCTAGGTGCTGCCCATTGACAACCCCATTTGGAAAATATTGTAGAAGTTCAGAGTCTGCTAATTTCACTCGGGGCCTGTTTGGAATAGTAAATTAGGGTATATTTACCATTAAATAAGTAATGATTACTTAAAACAGGCATTTTCCAAGCTGTCATATCAATTCCATTTTGGAGCAGTCAAAATTCCTTTGAATTACTAGAAAACTAGTGATCGCTGTTTGAGGTAAATGCAGGCGGCGTAATCTCCTCTCATAGACCATTCAACCAAACATGCGAAGGGTCCACACGTTTGCAAACATGTAAATGATAAAAAAGGGTACAATTCCCTCTTCTATAATCTGTATCCAAACAGCGTAGCTTTATGTAACTGCATGGTCAAACTCAGCGGACCTCAGGGTTGAAGTAAAGCATATTGAAATAATTACTAATGTACCATATGATTCCTGTATAAATTACCAATCTAAACAGGCCCTCAAAGTATCTTGAGCACAAATAAATTCCAGTAAACAAGAATGCAAGTTACTAATAGGTTGATCTTGTTAGTAGTCATACACTTGCCTAAAAGATTAAGCCATGCAAGGATACGTATGAGCTAATTTAGATTATTAGTTCATACAATTGTTTCATGCTCTTTCGTCCATAAACGCTTTTCGAGCTAGAAGATTCCATTTCTTCCTGTACCCTTCCAACTCTAAGATTATTCCATTTCTTCCCATACCCTAAAAACTCTAAGATTTTAAGAATCGTCTGATTTCTCATTCTCAGTAACTCCATTTTCTCTCCACGCTCATCTTCCCTTCCATCGGCGTCGATTTGATCTGATAAGACGATGTAAATCCGGCATTAGGGAAGATGAGCGTAGAGAGAAAATGGAGTTACCGATTTCTCCTTCTTGATAACTCCATTTTCTCTCCACGCTCATCTTCCATTTCATCGGCTTCTACGTTCGATTTCTCATTCTCAGTAACTCCATTTTCTCTTCACGCAATTTGAGCAGTAGATTGAATTGATCAGATCGAATGGAGCTCTATAGGTGCAAACAATGTCGGATTTTCATCGTCTCATCAGATTAGTTCGCTGTTGGAGTATTTCCTCAAACAGTTTCATTTATTTTTAAATTTTACATTTCTTGAGTCTTTATTATTAGATTAGGTTTTTATAACTTTTGAGTCTTTATATGAAACGATTAAATTGATTAACATGTCCTGTCGTCATTTCCATCAGCTTAGACGATTGGCAGAACATCTGGACTCTGGATCGAATTCGATCACAGATCAAATGCTCTATTGGTGTACCGAATGCAAGATGTCAATCGTCTCAACAGATCAGAGCATTTCTTGAATATTTTCTCTTATTATTGTATTAGGTTTTTGGTTACTTTCAATCTTCGTATGAAACAATTGGATTGATTAATAACATGTTCTGTCGTGATTTTCATCTACAATTGTAAATTTTTTATATGTGGTTTCTTAAAATCATGATTTTTCAACATGCAATTTTTCAGTAAAGCTCATGTATACGCCACGTAGATGATCCGAGAAACACATCAGTTACTCCCCTACCACTAGCCCAGTGCCATTCCAGCATGGCCAGTGTCACGCCCTAAATTTGGAAACCGGGCTCATGAAATTTCTGATCGCCGAATCCGGTGCCGCCAGCCTCCGTAGAACCCCATTCTCAGCTCGCAGTGCCCATCCGCCAGGTTCCGATCCTGTGATGCTATGACGAGGATTTTCAACATTAGTTTGATTTGTAATAAGCATAACCAAAGGCATAACCTACAAATAACAACCAAAAACTCCATCACATTTCTACTATGATAAAAAATTTATAAGTATAATGCGCGTAAAGGGAAATATAATGTTGATAGACAAAAGCTCCAAAATGATTTGTCACGCGCTCTTACCCTAGCGTTGTTGTGATCCAACGTCACCTGCACACAACGGTCGTGCATAAGCTTATGAAAAGCTTAGAAGATGGTGAAAGTGTGTGCGCAAGATAGTAATCTAATTATGCAGTATCAGAGTAATGCAGAATATGTTGATGAATCCATGAATACTATTAGCTGTACGAAGGCTATGTGATGTAAGGTATGAATGATGTCGATCATACTAAGGCCATGTGATGCGAGATGCAACTCAAGCATACAAATCCTCATCTAAGTCCATATATGAAAACAGTTCAACTCTAGAATATAACCGGGGTCTAGTACACTTCAAGCCAAATTGCCGTCCCATTGCGCGTAACAAGGTGAGTGGAAGAAACCTTACTATCCGTCTGCCGATATCGAAACTGATTCATCGATAGCAGACCCATTCCTCGAGCTGGTCAAACTCATCTTAGCTTTGCCCCTTCCTCTCGGGCAGGTAAGGCCGCACCCCTTTTCAACCGACCACGACACAGTGGAAAACATTATCTCCTGGTATTCGGTACTCGACACTCATGCATCCACTCGGTCTAAACATTGAAGCAACTTTCTGGTACCATAAGGGTTTAGGGACTTTCACCCAGGGATATCTATAGCACCCCATGTAGAATAAGATTTTTGGTATTCAATCCTCCCAATCACGATACGCCTGTGGAGGCGAAAACCCTGATGTCGCTAGGGCGTATAGTAACCATGACATATAATGCAAAATGCATGAATCACACTATCCAGTCATGTAGTAATTAGGGCTGTTCATGAGTCGAGCTAGCTTGAAAAACTCGCTCAACTCGGCTCGAGTTAGCTCGGATTGACTCGGCTTGAATGGCCGATTCAAGCCGAGCCAAGCTAATTATTTGAAGCTCGAGTTGAGTTCAAGCCAAGTTCGACTAGGGGGCATTTCAACTCGACTCGACTCGAAGCTCGAACTCGAGCTCGACTCGAAGCTCGAACTCGAGCTCGACTCGAAGCTCGATTAATAAATATATTAAATATTAAATATATTATATTATATATGTATTATATTAATATACGTTTTAAGTTTTAACTTAAAAAAAAAATAAAACAAAACAAACAAATCCTAGAGTCTTTACCCGACCGCACGCACTCCCTTTCCCTTTCCCTTTCTTCTCTTTCTCTACCCACTGCCAGTCGCACGCCCGCCCAGACCACCACCACCAAGTTTTCTCATTCGATTTGAAGTTTTGTTTGATTTTTTTCATCGGGTTTTGCTTTAATTCTTTTAAGATTTTTGAATTTTTCATCAATGGAGGAGGATCAAGAACAGAATCCATTATTCTCTCACCCAACAAGTTCGAGCTCGACTCGAGGTAAACTCGACTTGACTCGAACCACTAGCTTGACTTGAACTCGACTCGACAACTTTGGCAAACAAGCCAAGCTCTAATGTTGAGCTCGAGGCCAAGCTCGAGCTCGAGCTCTAACTCGAGTACATCATGGACAAGCCGAGCCGAGCTGAGCTTGGCCCACCTCGACTCGACTCGGCTCGATGCCCACCTCTAGCAGTAATACTGTGTGTATCGTGCGCTCATGTAGGGCAACATCACCTATTCGGGAGCCCATAAACAATCTGCCCGAAGACATGCTATGATCAGTCACTTCTCATATCAAGCATACATATAATGCGTATGATCATGAATCATGGAACTATACTAAACATGTTATATGGCGATGAATTCTTGTTTGTAACTAAGATGGGCCTAGAAGGCCTACACAGTACACGTATGGGCCTAACAATGGGCCCTCGAGAGAGTTACAATGCAGCCATTTAACCATCATTGCTCTTACAATGTGGACGTCAAACTATCAATGCTCCCAAGGCATGACTGCCAAAAACATCATCACATACATCATGGTAGAATTTCACATCCCAATGGGCCTCATATACATCACATTTAGCCCATTCAAAGGGCTCACATACGTCTCATTAAGCCTCATATACATCAAATGGGCTGATTGAATGGGCCAATCAAATGGGCCGAGTCAAATGGGCCTTGAATACATCACAATAGGCCTCGCCCATGGGCCTTGAATACATCACAATGGCCTCATATGTCAAGTGGGCCATAACACATGGGCCACATTATATGGGCCGCACTAACGGGCTTCATATATATTAAATAGGTCGCACCGGTGGACCTCATGTATATCAAGTCGAGCCCACCCTTATGTATTTTGAGATCCGACCTATTCATAAGTTAACATAGAGTGAAAACAAATATTAGCTTCATTGGAAACTACTGTGGCCCTTAGAAGTTTGAACGGTGGATGTCACTGTCCCCATAAATTTTCAATGGTGGGGTCCGCTTGAGCTTTAGATCTGACCCATTCTTTTACTCATGCCATAAAATGATATCTCAAATGGTTGGACGGTTGGATACAACACATGCATCATGGTGGGTCCTATAGATAGACGGCGTGGATGGAATAGGTGGGACCCACGGGATTTGTTGCCGTCTGTACAGCAGCCAGCGGTGGGGTCCACATAGCTGGACGGTGTGGATTACACCCACATGTGTAGCATAGCAGGTCCTACGGACCTTACTGACGTGGATAGGGTAGGTGTATAGATGTTGTACGTGCAGGATTTGCTACTTTTAAGAGGCAGATGTGGGTCCCACGTAGGGCCCACCCTCACACACACACACACACACACACACACACACACACACACACACACACACACACACACATATATATATATATATATATATATATAATCCATATCTGCTGCTAGTGCAGCTTTTCTGCATTAAAAGGGCAGAGGTGGGTCCCACGTAGGGCCTATATATATATATATATATATATATATATATATATATATATATATATATATATATATATATATATATATATATATATATATATATATAATATTCACAATGTCCAGGCGTTGGAGACAGACACATACACCAAGGTGGCCCCACACGTGGGGTGGGTCCCACCGTCCAGGGATGGTGGATACACCACACGCATCATGGTGTGGCCCATCTAAACAGATGGACCCCACGCTCAGGTCACACTTCACTGTTAGCCACCCCCACTAGGAAATCAATGCCAAGACCTCAGCGTTAAAACAAGGTATCTTTGACTCAGCCTACCACTGGAGCTATGGGTCTAGGTCTTAGCGTTGAAACGAGGTATCTTTCACTCAGCCTACCACTGGAGCTATGGATTTAGGTCCCACTTTCTCTAATGGACAGTGATGATAAAACCCATACATCACGTGGGTACGTGTGGTGGCCCAGGGTCCCATGGCCCAAGCTGATATTTATGTTTCTCCTACATCTAGGCCCACCTAAAGACGGTCAGCAAGGTGGGCACTACGGATGGGATGGCGTGGATCATACATCACAGTGGGGTCCATAATGCATGAGAAAGAGAGAAGAGAGATCGGAGATAATGGAGGGGCCTCGCCACTATGGGCCCCTCTTGGATACAAGCATACATCAAAGTGGGTCCCACCATATGTGGGCCCTTAGATCTCAAAAAGACATGTACAAAAGAATAAAAATGTGGGTCCAAGATCACCCACTGTCCACTTCTTGCTCCCCTGGCTTTCTTTTCTCTGAAAGAGATGGAGTTTGGATGGTTGAGATAGGAGATGAGAGGGTAGGAAGTGGGCCACACACAAGACTCTCTTGGAGGCTAGAAAATGCTTGGACGTGAGATTTTTCTTGCTTGGGAAAGTGAGTTTGAGAAATGAGAGAGAGAGAGAGAGAGAGAGAGAGAGAGAGAGAGAGAGAGAGAGAGATGGGTGATGGAGTGATGGATGTCGTGAGTGATGGGTGTGTAAGAACTTTGTTGACTTTAGGGGTAGATGGTATAAGAAGAGTATGGGGTGTATAAGAAATTGTTGACTTATGGGGTTGCTTGGGGATGTGTGTGAGGCAATGGTATACTTGACATGTACTTGGCTTTTGATAGGATTGATTGATTGATGGATGTGACATTGAGTAGAGATTCTCTTGGGTTTAGCAATGTGCAACATTTTCTCGAACTAAACGCGGGCCTACATCTCCTGGCCTAGGTATCGCCTCGGCGTCCGAGACGCGGCATCGGAACCATGACGACGGCACGGTCGTCAGGGTACAAGTCTCGGGTTAAGCTAACTTTGGTTTGCAGGACTCGGCTTAGGATTGTGTACAAAAGTTGAATACAGGTCGAGGGTTGCCAAGATTCGACAGGGAGGATCGCGAGAACCTATAGAATGGTACGGACTATGATGTGGGTCTTACAACCAGTCCAGCATGTACATGAGCTTTCTGTAGTAAGACTCGATCCCTTGAAATCTGATGATTCTCATATGCATGTATATATTAGAATAGCATGTAGTCAAATTTCAATCTCATTTGTAGTTTGCATTTGTAAGTTGTAAGTTTTATTTCTTGATAATGCTTTTCAAAATGGGGCTCTGAACAGGCCAGGTCAGGGCCAAGCAAAAAATAAAACTGAATATCCCAGCCCATAAGTCTGCCCAAATAGTTCAAATTTGGGTCGAAGTCGACCCTAGATGTTGTCAATTGACAACCCCATTTGAAAAATATTGCAGAAGTTCAGAGTCTGCTAATTTCACCCGGGGCCTATTTAGAATAGTAAATTAGGATATATTTACCATTAAATAAGCAAAGATTACTTAAAACAGGCATTTTCCAAGTTGTCATGTCAATTCCATTTTGGAGCAGTCAAAATTCCTTTGGATTAGTCGAAAACTAGTGGTCTCTATTTGAGGTAAATGCAGGCGGCGTAATCTCCTCTCAGAGACCATTCAACCAAACATGCGAAGGGTCCACACAGTTGCAAACATGTAAAGGATAAAAAAGGTTACGATTTTCTCTTTTACAATCTATATACAAATAGTGTAGCTCTACGTAACTGCATGGTCAAACTCGGCGGACTTTAAGGTTGAAATAAAGCATATTGGAATAATTGCCAATGTACCATATAATTTCAGTATAAATTACCACTCCAAACAGGCTCTCAAAGTATCTAGAGCACGAATAAATTCCAGTAAACAAGAATGCAAGTTGCTAATAGGTTGATTTTGTCAGTAGTCATACACTTGCCTAAAAGATTAAGCCATGCATGGGTAGGTATGAACTAATTCAGATTATTAGTTCATACAACTCTTACATGCTCTTCCCTCCATAAATCCTTTTCGAGCTAGAAGATTCCATTTCTTTCCGTAACCTTCCAACTCCAAGATTATTTCATTTCTTCCCGTACCCTACCAACTCTAAGATTTTAAGAATCGTCCGATTTCTCCTTCTCAGTAACTACATTTTCTCTCCATGCTCATTTTTCCTTCCATTGACTTCGATTTGATCTGATGAGATGATGTAAATCCGACATCAGGGAAGATGAGCGTGGAGAGAAAATTGAGTTATCGATTTCTCCTTCTCGGTAACTCTATTTTGTCTCCACGCTCATCTTCCCTTTCAACAACTTCCTACGTCCGATTTCTCATTCTCAGTAACTCCATTTTCTTTCACGCGATTTAAACAGTAGATTGAATCGATTGAATCGATTGAATCGAATGGAGTTCTATGGGTCCAAACGATGTTGGATTTACATCGTCTCATCAGATCAGTTCGCTGCTGGAGTATTTCCTCAAACATTTTCATTTATTTTCAAAATTTACATTTCTTGATTCTTTATTATTAAATTGGGTTTTTATTACTTTTGAATCGTTATTTCAAACCATTAAATTGATTAACATGTCCTGTCGTCATTTCCATCAGCTAAGATGATTGGCAGAACATTTGGACTCTGGATCGAATTCGATCACAGATCAAATGCTCTATTGGTGCACCGAATGCAAGATGCTCATCGTCTCAGCAGATCAGAGCATTTCTTGAATATTTCCTCTTATTATTGTATTAGGTTTTTGGTTACTTTTAATCTTCGTATGAAACAATTGGATTGATTAATAACATGTTCTGTCGTGATTTCCATCTATAACTATAAATTTTTTATATGCAATTTCTTGAAATCGTGATTTTTCAACATGCAATTTTTCAGTAAAGCCTATGTACACGCCACGTAGAAGATCCAGGAAACGGATCGACTACTCCCCTACCACTAGCTTAGTGTTATTTTAGCACGACCTGTCCAGCACATACATGAGCTTTCTGTAGCAAAACTCGACCCCTTGAAATCTAATGATTCTCTTATGTATGCATATATTAGAATGACATGTAGTTAAATTTCAATCTCATTTGTAGTTTGCATTTACAAGTTGTAAGTTTTATTTCTTGATAATGCATTTCAAAATGGGGCTGTCAACGAGACGGGCAGGGCCAGGCTAGGGCCAAGCAAAAGACAAAATTGAATATCCTAGCCCATAAGCCTGCCCAAAATAGTTCAAATTTAGGTTGAAGCCAACCCCAGGTGCTACCCATTGACATCTCCATTTGAAAAATATTGCAGAAGTTAAGAGTCTACTAATTTCACTCAGGGCCTGTTTGGAAGAGTAAATTAGGGTATATTTACTATTAAATAAACAATGATTTCTTAAAACATGCGTTTTCCAACCTGTAATACCAATTTCATTTTGGAGCAGTCAAAATATCTTTGAATTAGTCAAAAACTTGTGGTATCTGTTTGAGGAAAATGCAAACGGCGTAATCTCCTCTCATTGACCATTTAACCAAACATGTGAAGGGTCCACACAGTTGCAAACATGTAAAGGATAAAAAAGGTTGCAATTCCCTCTTCTACAATCTGTATCCAAACACCGTAGCTCTACGTATTGCATGGTCAAACTCGGAGAACTTCAGGTTGAAGTAAAGCATATTGAAATAATTACTAATGTACCATATAATTCCTGTATAAATTACCAATCCAAACAGGTCCTCAAATTATCTGGAGTACAAATAAATTCCAGTAAATAATAATGCAAGTTGCTTATAGGTTGATCTTATCAGTATTCATACACTCGCCTAAAAGATTAAGCCATGCATGGGTAGGTATGAACTAATTTAGATTGATTATGAAACTATGAATAATGAATTAAAAGCCAAGGACTTGTTTGCAGGATGCATAAAAATGAGTTCAACTCACTACAATGAGATGAACTCGTTTGTCTGAATGAAATCTTTTACCGCTCGACTATTTAAATCTGCTATTCGAGGCTTCTTTGTTTTTTTTTTTGCACATTTTGCAGACCACACCTTCAATAACGCGTACCGCCAATGCTGCGTAAGATTTCTTCTATAAGCATCTTTTGATTTATCCCGTGTTGGTCTAAAAAGAGTCGTGAATTCATTAGCTTGATAGTCTTTCATCTGAACTAAAGGAGTTGAGAGTCTTCTCTTTAAGTTTTTATTTATTTCTTTCTTTCTTCTTCTTTCTCCAACTGCGCCTTTATGTATAAATGTGGGACCCACGGTGTCGATGGGTCCAAAACTAGGCTGGTCAACTCAGCAGGTGACCCACACAGAGAATTAACCTCTATCAACCCCGCCACGGTTTGTTCCATAAATCGAAGCCGAACGTCCATAAGGTGCACCCCATGATGTTAGGCCCATGTCCCAAAACCAGCCAGATTCATAACTCAGGTGGGCCCACTCAGAAAACAATGGAGAGGTGATGCCATGTTGGTTTCTGTGTGGGACCCACCAGAACTCGGGTGGGATTAGTGATTTTATAACCCCTGACATGGCACGATGAAGCACGAGATGGACGGCATTTGTGTGTTGGATAAGAGGCCCACATTGAAACAAGTAAAATCATCACTTCGTGCGGGGAATCGCCAAAATCATGTGGGCCCACATCTGATAATGCGCACCTACAGCGCATTTTCAATGCACCACTTACTTAAGGGATTACAGGGGATTCTTGGAACCCAGCGACAGGCAAATCACTTCCAATTTTGGGGCATCCCATTTCTTGGACAGCACTGCCGAAGATGTACGGTTCAGATCTCTGACACATCAAGGTGGGCCCCACCCCAACTCGACTAGGCACTGTTGGATCAAAACTTTCACATGAAAAAGTCCAAATATTGGTCAATTGAAAATTTTCATTCTAAGAGATTTTGGGGGCATTCTCCTTCCACCATCGGCTCGACATACAAATGGTCTGGATTGCCAAACCATAGAAAATTAGTGTATACTGTTTGAAAAATGTGGGCCACCTAAATTCCTGATTTTTTTTTTAAAAAAATGAAGTTTAACAATGCCAACCACTCTCCATCTCCATCCATCTGTCAGGCCCACCAGGTTGTGTTTATGGCATCTAACCTGTCCAGCAGGGTCGCCACACCGTCAAACCTGGACAACCCCCCCCCCAAATCAGAAAGATCTACGAATCAAACGGGCCACCGCGCAAATTTGGAGGTTTTTGGATAGTTGTCCATTGTTTTCAATGCCATGGCTCACCTAATAATTTTATAGGCCTGATTTTCGGGCATCCGGTCATTTTGCGTGGGTTTTACATAACTGAAAACTCATGGATTGACGGGCATATTCACAACACGGTGGGTCCCACCTTTAGAAAACAATGGACAACCATCCAAAAAACCTCCAAATTCATGGTGTCATAAGTGATGGAAGAGAGAGAGAGAGAGAGAGAGAGAGATTGTATACCCACACTCAATATACATACAACACTAGGGCCAAAAGTACTCTCACTGCGCCATGTATTACTGGGCCTTTTTATTCTGCTCAATCTCAAGAGTTACAAAATTCCATATCTAAGAAATCTCAATCTACTAAGTACAAATCTCCTCTGTCTAACCAGCATGCCCAATCTACAATGAGAAATCTAACTACAAGTCACGTCTGTCTAGCTGTTGACAATTTTTACAAATTCCAACAGATCCTTATGAGTCACGCCTGTCTAGTTGATGACAACTTTAACAAATTCCGACAGATCCATCACCGTGACATCATCTCCATCTTGCAGGGCAACCAGCACGGACGTTGCGATACCGGAAACAATGCCTGCATATAAAGGCACTCAAATAAGATACGAAATCCAATTCAATATGGTACATGTGTAGAGAGATGGTGAGCAGAAAGCGAAGGATACTGTGCTTGACCAAGAAGTAACCCAAAATGAGCATTTTTGACATATTGGTTGATAATTCATAAGAGTGGAGAGACTAAGACGGATGTTACTGAGAGAATTTCGACTGGGTGGAAGAAGTTGAGATGTGCATATGGAGTTGTATGTGATCGCCATGTACCAATCAAATTTGACCATCCTCCCAATGTTTTCCCATGTTTCCAACAACAATGACACATTACGTGATACAACCGATATATCCCATGCGATAGCCTATACATATCTATATCCCAAGGGTGTAATATGTAATGCGATACCAATATTTTGAACACTGGTGCTCGCCACTCAAGGCAGCATACACCTATTTTTGGAGGACTCATCTCTCTTTGAGAGGTCCTGAATAATTTTTAAAAAAAAAAAAATCAGAAAAAAAAAGGAACTGTTTTCAGCTGTGGGCTCCCATTTTCTGGCCAAAGAAATGGTTGGAAAAGAAATTCCAATTTCTTTTCCAAACAATCACACCAGAATCCATGGCTGCGGATTTGGCTGAAACCAGCCGTGACATGCATAGTTGAAATGCATCGGTAATATCATCCATTATAGTTTCATGACCTGTACGAAATATTTCAGCCCAAATAAAACGGAATTAGCTACTAGAGTATGTGCCTGTCAATAGTGATGAGCGCACTGTGACATGTACATGTACCTCATGTGAGGCATGCATTATGTTTTGGATATGTACATGCATGTGTATAGTTATGCCTGTAATTGGATGCATGCATGCATGTAGGAATTTGAATGTGTGCTCAATCATGTATATGAAGGCCTAGATGCATTCGATACTTGGATGAGTGAGAGAAAATGCATGCATGTTTGCATTTAGATATCTACTTCAGGCAATGAAACATGCATGTTTTCACCATGTACTTGCATGTGTGTATAGGGCTGCAACTTGGGTTTGTCCAACCTGAACCTGACTGACCCAACCTGAATTCAAGTCAGATTGTCAAGTTCCTCAGGTTGGGTTCAGGATGAAAAATGCCAATCCAATTTGAATTCGCGGGACAGGTTGGGAATTGATTAGATGTATTTGTGATGGGTATGACTTGGGGTTGGGCACCTAGGGTCGGAAATCAGGTCGGGTTGGGCTTGGGTTGACACTCAACCCAACCCAACTGGCTCTAGTTGCACACCTATGTCTGTAGTAACATGTGTAGTTGGATACATGCATGCATGTAGGCAATGTGAATTCGATACATTTGAATGCGAATTCAATGACATATACATTTAACAAAAATTGCAGTAAGGTAGAAATCAATCAAGTTGGGAGTGAAAAACTTGCAACTTACCGTTTTCAACTACGCCCGGGATCATATTGATGCTTTTCTCGAGCTCAGCAGGGTTCTGAATGCCATTCGGGAAGCTAGTCCAGACCAGTTCATAAAGCACAAGGAAAGAAATTACATAAACATCATATCTTTATTTCTCACCTTTCAGGAAATCATGCATAGAATCATCAATTGGGAATTTTAAGACCCAAAATGTAAAGTTTTGCCCTCGAGTATAATACCACATGGGTTTTCCAAATATCGGAAACAATATAATGAATCATGACGCAAGATTTCACCATCATCGTCGTTGTCATCTAAGCCCTATCCCAACTTATTGGGGTCGGCTTGTGTGGTGATCTCGCAAAAAAGGCTTTCTATTGTTAGGTGTGTATAGCCCAGCCATCTACACGCTGGCACGTGTGGCAAAAACCCAATACCTTCCACCTGTTGGGCTAAACTGTCTAAATGCCCTGGTCCAAAAAGTAGACTGCCTTGCTCATCTGGTGGGCCACAGCTATAAACAACTTAGTCCCATGAATATGATTTCCACCGGCACCAATACCTTCCACCAGTGCCAATTTGCCAGCCTGATCTTTAGGCCACTAAATCTACATGCACGAGTCCTACCGGATGGACCACTGGATCTCATGCATGTACAACAGATTGGCACATGTGCTGGCATGTAGATGGGAAGGCTAGAAGAAACCAAGCGATCAAACAAATTTCTATTTCAACAAAAGAACTTGAGAATCGGCCACAAGGGAAATAAAAATAACTGCCTAAAAATTCGACCTTGAAACGTGAAGGTTGGCGATTGCCAATTAACGTTCAAAATTCACTAATCAACTCATAATTTGGCTGAGCTGACTCTCTTTGGCCAAGCTTGAAGGGTCCAAACTTTAGCAAGCTGAAGTCGATGGTGATCCATGAAAGCAATTTGTTTATTAACTTATCTCTACAATTAAAGAGGATGAGGAAATCAACAAAGATTTTCCATAGAATGAGAGCATGGTGGATGAAGTGCCTCTAGGGTGTTATGTGATTGTAGCATGCCCATGAAACTTAACTGAAAACGTCATGAGACACAACTTACTGCACTATAGAGGCTAAGTTCCATATTCATTCCGAACTTAGTTTGTACATGTGGGGCCCATGGCTGGTCCGTCCAAGCCATTAATCTGGTGGCCCTCATCATGGATGGACCATTCCCAGAATATCCTCTCAATTGGTCAACTCCAATCCTTCCCATTGTTGGCATGAAAATACATGGTTAAAAAGAAATGCACGAACAAATCACATTCAATGGAGGAAAGACGATGGCTACAATCTTCCAATTTAGGAGATTTTGGGGAAGGGTCCATCCATGATGGGGGCCTTCAAATCAATGGCTTGGAAAGACCAACTATGGGCCCCACACCTACAAACTAAGTTCCGAACAGGGAAGTTCTTATTCATAACAAATAGGGAACTCGGCCTCCAATGCTACACGGGGCAAATTGTTAGGTGATTAGAAGGCAACATGAGCAGATATGAGAATCTTAAAATGAATGTGTGGGAAGACAAGGATAGAAATAAGAATGACATCATCCGAAGCAGCGTAGTAGTGGTTCCAATGAGATTGTTTGGTCATGTGCAACAAAGATCAGACTAGGTGGGGGATAAGCCGCTTTCAGATGTTTTCCTGGATCTCGCTTCCTTATGTTCTGACTTGTGAGCATCCATAGCCACTTGCTTTGCTTTAAATGGGGAAGTTTGGATATGTTTGCCTCGTTTTGGGAGGAACTTGCAGGATAACGAAATTGAGAGCTTAGCTAACTTGCTGTCTCGCTAGCAGGGAACTTCATTATCCCCCAAAGTGGAAGACTCACTGGTTTGGAACCTTAGTGAGTCAGGATCCTCCTCCGTTTGATCCCTTTAGGACTCCCTTTCGGCTCCAAAAGACCCGGTGTATAGATGTCTTACAAGAGCAGTTTACATGTTTGGAGCCCTGGCAAAGGTCGCGGTGTTCACTTGGCTAGTAAGGAGAGGTCGAGTGCTTATGATCGATAACCTTCAGAAAAGGGGGATGATACTTCCAAATATGTGCTTGTTATGCAAGCAAGATGCAGAATCAATAGACCATTTGTTTTTTGCATTGTTCTTTTGCTGCAAGTATTTGTTTGGAATCTTTGCCCTAGCTAAGGTCTCTTGGGTGATGCTCCTATCTATGGAAGATCTCTTGGATGCTTGGCGAAGTGGAGGTTGATTCTTCTCGCAGTTCTTTGGTCCATTTGAGGAGAAAGGAATAACTGATGCTTTTGCAATTATAGTAGTTTGTTGTCAGGGGTCCTCAGCAAGGCCCTCCTGTTTTGTGATTGGGCGCCGTGAGGGGTCTTTTCTCTTAAGTCGTTTGGGGGTTTCCAGTTAGGGGCTGGCTGTTGTTGTATTTTATTTTTAGTCTCTTAGTTTTTAGTAAGTTTTTTCACTTTTTTTTTTCCATTTGCTTGTTTTTTTCTGCTTGTTTTTGGCGTTGGCCTAATAAAGTTCATCTTTCATAAGAAAAAAGAAGAAGAAGAGGATCAGAGATGGGTCCGGTATGGAGGGTGATACATCTGGGCCAGATATCACGTGGGTGGTCAAGATGGATCTCATGTAAGATTGCATTAACTGGTCCTAAAGGACCAATCTGTGGCTTCTTTACGGGTCTATACACAACCATACAAGCCATGTTTCGAGATTTATATATGCAATTGCACAGCTTAAAGAGTCTGTACAGTCCACTGTACACCAGCAAATACTCATGACTAGTATGCTGAGAGGTATGGCAAAATCTGGACTATTTTCATGCTATTTAATGTCCTAAAAACCTTCTACACCAGCTGTACTATATGTACTGTCATATAGTTGGTAAAGAAGCTCCTACAATGCATGGGGAACTGGAAGATATGGGGACTCTCTCATCTTGTTTCTTTGCTGATCTTTAGTATTAAAGAATAATGATCTAATGGGCTGAGTGTATTGGAACCTTACCCTGCACATAGTTTCACTTGCATGTGGACTTGTTTGTATCCACATCACCTATCTGGACTCTCCATTAGGTCCAGTCCATTCTTCATAGGAAGCCTTGGAAAAATTATACTAATCAGATGATCCAAACTGTCCAGTCAGTGACTTGCGGAAATTGATGGACAAGATTGTTCACTAAGGATAGGTCCAGTCACATATTTAGGACCATTTGATTGCTGTCATTTTTGCACAGTAATGAAAGAATATTACATTAGATCTAATGAATGGATCAGAGAGGTGATTGGAATGATGACAAGTCCAAATGCAGCTATGTGCATTGCAAGGTTTCCATAGACATAGCCGCTGTATCATTTCTCAGTATTAAGTTACAGCTTATATATAAAAATTCTTAGAGTAGAGAATTGTAGAGACTTCCAACTAAAATTTTATTTTCATGGGTTAATAGCATTCATTGCCTTCCCTGGGAATGTGTTGCTCTTCCAACTGCATTAGTTGCAGGGGTTTATTTGCATCTGTTGTCTAACTTGTGTTTTCTATTAAATCCTTAAAAAAGTGTTTTCTATTGTCAAAAAAGAAAATGGAGAGAAAAAAAAGCGTATGTTTTATATTATCCAGGGTCAAGACCAAACTAGCTGGCTTTTGTCATTGCCGGCTGTTTGGTGGTCAGTTTGGCTCGAAAGAAATAGTAGGTGGTTCTAGGACTCCTCCTGCTCAGTCCAGCATATGACGGAGGCTGTTTGATGGGCACATCTCGCGCACACGCACGCTCCCCTTACGCACGTACACAAGAAGGGCCCCACCTTTAATCTGGATCGATGACGACATCCATGGAGGGCCTCCTAGTTAGAGGACTGTGTTTTGATTCCTTAGGGTGGACCCGATCATCATGTGGATATCATGATCGTGACCCATTACCCTAAGTGACCTAGGAATTTGAGTTTTGCTTATTACTGTTATTAGGAACATCATGAACGGTTTAGATTGCATTGATTAATTGTTATTTTTTATTACTTTGTCTTTAAGTAATATTATGCGCACATGGCGTGGCTTTTGGGGTATATGTTTTTCTTATAAATAGGCAACCCCTTATAGGATTTTTTCATTGAAGATGATTAATAAAATTCTGTATTTTTCTGCTTCTCTAATTATCTGAGTTATGGAAACTTAATTGGGTGAGAAACCCTCCATTCTTCAAAGGGCTAACTACTGTGGTGTGAAGCCACACCCATCCCAAATCGCCCCCATTTCTTACCCACTATATTCCTCACCTCCTACAACCATTTCCTCATCAAATCCACCCACGTTTGCAGCTAATCTTTCCCCTACAACAGATTTCTAGAATCTGCCCCTCAGGAGGGCTAAAACTTCGGTGGAGCACCGTGTTCAAACAGATCATCCGTTTGGCCTGAAAGTTGGAGGGAAGGTGGCCCATCCCTGGTCGATTCCAGATTCGTGCGCCCCACACACGTGCGGGCTGCCATCCACGCACGTGCATCAGGCCGGTTTGCTGTTCACACGTGCGGGCTGATCACAGGTTCCCTCTTGTCTCTATTTGACTCCTCTTTCGTCTTGTTTCCATAACCCTAACTCTAGATCATCTCAAATCCCCAAGGTCTATTCCACTTTTGAAACCCTAGGTTTTCCTGAATTGAAACGTGAGAATCCCTTGGATTGGGAAATAATCCTTTGCACGTATGGATGAATCTACTATCCTTTGAGCATTGTTTGGTCTGTAATTTTTAATTGATTCAGCCCTAACATGTGTAGAGGCTTGGACCCTCGTAGATTCCCCTTGTTGAATGCTTGACTTTATGTGGGATGTGGAATTATTGTGATTGTTTCTAAATTATTATGATCTAAAGCCTGAAATCTTGGACATCATATCTAATTTTCATGTCCTGCATCACTGTTCTTGTGTTGGTTGCGAATTGGAAGGAGTCTTGTTCAGTTCGAGGGTAGTTTAGGCCCTTGTTCTTGCGGGTTGTCTTTTTTCCATTGGTCTTTGTATTCTTGGCAATTAAGTTTTCCTTTGGCTCTTTAATAAAAATACTACTTAAAAAAAGTATCAATTTCGATTTAAAAATAAAAATAAAAAATTCAAGAAAGGTAAGTAGGTATTTTGGAATTCCTTATCTCTGTTTAGTCACATCAGAGGGGAAATTGATTAGAGTTGAAAGGCCTAAAAAAGATTGACATCCACATGGTGAGATGGGGCATGACTGCTTGTTCAGCCTCAGGATAGATTTGCAGAATAGAATTTGTAAAGCCAACCCCAAATAGCCAGGAAAAGGCTATGATGTCAATTGATGATGATTGTGGTGGTGGTGATGATCAACTCGGCCGACTTTCTATAATATCATTGACTCGACACTCAGTCAAACTCAGAAATCAAAAACCGATTTCTGACTACGAGTTTTTCAACCTTTACATTGATCTGTGTCAATGCAAAGAAAACAATACTGCCTAAGGGAATGATTTTATTTATTTATTATTATTATTATTATTATTTTTTGAGTAATTTTGATAAATAACATGGAGCAAGGTGGTACTCTTGGAACGACTAGTGTATAGTTGCATGAAGCGTGAACCCAAGCGGCAACAAATTTGGTGCAGGAGCTGGGAAGCGTTTATTTCAAAATATAAATTAGTAGGAAAAAGCGGGAGCGAGACTCCAAAGTGCAATTTGAAGCAAGAGCGGCACAGAGAAGAATCTTGTCCCCAATGAGAAAAGAAGAAAACCCCTTCTAATGCACCCGTACACAAGGCAGAAACACAGCAAAATAAGAATGAAACAAAAATTTAGTGCTGATAGACTTGCATGATGAGAACCAAAGGTACAGTTGCTAAGTACACATGCACCTCTACATGTAGCCACATTGCAACCTATCACTTATGTGGGATACCTAGTCCATGCATCAGGTGGGCCCAAACGCGTGGATGACCTAACCCAAGAATCAAGCCAAGTAAGCCATTAGACACCGCATGAATATTTGCACGTTATCATTGACAATTTTTTAGGCGTCATTTTTTCATGCATGCCAGGCCCACCAGATGCATAGTCCATCCTGATTATGGGACCAGGTTACCAAAAGAGTGCAGCACACTTGATCCATGGCTCGGATGCACCACAGACATTCTAGGTTGGCACCTGAGGCTGCATGTAGATGTGAGGTGCAAGTAGAACCAAACATGGATAAGAAAACAGCAAAAAAAAAAAAAAAAAAAGAAGAAGAAGAAAGAACATACCTCACGTCCACAACCATGTTCCCTAGGTCTGTGATCACCGGACCATCTTTCCTCAAGGCGGACCTTATCTCGGGAACTGCCATTCAATAACTTGAGTTCATGATCATCTTCTAGAAAGCGTAAAAGGGCATTAAAACAAAAGACATGCATGCCCATATCAGTGTGCATTTTGATGGATTTTAATGCCCTATCAGTAATTGTCATACATACATGCATACAAAGAGTCTTCAGTCCAACTTGTTGGACCAGAAGTTATGGTCCACCTAGTGGATAACTTCCAACCTTTCATGTGTATGTGACATCCTACCCGTCTAATAGGTTCGCCAGATCATAAGGATCGCCTCGTGCAGAAATCTGCCATATCCACTCATGGAGTGGCCCACACCTTTTTTTTTTACTATTTATCAATGTCTACACATTATTTGCATGGTGTGGACCACCTATTCCAAGGGTTGGATTTCACCTACACTTAACAGGTTGGAAGTTATCCGCTGTGTGTGTAGAGAGAGAGAGAGAGAGAGAGAGAGAGAGAGAGCTGGCCTCCTGCAAGCAGTACTGCAGTAGACCAAGCGTGTGGTCTAAGTGGCATAGGCTTGGGTGGGCCCCACCGTGATGTGTATGTGAAATCCACTCTGGTCAACAAATGCGTCAGCCCATGTTAGGCCCAAGGCCCGAAAATCAGGGTGGCCCGTGATTCAAGTGGGCCATACCAAGGGAAACAATTGGGAGCAGGGGGCCCACCCTTGATTTTTACAAGGCTTACTGTGATGTTTATGTGAAATCCACTCGGACCATTAGATGCATTGTCCCAAGTTAGGTTCAAAGCCAAAAAAAATCAGGCTGAATTGTGATTCAGGTGGGCCACGCCAAAGAAAACAGTTGGGAGAGAGACATCCACCCTTGATTTTTTTTTACGGCCCACCGTGATTATTATATGAAATCCACTCCAACCATTAGATGTCACATTAAAATTTAGGCCTAAGGCCAAAAAATTAGGCCCATCCGTGATTTAGGTGGGTCATTCGAAGTGAAACAGTTTTGAGGGTGAGTGTTGCCCTTACACTGTTCCCAATCGTGTGGTCCATTTGAATCATGGATAGGATGATATTTGGGGCCCTAGGCTTAACATGGGGTGATGCACCTGGTGGTCAAAGTGGGTTAAACATAAACATCATAGTGGGGCCCACTTGAGCCATTGACCACTTGGATTGCAAGTAAGGTCTCCTGTGGTCGTAGGAGACCATGGCACCATGTGTGTGTATTTGCACGCGCACACACATCCACACCCATGTGCCCACACACACCCACAAACACCAACAAAACCACATGAACCCACACCCATGACACACACGTCACCCAAACAACTCCCACCCGCACACATAGGTATTTAATTCAAAAGGATGGATTGGCGTATTTAAAACTACAGAAATGGGTCAGCAGTACCTCCTCCAAGGGTAATAAGCCACCTCAAAACAGGTGAAACCACACACACACACAGAGGTATTGAGTTCGTAAGGCTGGTTTGGTGCATTTAAAACTATAGAAATGGGTCAATAGTACCTCTTCCAAGGGTAACAAGCTGCCTCAAAACAGGTGAAATCACACGCGCACGCGCGCGCACATGTATTTAATTCGAAAGGCTGGTTTGGCATATTTAAAGCTATATAAATGAGTCAGTAGTACCTCCTCCAAGGGTAACAAGCCGCCTCAAAACAGGTGAAATCGCAGGGGGAAGAACTTCCACCTGCAAACATGGATCTAATTAGCATCCCTGAAAAGGGTAGAAGCAAACGAGAAAAAAAAGTTTCAATTAAGTAATAAGCGTGAAGGTCAAATACTACCCTAGCATCACAGTCACAAACTCTTGACGGTACAGATCATCTGTCTGTGCAGTGGGAAGAGCTGGTCCAAATGGATCCCAGGTCAGCCTTTCATGGGATGTAAGGCTTCAATTTTCAAGTCTGAGGGCTGCGCTTGGGCCTTGTTTCTCAGGATGAACAAATAAGCTGGCTGGGCTCAGGCCTGGCTTTAGAGAAGTTCTATTTAAGACAGTATGAGCTCAAATTTAAGCCCATTTAATTTCTTCTTGTTTCATATACTTTTCCAGCTCAAACTTCATGATGCTCCAAGACATCATCTTTAGGGAGAGAATCATCTTCATCTTTCTTGTCAAATGTCAACAGATTAGATGGACTATGATAATCTATCTTTTTATGGGTATGGCTTACATAATCTAAACTTCTTTCCAAAATCAAACTTCCACTGCATCTTTTACCATGCATTCTAACAATCTGATATTGCTAGCACATGCTAGGGTGTTCCCTATAAGTGACACTGCATCGACACTTGAGTGAAGGGAGGAATGCAGTGTCACTTGAGTGAAGGGAGGAATGGGCAAGGGTTGGTTAGAGCATTCATAATAAGCTACGCACTGCACCAGCTCCAGGTTGCAGTGAGAAGTGGGCAAGGGCTGGCTAGGGCATCCCTTGGAAGAGACATGCTGCAATAAAGCCTGGTTGCAATGAGCAATGGGCAAGGTTTCCCGTGCCATTTTGGACGAGTGAGGGTGAAGAAGCTAGTCCAGGAGAATAGGATTCATCTTGCCACATGGTAGGTAGATATTAAGAGAGTAAGTGCTGGCCTTCATTAATAAAGCTTTTATTAGGAGAGCAGATGGTAAATGTAATTACTGTATATGTGCCAAGGCAGGGTTAGAGGATAAAATCAAGAGAATTCAGGGAAGAAATGAATGCAACAATGCAAGGAATTACAAATAGAGAGAGGATGTTTGTATCAGGAGACTTCTAACCAACCCCTGCCCATTCCTCCCTTCACTCAAGTGACGCTGCATTCCTCCCTTCACTCAAGTGTCAATGCAGTGTTGCAGTGAGAAATGGGCAAGGGCGGGCTAGGGCATCCCTTGGAAGAGACATGCTGCAATAAAGCCTGGTTGCAATGAGCAATGGGCAAGGTTTCCCATGCCATTTTGGACGCGTGAGGGTGAAGAAGCTAGTCCAGGAGAATAGGATTTATCTTGCCACATGGTATGTAGGTATTAAGAGAGTAAGTGCTAGGCCTTCATTAATAACGCTTTTATTAGGAGAGCAGATGGTAAATGTAATTACTGTATATGTGCCAAGGTAGGGTTAGAGGATAAAATCCAGATAATTCAGGGAAGAAATGAATGCAACAATGCAAGGAATTACAAATAGAGAGAGGATGTTTGTATGAGGAGACTTAAGTGGTCATCATGTAAGAAAAGATAGCAGAGGATGAAAAGGGGTACATGGAGGATATGGTCTTGAGAGAATAAATTACATGGCGATGCTATCCTTGATTTTGTCTTGGCATATCTAGCTTTAGCAAACACAGTTTAAAAAGAAAGATGAACATTTAATAACCTTCAAAAGCATATCATATGCCAGCTGAATTAACTTCTTTCTATTAGGAAGATAGACCAATTCGACATGCAAAAGACTGTAAGGTTATACCAAGGGAGAATAACAGCAAAAGTTAATGGTTATTGATTTTTGCATTTAGAGATTAAGAGAGGAACTGAAATTAATAGGTGTCCAAAAGTAAGGTGGCAGAATTTAAAAGAAGAGGCAGCAGTGTTACTTAGGAATAAATTGAATGAAGGAGGCAAGTTGAATGTTGAGGAAGAAGTTAATGTAATTTGGAATGAGATGGCTAGTGCAGTAGGAAAGTTGGAAAAGAACTTTTAAGAGTATCTGGAGGGAGAAGCCACTCATATAACGAATGATGAGGTCCAAAAGGCTATTTGCGAGAAGCAGTCTTGTTTAAAGGCTTAGAAAGCAAATAGAAGTGTGGAAAAGTTAAAAGAATATACGAATGCAGAAGGGATCACTAAGAATATAGTGATGCTAAACTTAAGGCATGTGATGATCTATAAAATAGATTAGGGACATGGGAAGGTGAAAAAGATGTCTTTAGGCTTGGGAAAATGACAGAGAGGAAGGGCAGGTACATAAACCATGTTAGATGCGTTAAGAACAATGGCCAGAGGATACTATTTAAGGAAATGATGATCTATAAAATGGCATCTCCACCTTTCTTTCTTTTTCTTCCCTTTTTTTTTAAATTTCTTTTTCATTTTTAAAGAAAGGTGGAGAAGCTATTTTTAGAACTTGTTAAATGATGACCAGTTTGCAAGCATACGGATCGAAGGAATCATAAACTCAAATGAGGTCGGAGACCATGGATCAAGGTATTCAATAACAGTAATGGTGGTTGTAACAACCACCAAAGTTATTGTAACGATACAGGTAGTAAGAGTTGTTTATATATATATATATATATATATATATATATATATATATATAGGGAAAAGGTACTATGCGGTCGAGCTCATGGGAACTTCCCATGAGGACGAGCTATGTGTGCCCCACTGTGATGCATGTCGAACATCTACCCCATCAGTCAGATGCACCATTCCATGATGGGCCTAGGTCTCAAAAATCAAGTCAATCCATGACTTGTGTGGGCCACACCACATACAGAAGTTGAGAGGGGCTACCCTCCATTAAAACATTCATAATCATTTTTTGGGCCCACCGAGATGTGGTTTGCAAATCCAGCCCATCCATTATGTGTGTCCCACTTGGATGAGGGTTCAGACCAAGTTTCAGACACATCCAAATTTCAGGTGGGCCCCACCAAGTGCTTTGATATGTTTTAGGCATGTCTTCACATGATTTTTGATGGTATGGCCCACCCGAGTTCCGTATACGGCTGATTTTTGGGATATCCCATAATTTAAAGGGGACCCATCAA
This sequence comes from Magnolia kwangsiensis, assembly GCA_037074715.1. Taxonomy (NCBI): domain Eukaryota; kingdom Viridiplantae; phylum Streptophyta; class Magnoliopsida; order Magnoliales; family Magnoliaceae; genus Magnolia; species Magnolia kwangsiensis. The sequence continues at coordinate 87,631,168 of CM073586.1, forward strand.
ATGCACGGTGTTGATGGTCGACACACATTACGGTGGGGCACACACAGCTCGACCTCATGGGAAGTTCCCATGAGCTCGACCGCATAGTACCTTTTCCCATATATATATATAAAAAGAAAACTGTATCGGCCCCGTAACAACTGTTATGCCTTGTTACGAGGCTGTTATTGGCCATTTTTTCTATAACAACAGTTACAACCTTGCAACACGTGATGCTTCCCACCGCCACTGTTATGTAACCAATTCTTAATACCTTACCATGGATACTTTTGTAGGATTAAGATATCTTAAGTGAAAGAAGCTTCAAAAAAGATAAAGATAGGAAGGGCCCTATGATTGAATGGCATAATGGTCGAAGTTAAGAAGTGTACAAGAGAAACTAGTTTATTTTAGTTGACAAAGTTGTTCAACAAGATTGTAAGACCCGGTGTTCTTTATCTTAAAAAATGATTGTAAGATTAAGCTAAAGTTAAGGCATAAGACAAAGAACCAGAAAATCAGTTTGGATTTATGCCAAGAAGGTAAAGCATTGAAGCCATTTTCCTGCTCAAGCAACTGATGGAGAATTACAAGGAAAAAAAGAAGAAGAAGGATCTCCACATGGTCTCTATTGATTTAGAGTGAGCATATGATAATTCCCTAGAGAGTTAATTTGGTGAGTGTTTGGAAATAAAGGACTCTCAAGAGGATATATTGACATGATTAAGGATATGTACGAGGGAGGCATAATAAATTAGGACCACTAGTGAAAAGAAAAGTGAGTTCCCTATTACTGTGGGCTTACGCTACAAGTTGGCATTTAGCTTTAATCTTTTTGCATCGGTTATGGACGAGTTAAAGAGGCATTTAAGAGAATAGGTCCCATAGTGTATGTTGTTTATAGAAGACATAATTTTGATTGATGAGCCAAGGGAGGGGGTAAACACAAAGCAAAAACTATTGCAAGATGCTTTAAAATCTAAATGTTTTAAATTCAGTCGAACTAAAACAGTATATACAGGGCAAACACAGAGCCAAAACTATGAAGGGATGCTTTAGCATCTAAGGGGCTGTTTGATTTTCCAATGACAGTGGTAATTCACGGTAAATGAGTAATAATTATTTACCGCTGCATTTTCAAGGTGATATTGACAGCTATGATGGGGACATATCGCACACATGCACGCCCCCCCTACGCACGTATACAAGGAGTAGGAGGGCCCACAATTGATCTGGATCGATGATGACGTCTAGGGAGGGCATCCTAGTTAGAGGGCTACGTTTTGGTTCATTGGAGTGGACCTGATAGTCATGTGAATCCCACCATGAGTTCCAATGATCGTGCCCCACTATTCCAATTTATTTAGTACTTTGGATTTTACTTATTATTGTTATTAGGAGTATCATGGACGGTTTAGATTACTTTTATTAGTTGTTATTTTTTATTACTTTGTTACCAAGTAATAGGTTGCACACATGGCGCGAGTCTTAGGGTATAGGGTTTTATTATAAATAGGCACCCCTTGTAGTCTTTTTTATTTCAATGAAGATTAATAAAATTGTTGCATTTTTCTGCTCCTCTAAATTTCTAATTTGCGGAGATTTAATTGGGAGCGAAACCCACCCTTCCTCGAAGGGTTGACTACCATGGTGCGAAGCCACACCTATCCCGATTCGCCCCCACCTTCTTCCATCCATATTTCTCTTCTCCTACAATCATCTACGCTTCAAATTCATCCTTTATTACAGTCGTTTTTCTCTCTACAACAGATTTCTAGAATTTGGCCCGGCGAGAGGGCTAAAACTTCGGCGGAGTATCACGCACAAACCGTGCGTCGGATTGAACTGAGATTTGGGAATTTTGGAGTCCATCCTTAGCCGACCAGGGCTGAGGTGACCTTTTTTTGAATAGTGGGCTCCACACACGTGCGACCATGATCACACGCACGTGCGTTTAGGCCATTGTTGCTATTCACATGTGCGGTACTTCTCTGGTTTGTCTTTCCTCTCTTTCACTCCTCTTTCACCCAAAATTCTTAAACCTAACCCTAAATTACTCAAATCCCCAATTTTATGCTCTTTCTTCAACCTTAGGATTCCCTGAATTGAAATTTCTGAATCCCTTGAATTGGGGGAATTATTTCTATGTATGTGTGGATGAATTTACCCTCCTTTAATTCTTGTTTGGTCTATAATTTTGATTGATCCGACCCTAACATGTGTAGGCCAGGACCCACATAAAATTCTCCTTAATTGAGTGTTTGAACTTTTGTGTGGGATGTGGAATTTTGTGTAATTGTTTTTGACTAGTGTGATCTAAAGCCTGAAATCTTGCACATCATACTTGAATTTCATGTCCTGCATCAAATTTGGTATCAGAGCTTAGGGTTCTTATAGGGAAATGCATTGCATGTTTAGGGTTTAATTTATTTGTGTCCATTATGCATTAAGTAACATCATACAGAGTTGTTTAGAGGTCCATAATTTCTGATATAGGCTGCTAAATTTTCTGCTATCAGAAAATCCGCATATCTCTTTGCTGGATTTTCTATTAATAATTTTTTTTTTAACAGATAGGTAGCTGGAAATTTAGTATTGTGTCGTTTTCTCCATATAGAGTCCTATAAGAGCATTTAGTCCTATCTAGGCACATATAGTCGTAGTAGAAGGTCCTTAGATTGAGTTAGTAGTTGTATGCCCACACTACGGGTCGTGGTTTTGGTTGCACCCTACACTAAACATGGAGTAATTGCAAGATTCAATGAACAAGCTGACCCAACAGTTTGAGTCTTTAGGTAGGCGCTTGGAATAACTTATGGACCAACGCTTTGAGCAGCTTGATGTGCGCATTACCCAACTAGAGACCTCCATCAGGGCAAACTCTACCACTAGAGAAGATGCCCAATCTTAGGTAGGTGGTCAGGAGGATAAACCAAGGAATGAAGGTGGCTAAGGAATCGGTTATTGGCGCGCACCCATGCACCCACCTTGTGAGGTACATCAAGACCACTATGACTTCGATGTGCAACTTCTCAAAGGAGTTAGAGTAGATGCCCTCACGTTTGATGGTCGCTTGGATCCTAAAGTTTTTCAAGATTGGTTAGCAGACATGGACCACCTTTTTGAGTGATACGCCATGTACGGCCTTATGGCTAGAGAGAGTGCACCAGAGGCTAGTGTAGAGTCACCCACTGAGGCTATTCTGGTAGTGGATGAATTTCGTGATATCCTTCCTGATGATCTGCTGGATGAGTTTCCTCCAATGAGGGATATACAACACACTAGGACGTAGGACACCATACTACCTATAATTGAGTTTGCGTTTAATAGTTCTGTCGATAGGTCCACAAGTCTAAGTCTTTTTAAAGTTGTTACTGGTTATAAACCTGAGAAACCTATTGATCTTGTCCATATGTCACTGTCCCATAGGTCATCAAAGTCTGCAGAGTCTTTTGCACATCACATTCATTTATGGCATCAACAAATTAAGTAGAAGATCATAACTAATAATGAACATTATTCACTTTATGCAGACCAACATAAACGTTTCAAGGAATTCAATATCAGGGATTCTGTGATGGTCTGAATCAAGCCAGAGCAGTACCCTCAGGAAGTCGTTCATAAATTACACGCGCGTAGCGATAGACCATTCAAAATTATAAAACGAAACGGTCTCAACGCGTATGTGGTAGATCTTTCACCTTTCATGAGAATTAGTTCCACATTCAATGTAGAGGATCTAATTGCATTTCAGGGTACCACTAATACATTGTCTAGCCTATCACCTAACTATCCTAATTCCCCAAACCTTTCCCTTAATCCATGGCCCCCTCCCGACCCATCTTCCCCATCTCTACCTCTCATACCTACCATTCCCACACCCAGAGAGGAGATAAGATATTCTGGACCATCAAATAATATCCACGTCGAACAGTGGGTTTCAGAAGTTCTTGATCAAGTGGAAGTCACGCCCAGCTTCAAACAGTATGTGGCTTGCTTACGATGAGCTTTAGAGACTTGATCCTTACATCTCAGAGCAGTTCAAGAGTTTTGTTTCACCAGTGGCGAAACCTTCGCAGCTGGGGAGAATTGATAGGGGACATCTTGCGCACATGCACGCCCCCTACGCACGTATGCAAGGAGGGCCTACCATCGATCTAGATCGATGACGACGTCTAGGGAGAGCCTCCTAATTAGAGGGGTGCATTTTGGTTCGTTGGAGTGGACCCGATAGTCATGTGAATCCCACCATGGGTTCTCATGATCGTGGCTCACTATTCCAATTAATTTAGTATTTTGAGTTTTGCTTATTATTGTTATTAGGAGTATCATGGATGGTTTAGATTGTTTTGATTAGTTGTTATTTTTAATTACTTCGTCGCCAAGCAATAGGTTACGCACATGGCACAAGTTTTGAAGTATAGGGTTTTATTATAAATAGGCACCCATTGTAGTCTTTTTTATTTCAAAGAAGATTAATAAAATTACTGCGTTTTTCTGCTCCTCTAAATTTATGATTTGTGGAGATTCAATTAGGTGCAAAACCTTCCTTTCCTCGAAGGGCTGACTACCATGGTGCGGAGCCACACTTATCCCGATTCGCCTCTACTTTCCATCCATATTTCTCCTCTTACAATCATCTACGCTTTAAATCCATCCTCTATTGTAGCCATTTTTCTTTTTACAGCAGATTTCCAAAATTTGATCCTGCAAGAGGGTTAAAACTTCGGCGAAGCACCACGCACAATCAGATCGAGCTGAGATATGAGGATTTTGGAGTCTATCCCTAGCCGACCAGGGCTAAGGTGACCTTTTTCTTAATAGTGGGCCCCACACACGTGCGACCATGATCACACGCATGTGCATCTGGGCCATTGTTGTTGTCCACACATGTGGTACTTCTCTAGTTCGTCTCTCTCCTCTTTCACTCTTCTTTCACCCAAAAGCCCTAAACCTAACCCTAAATTATTCAAATCTCCATTTTTATGCCTTTTCTTCAACCTTAGGGTTCCCCGAATTGAAATTTCTGAATCCCTTGGATTGGGGGAATTATTTATGTGCATGTGTGGATGAATTTACCCTCCTTTGATTCTTATTTGGTCTATAATTTTCATTGAATCGGCCCTAGCATGTGTAAGCTTGGACCCACATAAGATTCCTCTTGATTAAGTGTTTGAACTTTTGTGTGGGATGTGGAATTTTGTGTAATTGTTTCTTACTAGTGTGATCTAAAGCCTGAAATCTTGCACATCATACTTGAATTTCATGTCCTGCATCAAGCCGCCTTCATTTATAGCACCTAACATTACTCGAGACTAACACGCGTTGCTTTTGTGGGGCCGGCTATGATATAAGTTTATAATCCACATTGTTCATCACTTTAGTCAACTCATTTTAGTACATGAGCCAAAAAATGAGGCAGATCTAAGGCTCAAGTGGACCCCACCATAGGAAATAATGGGAATTGAGCTCCTACCATTGAAAGTTTTTTGAGGCCCTAGAAGTTTTGGATCAAACTAATATTTTTGCTTTCCCTTAATCTATGACTATGTGACCTTATGAACAGGTTGGATGACAAATAAACATCAATGTGGGCCCTAGGGAGAAAATAGCTTTCAACGGTTCACGTCTTTACAATCATTGTTTCTTAAGGTGTGGCCCACTCGAACTTGGGATTTTCCTCATTTTTGGACTTATACCTTAAAATGTGCAGTTACAAAGGATGGAAGATGTGGATGAGTAACATATATCACGATGGGTCCCACAAGTTTAAATCAGCAAAAATATGACTTTTGGACCGATTTTTGAGATGTAATTCCTTTGCCGATTTCAAACAGGTGAACTTAGTAATAATTACTTTTTTACACGTATTTACTGGGAAGCAAAAAAATCAAATAGGCCCTAAAGGTTTTAAATTAGTTGGACAAAAGTTAATAAAATGCAACTTTAGTAACAACAGGAGTGGAAATGAGGAATTAGTTAAGATCAATGTTTTAAATATCAGCTGATATATCCCACGATATATCTTGTCTCCCACCTGTGCAATACGAAACGCACAAGTAGTGCCGATATATCCCACATGTTCGATCCAGTGAGCATTTTCAATTTCTGATCCTTTTTTTTTTTTGAAATTATGTTAAATAGTGTCAAATGGCTATAAATCCATCGGTTCTTCATGTTTTACATGAAAAATCAAGGAGTTGGAGCTTTGATTTCGATATCCATTGGTTCTTTATGTTCTCCACTTTTTCTTTTTCTTTTTTTCCAATTTTTCCTTCAACCAACTGTCAATTGAGACTACTTTTGAAATATTTAGGAGTATTTGATGATCATACTCCAATTTCGAAATTTGAGTGTAGGTGGTATGATTTGGGACAATTTTGAATTTTTCCCAATTTCTCCCAACCTGCTGGCGATGTTGCACCCCAAACATGAGATCAAGCACGTAGAAGGCTGATCTACTGATTTGTTAAGTCCTCATCAAATTTTGAAAATAAAAAACATTTTTTATTAAATATTAATAAAAAATCAAATTATTATTATTTTTTTTGAAATTTCCCTTCAACCAGTTGTTAATTGAGACTAATTTCGAAGTATTTAGAAGTGTTTGATGAAATGATCATAACATACGCTCTAAATGCTATGCATTCAATTTAAATATATTTGCATTAGTTTAGCCAGACAACACATAGCTTAGGACCCTATACAAAGGAAACCTATTATGTAAACTTCTTTTTTGAGATGTTAGGATTTAAAAGTGTGTATTAAGGTCTTTTTTAACAATCTATGAAGTTTCATTGAATAATTCAACAATTTTCCCAATGTTTCCCCATGTTTCCCAAAAAGTGCGATAAATTACCCGATACAAACGATGTATCCGATGCGATAACCGATACATATCTATATCCCAAGGATGCGATACATAGCGCAATACCGATATTTCGACCATTGCTTAAGGGGCTGTTTGGATTCGGTTAGAGAGTGGGAAAAGAAAAAGAGTTTCTCAAGACACCCTCTTTCCATTGTTTGTGAAGACCCACACCATTGGAAAGAGTAAGAGTAGGCATGTACCTATTTATTAGAAGGAGAAATGCTTGTACTATACCAGAGTGTGATGGATGAAACACAAGCACTTAAAAAATGTACAAATTCCATACAAGCAATCCAAATTAAATGTCTAATCGGTGGTACCGGTTCAGATGAAACATGAACTAAAAATTCTGCTTATTTGATTATCTGACTATCAGCTTGTTGGACATTTATTGGATGGTTCACAATGAAAAGTTTCCAATGGTCTTAGCTCAACAAACAAGTGTCCACAGATCAAAGGTTAGGATTGTTCAATCAATTTGGTTGTTGGACCGTAACTAAGAACGGTGCGTCCCACAATTTAGTCAGTTTAAGTTGTATTATCATATGCCACTTGTTCTATTTCTAGGTACTTGTGTATCGAGAGTCATGCACTGCAAGATTATCAAATGAATCCCCTTTTCAAATAAGCAACTCCCCTTTTTAAAAAGGCATGTGTCAGTAGGGGTGTGGTAACTTTCGCTAAGCATGAGGCCCGCCGTGTTTTGTATGGAAAATCCACTCCGTCTATCAGGTGCCCCCATTAATGTTACACACTGGGGCTGACAATAAGCCTGATCCACAACTCAGGTGGACCACACTACAGACAACAATGGAGAGAAAATGCCTTTCATAGGTTTGTGTGGGGCCCACCATTGTGTCTATATTCCATCCAACCTGTTCAAACAGAGCCCCTCATCAGGATGAACAAACATTTCAAAAATCAGCCCCATCCAAGACTAAGGGCCTCACAATGTGAACTTGGTGGTTTTATGCATGATTTTAAATTGTTTAAGATGGTGTGGCCCACTGAGTTTTGGATTAAGCCGAATTTTGGCTTGTACAATGAAGATTAGTATAGGCAACAGATGGACAAAGTGGATGTAACAGTCGACAAAACATTACTTTGCCAACTTAATTAGAAACAAACCCAAATTTCTTAAGAAAATGTGGTTGATAAACAAACATGGGAAATAGTGTTTCTTTATGTTTTCATGAAAACAAGCTTTCTTAGGAAATAATATATCTTTTTCCACACTTTCTACCGATCCAAAAAGGTCCTGAGGGGAAATTTTATAAGATAACTATAAGATTAGACATGCTTTATAAGACAAAATGCTGGACAGCTAAAGAACAAGAAGTTTATAGGATGTGTAGTTGAAATAAGGATGTTGAGATAGATGAGTGGAAAGACGAGGAAGGATAGGATTAGAAATGGATATATTTGAGGGAACTTAGGTGCAGAACCAATAGGTAATAAGATGAGGGAAAATAGACTTGCATGGTTTGGCCATGTGTAATGGGGACTAAGAACTACATTGGTCAAAAGGAATGAGTTGATTCAACTTGAAGGCTATAAAAGGGCAAGGGGAAGGCCCGAAAGGATGTGGGAGGTAGAAAGAAAAGATTTGATTACCTATGGTTTAACTAAGGATATGGTCCTTGATAGAGTAGAATGGTGGAATAGTATTCGTGTAGTCCACCCAAAGTAGTTGGGATAAGGCTTCGATGATGATGATGATGCAGGTATGTCCATAATTCATGCAAGTAGAACATTAATCTTTTAAAAAAAATAAAATAAAATTATGTAGCAACAAGATGATGAATAAAAGACATGAAACTGACCGGAACAGGAAATGTGCTACCAAGCTGGACAACAACTTTTGATTGGTCCGCCAATATTACACATTCTTTTGCCATGGAGTCCACCACCTATTGCCAAGCACAAGAGAATCGCATCAGTCAGGAATTAAAAAAGATGCATGCATGCAAGTTGTAAGGGAACTGTTCAGACATTGATAAAATATGGTTTGCATTGAATAGAGTTCAATCTATGAGCACAATAGCTGATGGGTTGTTTTCCAAAGGTTGGAGAAGCAAAGAAAAGAGGTAAAATATTTTGATGTTCTAGAACAAGTATGAAAGAAAACACTTAATGAGGAGAGGTCTGCTTGGGAGGCTTGCTCTTTTCTTGTAAATCGTAATGATCAAGACTGTTCATCTAATGGGTCCTATCCAAGGTGTTCCAAAATGGTAACGGTAGCCATAATGGTCACCACTGTTGCCCCCACCCCCCCCCCCCCCCCCCCCCCCCCCCTTTCTGAAAAAACTGTTACAGGACCATTACAGGGCCTTTATGGCCCGCTTTTTATGTAACAGCTGTTACGGCCGTTTCAACCCTGCAACGCGTAACGGTTTTGACCGGTACCGTTACATAACCAATTTTGAATATCTTGGTCCTATCATAGATGGCCCACATGGAAAAAATCTTGCTACTCACGAGATTCTCGCCATCCATATGTGTTGGAATGGGGACCATCATTTCTAATTCAACTTAATATGGATGGTGAGGATCTCTGATTAGTGAGATTTTGCCTTATGACCATCTAAGGTGGGTCCAATGGGAATGGGATCATTAAATCATGAAGCGGAAAACACAAACCTCCCTAACATTTCTCATTATTGAGTGTATGCTTCCATTTAAAGGCCACTGAAACAACTGAAAGCATGAACATGCATCCAGAAAGAAGGAAACAGATGCAAGCTCATTGTATTTTGTACAGTAGTTAATACTTTGACCTTCTAGCAGGGAGGAATTATCAAGCCCTGACGCAATAGGACATGAACAGTGTCATGAGGTGCCTTATTTGTATAGCTGGAGCCCATGCTTTGACAATGCAGGTAGGTGATCTTATTCCTCACCATCAATGGAAGGTGCCACAAAATATCCTAGATTAGAAGATCCTAACCGATTGTGCAATGGCAAACAAAAAGATGGTTAAGGAAAAATATATAGAGACTGGAATGTGATAAATAATCATAACTTATCTTCTGATACATATCAAGTTACCTTTTGCATTGTGTGGGCAGCTCCCCCACCCTAAACAGGTAAAACCATGAATCAATGTACAAAAAACGAAATACGAGAAAATAATAACAAACGAAATAGAGATTCTATGATATTCACATTACAAGAATGGACATCTACCTTTAATAAGTTCTTATTGATATCCACTTCATCTACCCCATCAAAGGCAATGTCAATGTTATTAATGTCATTCAAATCAACCTGCAAGGCATGGCCATTCCATGACATAATTATTTGAAATAAAAAAACATGTTAACTACTTACAATAGAATAAACACAGTGCCGATAATTGCAAAATCTAAGATCATGTTCAAGAAGAAAAGGGAATGTTCTATCCTTCCAAAAAATAAAAAATAAAAGGAAAGACACCATGTGAGAACTTACAGTTTTTACACCAAACTGTCTAGCAAGTACCCGTGACTGGTAGTTCGCTCCCACTCCAACGACATCTTTCAACTGAACAAGGGGAAAAAGGTACAATGAGAGAGAGAGAGAGAGAGAGAGAGAGAGAGAGAGAGAATTGATATATTTTACATGTAAACAGCTGTGGGGCTGTGAAATGGCTCATCAAAGAAACTTCATAGTGATATTACTATTTTACATGGAAACAGTTGTGGGGCTGTGTAACGGCTCATCAAAGAAAGCGAAACAAGTGTCAGGGATGATCCAGAAATGGGAGGAAAACAAGGGCCAGGTTGGCGACGCCCTGCTGACATCAGCAATGGGACCCACAGGTCTCACTTTATACACAAAAGATGTCTGAGTAGCCATCCTTTTCTTTAGGGGATTCTTAGTGAGTGTTATATCCGTTCACAGAAAAATTTTGGCAAACTTGCAGCAACTCCAAATTTTGGGACAAAAAAATATGTCCCGTGGGATCTTTTCTTTCAAGATTCTAGGACTGCTATAGGACAATTTTACTTTATAATTAAGTTAGGCCAGCATGGGATTGTTGGGCACCACAAGAATCAAGTCAATCCAACCATCATGTGGGCCACCGCATCAATTTGGAGGTTTTTCAACATGTTTTCTGTGGTGCCAAATAAATCACTCAAATGGAGAGATTCCAACAATTCAAATGGTGGCCCAATAAAAAGATTATTAAAAATAAAAATATGCAATGGTTCACATTAACTGAAGAAAGCCTCAATATTCTATCGTTAAAATCTTCCATTCTAGGGCAAGGTGTTCCGTAATGGTAACGGTGGTTGTAACGGCCACCACTGTTACCTTTACAATACGGAGCATAATGGCTGTTACGGCCTCATAACGGCCGTTACGGAGTCTCTTATTTATTTATTTATTGAAAAAACCCTCAAAAAACCTGTTTGTCTCGTAATGTTTGATTAAAAAGCATGAAAAACCTGTATTTGTCCTGTAATAGACCATTACAAGGCTATTATGGCCTTTATGGGGGACGTAACGTGCCGTAAACAGCAATTACAGGTCATTTTTTTTTCTATAACGGCCGTTACGACCCCGTAACATGTAACGGTTGCCACCATTAACTTTACGTAACAGCCTTTACGGCCCATAATGGCCTTTACGGCACACCATGTTCTGGGGTAAGATTGGTGCATGTATCATACAGGGTGAGGCACATCATCGATCTGATGGATGGCATTGTGGCTAGGATATGCCCCAAATATCTTCCATAATGGAAGTCATGACCCCTCAATCAGTAGCCACCAAATGAGTAGTTAAGGAAAATAATACAAGAATGGTTGGGTGGAAAATCCATTGGTTGTATGGCCAGGATTTTCCAATCTGCGAGATTTTCAAGCAATCTCTATCAGTGTTTTAAATAGCAGTAGCATGTCGCATAGCATGTTGTGTAGCATTTAGCCCTCCATAGCTTGTAGCATAAGCCACACGATACTTCTAATTTTTAATTAAAAATAGAAAAAAAAATTATGATAAATAGTAAGAAAAACAAATATATATATATATATATATATATATATATATATATATATATATATATATATATATGCTTAAAAGATGATTTATTTTTTCAAGTATAAGCATGTTCAAACAAGTTATTAATTATCATTTATCAAAAGCCAATCCACATATATAAACCAAATCAAATCATTCTCACATCAAAAACTTTATAAGCAAACCACTTTAATTAATAACATCTAATTGAAACCACAAGTCACACATATGAAATGAAATTAAAATCCCACAAGTTGAGAGCATTAAGTACAAAATACAATTGTCGTTTATAAAAAAAACATGGTGTACGCTATGACGCTACATACGCTATAGGGAATTTACACTATTTGCTAATGCTACATAGCATCATAGCTACGCTACGGATGCTATTCAAAACATTGATCTCTATAAATGTTGGAGGCAATCAGATCAATGGCCTAAATCACTGAACCATGGACCCCTGTAGTACAAATAGGCATAAGAAGATGTCATTCACATCTGATGCATTAGGACCCCAAGTCATAAGTGAACGATCCACAAGTTAGTGCCTTTAAACATAGCTTATGATTGTAGAAATCTAAGTCTAGCAACATATTACACCGTGATAAACAATAAGAAGTGATACAATTCAGCCAGTCTTACATATAAGTGCCTAGTATTGGTTTATATATATATAGGGATGTTGAGGCACAAAAAAATATCTCATTGAAGTGGTCAGGGAATTTCATGGTGCTGATCTTCTCTAGGGGTAGTTTAGGTATTTTGGTAAAGTTCCAACTCCAAGGGTAGTTTAGGTATTTTGGTAAAGTTCTAACTCCAAGGGTAGTTTAGGTATTTTGAAAAAATTTCAGCTCTAGGGATATCTGTTGAAGCATGAAAAAGTGATAAAAGGATTGAAGCAGAAGAAGATTGGAAAGCAAAGCACGAGAAAGAAGAATAAAAGAAGAAAGAGAAAGGCTTTGCGCGGGACCACGCAAACGATATCCTTTGCGCGGGTCCGCGCAACCAAAGTTGCGTTGCGCGGGTCTGCGCAACCAAAATCCCATTATGCGGGTCTGTGCAGTTGGTTTCAAGAGAAGATTTTCTTGAATTGATGCAAGATTTGTCCCACATCGCTAAGATTGGAATTTTCACACGTGCGAAGGCCTATAAATACCCCCTCACCTCCTTCATTTGGGGAGGATGGATCGAAGATTTCGGAGAGCAAGCGGAGCAAGAAGGGAGAATTGAAGGTTAGAGGGATAGTCCAAGAGCTAGCTATATCCTTTGCGCGGGACCGCGCAAACCATGACCTTTGCGCGGGTCCGCGCAAAGAGGCTACTCTGCAGTCTGTAAAGCTGAGGAGTCGTTATGCTGTCGAAATGGCTGAGACCTCTAAGTTCTTCTATTCAAGTGCAAGAGGAGATAGCCCGCAGAAGTGCACATTCCTCCTAAGTTTTAGGAGATGTTTGAAAAGCGCTGGAATGTTGTCGAAATTCCTATCTCCTTGAAGATCGATTGGTCCAATCGACAATTCCTCCTAAGTCCTACGAGATGATCAAAACAGGCGCCAGAATGTTGCTGAAATCTCTATTTCATTGGAAGACTGGTTGATCAAATTCCTCAATTCCTCCTAAATATCCAGGAGATGACTGAAATAGCGTCGGAATGCTGCCGAAATTTTCATTGAGCTGCCTTCTCTTTCATTCAGTACATTGCATTAATTGTGCTTTGTTTTTTCAGAATCACGAGAATCAGAGGATGTAAATGAACCCAGATAAATGTGATTAATGTTCTCTCATCCATTCTTTGTTATCATTGAATGAATCCCTCGAATGAAATGCATTTGTTTTCTTGTCGAAACAAGGGAAAAGGTACTATGCGCTCAACCTCACGGATCCGTCCCATGAGGTCGAGCTGTGTGGGCCCCACCGTGATGCATTTCAAACATCTACCTCATCAATCAGATGCACCATTCCATCATGGGCCTAGGTCTCAAAAATCAAGTCAATCCGTGACTTTTGTGGGCCACACCACATACAGAAGTTCAGAGGGGTTGTGCACCATTAAAACATTCATAATCATTTTTTGGGCCCACCGAGATGTGGTTTGCAAATCCAGCCCATCCATTATGTGTGTCCCACTAGGATGAGGGGTCATACCAAGTTTCAGCAGCATTCAAAACTCAGGTGGGCCCCACCAAGTGCTTTTATATGTTTTAACAGTGTCTTCACATGATTTTAGATGGTATGGCCCACCTGAGTTCTGTATACGGCTGATTTTTGGGATATCCCATAATTTAAAGGGGACCCATCAAATGCACGGTGTTGATGGTCGACACGCATCATGGTGGGGCCCACACAACTCGACCTCATGGGAGCTTATTGTGAGGTCGAGCGCATAGAACCTTTTCCCATATATATATATATATATATATATATATATATATATATATATATATATATATATATATATATATATATATTAGAGGGGGCATCGGACCAAGTCGGATCGGATTGGGACTAACCCGATTCAATCCGAAATCTAGCTGAACTGATCTGAATCCGATCCGATCCGGGACCGAGTCCAGAACAAAGGCCTCAATCCGACCCGGCGCACGGTTGGCCTGACCCGAACCGAGTCCGACTCGATCAGGGAATCTGAGTTGGATCAGGTTGACTGCGATTCGAATCGTTAAAAAGGGTGAAAATCATTATCTCACCGCTATTTTCGGTGTGGTCCATTTGAGTTTTAGATATGATTTTATTTTTTTTATACAAATGATCTAAAATGATCATGAAAAATCGATAAACGGTATGGATGTAATAAATACATCATTGTGGGGCCCATATAAGGTTGATAATTTGAGTTGTTCGTACAACTCGGAGCTCGAGGCGCTGCAACTGCCGTGCACGCAGCTGCTGTAACTTATTCCCCACGAAGAGATGACTTTGATGTTATCATTTGAGCCGTTATGCATGTGATATGTGTTATATCCAAACCGTCCATCCATTTGGCGAGCTCGTGTTAAGGCTTGAGACAAAAAATAACATAGACCCGACTATCAAGTGGACCACACTGGAAAAAGCAGTGGTAACACACTGAAAATCATTCTCTGTTGCTATTTGTGGTGTGGTCCAGATGATCTTTGGATATGATCCATTTTTTTGGATAATGCTCTAAAATGATCTCTAAATATATACCAACGGTGTAGATAAAATAAATACATCACTGTATGGCCATATAACTTTGATCTCCAAACCAATGGTAAACTCACAAGAAATGGAAAATAAATACAGCTGTACCAAGACGCTGCTTGTTTTGGCACTAAAACCAATGATGCTGTGAAATATAAGTGGGGCCCACAGTGATGTGTGTCTTATCCACACCGTCCATCCATTATCCCAGCTAAAATTATGGCATCATCTAAACGGATGAGAAGATCCAAAGCTCAAATGGGCCACACCACAAGATTTAGGAAATCAAATACTTACCTTTAAAAACTTTTTAGGGTCACTCTATCCTTTGGTGTGGGTCACTTGATGGCTCATGCTCAAAAAGTTTTGCTAGAATGGATGGACGGCACAGATACATCATATATATCACAGTAGGACCACAAATTTAAACCAGTCCATTTGGACCGGTTTCCAAGCAAAAATACCAACTACGTCTGAATTTTCAAACAGTAAACGTAAAACCACTTTTCCAACCCATTGTTTTGTTCAAAATCGCTATAGCATGGGTTGCAGTTATGAGAAAATTTAATACTCTGGTGGTTGATGGATCATACACAGGCACTTAGAAATTGCATACGGTCTGGATCAGGCCGGTCCGAATCGGATCCAATCGGATCGGATTCCAGATCGGGTCGGTTCAGAATAGGGCATACCCGGATTCGATCCGAAAATAATTCGGATCTGGATTATGCTACCCGATCCTGACCGATCCTGACCATCGGTTCTGTTCGAATCGGGTCTGATCGGGTTGGATCCACCGGTTCAAGTATAAAATGCCCAGCTCTAATATATATATGCTTAAAAGATGATTCATTTTTGCAAGTATAAGCATGTTCAAACAAGTTATTAATTATCATTTATCAAAAGCCAATCCACATATATAAACCAAATCAAATCATTATCACATCAACAACTTTCTAAGCAAACCACTTTAATTAATAACATCTAATTGAAACCACAAGTCACACGTATGAAATGAAATTAAAATCCCACAGGCTGAGAGCATTAAGTAAAAAATACAATTGTCGTTTATAAAAAAAACACAGTGTACGCTATGACGCTACATATGCTATAGGGAATTTACACTATTTGCTAACGCTACATAGCGTCATAGCTATGTTATGGATGCTATTCAAAACATTGATCTCTATAAATGTTGGAGGCAATCAGATCAATGGCCTAAATCACTGAACCATGGACCCCTGTAGTACAGATAGGCTTAAGAAGATGTCATTCACATCTGATGCATCGGGACCCCAAGTCATAAGTGAACGATCCACAAGTTAGTGTCTTTAAACATAGCTTATGATTGTAGAAATCTAAGTCTAGCAACATATTACACCGTGATAAACAACAAGAAGTGATACAATTCAGCCGGTCTTACATATAAGTGCCTCGTATTGGTTTATGCATTTGCAGGATATTGAAAGAAACACAAACTTTGTCGCAGAGAACCGAAGAGACTGCTTACAACAAGTGTTGGGAGTGCTTCTAACCTTTCCCTGTTTGATCAATTTTCCAAGTTCTTCAATCGCAAGGGATGCTGTGCTTCCTGTCCCCAGACCAATCACCATCCCAGATTTTACAAGTCCCACGGCCCTCTTCGCAAGAGCACGCTTCAAAGCATCCTGTGCTTCAGGAGTTGTCACTAAGAAATCAAGAAGAAAGTTATGTCAATACCAACTTAAGGCTGGTTTTGGATGCACTAGTGCATTGAATTGAACACTCAATTTAATCAAGAGGAAAAGACAAAATTGGATATGTTTCCTAGCAATCATAGCAAGGAAGTAGCCCTTAAATTGCAGTTGGATTACTTCCAAATCCAGCTTGAAAGTTACATAACAGTATTTTGGAGCCCAAAATGTTTATTATTCCCAATTTGTAGATAATAATTGTGATTCAATTAGATTGTCAAATCAAATGCGACCTAAAGCAAGGATGCAGATACCAAAAAAAAAAAAAAAACAGACAAAACCTGGATATGGAACAGTCCTATTGCAACAAACATGCATAAGATTCAATGTTCTTAAAGTCATTTTGGATCCCAAAATCATAAGAGGGATGAGATCATAAGATTTTATGATTTTGTTGCACAAAAATCGAAAAACATAAAATAATATTTTAATGGTAAATATACAAAACAAAATTAAAATACAAAGAAGTGGGATACATTCAGATATTGTGAATTCTATCATAACACATAAGGATACATACAACGTAATACGTTATCTATTGTTGTTTAAAAACAAATAAAAAATGATTTTTTGGACTTCCAAGTTCCAACTTCAAAGTACCAAGTTCCAAAACTAAAAGACCCAAACAAATGAGAGGTAAACATTCAAATGAATCAAATCTCAATCTATGCCAATTAGTCTATCAATGACAGTTGCATTGACATCTTCAATTCCCTTCTAATGGTCTATTCATCCATGTACGAAGTATTTTGAAGGTTCAAAACTCGAAAATGCCTCACACAAGTGCGAGAAATGCCATTTAGGCTTAAAAGGCACCAAATTACTTCTGAATTTTATTTTTTATTTTTTTTAAAAAGGAAAGAAAATTGCAATTTAACAGGCCATGGTTTTAGCGCACAAGAATGATCTGTGTTTTTTTTTTTTTTAATCAAGTCATAAGATTCATATCATGTATTGTAAGATTTACTAATAAATCATAGGATTCAATTAGGGTTTTTTTTTTTTTTTTGGAGAATGAGTTTTAAATTAAGATTCTGGTCATTTTCCATAAGATTTGAATTGGATCGTAAGATTTAAATCATAAGACTTAAGATTTTGACACAAACTAAAAGTCCTATTTTTCATAACAAAATGTCTATTGATTGACTAGATTTGATATTAATTTTATTGTTAACTCCAATGATAGGCTTTCATTAAAATAAAGATACATTCCAAGCTGTAGTTTGGCATATGCCCTAAATTACGTTCCCTGGAGGAACCCTTGATTGAAGGTAAAAGTAAAACTAGCGTGAATTAGTCTGTTACATGGTATATAATAGTGTAATGCAAACGATGCATAAGGTCCTAATCTATAGTCCTTCGTCTTCAAAGTGTCCAAATCATCGATCAAACTAGGGAAACTCATGATAGCTTTCAGCATTTAGGCATCTCAGATAGCCAATTGGGCATCGAGATATAAATAATGCATATAACATATCTTGAGAGGCATCAGCTTCAAATGAAAATGCAGCCTTGCAACATAGACAGGGGTGAATCATTCCAGCATTCTCATGGGTCTCACATGACAGAGATGATGAAGAAAATGCATTGAACTGCATGTTAGCACCTGCCATCTGGTGATAGAGTCCCAGTGCCAAGCACTAAGGGTTTGCACTTGGCACAATGGCTAGGCAGTCAGGCTAGGAAAGAACTGTCTCATGTTATGACACCTATTGTACTTAAACAATGCCGAGGGAAGTGCTTTGCGCCAGGCTGAGGGTTTTGCTAACGTCCCGACGACGTTATCAACATCCCCATAGCTTTTAATTGACTTGTGGGATCCCCGATCATCAATTTGGACCATTCACTTGATAGTACCATTGGGAGCTAGACATGGTGTAAGAATCACACCGATTAGATGATCCTAACCCCATGAATGAAGCTAATTTGTTCCAACCGTCTGTTTTTTACGAACCATAAATTGCATGGTTAGAATCTACAAACTAAATTGCTACCTTTGAATCATAAACAATAGAAAGTGGGATCTATGGTTCAAGATGATGATTGGACCTATTTTATTTCTCCGTTGAATCTTAACTATCCATTTTCTATGCTATTCATTGGATGCTTAAGATCATCCGATTCACATTATTTTTGCACCATGGCTCATCCCTAGTTGAATAAAAGAATGGACAGCCCGGATTGACAATTGTGCATTCAAAGTGTCACTTAAAAGCTTTGGGGATGTTTCACAATTGGGCTAGGTTTGAACCATGTACAACATCCCATTGGCCCAGCCTGAATCCGGACCGGCCTGGCCCATTAGGGTTTGCAAAGGCAATTTTGTAATACACGCAATATGTAAAAATCCTCAATTTGTTGCGCAACTCCTATTTGTTTTGTAGATTGTGATCCACCTAAGAAACACTAAGGCTCACGCCGAGCACAAGTTGGACTATTTTGGCTCCTCACAGGCTTAGGCTGCGCTCAAGCCTATGTTGAATAATACGGCCTGGGCTTGGACAGAGCTTGGCCCAGCCCTAACCCAGCTAGTTAACACCCCTACCCAAAACCGGCGTGGATTAGGTGAGTCAAGGGTAACGGCTTAGTGGGTGAGCCCCTGACCGTGGGGCCCACCGTGATGAATGTGTTGTATATCCACTCCATCCATCCATCAGTTTTTCCATCTCATTTTAGGGCATGATCCAAAAAATGAAGCAGATCCAAACCTCAAAATGGACCACACCACACGAAACAGTGGTCATTGAATGCCCACCACTAAAAAATTCCTAGGGTCCACCGTAATGTTTATTTGCCATCCAACCTGTTGATTAGGTCGCACAGACCTAGATGAAGGGAAAACACAAATATCAGCTTGATCCAAAACTTTGGCCCACAAGAAGTTTTTAATGGTCAACGACCACTGATTCCTGTGGTGTGGTCGACTTGAGATTTGGATCTGCTTCATTTTTTGAGACCATGCCCTAAACTGAGCTGGAAAAACTGATGAACGGGGTGGATATAAAACACATACATCAAGGTGGGCCCCATGGTCAGGGACTCACCCACTAAGCTGTCACCTCAGACTCACTTAAAATCCGCGCCCACCCAAAACCATATATTTCAATCGAATCCAATCACAAATACAAAAACCCGAACCAGATTCAAATACTTGCCCAAAATACAACATGAATTCCCCAATACAAGCAATATCGTCATGTAAATCCTTGAAAATTGCCACATTCCAATCAGAAGTTATTATAAAAAAGTAAGTGTGTGTGTGTGTGTGTGTGTGTGTGTGTGTGTGTGTGTGTGTGTGTGTAAACAGAACACAACATGAATTTCCTGCCCAAAAAACCGATATTTCCATGTAAATCCCTAAAACCGCCACATTTCAATCGTGAATTAGAAAACCCAAATCAGATTAAATCCAAATTTCAAAAACAACCACAAATTCCCAAAACAACAAATACTTCCAAAAATTCCCAAATTCTGAAAAATTCAAAATTTTCACAAATTTCAGGAATAAAAAATAAAAAATAAAAAAGACCTAATCTTTCAACAATAAAAATAAATTTAAAAGAATTCCAAAAAATTAGGGTTCTGAGAATTACCACTTTGGGAGACTGCAGAAATGGATAAGCTTAAACCCCTGCTCTTGAATTCATAGAATTTTCTTCCTTTCTTAGCAGAAATTGATTTTGGGTATGACAGGGAATTGAATGCAATTGCTCCTTGCATTATAGAATCTGCTGAATATTAGAGTTTTCGACTGCCAAATTGGAAGAAAACTAGATTTAGAGGATTGAAATGGGTCGATGAAGAGAGAGGAGCAAACCAGAAAATCATTGCAGGGTTTAAAAGAGTCTGATTTCTAAAATGATCATACACAGAGGCTGTACCTTAAGTTATAATACATCCTATTTTTTCATTAAAAATTAAATTTTCATGAAATATCCAATCCGTAGAAAATGTTACACTCAACGTATTATTACTATTTAAGAAAAATACGATGATTTAATTAATTTATGGGCCACAAAATTAACTAAGTCAAACCATCGTCTGTCAATTGTACTGAATTTGTGTCCATATGTATAGGTGAGTCGGCATGATTTTCATATAATGTGATTATCATGGGGTTTCCCACATTTTCTACGAATAGGGATGATACGTTGGCTGTAAAAGAGTGGACGTATTATAAATTATGATACAGCCTCTGTAAGTGAGAGGGTTTAGGAGGGGTTGGATTTCATTCCGAAATACTGAAGCGATTCGCGGAAGATAAATTAAGGCGGCGATTCGCGGCTGCGTGGGGAAGATCAGACTCGGATTCGGATTCGGTAGTGATCCCTACAGATGTCGGAACTGGTCGGTGCTGTGTGAGCCCTACCGGTGATGCTTATTTTCCATCGTTCATAAGGCCATGCTGTACACGGATCGAGTCACGCTTGGCACGGAGAATCGAGTCGAGCTTGGCATGGCTCCGTTCGGCCGGTGGCTAACCCTAGCTTGAATTCAGCTCATCTCGGCTCTTGAGCTTGACGGCTAGGTGGGCTTAGTTCCGTCAGCAACTCAGGCTAATTCAAACGGTAAGACATTTTTTCAAACATACAAAGTGCATTTCTAATCTGTCATGTAATGTAAAATAGTAGTGACAATTTACATGTGTTTCATCAAATACTCCTCTTGCAACATCAAAATCAAGATATAATAATAGTTTTATAATATAAAGTGTTTTCTTTTAGTGCTTTGTTTTATATTCATTCATTCCCTGTCATTAGCCATTTCACGGATAATATATGCACCCGAAATAACACTTCATTGAGTCATTTCATCAAACACTCGGCAAACGGTATCAATATTAAAATAGCTGAGTCATCTAGCCGATTCGGATTGAGGTTCTATCCAGGTCGAGTAAAGCTCAGGCAAGTTTGAACTTGGCTCGAAACTTTTTTGAGCTCCAAAATCTAGCTCGCCTCATTCAGAATCCAATTTGAAGCCAAGGTGAGTCCAGGTTTTCTAAGTCGAGTGACTTAACTGAGCTAACTCAACTAGTGTATAGCTCTAGTCATATAAACATGGATGAAAGAAAAACACAAATATCATATCATGCTGCTCACAAGAAGCTAAAATGGTGGAGGTTCAATCCGCACCATGTGGTCCACTTCAATCTTGTATTTGCCTTATTTTAGGGTGATCTGGAAAAATGGATGGACAGCATATGTAAAACCCCTACATCACAGTGGGCACCATAGAGCCTCGCCAAGATAGATAATGGTCTAAGTGTCAATATGCAAGAATGAGATTTCACCACTTATGGGTACTTGAGCCCTTGACCTGGTGTTGAAACTCTTGTAAGTCTACCACCCGGGCAAGAGTAAGGAATATTCTTATTGGGTAGTGATACTTCCAGTATCCATCCTCTGTGGGGTCCACCATGATATATGTATTTTATCCATGTTATCATCTCATTTTTCAATTCATTTTATCCCATGAGCTAAAAAAGGAGGAAGATGCAAATCTCAAGTGGACCACCTCATAGGAAAAAGGGTGACTGAACCACCACAATTAAAAACTTTTTGGGGGTAATACAAGTTTTGGATCAAGTTGATATTTGTGATTTTCCTTCATTCAAGTTTTTATGACCTTCTCATTAACATGTGAGTACACATTATAAGTCAACCTTTTATCACAACTATTTCATGTAGTGTGGTTCATAAAAATGGCTAGACGGCGTGGATAAAACACATAAATCATGGTGGAGCCAAAGGTTGGTACCGGAGGGGTCACTATCGAATCCAGGAAGATCAGGCCATTCATTATCTGTGGCAAGCGTGAAAATGCACAGTCCCATTGAATTAGCTGGTCCACTCATCATTGAATGTGGGCCGTTGGCTATTTCTATCCAACCATCCGTATTTTAAAACACGTTAGACCCTTCGGTGAGTTTACAGGCTTCCTTTAAATGCGTATTGGCTGGGACCCCGAAGGTAGGGCTCATTGTGATCTTTGTGAGAAAGTCACCCTATCTATGCATTTTGCCAACTCATGTTAAGACATGGGCTCAAAAATGAAATGGATTCAAAACTCAAGTGGGATAACAGGAACAAGTAAGAAGGAGAGAGATAAAGACGCCAATCCGCATGTGGTTACAGATGAAGCAGTTATCGTGCATGCAATTCCTCCCCCGAGATTACGATCTGAGTATTATTCCAACAAAACAAAAATTATTACCAGGATAGTCAATCAGTAAAAGGTTTTGCAAAAAAATCATATTATTTGTCCACAAGAAACCACCTCATTGAAACAGAATCACGACAAGCCAAAAGATTCATCGATGACAAACATATGACCCTTATGGGAACGAAGAACAAACTCAAGATTTCTAAAGTAGAGGGACAATATCTCATAACTGAATAGACATTTGTTAAACAATTTGAAGAAACGAGCGATATATATCCACTAGTTGAAAAGAAAAAATATGTGGACCCTGTGAATATCCTATAGGATTTTGAACCAGTATTGCAGGAGTTCAAGGTGATTGTGCTTGATGAACTCCCTAATAAATTACCTCTCATACGAGATATACAAATTCACATTGATCCCGTCTCAGGGACAAGTCTACCTAATTGCCCACATTATAAGAAAGAATATGAGATCTTGAAGAAAGAAGTGAAGGAACTAATCGATATTAGTCAAGTCGAGAAAAGCATGAGTACATGTATTGTGTCAACTCAAGAGCCTAATGCCAAGTACAAGAAAATGACTAATAAACATCAGCGTTAAAAGTTATTTTAGAATCACGAGTCAAGTCTCTTAAGTAACTCGAGGACGAGTTTTTTTTCAAGTGGAGAGGTCTAATGTAGAACATGTCACAGATATTTTCCTAGCAAGATTGAGGCAAAAGAAGGTGAACCGTAAATTGATCGTAACTTTTGATCCGAGTATCGTTACGGGGCGCACCACCTATCATTTTTTACTGAAACGGGCCATCCGAGGTGAATTGACCCACTATGTGGGTCGCATCTATCTATTTCTTTAGAAAACACTCGCTTTCAGCTCAAAAACAAATATTTAAAGGTAAAAAATACTATTTTTAGTAATTCTGGATTTTTTTAATATTTTTTTATTTTTAGAGTTTTAGATTTTTTTTCCTTTTTAGAAATAACTTTTAATTATACTAGGATTCTTTTAGAGAAAGTTTATTTAGAATTTTTATTTTTAGAAATTAGGCTTTAGAAGAATTTTATTAGAATTAAAATTTTATTAGAGTTAGAATTTTGCTATTTTTGGTAATTACAAATCTTAGTTTTTCTTTATTAATGGTGTAAGGAGAAACATTAGACAAATATCAATTATTAATTAATTAATTTTAAAATTATTAAAATTTATTTCTATTTTCTACTTTCTTTCCTCGTGGATTCGAGAAGTCTTTGTGAGTAGTTATCCTTTTAAGGAAGATGGTGTTCGACTTTTGACGCCAATGTTTATTAGTCATTTTCTTGTACTTGGCATTAGGCTCTTGAGCTGACACAATACATGTACTCATGCTTTCCTTGACTTGACTAATATCGATTAGTTCATTTACTTCTTCCTTCAAGATCTCATATTCTTTCTTATAATATGGGCAATTAGGTAAACTTGTTCCTAAGACGGGATCAATGTAATTTTGTATATCTCGTATGAGAGCCAATTTATTAGGAAGTTCATCAAGCACAACCACCTTGAACTCCTGTAATACCGATTCAAACTCCTCTAGGATATTCATAGGCTTCACATATTATTTTTTTCAACTAATGGATATATATCTCTCGTTTCTTAATATTGTTTAACAAAGGCCCGTTCGGTTATGAAATATTGCCCATCCACTTTAAAAGTCTTGGGTTTGTTCTTCATTCCCATAGGGGCCATATGTTTGCCATTGATAAATCCCGTGGCTTGTAGCGATTCCATTTCAATAAGGTGGTTTCTCGTGAACGAATAATTTTATTTTATTTTTTTGCAAAACCTTTTACTGATCAGCTATTCTAGTGATAATTTTAGTTTTGTTGGAATGATACATGATCGTAATCTCGGGGGAGGGATCACATCCACAATAACTGCTTCATCCGTGACCACATGCGGATTAACGTCTTCATATGTCTCATCCGCTCGAGTTGAAGTTGTTCCCACCAATTTGAAGCTCTCCCCGTCAACTTATAGGCCACAAGTTTAACTTTCTTTTTTTCCATAATGTTCATGTAGTTGAAGAAACGTTCGACTTTAAGTAACCAATCGAGGAAGTCCTTGAAGTAGAGTTGGTCATTAAAACTAGGAAGATCGACTTTTATCTTGAATTCTTGATCCATCCGATCTATTTGATCAATGCCTCGTGTAGGATGTTGTGAAATCATGTCGCTAGATCCCACATTCTCAGGAATGATCCTGTAATTCACTGATAGCGTCGCCCTACGATCAGTATGATTACGAATTTCAGCAATTGTTGATGGTGGATCACTACCATGAACACGGAGCTGCCCTAGGGCCTCCGCCAAATGATCCGTCATGCGATCGATGGAAGCCTGCAGCCCCTGCATAGCTCATTGATTCTCTCGCTATGCTGCTTCGAAAGCTGCCGTCGTTAAAGGTAAATTTCCTGGAGCACCGCTCATGAGATTGTTGCCTGACCCGTTGTTAGAAACCATCTATCTGAGAAAAAACCTCGCTTTGATACCAAATTGACACAGAGAAGGATGTGAGGCCGAGCACCATCTTCCTTAAGATGATAACTATTCCGAATCCACGAAACTTCTCTGAACTCCTAACAGACACTTCTTGAATCCATGAGGAAAGAAAGTAGAAAATAGAAATAAATTTCAATAAATTCAAAATTGATTAATTAATAATTGATAATTGTCTAATATTGTCTCCTTACACCATTAATAAACTAAAATTCGTAATTACCAAAAATAGCAAAATTCTAACTTTAATAAAAGCCTAATTCTAATAAAACTTTTCTAAAGCTTAATTTATAAAAATAAAAATTCTAAATAAACTTTCTCTAGAAGAGTCCTAGTATTATTAAAAGTTATTTCTAAAAAGGCAAAAAAAATCTAACACTCTAAAAATAGAAAAATATTAAAAATTTCAAAAATACTAAAAATAGTATTTTTTTTTCTCCTAAATATTCGTTTTTGAGCTGAAAGCGCGCATTTTTTGACTAAATGGACAGATGCGACCCACGTAGTGGGTCAATTCACTTCGGATGACCCATTTCAGTAAAGATTGATAGGTGGTGCGCCCCATAATGATACCCGAATTAAACGTTACAATCAATTTACGGCCACCTTCTTTTGGCCCAACTTTGCTAGGAAAGTATCCATGACATGTTCTACATCAGGGAGCGCTTATCATTGACACCTTCTGGGTCCACCTTGATGCTTATGTGCCATCCAAGCTGTTCGTAAGGTCATTCCTACTTAAATGAACTAAAAACACAGAAATATTATCTTGATACATAACTTATGTGGCCCTATGGATGTTTCAATGCCTCTATTTCTTATCATGCAGCCCACTTAAGTTTTGAATCCATCTCATTTTTGGTCTTATTTTGTAAAATGTTAAAATGGATGGATGGAGTAGATTTCTCATGATCATGGTGGGCCTCACTTAGCTTCCAACGGCAGGTGGTGGCAGGCAATCCAGACGCCGTCTGGGATGGGAAGTTACGTGGGGCCCACAATAACATTTGTTAGAAATCCAACTGTTCATCTATTTTGTCAGCTCATGTTAACATATGAGCACAAAAGTCCGCTGGATCCAACACCCAAACCGTTCCTATAAGGTCATTCCCATTAGGATTAAACTGAAAGCACAAAAATATCTGCCGGATCCAGAACGTTTGTGACCCCACTAATGTTTGAACGTGGGCGTTCATATCCCAATGTTTCTCATGGTGTGGCCCACTTGAGTTTTGGATCTGCCTCATTTCTGGGCTTATGTGTTAACATTAGCTGCATAAAGGATGGAGGTACGTGGTGGATTCTCACAAACATCACGGTGGAGCCACATAGTTTCCAACCGTACGAAGTGGGTCACAGGCAATCGGCATCCCTTTTTGCGGTTGATGGATGGGCAGGATCTCTTGTACAGGTATATGATGGAACGTGTGCCGTCGATCACCTTTTCAATTTTGAGATTTGTAGATTAGTTGGCAAGATATGCTTAAAAACATGGACGGATTCAATGATACATGGAAGCTGTCGTCTTGTTGATCCTAACCGTCTATCATGTGGACCTCAGCATGAAAGAACTATGGTCTGAAAATATCCCTGTTTCAAGGCAACTTCCTCTTTTATTTAAAAAATTCTCATTAGCTCCTTATCATGTCCAAATTCTCCTAGCCTCATTCCATATGTGAATTTCTCTGTGAGACCCAAGTGGGCCCACTACGATCATGATGGACCAGTGGATAGCGATTATTCAAATAGGGCTGTAATCATTGGATGATCAAAGCCATCAGATTATGGGCCTGCAAGATGGCCTTAAATGGAGGGCTTTGATCATCCTATCTTTGTCACTCTTGACCCTAGCTCAGCCACTGTGGGTCCCACCCCTTCATGGGTCATTTGTGATCACAGGTGTGTGCATCTGGACCACACAATAATTCATTACGGATAATTAATCTCTGCTCCGTAAGGGCCTGTTTGAACGTAACCAGCATTTTTTGTCATGGCTTTGCACTTAATTAAATATGATAGTTTAGTTCTGATGTAGAGCGGCCGCAGATCTATTTTTAGCCTAGATGAGTCGAAAAACGTTCAAATGAAAGCGGACATAATTCATTAGATCTGTGACTAATCTTACGTAGGGGCATGATGTAATTGGCTTTAGGTACTTCTGAATCAAAGAAATTCATTTCAAATTTTTTAAAAGTGTCATTTAAAGTGTAAACTATAAATCAACCATAACTTTTTGATCTAGTATGAGTTATAAGATACATGACCTATAAATGTGAACTGAAATTTCATTCTGGGCGGTAAGTATGTCACGTCATTTCATTTCACAAGAAAATGATTCCTTACCACTTAAGTCTCTCATTTTTCAGAAAACTTATTATTTTTAATAAGTTTTAAATTGGACTTAACTTTTTTATCCTTAAGAGTTTTAGTATTTAGTGTCTTCCTAGGGTTTGCTTCTTATTATACTCGGAATCATAATGCGTAGTTAAATTAGAACTCTCTATTTTACGGAGTTTTATTATTTTGACAAAGTTTTAATTTATTTACATTAGGTTTCTTAATTAGAATTTCATTTTATTATTTAAAGATTTGTAATCTCGTTTGAAAGGCAAATTTCAATATAGTATATTTCATTTTTCTTAACTCTTATGGTTTCAAAGAGCCACTACACTTTGTGGATTCAATGTCTTATTCACTTGAGGAAGATGGTTGCGATCTTTCTTTTTTATCCTATCACGCTCTTTCCTACGTCAAGTTCTATATAAAAAATTTAACCCACTCTGTAAATTTATAGTTAATATTAAATAGTTTGGAACTTTAATTAAAAAAAATATTGTGCTATTTTGGAATTGAAATTAAATATTCAAGTTATTGTCCATTATACATCCATGAATTTAACAATTAAAACATCACTTCATTATTTTATATTAGTTTACTATCCATATGAAGTGGTGCTACCATTTGGACAGTTTATTTTTGAGTTATATTGTTTAAATCTGGTTGTAGGTAAGGGTGGGGTGGGCTGATGAGCACAACTCAACTTTGAACCAGGCTTATTGACATGCATGGTCCAATCAATTTTTAGAAACGGGCTTAGCTCAAGTTATTTTAGCCCAATCTAACTCTGCTTGGTTTGACCCAACTTCATATGTACATCTTATATCCTTAGCCAATATGCAAGGGGATGGCTTGAAAAAACATGGATGGAAGTGGTATGAAAAGAGTTGATGGCTTATGATCTAATTGAAGTTCGTAGCCCTTGATAGAGTGGAATGGCATAAAAGGATTAATGACCCCAATTAGTTGGGATGAGACTTAGATGAAGAAGATGCATGATGATGATATCCTTTAAATGTTATTATAATCCTTGATTAAGCAACTTAAGCTTCTCGAGTTTATGCCATTAATTTGTTCCTTTTAAGTGTTTCTTTTGCATGTGTGGCCCACATGATCAACAGATAGATTAGGAACATTTATTAATATCTGGGTCAGGTTTGGTCAGCCCTGAGCCAACCAATTTTTTTGAGCTAAGGCTTAGGCCCACCATGCTATTCTCATGTTGGATTTAGAGGAGCTTGGGCATAGGACTATAAGTAACTAGTCTGGGCTAGTTTGACCAAAACCTAACCCATTGTCACTGATAGTTGTGCTTTCAGGAGAGGAAAAGAGATGTGAAGGTTATTTATTTATTTTTATTTTTTTACACACGCACACACACCTCACACACTCACGCTAGTGGAATTTCACCACCTATGGATACTCGAACCCTTGACCGGGTGTTGAAACTCCCAAGAGTCTACCACCTGAGCAAGAGTAAAGATCCGATGTGAAAGTAATTAAAGAGATAAATTACTATTGGGAGACTTAAAGGGGACGTTTGGATCTTATGTTACTTAAGCTACTTATGTTATAAGTAGTTTATTTTGGTTTCTACTTCTTGAGTAGGAAGATATGTTTGGCAAACAACATTTTAGCCAAAACATAAAAAGCATATTTGGTTTCCAACACCATGAGTAATTAGCCCTCCGGTCTGTTTGGCCCCCCTCCCATCCATTATCCATCATTTGGGGCCAACCTTAGATGTCAATCAATCATTGTGTGGGCCCCACCTTTGATTTGAATTGTCCATCATGCGGGGTCCACCTTGGATGTGGGCTATTCATCACTAGGGACCAACCTTTTATGTGCACTGTTAGTTATATAGGGGCCACCTTTGCTATTGGTCATCCATCATATGGGGTCCACCTTCAATATCCACCAACCATCATGTGGAGCCCACCTTTGACTTGGACCGTCCATCATATCGGCCCCACATCTGATGTGGGTCATCCATCATGTGGTGGCCCCCTTGGATATGAGCCACTCTCCATCAGGGCTGACCTTTGATGTGGACTGTCCATCATGTGGAACCCACGTTAATGTGGATCATCCACTATATGAGGCCCACGATTATTAATTGCCAATCACATGGAGCCCACCTTTGATGTGGACTGTCCATCATGTGGGCCCCTCCTTCAATTTGGGTTGCCTATTATGTGTGACTCGCCTTGGATGCAGGCCATTCATCATTGGTAGCTGATGTTTGATGTGCACCATCCGTCATGTGGGGCCCCACTTCAATGCCCACTACTCACTATGTGGACCGTCCATCATGTAGGCCCCACCATTGAAGTGGGCTATTGTAAGACTCGTATCTTAATCCGTACCGTTCCGTAGACTTCCGCGGTCTTACCGGTCGAATTCCGACAACCTTTGACCCTTAACCGATATTTACGCGCGACCCTGAATCATATGTCGTCAACCCGAGTCGACTCAACCCAAGATTTGTACCCTAGCGACCGCGCCGTCACTACGGTTCCGATGCCACGACTCGCGCGCCGAGGCGATACCCTGGTCAAGAGTTGTAGGCCGACGTTCGGTGTGAGGAAACGCCGCGCATTGCGAAACCCTAGAGAATCTCTACGAGGTGTCCCATCAATCCCATCAATCCATCAATCAATCAATCCATCACATGTCAAGTACATGTCAAGTACACATCACTTTCACCCTTTCCCAAGAAAGCCACAAAAGTCTTCCATGCCCATACTTTTCTTACACAAATGCCACAAAAGTCTTCCAATGCCATGCCTTTCTTACACAAAAGGCCACCAAAGTCAACAAAGGTGTCTTACACACCCATCACCACATCCATCCATCACTCACTCTCTCTCCCTTTACAACTCTTTCTCTCTTTCTCATTTTTTAAAAAATCCAAGCAAGAATCCCATACGTATGAGATTTCTCCAAGCTTTCCAAAACTCCAAGGTGACCCACTTTCCTACCCCATCATCTCTCATCCTAGCCATCCATTCCTCATCTCATCCATTGAAGTTGAAGCTAAGGTGCTAAGGAGCCCCTAGGAGCAAGAAGATCGATCGGTGGGTGCTTGTTAATATAGGTTTTTCATGTTTTTGAGATGGGCCAAGTGAGGTCAACCGATCAATGGTTTGGATCTCACTTGGGACCCTAAGTTGTGGCCGATGGACCACTTGGATCATCATGATCATTCCATGATGGGGCCATTCTCCATAGACCCCATCATGATGCTTATTTTATTACATTAGGGAGGTCATCTAGACTGTCCACATTGGTGGAGAAAGGATCTCCACCGTTAAATTTGATTTTGTTAGTTCCATGTGTAAAAAGAACCATTTTGTTGTATGATCTCTTGCAAGGGAGGGCTCATAGTGGCGGAGCCCTCCATCACAAGCGTGTCCCACCCTCTATCTCTCTCTCTCTCTACTTCATTTTCTCTTTTTTTTAGATCCTATTGTGTTTGTGTGGCCCACTTGAATGGACCCCACCTTGAAGCATTTATTTTGTCCAAGTTTCCTTTAAGTGGGGCTCACCTTATATGTTGTACCCACATCATCCATCAGTGGTGGCCCACTTCAACAGGGCCTACCACAATGTATTTTTGGACTGAACCGTCCAGCGTCTGGGACGCTGGACGTCCCTGTACAAAGAAAGAAAGAAAAAAAAAGAGCTTTGGGGTGAGCCACCTGCATAGGCCCCACCTTGATGTATATATTCAATCCACGCCATCCACCACATTCCCTAGGACATTTTAACCGTTGAGCCAAAGAATGAGGATGACGTGATCATCCAGTGGGCCATAATATCAGAAACTTGGGTGGTTACCCTTAAAAACATTTCCTGATGAGTCTATGCATCCAAAAATCTCGAACTTTGGACTCATTTTGTTTGTCTCGAGCTGTAGAGTCCCATGGTCGGGATGGATCTTCCAAACTTGGGTCCCACCTGTGAGAAACCATAGGAAAACAATATTTTCAAAAAAAAAAAAAAAGACAGGAGAGAGGGAGCGCTGACAGCGCTGCCAGCGCTGCCATCGCACGAGCAGGCAGACGTTGGGCGTCCCACGGCTGCTGTCGTGGGCCCCACCATGATGCATATGTCTTATTCATGCTGTTCATGTGGTGGGACCCCTTGTCAGGTGGGCCCCCTCCAAATTTCGGCCTCAACCGCTGATCAGGTGGCCCACACCATAGGAAACAGTGTGAATGAACATCTACCATTGAAACCCGTTCTGGGGTCCACAGGAGTTTTGGATCAAGATGAAATTTGTGTATTCCCTTCATCTAGGTCTGAGTGACCTTGTGAACAGGTTGGATTTCAAATAAACATTTAGGTGGGCCCCACGTGGAGCCCACGGTGATGTATTTGCTTACCTCCATCGTCCGCTGGACGGTGGAGCCCACCTATGCATGTGTTTTCTCCGTGCCACCCCCTGGCCGGTTGAAGAAAAAAATAAAATAAAATAAAATATTTCAGTGGGTCTTCCCTGGCCCACACGCTGGATAAAAACAAACATTCCTGTGGGCCCTTGCCATTTGGATGGCAAACGAACATTCCTGTGGGCCCCTCGCCATTTGGATGGCAAATAAGCATTTCAGTGGGCCTTTGGGCCCATGGGATTAGGCTCATTTGTTGTATCTTAAGGCCCATGGGATTGGACCCATTTG
Organism: Magnolia kwangsiensis; assembly: GCA_037074715.1. Taxonomy (NCBI): domain Eukaryota; kingdom Viridiplantae; phylum Streptophyta; class Magnoliopsida; order Magnoliales; family Magnoliaceae; genus Magnolia; species Magnolia kwangsiensis. The sequence continues at coordinate 87,663,652 of CM073586.1, forward strand.
ATGTATTCCCAAGACCATGGGATAAGGCCCGTCTAATGTAATTTAAGGTCCAAGGGATTGGACCCAATTGATGTGTCAAAAGGCCTATGGGTTAGGCCCATTTGATTTGTAAAAAGGCCTATGGGTTAGGCCAATTTAATTTGTAAAAAGGCCTATGGGTTAGGCCCATTTGATTGGTAAAAAGGCTTATGGGTTTAGGCCCATTCGATGCAATCTAATGCCCACGGGTTATGACCCATTGTAATGCACATAAGGCCCATTGGTGCGGCCCATTAACGTGGCCCACTTGATGAATAAAAGGCCCATATGATATGGCCCATTTGATGTATTTAAGGCCCAATGGGATGTACCTAAGGTCCATTGCAATGTGTGAACCCAACCTGATTTATATAAGGATTTTCTCTACGGACTATGCCTTGGGAGCAATGTTGGTTTAACATCCACATTGCGAGTGTAATGCTGGTTGGATGTCCACATTACGACTCTTCTTAGGGCTCATTATTAGTCCCGTACTTATTGTGTATAGGCCGTCCAGGTTCATCTGCATTGTAAGAATAGTTCATTTCATTATAACATGTTTAGTATAGTTCCATGACTCATGATCATACGCATCATATGTATGCTTGATATGAGAAGTGACTGATCATAGCATATGCCTTCAGGCAGATTGTTTATGGGACCCGATTAGGCAGTGTTGCCCTACATGAGTGCACGATACGTGCAAGGATTTGCTGCATGATTGGATAATGTGATTCATGCATCTTGCATTGTTTGATATGGTTACTGTACGCCATAGCAACATCAGGGCCGTAGCCTCCACAGACAGATCGTGGTTGGCAGGATTGGATACCGAAAATTTCGTTCTACATGGGGTGCTATAGATATCCCTGGGTGAAAGTCCCTAAACCCTTATGATACCAAGAGGTTGCTCCAACGTCTAGAACGAGCGGGTAGATGAGCGTTGAGTGCCGATTACCAGACGGTTGCCCTCTCTACTGTGTCGTGGTCGGTTGGAAGGGGGTGCGGCCTTACCCGCCTGAGTGTAGAGGGCAATGTTAGGCTGAGTTTGACTAGCTCGAGGAATGGGTCCGCTATTGACGAGTCGAGCCCGATATTGGCAGACGAATAGTGAGGTCTCTTCCACTTACCTTATTCCGCGCGATGAGGTGGCGATCTGGTTTAAAGTGTACTAAACTCCGGTGATATCCCAGAGTTGAGCTGTATTGACATGCGGACTTAGACGAGGATTGCATGCTTGACTTGCATCTTGCATCGTATAGCCTTGGTACGGCTCATGATATTTATGGATCCATCTGCATATTCCGCATCACTCTGATACTGCACGATCATATTACTACCTGACGCACACACTTTCACCACCCTCTAAGCTTTCTATAAGCTTATGTACGACCGTTGCGTGCAGGTGACGTTGGCTCGCAGCAGCGCTGAGGCAGGAGCACCTTGCAGATCACTTTGGAGTTTTTGGTCTATCATCATTGTATTTCTCTTTATGCTCATTGTACTTGTAAAGTTTTTGATCATAGTGAAAATGTAATGAAGTTTTTGGTTGTTGTTTGTGAATTATGCCTTTGGTTATGCTTATTACGAATCAAACTGACGTTGAAAATCCTCCTGCTAGCATCCCAGGATCAGAACCTGGCGTATGGGAGCTGGGAGCCGAGAATGGAGTTCTACGGAGGCTATCGGCGCTGGATTCGGTGATCGAAAATTTTGTAAACTCGGTTTCCAAGTTTGGGGCGTGACAGCTATCTATTGTACCAGCTAGCTTTGAATGTAGGCTATTTATGATTATGGGCTAACCTTTAATGTAGACCATCCATTATGTGGGCCCACATTAATATAAGGTAATCCATCATGTGTGGCCCACCTTTGCTATGGATTGTCCATCATATGAACCCCACCTTCGATGTGTATAGTCCATCATGTGGGGCCTCCTTTGCTATGGTCCGAGAGAGAGAGCCTTCTTTGATATAGATCTAAAAATAATAAGTGAAAAAGCTTTTTCAAAAAAATACTTATAAAGACAAGTAACTTTTAGCACATAAGTTATTTTTACGATGATACTTACTAAACTATCTTAAGTGAAAAAAATAACTTAATAACTTAACATAAGTTAAAAAGTAACTTAAACGTGCCCTAAAAGAAAAAGAAAAAAAAAAACATATTAGGCTACTTAATTAAAACTTCAATATAGAGAAAGAACTTTTCCACCTTTGTTGTTTACCAAACATGTTTAAAAAACATTTAGGGTCTGTTTGTTAATGCCAAATTTTTATACTTAACGCAGAATTTTGAAAATGTTCCATGTTTAGTAGTGTTTGTTAATACGAAAGAAGGAAAGCACTCTACCATTTTATGTCGAAATTTTTCTGTGATAGAAATCTAGCTTAATGGGGAATTAAGAATGCGTTCTGTGATTCTTTTTTTTAATCCAAAATTGTCCTTTGCGACAAAGATTTTCTCTCTTGCCTTATACACATCGCAACTTTTAACATGAGGCACTTTTCTGAGCCCACCATGATTTATGTGTTAGATCCACACCGTTTATCAACTTTTCTATATCATTCTAAAGCAAGATCTGAAAAAAGATGTACATCTAAAACTTTAGATATACCTCAATTTTGGGATCATGCCATAAAATGGCCTGTAAACATATATGGACAGAGCAGATGAAATAAATGCATCATGGTGGAGCCCACAGAACACTGACCAATAGCCATTGGCTAGTGGCAGGGTAACTAGTCAATCTTCCTCCCCAATATGGGGGAGCGAATTTGGTGTAACCCCAGATCCACCGAGGTGGGTGGGACACTGACTCTGAGGCCTACTATGATATATGTGACTACAACCATACGGTCCATTTATATTGAAAGCTTATTTTAGAGCATGATCCAAAAATATAAATTAGCTTCAAATGTTAGATGGACCTTTGTATAGAAAATAGTAGTGATTGACCATTTAAAAATTCTTCTGGGCCACAAAAGCTTTGGATCATGTTTATATTTGTGTCATCTCTTCATCTAGCTGTTTGTGACTTTTTTAATACGTTGGATGACAAATAAATATTTCAGTGAAATTCATGAAGTTTTTAAAGGTTGGGATTCAATCACAATTGTTTTGTATGGGTAAATGTGTCAAATTAATATATTTCAAACATTTCAGACGTTTTTGTATTTTTTATTTATTATTATTTTTTTAAGATTTTTTTTTTTTTTTACACACGCACACACACCCCACACACTCACACCGTGGGAGACATTTCAGATGTTAGTTAACAAACAAGTTATTCTAGATTCACTATTAGTTTTCCGACTTCAGACTCAGATTTCAGATTTAAACTTCAGATTTAGATTTCGGATTTTAAATTTAACAAACAGGCCCTTAACCTACTATTACTCAATGGATCATTGGTGTTTCTAGATAGCCGGGAAATGGGAGAAGTCTTTTCAATAGTAACCATCCATTTGCAGCATATCATGGCCCTGACGGATTCATCCAATGGCCAATAATCTTTTTAACCAAAGCTATTTCTAGGAGGCATGAATGGTCCATGATTGGACCATTTCGTCATAAATAAATTGAAATATCTGTTCCATTGACCATTATTATAGAAATCTGAGACATTGATTAATTGGCCCGTGAGCTACATGGTCCAAATTTATTAATTAACAGCACCTTCTATCATTATCAATTTGGTGTTTTTGCATGGTGAATGCCAACTTCGAATCGTGATAAGTAGGGCCCATGGTTCGATAATCCAGACCATTGAATTTTAAACTTCTACCATCAATTTTAATCATCTGTTTCTTGGACAACAAACTACTGCAAAAGAATATACAAAAATAACCCACATTTCAACCGAATAAAGCTCAATCCAATCATTGGAATGTTCCAATTAAGAATTATTTGCTGCATGGTCTGTTTAAATTGGGATTAGCAAGCCATTGTAGGTCCATGGGAGGTGTGTATCGTATAATTCCATACTAAAGAACCATCTCTTTTGTTCATAGAAGTGGAAAAGATTTTAGAAAACAACACAGAGTGTGATAAACATGGTTAGTTGACTTGAACTCTACAAATTTAAGTTTGAATTTGTAATCCGCAGTTCAATGCTTTTAAAAATGTGTGACCCGTTAGTGTAGTTTGATTTTAAATTTTCTGATTTCTAGTTAAAGTTTGTCTAATTTGATAGACTAACACTACTTCTATAACACCATAAGCAAAATCATCTCTCCACAATCATGTTTCAATCAGATCTGTCCATATAGTGGGTACCATCATGGATGGCTCATTAGGTTACACCTATCCAAAAAATCCTAGCAATCAATTTCTTCACTTCCTTGCTACATACATTTAGATGTATTGCTATTTTTCATGTTAGTGTTTGGAGTGATATTACGTTGCAATGAGCCAAATTATTTTTATGATAATCCTCATCTTGGATTGATAATACCAAAAAAAAAAACTTTAGTATTAGAAGTTTATGTCATAACTCAGAAAACACAAGTTAAGGTATATATTAAATAATTAAAAGTTCTATTTTAAGATAATTTTAACATTGTATACACAATAAACCCCTTCATATGGATGGCTTGGGTCATCGCGACAAAACCCATTCAACATCTAGGATCGCAAGATGGACATAAGACCATGTTGGGATGTATTGTAGCAAATGTGGCTCCAGAGTATTCCTTACAATCTAGTTTTGCTTAGATCTATAAATGTTTCCTATTGTGGGAAACAACGGATCGACCTATAAGAAAAGGTTAGGCCAAAACCTTTCACACTCAACCAAGCAAGAAATAAATCATTATGTTCTCCCTCTCCATGACAAAGAGATAGAGAAGGAAGGAAAAGAAGAAGAAGCATGATCGTCATGGGAATCTACTTCCTACTCAAAGTCCCTAGCCAAAGGACATGCCCGCAAGAGCACCACCTCCATCGATTCAGAGATCTTCAGAATTCTTCAGGAGAGCTCCGTTCCTTTGTTTGACTAAGGGGACAGGTCGACATTATCCAGGTCAGCATTACTCAGGTCGGCATGACCCAGGCCAGTATGGCCCAAGTGGGCGTGTCCCAGGTCGACACATTTCAGGTCGACTCAGCCCGCCTCTTATTAAGGTCTGATTGCGTTCACCTGAGATTTTAATTGAAGACTTAGGAAATCTATCGCGATAGGGATCCGTCAAAGGTCTATGGAGGATATCTGTGACATGCTCGGGATCCTAAGATCTTTGCGGAGGATCTCGGGAGATTCACCGCGCATTTAGAATCCAATCTCTCTATAATACGCATCTACTAAATAAGGAGTTCTCTTCTATGTCATTGCCTCTCATAAACTATAAATAAAGATACATCTAATGGTGAGAGGTACCACTATCTTTGGCTCTAAACCTTTAATACTCAACTAGAGCTACATCCCTTTCCTGACTTGGGCATCGGAGGGTCCCCTACTCTAGCTAGGGACTTCCTTATGGAGGTAAGCAGGTCCAAAGAGGGCTAACTATATTTCTGCATCAACTTTTCCTAAGAAACCTTGTTTTAAGAAAAGCATGAGAAAGGAAACATTATTTTACACAATTGTCTATGTTTGGTTGTTAATAACATATTTTCTCAAGAAATTTGGATATATATTTAAATCAGTCAGCAAAATACTATTTCTCAAATTGTGGCATCCTGTCCTTCACTTGATGTGGCTTCTCAAAGTTAAGTTTATAGTCCAAAACTACGTAGAACTATATATACGTAGCTAGATGACCGAGTCGGACAGAACATGGACATTCAGCTAATTCACACACAAACCTATGAAAGACATGTTCTTCATATTGTTGCCTATGGTGTGGCCCACCTAACTTGGGGATCGGGCTGATTTTTGGTCCCACTACCCATATTAAGGGGGTGCACCTGATAGACAAAGTGGATCTTATGCATAAAAAAAACAATGGGCGCCATGTGGTGCTCAACAAAAGTTACCATATCATCTCTTACACAAATCTTCTAAAAAGGGGGTGTTTGGATCATAAGTTATTTAAAATGGGCTACTCATGCCTCACGTAGCGTATCTTGATTTCTACTTATTAATATGAAGTTTAAGTAAAAAAGTTACTTATAATTGATCTTAAACCAAACTTACTTATCTACTGTTGTAAGTAGAAAAAAGTAGAAAAAGTAACTTATTTGGTAGTATCCAAATGGACCATAAATTGTAAGGCCTGCTATCACAAAGTTTCAGTCCAAAAATTAGATTGGTTGGACAAAGCTATCCTTGATCGTCGATACTTAGATGCTGTTAGAAGGGCATTGAATACTTGTCATTTTGATCCATCAAATAATACTCCTTCAACCTATTTAATAGTCATATAATCAAATAGTCAGAATCTTTGGTTCATGATACATTTGAAATACTAATTTAAACGGTTTAGTTAGAATTTCTAGCATGGAATGTATGCAATTTTAAAGCACACCTATATATATCATCCATCGTACTTAGAAAAAATATCAAAATATCTCTTTCCAAAAAGTCTCTAAAACTTCACGTCAGCTAGATAATCGGGCGAGAAAACTACACTTACAACGGGCTAGCTGAGAAAATAAATAGGCAGTTTTGAGAGAAAATTTTAGAGGAAGGAAACGTAATTTCCAACCCTTTACTTTAGTCATATTTTCATTCATATTATACAAAATCTAGGATCGCTAAGCCCAGTCATACTATTTCTATGGCAACACATGTAGTGTAGTAGGCAAGTGAAATATCCAAGCCATCCATCATGTGCATATGATCTCTTGGCTCTTTCTCATCTAAAAATTAGGTTAGTCCACTCATCAAGCTAATGGTGGCGTAGAAAACTTCAACCATTTTATTTTATTTTTGTCATTTGTACTTTTGTTTCATTAAACATGGCCCACCTAATTAGTGGACTAAAATGAATTCTTGGATCGTGACTTCAATATAGAAAAACCATTACGATGGAGAGATTTACCTGTGGTGGAAAAAAAAACACTTACACATAATCAACATAAGCAAAGCAAAATTACAAGAGAAAAGAGCCAAACAAAATATCCAAAACCTAAAATGTTTATAAGTCAGAAATAAGATAATTTTTTAAACATATTTCAACAATATGCTTATGCCTACGGAATAACAATACAAAATTTTTTTCTTTATTAAAATAAAAGAATTAGAAATACAAAACTTATATCTCTCATTCTTCCTTTATACGAAAAATCTCTTATTAAAATTTTCTCTACAAGATAATATCCTCTTTTTACCCATGCTCCCAAGTCTATGGACCATACAACAAGAGCCGACAACAACATCCTTGACACCAACCTCTTATCAATGTGCCATGCAACTGATGTGGTAGCATATACACGAAATGCCTCAACCTGACTCGTTTGGCCATGTCGAGTCCCTACTGGCTGGAGAAAGGGGCTGAGTCGGCCTGACTCGTCCGAGTCAGGTGATTTGTGCTACCGAACTGGATCAGCACGGACTGAGTCAAGACGACTCAGAAAAGTTGCATATATAAGACTGGTAGTGAGTCTATATCAAGCCAAAACCTGAAGAGTGGGACACATGGTTGGTAATTCAGACCACTGATTTGTTAGGTCCAACACAGATGTTCCATTCCTAAAAGGCCCATCTGTGGCCCCTACTTGTAGAAACTGTTGGGGGCCTTGCACAAAACCTTAGGATCTAGCCTCCCGAACAAATCAGAATTATGGGATAATAATAACAATGAAATAAATCAAAACAACAATCACATACCACACAAGAGATTTTTACGTGGAAAACCCTCAAAGAGGTAAAACCACGGGACCTCGTCTAGATCAACAATCTACTATGAAGTAGAATGTTACAACCTTCGTCACTCATGCAGGAGTGGATGAACAATATATAAGAGAATAAAAGAAAAACAGAGGGATCTCACCGATCACGAGGACGTAGAGAAGCGCTGAGACGACGACTCCCTTCCACAAGCTTCCTCTCTCTCTCTCTCTCACACACACACACACCTTTTGATAACCCTCTTGTATTTTTCTATCACTCTACATACCCTAGAAAAATCCTAGAGACCCCTTTTTATAGTTTTAAGAAACTCCTTTCCGCATTCCAGTTGCGAAAGGACTTGCGACACGAAATCCGCACAAAATTGCGGAACAAAACTGCGTAACCACAACCTGTCAAGTGCCACCCACGACTGGTCGACCGCCACTTATGACCGGTCGTGTGGAGACCACGATTGGTCGAGCGCTACCTTTGACCGGTCGTGGACCACCTACGACCGGTCGAGCACTCCTGAAAAATTAGTCTGCACTCGCTGGACATTGAGTCGGGCAACCCATGACTGGTTGAGCAACGACCCACGATCGGTCTAGCAGGGCTCTTGACTAGTCAAAGACGGGTCAAAAAATCCATCAAAATTTTTTCTTTTTGACCCAGGAGGGATCCTCCTTCTTCAAGCTAGCCAGGTTTTTATAAACCTCAAATTTACCCTTGAGTAAAGCCTTGGTCATCATGTCTGACCTATTATCGTCTGTGTGGACCTTCTTAAGCTGTAACACATTCTGTTCCAAAGTATCTCTGATCCAGTGATACCGAATCTCTATGTGCTTCGACTTGAAATGCTAACTTGGATTCTTACTCAAGTGTATAACACTCTGACTATCGCAATAGACCACGTGCTCCTCCTGCTTTAGGCTGAGTTCCTGTAGGAACCTTTTCATCCAAAGCATCTCTTTACATGCTTCTATGACTGCAATGTACTCGGCCTCTGTCGTCGACAATGCTACGATCCTCTGTAGCTTGCTATGCTAAGAAACCGCTCCCCCTGCAAACGTAAACATGAACCCCGATGTAGACTTCCTGGAGTTTATGTCGCCTGCCATATCTGCATCTGTGTAGCCCTCTATCACAGGTTTACCGTCACCATAGCATAGACTTAACCTGGATGAGCCTCTCAGATACCGTAGTATCTACTTCATCGCTGCCCAATACTCTTTACCAGGATTGACAAGATACCGGCTGACAACACCAACCGCATATGCTATGTCTGAGCGTGTATACACCATAACATACATCAAACTTCCTACAGCTGACGCGTAGGATATCTTCTACATCTCTTCCACCTCTGCCTTCGTCTTGGGACACTGCCTGTCGCTCAATCTGAAGTGACCATCCGGTGGAGTACTGACCGGCTTCGCTGCATTCATATTGAGTCGCTTTAAGACTTTCTCAATATACCGCTCTTGTGACAGCCAAAGCTTCCTGTTGCTTCTGTCACGGGTTATCTCCATTCCTAGGATCTGTTTAGCTGGGCCCAAGTCTTTCATCGCAAACGACTTGCACAACTCTTGTTTCAGCCTATCTATCTTCTTGATGTCTTTTCCCATAATGAGCATGTCATCAACGTATAAGAGCAGAACTATGAAATCACCATCTGAGAACTTGCGCGTGAACACATAGTGGTCCGACTCTATTCTGTCATACCTATGCTATAATATGAACGAATCGAACTTCTTGTACCATTGTCGTGGAGCTTGTTTCAACCCATACAAGCTCTTCCTTAGCCTACACACCATATGCTCCTTACCCTTGACTTCGAACCCCTCTGGTTGATGCATGCAGATCTCTTCTTCCAGATCACCATAGAGAAAGACAGTTTTAACATCCAACTGCTCTATCTCCAGATCCATGCTAGCCGCCAACCCAAGCAACACCCGTATGGATGTCATCTTCACCACTGGTAAGAATATTTCCTCGAAGTTTATGCCTTTCCTCTGACCGAACCCTTTTACCATAATTATAGCTTTGAACCTCGTCTGTGAATTTTTCTGCTCAACCTTTTTTTTGAGCACTCAATTGTTGCTCAGAGCTTTCTTGCCCTTAGGCAGTTTCACTATATCATAGGTGTAATTCTTATGTAAAGATTTCATCTCCTCTTACATAGCTTTCAACCACTCCTCCTTATGCTTATCGGGTAGAGCCTCAGAATAATCTTCTGCCTCTCCCCTATCAGTCAGTATAATGTACTCATGCGGCAAGTACCTCTTGGACGACTGTCTGTCCTTAGATGACCTCCTCACCTGTGGCTCACCAGGTGTATCAAGTGGAGGCTGCTCCCCTGATCCATCTTCTGAAGGAACTCCTTCGTCCTCTGTACCTTGCTGTACTCCCCCGTCATTAGGTACCATGGGAGAAATAATCGGATCCATGTCCTCTAGCTCACATGAACTAGGCTGATTCTTCTCTAGCTTACCAATATCTTTTATACACTGATCTTCAAAGAAAATCACATCTCTACTCCTGACGAGCTTCCTCTCGGTCGGATCCCACAATCTGTAACTGAACTTTTCATCACCGTACCCTAACAACACACACTACCTGATCTTCATATCGAGCTTGGATCTCTCGTCCTTCAGTATGTGAACGGATGCCCTGCATCCAAACTCCCTCAGATGACTGTACGATGGATCTTGTCCAGTCCACACCTTCTCAGGCACTTCTCGATTTAACAGGGCTGATGGAGACCTGTTTATCAAATACACTACTGTGTGCATTGCTTCTCCCTAAAACGTCTTGGACAACTTCACATAGGATAACATGTATCTGATTCTCTCAATAATGGTGCGATTCATTCGCTCAGCTACACCATTATGCTGGGGGGTCTTGGGAACTGTCTGTTCATGCCGTATACCCAGGGACTTGCAGCACTCATGAAAGTCGCTAGTGTATTCACCACCATTGTCAGTGCAGATGCACTTCAATGATCTACCTGTCTCTCTCTTGACCATAGCATGAAACAACTTAAACACACCAAAGACATTGTCCTTGGATTTCAAAGCATAAGCCTAAACTCTTCTAGATGCATCATCTATAAAAGTAACAAAATACAATGCCCCACCCAAGGTTTTTGTCTTCATAGGACCACAAACATCAGAATAAACCAAATCTAATGCATGTACTTTATTAACATGAGAAACAGTTTTAATAAATGAAACTCTATGTTGTTTTCCTGATAAATAATCAAGACAGGTTTTGAGAGGTGTACCTGTCACGTCTGGAAGGAGTCGCTTCCTCGCTAGTAGCTGAAGCCCTTTTTCACTCATGTGACCTAGACGTCTGTACCACATGTCTATAACTGAATCTTCCGCTGCGTTCAACATACCCTTGCATACACTGACACTTGCCTTGTACAAGGTGCAACACTTCTTTCCTCTGGCTACGATCAGCGAACCCTTGATGAGCTTCTAGCGCCCACCAGCAAACCAGCTTTCATAGCCATCATTATCCAGCCTTCCCGTCGACATCAAGTTGAGGCGAAGGTCTGGGATATGTCTCACATCCCTGAGAACCAATGTGCAGCCCACATCGGTCTTCACAGAAATATCACCGACCCCTACGATCTTCGATATGCAAGAATTTCTCATCTTCACGGTCCCATAGTCACCTGACTTGTAGCTTGTGAAGAAGTCCTTGCGTGGAGTCGTGTGAAAAGAAGCTCCTAAGTCAATCACCCATTCGGTGTCTTGACCAGTAGCCGTGAGACAAACATCATGATCTGTGGAAAGAATAATAACAACGTCGCCATCTGAAGTGACCACAGTAGAATCTGATTCATCTTCCTTCTCTTTTTTTTTTCTTTTCTTATTGTTCTTAGCCTTACGACATTCATGCTTAAAGTGACCCTTCTTCCCACAATTTCAGCATTTAACATTTTTTTTGTTGCTCGACTTGCCTCTTGATTTATCTCGAGCCTTTCCGCCCTTCTTGTTCTTTCCTCTCCCCCATTCCTGTGTCACAAGGGCCTCTTGCTGAGTAGACCCCTGAGACTTCCTCCTTGTCTCTTCATTGAAGAGACAGCTAGAAACCTGTTCCATTAATATCTTTCCGTCTGGCGCGGAGTTACTTAGAGACACCACCAATGTCTCCCAACTGTCAGGCAATGAACTAAGCATTAGTAAAGCCTACAATTCATCATCCAGGACCATCTTATAGACGAGAGTTGGTTCACTATATTGCTGACCTCATTCATGTGCTCGGCCACAGAACCACCATCCTTGAACTTGAGATTCACAAGTCGCCTTCTCAGAAAATTTTTATTAGCGGCTGTCTTCCTCTCATACAACCCTTGTAATTTTAGCCATAGGCTAGCGGCTGATGTTTCCGTAGACACATGGTGGAATACAGAATCATCTAGCCATTGTCTAATAAACCCCACCGCCTTCCGGTCCAACTTCTTTTAATCTTCATCAGTCATATCCTTGGATTTTACTGATATACCTAACATTGGAGAGTATAGGTCCTTGCAATAAAGCAAGTCCTCCATCTTAGCCTTTCATATGGTCCAGTTAGAACCATTGAGGCTGATCATCCTTGATGAGCCACCTTCTATAATTCCAAACTGATCCTACCCGTTTAATGAGCTTAGATCTCTGATACTACTTTGTTAGGGGCCTTGTACAAAACCTTAGGATCTAGCTTCCCGAATAAACCAGAATTATGGGATGATAATAGTAATGAAACAAATCAAAACAATAATCACACACCACACAAGAGATTTTTACGTGAAAAACCCTTAAAGAGGTAAAAACTATGGGACCTCGTCCAGGTCAACAATCCACTATAAAGTAGAACGTTACAATCTTCGTCACTCACGCAGGAGTGGATGAACAATAAGAGAATAAAAGAAAAACAGAGGGATCTCACCGATCACGAGGACGTAGAAGTGCTGAGACGATGACTCCCTTTCATAAGCTTCCTCTCTCTCTCTCTCACACACACACACACACACACCTTTTGATAACCCTCTTGTGTTTTTCTATCACTCTTCATACCGTAGAAAAACCCTAAAAGACCCCCTTTTTATAGTTTTAAGAAACTCCCTTCCGCATCCCAGTTGCAAAAGGACTTGCGACACGAAATCCGTACAAAATCGCTAAACGAAACTGCGTAACAACGACTGGTCGAGTGCCACCCACGACCGGTCGACCACCACCTACGATCGGTCGTGTAGAGTCCACGACCGGTCGATCGCCACCTTCGACCGATCATGGACTACCTACGACCGGTCGAGCACTCCTGAAAAATTAGTCTGCACTCGCTGGACTTTGAGTCGTGCAACCCACGACTGGTCGAGCAACGACCCACGACCGGTTGAGTAGGGCTCTCGACCGGTCGAAGATGGGTCAAAAAACCCATCAAAAACTTAAAACACGTGTACAGGATCCTCCAAAACCTCATACAAAGAAAAGTAATAGATCACAATTGCTAAGCAATGCGGGAAAATGATCACTTGCTTCAAATAGGATGGTTATTACCATAAGTTCCATCTGTGTGGGGCATCTAACTAGGATTGCAATGGGCCCGGCCTATAGGGCTAGGCCTGGACCCTTAAACTTGGCCCAAGGGTCAGGATTTGGCTTGAAATCTAGGCCTGGTGTCTGGCCAGGCTGATGATGAATGGCCCAGACTGGCCCATTTTCTCTGTCTAATCATCAAGTGGGTCACTGTCATACAAAGGCATGAACAATTTGAAGATATTCAATGGTCATGATTCTCTTATTTTACCTCGCGCGCTACTTAAAAAAGAATTTTACGATTTGATATCATGTTTCTATAATCAAAACCATTTATATAATGAGATTTACAATGGATGGAGGGGATTTACAAAAAAATTAGATCCTGACTATTTTAAACCGTTGATCATGCCAATATTTTACTTACAGACGTAGCCCGGCCGGCCCTCTAGGACAGTAGGACTTGGGTCAGGGCTGAGGTTTTGGGGTGGGCCATTGTCAGCCCATTACCGCCCCTACATCTTACCTGACCACCCCCAATGTTAGGCCTTGATCCCAAAATCCAGCCAGTCAATAACTCAGGTGGGTCCCACTAGGCCACACCAAAGGTAACAGTGGGCGAACTTGAGGAGGAGAACTAAAACATCCAAATGGGGACCACAATGTTGTTTACATGTCATCCTGCCCGTTCATCATGTTTGCCCCACCAGGATGAAGGGACACACCTAAACTCGATCTATGCCAAAATTCAGGTGGGCCACAAAAGTGAATATATAGGTTTTTGATGAGGATGATTCCTGGGATGTAAGGATAACACAAGGAAGCAAATGAGATGTACGGTGTGGATTGAATGTACACATCATGGGTGGTCCACATTCAGATATGGCAATCTAATGACCGTATATATGTTGGAATGCATGTGATCTTTCCCCGAGCAATGTGTGGTCCACCCATCATTCTATCTTTTTCACAGCCTTTTTTTTCCCCTTTGCTTTGGACACGCTTCAACGGCTACTGTTTCTCCTCTTTAAGTCCTCCCTTTTCTTTTCTGTTTTTTTTCCAGAAAGGAAAGAAAGTCCAGATTCCACTTGAGAAAAATGTAAAACACAAAGGGAGCAATGATGGCCCAATACTCATCAATTTACTTTACCATTTTCCATTGTGTGCATCATTTGTAGTTCTATGGGGCCCAAATGGCTGCATTATCGGATGATCCGAACCGTCCATCTCGTGGGACATACCCTGGATGGATGATATCCTGCAAACAATGCCGATTGGACGTCTTAGTCCTTAGATCTTCCAGTTGAATTTGGACCCTTGAATAACTTTTTTTCATTTGTCCATTTGAAAATCCACCAATCAGAGGGATACTATAATTTTTTTTTTTTTTTAAAAAAAAAACTATGGTGGTCTTTCAGAATTTCACGCATCCACACAGTGCGCCCCACCATGGTGACAGTCCAGATCTTCCCAAAATGATTGCAGCCATGTGGGGCCCACATCCAGCAGTACATTAGCTGGGTGTCCAGCGACATGTGCTCTTTAAGGCTTCCCTTTCCTTGTCCATTCATCTACACCTTTTTATGATGAATGGAAAGCTCAAATCACGAAGTTTCGATCAGGCCCACCTGAGTGGAATTGAAAACTTCTGTTTGAGAGATTTCAAATGGCTGATGGATAACCACA
Organism: Magnolia kwangsiensis; assembly: GCA_037074715.1. Lineage (NCBI taxonomy): Eukaryota > Viridiplantae > Streptophyta > Magnoliopsida > Magnoliales > Magnoliaceae > Magnolia > Magnolia kwangsiensis. The sequence goes on from CM073586.1 coordinate 87,678,658, forward strand.
GAAAGAAAAAACTGATATGCTTTTTATTCATTTCACGGATCACTGCATACTGGTCAGTGTTTTGTGTGGAAAATAAAGAGATTATGGTTCTATGTACTACCAGTAAATTGTAGTCCTCAGGGCCTTCTTTGCACATGCAGATAAAAAAGTGGTAATCGGAACCGTTCATCTGATGGGCCCTATTTTAGATGACTTTTGGAGCAAAAATAGATTCAACAAATCTAACCCTTAATTCTTGTAAAGGGCCTTCTGCGCATCGAGTGTGGGATGTTGGTGTTTTTATTCTGCCTGTTTGCATGATACGATGGGGACCAATTGACCACCTATAAGGGATCTTTGTACCGTGGAATTGCATTGTGTGATCCATTAGATGAATGGTTTTGATTAAAAAGGTGGATGGGCTGCGTGTAAGTTGATTGCACTCCTACCATTTACCATTCTCCTTCAATTAATTAAGTTTTCCAGCAGGCCCACCTGAGCTTCAGATCATGATTTATGAAAAACCAGAGAAATCCATGTTCATTAATCGATTTCCTTAAAAATCTAAGGGACCCATGGAATAGGTCCACGATCTGGTACAAGTCAACTTGCACCAGTGATCATGGCAGGAGAGAGAGAGAGAGAGAGAGGCCCATCGGGTGGGTGGTGTTGGGTGCCGTGGGGCCCACTATGATATATGTATTTTATATTCACACCATGCATCCATATTGCCAGCTCATTTTAATATATGAGTTAAAATGAAGCAGATCCAAAGCTCATGTGGACCACACCACATGAAACAGTAGGGATAATGACACCCACCGTTGAAACTTTCCCAAGGCCCACCATAATGTTTATCTGCCACCCAACCTTTTGATAACCTCAAACCTAGACACAAATATCATCATGATCCAAAACTTTTGTGACTTGTGAGATGTGTTTAATGGTGAGTGTTCAATCACCACCATATCCTATCGTGTGGTCTACTTGAGCTTTTGATCTGCTTCATTTTTTTTTTAGTTCATGCAGCGAGATGAGCTGCCAAAATGGATGGGGGTGGATAAAACACATACATCTCTTTGGGTGGTCCCACAACACCCAAGGCGACCTAAGGGTCATCACCCAATTCTCTTTCCCAGAGAGAGATTGTGCCCTGCAACATACGATGAGAGAAAGTGGAGTGGGGCCACACGAAATATGTTACACATGCAAGAAACAGAAAGAAAATCAGGGCAGGTTGATCGGATAAAAGACTATGAACTAAGCATCATGCGCATATGCAAGCATGCAACACTGGTATGATGACACCCACCTTTGTAACCTTCTTAAGCCCCCGTTGAAACTTTTCTACAGCTCACAGTAATGTTTATTTTCCATCCAACCTTTTGATAAAGTAAATATAAAAAAAAAAAAACAAAGACCTAGATGAAGGAAAAATATAAATTTTATCTTCATCTAAAACTTTCATAGCCCCCAAGAAATTTTTAGTGGTGACTATTCAATCACCGCGGTCTCCTATGAGGTAGTCCACTTGAGCTTTGGATCTGCTTCAGTTTTGGGCTCATGCTTTAGAATAAACTATTAAAATGGACGGTGTAGATAGAACACATACATCTCATTGGGTCTCACAGTGCTCACCATCAACTATTGAGTCACCACTAATTTCAAAAAGATTATGCAGTGCTACATGCAAAGAGAGAAAGTAGCCTGAGTGCCATAAGAATCATGTTACACATGCAAGAAACATAATCAAAGGGGCATGCTATTGTCACCAAAAGATTTCAGAAACTCATGTAGCGCCCCATCTGATGATAAACATACATAACTGTTGAGAATATGGAGCCACATTGAGCCGCCTTCGACCGGTCGTGGACCGGCTCGACTCAAGGTCCAGCGATGTTATTTTTGCTCTTTTGGGCCCTAGGACCGTTCGTAGGTTACGCAGATTGTTTCCGAAACTGATATGGATTGCGGATTTTGGTGTCGCCTTTCGCAAGGGTACGGAAGGGAAGTTACCTAAACTATAAATAGGGATTCCTAGGGCTTTTCTAGGGTATGAGGAATATTGAAAAATATTTCTAAAGGTGTGAGCTAAGGGTTTTATATATTCTTCCAAGGGAGAGGTTAGTATTTTACCTTGTAATCTTTGTTTCTTCATAGTGGAAGTTTGCATCTGTGATTTTTTTACCCTAGATTGGGGTTTTTCCACACATATCTTGTCTTGTGGTTTGTTTGGATTGCTTTGATCTGTTTCTAGTCTATCTTCCTTTTTGTTTATCGTTTGTGGGTGAGGCCTGATATTAGATCTCGGCCCACTGCGTTGTTGGCGTGCTGCGCAACAACTGATATCAGAGCTATTGGTTTATTTCTATTGAGAGCGATGGCGGAAGATGGAAAAATTAGAATTGAAAAGTTTGATAGTTCAAACTTTGCTTTCTGGAAGATGCAGATGGAGGATTATCTATATCAGAAGGACCTCTACATTCCTCTAGAAGGAAAAGAGAAGAAACCAGAAAAGATGACAGATGATGAATGGTTTTTCTAGATAGGAAGGCTTTAGGAACAATCCGACTCTCTTTGTCTAAGAGCGTCACCTTCAACATATCCAAGGTAAAAATGACAAAAGAATTGATAGAAGCCCTAGCCACCATGTATGAAAAACCCTCAGCATCCAACAAGGTTCGTCTTATGAAACAGCTATTCAATATGAAGATGTCAGATGGTGGGAGCGTGGCTGAACATCTAAATAAGTTCAATACAGTCACGAGCCAGTTGAAATCCGTTGGCATCATTTTTGAGGATGAGGTTAGGGCACTATTGATCTTATCCAGTCTGCCAGACAGCTGGGATGGTTTGGTGATTGCTGTGAGCAATTCTTCAGGGTCGACAAAGCTAAAATTTGATGATGTGGCTGGTCTAATTCTCGGTGAAGAATCTAGAAGAAAGGCATCACGAGTTTCAGGGGATCCAGGGAATGCTCTAAACGTTGAAGGAAGAGGAAGATCGCAGAACAGAGGAGGCAATAAACATGGACGTTCTAAGTCGAGGAAGAAGTCCAAGAGACCGAAAGACAAAGACGGGTATTGGCATTGCGGCAAGAAGGGGCACATGAAACGTGATTGCAGGGCGCTCAAGAAACAAGAAGGAAGCTCTCAAGGCGGGAAGGATTCAGTGAATCTGTCTGAGGAGAGCGATACAAAGGCGTAGATCTTATCTCTTAATGCGAGAAATGAGTCATGGGTTATAGACTCGGGTGTTTCGTTTCATGCCACTTCATGTAAGGAAGTTCTGTGTGATTATGTGTCAGGGGACTTTGGGAGAGTCTACCTGGGTGATGATGAGTCGTGCAGTATTATTGGAAAGGGGGACGTTCGGGTCAATTAGAAAGACGGAACGGTTTTGAAACTGAAGGATATTAGACATGTACCGAGTTTGAGAAGGAATCTGATCTCAGTGGGGCAGTTAGCCGACACCGATAATGTAATGACATTCACTAGTGATTCCTGAAAGATCACAAAAGGTGCCTTGGTGATATCTTGAGGCAAAAAGGAAGGTACTTTGTACGTGACTTCAGGATCGCATATTTCACTCGCAGTCATATCAACTGGAGTGAATGAGCAGTTATGGCATCAGAGGTTGGGATATATGAGTGAGAAATAGATGAAAGTACTGTTGTCAAAAGGGAAGCAACCAGGACTGAAGTCTCTTGACTTGAAATTCTGCGAGGACTGCGTATATGGTAAACAGAAGAGGGTAAGCTTCAAGAAGACAGGACGCACTCTAAAGACGCATCTATTGGAGCTTATACACACTGACGTGTGGGGACCGACACAGGTTCATCTCTTGGTGGCTCACGTTATTTTGTTTCATTTATTGATGATGCTAGTAGAAAGTTGTGGGTTTATTTCTTAAAGCATAAATCTGATGTATTTGATGCGTTTAAGAAGTGAAAAGTTATGGTAGAAAATGAGACAGGTAAAACATTAAAGTGTCTCAGATCTGATAATGGAGGAGAGTATTGTGATAAGAGATTTGAGGAGTATTGTGTAGCAAGTGGAATCAAACATCAGAAAATGATTTCAGAGACACCGCAACAGAATGATGTGGTTGAGTGCGTTAACAGGACCATCCTTGAGCGCGCCAGGAGCATAAGGTTACATGTAGGGTTGCCCAAGACCTTTTGGACAGATGCTGTGAATACCGCCGTATATCTTATCAATAGAAGTCCCTCAGCACCATTGGACGGTGGACTACCAGAAGAAACATGGACTGGGAAAGAAGTGAACCTTACACATCTCAGAGTGTTCGGTTGCACTTCATATATTCACATTGATGCAGAGCAAAGAAACAAGCTGGATGCGAAGTCCAGGAGGTGCACGTTTATAGGATACGGGCAGGATGATTTTGGCTACAGGTTTTGGGATGCAGAAAATAAGAAAATCATCAGAAGCAAGGACATAGTCTTCAATGAAAAAGTGATGCATAAGGAAAGTGTGCAAGAAAATAAGGCTGAGGAAAAAGAATTTGTAGAGTTAGAAGAGTTACCGGACATGGGTGTTACAACGCCACAAGATGATCATGCACAGGAACATCATGAGGCAGAGCCACAGACACTGGTTGTGAGGAGGTCTACTCGGGAGAGGAGACCCACGGTCCGATACTCACCCTCCTTACATTATCTACTGCTGACAGATAATAGTGAGCCAGAATGTTTTGAAGAGGCATTACAGTCAGATACATGAGTTAAGTGGGAGCAAGCCATGGATGAGGAGATGGACTCTCTTGAGTCTAATCGTACATGAGAGCTAGTCACTCTACCCAAGGGTAAGAAAGCTCTTCATAACAAGTGGGTTTACAGACTGAAGGAGGAGAATGATGGTTTGAAACGGTACAAGGCAAGACTGGTTGTAAAAGGATTTCAACAGAAGGCATGTATCGATTTCACTGAAATATTTTCACCGGTAGTGAAAATGTTTACGATTCGTATGGTCTTGAGTATAGTGGCTACAGAGAACTTACATATAGAGCAGCTAGATGTTAAGACAGTCTTTCTTCATGGGAACTTTGAAGAAGAAATATATATGCATCAGCCGACAGGATACGTGGCACCAGGTAATGAGAACAAGGTGTGCAGATTAAAGAAAAGTCTATACGGCCTTAAGTAGGCTTCGAGGCAGTGGTACAAGAAGTTCGATAGTTTCATGTCGGGAAACGATTTTAGGATATGTCATGCAGACCACTGTTGTTATTTGAAGAAGTTTGATACGTCGTATATCATTCTTCTTCTGTATGTTGATGATATGCTTGTGGCCGGTTCAAGCATGAAGGACATCTCAGATCTCAAAAGACAACTGTCTAGAGAATTTTTCATGAAGGATTTAGGAGATGCAAAATAAATCCTAGGCATGAGGATAAAGCGTGACAGGGAAAACAAGAAATTGATTTTGTCACAGGAAGAGTACATAGCCAAGGTACTTGATCGATTCAATATGGGAGGTGCTAAGCCGGTTAGCACTCCATTAGCCAACCACTTCAAGCTATCTAAAGAGCAAGGTGCAAAGACACGGGAGGAACGGAACTAAATGGCTAAAGTCCCATACGCGTTAACTATTGGGAGTCTCATGTATGCTATGGTGAGCACGAGGCCAGATATTGCTCAAGCAGTGAGAGTTGTTAGCAGGTTCATGAACAACCCCGGGAAGGAACATTGGGAAGCTGTGAAGTGGATCCTTAGATACCTGGTGGGTACTATGGATGTAGGGTTGTGTTATGGTGGATCGGAAATCAAGCTACAAGGCTACGTGGATTCAGATTTGGCAGGAGATATCGACAGCAGAAGAAGCACTATAGGTTATGTCTTTACTCTGGACAGTGCTGCAGTCAATTGGATCTCTCAATTACAGAAGATAGTATCTATCAGTACAACAGAAGCAGAATATGTTGCGGCTACAGAAGCATGCAAGGAGATGGTGTGGATGCAAGATTTTATGAAAGAGTTGGGTAAGAAGAAAGTAGATTGCAAGCTGTACAGTGACAGTCAGAGTGCAATACACTTTACTAAGAATTCAGCCTTTCATTCAAGGACCAAGCATATTGCCATCAGATATCACTTCATACGTTCGTTATTGGAAGATGGATCGATTGTTCTGGAGAAGATTCATACAAGTGAGAATCCTGCAGATATGTTGACCAAGACGGTCACAAGGGAGAAACTGAAGCTCTGTTCAGCTTTGATTGGTCTTCAAGCTTGAAGACGGGGAGGTGGTGCACTCCGGATGAAGAAGACGAAGGTTTATGGTAATGTGTCTCCAAGTGGGAGATTGTTGAGAATATGGAGCCACATTAGGCCGCCTTCGACCGGTCGTAGGACGGCTACGACCGGTCGTAGGGGCCTGTTTGAACGGTCGTGGATCGGCTCGACTCAAAGTCCAACGATGCTGTTTTTTCTCTTTTGGGCCGTAGGACCGGTCGTAGGAGGGCTAGGACCGGTCGTAGGGGTCTAGGACCGGTCGTAGGGGAGCTAGGACCGGTCGTAGGTTACGCAAATTATTTTCAAAACTGATACGGATTACGAATTTGGGTGTCGCCTTTCGCAATGGTGCGGAAGGGAAGTTATCTAAACTATAAATAGGGGTTCCTAGGGCTTTTCTAGGGTATGAAGGATATTGAAAAATATTTCTAAAGGTGTGGGCTAAGGGTTTTCTATATTCTTCCAAGGGAGAGGTTAATATTTTTCCTTGTAATCTTTATTTCTTCATAGTGAAAGTTTGCATCCGTGGTTTTTTACCCTAGATTGGGACTTTTCCACGTATATCTTGTCTTGTAGTTTGTTTGGATTGCTTTGATTTGTTTCTAGTTTATATTCTTTTCTGTTTATCGTTTGTCGGTGAGGCTTGAGATTGGATCTCGGCCCACTGCAATGTTGGCGTGCTGCGCAACAACAACTACAATAAACAGTAAGGATTGTGACACCCACCATTGAAACCTTCCTAAGGCCCACAATCGAAACCTTACCACCATGCACCATAATGTTTATTTGTCATCCAACCTTTTGAAAAGGTCTCTTGCCCTGGTGGTAGACTCTTAGGAGTTAATTTCAATACTTGATTAAGGGTTTGAGTACCCATAGGTGGTGAAATCCCACTACGGCAAACAGATCTAGATGAAGGAAAAACACATATATCATCGTAATCCAAAGCTTTTGTGGCCCTTAGAAGTTTTCAATGGTGAGCGTTTAATTACTACCAATCTCTTGTATGGTAGTCCACTTGAGCTTTTGATCTGTTTCATTTTTGAGCTTATACCTTAAAATAAGCTATCAAAATGTACAGTCCAGGTAAAACACATACATCTTGTTCAGCCCCACTGTGGCCAACATCACCTATGGGTCACCACACCACAATCTATTTCAAAGAGAAAGATTGTGTGGTGCTACATGCAGAGAAAAAAAGTCATGGGGTGGGTACCACATGAACCGTGCTACACATGCAAGAAAGAGAAAGGACCCCATAAATTCAAGCACCACGTCATCTGATGATAAGCACGAATAATTTGTAAATTTTCTAAATGCCTTTGCTTATGTTGGAAATTCCTTCTAATGTCTGTTTAAATACTAAAACAGTAGAGATTTTATAAATGGTACAAAATTACAATCAGGCAAACCCTTCATTGATGTTACTTTACAAATGGATCCGGACCGTCAAGTTATTTGATCACATCTTTGACCAGTCATAGACCTACTGCCCAAAACCCTCCATGATTGGCTGTTCTTAACATCTGATCTCATCATTATTGAACGGTCAGGAAAGCTCTAGATCAATTGTCCAAAATCGAGATCCAACAGTTACAAATAGCCAATAGTAAAAACGCCTCTTTTTGGTACTATTTTTTAACCATTGGGGCAATCAAAAGGTGGCCTATCGGTCGGTTGGTTCAGATCATGGTTACAAATATCTTCTGAACCCAGTCAACTCGGCCGAGTCAACTCAGTTACCCTGGTCAGCAATGCTAGCTACCAGGTCCATCACGCCCTTAAACAAGACGAATCGGGGCTAGTAATCTCTGTTTCGTTCTCTAGGCCGGTCGCACTCTTAAAACAACGGTTCAGATTCATCCACGCATTCCAATCTGATCATTGGATGCTACATGCAACCGTTATCACTTGTGTAGAACATCCAAACCGTGTAAAACATGGGTGGCACCACAAGGATAATCTGGGGTGAAAATGGGACTAATCCACACATTAGGTGGACCACGCTGCATTGATTAGACCATCGGTTGTCCATTGATTTTGATGGCATAGCCCGTATTACAAGTGGGCCATTCTGGTTTTTGTTCCAGATGATCTCTATGAAGAGATCCACATTTTTCACGGCTTGGATGTTCTGCACAAGTAACAAATTCGAGGGAAAGAAAACATCTCCTCTGAAAGTTCACATACAACGATTGCATGTGACCGTTTTTCGTCGCTTTTGGTCGGAAAAAAACAGATCATCGTTTCACAGAAAAATTAAAACCTGATAATCATCAATCAACCGTTGATCAGCTGAAACTAATTAATAGACTTTTAATGGTAGAGATTAAGAGACCCATTTCACAAAAGTGCAATTAAGCAAGAAATCTCAAGTTAACTTCTCTGATCATGAAAGATTATCACATGACCTAACCATCACTGCCATGCAAATAAGGCAAACGCCAAACTGAAACACTTCACACATGCTAACATGACACATGTGTACATGATCTGGGATGTACATTACGGCGGGCCTACGACGGATGTGCCCTAGCCCAAGAATCAGGCCGGTCATGTACAAAAAACAATCGATGATTGTATAAACCAACGCTCTACACTCAACGCACATGCATTGCTGGACAACATTCACTATGGGGCCCACCTGATGAATGGACTAGAGAAAATACACTAATGCATGCCATTTTGTCACATATGGGAAGCTTGTGTAACATTAATCGTGCTGATAATTCCTGCTATGGTACCATCTGATGATAAATCATGGTTTCAATCAATCCAGACTAGTTGATCATTGCCGCACATCCGGATTCCTCACGATCGAACGTCTCCGGATGCAATCTCTTCTTGCTGTGGAGTGGGACACCAAAGAGTTTGATGGTGCCATTAGGCTCTTCAGACAGTGCTATGGAATGGCCCGCCACGCCGTGATTTCTATTGATTTGTAGGCCAAGATGGGGTTTCTGGGACTGAAGAGAAGGGCCCATTTCAATGAGCCTGGGGACCAGATTGGTGGGCCTTTGATCTAAGGGCATTGGTTTTACATGATGTTGTAAGAAGTACATGATATCATTGTAGAGCTTCTTCATGTGGGCTAGTTCTGATATGAGCATGGAATTCCTCCTCCTCAGCCTCTGATTATCCTCACTAAGGGCTGATAGAAAATCAGTGGTTTCTAGTGTGGGGGATGGTAGTGGGGATTCAATCCAACCGTTCATTTCACCTGAGCTGATCAAGGGTGGTGATTCATGATAGTGCTGGTGGTGATGCTGTGGTGGGATTTGAGATGATTTTCTCCTGTGAATGTCACATAGCAAATGTTTTTTTCCTTTCTTAAAGAACTCATTTGCAAACTCCCACCTATCTGCAACAATCTTTCTAAATCCCTGCATACATAAACATGAAAAATCAAACAAAAGCAAAGATCATGATCGTAGATGGTTGGTGACTCATCCACCGTACATGTTAGCATATAGTGCATGTCGATCGCGAATGAGCAAACCACGGGCCATGATTTTATCGCATTGATCGGATGATTCTGACCATCTAGCTAATGGATGGTTAAAAAAGGTTTCTGGTCAAAGATCAATGGATGATATAAAATGGGTAATGATTTTTGGTCAATGATCCATCCACAATGGTGCCCCATCATTTGGACGGTCTGGATTTGACATACATGTTTGTAATGGGTGTGTTGGAGGAGTCACCACCATTTAAGAAATGGTTTGAAATGCACATGTGTCTATGATACCACCGTGAAAGAAAGAACTTCTCGCTGTCAGAACAATGAAAACAACATCTCAGGCACCATCTTCCTGGAAAGATTATTGAGAAAAGGCTTTATTAAGATATGTGTGGGAACATTTCCAAAAACCATTTCCCAATCCTTTTTTTTTTCTTTTCTTTTTCAGAGAACTTAAACTAAAACCCATTTGAATAATCTCAGTGCTTATGCACTGATTTGCAAGAAAGGAGATGCACAAAATAGAAAATAAGATTAATGTAAGAGGCTATTTGCACAAACTGATTAGAGAAAACCCAAGTCAGAGAGAGAGAGAGAGAGAGAGAGAGAGAGAGAGAGAGAGAGAGAGAGAGAGAGAGAGAGAGAGAGAGAGAGAGAGAGAGAGAGAGAGCAAATTAAGAAAATAAGGATTGCTCAAGAGAGACTTTCTTCACGGATTTTTAGTGATAAAAATGACTACAAACCCATCTTAAATACCACCACAAAAGAACATCAACAGACAAAGAAAAAGAGATGATGAGAACTTGATTTCTAAAACTTCAAAAAGAAAAAAAAAAAATCTCAAAGTCCACCTCCATAAACCACAAACCATTAAAAAAAAAACATATAAGATCTCTACCTCTTATAATATTAAAAAACAAGACAACCAGCTCAAAACCAATCTCCAAAAGAACACCTAAATAAAAAAGAACAAAATCCAATTAAAATCATTAATATACAAGAAACCCTAAAGAAGGAAAAAAAAAGAAAAAGAAAAAGAAAAAAAGAGAGCCTCAAAACCAAATAAAAAACAAAACCCAACTCATTTTGTCCCTAACAACAGTCCAAGAACACCACATGAGAGAGAGAGAGAGAGAGAGAGAGAGAGAGAGAGAGAGAGAGAGAGAGAGAGAGAGAGAGAGGAATGGAATGGTGCTTACATAGGTGTTGAGCTGCCTAACAAAGCTGGAGAAGTTGTTGTGCTTGAAGTAGTTGGGCAAAAGGTCCCTTGCAAACTCAGAGGGTCTCCACACCACAAAGGTGTTATCTTCGTCACCCCAAGATACAATGTGGTCAGTGCATGGATCATCCACCAGCTGGTATGTCTTGGTCAGGAAGGGCGCTGGCACTGCCTTGTGGTTTTCCACACTCACCACCATTTCTCCACACCTCTCCACCAAGAATGCCATTCAAACCCAACCACCCCACAAAATCCTACTACTCCCCCACTCCCTCTAACATCTAGTAAGTAAATATCCTCTATCTCTCTCTCAAACATGCAGTGTAAAAGTCTCTCTCTCTCCACAAAAGCTACTACAACTCATCCTCTCTCTCACACACACAACAAAAGCTAACTGCTACTCACCCACTCAAAACATGCAGTCTCTCTCTCTCTCTCTCTCAACAAAAGCTATTACTCACCCACTTAAACATGCTCTCTCACTCACTCACTCGCTCTCTCTCAACAAAAGCTATTACTCTCTCTCTCTCTCTCTCATACACACAAAAACTACTGGTCACTTAAAACATTTAGTCATAATAACACTCCTTCTGCTCTATAGGACGTGCGTTTATCACCGTCCGCTAAATTGTAATAACTCATCTACGGTCATAAAAGCATGCAATCAGGACCGTCCTAACCATATGGCCGAAAATTACACTCATTAGACGCGATCAGGTCGAGAATATACCGAAAATTACACTAATTAGACATTATTAAATGTCCGTTTGGTGAACCATCAGAGAGACCCAGCTGTCAAAATCCAATCCAAAAGCAAGATGTTTTAGGCCGCCCAATCACTGTATTTTTCAGGCCCTTCTCTATCGAATATGAGGCCAACTATTTGGACGGTCCGGATTAACATACATCATACCACATATACCTCTAGTGAGTTGCCAAATTTTAATAAATTGTGACAGAAGCATTGTATTCTAGCCGTTCGCTTGTATTTATCTTTTGTACATGTGCAGGTAATTATTTGTTTTTCCACCGTTCTAAGATAAGATAAGAAGCTAGATTTTTTAGAACCACAAGCGCCGAGCACCCTTCTTATATACATCGCAGCCACACCTTCCAATATGACAGACATGTAGAAGATCTATGCCTTCCATCAGTTAGATCACACTGATTATATCTCATGAACATAAAATCAGATCATTTCACTAATCAGGTGGGCCAAAATGTACAAAATAAATGGATGGCTTGAAAAGTTTGTTTTAGCCACCAATTATTTTATCATAATGTGGTTCACTGAAAAGTGATACATACTAATTATTTTTTGTACTTAGGGATATAAAAGTGTGACCCACCTGACTAACGGCTTGGATCTTACATATGCTGCCCATATTGGCATGTGTGCTTAAAAAACTTTGGAGAAACATATGTACATAGGTCCTTTTTCCTAAGTATACTGTAATCGAGATTCAATCAGCCGTTAATTAGTTCTTGATTGCTCTTCTAGTGGTGATGATGAGTGGCGGTGATGATGGGTCCTTTTATAAAAAAGTAGGACCTCATTTACATGATTCTTATAAGGTTTTGAATCACGCGTGTGGACAAAGGAGCCCAATAACACGCCACCACACATGCCGACGTGGTAGTGCGTTTGAAATCCAAGCCATTTATCGTGTGGGCCAAACTATCTACATTCCACTGACAAAATATCAGGTCCATCCACAAATCAAACAGGACATGGTTTTAGATGCAAAAGGACGACTCAGAAAAGTCGGATAATTTTTTCACTCATATGGTTTTTTTCTAAAAATATAGCTTACTGTTTTTGGTCAAGGGAATCTACATGGTGAGACCCATCTGATGGACGGCTTGGATCTGGCTCTGGTTGAATAGGTGGCGTGTAGATAGACTCACCTGTACACGCGCGTGGGCTTAGCAAAAGCTACTGTGACAAGGACATCATGGCAATTCGAAAAAAGCAGAAAACATAACTCATTATTATGTTCGAGGGGAGATTTCTTTTTCCCTATCATTGAAAAAACATGATATGATCATTTTACTTGCAAATTGCTATATTATTGCAAGTAGATAAATGATCCAATTTCTTCTATAAGGGTACTACAAGTTAGGGTGCTTCTAACTGCATCTGCTCACTTGGACAGTCCAATCGATCGATCTGAACAGTCCATCAAGTCTGGACCACATTTTATAGATTACCATGCAAAAATCACATGGATCAAATGATCCAATCTATACTTGAAAATGGGTGGATAAAATTGCTGATTAGATCTATTCTTGTGTATATGATCTTGACTGTCCATATTAAAGACGTTCAACAAATGATTATTATTTGTCAGATGAGTGCTATATTAGTAGATGTAATGAACAGTTAAAATTTCATGGTAAGGTTTTTTTTTTTTTCCAGTATTAGTAAGGCTTTACTTGTAAGACAGCCAGGATCAAACCTAGATCACCGGCCCACTTACAACTATCTGGAACCATTTCAGCTAGTCCACTCGAGACAAGTCTAACATTTTTCCACTGGAAATAAGATCTTTGATGCTCTAGCTGAATGTGATAGATGGTACTCGACCACTCGGAAATTGCATACATGGAATGCAGGCTAGTAAAACTCTATGGTTCTTAATTAGATGTACATTCGGTCAAAATTGTGCTCTTTTTATTATATGGCTATTGGATTGGTGGACATTTATTGAATGATTAAAAATGAAAAATATTCATTGATCCCATTTCAAAAATGTGCCCCATGAATAAGAGTTTAGGATTATTTAATTAATCAATATGATTTTTGGATTGTGACTTGAGATGGTTGGTCCATTATTTAGTCATTTTAAATTAAGTCAATGTATGACGTGTGCAATTTCTAAGTGTAGGTGGGGCATCATATAATTCCCTCTTTTCTTATCACCCAAGTCACCAAAAAAGTCAATGATCCGGATCGTACTTAGATTCGAACTTAGGATGGTTAAGTATCATATAAGCTTCTCTTTTCTTAAACTCTAAGTCTTACATCCACAAAGAAAATCAAAAAACAGAAAAACAAAAACAAAGACAAGATGTCAATGGCTGGGATTTAAGCTGATTTTTGAACTGTTTAGGTGTAGATTGTGGCTGGGCCTATTCAAAATATTACATTTGCTAGGTTTTAGATTAAGCCACTGACTACCCTTAGATTTAAAAGATTTGCAAGTTCCAATGGTAGAGCTTTTTCATGTAAATATTTATACATTTGTTGAAACAATGACAAGACTTCCTAGTCATGCAGGATGCACAAAACTGTAGATTCCTATCTTAGGAACTACATTTTCAAGTGGTACTATGAAGCACTGAACTGGTCTAAAAGGCATTGGTTCTCTGGCAGACTTAGGCACAGTGAGGGCGTACGCACCTGATGTATTTATCATATAACCATGCTGTCCATCCATTTTCCCGTATCATTTTATGACATTAGTGTTAAGAATAAAAAAGATCTAAATCCCAAGCAGACCATGCTATAAGAAACTATGGTGGTTGAATGCCTTATTATTAAAAACTTCTTAAAGGCCACCCTAATGTTTCTCTGCCATTCAACCTATTGCTAAGGTCACATAAACCTAGATGAAGGGAAAAAAACTATCAGCTAGATCCAAAACTTTTGTTGCCCATTAATGGTTAATTACTACTGTTATGTAGTATATATATATATATATATATATATATATACATATATATATATATATATATATATATATATATATATGATTCATTAATTTGAGATTTGGATTTACTTAATTTTGAGATCATGCTCTAAAATGATCTAGAAAAATGGATGAACAATGTAGATATATAATACATACATCAAGGTAGGCCTCATGTCATGGGCCGCACCATCTAGGGTTAGGCCGCAGTCGCACCTAATCACCTCCGGATAATGACATGATGGTACTTATGCACTTAGAAATTACAATCATAGTATAGAAGTGATTAAAATTAAACTGTCCAAATTATGAGTTTCATTTTGTATCATGTATCAAAAAATATGGTTGTTTGATTATCTGACTATCAGATTGTGAACATTAATCGGGCGTTTAAAATAAATATTAAAATAATAATAATAATAAACAATGGCCCTATTTCAACAAACAGTGTCCATGAATCATAGGTTCAGATGGTTCAAACAATCTGATTTTTGGGTCCAGTGGATCTTTGATTTTCATGTACGATTTCTGAGTGACTGTCCATGAAGCATCCTATTCTGCCAGAGTATCAAATAATAACTCCCCTCATTTAAAACTTCATTCGAAACTTGCTCAACAAAATGTTAATAAATGCACCCAATAATACTACTTTTGGTATAGAAGTAGTACTAAAGGTGTATTATTTTATTACAAAAGCTAGAAAAATGGGCCTGTATATCAAGAAACAAAGGGTGTACAATCAGTCCCAATTTTAATAATTATTTCCTAATTTTGGAATATTCAAGGGCACCATCAGCCATCTCGGCAGTTGCCAAGGCGTTGATAGTATTTATATTGGAAGAATGTTCTTCTATTTAATTGATTGGAGATGATACGGTACAGCCGGTAGAACCCGAATAAGGTAGATCCATCTCTCCCCCAGTACACATGACAGGGTTGACTATCATCAGGACCGTCCATATGCTTTCTTCTACTATAAATATTAACCCACTTAAAATACACCAAAATGGGATGTTTGTATCCATCTGATCAGTAGCCTTCAAAGCAATGGTAGAAATTAGGTGGTAGAAAATAATGGATTCAATGATAAGAAATATACCAATTTTAAAACATGGGCCATCCTTGATAGGTAACACTAGATGGACGGTTAGAATTGGTACATCATGCTGCCACGTGTACTGCAGAGAGGTGGCTCTACGATGTTCAGGTGGAAACAGATGTACCATATTCATGAGCGTGTGTTTTTATTTGGAGCTTCAAGGCATGCCCGTGACTTTGATGGTATGGGAAAGGAGTTAAATGGAAGGAATAACATATTTATACTCTGATGGACTAACCCTTTTGTGAAAAATCATTTTCTATTGCTATTTTTTGTCACTAGGCCACATGATGTGGTCCAAAACTGATGTTTCCATACATAAAAATTCAACTGAAATTGATATTTATACCCACTTTTCTAATTCCCATGCACCAGTGTAATCGAGTTGTATTCTGAGTCAAATATCGAGTTTTGACTGAGTCATCACCACAGTTTTTCTCGAGTCTTAGTAAAAAATAAGGTATAACATTGCGCCCTATGTCACCTCGCCTTTGGTTGAAAAGGCGAGAGCGATGCTAATTCATCATTTAACGCAATAAATGTGACTGTTCGGTCAGGCAAAAACATCAATTTCGGTCATCTTAGTCAAACTCAGCCATCTTAAATTTTTTTTTTAAAAAAAATAAAATAAAATCAAAGTCGGCCATTTTGGTTGAAAAGTAAAAAATTCAGTCATCTTGATAAAAAAAAACAACAAATTCTCCCATGCATCTTAGTCGAATTTAGTCATCTTGGTTGAAAAACATCACATTTAGCCATCTTGGTCGAATAACAACAAATTTGGCCATCATGGTCGAAAAACAATAAATTCATATACGACGATGAAAACTGTCGATCAATCCATTCTAGATAAGGCTTATGGTAGATCAGGATAATAGTATAACTGAGAATTTGGCCTATTAGTTCTTAGACCAATTGCATGATTTGGTCACGATCTAAATGGTGCGGTTCAGCCACTGGTGACGGTTTCAGACCTACCCAGTTTTGTCTTCCATAATATGGTGAATTCTCAGGTAAGAAATTCTCCTCAGGTATACCTTAGTTTCTTTATTCAGAGATGAAGTTCATAACCTCCTATTCCAGTTACCTATACTCAACATGTAACATAAGATTCCGCACTTCTGTACTGGAGTAGGAGTGTTCCATTGTGGAGGAAGTATTTGTGGTGCTAGCTGAGGTTGTATTAATCCCAAATTTTTGGCAAAACTAGTATCAATCTCTTGTTGAGGTATCGTAGGTGTTCTTTTGGCAAAGATGGCCATCGTCCATCATCCAATTCATACTTTCAGCATGACTAGCCATCCATCTGCTAAAATTTTTAGGCTGGACTCGTGACTATTCGTCCTAAATTCGTGACTGCTCAGTGAAATGCTAAATTCCTCTTTTGCATATCTAGCATTCCAGCCAATAAAATCTCAAAAGGATCAGCCTGAGATGAGGATGCCCTATCTAGGTTTAGTGAAAAGGGTACCAGATTCAGTGGCAAATTTAACTACTCAAGTGCTTGATAAGCCTGCAACTCTTCCTCTTGGTTCATTAGCTGCAACAACATTAATAGTTGTATAAGCATTACGACCACCTCTTTAGCTCACGATTTAACATAACTTTTGTACCAATAAATATGCTTGTAATTTTAAAAATTAATATTTATATCAGCAAAGTAGATTCTGTGTCCCATCGTGCGTGTCAAAAAATTATTGACACTCGGTTTGTTTTTTGTCATGTGCGGTGTGTGCGAACATGTTAGAATCAATATAATGGCTTGATTCAAACTAATAAACTTTGACTCCAAGTGTCAAAATTGGTAGACACATCAACTGGCATCATATATAACAAAAAATTGAGAACATTGATCACCTATTCAACCACTTACAAAATAGTGATAAGATAATGAGGCGATAGTCAAAGGGTGGAGTTTTTCATTCAAAAATAAGTTGTACTTTACCTTTCACAAGAAATGATTTTTCAGTATACTAGTGCAATAAAAAAAAATAAAAATACTTACATTCAGTCACAAAAAGTGACTGCAAGAATACATCTCTCGAAACAATTGCTTGTATTAGATAAGGAAGTCTAGCATATGAGTATAAACTTAAATTACAACTAAGGATTACCGCTACTAAATTATTACAATTCTTAAGATAGACTAAGATGGATTGTTGGATTAAAGATAATTTTTGTTTTGCTGATCTTTTGTTCATTTATAGATATCTACTACTCTCCTTTAAACATTTTTTCTTTCTTTTTTTTTACTTCGATGGTTGTAACAACTGGAGCTCACTATCTAGATCTTTTCCTTGGCGTAATTCCTTCCTAATTATTTCTCCTCTCAACTGCAAATGCTTTTCACCCTCTTGGTCACATTTCACCTCTCGGTCCCTCTCTAAGCCTTTTAGCTTCGATTTGCTTCCGGTTTCTCAGCCACTTCCTTTGCTCTCCAAATCCCTCGGCCACATCTTAAGTGTCTCAGCCACACTCAAATATCTTCAAAGATCTTAGTATGCCATACCTGGCTTATGATAAAATAAGTCCATTCTTAATTAGTTGTTACAGGAAAGGCCAGAAATAGAGTTCAACACATTCAACGGATAATCTATTGCACAAAGGATACTGCAACTACTTACTATAGCTACATGGGAAAGTAGGACAGCCCACCATGTATGTGTAGTGGCCAGGAAAATGATCAGGCCATTTTTCATCAGGTGGGCCACAAGTGACTTTAAGGAATAGGGTTATGATCCATCCACGAAGTGCCCCACAATTTGGATGGTCTGGATAGTTGTAAATGTGTGACACGTGTAAGGAGATGAACATGGTGGGCACTATCAGAGGAGTCTGGCCTCACATTCCTTTTCCCTTTATGTCAATGGTGACCCGCATGAGCTATTTAGGTCAAACTCATTAACGTACAAACGTTAGCTTAGGCAGTCATGGTGCAGCCCTTTTGCGTTGTTTTCCAAATACTCGTATATGGAAGTGTACCTCATCACCGATGGAGTGAAAAAGAAAAGGGTGTTAGTATCACATACAACCGGTTGTAGGTGAGCTTAACATACAACACTTCTCGGGTCTGGTGATCGTTAGTTGTGTAGGACTTTTAGGATTCGGAGAAGTTGGGCCCCCGATGAAGATTTTCCCGACATAAAAATCAGACACTGGTTAGGTGGGCTACCCTATATGAAGACAATGGATAGTTTAGATCAAAGTTGATGATGATCCGATTCAGTGCTATTTTGTGGGCCTGTTGATTAGTGGACAATCTTGATTTTTTCTATAGGTGATCTTGGTAGTGACATAGGTCTTTTGAACGGTGTAGAAGTGCGCCACAGGATTCATGTTGCCACGTGAGATGGGTTGTATTTTTTAGCTT
Source organism: Magnolia kwangsiensis (assembly GCA_037074715.1). Lineage (NCBI taxonomy): Eukaryota > Viridiplantae > Streptophyta > Magnoliopsida > Magnoliales > Magnoliaceae > Magnolia > Magnolia kwangsiensis. The sequence goes on from CM073586.1 coordinate 87,697,727, forward strand.
ACCTACAACCGGTTGTATGCCATAATTGCTATAAAATGGAGCAGGAATTAAGGGACACTCAAGCAGAGTACGGAGATTCATGTTCATGCACCCATCTACGGTGAGCCCAACTGCAGATCTGCCATAACCCAATAATGACACAACCAATTATCCACTCTCTCTCAAAATAGGAAGGGATCAACGGTCCAAGTTCAACAAAGGAAATGTCCACTATTGGAGCTCCGGTTCTTCCAGATCAATCACATTTCAGATGGTATGGCCCATCTACAGTGGGGCCCATGGATTGGATGGTTTGAATTGAGTACATGATGCATACCACTTGTGGAATAGATGTCTGCATGCGTATGGATCCCACAATCAATGCATGGCATTTTAGAATTGCCTAAAATTCTGAAGGATGGTATTGGAATATTGAAGAAGATTCTATTCCACGTATGACCAGTCACTGTATCGATGCCTACATTAGACATGGTATGTATACATCACATGAACTTTCTCTATAGCCATGTGAGCCACTGAGGAGTACAGATTTTAAATGGTATGGCGGAGCATACACATCCACCACCCCTACTTGACACGTGGCATGCATGTACCTTTATAGAGATTTAAAATGTGGGGTCCAACATGAAAGGATCATGACCCAAAAACCATGGCAATTGGATGATTCGATTGTCCGATCAATGGACATTTGTTAATAATGGTCCATTTGATGGACACTTCCAGGATGCTTAGGACCGTTGGATTGATTTGTTTTTTTGGGGTAGACACCATCTGTGTAGAGACACAATATTTACACGGGTTGGATTGAGGTGCATGGATAAATGATATCATGAGTACAGCAAGGGGTGCAGGTGCATATCACATATATATGAGAGAGATGATACTCACCTTTCTCATGTGAGTAGAGAGAGAGAGAGAGAGAGAGAGAGAGTATGATACCTCTTCCTTGCCTGAGTAGAAAGTAGGATATCAATAAACAAAAGGAAGCTGCAAAGACTAGGTGCACGTAGGAGATAAGACTCTAAACCTTTAATCACTTTAATTAAAGAAATACTGAGTGAACTCACTGAGTGCACTCAGTGAAATGACTCACACGTGGAAATGGGTCACACTTGTGTGATATCATAGCCACTCATCGCGAGATCTCCATCATTTAGTCACCATGTCTAAGAAATCAGGAAAATCTAATCATCAGGTGGACCACTCATGCAAATCTAACTCGCACCATCACTCAACTTCTCTCAACCATTCATCTTTCTCTGCAAACAAGTGGCCCACCTGCGACCGTATCAGCCTAATTTTCAAAACCCATAAATCCATCAATCTATATCGCCTAATGAACGGCTCCGATCTCTCAAACTCACACACGGTTTGCCCCATTTGCATCTGAGTTAAAGTTTACTAAGCATCTCTCTTAATCACCAACACTTGGAAAAAGAACCACACCAACAGGCCCCTCCTGTCTTATTAAGGCCCATACACTCCCTTTATCCACTACACTGCACGAATCCAGATGCACACATGTGACCATGGCCAATCTCAAGCAACAACAAAAAATAAAATAGAAATTGAAAATGAGTTTCTTAGGACATGTAAGATTATTTAAAATACAACCCTTTCCCACTAACTATTGTAGGCAAAATCATGAAATTTCACATGCAAGGGAGTAGCCTTTCCTTAAACCTAGTCATCCATTAAAAAAATGACTGAATCTTGGATTTTTGCATCATTACCTCTCATGGGGCTCTTGTCCTTTTACATTGTTACTCAGGAAGGTCGAGACAACAGACTGATATGTTTCGAGAAACCCATACCACCATCAGATTATAGAATTCTAAGTAGAGAGATCAGTTGATACTTTGCTAGAGTAATTCTAAGTAGAGAGATCAGTTGATATTTTGCTAGAGTATGATGATTTATACACATGCAATTACTGTTTTGTGCATGAGAACGCGTACCTCAATCTATACCGTCTGAGGCATGGGCGGTGGTTCAGATGGGTTGGAACCCAAAAATGGAGTGGATGATGCTAACTGTCTGTTTGATTAGCGAGATGTTATATTATTGAGAAAGGTTTTTGGTGACAACAGTTAAAGACATTAGACGTGAGAATGCTGACATGAGTAATGAGAAATCCTTTGAAAAATAGAATCACCAGTTAATGGAAGGATTTCTATATTTAGTCAATCTACACAGAGTGAACCGGTCCCAAAGGACCCATTCAAAGGGCTGTCTGATTGATGGTTGGAATAAAATATAGTTAGTGGTCCATGTTCAAAAATTTCGATTGTCCAATGGATTAGGTTTTTGGGTCACAGGTCTATATAATTTGAACAGGCTTGGTTGGGCATGGATTGGGTACTACCCTCGGTAGATGTACGGTCACGTCAAGGGCTCCACGAGGCCCATTATGAGCTATATATTTTATCCACGCCATCCATCTATTTTGATAAATTATTTTAGGACATGATCCTAATGAGGCAGTTGATTGGCTTAAGTGGACCATTCCACATGAAGCAGTGGGGATTTAAAGCTAGCCTATGGTTGAAAACTTCTTAGAGGCCATGAAAGAGTTGACACGTATGTTTTCCCTTCGTGTAGGTCTATGAACTATAAAGTTTTCATTGAAGAGCTCAATCTCCATTGCTTTTATTGCACTTCATAAAGAGATTGGGTTCTTTTCACCTTTCTCTCGCGGTACTCGTATGTTATCAGTCATTGAGAATACTTAGGCATCAGATGGTGGTCTCCCTTTCTCATGTAAAAGTGATCGAAATTCGAACATGCTACATTTTACTGGGAATGATTGAACCATGGGAACAAATCTCCTTCGATCTGCCTCCTTTTTGGCCATAAAATGGACGGCATGGACAAAATATATAGATAACAATGGCCCCACAAACGCCTTGACATTACCATCTGTCTCTAGCTCGATCCTACTAGGGTTAGTACCTAATCTGCATCCATTTGATTTGAGATGCAGGCATGGCCACATATAGGGGTCATGTGTGTGTGCACGCATGTGTATGGATTTTCATGCTCTACCAGTTCATTTAATGCTCTCTCTTAAAAAGAACATCTTGAGTCCTCTTTCTCTTTCTATTGTTGAGGTGGGCCCACCCAAATTTCTAGTATATTCAAAACATCTCAGTACGAGATATGAGGAAGGTGCTTGGAACAAGCACTAGTGGCTTGTTTGCTAAGCTTTTAGCAATGGAGAAGGAAAGAAAGAGAAGATAGTAGAAAAGCAAAACAAAATATGCTTTTTAAAAGGACCACTTTTTCTCTTTTCCCTTAGAAAGACAAGGACGTGGGTGCTGTGCTCCACTGCATTAGAATTTTGAGCTGGAGATTTTGGATCTCTCTCTCTCTCTCTCTCTCTCTCTCTAACTTTCTAATCTACAACACGGGGCCATGAGCGGCTGGATCCTGTAAGGCCATAGGTTGGGCCCCTGAGTCTTATCCTGAGAGCCAGCTCAGGGCTTGAGGCTGTACTAAGCTTTGGCTAATGATGAATGGTCCATAGTAAATGTTGCCATTGGAAGCTGATTGTGTACTTTGTAGAGTAAATTCTGTGGGGCCCTCCCTGATGTATGTGTCTTATCCACGCCATCCATCTGTTTTTCCAGATCATTTTAGGGCATGAGAAGAAAATTGAAGCATATACAAACCTTAAGTGGACCACACCATGGGAACAATGTGAATTGAACTCCTACCGTTGGAAACTTCTTTGAGTCCATAGGATTTTTTTTAAATATTTTTTATTTACCCACGCACGTATACCCCCACACACTCACGCCTAGTGGGTTTTCACCACCTATGGATACTCCAACCCTTGACTGGGTGTTGAAACTCCCCTGAGCCTACCACCCGAGCAAAGTAAGGATGTACTTCAATTTTGGGCGCATGCACTAACGTGGTCCAGAAAATGGACAGATGGTGTGGATAAGATGCATAAATCAATGGTGGAACCCGCATATATTATTCAATAGGCTTAAGCATATTGAGTTATTCGGTACTAATCAACTTTGTTGCAATTCAACGTACATGTATTGTTTAAAGGCACTATTTGATGCCAGTTATATTTTAATGATTAAAATCATTTATACGAAGAAACTTACATTAATAGAAGTCATATCCTAAAATGATCTCTCTGTGATCATTTTAGGGTGGCAATGGACCAAGTAGGCGGGCCCTGACAGTCTGAAAAGGGCCCTGACCATAACCCTACATGCCTTAGTAGGGACAGGGCGGGCACTCTTATGTAAAATAGTCAAATGATCAATGGTTCAAAAGTCTACTCTTAAGTTCTTTTTGGTTGTTACCTAAAATGGCCATTTTTAACTATATGATCACTGGCACTGGTTGATTGCTTCAAGCCATCGGTCTAGATTGAGCCATTTATCATTGGCCCAAAACTGGTCAACCTAAACATTGAACCTAGGTTTTTCATGCTCAGTCACCTTGGCCAAGTTAAGGCCAGGCAACTGGGCCCATTGCCATTAATCCATGATTTTGGAAACAACACCATTAATCCATTGTCAATGAGCCAACACCCTTAATCCATTTAAATGGGCCAGGTTAGGTCTAGGCCAAGCTCATCCTACGTTGTTCTGGGCCTGCGACGAGCCAAAAGAGTCGAGTTTGATCCCAACTCAAAACGTCTATATTAGGTTCAAGCCAGAGAGAGAGAGAGAGAGAGAGAGAGAGAGAGAGAGAGAGAGAGAGAGAGAGAGAGAGAGAGAGAGAGAGAGAGAGAGAGAGAGAGAGAGAGAGAGAGAGAGAGAGAGAGAGAGAGAGAGAGAGATAGGGGAGCATGGGTTACAGCTCATGTTAGTGGATACTCTAAAATTGTCCTCGTAGACCATAATGGTTGGGTTTGGCTAGACTCAGGCCAAGCTGATGGGCTAACCTACACAATCCAAACCTAACCCGATTGAAAAAACAGGCCTAAATTTTAATTTTGAGACCATCCATCAAGCCTGATACTCCAACCCAAGTCTATCCTAAGGCGGACCAGGCCAGTAGGTCCAACAGGCCAGCCCAGCCCATTGACAGTCATACAAGTGAGTGGGATTGATTTGAGGTTTGGCTTAGTGGCTGTAAGACTTAAAAAACTAGGCTTTTATTGTCACTCTAAAAGCAGCCTATTCTTACAAATGGGGGATGAATATTTCCAACGAAAGCCTTTCATAACAAGTTCCTATGCTGGTATGCTAGGTGGGGCCCACCGTGATGTTTGTGAGAAATCTACTCCGTTCATCCGTTTTAAGAGCTTATTTTAGGCTATGTTACAAAAAATTAATAATAATAATAAGCAAATTCAAGAATCAAGTGGGCCATACGAGATGGAAAAGCAAATTCCTAGGCTCTACTTTGATATGGCCATTCCCACTGGGATAAAGTAAAATAAAAAAATTATTTGGCCTAATACGGAACTTTTGTGATGATACAAATGTTTCAATGGTGTTCACTGAATCAATCCCCGCTGATTCCTCTTGTGAGGCCCACTTGAGTCTTGGATCACCTCATTTTTGGTCACATATCCTTAAATGAACTTGAAAAATGGATGGACATGATGGATTTCTCGCAAAAGGCGCCAGCTACCATCCCAAGAACTACCTAGGAAAGGCTTTTGGCAGGAAATCCACATCACGAATGGGGTTGGTTTCCGGTTACCATTTTCAAAGAAGAGACATTTGATGACATGGCATGGTACGGTCATCCATACAGATTCACACTATCATTTTTCATGTCCTAATATTTATTATACAATCCTAACATTTGATTAATAGACACTTGTTCATTGAATTTGGATCATCCACTAATTTTCATTTAACATTTAATCATCCATTGAAGGTCCACCACACTTGTTCATTGAATTTGGATCATCCACTAATTTTCATTTAACATTTAATCATCCATTGAAGGTCCACCAATTGGAGCATTTGAATGATATCATCATTTCGAGTTTTGGGTCCCCATCCATCAGGAGTGGACTTATGAGCTAAGGAATAATGGTTCTGTGAAGGAGCATGGATGGTCATAATTAAAGGTGACAATGGGCCACCTAGCCTGCCCAAGCCGACTTTTCGCCCGGCTCTTAGCTCACATGCAAGAGTTAGTGCAAGGCATTTTCAGCCCCCGGATGCATTAAATAATATTTTACATTGGATTATAAGTGCTTGTAAAAGCCATCCTATGTTACTTGAAATAAGCAGCTCATATCTTAAGTAATTTATCTTGGCTTTTACTTATCAAATCGATAAGTATGTTGTTTACCAAACATACTTATAAGCTTCTTCTCTCTTCTAGCTTTATTTATTTTCTTTGTATCAATTTATGAAAAGTAAAAAGTTTTAAAAAAATGAAGTAAGTTTTTTTAAAAATGAACTATAGTGATTAAGTAACTTTAAATTTTAAAAATTACTTATAATTAATCATAAATCAAACTTACTTATCTTTACCGCAAGTTAAATAATAATAATAATAATAACTTATTTGGTGGTATCCAAATGTGCTTTAATTGATTACTTCTCTTATTTCTTTGATAGATATACCGACGGTTATAGCCACACTAATCCATCTATCCGACTCCAACAATTTCTGATAATCTCAAAAAAAAAAAAAAAAAAAAAAAAAAAAAACAAGAAAAATATGTTATACTAAAAACTGAAAAATATGGGTTGTTCATCAAGTGGGCCCTGCTATAAACATGTTTTGGCTCAAAACTAGGCTGGCCCGCTCATCAAGTGTGCCAACATGCATCTAAAAGAGGTGCTCTCCAGTGGTACAGGACAGGTGTGGAGTCCGCATGGTGTATATGTAAAATCCAGCCCATCCATCAGATGTATCAACTCATGTTAGCCCTAAGCCACAAATCAGATCGATCAAAAAGCTCTGGTGGGCCACAGCACAGGGAATAAGGGGGTGGATTAGGTGCGGCTGGGGCCCTCCTTAATGTATATATTATATATGCACGCCGTCCATCCATTTTTCCAGCTCATTTATGGCATGAACCCACAAAAAAAAGCAGATCCAATCTCAGGTGGACCTTACCACAGGAAACAATGGTGATTGACCATTAAAAACTTATTGTGGCTACAAAAGTTTTGGATCAAGCTGATATTTGTTTTTTCCCTTCATCTCTGTGACCCTAGGAAGTTTTAAATGGTGGGTATTCAATTATCACTGTTTCCAATGATATGGTCCACCTGAGATTTAGACCTGCTTTATTTTATGCTCATCCTTAAAATGATCTGGAAAAACGGATGGACGGAGTGGATAAACAGTACATACATCATGGTGGGCCCACGGTCAGGGCCGCACCTAATCCGCGAACAAGGTGGGAGGGAATGCCCCGTCTTGATTCTGACCGGGGCTCACCTGCATTACAGCACGGCCTAATTTTTGTCCTGACCACTCATCCAAGCCAGATGAAGGGTCTGGATGGCCTGGATTCCATATACACGACACGGTGTGTTCCCACGCAATTACGCAAATGAAAGGTGAGCATCCCCTCTCAGCTCGACCCCGTTCTCTTGCCCGAATACATCACGTGGGCCCCACTTCCGATACCGTCGAAGTGCACTCCCATCTAAAAATGGACAGCTAGAAAGTAACCATTGGTCGATCTCCATACACGTGTCGCTTACTAGACGATTAGTCGATCCTAAGTTTTCTCCCAGCTATGTTCATAGTGGGCCCCACCTGATGAATGAATCGGATGCTGCAAAAGTAGTCATCCCTGATACAATTGCTGATTAAGGTATTGTAGGGTCCCACAGAATGAACGGTTTTGATTGTGTTTTCAATTCCACGTGTGATGTCCATGGTTCAGCAATCCAGATGGTGATCAGATGGGACGCACTGTAGATGGACGACGCCTTGAAAATGTCCCAAATGTGAAGTTCCTAGCCCTTCATCTTAGACTATTGCTGTACTTTCTTTCTTATCCATCCATTTGCAGGCCACTTTCATTCTTACCATCTTCAGATGATTTTTGGTCCACCAAAGATCTATGGTGGGACCCATCTGATCTATGGTCTAGAATTTGGACGAATAGGCCGCCACAGGTGCGCTTGTGGGCCTGTCGATCGAGCCCATTTACTCGTGGGCCTACTTATGGGCCTCTCCCTAAAATTTCTGTTTACCGTCGAGATTGGGCTGGGGCCCAATTTCCAAGGTGGGTCATTGAAAGTTCATGAATGGGCCCGATCCTGAGTCAACTCAAAATCATCTTGGATCATTGTAAGGTGTGGGCAACCGCCATTGTCTCCAGATGGACCGGGTTTGCTAAACCATTGATTTCTGCCGGTCCCACAATGGTCTCTACAATACGCTTACTGGATGGGCCATAATACTTTGGCGATCAGGCCCAGTTTCATTTTATGGGCCCATCGATTTATCTATGTGGGCCCATATTCGTTTTCACCATTTTTTTATTTTTTGGGTACCTATTCTAAGTGCATCCAACACCTTAAAATGCATTGGGATGTTCGTGTAGTGGGCCTCGCTTCTTACGGGTTATAGCCGGAAATTTTAACGGTTGAGCTGGATGGTTTGTAGGTGGCTTGTAAATAGAGCTGAACACGAACCGAGTTAGCTCAGTTAGATCGCTCGGCTTAACTGAAAAAAGCTCGATTCGACTCCGTTTGAAACTGTGTTCGAGCTGAATTGAGCTGATTTTTTGAGCTTGAAAAAAAATATTCGAGCTGAGTTCGAGCTTGCTCGAGCTTGACTCAACTTGAATTGAACTTGAATCAAACCAGTTGGATGACTTGTTTATTTTGATATTGATGTTGCTCGGCAAGTGTTTGAAGAAATGACTCAATGAAGTGTCAGCTGATAGCAAGGAAGGTGTGGATATAAAACAAATACCCTTATATGTTAATTTTTACATTGCCTATTTGATGAAATACCTGTAAACTGATAATGTTATTTTACATTATGTGAGAAATTGAACATGCACTTCGTATATTTAAAAAAATGCCAAGAGGCTCAAACACGGCTTGAACGGCCCGAGCTGCTTAGTCAAGCTCGAGGACCAAGTCGAGCTGGGTCAGCTAGTTGTTGAGCCGAGTCGAGCCGACTCGGTTCAACTCGTGTACACCTCTACTTGCAAAGGGGAATGATCAAATGCCTTTAGGTGCATGGTAATTACTATATGTTCGCTGTATGGGGTCCACTCATGATGTTTTTATAGAATCCAGCCAGTGCATCTCTTGTGCCTTCGTATATTCACCGTACATCCGAAGAAGTTTCTAGATGCAAAACTCATACGAGACACAACATGGGGAGCAACGTACGATTACTCATAAAACGGGGATGATGGTAATGTACTCTATTTATGATAATTTATCATTATTGAGAAATCCAGTTGCAAAGGACATGCGTTGAAATGAATTAACATGTTAAAGATATTCAAAATAATTAGAGCTTTTTATACACGTGGACCAATGAGGATTAGGGTATCAGAAATTTTCTGTTGACCGATAACATAGGATCCGGAATCTTGATAAAATCACAACTTGGAGGATAACAGTTGGCCAAGTCATCCATGAGATCAACCTATCAATAACGCGTCAGGATTAAGTAAATAACAAATGTCATATTGATCGAAAACCTTTGGGAACCCAAAAGGATTCCAGTGGCGGACCTTCAATCCCTATGCTTTTCCAGTGTGGTTCACTTGATCCATGTGAGATTGAATGGAAAATACATACAACGGTGTAGGGCCATACAACTTTGGTCTCTTTTGAACTGTTTGTACAACTCAGAGCATGAGGAGTGTTGTTGGAAGAATCTGGAGCACCTTCCACTGTGCCTTGGACTTGCGCAGAGCGGTTAACAAAAGAGACCCTGACTCTATCACAGACCCTCCGATGCCAAAGTCAGGCTAGAGAAACTAGGTCTAAGTTACGTATAGTAGATGAGAGGTGCTAGATATTGTGTACCTGTAGTAACGGGTTTCTCTAGCATTTATACTGGAGAAGTGATGGGATCATGGCCGTCAATCTCGACATGATTTACTCAATCAAGCAGATGTCACGCGCGTAGAAATATTAGCCGTTATCTTTGGATCGTGTGCAAGATCATGCCTTAATGAGACATATCACTGGGCGTGATCTTCGGCTACGCCCATAAATGAGCCAGTCCTGCAACTTGGTTCTCCGAGCTCATGATTGGACTGCTCTCATCCAAACTTGGACTCAATCCGTCCGAGTCTACGATCAGATCCTACCAGTTGGAGCCCATAGTCGGAGCACAGGAGTCGGAGTCTGTTGGGTGTGCATGTTCTGGACTTAGTTCTCGGCCTCTGAGTCAAGGATGAGCTATGCTCGGCCGATCTGGGGTCGTAGTTCTTCGAATGAGAGTTCCGACCCAGAGTCGTGATTCCTCGGTGGAGAGCTCGACTTGGTTGACCCAGGGTCATGGTTCCTTGGAGAAGAGCTCGGCTCAACCGACCCAAGACAGTAGTTCAGAAGTCCGATCGGACTTGATGTAATATTCCCCTTCCGAGACCCCATTAATAGTTCATTTTGCCCAGGTCGATCTTTATTGACTCTGCTCGGATTTTTCCATAACAAAAGCCTCTTATTCTCTTGGTCCGAGCCCGGATTTAGATAGTAAATACCTGGGAAAATGAATTGTCGCTTTCACTCATGATGACGGGTCAGAGCAATTAAAGCGCAATCGTCGTGATGATTATGCCTTGAAGTACGTGCACAGTACGGCGGCCGCATCCTTTCGAACCTTGACCTCTGGGCGTGGGACGGGTGGCAACGGTTACGAGTCGTAATCAACGGGGCAGGGGAAGCGACACCACGTGTTCATAGGGAGGCGAGAAGCCGCCTACGCCATAAATGATATTTAATGTTGTTATGCCTCAAACTCGAAAATCGGGCTCATAGAATTTTTGATCGTCGAAGTCAGTGCTGACAGCCTCCGTAGTACCCCATTCTCGACTCCCGACACCTATATGCCAGATTCCAATCCTAGAATCTTATAACGATGATTTTTAACGTACATTTGTTTCATAAAAAGCATAACTGCAAGTTTACTCAAATCACAAAGGTAACATCATCATCACATATCCACTGATATAAACAGTTGAATACGGTGAAGGAAAATACATATATCAAAAATCAAAGCTCCAGAAGACGGCTGCATGCTCCAAGTTCAACACTGCTGCAACCTAACGCCACCTGCACGTATCTATCGTGCATAAGCTTATAGAAAGCTTAGAGGGCGGTATAAGTGTGTGCAATGCACGTGCCAAGTATATAGATATTAGAGTAAGCAGAAATACTGACAATCCATAAATCGTACAATATCAAAATAATGTAGAAACATACTGGCAAGTTCATAAATACCATCAACCTTCTCCAGGTTATGCGATGCAAAAACAAGGAAGCAATATAGATTACCTATGCAATGCGGAGACATAGTAAGCCAAATACCAAATAGCGAGTCCACAAATACCGTCAACCTTAATTAGGTTATCAATACAAAAGCACAGTAAACCAAATGTTATGTGCTGAGGATGCAATGTAATATACAATGCGAATGAAATGACCAAGCTGGAGTGTGAAGTCAGCACGATAGTACGTAGTATCGCAGGCTACGGGGTCCATCACAAGGAACTTATATCCAAACCAGTCTCATACCTAAATTTAGATAGTTAGACTAAATGTGGTAGACTCCTGATCTCAGGTTAGTCGCACGCCCCAACCGAAATCCTAGCCATTGCAAAGGTACACATAAGAAATAGTTGTGAACCACTAGCCCGAGTGGATAGTGAATGAACGAATGAATGAATATGAAACTCCTACTCAATAAGTCCATGTATCAGTACCGTGCATTTATAGGATAATCACCGGAGTCTATTACGCTTTATGCCAGTTTACCGTCGCTATCTGAGCACACAACTGGATAAGTGGAAGAGACATCACTATCCGCCTACCAATATCGGGTTTGGCTCATCGATAGCAGACCCATTCCTAAAGCTAGTCAAACTCAACCTAGATATTGCCCCCTTACTTAGGTGGATAAGGTCATACCCCCACACAACCGACCACGATACAGTAGGAGACACGGTATACTGGTATACGGCCCTCATGCGCTCATATATATATATATATATATATATATATATATATATATATATATATATATATATAATATATATATATATATATATATATATATATATATACTTGGTCTAACGTTGGGTGTCTCCTGGTCAAGGACATCTATGACGCCAGTATACTAAAACCAAACATTTTCGGTGTCCTATCTGACCATCCACAACATGCCTGTGGTGGCTACATCCCTAATGTCGCTAGGTAGTACAGTGGTTATATCACAAAAAGCAAGATGCATGACTCACACAGTCCAATTACGCATCAATCCTGCGCATACCGTGTGCTGACGTGGGGCAACTCTGTCTCTCAGTGAGTTCCATAAACAACCTGCCTTATGGCTATGCAATGGTCAATCACATCTTATAACAAACATGCAGGTGATGTGTATGGGCATGTATCATGATGTTATGCTGTCACATGCTCATAATCTGTATCGACAAAAGGCCTCGATAATCGACATATACAATCGGCCTCGAAATCAACCTCGACAATCGGCCTTGGTAATCAACCTCGACAATCGAAATTGACATCAATAATTGGCCTCAATAATCAGCCTTGATAATCGGAATCGGCCTCGACAATTGGAATCGGCCTCGATAATCGGAATTGATCTCGACAATCGAAATTAGCCTCGATAATCGAAATCGACCTCGATAATCAACCTCGACAATCGAAATCAGCCTCGATAATCTGCCTAAGGGAATGTCTGATGTTTTATTTAAACCAACCTGATTTAAATGATTTTAAACTCGCAAGTATACAAATCAGATGTAGATATGGTATGTATTACGAGATCGTTCCCACGAGGACTAGTTGTCACAATTCAAAATTTACGATTCTTCTTAACTAATCCAACAAATAGTTTAGCGAACTATTAAGTAAACTAACACAAATCTATAGAGAATAATCGAGAGCAATGAGTAAAATCCAATCAAGGAGAAGACTATGAATTTCAAATCCACCCCTAATTATCCTGACTCTTATTTCACTTGTTGATTCACCCTAATTCAGATTGATATAAAAATAAATAAATCACACTCTATATCCTTGGTCGGGCACACAGAATATATAATCCCTTAAAGCACACGGATCACATCTATCCATCCATGGTCAGGCATGGAGAGATGTAGATTCTTATTTCTTCCTCTATAAGAAACCTGTTCATGGTCAGACACAAGCACCTACAATAAGATCCCAAGCAACATCCATATCTAGACTTTGGTTAAGCTTATAGAATGGAGAAGTATGAAGTTTTCAGTTAAGCACACTAGAGAAAGAAACAAATCAATCAAATCCAGGTAAAATCAACACATAACAAGAGTCATTCAAATTAGGAGTTTCATCTCAACCCTAGCTAAGAAATTAGCAATCCATGAAATCAAATAAAAAAAAATATATAATATTTAAACAATAAAAACATCTCCCTTCTCTCTCTCTCTCTCTCTCTCTCTCTCTCTCTCTCTCTCCTCTCCCTGGCTCTCCCCCAAGCTCTCTCTAGCTGCTTCCAGATCTCGATCTCCTTCTTTTAGACGTCCCAGGCCCTTTTTATAGATGCTGGAGTCGGTGGAGAGGTGAAGTTGGTTTCGGAGCAACAGCCGCGTAATTCCTTTACGCAGATAAATTCAAAGCCTCCAAATATTGCTCTTCCTTGTATTTCATCCAAAATATCAACGTCCCTTAGGACATTTTTGAGTGAGATACACGATGGACGGACCAGATCTTCCATCCGATCAACATTCTGATCGTGCAACCACCTCAAAAGTCGATCAGTTTTCGGACCCAAAAATAGGAATCGCACGCTGTTTACGCTGGAGTGATGATGGGGCCCACTTCGATGTTGTTTTCATCAATCCAAGCCGTACATTAGATTCCTCTCGAAAAATCATTCAGGAAGGGATAGTTTTGGGTATCCATTGATGCGGTCCACAGAGTTTTCTGCAATACCGTCCAACCTGTGTTTGAACGGTTAAAAACCAATCTTCGCTGTCTTCTATAAATTTCGTCACGTAGGCATAGATTATGGATGCCCAAAGGAACGAATGGACGGTGTGGATTACCCTTTTGGATAATGGGTGGGGCCCACAACAGCAACCAACCCTTAGACAGCGTTAACGTTGTAACGGCAATTGCCGTTTTTAAGATTTGAAGAGGTGCTGACCGACTTTGGTTGTTTTGGTGCACGGTGAGTGTACGTGTGCTGTGCACACGCACTCACTTAAAGTGAGTCCCTCCTTGATGCTAATGATAAATCCACACCATTCATCTGGTTTCCCATCTAATTTAAGTGGTTGAAACCAAAATTGAAGCATATCCAGATTGCAGGTGGGCCTAGAATCAACGGTTTATTAGCTGATCTATTAGTTGGGGCACTTCCATAGTGATCCAAGGGCTGAAATTTGATATGTACGGTTTATTTATAGCCCCTGGTAAATGTATAAAGTTTCGAGCCAATCGGATGGCGGGAACCTTGTGATCATACATTCTGGACCAATTTCGAGCCATTTTAACGTGAACAGCTTGATTGTCTTGGATCCCTGGTGTGTGAATCCGTTGATCTTAGTCTTATAGAGTTCATCCCTTACTTTGATGACTTTGAAGCATCAAATTCATGCTTTTAATACTCTTTTTCAATCAATGTTCTTTATTACATCCTGCAACAAAAAACACGATTAAAATATTCTTGTAACACTCCGAATTTTTGCCAACCTGGAGTTAGACGTCCTTAGGCAATGGGTCAACCATAACACCTTGTTAAACTCTCAGAACTCAATTCCAAAGCCAAAGAAACCCTTTAAGACTAAATTCTTTAGAAATTTAACGTGAGTTAACTAGCGCTATAATAGATTTCCTGCGACATTAGCACCAACCACTTTAAATACGATCTGTAAGACCCAAAACCTATAGACTCGTTACCGCTATGTTACCCTAAAATCTAGGATCCAACTCTAAACCCAGTTGTGTCACCCCCCAAACTCAGAAACCGGGCTCACAAAATTTTCAATCGCCGAATCCGGCGCCGACAGCCTCCATAGAACCCCATTCTCGGCTCCCAGCGCCCATTCTCCAGGTTCCGATCCTGGGAAGCTACGAGGAGGATTTTCAACGTCAGTTTGATTCGCAATAAGCATAACCAAAGGCATAACCCACAAACAACAACCAAGAACTCCATTACATTTCCACTATGATAAAAAACTTTACAAGTACAATGAGCATAAAGGAAAATACAATGGTAAAGAACAAAAACTCCAAAATGATCTGCAAAGTGCTCCTGCCTCAGCGCTGCTGCGAGCCAACGTCACCTGCACGCAACGGTCGTGCATAAGCTTTTAGAAAACTTAGAGGGTGGTGAAAGTGTGTGCGCAAAGTAGTAAATGATCATGGAATATCAGAGTAATGCGGAATGTACTGATGGATCCATGAATACCGTTAGCCTACCAAGGCTATACGATGCAAAGCATGAATTATGTCGGCATACCAGGGCTATGCGATGCAATATGCAAGTCAAGCATATAATCCTCATACAAGTCCACATATCAATACAGCTAAATCTGGGATATCACCGGGGTCTAATACACTCTAAACCAGATCGCCGCCTCATCGCGTGCAATAAGGTAAGTGGAAGAGACCTCACTATCCGTCTACCAATATCGGGTTTGATTCCTCGATAGCGGACCCATTCCTTGAGCTGGTCAGACTCAGCCTAGCATTGCCCCCTACACTAGGGCGAGTAAGGCCGCACCCCCTTCCAACCAACCATGACACAGTGGAGAGCGCAACCATCTGGTATTCGGCACTCAACGCTCATCTACCCACTTAGTCTAGACGTTGGAGCAACTTCTTGGTACTATAAGGGTTTAGGGACTTTCACCCAGGGATATCTATAGCACCCCATGTAGAATAAAATTTTCAGTATCCAATCCTGTTAACCACAATGCGTTTGTGGAGGCTATGGCCCTAATGTCGTTGGGGCGTTCAGTAACCATATCACACAATGCGAAATACATGAATCACACTATCCAATCATGCAGCAATTTCTGCTCGTATCGTGCGCTCATGTAGGGCAACACCGCCTAATCGGGGTCCCATAAATAATCTGTCCGAAGGCATATGCTATGAGTAAACACTTCTCATATCAAGCATACATATAATGTGTATGATTATGAGTCATGAAACTATACTAAACATGTTATACAGTAATGCACTATCCTTACAACGCAAGTGGCCTAGACGGCCGACACACAACAAGTCCGGCCTATCAATGGGCCTAGGGAGAGTCGTAATGTGGACATCCAACCAACATTATACTCGCAATGTGGATGTCAAACCTACATTGCTCCCAAGGTGTAGCCTGTAGAGAATATCATTATGTAAACCAAGTTGGGATCACACATTGCAATGGACCTCAGGTACACCCCATTGGGCCTTAAATATATCAGATGGGCCATGTCATATGGGCCTTTTTCTCATCAAATGGGCCACATCAATGGGCCGCACCAATGGGCCTTATGTGCATTGCAATGGGTCAAAACTCGTGGGCCTTAGATTGCATCAAATGGGCCTAATCTCATGTGTCTTATATGTAACGAATGGGCCACACCAATTGGGCCCCATATGTACATCAAATGGGCCTTAACCCATAGGCCCTAGTACATCTCAATGGGCCTTAACCCATGGGCTCCTAAAACATCAAATGGGCCTAATCCCATGGACCTTACATATGTATCAAAGTGGGTCTCAACCATGGGCCGTGAATATGTCGAATGATCCCATGACATGGGCCTTACATCCACATCAAAGTGGGCCCCAATGAACTACCACAAGTTCATTAAGATGGTCCTCATAACATGCCAAGGTGGGGTCCACTTAGACTATGGATTTGACTCATTCTTTATGCCCATGCCATAAAATGGGCTTTACAAAAGGATGGATGGATTGGATGCAACCCATACATCATGGTGGGGGCCCACATGAAGGCCCACTATCATGTATATCATATATAATATAATACGTAACTATATATAGTATATAAACACAATATTATATATAATATGATATTATACACACACACACACACACACACACACACACACACATACACACATACAATATCCCACACGTGGGGGTAGGTCCCACCATCCGATCACACATGCCTCAAGGTGGGACCCACAAGTCCCTGGACAGTAAGAGACAGAGAGATTTGAGAGAGATATAGAGAGAGAGATAGAGAGAGAAAGGTAGAGAGAAAGATGTAGAGAGAGAAGGAGGGCACGTGACCCCTTGCTTTTCTTTCTTTTTCTTTTCTTTTTTTTTCTTATCTTGTCCTTTCACACTGACACAACAGAGGTGGGTCCTACGTAGGGCCCACCATACATATGTACATGGGAGAGGGTGGCAGCGAGCTCGCTGACGCTTAGCTCTCCACGAGGTCGAGCTGTGTGGGCCCCACCGTTGAGGTGGTCATACATCAGACCCGCCAGTCAGATGCACCGTTCCAGCGTGGGCCTAAGTCTCAAAAATCAAGTCAGACCGTGACTTGTGTGGGCCGCACCAGATACAACAGTTAAGAGGGCTACCCTCCATTGAAAAACATTCATAATCATTATTAGGCCCACCGAGATGGGGTCCACAAATCCAGCCCACCCATCATGAGTGTCCCACTCGAATGAAGGGTCGGATCAAGTTCCAGCCGCATCCAAAATGGGTGGGTCCCACGTACAGGCTACCCTCTAGGAGACCGTACAAGAACTCATGTGTTGAAACGAGGTATCTCCGCTCAGTCTTCCAGTTGAACTATGGATCTGGGTGTCCAACGAGGCCCACACGAGGTGGGTCCCACCGTCTAACGACGGTGGACACCAGACGTGATGGTGTGGCCCACCAAAATGGTTGGACGGCGTGGATGGGGTCCCATGGGCCCCACCGTGTTCACGCTTCATAGTCAGCCACCCCACTGGGGAAACCAAGACCTTAGTGTTAAGACGAGGTATCTTTCAGTCCATCTGCCACTTGGGCTATGGACCTGGTCTCAGGGAGGGCTCCGCATGAACGTGGGCCCCACCGTCCAGAGACGGTGGACGGTTTAGATAAGACCAAACACCATGGTGTGTGGTCCATCTGGATGGATGGAGGGAGTGGGTCAATCCACACCCATGTCAGTACTCACTCCATGTCAGTATACACTCCATGTTAGTACACCCATGTCAGTGCACACCCCCCCCCCCCCCCCCCTCCATCCGGGTGGGCCATTATTTGGATGGTCCATACCAAAAATAAAGAAATCAAGGTGGCCCACTGTATGGATGATATGGATGAGATACATACATCAAGTGGGCCACAAGCCATCACACACAAGGGAAAAGGAAGAGAGAGAAATATCGGTGTGGATGGAGGTGATGGAGGGGCCCCGCCACTATGGGCCCCTCTTTGATACAAAATGTACATCAAGGTGGGTCCCACTACATGTGGCCCTTAAATCAAACAAATAAATGAAAACAAAATTCTAAAAATCACCCACCGCTTGATCTTCTTGCTCCTATGGGTTCCTTAGCACCTTAGTTTTGATTTCAATGGAGGAGATGAGGAATGGAGGGTTGAGATGGGAGATGATGGGGTAGGAAAGTGGGCCACACACAAATTCTCTTGGAGAGGTTTGGGAGAAGCTCATACGTATGGATTTTTCTTGCTTGGATTTGATTTTGAAAATGAGAGAGAGAGTTGTAAAGGGAGAGAGAGAGAGAGAGAGAGAGAGAGATGGGTGATGGATGTGGTGAGTGATGGGTGTGTAAGAATTTCTTGACTTTAGTGGCCATTTGTGTAAGAAAGGCATGGGAAGTGTAAGAACTTTTTGACTTTGAGGGCTTTTGGTGTAAGAAAGGTATGGGCTTTGTAAGAGATTCTTGACTTTTGTGGTTGCTTGGGAATGGGTGAAAGGTGATGTGTACTTGACATGTACTTGACATGTGATGTGATGAGATTGATTAATTGATGGGATTGATTTAACAAGTGGTAAAGATTCTCTTAGGTTTTGCAACACGTGGCATTTTTCTCGTACCAAACGTCGGCCCACATCTCCTGACCAAGGTATCGCCTCAGCGCGCGAGTCGCGGCATCGAAACCGCAGCGACGGCGCGGTCTCTATGGTAAAGGTCTTGGGTTGAGTCGATACGGGTTGACAGCATACGAATCAGAGTCGTACGCAAATATCGATTAAGGGTCGAAGGTTGCCAGAGTTCGACCGGTAAAACCGCGGAAGTCTACGAAACGGTACGGACTAAGATACGGGTCTTACAGCTCCCCCCTCTTAATAAAAATTTTATCCTCAAAATTTATACAATTATCGTAAATCGGTATAACTCGCGAGGAATAAGAAACATAACATCATCATATAATATCAGAGGTAGCATACAAAATACAACATATGATCAATCATCAAAGAGATGAGGATAACGCTCTCGAATCTCAGCCTCGCGCTCCCAAGAAGCCTCCTCTACAGAATGGTGACCCCACTGAACCTTCACAAATGGAATGACCTTGGTTTTGAGGACCTGCTCCTTTCGATCAAGGATACGGACTGGCTGCTTGATGTAAGAAGCGTCCTCATGAACCTCCAGCGGCTACCAATCAATAACAGGAACAATGTCTGACCCACACTTCTTCAACATAGAGACATGGAAGATGTTGTGGACGTCAGACAACTGAGATGGCAAAGCAAGCTGATAGGTCACGGCGCCAACGCGCCCAATGATCTCAAAAGGTCCTATGAATCTCGGGGTAAGCTTCCCCTTCGCTCCAAATCGAACTACGCCCTTCATGGGTGAGACCTTGAGATACACATAGTCCCCTACGTCAAACTCCAAGGGATGACGCCGACGATCAGCAAAACTCTTCTGTCTGCTCTGAGCTGTGCGCATCCTCTGCCTGATGATGTCAATAGCCTCCGACGTCTCCTGCACAAGCTCGGGACGTAGGAGACGACGCTCTCCAACATCGGTCCAGCAACTCGGTGATCTGCATAGTCTGCCATATAGTACCTCAAAAGGTATCACCTCGACCCACATCTTCTAATCAGGGTATCGCCTCGGCGCGCGAGTCGCGGCATTGGAACCGCAGCAACGGCGCGGTCTCTATGGTAAAGGTCTTGGGTTGAGTCGATACGGGTTAACGACATACGAATTAGAGTCGTGCACAAATATCGGTTAAGGGTCGAAGATTACTGGAGTTTGACCTGTAAGACCGCGGAAGTCTACGGAATGGTACGGACTAAGATACGGGTCTTACAAGTTACTCCCAGGAATGCTTTGTAACTTCGTATTAGATTTAGACCGCACGTCAAAAGTCTGATATCCATGATCTTAGACCATTATGACCGTTTACTTGGACTTGACTACCATTTCAAAAATCAAGGCCAAACGATGTCCTGGGACTGTTTTCTTGAGTATGGAGTGAAGAGAGTGAGAAAATAAAGATTTTTAGAAAATTAAATACATTTTTAAGTAATGTGGAACGGTTCACTTGCGCGTTATTTTTAAGCATTCTGACCATTAGATTTCGACCCAAATTCACCCTCGGATCAGGATAGGTGACCCTTACATGTCATATTACTTGTAGCTCTGATCGAGTTCCATGACCGTTGAACTGAAACTGGTCCGCCACGGTCGATCTAGAAACCGGACCAGACTGAAAACTTAGCTTTACCTATATCCAATATTAGAGAGCTTAAGTCCGACCGCATTTAGTAACAGGACCTCTAGAAGTGCTCCGTTGGATCGGAACAGATCCGATTTGGTTATAACTTAAGTATACCTTAGTTCTAAGTCTATTTTCATCGTGTTTAGACTTATAAAAAGGCTTAAAACCTCCATTTCCAAATTTCATACGAATTTCCTAAACCCTAGTTTTCTAAAAGAGAGAAAAGAGAGAGAAAGTGTGGGAGAACCTGTCAAATCTCTGTAGGATTCTTCCCAGATCATCTAGACATTGAACTTGCGTATCTGAATCGTTCTTCCGGTGATTTTGATTCCATTCATGGGTAAGTTAAGCTAACCCTAACTTGTTTTGAAGCTTAGGCTAGCTGTAGTAAAGTTCTAGCTAACCTGTTTCATGTCATCGGTAGCATATCCGCCGTTGACGAAGACGTATCGTTTGAATCATATCGAATACGCGTTTTCTGGTTTAAGGTGCGGACTATATACGTTTAGGTTATGGTTTTCAAGACTTTCAATGTTAGATAATGATTTATTCTTGCTTAAGATGTTATTTCATATGTATAAAGTGTTTTCCGTTTCATTTTTCAGTTATACGTTAACTATGTTGAATATACTGTATTCCTCATATTTATAGAAAATAACGTATACATATGAAATTCAGTTTTGTGCTTGCCATGATAAATTGTTGTCCATGTATGCTAGATGCATGTTCATCATCTTCTGGGTGAACGGATTTGCCTAATACATGTTTTATCAACATACGTTATGTATCTTAAATTGTGTAGTCTAAGTGTTTGTGAAAATGACTGAATGAGTATGGAATTCGCTTTCGTGCTCGCCATGACTAACCGTCATGGATATATGATTGTTGTATAGGTGATAACTCTTTGACGAAAGGATTTGCCCTAATACGTATGCTAATGGATACATAATATATATGATGTAATGTGTACACTAAATGTATGTAAAAGTGTCTGAATGAGTTAGGAATTAGTAAGATGTACCTGTATACGGGTTGAGATATGATTCTCAACTACATCAATGATGTGTATGATTTCCTCCATGACTTGTGTAACCTAGATTATTCATGTTAACTATGTGTATGATTTCCTCCATGTACTGTATTTACGTTCAAATCATATTTCATGATTGTTCATATGAATGTAGGATATGAATCATATGCCTGTTATTGAGCTTGTACATGATTGGGGCTATACTACAGTCCAGGTAATCGGTAACGTACTCCAAATGGTGGTTGAGGTTGTTTTCACCACGCAGGATAAGTTTAACGAATCTGAGTCGTGCTTGGGATGTTCAATAGTAGTTAGGCCACACGGAGTGCTTATGCATTCTATGTCGTTCAACTCAACGTACGCTTGGCCTAGTTGAGCTTATCAACTAACCCGATTGACGGATGTTTGTTCATCATGTTTGGTCACCACTGTTTGAATCTAAGGCACTGAGCTTACCAGTGAAACTTTCATTAACCGTGGTACCGTGATCCCCTAAGACTCATGAGCTGGGCATGGTGGTATGAGACATCGTGGTCTTGCTGTCGGCCTATGCTGGGGCCATAAACCTCCCCGTAGTGACCAGTGAGCACCCTACTCTGAGCAGATTATGGTGGTATGGGACACTATATTCTTGCTGTCGGCTTACACTGATTGGTGACGAGCCCTCTGTAGTGACCTTGAGTTTTCCTGACACTGCATAGGGGCGACGAGTCTTGTTGCAGTCTTGAGGATATAAGTAGGCCTGTATTGATAAGGTGATGGAGGAGTGGTGTAACGATTGCGCGCAACAGCCCTGACAGCCCTTGTAGCGATCTAGAACTGTAACAACGTATGAGATTCCCTAGGACTGACGACTTTAGAATGGATCAACATTGGGAAATGATACAAGGGAGGTGTCTTAGCTTCCTAATCCTGCTGTATGAAAAGGACTAATAAGAACTTGGTAAGCATGCTCATATCATCGCATTACATGTGCTAACAGGGTTGGTGATAGAGCACTAAGGAAGTGATTCATGCCGCGATCGTTAGATGATGTCGCAGAGGGGATTTTGGTGAGGGCATGCATCATTTTTCATATTATCCTTGCATTAACAAGAGTATCTAGGACCTGTTTGATTGTACTGCCTTATCATTACTGCTTGATTGAATTGATAACATGTTAGCCTTTGTTGTATAGTTCCACTGAGTTGATCACTCACTCCCACATTACGGGACGGTGTTTGCAATGCCAACCAGTCACTTTCTTAGTTTCAGATGACGGCGTTGCTTACGAAGCAAAGCCGGACTTTATGAAGATGAGGAGGATTTCTCCTATATGCAGGTTCTAATCGATGGGTTTACAGGGTTACTGATTAAATGCCAATACACTTGGTATTTTATATTTTATTTAAACACCCATGTATATTCTTTTCTTTCCATTATTGGAGTATACATGTATTTGGTTAACCTGGTAACATGTCCACACTCTGAAGACTTACAATCAATTATATATTTTATATATTTATCATAGTCTTCCGCTTGCAAAATTTAACTGTCTCTGGAGTATGATATGTTATTTTGACTTAATCCACTTCATGTTTTATGCACTACTACAGCCGACATTCATCCATCTTTGAAAATGTTGCATAAGTGATGTTCCGGAACTTAGGAGTGGAGTTTATGCTCGACCCCCGATTTTCAGGATGTTACAATTCCATTAAGCATTATCATGTACGTAAAATTAGGTAATAATCGAGGTCTAATATGCAATATTCGACCCTCATCAATGTCACAATGTTGACATATAACCATCATCGTCCATCAATGTAGAAATTTAACCACCATTGCTCCCAAGGAGTGGCCCTCATAGAGCTAAATGTATAGTAGGCCCATGGCCTCACACAAGGGCTTAATATACATCACATTGGGTCATATCACATGGGCCTCAAATACATCACTATGGGCCGCATCACATGGGCCGCATCACATGGGCCTAATACACATCACATAGGCCGCTCATATGTTACAAAGTGCCTCATTCCATGGGCCATAAATACATCACAATGGGCCCTATCCCATGGGCCTTAAATATATCATAATGGGCCTCATCATACAGACTAATATACATGATAATGGACCTCTCGCACTGGCCAATATACATCACAATGGGCCTCATATTCATCAAGTGGACCGCACCAACGGGCCGCACTAATGGGTCTCATATACATTAAGTGGGCCACATCACATGGGCCGCACCGACGAGCCACACTAATGGACCAATATAGATCCAATGGACCGCATCATCGGGTTACACCAACGGGCCTCATATACATCAAGTGGGCCGCACCAATGGGCCATACTAATGGGTCTCATATACATTAAGTGGGTCGCATCACATGGGAGTGCAGTTTGGATATAACTCGTACATCATACGGAAGGTACAGAGCTTGCTGACGTGATATAGCAATTATTTAGCTGGCCACAGAAGGACGGTCTAAATATAACTCAATCTGGTGATTAGGCCCACAGAAATTGCAGACGTCAATACAGCAATTGTTGCTGCTTGTGAGGTCCACATATAGACAATGTTTGAAAAAACACTTACATCGTTGTTGGCCCAGACAGCACCGTCTGGATGGACAGTGCGTGCATAGAATATATACATCAAGATAGACCCCACCAACCACCATCTTGCAATGGACGGTGTAGATACAAAACCCATACATTGTGGTGGGTGTCCTCGTGGCATCATGGTGCATCCCACAGCACCATCCAAGGGACAGACGGTGTGGATACTAAACACATACATCTAGGTGGGCCCCACCCTCACATGTTCAGAACACGGACGAACAGTGAGATATAACACGTACATCATGATCAGCCTCTTGCTGACGTTAATCCAGCATAGTTGTTGGCCGTCTATCATATGGATGACCCAAATGCATAATACATATATTAAGGTGGGTACACCATGTGGCCAACCCACTATATATATATATATATATATATATATATATATATATATATATATATATATATATAGCACCATCTAGCTCCAGCGTTCAGGTGCGCTGGATGGACGGCCTCGATTGCTGGATACCTACATACATTATGTGGGCCCCTGTATGCACAATGTGCATTTAACACATATCACGGTGGGTTTCCGTGGACGGTGTGGGCCCCACACACACATTAAGGTGGCTCCACATCTAAGTAATGGACGGTGGATGGCTGGATGAAAAACATACATCAGGTGGGCCCACACGGCTTGTACGGTGTGGATCAAGTGGGCCACACCCATCACAAGAGAGAGAGAGAGACGACTTAGCAGAGGGACCCTGCCACTATGGGCCCCTCTTCGCTAGAACATATACATTAAAATGGGTCTCATCGGATATGAGCCTTAAATAAAAAATCAAGATCTAGCACTATAATCACCCACCTTGGACTTCTCCTTCTACTAATGCGATCTAGAGCTCCAAGGGGTGAATTTCAACGGTTGAGATGGACATTTGATGGTAGGAAGGTGGGCCATACTAGCTTTCTCCTCTCCCTTGGATGGTTCCACCATTGTTGCTTAGGAGATTGAGTGAGAAATGAGAGACAGAGGATTGTAAGGAGACAGAGATGGGTGATGGAGTGATGGGTGAGTGAGTAATCAGTGTACTTGATGGGTGGAGAGAGAGAGAGTTGACTTAGGGGTTACTTGTTGGGATTGATTTGAAAGTTTCTCTTAGGTTTTACAAATGCACGGCATTTTAGTGGGCCCACATCTCCTGGCCATGGTATCGCAACGGCGCGGTCACTAGGGTACAAGTTTCGGGTCGAACCGGCTCTGGAATACGGATACAACTCAGGATCGGTGTAACTATTATCTACATGTTGCGGGTCACCGAAATTTGAACGGGAGAACCGTGGAAGCCTACGGAATGGTACGAGCTAGGATACAGGCCTGACAAATGCTGACGGGGCTCGGGCTTGGGAACGTGGGTTTAAGTGTATCATTTCCTTTCACATGCCCCTTACACTCGGTATCGAGCCACCTCCGCTTTAGAGACAACTATCTATAATGATGGCGCTGGGCGGTAGGGGATTATATAAACCCTTCGACCCTCTCATTTGAATCCTCCTTCCCTTGCGCTCTCATTTTTTCTGCTATTCATTATCTCTACTTTTCTCAAATTACCTTCTGTCGGGAAAGCATTTTTCCCCTAGGATAAAGGGATTCTGTCAGTTGGAGAAGGGGTCTCGCATGGAGGAAGTCGCTGGAGTAGAGAGAGTTTCTGCCAAAGTAAATTGCCTACAACGCAGTGATTCCTCCATCGTTTTACCTTTTTATTTCGTTATGTCAAGTAATTCCAACAAAATCCACAAGATTAGAGGAGTGGGAATGGACTCCGAGCCAGAGATTATCGACTCGGGACTCGAAGACTTCGAAGGCCCCTTGGAGGCTATACCGCCACACCCACCAACCAAGAAGACTGCGAGTCCGAGGGCCAAGAGCCGAAGTGTAAAATCAAAGAGGGCACTTCGAGACTCGGCGGGAAGGTCTAAGGCTAGCCCTTCAGGGGGTAAATCTCAAGCAACAGTTCCTGGGGGCTCGGATCTGATCGAGTCTCAGATGGCCCAAATTCGTGCCGACTATCAGATACCATTAAGTGGGCCGCATCACATGGGCCACATCGACGAGCCACACTAATGGGCCAATATAGATCAAATGGAGCACATCATCGGGCCGCAACAATGGGCCTCATATACATCAAGTGGGCCATACCAACGGGCCGCACTAATGGGCCTCATATACATTAAGTGGGACGCATCACATGGGAGTGTAGTTTGGATATAACTCGTACATCATACGGAACATATAGAGCTTGCTGACATGATATAGCAACTATTTAGCTGGCCACAGAAGGACGGTTTAGATATAACTCAACCTGACTATCAGGCCCATAGAAATTACAGACGTCAATACAGCAGTTGTTGCTTCTCGTGGGCTCCACATATAGACAGTGTTTGAAAAAACACTTACATCATGGTTGGCCCAGACAGCACCGTCCGGATGGACAGTGCGTGCATAGAATACATACATCAAGATGGACCCCACCAACCACCGTCCTGCAATGGACAGTGTAGATACAAAACCCATACATTGTGGTGGGTGTCCTCATGGCATCATGGTGCATCCCACAGCACCATCTAAGGGACGGACGGTGTGGATACTAAACACATACATCTAGGTGGGCCCCACCCCCACATGTCCAGAATACAAATGAACAGTG
Organism: Magnolia kwangsiensis; assembly: GCA_037074715.1. NCBI lineage: Eukaryota > Viridiplantae > Streptophyta > Magnoliopsida > Magnoliales > Magnoliaceae > Magnolia > Magnolia kwangsiensis. The sequence continues at coordinate 87,724,852 of CM073586.1, forward strand.
AGATATAACACGTACATCATGATCAGCCTCTTGCTGACGTTAATGCAGCAAAGTTGCTGATGGACGGCCCAGATGCATAATACATATATTAAGGTGGGTCCACACGTATGGCCCACCCACTATATATATAGAGAGCACCATCTAGCTCCAGCGTTTAGGTACGCTGGATGGACGGCCTGGATTGTTGGATACCTACGTACATCACGTGGGCCCCTGGATGCACAATGTGCATTTAACACATATCACGGTGGGTTTTCGTGGACGGTGTGGGCCCCACACACACATTAAGGTGGCCCCACGTCTAAGTAATGGATGGTGGATGGCATGGATGAAAAGCATACATCAGGTGGGCTCACAGGGCTTGTACGGCGCGGATCAAGTGTGCCACACCCATCACAACAGAGAGAGAGAGGGAGACAACGTAGCGGAGGGACCCTGCCACTATGAGCCCCTCTTCGCTAGAACATATACATCAAAATGGGTCTCATCGGATATGGGCCTTAAATAAAAAATTAAGATCTAGCACTATAATCACCCACCTTGGACTTATCCTTCTACTGATGTGATCTAGAGCTCCAAGGGGTGAATTTCAACGGTTGAGATGGACTTTTGATGGTAGGAAGGTGAGTCATACTAGCTTTCTCCTCTCCCTTGGACGGTTCCACCATTGTTTCTTAGGAGATTGAGTGAGAAATGAGAGAGAGAGAGGGTTATAAGGAGAGAGGAATGGGTGATGGAGTGACGGGGAGTGATGGGTGAGTGAGTAATGGGTGTGCTTGATGGGTGGAGAGAGAGTTGACTTTAGGGGTTACTTGTACTTGATTGATGGGATTGATTTGAAAGTTTCTCTTGGATTTTACAAATGCACGGCGTTTTAGCGGGCCCACATCTCCTGGCCACGGTATCGCATCGATGCGCGAGACACAGCATCGAAACCACGGCAACGGGGCGGTCGCTAGGATACAAGTTTCGGATTGAACCAACTCTAGAATATGGGATATAACTCAGGATCAGTGTAACTACTATCTACGTGTTGCGGGTCATCGAAATTCGAACGGGAGGATCGTGGAAGCCTATGGAACGGTACGAGCTAGGATACGGGCCTGACAAATGCCGACGGGGCTTGGGGCTGGGAACATGGGTTTAAGTGTATCGTTTCCTTCCACATGCCCCTTACACTCGGTATCGAGCCACCTCCGCTTCGGAGACAACTGTCTATAATGATGGCGTTGGGTGATAGGGGACTATATAAACCCTTCGACCCTCTCATTTGAATCCTCCTTCCCTTGCGCTCTCGTTTTTCCTGCTTTCCATTCTCTCTACTTTTCTTAAATTGTCTTCTGCCGGGAAAGCGTTTTCCCCCTCGGATAAAGGGATTCTGTCAATTGGAGAAGGGGTCTTTCTTGGAAGAAGTCGTTGGAATAGAGAGAGTTTTTGCCAGAGTAAATCGCCTACAACGTAGTGAGTCCTCCACCGTTTTGCCTTTTTATTTCACTATGTCAAGTAATTCTAACGAAATCCACGAGATTAGAGGAGCAGGAATGGACTCCGAGCCAGAGACTACCGACTCGAGACTCGGAGACTTTGAAGGCCCCTTGGAAGCTATACCGCTACACCCACCGACCAAGAAGACTGCGAGTCTGAGAGCCAAGAGCCGAAGTGCAAAACCGAAGAGGGCGCTTCGAGACTCAGCGAGAAGGTCTAAGGCTGGCCCTTCAGGGGGTAGATTTCAAGCAGCAGTTCCTGGGGGCTTGGTTCTAATCGAGTCTCAGATGGCCCAGATTTGTGTCGACTATTAGATTTCATTAAGTCAGCCGCATCACATGGGTGCACCGACGAGCCGCACAATTGGGCCAATATAGATCAAATGGACGCATCATCAGGCGGCACCAACGGGCCTCATATACATCAAGTGGGCCACACTAATGGGCCTCATATACATTAAGTGGGCCGCATCACATGGGAGTGTAGTTTGGATATAATTCGTACCTCATACAGAACGTACAGAGCTTGTTGACGTGATATAGTAGTTATTTAGCTGGCCACAGAAGGACGGTCTAGATATAACTCAACCTAATAATTAGGCCCACAGAAATTGCAGACGTCAATACAACAACTATTGCTACTCGTGGGGTCCACATATAGATGGTGTTTGAAAAAACACTTACATTGCGGTTGGCACAGACAACACCGTCCGGATGGACGGTGCGTACACAGAATATATACATCAAGATGGACCCCACCAACCACCGTCCTGCAATGGACGGTGTAAATACAAAACCCATACATTGTGGTGGGTGTCCTCGTGGCATCATGGTGCATCCCACAGCACCATCCAAGGGATGGACGGTGTGGATACTAAACACTTACATCTAGGTGGGCCCCACCCCCACACGTCCAGAACACGGACGAACAGTGAGATATAACATGTACATCATAATCAGCCTCTTACTGACGTTAATCCAGCATAGTTGTTGGCCGTCCATCATATGGACGGCCTGGATGCATAATACATATATTAAGGTGGGTCCACACCTGTGGCCCACCCACTATATATATATAGCACCATCTAACTCTAGCATTCAGGTGCGCTGGATGGACGGCCTGGATTGTTGGATACCTACATACATCATGTGGGCCCTTGGATGCACAATGTGCATTTAACACATCACGGTGGGTTTCCGTGGACAGTGTGGGCCCCTCACACACATTAAGGTGGCCCCACATCCAAGCAATGGACGGTGGCTAGCATGGATGAAAAGCATACATCAGGTGGGCCCACACGGCTTGTACGGCGTGGATCAAGTGGACCACACCCATCATAAGAGAGAGAGAGAGAAAACGTAGCGGAAGGACCCCGCCACTATGGGTTCCTCTTTGCTAGAACATATACATCAAAATGGGTCTCATCAGATATGGGCCTTAAATAAAAAATCAAGATCTAGCACTATAATCACCCACCTTGGACTTCTCCTTCTACCGATACGATCTAGAGCTCCAAGGGGTGAATTTCAACGGTTGAGATGGACTTTGGATGGTAGGAAGGTGGGTCATACTGGCTTTCTCCTCTCCCTTAGACGGTTCCACCATTGTTGCTTAGGAGATTGAGTGAGAAATGAGAGAGAGAGGGTTGTAAGGAGAGAGGGATGGGTGATGGAGTGATGAGGAGTGATGAGTGAGTGAGTAATGGGTGTACTTGATGTGTGGAGAGTGAGAGAGAGAAAGTTGACTTTAGGGGTTACTTGTGCTTGATTGAGAGAATTGATTTGAAAGTTTCTCTTAGGTTTTGCAAATGCACGGCGTTTTAGCGGGCCCACATCTCCTGGTCAGGGTATCACATCAGCGCGCAAGACGCGACATCGAAACCACGGCAACGGCACGGTCGCTAGGGTACAAGTTTTGGGTCGAGCTGACTCTGAAATACGGGATACAATTCAGAATCACGTGCAACTACTATCTACGTGTTTCGGGTCATCGGAATTCGAACGGAGGACCGTGGAAGCTTACGGAATGGTATGAGCTAGGATACGGACCTGACAAATGCCGACGAGGCTCGGGCCTGGGAACGTGGGTTTAAGTGTATCGTTTCCTTCTACATGCCCCTTACACTCGGTATCGAGCCACTTTCGCTTTGGAGACAACTGTCTATAATGATGGTGCTGGGCGGTAGGGGACTATATAAACCCTTCGACCCTCTCATTTGAATCCTACTTCCCTTGTGCTCTCGTTTTTCCTGTTTTCCATTCTCTCTACTTTTCTCAAATTGCCTTTTGTTGGGAAAACGTTTTTTTCCTCGGATAAAGGGATTCTATTAGTTGGAGAAGGGGTCTCGCTTGGAGGAAGTCGCTGGAGTAGAGATAGTTTCTGCCAAAGTAAATTGCCTACAACGCCGTGAGTCCTCCACCATTTTACCTTTTTATTTCGTTATGTCAAGTAATTCTGACGAAATCCACGAGATCAGAGGAGCGGGAATGGACTTCGAGCCAGAGACTACCGACTCGGGACTCGGAGACTTCGAAGGCCCCTTGGAGGCTATACCGCTACTCCCACCAACCAAGAAGACTGTGAGTCGGAGGGCCAAGAGCCGAAGTGCAAAACCGAAGAGGCTACTTCGAGACTCAACGGGAAGGTCTAAGGCTGGCCCTTCAGGGGGCAGATCTCAAGCAGCAGTTCCTGGGGGATCGGTTCTGATCAGGTCTCAGATGGCCCAGATTCGTGCCGACTATCAGATTCCAGACTCGATGCATATCCGAGATCCCTCTCCTATGGATCAACCGGGTGATCTCACCGATGAGGGATTACAATATTCACTAGTGCCCTTTAATGCGGACTTCAATTCCCCATCCATCTGTTTGTGCGTCTAGTAACCACACAGCTGAAGCTGGCCCCAAACGCTTGGCGGATGTTAGTCTCTACCTTCATCCTCTGACATCGGGTGAAGAATCAACATCTGACGTTGTACGAGTTCTTGTACTTGTATATGGCCAAGTATGACATGTCCAACCCTGCCTAGTATTACTTCTCTGCTATACCCTAATGAATCCCAGGTTTGATAACCTGACTCCCCTCTTCCAACAAAGATTAGAAAGGTAAGTGTTTTTGGGCCTTCGGGTAAAGGGAAGCCCCTGCCTCGGAGCTCGAAAAATTGCGGGTCCGAGACCCCACTAAATTCTCCAACCCCAGTTGAGCACCTTTTATTTTGTATCACATTCTTTACATCTGACTCGTTTTTTTGTATTCTAACTTGTCTTTCACCTCTGCTTGTAGTCCAACCAAAAGGGCTCCCCGACCTCACTCTTTTCCACCAGGCCCAGGTAACTAGAGCTCGGGTGTAGAGTGAGGATCAACGCAGCTGGTATGATCTCATCAGCAGGGATAACCTCATGTCATCGAGCTTTTACTGATTTTTACCTCATCCCCTTGCTTTAGGTAAGCACTATTATTCTTTGCTTGAGAATTTCCTTGTAGTTATACTTGAGCTGACCTTTTTTTTGTAGGAATGATGAAAGCATTTGCCTCTAAGTGGAAGAGGTTGGCCGTAGCATGCCCTCCCATGAGCGTGATCCTGGCTACCGAGTCGAGGACGAAGGTGATGGCCAAGAAGAAAAAGAATCCTGCCAAAGAGCTTGCCCCAGTCAGTGTTGAGCCTACACTAGCTTCGGCTCCAGCCCCCGAGGCACAACCCCACGAAGCACCCACCAAAGCCGAGCCCGTGACCATTCCGACTCCAACCTCCGAGAGGCAGCCCTCCAGGGCTCCACTCGCAGCTCCTACCTGTCCTCCTAGGATCGGGAGAGAGGTTATCGGAGAGACTCCTAACATCGAATTCTCTCATCATGGGGGGGCCTCCTGGGTCCCTACTCGCTCTATCGTCTGCCTTACCGCCGCTGAGGTCGATTTTCTGGCCGGTAAGACTGACGCTCTAGTCGGGTACACGGCCATGCCCGAAGTTAGGCTCAAGCCTCCAAGGCCAGTGAAGTGGTGAGAGCAGATGAGCCTGCTCCTTCAAAGAAATCTCCTCCCGGTTATCACATGTCACTGCTGAACGAATGGGTGGCCAAATACGTGCCTGAGTCGTCCATTACCAACATCCTCTCCCGCCCCTATGACTCATTCGTAAATCCGCAACAGGTTGAGGGAGATAGTCAAGCTTGAGGCGGACATGGCTGAGCGCGAGAAGCTTTTAGAGGCTATGGTCAGCGAATGGGAGGGGCTGAAGAGGCTGGTGGATGAGGGTCGGTCGAGGGAGCTAATGCTCCAAGGTGAGTTCAATCAACTCCAAGCTTTCTTGGATGTAGTCGAGCCTGAGCTCACGCGTCTACAGAGCGTTGTTGAGCGCATAGAGGCTTTCCTTGAGTGTGCAGAGGCAGACAATGAGCGGCTCTCGACCGAGCTCGAGAGGTCGAAGCGTGAAGCTGCCGAGGGGCTAACCCAGTAAAGGGTTGTCCTTGAGGCATTGGCTGATGCAGAACTGGACAAGCAGCGGGCGGAGCTCAAGGCTTTGGCGGCCTCGCAGGCTGTTACAGCAGTGAAGAAGTACAAGGAATCTTCGGAGAGATCCAAAGAGTTAGATAAATTTTATCTCTTCGCCCACAACACTAGATACAACGCCTGCCTTTCCGAAGTCCGAGAGCTCCATCCCGACATTAACCTCGATTCTCTGGGTGTGGATGAAGCTGAGGATGCCAGAGCAGCTCCGACCAACACGTAGAAGGCCGGAGACGCCCCAGCCACCACCGAGAAGGCCACCAACGCTCAACCCCCTAGCTTAGCAGTCAGCCCCTCTTCTCGGAGGGAATGAAACATTTTTACTTCTCTCTTTTTTTATAATGGATATTTGAATGATCTTTAACTTTTAACCTTATGATGATTATTTTTATTGATCTTTTGAGATTGATTATTTTTGTAAAGTTTGTAGAATGATGAGCTGACCTCTTCTTTAAGGGATCAGCCCATCGAAGGATATCATTTCTGCACATAAGAAATGGTCCTTTGTAACAAAATCGGATGGCAGGATGATTGACGAGCCAACCCCTTCTTTAAGGGGTCAGCCCATCGAGGGATATTATCTCTGCACGTGAGAAGTGGTCCCTCATAGTGCACTCGGATGTCGAAGTCGATAACTTAATAGACGATCTGAAGTAGAAAGTAGACAATCTGAAGTCATCACAACAAGTGGATCTGAGTCATACATTGCTCGTTCTCTCTCTCTCTCTCACAGGGATAGTAGATTTCCAAGTGTTCGGCATTCTAAGGGTGGGAGAATGAACGTCGCTCCAAGTCTTTTAAGCTGTAAGATCCTGCCTTTGCCGAGCTGACTACCTGGTAGGGTCCCTCCTAGTTTGGGCCCAGGGACCCTACTCTGGGTTTTGTGGTGTTTTGGAAGACACAACGAAGGATCAGGTCTCCTCCTCAGAATCGCCTCGTTCAGACTCTGGAATTTAGAATTGGGCAACTTGCTGATGCTGAGCTATGACTCAGAGTTTGGCAACATCCTGTGTTTCTTCAATCAAGTCGAGGTTTGCCGCAATCTACTCGACATTCTGGTCTTCCTGAAAGTCCCTTACTCGCGTAGTGGGGAGTCCTATCAAGACAGGGATCACTGCCTCCAAGCCGTAAGACAGTGAAAAGGGGATTTCCCGCCATGGATAACTGAGTTGTGGTCCTGTAGGCCCAGAGTACGAATGGGAGCTCATCGGCCCAATTACCCTTAGCTTTTTCCAACTTAGTCTTTAGATGATGTTTGATGATTTTATTTACTGCTTCCACCTGTCCATTGGACTGAGGATGATAAGGTCAGAATAAGCATTTGTGATGCCGAGCCCCTGACACATGCCTCAAAATTTATCGTTGTCGAACTGTTTCCCGTTGTCAGACACGATAGTGCGTGAAATTCCAAACCGACAGATGATGTTTTTCCAAATGAAGTCGGTTACTTTCTGCTCCGTAATTTTCGCTACCGGCGCCTCAGCCCATTTGCTGAAATAATCGCATGCCACAATTGTGAACTTAGTCTGCCCTTTCTCAGGGAGCAGTGGCCCGATGATGTCGATTCCCCACTGAGCGAATGGCTAAGGCCCGCTCATGGGGGTCAGCTCTTCAGTGGGCTGCTTTAGCATGGCGGTAAACCTCTGACATCTGTCACTCCTCTGGACAAAGCTCTTGGAGCCTTCTCTGATTATTGGTCAGAAGTACTCCTGACATAGTATGTTCTGAGCTAAGGCCCGACTTCTGAAATAATTTTCATAGATCCCTTCGTGGATCTCCCGGATCACGTAGTCAGCTTCATCGGGTCGGAGACACGTGAGGTATGGCTGAAAGTACCCTTTCTTGTACAATGTGTCACCCATCATGACGTATCGCGCAGCCCTGAATTTCAGACGCTGAGCCTCCAACTATCTTGAGGGACTTCACCAATGGTAAGGTACTTTGTGATCGAATCCATCCGGCTCGGGGTCACCTACACTGGATTAATCGTCATCTCTTGGTCAGCTCGGTCAGTTCGGTCGATGCTCGGGTGATCTAGGAACTCCATGGGGACGAACCTCGGGATCTTCCCCTCAGTAGCTGAGGCCAGCTTTGCAAGTGCGTCAGCCCAAGAATTCTCAGCCCTCAGAATCTAGTTAATGACGTAGCCCTTACACTTCTCCGTCAGTTTTCGAGCTTCGGCCAAGTAAGCAATCATCCTTGCCTCCTTGGCCTCACACTCTGTCGATATGTGGTTAACGACAAGCTGAGAATCGCACCGCATATCGAGGAACTGGACTCCCAGATTAGCAGCCAATCTGAGTCCAGCAAGTAAAGCTTTGTACTCCACTTCATTGTTGGAAGCCTTGAAGCTGAGCCTGATGGCGTACTGAATGGTGGTTAAGTCGGTGCAACTAAGACGACCCCTGCCCCGGCTCGCTTCGAATTAGACAACTCATCCACAAATAGGGTCCATCTATCATGCTCTACTTCTATTTTAGCCTCCTCAAGAGGAGGTAGTGCCTGATGGACAACCGATGTCACTTCTGGATTATCTGATGCCTCTAAATTTGTGTCTTCAATCTCACAACTCGAAATGGTGAACTCGGCTGTGAAATAGGCCATGGCTTGGCCTTTGATCATGGTACTTGGCCGACACTGAATGTCGAACTCTCCGAGTTCTATCGCCCACTTGGTAAGCTGCCCGGACACCTCAGGCTTCTGAAGGACTTGTCGGAGAGGGGAATCTGTGAGGACAATGATCGAATGCGCTTGAAAGTACGGACATAACCTCTGAGTAGAGACGATTAGGTTGAGGACTAGCTTCTCCATGCTCGGATATCTGGTCTCAGTTGGGACCAAAGCCTTACTGGTGTAGTAGACTAGATGTTGCTTGCCCTCCACCTCTCGGATGAGTGCCGAGCTAACGGCTGAGGCGGAGACCGTCAAGAACAGAAATAGAAGCTCACCCTGTTCGGGCTTGGATAGCAAGGGAGGTGACCCTAGGTACTGTTTCAGCTGTTGAAAGGCTTGTTTGTAGTCCGGGGTCCACTCCACTTTCTTGTGACCCTTTAGTTACTGGAAGAATGGGAGACACTTGTCAATGGCTCTGGATATGAATCGTCCGAGCGCAGTGACTCATCCAGTGAGGCACTAGATCTCTTTCATAGTCCATGGAAAGAAAATGTCGAGTAAAGCCTTGATCTTATCGGGGTTTGCTTTGATGCCTCTTTAACTGACCTGAAACCTGAGGAATTTGCCTGATCCCACACCGAAGGTACACTTAACGGGATTCAGCTTCATGTGATATTCTCGGAGGATTAAGAAGGTCTCTCCAAGATCCGCAACATGGTTAGATATTTTTACACTCTTGACGAGCATGTCTTCTACGTATACCTACATGGTCCGACCAATCAATCGTGTAAATATTTGATTCACCAGTCTCTAGTATATCGCCCCAGCGTTCTTCAAGGTAAAGGGCATGACTCGGTAACAGTAAAGTCCATTGTCCGTGATGAAGGTCGTCTTCTGCCTATCTGAGGGGTGCATAGCTATTTGGTTGTAGCCAGAGTACGCGTCGAGGAAAGTGAGAAGCTCATGCCCGGCTGTGCTGTCAACCAGTTGGTCGATCTGAGGCAGAGGAAAGTTGTCCTTGAGATATGCTTTGTTCAGGTCCGAGTAGTCCACGCAGACCCGCCATTTTCCAGTAGCCTTCTTCACGAGGACCACATTTGTGATCCAGTGAGGGTAGTGAACTTCTTCGATGAAGCCCACATTAAGGAGCTTCGACACCTCCTTGGCGATGGTTGTGTACCCGTCAGGCTCGAATGCCCTTCTCTTTTCTTTACTGACTTGTGTTTGGGGTCCACATTCAGTCTGTGAACCATGATCTCAGGAGTGATTCCCACCATGTCTTCGTGCGACCATGCGAAGATATCCTTGTGCTTTCTGAGGAAGTTCAACATCTATGCATGTTTCTCAGAACTCAACAATGACCCTTGTTGAATTGTTCTGCTCGGATTATCCTCCTCGAGCGGGACAGTTACTAATCCTCTGTGAGTGAGTCCTCTACAGGATCCCTGGGGTCGAGCATGTTAATTGTTAGGGCTTGCTTTGCTGAGCCCTTCCTTACTGCCACTGAGTAGCATATGTGCGCCTCGTGCTGATCTCCTCATACATACCTGACTCCTCCTTCAGCAGGAAATTTCATCATAAGATGGTAGGTTGACACGATTGACCTCATTTCGTTAAGGGATGGTCGTCCCAAGATAACGTTATGCGCTGATGGCACATTCACTACGAGAAAGTCTACTAGCACAGTCACCTGATTCTTCCCTTCTCCTGCTATGACTAGAAGGGAAATAACTCCCTCGGAGATCACCTTATCTCCAACGAACCCGTATAGTGGGGTCATCACAGGTTAAAGGCGCGACCGGTCTATACCCATCTTGTCAAATGCCTCAGAGTAGAGTACATCGGCTGAGCTCCCGGTATCAACCAAGATGCGGTAGATCTTATGATTGGCGATCTTCATTGTTCACTCCCCAAGTGCAGGGTTGTGATGTAGTAATAACTCGGTAAGACCGAGGTCGAATCCCAAGGGACTGAAACTTGTACGTTAACTGAAGTTAAGTAGAATTAGAACTAGAATAAGGTGAAATCTAAACTAATTGTAATTTGAGGAATAATTGTGGAATAATTATCTAAAACTTAATAACTTCAGAGGAAAGGAAATTAGGGATTCAGAGGATCCACTTGTAGAGATCAGGGAGATCTTATGCCTGTTTCATGAATCCTGAAATTTACTGAACTGTCATTGATCTAGTTTTCAAGAGATGAAAGGTATATGAATTAGAATGGATTCCATCACCAAACCATGCCCAGGAGACTATGGCAAATAATAGAATTAAACTAATTACCAACCAATCACATGCTATGAAAGTTAGGAAGGGTAGCGTCATCTGACCTTGCCCAGGGGACGATGGTGAACAACAGGGCTCTCTAACGTCATAAACATAAAAGGAAAAGAGAAATACTCAAAGCCATCGCAGATCTATTGTAATTTCAGTCACAACAAACCATTAAAAACTGAAAGCATTCTCATTAATCAAACTATAATCAAGGTAATTTAAAAATTAAATCAAAGGCATAAATCACAACTCTCCCATCATGCTACAAGCTTCACCTCTTAGCCCTAGCTAAGAGGTTTAGCTACACATGATGAAGCTAAATCTTATAGAAAGAAAAAGAAAAAGAAAAAAAAAAGAAAAAGAAAAGAAAAGAACAAACTCTCCCTGTCTCTCTCTTGTGCTCACGTCCACCAGTTGCCTCCCGTCTCCCTCTGACGTCCCTCTTCTCTCCTTTTCTAGATAGCAGGGTCGAAGGAGTGGTCGGCTGCGTATCTCTTTGCAGCAACAAAAATTGGAAACATCTTCCGCAGATCCCCTACGTAAGCTCTGTTACGCAGTCAATAAGTAAGTCCCAGAAATACCACTTTTCCTTGCTCTTGCCCAAAAGGATACCGTCCCTTGGGACCTTTTTGAATGGACTTCCTGATAGACGGTCGAGATCATCAAATCGACCCTGATCTGGATCATATAAACGGCCCACAGTGGCCGACATTCTCAGACGCACGAACCTGCGTCGTTTCTGCGCTGGACTGATGGTGGGCCCCCATTCGATGTCGTTTCGAGAAATCTACTCCGTCCACCGAATTCCTCTCGAAATTTCAGTCAAAAATGTGTGCTTTTTGACTTCTGGTGATGAGGTCCACAGGATCTTTTGTTCTGCTGTTCATCCTCCGTTTGGACAATAAAAACCCGATATTTACTGTCAATTGAAAAACTTCCACCTAGGTAGTGGTAAAAGGGGCCACATTGATCTAATGGACGGTTCGGATCATCGATCCGGAGAATGTGTGGGGCCCACGACGCAGCTCAGCGTCCGCACCTTGCGGACACTGCGTAAACAGAGCCGGATCAGGTCAAAGTCGGTCAAACCGACTTTGATTTGTAGTGCACGGCGCGTGCAAGTGTCCACGGTGCACTCACCACTCAGGTGGGGTCCACTGTGATGTTTATGAAAAATTCGTACCGACCATCCACTTTGTAGTATTATTTTAGGCGTTGGGACCAAAAATGAAGCATATCCAGGTGACAGGTGGGCCTTAGTTCACTGATCTATGGGCTGATCTATCTGTTGACCCACTTCTGTAAGGATTCAGGAGCTGAAAATTGACGTGTACGGCTCATTTGTTGTCCTCATGTGATGTATGAAATTCAGAGTCGATCGGATGGTGAAAACTATGCAATCTTACGTTCTGGACGATTGTCTGGCCTCTAGAACTTCAGTTTCCTTATTTTCTCAGATCTTTACCGTGTACATTTCGTCGATATTGATTCCCTGGAGTCCTTCCCTTGCTTTGGTATGTTCTGAGCGTCAAATCCATGCTTTAGGCACCTATTTCAGTCCAAGCTTGTAATTACACCTTGCATCACAAACATGATTAAAATGGGTCATTAAACAGTATCATGTTCGTAAATCCGGGCAATAACAAGGGTCTACTATGTAATATTTGACCCTCAACATTCATCGCAACTACCAAGGAATTGTCGTGCGGGTGCTCGATACCTCGCGCGTCATCCTCTGTGAACGTGAGGCTGCAGGACTTACTTTGGGTTCCTTCCTCAGTCTCTCTACCGAGCCGATGTAGTGCTCAGGATCAGTGCTCCTTAAATGGACCTTGCGAGCCCTGTTCGAATCTCCACGGGCCAACAAATATTGTTCAGATCTCTGGGGCCTCATCCTCAGCCTTTTGCGGTTGCTCATCCTTCTGAGTCCAGTTCTCTTCCTTGACATACTGACGCAGGTGACCCTTACGGATGAGCATCTCGATTTCATCTATCAAGTCGACGCAGTCGCTGGTATTGTGACCATGGTCACGATGGAAGCAGCAATACTTATGTTTATCCCGCTAGCCCGCATCAGTCTTCATACAGCTCAGCCAATACAACAGCTTCTGGTCTCGGATGTCAAGCAATATCTGCTCGGGGGACGTGTTGAGAGGAGTGTATGAGTGGAACTTCCTCTCTAGCTTCCTGCTCGGCCTTCGATCTCGGGAAGCATCATCAACCAACCTCCTCTTGTTCGAGTGTCGCGGCGCCTCGTACCTCTGCCTCTTTCCTTTAGTTGATTGTTCGGCTGCCTGATTGCTCTTATGCGAATTGAAAAACTCCTCGATGTTCGTGTATTTCTGGGCTTGGCTCATGAGTTCGTCGAAGGTACTCGGAAGATTCTTCCCTATGGAGAACAGGAATTTCCCTTCCTTGAGCCCATTGATCATGGCCGACAGTGCCATCTTTTCGTCGTAGTTGTCTATCTGTAGGGCCTCATCATTAAAGCGGGAGATGTAATTCAATGACTCCCCGCTTTTCTACTTGAGGGTAAGGAGATGAGTAGACGGTTTTTGGCTCTTCTTGCCTATGATAAACTAAGTCAGGAATAACCTGCTGAGCTCCACAATGCTATTGATGGAGTTCGGCTTGAGCTGTCGGTACCAGTTCCTTGCCGACCCGTTTAGAGTTATCGAGAAGACTGTGTACATCATTGCCTCCGAAGCTGCTGATTGGATCTGCATCCATGATCTGTAAGATTCGACATGTTCAGTTGGGTCCCCAGACCCTGAATACTGGATGACGGGAGATATCTTGAACCTCGGAGGTAACACCTCGGCCATAATGTTGGCAGTGAAGGGAGGTTCGGTCTCTTCCACCATCGCCTAAACAGCAGTTGGGACAGCAGTTGGCTGTTAGTTCTGCTGCAATGTTTTGATTTGGTCGCGAAGCTCCTTAAGTTAAGCTTCCCATGGGTTTTGGTTCTCCGCCACCGCTTCCTGGGTGCCTCCACCTCAGGCGTTCTATCATGTCTTCTTCTCTCCAACCGATGGCAGAGGTCGGTTGGGGCCAAAGCCAAGGTTGCGGACACATAGGACCGTTCCACGTAGGATCCGGGGCTCGAGCAAACCGATTCTGGGATGTTGCATTCCGCGTAGGATTAGGAACTCGGGTAAATTGATTCTGTGATGCAACGTTCTGCTTAGGGTTAGGAGCTCGGGTGGACTGATCTTGGGACGCCCTAATTACGCAATTACGAGCCAACACTAGATCAGTTGTTTAGTAGTTCCAAATCATTTTGATATTGTTATGAATAGATTATTTTTTTTTCTATATATATAATTTTATTGAGGACCTTAATAACAGTAGAAGGGAGGGAGGTAGGGATCCAATGGCCGAATAGAATGTGTGTGTGTATATATATATATATATATATATATATATATATATATATATATATATATATATATGAGAGAGAGAGAGAGAGAGAGTGTTGTCCAAGCTCTTACAATAGCTAAACAAATGGCTGCCTCTACTGATTCCACCCTTAAGGACAGACAACAACCAGTATATGTATGCTAAAGCTAGTTCATATGTACACACTCCTCTACTGACTCAATGGGTATGCACATTGAGTCTACATTTTTTACATGTCCAGGTGAGGAGCTTTAAGCAACATGCATATATGTAGAGCCAATCACCACACTATAACATGAACATACAACTACCATATGGATATGTTGAAGCTAGTAAATGTGACGAATCTCCTGATCTTGCTATGCATACAGAGTGCAAAGCCAATCACACCACATATAAAAGGAACATACAATTACTGTATGGATATTCTGAAGCCAGGACGTGTGCATACTCTTCTGAGCAGGTGTATGCACATCAATTTATAATATTACACCCATGTTCACCTCCATGGGAATCAGTGTGGTTAATAGATTCTATCAAGTTATATTTATGGATATGAATGTAGAATCAATAACATAACAATAGTGCATGTCGATATTTCATGCATTTGGATGCATCCATGTGGTGTACCTTGATTTTCAAGTTTCACTGAACCTTGACACCACATCAATGCAAACCATTACCCTTACATTTATAGCCTAGAAAAAATTAAATTAAAAAAAAAAAAAAATCTCTAAAATGCAAATAGTGGAAAACATTGTGGGTGTTAACTGCTAATATGATTACCTCATGCATGAACTTCTCACGTTGAGTTCAATGTAAAGGTGGTGGCTGCGGCTTCACCGAAGATAGTTGCTTTGGAAATTGTCAAGAAATTAAGGGCTACGTTGATAATTCTCGACAGGTCAGTCAGAATATTAGTGAAGATTTAAAATCTAATGGGACATTCTCATGTCAATACAATACCCTTACACTTTCAATGAAAGACGGGCATTGATATGATCTGAAAAATATGCGAAAATCACCGGGTTCAGAGTACTGATAGTTCATCTCAAAAGGCAATTATTTCTGTTATTACTTCAGCAGAAGAGTGCGTGGATTTCACAACTTTTCTTAGCATACTCAAGCTAAACTTCCCACTTTACAGGTGCATATATGTCAAGATCACTTGACCCCCAAATCTCAGGGTCGTGTAGCACAACTATACATATAGCATTTTAGCAATTTACTCTTATAATATATTTGACATTTTGATTGATTTATTGTTTTTATAATTTAAAATTATTTTTAGTAATAAAAGATTCGGTAATACAAAAGCTTCAGGTATGGCTGAGAATTATCCAACACAGGTCCCATACACTATCACTCGTCATATCTGACATGGATACCATGAGGGATGCAAAAGATGCAGGATAATATATACAGTCCGAAGTCCAAAACTTCTTGCGAGGGAGCAAAAACAGTTCATTAGACTTGGCTGTCGTATGTCTGAAAATGACAAGATCAAAAAAATTATAAGAAAGTTTTTAGATACGAACTTTTATACCTAAACTCAGAGCATTGGCAATTTGATAGTTTTATCCAGAAATATTAGTGCTTTACAAGGGCATACAATCATCTTTCTATAGTTTCTTTACTAACTCGAACAGTGTTGCAGACAGATGAAGAAAGATAAGAAATATTTCCTGGAAAAGCTATCATGTGGAATTTCAGGGATGAAGCGTGATGACAGTATTGAAGAGTTGAGGGGCCCAAAAGACAGTGATACCAACAAAATGCACACAGTTCGAAGCCGGAACAGTCCTGTGACATATGATGAGATGATAGCAGGGACGTCTGATGATGAGACATCACCAAAGACACCAGATGATGCAATGAGACCAGGGACACCAGAAGATGATCTTTTCAGCTTGGAACTCTTTCCTAGGAGTAAGTCATCCATCATCACACTCAAAGTGGGATTTAGTCATAACACCCAACAAGTTTCAAACAAGATGTTGGCTAGATTGCTTGCCCTTGTCGCTCCCCTTGTTGTTCACCTCGTGTCTCACCACCTGGGATCCAGACCATTCAATTAAGTAGCTCACAGTGTGGATGGAACACTTGGTAAAAATCACACCAATGGGAGATCTTTCAATCCATACAGAGCATGATTGGAAAAGAACAACAAGAGGAACAATTAGCAATATCATCAAAATTCCCCAAATAAGTTAAAGAAAACAATTGACAAATTGTCTCTCCACCATGCAAAAAAGGAGAGAGGAAAAGAATGATGAGAACTTGGAATTATGTGAATGTAAAGACAATTTACCCCTTATCAAAATTTAGGCCTGGGCCTAGGAGTCTGATTGAATCTTGCTCTTTAATAACAGCAGATAATAATCGCTGAGAGGCCTGTGTATGGCAAATTTAAAACATCTTGGAATACAGGTGCTTAGACAATTTGTATGAAATTTTCCTAACGATGACAGAACAATGAGAAGATTTCTCTGCAATATCTTCTGCTTCCAAGAACCACACCTCAGAACAGGAATCTTCTAGCTGAGGTGTCACTCCTGCTCCTGTTTCTGGACCCATTCTAGTTGCAATCACTTCCTCTACTGTGATTCTATCAAGACTTCATTGTCAAATCAATTTAGTGATTGCTATATACAGTGTTGTGATTTGTGAATATACCATCTCTAACATGATTTCCCAAGTTCCGTGAACAAAAACCCTGTGTTACTTTTTACTTAGATCAGCATACAAAACTAATATCAATATAAGTTCCAGTCAATTTGAGTGGTGCGTCCAGATGAAAATATGTTACAGGGAGCTTTCCAAATATATATGTTATAGGGAGTTACCCTATTCCTCTTGTATAGAGGATCTGCACATGATATGTGCATATATATGTGTGACTGTGTATGTCCTCCCAAGAGGCTCCTGGTTCCTGAATTTTCTGGATCTACTCTGCAAGTAGCAAAGCTGATCCCTTCCTGTTAATGATGCACATATATCTTTTTCCGTTTCTTTCTTCTTCTTTTCTCAAAGATCTGATCCAATAATCTGCTTGGTTCCAGTAAACAGGGGCGCATACAAGAATAGCTTGGTCAAAGAGCCCAGAACTGATAATGAGCCCCAATGGAGTAGCACAACAACATCCTCATTTTCTAAATCCATATCAAGTGAACTTCTCCAGTTGCTAAGCCCAAACATGAGAAACCCTAAGGCGTCATCAAGTTCCAGTTTTAATGAGGAAAAACATTTTCCCCTTGAGAACGAAAGCTACATAGACAGCAGATGTACAACTGCAGAAGATGAAATGCCAGATGCCATCCTAGACAGTCAAAAATTGGACCAAGCAGACGATAATGAAATATTGTATTCAGATCCAAGGCAAAGGCAGAGCAGCTTTTATGCTCGGGAGTTTTTCATGTTTGGGCTTACAGTGAATTCTGTTTGTTCAGAATGTATGAATGAATGGCCAAAGATAGGATCAACAACAGATTTCACTTATGCGGAGCTTGAAGCTGCTACAAACAAATTTTCCCAGGAAAATTATCTATCTGAGGGGGTATTTGGTTCTGTATATAAAGGGAAACTGAAGAATGGGATAATGATTGCTGTTAAGCAACATAAACATGCAAGTTCTCAGGGAGAGAGAATTTAAGTCAGAGGTACACGTACTAAGCAGAGCTAGACACAAGAATGTCGTCATGCTGCTGGGTTTATGTTCAGAAGGAAATCACAGGCTGCTAGTTTATGAATTCATCTGCAACGGTTCACTGGACAGACATCTCTCAAGTAAGAATAAAGGAAAATAATTTACTGTGATTTTATCTTTCTTCTTTTTTTCCAAGAAGGCTATTGTTCTAGCATGGCCCTACCATGAGTCCATTTTTTTCACTCTGGGAAAGACTGCAGTTCCATTTTTATTTTCCTTCTTCAATTTAGCAGTAGATAATAGGCAGTTAAATGTATCTAACCCTTGACGTCTCCAAATCCATAAGATTAAAACCAAATTAGGTAGTTCTAGCATAGCAGCCCCTCCACTATAAAGAAGCATTAAAGCTTCCATCATTATCAATTTCTGTAAAATTGAAAAGAAACCAAAAGCATAATAGTTGTATAATATATTTTCTTCTATCTACATAAATAACATCTTTTCGAAGTTGCATCTAAAGCTCTTCCATGGGAAACCTATAGAAAGGGGAGTCAATACATGTTTCACGTTTAAGTACAGAAGTCATTCATTGTTTCCATATATTCTCTTCCACGAATCCTAGAAATAATACACTATTAGATAATAACTCTAATTAACCTGTGATTGTACAACTTACTTGAGCAATAAATAAGAAAGGAAGAAAAGAAAAGAAAAAAGACATCATTCATTGTTTCCATGTATTGATTATATTCTCTTCCACAATTCCTAGAATAATACACTATTAGATGATAACACCAATTAACCTGTGATTGTATGACTTACTTGAGCAATAAGTAAGAAAAGAAAAGAAATATATATATATATATATATATATATATATATATATATATATGTATGAAAGAGTGCAAAAAGGTTAGCCCAAAAATGTTGCTCATATATATAAATCAACCAGGCTGGTTCAGGACAATCAAGCAGTCACCTTAGAAGTTGTGCTTCATCAACATTTTGAAGAGAAGTTTGCCATTTTTTTCTGAAGATACAAGCTAGATTTGCTTGAATATACGCACCAAAACACAAAACCTGGTAATAATTAGTCTCCCATCAAGAACAGAGATGGCTAAAATCGATGCCAACATTTAACAACCACAATGAAGCCCCATTCCAGTTTAAACTGAAGAAATGCTTAACAGCCCAGAATCTCAATGTCCTTCAGATATTGCATTCATTTTCTAGAAGTTACTTCACTTTCATCAACTTGTAGATGCGCAACTCCTAACCAGAATGTTGTGCATGAGGGAGATCTTTCAAAAGGATATTTGACTCCATCCAACAACCAAAAAAAAAAAAAAGACTTTAATGATTTGTCTCTTTCTGAATCTACACACTTGTGCAGAAAAGATTTCCTCATATTACTATTTCTATTTTCTATTAGATCATGTGATCTTCAATGTTTTACAAAAGAAGGCTCATGCCTCAACCTCAAGGACAATCACCTTTTGCCTTGGCTTTTGGCACCTTGTTTACATTTCAAGAACGCTAGTCGTTGCCCTTTCCACTATAAGATCTGAAGTCTAATCACAAAACAACTTACCAAACCGATGCAGAAAAAAGCCCCAAAACTCTTGAGTTGGAAAGACAGGATGAAAATAGCACAGGGAGCTGCTAGAAGATTGCAATATCTGCATGAAAACAACATTATCCCCAGAGACATGAGGCCCAACAACATTCTTGTAACCCATGATTACGAACCCTTGGTATTAACCTACAACTATCAAGCTCAAAGCTTAGAGAACTCATTTTTAGATGTAAAAATATTCAATATTTACACTGACTCTCACTTGATTGTTAATGTATTATTAGCTTGGAGATTTTGGGCTTACAAGAACTCAAAATGAAGGGTCAGATCACTCCTCAGATACTTAGGGTTGTTGGAACTTTTGGCTATTTGGCACCTGAATATGCAGAAAGTGGGAAATTTTCAACCAAGACAGATGTATATTCCTTTGGTGTAGTTCTATTACAGCTGATCACAGGCCGGACAACAATAGACAAGGAGCTCGGAGAGAAAAGTCTCATAGGATGGGTAATGATTTCATCATTGCGTGTTTTCCTCCAAAAGCAGCACTGTAGTAACTGAAGTTCTTATAATCATTGTTCGAAGCATCTCCAATATCATTGAAATATCTTCGATATTATCTGTATCTCTAACTCAGCAATACCGATAATACTAGTAGTATCATAAATTCTAGGTATCGACGATGTATCGCTAAATATCGCCAATATTTTTTACTATGTAAATTCCAGGTGTCGTTTGCATTGCCAATGTATCGATATCACCAATGTATTGCCAATATTTTTTACAGTGTAAATTTCAGGTGTTGCTTGTATCTCCAATGTATTGATGATATTTTGATAATATCGCGAAAAATCTGTTTATTAAATAAATAAATAAAATCCATTTCAATTTTTTTTAAAATTTTTATGGGCGCATGGTTGCATGCAGTGTTCAATTTTTTTGATGATAATATCGCGATATTATTGTAATCATAGCATTTCATCGATATTTTGATAATATCGCCAAAAATCTGGTTATTAAAAAAATTCCATTTCGTTTTTTTTATGGGTGCATGGTTGTATGCAGTGCTCAATTTTGGACAACATAAGCGATATCGAGACCGTAATCTTTCATTTCCATTCCAGTTGTTGACAATTTCATGGGAAAATGTTATGTTGTTGATATTTTGAAATATCGATGGATGTTTGGATGGAAGGTTGGATGTATAGATGGGGTGGTTGAACTGATTTCTTACGACAACACAACACATGCTTTTAGGCGCTCATTAAATCGAACCTTATTATGTATGAGTTCTTTTTGCAACTTTTTTTTTATTCCTAATATGCAAATATGTGTAGTTTAGCATCTCTGAAGTATCACTGAAAAATTGCACCATTTTGACCATGTTTTCCCAATGTTTCCCCACATTTTCAGTTATTAGCAATATCGTTATTGTTTCTGTATCCCCGACCAGCGAAACTTGTAGTGATACCGATACTTCGAACACTACTTACAATAACATGTTAGTTGCTCGTAATGAATTTTACTTATGTTCAGTTCTCTGTCTTTTTACCAACAGGCACGACTACTTTTGAAGGAAAGGAAGTACCCAGACTTAATAGATCCTAGGATTCTGGACTCACATGATGTCCACCAACTCTTCTTCGTGGTTCAGTTAGCTGAAAAATGTCTCCGCAAGGATCCTGAAAGAAGACTATTCATGGACAAGGTAAGCTTGAGCATAATTTCAGTACACAAGCAGCTGCATAAGTTGCACTTTCAAAAAGAGAATCTACAGGGGAATCTATCAAACCTACAGGTCAGATGCCCAGGAAAGTAACTAAGAGAAGTAGAGAACTGTCCCTGACAGAGCCTATCTTGAGTTTAGAAATGAACTATAATCCATCCACTCATACAGTGATCATAAAACTATTGTCTAGAACTCCCACCTGCTGCTTTTCATTCTAAAAACTTACAGCCAGTAAAATGCAGTATTTTTCTAATGTTAGCATGTTATTCATGTTTACAATTTACATTTCTGGAGTCCCATGGTAGATGAACAGAAGGTAAGTTTAGAGGAATCCCATACAGTTAGGGACTAGGAAATGAAAGACAAACATCACTGTCAATACATTCGCAGATCATCGAAATAACATATTAGGATTTATGGTTGAAAATATTTCAAAGAAAGGGAAGGCTTGAAATGGTTTTAAAAAAGGTCTCATGGAAGAAAATATTTAGATGAAAACAATTCCAGCATAGAGTTCAATTCCCCTGTAGAATGAACTGTACAAACTGTGATATTTTCTCGACTACTTTATTGATTGTCATTGCTTCAGGTTGTGGGCACATTACAACGCGTACTCAAGAATGAAACAGTTAGTGGCATTGAAGATTTCTCTCCAGCCAACTCGGATTCAGTAAGTAGCATCCCAGAGTCTAATGATACACATGTGGACAACGAAACAGTTGCAGAAGAAAGGCGGTTTAGTCCAGAATTTTCACCAGTCAGTAGCAGGAGTCAGATGAGTGAAGCATTTTCAACAGCATCTTCAGCAAAAACCTCTTCGACATCAAACACATCCAAAAGCTCCAAAAGTTCGATTTCCAGAGGTAGAGAAGGACACTGAAATAACAGAATGGAATCTGGAAGCCAACCACAGTTCCCTTATGGCAACATGCTCAATTAATGTAATGTTGGAAGGATTCTATTCTTCTGTGCAGTTAGTGATAGTTCCTGAAAGAAAACTTGCAATTTTCGTTTGCTGACGAAACACACGATCTGTAGAGGTAAACTTTGCATTTATTTAAAAGCAAGCCATCTAAGCAGTCATAAAAAGTCTACAAGAAAATCTGTAAACTTGCTCCCATATTATTGTTCACTGAAGTAAGGAAGCCGAAGGATTTATCATGCAGGCTCCAAGGAAATTAACCAGCAAGAAAATTGATAGGGTTTTGCCAATTATGATACCCAAATAGCATCAATGGGGATGCAAGATGTCATTTTCTCCATTTCTCATTCAAACTAAAAATACCTCGTAAGCAGTAGCCTTTTTAATTGCTTGCTCTAATGCTGACCAATTTGTAGCAATTGAGCTATTATCAAATCAAGCATCCAGAAAATAAAAATAAAATTCAGGAGTGTGAACATAAAAATGCCTCCCTCCCCCTCCTCCCTACAATATGGTGTCAAAAAGATAAATCCTAAAAATATGCCAACTCTGGCTCTCAATGGGATGGCAATGAGAGGCATTTATAGTCAAAGATTTTCTTTTTTCCTTCCATTAATTTCTCTGCAGGCAGTTCTAAAAGAGCCGCAGTAGAGTTAGTCTGCTGGAACCTAGAGTGCCATGCACAGAAAAAGGCAACATCGACCTTCTCAAGTAGCACCAGCCACAGGAAATAACTTACTGGATCCCAACTTCTCCAGATAATACTCTGTAGGATGTCCCAGTGGAGAGCAGGGGCTCAAATTTGAAATAAAAGCAAAACACCAGCAATTCAGGGGAATTTGTATTTGATATGAGACAGAATGCATGCTTGAGTCCATAACAAGTTTTATTTACATGGATAACAATGGATATATTAAGGAAAGAAATAAGAGAGCATACAACAGCTGCCCTCCATCCCTCTGTATTTTATTTGTCTGTCTTTTCTTTTTTTTGGTTTGGATTACATTGTCAGTTCAGACTGGAACCAGTATATCAATTGGACATGAGAATAGGCCATGCACTAACCAGCTCAACTAGCAAGCTGGATGCATGAATCCATACCACGTTACTGGCAAAGGCTATATACCTGATCCATAGCTTTTCAATAACTTGTGAAATTATCTACTCGCTATGCTTTTAAACTCTACAATAGTATCTACCCACATTCCAACAAAAACTAGCAATAATTGCAACACTTGAATTTAGCATGTGACAATTGCGGGAATAATGACAGGCAATTCAGTCATTTTTGAAATATTAAACACCAATAACGTCATGCACAATGCGGTGGTAGATCAAGCGGATTAGCGATGTGGAGAAATATCTGTAAATTAGGAGATACACCCAAAGAGGAAAGGGAAAAATGCCAGAGGATCCATTCAATTTTAGTGACAGCCACTTGAATTTAGCATGTGACAATTGTGGGAATAATGACAGGCAATTCAGTCATTTTTGAAATATTAAACACCAATAAAGTCATGCACAATGCAGTGGTAGATCAAGCGGATTAGCGATGTGGAGAAGTATCTGTAAATTAGAAGATACACCCAAAGAGGAAACGGAAAAATGCCAAAGGATCCATTCAATTTTAGTGACAGCCAGCCAAATGATCAGTTTCTAGAATGACACTAGCATGGGAAAGGCGTTTTCTGCTCTCTTTCTCGCACCTTGCATGAGAAAAGCTCGTATAAAGGACTCGAACCAATCTATTACATCTTCCTATGGAATCTTAAGAAATACAAAATCATTTAATCCAACCAACTTATGGAACAATGCATATGGTGCACTTCCTTAGGGAAAAGGATAAGAATAGGTGGATTTGAAGAGGTCCACCGAGGAGGAGGAAATTCCTCTTAAGGAATTTATCTGCTCACAACAGTTGCATGTGGGGCACTTCCCTAGGGAAAAGGATAAGGATGGGTGAATTTGAGAAGGGTCCACCAAGAAAAGATTCCCTCTCAAGGCATTTCATTGCCCTCTTCAAGAAAGCGACAAACCCCTCAAGTTCTTGTTTGGGGCAACCCAGGTCCCCTAAGGTGGCAACTTTTTCTTAGATGGCAACTACAACATATGTTTCTTGTGAAAGCTGTGAAGGAAATGGTTGATTGCCTCTTCTTGCATTGTCCTTTACCTAACTCATGTAAAGCAAATTCTATCAATTTGCTCTAGTGCTTGGGTGGTGAATGATTCAACATCAATGGAACCGTCTCCCTTAGAGAGAGAGAGAGATTGGCCCTTCTTGAAGGTCCCCCTTCTTGTAGGTCTGTGGACCTTTTGGATGGAAAGAAATTCTCGCTGCTTTGATAATAAGAAGAGTGCCGTCAAGGGGTGACGTAGAGTGACCCAATGTATTAGGGAGTGGAGCCCTTGGTCTCTTAGGGTTGGGTTTCAGTTTCTCTGCTCCTGTATCTTTTCTTCTTCTTTTCTGCTTTTGTTGTCTTTCTTCTTCTCTTTTCTTTTGGCTAATAAAATCTTATCACATTTCCCAAAAAAAAATAATGTTTCCATTTTACCAAACATTCCTGAAAAACCCTTCTCATATACTTAAGAAACATGGTTTCCAAAATTTGAAGGAAAAGGAGTGGAAATAAGCCCTTCCACCATCTCAAATGACATGGAGTTTCTCCCATTGACTTTCTCACTTCTTCCATCCCCATTTCCCTTCTTAAAGTCGGAAACTCTTCTCTTTTGTAGATTGAAACGATGACATAGGGTTGCCTGAAGGACAACACTTCTAAGGAGTTCCTTAGTTGGGTGCGGCCAAAGGCTGAAGGAAACATTTGAATGGGCCTTAGTGTTTAGGTTGTGTCTAGGCCAATAAGGCCTAGTAGGATGTGGGCCAAATGTTGACCCATATGCATTTTAAAATGCTGGGCAACTAGGACCGCACCCAACAACCAATGGTAAGAGCCAATTGGAATCCCACCAAAGAAATTACCCAAGTTGAGTTTCTCAATGGCATGAGAGAACAAGACCAAGAGGGGGACCGATTTTGTCCAAGCCTCAGGACCTTTCTAACTGAGAGGCCAAATTTTGTGGCATGTGCTCCTACCGCAATTGGGCAGCAAATTTGGAATTAGTGACAATATAAGAATCTTCCAGTAACTTTCCTCCTCGTCACAGCGCATGAAAGTTCCAATAAATTGTGCCTTATCCCCGGAGAATTTAAAGGGATGTCTGGCTGCCTGCACCTAATCTTGGCAGAAATCGGGATCTGGCATCCAAGGAAAGGCAAAACCCAGTAATCCTAGCAATTCCAGGATTGTTGGTGATTGGTGACTCATCAAAACCCGAGAGAGAGAGAGAGAGAGAGAGAGAGAGAGAGAGAGAGAGAAGAAAGGTAAAAAAATGAAAACAGAACCACGACCGGTGGTAATTGAAAAGGAGCTGGTAGTCTTTGGACCAGCTGCCCTTCGGTACGTAACTGAGTGGGAGTACTGGCAAAGAAAACAGGTGTTGGCCTTTACACAACTCCCTGATCATTGAAGATGATTCTCAAAATCCTATGCTTAGGCACCCAGAAAAGGCCCCAAACCATGGAAGTTGTCTTCTACTCTAAAGACAACTCTAAATGAAATCAAGGATATGAATCAATCCTTAGAAGCTTCATTTAGGCACATACCTAGGGAAGCCAATTCCACATCGGATTCCCTACCAAGAGATGCAGTCCTTAGTACTTCCCAGTGTTCGAAGCATCAGTATAGCTACAAGTTTCGTTGGCTAGGGATACAGAAACAATATTGATATTGCCAATGATATCGCTGATAACCGGAAATGCGGGGAAACATGGGAAAAACGGTAGAATTTTCTGCGAAACTTCAGGAGATATTAAAATGTACATATATGCATATTTAGAAATAAAAAAATTGCAAAAAGAATGCATGCATAACAAGTTTCCATTTAATGGGGCCTTAAAAGCATGTGTTGTTGTAAGAAATCAGTCCAACCATCCCATCCGGCCTATTTAACCATCCAAACATCCATCGATATTGCAAAATATCAATAACATATGATATATCAACAAGAAATCATCAACAATTGAAAAGGAAATGAAAGATTGTGGTTTCAATATCGCGCATGTTGCGATATCGATAATATCGAGATATTATCAATATTATCAATAACAAATTGAACACTACATACAACCATGTGCCCATAAAAAAAATTGAAATAACTTTTTTTTCTAATAAACAAAATTTTGATGATATTATTGAAATATCGTCAATACACTTATGATACAAGCATTACCTGAAATTTACATAGTCGAAAATATTGGTGATACTAGCGATATTGATGCATTGGCAATACAAGCGACACCTGAAATTTACATATTTGAAAATATTGGCGATTACATTAGCGATATTGATACGTTGGTGATACTTAGAGATACATTGCTAATACTTGGAATTTCTTATACTACCAACGTTATGAGTATCACTACCAGTGTTATCGGTAATCATTGAGCTGGAGATAAAGATAATATCGAAGATATTTCAATAATATCGGAGATAATTCGAACACGGGTACTTCCTGAGATAGATGACATGTATCCCTTACACTGACATATTATTATTATTATTATTATTCTTGGGGGGTTGCAATTTGTTCGCTTTCTTAACATTCCAATACATAATGAAGTTAGTTTCCAATGATACAACAGACAAC
This sequence comes from Magnolia kwangsiensis, assembly GCA_037074715.1. Taxonomy (NCBI): domain Eukaryota; kingdom Viridiplantae; phylum Streptophyta; class Magnoliopsida; order Magnoliales; family Magnoliaceae; genus Magnolia; species Magnolia kwangsiensis. Next base: position 87,751,705 of record CM073586.1, read on the forward strand.
CCATGTTACTTTACTGCAACAAATGTAATCGCATCTCATTTCAAGATTGAAAGCCCCCATCAACATTGCACATGTTATGCACATCAGTTCGCTTTCCAAGGTGTAACTCCACATAAATTCACCTCTTCTCAACATGGTAGGACCAAATAATATATTACAGTAAAAGAAGGCAATCCAATAAGCATGACAGACATTTCTGCAAATACAGCTTCTTCCAGGACCTTATAATAATAAGGTGCTACACAAAAATAGCACCTACAAAGAAGTACAAACTAAACTGGTCTTCATGAAATCAGCAGCAGCAGCTAACATTAATGGTTAACACTTCAAAGCAGCAGAGATCACTTATCTATGAATTCCTGAGACTGAATTGTCCTCAAAAGCTCCCTCAAATTAGCCAATACATGACGTGGCCCCAAACTTTGAATGCCAATATAATTCAAAAGCTGCTCTAAATCCTACATAGACCAAAATAAATAGTAAGGCACATTTAAACAGAACATGGAAATTAAAGCAAAATTAGGAAATAGCACAATCCACAATGCGAACATATCAATACACAGCATTTAATTGTGATAGTGTGAGTGGGTGACAACTGACGACAAGACATTAAATAATTCGAGAAGAAAGATTTTTGAAGACTCAAGCATAGATCAGAATGTCTCCAAGATTAATTAAACAATCTAAAAGAAACTTGTTTTGGACAGAGCCATCTCACTAGAGAAACATGAAATAGGTACATGCACAGGTCGGATCCAACCATATATTGGGCCCTTTCAACAGATGGCGTATGATTAAAAGATCACACCTGTCAGGTATTCCTATGCATATGATCAGTGGAATAAAAACAATGATAGACAAATATTCTGTAGGGTAGATTAAAGAAACTGACGTACAGGATTGTCTAATAGACTTGATTTTTGAAACATAAGCTATCCTCACAGAGGCCAAATAGAAAGATGGACCTGATTGATAATTCAACTTGCCACATGTACTGTGGAGCAATGGCTCTATTTCAATTCTTGAGGCTCTACCTTATCACTCTTATGGATTAAACGACGGTAGTTAAGACCAGTGTTCTAAATATCAGTATCGTGCAATGTATCGCACCCTTGGGATACAGATACGTATCAGTTATCGCACGGGATATATCGTTTGTATCGCGTAATTTATCACACTTTTTGGGAAACATGGGGATACAATGGGAAAATGGTTCAATTTTTCAATGAAACTTCGGGGATTATTAAATAAGACCTTAATACACACTTTTAAATCATAAATTCTCAAAAGAAAAGTGCACATAATAGGTTTCCTTTGTATAGGGTCAAAGCTATGCGCTGTCCCATTGAACTAAGACGTCCCATTGAACTTAGACAACTATCTTCCGTTTCCACCCCATCCATCCGTTTTTCCATATCATTTTAGGACATTATCCAAAAAAATGAAGCAGATCCAATAATCAGGTAGACCATACCATATGAAACAACGGTGATTGACCATTAGTGGACCACAAAAGTTTTGGATCAATCTGATAATTGTTTTTTCTCTTCATTCAAACTTATGTGAAGTTATCAGTAGATTGGATGCCTAATAAAATATAGGGAAAATTAAGGTGCAACCTAAGAAGTTTTTAATAGTACCGTATTCAACTACCACTGTTTTCTTGAGTATAGTCCACCTGATAATTGGATTTTCTTAATTATTGGGATCATGCTGTAAAATGATCTGAAAAAACAGATGGATGGAGTGGATACAAAAAACACATGTCAAGTTGGGCTCCACGATATGGTTTTACGATCTTGGGTGAGGCCGAGGTCTCACCTAAAACCATAAAATTATATGGTAAAATGGATGGACGGAGTAGACACATAATACACATGGACGGACAGAGTAGTCATTAATCACTGTTTCATGTACTGTGGTCCACCTTAAACTTTTATCTTATTCATTTCTTGTACCATGACATAAAATAAGCTAAAAAACATATGAACAGCATGGATATATAATTCATACATCGAGGTGGGCCCTATGGTCAGCAGTCCCACACACATTGCTGGTTTCGGGGACTCACCCAAGTTGCGATCGGACACGGATTAGGTGTTGTCTGGGTAACAATTCTTTGGGTGTTACCCTTACCATAGGGCCCACCTTGATGACATTTAGTATATCCACTCAGTCCATTCGTTTTTCCAGATTATTTTAGGACAAGTTTCTAAAAATTAAGCATGTCCAAATCTTAGGTGGACCGCACCATAAGAAACAGTGATGATTGAATATTCACCATTAAAAACTTCCCAAGGCCCACTTCAAGTAGATCTGTAGTGTTTATTTTCCATCCAACGCATTGATAAGTTCAAGCAGAAATGAATGAAGGAAAAATACAAATATTAGCTTCATCCAAAACTTGTGGCCTACAAAAAGCTTTTAATAGTTATTTACCACTTTTTCCAATGGTGTGGTCCACTAGAGATTTGGATCTGCATAAATTTTGTGATAACGTCCTCAAATGAGCTAACAAAACAAATGGACGTCGTGGATATGGATAAAAATCCTCTAGGTGGGCCCCTCATAGTAAGGTTAACACCCACGAAGCTCTTATCCAGTAACAGCTAATCCGCTCCTTCCACCCGTGCATACTAAGAGACGGATGGACTATCAAGAACTATATGGGGCCTGCCATATTAAGTATGTTTTATCCATGCTGTCCATCCATTTTGACAGATCATTTTAGTGCATGATCTGAAAAAAGAGGCAGATTGAAGGCTTCAATAGACCACAACACATTAAATAGTGGTAATTAAATTATTTATCATCCAACCTGTTCAAAACATGGTAGGGCCCATCGTAATGGTTATTTGGCCATCCATGCTGTTCATAAGGTCACATGGACCAGAATGAAGGTAAAAACTGAATATCAGCTTGATCCAAAACTTCTATCCCTATCAAAAAGTTATCAATGGTCAGCATTCATCTCCATTGCTTCTTGTGGTGTGGTCCATTTTAGCCTTAAAAATTTCTATTTTTTGAACTCATGCCATAAAATGTTCTTCCATAACGAATGGACGGATTAGATAAAACATACACATCAAGATGAACCCCACAGAGCCCATGATATGATCGTCCGTCTTCGGCTAGCACGACGCACCCGCGTTGGTTAAACGATTTAAAAGCCAATTTTCGAAAACCTGCAAACAGAGAGGGTTTCGGAAAATCTCTCGAAACAAATCCCTAAAATCAAGGGAAATCTCTCAATTAAACCCAAATCTCTAGGGCTTTCGCAGATTTCTTGCTAAAATCTCATATACAATGTAAATGGAGCATCTATTCGAAGAAAATCAAGGGAAATCGAGATTTTGTGGAGCTTACGACGCACCGCTATGGATCGATCAAGTGGCCCACCAAATTCTGCTTCCGATCACGCAATGTTCTTCCATAAGTACCGAAATCCTCTGGATTGAATGATTTTCCCTATTTTTTTCAATTTTTTTGGTGATATCGCAAAAAATTGTGCGATATGGTGCGATATATCGCACAATACATAGAAATCTATATTTTTTTTAAATTTACGAGGGCTTTCAACGTGTTCGTTTTGCTAGCCAGCGATAACGATAATATCGATCAATATATCGGCCGATAGTATCGATATTACGAACACTAGTTAAGATGGAGGAACCAGCAAATGTCATACATGTATACGATCGGTGCCGCCTAATGAATGGGATTGCTTGATTTTTGAGTCAGCGCATGTTAAGATTGCCCATAGATCTTAAGAGTGGCTTCCGCCTATGAATGAACCCATATCAAATACTATAAGCATTACTTTTCATATATGTGTGACAAACACTGGATCATCCTAAGTTTAGATCATAACACATATATAGTGTTGGATTTGAACTTTGAAAAACAATGGAATATAAAGTTTTTCAAAATCCATCTTAACTACCTAGGTGCCCGTCGTGATAAATCTTAGATTTCTATTATTAAAAACCAAGATGAATGATCAAGACCTTACATGGGTGTGAGTGAATCGTGTAGACGATTTTTCCATGAAGAAGTTGCCAATGCCAAGGTATTCTGCAACGGCAACCACCAATACCATCACGATATGGGCTATAACAGCCATCGTGGCCCCTATAATGGCCGTTTTAGCCTTAAAAAAAATAAAATAAAATAACCCACATAGGCACCATAATGGGACGTTATGGGGCTTTTTCCGTAACGGTCGTTATGCCATTACGACACACCATGGGACTCAATGCAGATCCTCTACACTGAGAGGTCTCACACCGATCTACCTCAAGTGGTAAAGATCATAAAGTTGTGATCTACTCCATTGGTGAGGGCCGAAGGAAATGCATGATGTCCACAGGGTGGACCCCACACGTTCCACACATGCGAATGGAGAAGAGAAGATGGAAGGAGATGGGATGGATGATGCACTCTTTCTTTCTCTCTCCCACTGACACCCAAGCAAGGGAGGGACATCTAGGGCTCTCTTGGTTGCCTCATCTTGGAGATGGGATCCAATTTATAAGGAGTTATGGTTTCAAGTGCACACAAGTATCGTGCACTGCCATCCTATGAACTTCCTTGTACCCTATTGTGAGGGAAGTCCGTTGATCTGCCTCATCATGCATATATTCATGATCCAATCCCTCCACAATCAGGGTGATATAAAACCCATGTTGATAAAGTAATGGACAACAAATCAAGGTCATTGGGTCATCATTGAATCCGGTCAAAACAGTTTTAACGGTTAAAACAAAACTTTAATGGTTGAAAACCTTCGAAAACTTGTCTAAAACCTTTGAAGTGTAAGGCCCTATGGTAAAACCACTTAATAACCCCTAATCTAGTGAAATCTAGACATATAATAACAAGTCCCTAGGTAAAACCAGTGGATCATATGTTAGCCTGACCAAGAATCAATGAATCATGATGGACTACCAAGTACCACCCACCTTCATTGGCCTCCAGAAACCCTCATAAAATGAGCCAACACTAAGTCAAGATCATAACCCTTACACATCATCAAGTCTAAAGATTGATCATCTTTGATATACTATCAAGTCCTTGATCATATAATCATACTCCAGGCTAACAGGCCGCCGAACTATGGAATTGAACTCAATCCTCCAATGTAAGTGTCTAAAGGTCCAAAACCAGGATCCTGAAACCATGGCACACTTACACTCCAGTGTCGGGTAAGACCAAAGGCATAACCGAAACCAAGTCGGCTCCTAATGGTAGAGAACTTCCATGCTGACACAAGTCAATCCCCTCACATAGGATGATTGTACATCTCAAAGTATGATGTCCATAGATGCGTCCTAACTTCTAAGCAAATATGTTGATCATGGCTCAATAGGGTACTGAAATCCATAGACCACAACTATTATCGGTCAATGACCACTGCGTCTAATCTCAAGTTCCCAATGACCAGAGGAATCAACTCTCACATAACCCGCATTACATAAGTATTTAAGGCAACACCGGACATTATCTAAGGCATATTACATTGTCCAAAAGAAATGATGGTCATTGTCCAAAAGAAACTATGGTTATCAAGATCAATGGCTAAGAACGACCTTATCACATCCATGCAACCAGTGGATTAGGGCACACATTGGTATCTAGGGCATACTTCCAACAATATCCCACTTGCCCTAAAACGAATTTGTGATCAAATCCATCAAGATTGCATGTCGAATGGGACTTCTTAGCCAAGACGATTAAGGAATCATATTGAACCTCTTATACTCTTATAATCTATCTCTGTCTCTCTATGGCAACTCCCATTGTTTAACGCACCTACCTAGACACTACTAGTTCCACAGTTGTCAAACACACACCATGCCTTTTTATCGCCTAACAACTATAGTTCATTTAAGAACTTTGATCCATTAGAGAGAAAGGGGTCGTTTGGTAGTGCGGTTTTTTTTTTTTTTTTTTTTTGTGTGGGGGGGGGGGGGGGGGGGTGGTCATTGGAGGGTATTTTGAATCCAGGAGCCGTTTGGTAGCATGGATTGGAGGGTATTTGGCATCCAAGGGATTGCCAATGCTCAGTTTTATTGGGTTTTGCAATCTCTCCCTTTTGCTAAGATTACCAATCATCTCCCTTTTTTACTCATTTTTAAAGGCGGGACAATCGCACACGTAACATAGGTGTCACTAAGCCACTAATCCACTGTACATGTGGCCCGTTGATGATATCCCAAAACAATGAGATAATCAACTACATAACTAAAATTACATCAATAGCATGATATGAACGGTCCAAACATTGGCCATGTAAATGAATGGTTAAAAACCGTTCGTAGTCGCTTGGTTGTGATCCCATGCTTCTGGCCCATAAAGTTCTTCCCAGCTTCTCAAATGTAATGATGAAGGCAGTGAGTAGGAATGTAAGATAATTAGTTGATCAAGATCTGTTTAACAAATATTTTTTTGGTAGTTTACCAGATTTGCTGACAGAGATGGCAATACGATCAATACTACGCCTGAGTACAAACATCAGAACCTCATGAATAATTCATGATCCCAAAACAAAGGGATCTTAATAATACAGCAAAGTGTGGATTTTCAGTGAGAATTTGTTCTCTACCAATGTTTAAGTACCTAAGAATATGTACTCTGCCCCCATCAAGCCCACAAACATTTTAGATCCTTCTAGCTGAATGGAGACAATGTACTGCAAACTTGAGAAAAGGATTCATTCTGTTAATAGCTTTCTCACATGTTTATTTACCTACATGCAAATGCAGCTCCAAATACCAGGGTAATATTTCGTGCCTTGCAGGCTACTGAAACTAGAAGCAAGTTTGCCTGAAAGTCATTCTATAAAGAAGACTCGTGCAAATTGTATCATAAGGATCAGATAAGAAATCACTGGCAAATCACACCTTTTTCTGCCTACAGGTACAATTTTTTTATAGTCAAGCTGGGCTCAAACCTGAGGCCCCAATGTTGAAATAATGCCTACAGGGAAAGGTCGTGTAAAGTCCGGATGATGCAGGGGCGCTGAGGAGGCCAAAAAGAAAGTACCATAAAGGTTAAAATGCGAACTTGTGATACCCTTAGCTTTCACTTATTTCCTGGGCCACTTCTCTTCTTCTTCTTTTCTTTTCTTTTTTAAATTTTTGAAGGGTAATGGAAATTTTATTAAAGGCCCTTTTGCAAGCAAAACGGGAAAAGAATACAAGAAAGGGATCCCAGTGGGATTACAGCCCTCAAACTGACACAATAAGAAAAGGATCCCGATATGCAGTATCTGTTCCTGGGCCACTTCTCGGGTTCTAAAAAGCATCAAATGACGAGAAAGTGGCCAAATTCACTAAAATTTCAAAGAAAGGAGATCTCAATCCGTTGTTAAAATTCAATTGTTGTGCTGCTCCTTCCATATTACAAACCATAAGCACACTAGGAAAGTCAACCATCACAATGTACATCTTTTCCTGCCCCAAGGCCCATGGTCCCAAGCTAAAGGCATGGGAATCAAATCAAGCATTACCCTACCATTTCAAACAAAGTGACAACCTGGTGCTACACCACAACACGTAGATACAAGCAATAGAGAAATGTCCATTGTCACATCACTTTTAAGGCACACAATGCAGCCATTGGTGATTAATATGTTCCTACTCACCGGATGGTCTATGTCAGGTTCCTTCCCCACCAGCAACTTGAGGGCAAGAATAAGTAGGACCTTGATATGATATCCACTGTGACAAATATTGCCGAGATTGTGAAAATATCATGATTTTTTTAGAGAGATCTTAATCAAATCATTTTTAAGAATAATCAAGCAATATTATCATGTTAATATCAGGAGATTTACAAAATCTCAGCAGTTAAGAATAATCAAACAATATTATTGGGTTTGGGATTCTATCCTCTTCATTCAAGATGCAGTGGTCCATACCCACTTTGGTGGATAGTTTTTTGAAGGCGGGTCATGGAGTGTGTCTTCCAAGGCAAGCTCAAGCGAAATGGCAAGATGGCGATTTTTCAAAATCCAGTAACATGACTCCTTATTAGCTGAGTTCTAAAAAGGGGATTTTTTATACTCTGGTGGCATATTACACTTGATACACTTACACTCAGAAAATTTTACATATGGCATATATTAACTCAAAGTAAACCAATTAAATTGTGGGACCCCTTCTTGAAAAATGAAAGATATTGTGGGACCCGTCGTTGATAAGTCATAGTTCCCAAATCAAATTGTTTGAACAATTCTAACCGCTGATTTGTGAACACTTGTTGAAATAGGACCACTGGATATTCTTTGCTCTTCACCATCCAATGTCCTCCAATTTGATGGTCAGATGATTAAATAAGCATAATTTCAGGCTGATTACACTAGTAGGATGAGTGCCATAGATTCCATGAATTTGTGGCTGATTTGGGGCATCTAGTGGTCCCCCAAATTGGTGATGCTATTCATCCAAATTTAGTTTCTTTTTTTCCTTGAAAATTCTAGGGGAAAATGATGTCAAACGCTTAGGGATATACATCAGTGAGATGAGAGTCATAGATTACATGATTTCGAGGCATTTAACTGGTCCCCCAATCATCAAAACTATTCATCCGGATTTATTTTTAATTTTCTCTTCTTCTTTTTCTTATAATTACTTGAGGGGAATGATGTCAAATGCTTAGGGATATGCATTAATGGGATGAGTGTCATAAATTGCATGAAATTCAGGGCAATTTGAGAGCATTCAAATAGTCCACCAAATCAGTGACATTATTTATCCGAATTTAATTTCAATTTTCCTTAAAATTTCCTGGGGGAATAATGTCAAATACTTAGGAATGTGCATTAGTAGGATGAGTGTTGTAGCTTGCAAGAATTTCGCGCCAATTTGGGATCAATTTAAGCCCATCAAGTTAATAACATCATCAGACAGGCCGAAACAACATTCTTGCCAATGAGTGAACCATTACACCATCATAAACATGTTCAGAACCACAAAAGAATACATATTTGGAATCCTCTCAATATTTTTAATTTTTTTAGACATTTTTTCTTTTAAAAAATCGACCGATGTAGGGTTGTAATGACCGTAACATGTAATGGTTTTCGGCCGGTCCTTTATACCCACCATTACCGTTACGGAATACCTTGAACAAGGTATTGCAAAACAGTTATGTAACAATAATGGTGGTAACCATTACGCGTTATGAGGCCATAACGGCCGTTATGGAAAAAATGGCCCGTAACAATCCGTTATAGGGCCAACACATGTTTTCTTTTTTCTTTTGAAAAAAAAAAAAAGGCCGTAACAGCCACATCGTAATGGTAATGACGGCGGCCATAATGGCCACTATTACCATTATGGAATACCCTGGGTATGGCCCCAATAATCTACATCCAGAGGATGAGAGCATTCTTATCTGGTAACAGATAAACATCCCAATAAGTAGACGAGAACTCAAAATAATCTACAGATCAACAAACAGTGGCTTAACACAAGCAATCACTTCACTAAACCTTCAATGCTAGAGAAAATACATGCCTGGTTAATTGAGGTACTAACAATCATAATAAGTTTTTATTTTATTTTATGCCGAAAGAATCATCAAAAATTGTGATCACATATGAAGCACGGTGATGTGATAAATATTTGCATGAATTATTAATTTCTAAACAAAATCATAATTCCTTGAATCTCGACAACAAAATAAATTCAGGCAGAGTGTAAAAGACAATCTCATAAAATTACATCAACATAGGGTAACTTGTGACAGGAGACAGACATGACCAAATGCACGTGAAAAATAAGCGCACCTTGTTCAACAAGAACATTGCATAAGCAGCTCTGGTTGTGTCCTGGCCTTCTAGAAAAAGAGGAAATTCTGTAGGCTTCATATTTGGGCCAGCTATTGGGTTTGACACTAAATCAGATGTGGACTCCAATGGAGGTGCATGGTCAAAAATGTATGAGCATGAACCTCCCAAGCGTAGAGGGTACCGAAGAGGAACATCTAAGTAAGATGCTATAAGCAAGACAGCCTGCAATATATACATGTTGAGTTAGAACCAAACATTGCACCAGCCGTCCAAACCATGTCAGTGGAACAAGGCAAAAAATTTTGAACAAGGTCAAACGGAACTTCCAAACCCAGGTGATTTAGAAACAAACTGAGGTGCACAATTTCTACCAACACTTTCTTTTTCATATTCTCAACAAAAATTACCATCTAGAAACAGGTTGTGGTTAATGAATATTATGTCAAACCACCATACTAAGATGAAATTATAAGATAATAACTCACATGTGCAACGTAGCCGAGAGCAGTGGCGGACCTCTGAATCTCCTTCTTATCACTGAAAAAGCTAATCTTCTTCAAAGGAGGCACGGTAAGTTGCAGCCCTAAAATGGTTAAGGATGACTTTCCTGGATTCCTGGATTCCAGGATAACTGACGAGCTAGATCCAGCACCGTCCCCTGAAAATCCAATTACATGTTTCATTTTTTTACTTTTCGTAGAAGCAAAATAAAAAATACTAAAGCGGTACAAATTGATGAAAAGTTATTTGCAACAGAGGCAAAATCAGAAAATAACCCTGCTACTGCATGGCATCCGCCTGGATTGTTAAAGATACTCGGAGATTCCATGATTATATAAATTTTACCAATATCTGATATTTGATCCTTTCTTTTCTTCTTCTTCTTCTTTTTTTTTTTTTTTTGTTGTGTGTGTGTGTGGGGCACTAAACACAAAACAAAAGTTCAAGCCCCAACAAAAGAAACAAATACACCCAACAAAGCCCAAACAATCAAGAAGCCCACTCCAACACGTCTGATGTTGCCCTTCTAAAGACCACATTGGCTATTCAGTTCCACCCAAAGAGCCCACAAAGCGGCCCACAAAGCTAACCTCCACTTCCCCTTTTTTTTTCCTAGATCCTCCCCCACGCAAGAAAGAAGGCCTCGATAGTCCCCAACATCACCCATGAAACTTTGAAGAAGACAAAAAAGCCCTCCCACACTACTTTGACAAAGGGGCAATTAATGGAAAAAATGGTCAACTAACTCCTCGTCTTACAAGCATGATCATTCAAATTTAAAAAATAAAATTAAAAAATAAAAAAATAATAATAATAATAATAATGATCAAAAGAACATATATGAGATGATTATTGGGAAATGCCAGAAAAACATATGGAAATATATATATATATATATATATATATATATATATATATATATATATATATATATATATATATATATATATATATATATTTCTTATTCCATTTTGCTCTTTTATTGAGAAAATTACCAAACACCTTCTGGACAAACTGATCAAGTTGCCTCGAGCATAAAAGTAACGAAGGTGACCCAGGAACATGCAGAATGTCCATGCTGTGACAAATGTTTCAGAAAAGGGGATTCCAATTTTTCAGAAAACTATTTCTTGGCTTTCATTCATGTTTCACCACTTCCCCAGAGACTAAAAATTGGTTTCCAATGGGAAATTGATTCTCGATAAGCAAAAAGGGATGTTCACAAGAACTTGTACATTCCCAAAATCTTCCCTTTTTTATTTCACAATATTCCCAATAAAAGCATCATTTTCTTTCAAACAGAAATGGAGATATCAGATACTTTCTTCACAAGCATAATACCTGATTTACTCCCATCAGAACATGAGTCATACTTTCCTCCAGGTGTCTGTCCAAGTGAGGCCTTTACTGGATAAAGGGCTGAAACCTGTGCCATCATGTACTGTTGCCTCATTCGAAGCAACTTCTGCAAGTTTTTGAGATGAACATGACCCCGTTCACCAGCTAGCAACCTATTAGCTTCCTTCAAAGCAAATAGTTATCAAGTAATCAGTTGCCCCCCCCCCCCCCCCCCCCACATTGCTCTTTTGAATTAATCAATTTTTCTATCATGATAGTTATTCATACAGTCCATTACCTCAAAATTAAAGTACTCTGCAACTTATGGTAGGAAATGGAAAGCTACACAAGTTCCAAGAAAGGTTCTGTAAATATTATCACTGCTAAAAAATCTGTACGTAAAAAATTCGCTATCAAATCAAAGCAAGCTGAATGGAAAGCCACACAAGTTCCAAATCATGTTATCTGGATATTGTACTCTGCTTAAAATCTGCATGAAAGACTTTGCCATCGAGTCCAAGTGAAACCTCGCCTGACCAGACTCAAATGCAACTGGATATGATTATATAGTATCCAATGGTATGATGAGCTAACAGATAGGTAGATTAATAGATTAATGTTTCTTTTATTGGTAAATTTGATAAATTTAGTCATAAGACACAAGTACAACTGGGCGATCGAAAAGAAATTAGTGCCCTACTCTAGTCCATTTGGCAGACATGATGACTATGTTTTTTCAGATCGTTCAAGATTTTTAAAATAGATAAATAATAAAAAATAAAAAACTATGCTTTTTCAGCAATCGTATTCCATGAGTATTGAAAATGTGGGATGCTAAGAAAGTCTGCAGAGGCACAGGATTATGTACATGTGGGCCCAAAAGAGCCAATATAGATGCAAGACCAGAAATGTCTGAGATTTTTTTGAGAGAGAGAAATGTCCAAGATTAGAAGATCCTCACCAAAAATTTCCTATGATGAAGCTACCCAGGGTGAGCACTCATGGATATATTTCTAGGAGACCTTCACCTAAACAAACAAACCTTGAGCTTGAAGCCATCCTCCTTTAGACTGCCTCGACATGAATTTTGAATGGCATAGCAAAGATGCTCGGCGTGACTTCAGATGTGAGCCAGAACAGGACTGAAATAGCAATCTAATAAGCTATCGATGAAGTTGAATGTGACAGTTGATGCAAAAGCCCTAGGGCCCAACATAGTATCCAAGACTTCCATCAGTGAATGGTCATTTAGTAACCCATGAGCGACCCATGGTTAGATCTAGTGGGCGACTAATCTGACTTGAGGTAACAACACCGCATAAGGGACCCAAAGCCATGAAGAGAAGGTGGCAACATGGTTGTATTGTCCTACAGCATGTGCTTGAGAAATGTGCACACCAAGGTATTCAAAATCGGTTACATAATGGCTGTAACGGCTGTTATGTAACAGTCATAACCGTTACGCGTTAGGGGGTCAAAACGGCCATTACAAAAAAAAAGGCCATAACAGCCCTGTAACAGATTTTTTCAAAAAAAACAAAAAAAGGGTCGTAACGACCGATACGGGGGCCGTAACGGCTCGTATCATAACGGTACCAACCATTACCGTTTTGGAACACCTTGGTGCACACTATTCACAATGCTAAAGATGGTTCCCCATTTACGTCACTCAAGTCTATGGCCACATTTCGAGGTCGAAGAACATCCAACGTCATGATTTTATTTTTTTTCTTTTTTTCTTTTTTTTTTGGGGGTGGAGGGGGAGGGGAATGACATGAAATTGGTATAATTTAAAAGCCTCTTGAGTTATCTTTCCAACAAGACAAGATCATGCAATTCAAATAAGAGAAAGTTATGAATGAATTGCTAATAGGGTGAACAGTTATGATGAGAATTAGAGGCTTTGATTTTACTAGTGTTGTTTTTTCTTCTTTTTTTTCCTTTTTACTTCTTTTCCTTTTTTGGAAAGATGATAAATTTTATTAGGCTGAAAGCAAAAGAAAAACAAACAAATGAGAAAAGAGAGAGAGAGAGAGAGAGAGCTAAAAATACAACAACAACCCCTAGGCTGGAAAACCCCCAGGAAAACAGCCCAACCCACGCAACAATCAAGGAGCCCAACCTCTAAACAAAAGGACCCGACTAAAAACCCCAACAAAGGAAATACCTTAGTTGCGAAAACGCCAATTGTTTCTTTCTCCACATATAGACCAATGAACTTCCAAGACTCCCTCCAACACAAGTATGACACGAGTCGAAGCGGCCATCAATGTCGGGAGGACCAAAGTAACATTAGCAAGGCAAAGGACACCTGACCAAATGATCGAAGCGATTGAGAAGTGAAGGAATAAGTGGTCGATTGAATCTGCGTCTTGCAGGCAGAACAAGCAAGCATTAGGCAGGATCATGCCTCTTTTGTGAAGATCGCCAATGACTAACAAACAACTCCTCCCAGCCAGCCAGCAAAAGCCTTCTTTTTTTTTTTTTTTTTTGTGGGGGGGGGGGGGATCTCGAAGATTTCTACTAATTGCAGGAAGCCAAATCCAATCCTCGCCATTGCCTAAGAAGCAAGAAGCCATCAAAATATTCACATCGAAGGGAGGACAGCTCTGGGAAAGGAAATTTGAAGGAGCAGTCTTCGGACCAAATATCCATTCAAAATCTAACTCTTTCACCATTACGCAGGGAGAAACCCACGCCTTCAAAAACTGAGGGAGCCACTCAAGCTATTCCTTTCCAAATAAAGGAGGAATTTTTGTCCACCACCATATAGGAGAAACCATATTTGGTTGAGATGACAGATCTCCATAAACTGGACCCTTCCTTTCAAAAATGCCACGCCGCAGAATTAACCAGATTTAGGTGTTTAATTCCTACCCACCTTCTAACCAAGGAGCATACTTCCTTCCAATTTAGCAGAGAACTTTCTGGAGGAAGATCCCCCCCTTGTCATAGAAAATCTCTCCAGAGTCTATCAATTTAAGAGACAACTGATTTCAGGCACTGAAAAGGGGGTATATGGTAAAGAAGTTGGATAAAGAGGCCTTAATAAGGATGATTTTGCATACGAGAGAGAAGAGGTTGCTTTTCCAAGGGAGAGTTGTCTCTCCATTCTCTCAATAATTTTGTCACAGAGTAGCAGCGGAGGCTTTCCGAGATAATAAGTGGTAAGAGATCCAGCCCAACAGCCAAAGGAATTTGCCAACTAAAAAGGGTCCTCCCTAGAGAGGTGAATTCTGAAGAACTTGCACCTAGATTTTATTTTTAAGATTAACTCGCACTTAGATTTGTTAACCTTCAAACCTGAAACCACCCCAAACCAGCAAATCATGATACTTAGGAAATCAACCATAGATTCTTTTGCTTCACAAAATAGAAGAGTATCATCAGCAAATTGGAAATGACAAATGCGTTGGGGGTAGTTACCAACTAAAAACCCACTAAAAAGCCTAGCCTCCTAACCCCTAACAAGCATAATACTCGAAGTTCTCAAACTAAAATGAAAAGAAAAGGGATAGGGAGAGGCACTAAAGAAACTGAAGGAGAATTCATTTATGAGCACATAGAATTTACATGAAGAAACACACGATCGAAAATATGATCCACTTAACCCTAAAACCCACAAGGGACAGCCTATATTCGAAAAAGGCTCAATCTACATTATCATAGGCTTTCTCAAGATCAAGCTTATAGAAAACACCCTGCCTTTTGGTCTTAAAACAGAAGTCAAGACACTCATGGGCTATCAAACCGCTATCGAGAATTTACCTACCAAAAATGAAGGCACTATGAAAACAAGAACGATCTTTAGGAGAACCAAACGCAACCTTTGACTAAGAACCTTAGCAATAATTTTGGAAGGGCAACCAATCAAAGTGATTGGGCAATTGGGCGAAAATATTTCAAACTTTCTGCTCCCTCTAGTTTAGGAATCAGGGCAAGGAATGTACAAACCAATTTTGAAGGAAGATAACCTGACTAGAAGAATCCTTTACAAGGCCTCAAAGGGCCATTTCAACCAGATCCCAAAAGGATTGGGAAAAGGCCATAGGAAACCCGTTAGATCCCAGATATTTATCCCTCATAAGGTCAGAGACAGCAGCCTTTATATCGTTTAACAGGATCGGATTTTCAAGAGAATCCATGTCCTCATAGGATAATCTAATAAAATCCAGGTAGACTAGTTTAGGACGATCCTTACCACCATCTGAAAGGACGAGAGAGTACTATCTGACAATAGAACCACGGATACGGTTCTTGGCAGTGACCCTTTCTCCATCTACCAAAAGTGAAAAGACAGAATTGGCGCGCTCGGGCACTAGCTATCCCACGAAAATAATTGGTGTTTTTTTCACCTTCCTTGAGACAAACTACTTGAGAATGCTAGCACCATTTTATCTCTTCCTCCTTAAAGCGAGAACAATAATCGAAAGACAACTTAGCTCTCAAGCAAAGATCTTCCTCCGACAACTAGCCTCCTTCCTTAAGATCCAAAGATGGCATCTTACTGAGAAGAGAAGACATCTCCAGCTCCCTATGGCCAAAGATCTCACAATGCCAAGTTTTGAACTTGATCTTCAACATCTGTAATTTTTTTAAAAGAACAAAACCCAAGTGACCCTCTACCAAGGAGGCCAACTAGACTGTAATCAGAGAGTGGAAACCTCCATTTCGAGCCAAGCAAGCTCGAATCTAAAAGGTTTCAAACCCCAATTGATTTCATCAACTTCTAATAGAACTAGGCAGTGATCAAAGACTGGTTTGGGGAGGCCTCTTTGAAAAGCGAAGGGATATTGAGAAATCAAACCCAGAGAAACTAGAAACTTGTCCAGTAAAGACATGGTGGGGGGTGACTAGCCATTAGACTAGGTAAACTTCACATCCCCCATCGGGAGGTCCACCGGCTCATGTTTCCCAACTCAATCATAAAAATTAAGCATGTTGGAGGACACCCAATACCTAGAGGATTTCCCAAAACGAAGTGGAAAACATTGAAATCGTCTCCAACGCACCAAGGTAGAAGCGATTTCTCTCAAACTAAGGACATTTCCTCCCAGAACTCATTGTGCAAGACGAACGACTAGAGCCATAAACTCCATAGGAAAGCACAAGAAACTCAAAGAAATGTCCCAAAAGACTATATTCACGAAGAACGAAACCAACTAGTTGTCCTCCTTGCACCACAAAGCTAAGTCCAACAAAACCAAGATCCCACCTGTAGAACCGAGTCAGGGGCCACCTAATCGACACTTTCCAGCCCCAGACAGAGCACACAAAAGACCTATTCACATCTTGAGGCTTAGTCTCTTGCAAAACTATCAAACAAGCTTTGGACCTAAAACAAATATCTTTAACTTCGGATCTTTTTTAAGACAAGCCAGACCTCTAATATTCCAAGGAAGGATGTTCACTAGGGAATCAAAGTAATCCCTTTACCCCTCCTCTCAGCTCAAGGAATAGCTTCAACCAATCTTGTTGATTCCACACCCAAGTTAATCAACTCTCTGCAACCCTTTACCAACTTAAGAGAACCCCTTTGAGAGGTCGTAGTAGGAATCTAAAGACCCCTCGCCGCCACTAGATGGAGAGAGCAATGTAGTCTTCATCCCTAATCTTGAATACCACCCCCAATAATATGCCCACATGGGAAACAACGTCCCTAACCCATCTTTTTCTTTTGAGAGTCTCCACTAGACAATCCATTTGTCCCTGCAAAAGAGCGGACGAAGGACACGTGCCCTGGGGATTCCTAATGTCATCCAAACAGAATAACGCTCTAACAGAGGAGACATCTAAAGCATATGCCACGATATCCCTATCCATGCCACCTGCCAACCCGTCCTCCAGGTGAGAACTGACCAAGAAAGGACACATAAGGGAACCCTCTAGAGAAAAAACATGGCTAGCAAACCTACATCTTCCATAGGTTGAACATAGAAGGATTTAATTGTAGTAATCCAAGAATTCAGGAAAACTACAAACTAGGGAGGGGTTAAGAAGGAACCAGACGAGGGGAAGGGGAAGGGGAAGGGGAAGTGGGGAGGACCAAGCCAGAGAGAGTAAAGATAGCATCCCCAAGAGAGAGAAGATCCTGATTACCGGCCTGAATATAGAACTCAACATAGGACTCAGTTGCAGGTGAGAGGAATCGTCAAAAGACTTTCCATTAGAGCAAGCATTAAAAGACACCTATCGAAAGCTGAGAACATGTATCGAAGCCCATGGCAGCACATTTGTCACACTTAAGAAATGAGGAAGATGGCATGTCAAGCGAAGTCAAAGAAGGGGGGCCTCCATCTCCCTCAAGCAGCCCAAAACAAAAGAAGGTTCACCATCTAACTGCCTCATGTGCTCCGTTGTGACGTAATCCAAACATCTATTTTATGGATAAATGAGGGGAATGTTATACGATGCCAGTGTAGCCTACAAGATATCAGAGCGGAGCTCAATATCAACATAGCCCATTAATGAGTTGGCTGGCGCCTTAGAGACACCGTCCAAATCCTGGCATGGTGATCCACATGTCCTTTTGATATAGACCTCCCCATGAGAGAGAAGACACCAATCATCAAGCATTAAAAGCTGGTGAGCCCTCTCACCGAAATGAACTTCTGGATCATCACCACATGTGTTATCATCAGGCACACCACTACATAGGATTAAAACGAGGGAGATCTCAGCTCTACACATATCCTTAACACTGATCGGGGAAGGTAAGTGTGGGCCAACCGGCATCAAAGATATGATATAGGTTGGCTATATATTTGTCTGAGAAAGTGGATCTCACGAGATAACGAAATGACCCATTCACCAACTGAACCTAGGGAATGAGAAATCTCGAACCTTCCGAAAGCATCGACCCCACCCGAGGACGAAGAAACAAAAGGCCAAAGACTGGAAGCAAAGCAAGAAGGGGGGGTAGGTATCCTTTGAGATAGGGATAGTTGCCTCGAACTTTGTGCACGTGTACAACCACCACTCGGGACATGCGGATGCTCAGGATCCACAAGAGAAACCATACAGGCTAGATTAGGAGAGCTCACCTCACACATGAGATTTGCCCTGACGAATGGATCATGAGAGTATGAAAACGGTGGTCGTCCTTCCCTCACTACGGGAAATGACAAAGGAGGAGGGCAGAGAGACCACTATCACCAACAACCATAACTTCCCAAGATTGAGATGAAACATGCTGACCACCTTCCTTAATCACCTTGATCGAGAATTAGACCTCCTCGATCGTCATTCTAATGGCTTCTAGCGTCACTGTCATCCTCTTAACCCAGATACAGAACCTTGCCCAGCGGAGTCCTAGAAGAGCATCTTTGACAGAGACAGGAGTCCCTACAGGAGACTTTGATCCCTCAGGCAACATCGTTGTTTCGAACAAGAAACAAATGCATTTGATTTGGGAAATTATTTTATTCGAATGTAATGAAGAGAATATATAAAACAATCATTGTATTATTATTTTTGAGTTTATCTACATCCCTTCAATATCCCTTGATTCCAAGATAGATCATTTGAAATAAATAAATTGTAATTAACAAAGTTCATAAGTTAAATCTTGAATCCAGCAGCATTTCGACAATTGTTTTGGTCATCTCCTAAGACTTACGAGGAATGTTGAATTGATCAACCAATCTCTCTTTTAAACTTGTCCTTTTGTGTAAAGGAGAGAGCTTGAAGTACTAAAGATCGAACTTGAATGCTTTCAGCAATTCCGGCAGCATTTCGGCCCCTATTTAGAATTGGCCACATAGTGACCTAGTTGCGCAACCGGTTTGTCAGTTGCGAGGTCAGCGCAACTGATGAGTGGGTTGTGCGGCTCGCGCAACTAAGCCCTTCCTCTGCTCCTCACCTTTAATCTTCTTTCAGAGATCTGCTCTTCTTCCAAAATTTCTCTCCTAACTTTCAACATGTCTTCCAACTCCCTTGTATTTATAGGCCCTTGTTCTCTTACAAAGTGGTGATCACCACCACTTTTCCATTCACATAATGTACATCTTCTTCTCTTAAACAACGGCGTCCACCAAGCTCTCCCTTAAATGGTGATGTGCAACCTCTCTCCATTAAAATGACACTTATGCACCCTTTATTACCAAAACACCCTCTTTAATGTCTTCTACTGAAATACATAAACTAACCCTGGACATGGATTTTTACCAAAATACCTAAAATACCCCTCGACATAAATTTTCACCAAAATACCCCCGAAGCTAATTTTTACCAAAAATACGGAGTGTACAACCCTGGGAAAGATCCGCACCATAGAATTCTCTGACCAATGCAATGGAATAATTTTTGTGCCTCAACAATCATCAGAGGAGATATGGGAGTAGGGAGAATCAGAGTTCTCAGGGAACCACAATCGGTTTGCTCTCCTCCCCCACCGACTTTAGCTATTGGTTCACCTCCTTAGGGCCATAATGGGTGATTTGAACCCTTAACTCTCTCCCAGACTTTAGCTCTTGGTTCACCTCCTTTGGTTATGAGCTTGACGCCTTTCCTTCTACGCGTCTTGGTCTACCACTCTGCGTTGGGAAGCCAACTAAACATCTTTGGAACAAAGTTATCAAGAGGATTGAGAGGAAGTTAGCCTCATGGAAGTGTCGCTACCTTTCTTTAAGGGGGCATCTAACACTAATTAAAGCGGCTTTTTCCAATATGCCCATGCGGTTTACGTCTCTTTTCAAATGCACCAAGTCGGTGGTGGACAGGCTCAAGAAATTGAGATGGGATTTTCTTTGAAGAGGGTCAGTGAAAGAAGTTCCACCTCCTTAGATGGGAAGATGTTTGCAAGTCTTTTAAGGAGGGGGTGTCAGCATTAAACCTTTGGGAGACATGAATAATGCTTTACATGATAAATGGATTTGGAGATTTTGGGTCAAGAGGGGTAGACTTTGGAGGGAGTTGACTGACTCTTGAGTATGGCACCCATGATGGTGGTTGGTTTGTCAAACAATCCTCTCTCTACAGAGCCTCTGCCATTTAGAGAGGTGTGTCATCCACTGAATCAATTGTCCATCAAAGCGTTGCCTTCTCGGTGGCTAATGGACGCCGTATCCGATTTTGGGTTAATGTTTGGTGTGGAAACCAAGTGCTTGAAGATCAATTTCCTAGCATCACTCGTATAGCTCTTGACCGTTCTATTTTAGTGGCGGATTGTTTCTCTTTTTCAGGGGGTTCAGTGGTTTGGGGCTCTTCGTTGAAGAAATCTATCAAAAAACAAAGTATGGGAGATTTCATAAACCATTTGAAGACTCTTTCTGAAGTCAAATTCATCGACCAAGAGGACTTGATAGTTTGGTCGAAAAGCCTCAATGGGTCATTCTCAATGAAGTCGTCGTTTAGCTTGATTGAGGTTTCACACCCCGATCACCCGCCTCACCCGTTCCGCCATTGTTCCTACAAGGCCCCATCCAAAGTTGCGGCATTTGTTTGGCTTCTGGGTCAGAAGAGTATCCTCACTATAGATGACTTGCAGGGAAGGGCCGTGGTTCTTAACATATGCCTTATGTGCATAAAGGATGGAGAGTTGATCGATCACCTTTTTATTCATTGTTCCTTAGCCGCTAAGGTGTGGACTCATTTTTTCTCTTTGTATAGCACGACTTCAGTGATTCTGAGATCTGTGGAGGATTTACTTTGGGCATGGCATGGTGGTGTAGGTAGGGTCAGGAAAGCCGTGTGGAGACTCCTTATCATGGCGGTGTGTGGTCATCTATTTGGGGGGCTAGGGATGAGTGTTGTTTTAGGAATCGTTGTGTGGACCATGTGGAGGTCATTAGGAGGATTAATGCTCTTATGGAGGATTAGGCTATCTTCATAGGGTCAGCTTAGGCTAGCGTTTTGGCCATTTTTAGTCTGCTTGTATTCTTTTCTCACTTCTTGTGAGATTCCTAATAAAGTGGCTGTTATCACTCAAAATAAAATAAAATAAACTTTCTCCCATTAAATTTTGTCCATTGAAACCTTTAATGTATCTAACCAGGTCAACTTCCTCTTCTATTCTCACAAAAGCGAAGCCTCTGATAGAGATTCAGCCTTTAAACTGAGGGATAATGACTTCTCTAACCTTCCAAAAACTCGAGAGAAACGCAACTCCATCCATTTTCAAGGAAATGGTCCACAAAGAGGGTTGGTAGATCGCGTGGCGAATCCAATGTTTTCTTCTGGGGCTTGTTGCTACCTCTTTTCCTTCCTTCACCAGCTGGGATCCAGACACTGGAATCATCTTCATGCAAATAGTCAGAGAAATGAGCTAGACCTTTCCATTTCGAGAACCTTCTTTAAGGACCATCAAACAATCAATGGGATGATCTCTGAAAGTCGAAAGAGAGCAGGGCAAGGGATCTCTGTGCCTAAAGTCAAAACGGCTAGTAGGTCATCCCCTACACCATTGAGATTGGTCTCGATTAGGACGTCTCCTCATGAGGCCTCGAACTAGTCTCGAGCTGGTTTTGGAGAAGAGGGCCTTTGCAAGACAGGCTCTCGATTTCCTTCATCCTCCTAACTTGTAGTAGCTCTTGAGCATTCTTTCATGAGAGAAGCATCATGTCAGGATATATGAAACGCACATTCTTTAACGAAATCGCCATCCAAATCCTTCTCTTCCTCATAGCTTTTGTCGCTTCTCCTCAAGGATCTCGATTTCTCGTCTCGCTTAGCATGACCCCTTGAATGGATTCTTTCATTTCCTCTTGATTGATCACGAGCCTCATCTCTACCTCAAGATCAAAAGTCACTTGAACGGGAACCTCTTTTTTTATTGTCTTGGCCATTGGAGGTTAATAGCATTTCTAATACAGGGGCATTTCCACACTAGGCTCAAGTGGGGTGGCCTGTGGGATGCAGGGGCACACTCGGGGTGGGCGGCCTATGTGAGGTAGGTGGCTCGTGTAAGGCAGGCCCCGCCCCTATGAAGCGGGTGGCTCGTGTGAGGCGGTACCCATTTGATGTGGGGCCCACGAGGGGGGTTTAGCCGAGGTCATAACACAAGGGATGTGGGGCCTGGGCTACGAGATAAAGGGATTAATTCGCCATGATCTATCAATTCAAGCTTTTAGAGCAAGTGGTTAGTTGTCTTGCATCAAAGTGGTATCAGAGCGGGAAATCTCGTGTTTGAGACTCCTCACCGGGGATGATTAATGCAGGAGCATTTTCACACCGAGCTCAAGTGGGGTCGCCTGTGGGATGTAGGAGAACGCTCGGGGTGAGCAGCCCGTGTGAGGCGGGTGGCTCATGTGAGGCGGTACCATGTGACGTGGGGCCCATGAGGGGGGTTTGGCTGAGGTCCTAACCCATGGGATGTGGGGCCTGGGCTATGAGGGATTGATTCATATGCTCTATCAGTTCAAGCATTTAGAGCAAGTAGTTAGTTGTCCTGCATCAATTTCCTTATTAAGAAACCAACATGCTACAAGGTGGCCATTGAGAGAGGATATAAAAATTCACACTTCTTGCTATCCAAACAAGAATAAATGATAAAAGGTAGAGGAGTATTACTAGTGTTGTCATCCCATGGGTACGCAAAAGCCTCATTGATCTAGGTGTGGGTAATGCTTACTTACAAGTTGGTTTGTAGTGGATTCTTTTATGTTCAAGAAATTTCTAGAAGAAAGAAGTTTGTTAGTTCTAGTCTAGTTGATTTGGTTCTAAGTTAGTTCTGTTATGAAGTTAGCTTAAATAGAGTTCTATGATTAGTTTGTTTCTTAGTCAAAGAGAGACTCTCTAATTACAATTTGGTTCTTAGATTAGATCCTAGATAGGACCTAGAAAGTTTCTTCCAGTTAGAAGTTTTACGCATATTTGAGATCATCTTGAGGTGAAACAGGTGTTTAGGAGTCTTGGATTAATAATAGGTCAAATCAGGAGAGTTCTAAAATTAGATATCGGAGTCTTATAGTTTAAGCAATTAAAAATGTGGGTTTTTAGAAAGTGAGAATTTTGGACACATTTAGATCATTATTTAATTTCTTTTAACAGTTTTTCATGTATATCAAACACCGGAGGTAGTTCCCAGAAGAAGGCGAAACCTAATTAGGGTTCAAAGGCCTACAAAAAGCATGAGAGGAAAGGCCTAGAGGAACTTCTATGAGAGGAACACCTGGAAGAGATATGAAGAATTGTTCACTTACCAAAAGGACCATAAGAAAAGAATCCCTAGCAAAATAAGATTCGTAAAGCCAACCTCAAGGAGTATGGGAGGAAGACTTAAAGGGGTCATTTGGATGCCTGTAAAATCCTTAAGTGGTAATCAGATTAGACATAATCGAATTACATGGGTCATTTGGATGGGTGTCTTTGCCTATAATGGAATTATATGTTGTAATCGGATTACAGCTTTTAGTTGTAATCTAAAACATGGCAAAGGGGCATTTTTTCAGATTATAGGTGATATCGCGCAACGGTTTGCGCATCAGGATGATAGGTTCACACATTTAGAGGAGAGAGTTACGTGTTTAGATGCTGGTATTCCAACCACCACTATACGTGGTGCCCGGGCGACCCCTAACACTAGGGTTGTCGATCAGTCCCAAGTTGTGGGCTCTGATCCGCCTAAGGATGGTTTGGGTGCAGGGCAGGCCCGTGGGCCTGACAACAGACACGATGGGGTATATCCATTACCACCCACACACAATCGTGATCCTGTTCTTCCCGCCCAATGGAAGGGTCATGGTAGAGTGCGTCCTCAACAACCCCAGAGATATCATGAGCATGAGGACCCTGCTGCTAGGGAGTCATGAAGGGCATCAAGGTTGACGCCCCCAGTTATAATGGGAGATTGGACCCCAAAGTTTTTTCCGACTGGTTAGCAGACATGGACCACTTCTTTGAGTGGCACAGTCTACCAAACCCACGACGGGTCGGGTTCACCAAGATGAAATTGGTGGGTCAGGAAAAACTACATAGGGAAAATGTGGAGCGTCGCCACAAGCAATCTAGAGAGGGGCCAGTTCTCTTTTGGATTAAGATGAAAGAGTTGTTGCAAGAGAAGTATGTTCTCCTTTCTTACAGGCAAAAGTTGTTGGATTAATGGCACATTTTGCGCCAAGGATCCATGACGGTGATAGAATACATCACCAAGTTTGATGAATATATGATTAAGTGCAATGTGGATGAGGACCCTGCGGTGGTTCTCTTTCGTTTCCGTATGGCCCCAAGCCTAAGCTTTAACGGGAGCTCACACTTCACATGGTCACCAGTTTGGAACATGCTTACCAGGTGGCGCAAGAACTAAAGCAGTGTGCGCCAGTCCAATGTGAGGGAGATTGATTTTCGACCTACTATGCCTAGAGTAGCTTCGCGGGGAGCAAGACCCGAGGTCAGAAATCAACTCAGAGCTCAACCTAGTACCCAGCCAATCAACAAAAATCGAAGTAACAACATGGCTAGACCAAGTACTAGGCCTGCGATGCTAGGGTAGTGCCACCACTGTGGTGGCATGCGTCACATCGTTGATGAGTGTTCAAATAAGGGTGGGCGCATTACCTTTGTTTCCGAACACCCCACAGAAGAAGTGGCAGATAAAGTTGATAGTGACCAGGATGATGAGGAGATCATTAACCCCTCCCTTAAACCGGCTAGTGATGCCAAGGATGATACTGTGGAGACTATCCCACTTGCAGTAGTGAGGTGCGCCTTGACCCAGATGAAGGAAAGCGAAGATTGGCACAGAACCACCATTTTCCACACTTACGCTAAGTGCGAAGAAAAGAGTCGCAAAGTGATCATAGACAGCGAGAGATGTGAGAATGTAGTTTTTCCAGTTACTTTGAGTTGCATGGGATTGAAGCCAGTCCCTCACCCCAACCCATACAGAGTTTCTTGGGTGGATGCGACATCCCTCCTTGTAACCCAGTGATGCATTGTTCCGATTGAGTTTAGACCAATGTTTTAAATATCGTTATCGCATAATGTATCGCACCCTTTGGATATGGATACATATCGATTATCGTATGGGATATATCGGTTGTATCACGTAATGTATCGCCGTTGTTGGGAAACATTGGAACATTGAGAAATTGGTCAAATTTTTCAATGAAACTTTAGGGATTTGTTAAAAAGGCATCAATACACACTTAGAAATCAAAACATTACCAAAAAAAAAAGTGCACATAGTAAAGGTTTCCTTTGTATGGGGTCCTAATATATGCGTTTTCCAACTGAACTGATGCAAGTATATTCAGAGTCTATTCATATAATTTATAACCATAAGAAGACATGTATGGAAACACAAGCAATACATTCAAAAGCAAAAGAAGAATCATTAGATCAAGTTACATACATGTTTAATTTTGTGTTTGGATACAAAGATTGTAACTGATTTGCGAGAAATTGATAAATTTTAATTTTTCTCAATTTTCCACAACTTGACCCATCTCTCCTAAATCTCGAAATCGAAGTTCCAAATTCATGATTTTTAATGGAAAATATGAAGAATCATATATTTTAACAATTTGACACTAGTTTAACGTGATTTACAACAAAAACATGGATCGAAAATGCTCTCTAGATTGAATAGGTGGGATATATCGGCACTACTTGTGCGTTTCGTATCACACAGGTGGTATGCAAGATATATCATGGGATATATCAGCACTACCTGTGCGTTTCGTATCGCATAGGTGGTATACAAGAAATATCATGGGATATATTGGCTAATATCGTCGATATTTAAAACACTGGTTTAGACCATACAAGGACAAGTTGTGGTGTGATGTAGTCACGATGGACGTTGGTCATATAGTCTTG
The DNA here is from genome assembly GCA_037074715.1 of Magnolia kwangsiensis. Classification (NCBI taxonomy): domain Eukaryota; kingdom Viridiplantae; phylum Streptophyta; class Magnoliopsida; order Magnoliales; family Magnoliaceae; genus Magnolia; species Magnolia kwangsiensis. The sequence goes on from CM073586.1 coordinate 87,778,097, forward strand.
GGTAGGTCATGGCTCTATGACAAAGATGTCACAATATTTGAGCGTACGAATAATTGTGTTTTTAAGGATAAAAGAAAGAAGCTTGACTTGAGCCTGCTCCCTCCCAAATCGTCCATAAGAGCGAAAGATGTTGCGTCCTCAGGCAATCCTAAGAGTCAAAGGGCGCCTCAATTGAAGTCTCTCCACATCATAGATGCTAAAGAGTTTGAGGGAGAGACCAAGGCAAGGACTATGGTGTACGGCCTACTTGTTAGGGAGAGTACACCCGAGGTTGCTATGGGGATACACCGGAAGGCTCGTCCGGTCCTAGAGGAGTTTCGAGATGTCTTCCCTGAGGACCTTCTAGACGAGCTTCCACCGATGTGAGACATTCAGCATGCCATAGATCTCATCTCAAGGGCGACCCTACCAAACCTCCATCACTACAGAATGAACCCCACCGAGCATGCTGAGTTTGAAGAGGCGGGTGGATGAATTGCTTAAAAAGAGATTCATTTGTGAGAGTCTAAGCCTGGGCACCATGCCCACACTTCTTACGCCCAAGAAAGACGTCACGTAGCGCATGTGTGTCGATAGTAGAGCCATAAACAAGATCACTGTCAAGTATCGGTTTCTCATCCCGAGGCTTGATGACATGCTTAACATGATGGTCACCTCTACTATCTTTTCGAAAATTGACCTCAAGAGTGGTTAGCACCAAATTCGTGTTCGTCAGGGAGATGAATGGAAGACTACCTTCAAGACAAATGACGAGTTATACGAGTAGCTAGTTATGCCCTTTGGGTTAACCAATGCCCCAAGTATGTTTATGAGGGTGATGACCCAAGTGCTACGACCCTTTATGGGCAAGTTTTTAGTTGTGTACTTCAACGATATCCTCATCTATAGTATGTCCCCTAGCCAGCACATCGAGCACTTGAGGTAGGTCTGCAATGCCTTATGCGAAGAAAAGCTCTATGCGAACCTCAAGAAGTGTTCCTTCTTGACCACCCGAGTTATCTTCATGGGGTTTGTCGTATTGTTAGAGGATATGTATGCAGACCCTGAGAAATTCAAGGCCATTGTCAATTGGCCCAAGTACCATACACAAAGTGCAAAGCTTTCACAGCCTAGCTACGTTCTATCGGCGGTTCATCCGTGGATTTAGCTCGATTATGGCTCCCATCACAGATTGTATACAAAAAGGGGAGTTTCGATGGACTAGAGCCGCGGGACAAGCTTTTTAGAAATTAAGAAGAATATGACGAAAGCGTCAGTCATGCATCCACCTAACTTTACTAAAGTCTTTGAGGTAACATGTGACGCGTCAGGAATTGTCATAGGTGGAGTGTTAAGCCAATAGGGACATCATGTGGCTTTTTCAATGAGAAGCTAAACGAGGCTAAACAACGCCACTCCACTTATGACAAGTTCTATGCGGTTGTGCAATCATTGCACCATTGGCGACATTATTTATTATTGTAAGAATTTGTCATGTTCTCTAATCATGAGGCCTTGAAATATTTGAGCTCTCAAAAGAAGTTGAGCCCAAGGCATGCCAAGTGGGCACAATTTCTTCAAGAATACACGTTCGTACTTAAACACAAAGCTGAAAAAGAGAATAAGGTTACCGACGCACTTAGTCGTCGTATCATGACGCTGCAGTCCATGAGTATTGAAGTTATAGGCTTTGAGCAACTCAAGGCTGAGTGCCCAAACTTTCCTGATTTTGGGATCATTTATGCGTCATTGTCTAGTGACACACCCTAGAGGAGTGCGGAGTTCGTCCTTACAGATGGATATCTTTTTAGATGGGGCAAGCTTTATATCCCACGCACATAGCTCTGTGATTTTCTAGTTTGAGAGCTGCATGCCGGAGGGATGGCAGGTCACTTTGGTCGAGATAAAACAGTTGTCCTTGTGTCTGATCGTTTCTATTAGCCTAATCTCCAGCGGGATGTGGCTAAGATTGTAGAGCAGTGTCGGACATGTCAACTGGCGAAGCAGAGGAAGCAAAACACAGGTTTATATACTCCTTTACCAATTCCACATGCCCCATGGCAAGATGTCAATATGGATTATGGACTTCATGCTTGGGCTTCCCAAGACTATTCGTAAGCACGATTCCATACTCGTGGTTGTTGATCGATTTTTTAAGATGACCCATTTCCTACCCTGTTATAAGACCTCAGGTACCTCCCACATTGATAAATTATTCTTTTAAGAGGTTGTGGGACTTCATGGAGTACCTAGATCCATCGTGTCTGACAGAGATACTAGGTTCACTGGTTATTTTTGGAAAACTCTTGGGCATCTTTTGGGTACGAGGCTCCAATTTTCTTCAGCATAAGGAATTTGTTGAGATGTCTGGTTAGAGACCACCATAGGACCTAGGACACTGCTCTTCCTATAGCAGTTCTTCCCACAGCAAAGTTCGCAAATAATTTTTCAATAAACAGGTTCATAGGAATGAGTTCGTTCGAAATTGTTTTAGGTCTTTGACCCCGAGCCCCCATAGATTTGATCCACATAGCTACCCCGCAGCGTCCTTCGGAGTAAGGAGAGTCCTTCGCCCAGCATATACATGCATTGCATAGCGAGATTAGGGGGAAGATGAATTCAAGTAATGAACATTATAAACTTTTTGCTAACACTCACAAGAGATTTAGAGAATTTCAACCTGGAGATGACATCATGGTTCGTATAAAGTCTAATCAGTTTCCACCTAGATCCATGAAGAAGCTTCATGCCCGTAGCATAGGCCCACATAAAATTGTGAAAAGGTTGGGGTTTAATGCTTATATTGTTGATATCCCTGCTAGCATGGGCATCAATTCCACATTTAATGTGGAAGATCTAGTTCCCTATCATGAGCCATCACCTCTATCTATTGGTTCCCCTGTTTCTTCCCAGACCCCCCTATATATAGACATTAGCCACAGCATGACCTTCCTGTACCCATCTTACCTTTTCTTCCACCTACACTGAGAAGAGACGAGATGGAGGAAATTTTGGACTCCGAGGCGGTTTCCACTCACTCTGAGGGTTTCTGGAAATTCCTAGTCAAATGGAGGAACAGGCCCGTTACAGATAACTCTTGGATCACGGAGACAGAGTTGCAACGCATCAACCCCGATTTACTCGTGAGATACAGGTATTCACTTTCACCAATGGCAAATTCTTCCTACCTAGGGAGAATTGATGCGGACATTAGTGGTGCAACCTTTAGAGTGTACCAGAGGAGGAGGCGTCGTCGACAGAATACCGAAGTAAAGGAGTTGACGTGGATGGACATCAGGTCCATCGAACCATCTTCTGATGCGCTACGAGTGCAGGAGCTACATGACTGTACCTTAACCGCATGCCCATAGGGTGGATTTCACACCGTCGTGTGGGTGTTTCAGTTTTAGGCCTTTTCTTGTTTTTTTTTCTTGTTTTCAGGGGCTTTAGTGCACTTTTTTTTATTTTTTCGTCTTTTGTTATTTTCCTTGTTTTCAAGGGCTTTAGTGTACTTTGTTTTATTTTTTCGTCTTTTGTTATTTTCCTTGTTTTCAAGAGCTTTAGTGCACTTTTACTTTTTGTAAGGCTTATATATACACCGTGAAAAACCCTATTTTGACATAAAATGAATAAGAATTCGTGTTGTTTTTTTTTGTTCCCTCTTTTATCAAGAGATTAGGGTTTCAGGATTGGCCCTCAAGTGTTGAGGATTCTACCCCGGTTTCAGGTTTCCTTCTTCCTAGATCTTCGAGATGCAGGAAAAGGTAAAAATCATGTCTTCTTTTCTTTTGATGACAAAGGACTTGTACTTTCTTATCTTGAACCCTCCCTTCTTCATCCATTTCATTCCTCTGGACATACCCTTTTGGCTTAAATGGAAAAGAGAGATGACTACTCAGTATAATCAGATCCAAACTTGACCGTGGATTGATTTATGCTAGATCTAGGAAATCCTCATATCCCTAGGTCCTTCCTTTTTACTATTTATGTGATTTTATGCTAGGGGGCATGATCCTAACGAAATGATTTCATCTTTGTGTTGAGATTTGCTTAATCCATTTGATTTAAAACAATTGGTTGATTAATTTATTTATTTGAATCTCGTCATCCTGATTATACATGCATCTAGAGTTAGGCCATCACGTGTCCATGCATCAATAGGTAAACAGATAACAGGCAAGGAATTTATTTTTTAAAATTGTTCAATGCATGGAAAATTATAGCTTCAGCAATCCCATCCTCCCCTAGTTCCAACAGTCGGACCAATGGTTTGATGATATAGACAATTCTATATTTATGGCCCATTGTAAATAGCACCTGTTGTATATGTGGAACCTACGATAATCCCCTCTGCATATCGTCTATGTTCAAGGAATTAGTGATCACATTCTAGTGCACTGTACATGTGGGGTCATCCATCTATGGTCCTGCTATAGATGGATCATATATGGCCCGCTTTGTAATCCATCTATGTACCTCTCTTTGTATCATGTACCTCTGTGTCATGTATGGCCCATTGTACATGTGTTGATCATGCATACATGTCTAATTGTACATGTGGCCATGTACGGGTGGCCAGCATATGTGGGGGCCATTGTACATGTGAAGCACACTATACACATCGCCGGTACACTGCATGTACATGTGAATTAATAGTTAATTGTTTATATTCAATAGTTTCTCATCATAAAAAGAAATTTGAATTAGTAGGCCTACTTCTTTGGCACACCAAATGATTGTTTTAGCATAAGGATTAGCTAGGCTTATTGAGTTGGGCTTATCCCGATGATCCGTCTTAAATGAAGACTTTATATGTCATTTGAAGATTTTTAAAGGATTTATCACTCCAAGCTCTATTGTGTGTGAATACCCAATTACAAGTTATAACTAATTACAGGTCATCCAAACACAAACAATTGTTTGCCTGTAAACAGATTACAGCTTAAAGCCAAATAGGATAGGCTGTAAACACTTTACACATGTAATCCAATTACAACTTAGGGGTCGTTTGGATGACTATGGGCCTATTTGGTTTTTAAATTTCCTATGTAATGCAAAGTAAATGAACCATCATTATCATTTCCAGGTGTTTGTTTAAACATAAATTATGGCTCATAAATCAAAACTCAAATACATTTGTAAAGGAAACAGGTAAAGGAAATTGTAATCATTACATTTTCACACTAAAAAAATACAATTTTTACAGTAATTTCTAGGTGAAATGAACAATGTAGAAAAATCATCATTGTAGTCAAATGTAAGTGATGTCACCACACGGTTACAAAAGTAATCATTACCCATTTACAGTCATTTACAGTTGTAATTGGAAAACCAAACAGGCCCTAAAAGAACTTGGATGAGAGAAAGACCTAGAAAGGATATGAAGGCTAGTTTGCTTACCAAGGACATGGCCTTTAAATAAGCATGACAGGCAAAATAGGATTTGTAAAGCTGACCTCAAATAGCTAGGATAGGGTTAAGATAATTAGATGAAAGCCAACCTTCCTTGAATAGCTGGGAGAAGGCTATGATGATGGTTGTGATGATGATCGAAGGTTATCCTCTCTTCAATTTTGTGATTGTTTGTGGCACTCCTTTTAAATTGTGTGATTTTTTGAGGCGATTGTGCAATTCATTGAAAGGATTTCATCATATTTCCTACACCAGCAAAGGACGTATACTACACTTCAAGGACTCATGATAAGTCTTACTAAGGTTTTTGGTCTGATATCAAATCCCCATGCCTCTGGTAGCCAGAGTCAAGTATAGCGAAAAATGATGACCCCAAGAGATAGAATTGAAAGATTAAAGAAGAAACCATGGCATATACAAGTACAAACAAAGGTGAGAAAAAAAAAATGACCAAGTCACCCAGTATTGCATTCCCATGCATAAACCCAGAAAAGTCTCACAATGTTAGCAATCATGGATCCAACACTGAATAGAAATTACCTGCAGCTGATTATAAGCTACTGCAAGTGCTTTGCCAGCGCCCAACAGTGATCTGATGCTGAGGCAAAGCTGCTCATTTTGGTTCCTGACATCCTCTGATGTGCTTTTCGAGTGAATCAACAGATTCCCCATCACTAGCTTCCGGGTCTCCAGTTTTTGGCGCATCTCCTCAAGCTCATTGGACTGATGCAGCGATTCTGATCTTACCTGCCCACCATATTGCCGCCCCGCTAACCAGCGAACTAATCAATTAAAGCCCATAAAATTAAGAAAGAAAAAGAAAAAGAAAAGGAAAGGCAAAAAAAAAAAAAAAAAAAACATATACAGAGAAAACTACTTACTCAGTCCTTTTTTTTTTCCGAGGACATAAAGAACAACCCATGATTTTTATTGAAATAATACAGGCATCTTACTTTGGTCAGATACCTTTATTCTTTCCCAATCTTAGAACAAGATACCTTTATTCCTTCCCAATCTTAGAAAAACAGTAGTATGAACAAATTGGAACAGGCAATTATTATGATGCAAGCCTTAATTCCAAATAAGAACCAAGTATCTCCTAAAAACCAAAAACGAAACAAAACATATTTAAATAAAAAAGGTACATTATGGAAATTAAAACTAGCCATTGCAATTCGACATTTCCTATTATTCTGAAGAAAAAATTGGCTCCAACTGGCCATTTCTGAAGATTCATTTTGCTTTTTTCTCCCATTTTCTAAGTAAAATAAGTGTTCGAATTTTGATGCACACCCTACTTTGAAAATCCGAGCACCATTGTTTTTAAAAGATACAATAGGAAATACAACAACAACAACAACAACAACAACAACAACAACAACAACAACAACAAAAATGAAAGTAGACCAAGCACAGTGATTCTGTATCATTTCTTTAGGGTTTCAACTTGTGATTTCCATATAACGCGTTCCATTACAATTTCAAATCCCGATTTTCTGAACCATAAAAATGTAATAAATCCCAATTTCGACACAGCATCATCAACACATCATCCAAGCCTTATCCCAACTAACTGGATTGGCTACCCAGATCATGTTCTGCAATTTGGATATGGCAATGCAATGCATAATTCAAGTCATCACTTATATTACAAAGTATTTCATACTGCCTCAAAGAAAGTTTACGGCTTTAACTTGCAACGTCTGTAAATTGGGCTCTCTTTTCTATTTCAAGAGTAATCAATGGACCACACCTCAGCAAATGCACAGTTTGCAGAGGCACACAATTGCATGCAAGAGGGACCCAACGTTCCATTATCCAAACAGTTCATGGGCCCCGCCATGGACAGATCATGCCCAAAAAGTCAACAGGTTGGAAGATACTAAACACTTGATCTTTTGCCTCTTCTCGTGAATTGTGGACTAATGCTGCATCTCTCTCCTTGCTGGTTGATTTCTAGACCACCAGTCAAAGGGTTATGATCATCCAACCCATGAGACTTCCGGGGGCATCCCCTATCCATTGCCAGGTCCATCCCGTTAACAATCTTGTTAGCTGCCCACATATGCAGTACATCTTCTGAGGCTCAGAACAAACCTTCACAGGGAAACCGTGAACGGGATATCCAGGTTTTTTGTTTGTATAAACTAGGCCCATGGTTGATGTGAGGCCATGGTTTATGTGATCCAGACCATTGGTTTGTCAGGCCCCACCATGTATAAACCACAACCAAAACTCCTAGACCACACAATTGTAACCTTCCAATTTAGGGGTTGTTTGGATGCCTGTTGGTTCCATTAGTGGGAAGTGACTTACTCATAACTCACTAAAAAGTGGTGCTTGGCTGTGAAATTTCACCTGCAAGTGAGTTATAACCTATAAGTCACATCCTTAAAAATTAAAAATTAAAAAATAAAAAATAAAAAAAGAGCTTTAAGTCACAGACAAATCTTACATTTTGAAAACATGAGGTAAGTTAGTTACGGGCAACGGTCTCCCCGGTCCCTCCCTCCCTCTCTCTCTCTCTCCCCAATGGCTACTGCTGCCGCCCAATGTAGTCATTGGTGACACAGCCCCACCACTACTGCTCCTCTTTCTCCAAGATCGAGTAACAACAGCTATGGTTGCTTGTTTCTGGATATGGGTTTTCTAAAACACTAGAGAAGGAGAAGAAGAGAATGGGCCTCGGGTTGACCTGGAGAATGAATTAATGGGCCTGGCTTTTGCATTTTTGTCTTTTTGTATTGGAGCTTGTTTGGCATATCTAAATCAACAGTCAAAGTGCCATTGAAAAGTAATGGCTCAGATTTTCCATTATATAAGTGGGGTCCATGGCTTCAATAATCCAAATTGTTTTGGTGGGGATCCAATTTTCATTGGAAAAATGGATTGCCAAACAAAATATATTTCAATGGCCTAATCAAAGGTCTATGTGCCTTTGGAATATAGATGCTTACCCAATATTTCATTACAGATATGGGGTCCACGTTTTAGCAATTCTAACCATCAATTTAGTAGCTATCAAATGAATTGTTCAAACTAAAAAAAGTGAGATCAAATCCCTCCTATGTTTTACTTCTCAATAAAATAAAGTAAAAAGTACAAAAGTGAGGGGACCAAACTCAACAAACAGAAATTATTATTTGCTCGACGCGATTGGCCCCATCACAAGATGTGCCATGGCCAAATATGTCCCTTATCAAAAGATCCTAACCATTGAATGATGCTTGCAGACAGACAGGACCTGTTGAACGGTCATGTTAGCTGGGAATTTATTGGATGGGTCACAACCAAGTAAAAAGTTGATGCAGGTTGAATTGGGCCCAAGATCCATGGGCCAGTGCAAAGCCCCGCAACTAGTCCATCAATAGGCCCAAGCCGCCAATTTAGCTAGCTAGCAAAATCATTCATCTAGCTATGCAATAATTAATTAGTCAAATCTTCTTAAATGCATTCTTATCCCTTGGCATCTATTTATTAATTTTCCATTTTTGTAATAAGTCATTGGTTGTCAATGATATTATGAATCTTCCTTATTTGTAGGTCTTAAAGCTTATTTAAGGGTCATGCATGAGTAGTACCAAGGCACCTTGGAAATAAATAAAAATTTCTAGTTATTGTTTTGCTTTGTTCATGATCCTTGTGTTTAGTTTGAAGGTGCCTACGTTTGGACAGGATCTTTCCCATCAATTGGCCGCACCAATTTGGTATCAAAGAGGTTTCCAAGGGCTGAATTGACGTTATGAATCAACAACAATCTCAATGTTCTGTTTTCAGGTTCTTTAATCATAAAATTCTGCATCTTTTCTTTTATTGTCTTCATTGCATCTCTCTCCTACCCCCTTTCATTTTTATTTTTCTTTTCTTTTGCAAAACCCAAAATGTCCAATTAACAGGAGGAGACTACAGAAATTGTGGCAGCCATCTAATTCTGTCCCTGTTTCAGCCCACTAACATTCCAAAAGAAGCCTAGAAAATCAGCCCTATTCTAGTCCAAAATCCAGTCCTTATTTCAGCCCATTAACAACCCAAAATCCAACCTTTATACTAACCCATTAGAAGGCCATAAAAAATCAGTCATATCCCGGTCCAAATCCATCCCCCATTAAAAGCCCAATAACAGCCCAGAATCTCAATCCAATAATAATTTTTTGTTCTAAACCAAAAATTACCCCATATTCTTAGCCAACATCACCCTTTGATAGGATGTCTGCCCATGGTGGTCACATCTATCAAGGGAGGCTTATTAATCATCAACAAGACAATTGTATCACCGAACTATTCGCAAGGATAGCCAACCTAGAAACCGTTGTTGACCTACTACATGGAGAACGATGTGGAAAGCGACCTGATTCAACCGGAGATCCTGATGGCAACCCAAATCCACAATCAGGGTTCCAACCAGAACCTTCGGTGAATCAAAATGGTACACATCCTCGAGAGTATGTTTATGACCATGCAACTGCTCTTTGCAAAGAAAGCCCACCCATGACACCCCAATAGAGATGCCCCAAAAAGACAATATCACCAAGAAAGTATGAATTAAAGTTCCGGACTTCATGGGTTGCCTTGATGCAAAGGCTTTTGTCAACTAAATTACAATGCTTGAAGATTATTTTGTATGGTACAACATTGATGATGTTCGCCAAGTGGCCTTTATGAAGGGCAAGCTAAAGGGCCCAACAAGAATCCAGTGGCAAAGCATTTACAACAACAATCTCATCATGGGTCGTCTTGCCATTACCAGGTGGGATAACATAAGAAAGAAGTTGGAAAGTAAGTATTTGCCCTCTGATTAATGGATACTCTTCTCCAAGAGCTCCCTGCATTCAAACAAGGAAATTTATTGATGGATGACTACACTAAGAAGTTCAATGAGCTTTCTGTCCATTGTAAACTTACAGAGACAAACCACGTAACAACTTATAGTTATCCGACGGGGTTACGCCAAGAAATCCAACACCGATGGTCATGTATGATTTTGAGTCAATTGACGATGTTCAACAAAAGGCTTGACGAGTTGATCAACAACTGCGACAACATACTTTCCGATGCTTTGGTCCTCCAGTCCGGGAATCTTTTGTGAGGAAAGGTCAAAATCCACATCTTAAACAAAGTTTGTCGTAAGGCAACCGACAACCTTCCCACCATTTTCAACTACGCCTACAGAGGTAGATTTCACCTATAAGGCAACCACAACCTTTGCAGCACCCCCACCCATAATCCATACCAAAGGCAACCAACGCTATAGGGATATGACACCAGATGGTGAGGTCCTAATCCTAATCATCCCCTAAGATGAGAACAACGAGATGTTGCAGACAAATGGGGAACTTTTCTAATGAGCATTTGCAAGCCATGAACCTCAATTACTACAGTAATGAGGACTCCAACTACCCAGATGGCCATGAGTATTACGATGAGCACATCAAGATGGAATAGCCCTATGTAGAGCCTACATCATAGCCAAAGCACCCCCCGCTGAGATTAAAATTGAAGGTGAGGGTGAAGGCTCCACCATTGATGATCATGTTACATGACCTATCCTGGCACTTTACCCACGTATGAAAGTTAGCGGTCTGTCGCCTACAATCGAAGGTGAGGAAGCAAAAGATTGGCAACAGACCACTAACTTTCATATGTGGGTAAAATGCCAGGATAGGTCATGTAACATGATCATCAATGGTGGCAGTGGAACGAACATCATCTCTCAACAAGTGATTGATAAGCTCAAATTGCCAACCAAAAAGCATCTAAAATCATACAAGGTTACATGGGTTAACGACATCATCAATGGTGGCAGTGCAATGAACATCACCTCTCAAGAGGTGATTGATAAAATCAAATTGTCAACTTAATGGCATCCAAAACCATATAAGGTTATGTGGGTTGATGACACTGCCAATCCCGTGACTCGGAGATATTTAGTGTCCTTTAAAATTGGCATTTATGAGGACAATAATAATTCAGATGAATGTTGCCCGCATCCTTCTCGGTCGACCTTGGATCTTTGACCGAAAGGTACAAAGCGACGATGAGGCTAGCATGCATACTTTTCTATGGCGAGGTCATAATATCCATCTTTGCATATTGCAGCATATGTCGCCTCCATCTATGTCCCCATCATCGACATCTTCTACTCCTCCAAACTCCCGTGTTCTCGACATGCGGAAGTACAAGGAAAACTACAAGGATAAATGCGTAACGTTCACTCTAGGCACAAAACAAGTGCAAGAGCCTGTTACTGACCAAGATGAACCTCTTGATGAAGTCAAATCCATGCTGCGTGACGTCCAAGATTTAGTCTATAAGAATATGCGCGAGTTACCTCCATTGCAGAATATTCAGCACACCATAGATTTGGTTCCCAAAACATCCTTACCTAACACATCAGCCTACCAAATGAGTCTTGCCAAGCAAGCCGAGTTGAAGCATCAAGTTGATGAGTTACTAAAAATGACTACATACAAAAGAGTCGGATGATCGTAGGGGTGCACATTTAACCGGTAGAACCGTGGAACCGGACCGGAACCGTTGGATCGGTCCGGTTTGGTCCGGTTCTAGTATGCTAACGGTCCGGTTCCAGTTTCGAAAATCCCAGAACCGTTAGGAACGGTTCAATTCCGGTTTAGGGGCATGTAAAACCGAACCGAATCATTAACCGAACCGTGGAACCGATCCGTTGAACCGTTGATCCAGAACCATTTAATGCTAACCATCAAATGGGCAGTTAAAATGAAGATGGTTAAGAATCTTAAATCTCGTCCGTTTATTAGCATGGGGACCACGTTTTAGACCATTGATTACGCATACACATGTACCATGCCTGAGATGACATTTTTCATTCATGCATGAAGAGTTTTGCTAACCACACTCGTGTGGGCAAAAAGCTTATGTACATGCCACACGTACCATCATGGCATGATAGATCTGATCCAATCCATCCATCAGAAAGGACAGATTACACTGATGACTAACCCAACCATCAGGGTTGATCCACTGCTCTTTACTTAAAGAGGTTGCGCAAACCACCCTTTGTAAAACAAATATACAGCTCCAACTCATCCTTCTGTTTGCAATGTTGGGGCCCACATGCTAAGAGGACCAGATTATTTTTACTTGGGAAAACACGTAGAAGGTCTAACCAACCTGATGGATGGTTTGGATCTCGCACTTATGTGCATGATGGCACATGTGTGGTGAGCAGATGAGCTCTACTGCACACACCTGTACACTTAGCAAAGGTATGCCAGATGATTTATTTTTTTTTCACATTTTTTTCTTTTGTCTAAGAACCCAGAACCGTGGAACCGATCCGGAACTGAACCGGTTTTCACGGTTCGGTTCTGGTTCGGTTCTAGTATGCTAACGGTCTGGTTCCGGTTCCGAAAATTCCAGAACCGTTAGTAACGGTTCGGTTCCAGTTATACCCCAAAACCGGACCGAACAGAACCGTGTGCACCCCTAAATGATCAAATATAAGATGATCGAAGCTCCAGTTTTGCACCTTTCGAACCTTAAGAAGGTATTTGAGGTTAGTAGCGATGCTTCCAACATCGGTATTAGTGGAGTTCTCAATCACAAGGTCCATCCAATAACCTTCTTCAATGAAAAACTCTCTGATGCGAAGCAGCAATAGTCCACTGACAACTCAGAGTTTTATGCTGTTGTTCAGACTATACGGCACTGGCGTCACTATTTGGTTGGCAAGGAATTTGTCTTATAATCTAAAAATGCACTCGAGTATCCAAAATCTTAGCATAAGATAAGCGCTCACCATGTTAAGTGGAACACTCACCTTCAAGAGTTCTTCTTTATTATCCGTCACAAGGTGGCAAGGACAATCAAGTTGTTAATGCATCGTGCCGTCGTGCACATTTATTATCATCAATGCTTGTCACTATTTCAGGATTTGAAGAAATGCAGCATGAGTATACTAATGACAAGGATTTCAGATGTATTTATACAAACGTTCTTAGTGGATAACATACAAGACATCCACATTTCAACATTCATGATGGCTACTTATTCTGAGGGACACAGCTTTACCTATTCAGTACTTCCATCCGTGAGTATATTTTGAGGGAGTTACACGTCGATGTGTGTAGCGGTCACTTGGGTTGTGATAAGACCCTAGCCCCCTCATTGGAAATAGATACTTTTTGCATCATCTAAAATTAGATATTGTAAAGATTTACTCGTCACGCAAGGTTTGCTAGCTCGCTAAAGGTCAAAAGAAAAACGGTGGATTATATCAACCATTGTCAATCACATTATGCTTTTAGGAAGATCTCAGCATGGACTTCATCCTGAATTTTCCAAGAACCGCTCAGAAAGTTGATTCAGTATTTGTGGCGGTAGACCGATTTTCAAAGATTGCCCATTTCATTCCATGTTCGAATACAAAAAACACCCTCAAGATTGCTCAATTATCTTTTCAAGAAGTTGCTCATCTTCATGGGCTTTCAAAGACAATTGTATTAGATCGTGATACCAAATATGAATTATTTTTTAAGACTCTTTGGGTGGCAATGAAGACCAAGCTTTAGTACTATAGTGCCTACCACTCTCAAATCGATGGTCAAATGGAAGAGGTCAATCGTAGCTTATGCAAGTTATTACAGTCTCTTGTCTGCGATTATATAGCTATGTGGGACCTAGTAATGCCCATGGCTGAATTTGCATATAATAACTCAAGTCAACAGATCCATAGGAATGTCACCTTTTAAAGCAGTAACTGGTAGGTATATGATCATGTCTTCCAGTCAAGTTGGTTCCTCTACCCATAGAGTTGAGGCCAAGCGTAGAATCTGATGACTTCACCCATCATATGCAGCAAGTGTATGACAAAGTTCGCCACAATAGCACCACAAGTAATGAAAATTATTAGAAACATGTAGATGCAAGACGTCGTTTTGTCGAATTTGAGGAAGGCGACATGGTTATGGCCCATATTTGTCCTAAATGGTTACCCGCTATATCCTTGAAAAAGCTCCATCCTCATAATGCGGGACCATTCAAAATCATAAAGACGATTAGTGTCAATGATTATGTTTTAGATCTCCCACCAAATTAACCTATCAGTCCTACTCTCAATGCGGAAGATCTTTCCATCTATCATAGGCAGCATATTGAGAATGGTATGGAAGAACATGCCATCAGGCTTCTGACCAACACGATCATTAATGTTCTCGACGACCGAATTGTCTCCACACGCCAAGGTGGTTACCTAAAGTTTCTCATCCATTAATAAGGACGGCTTCTATCCGATGCCACATGAATCATAGTTGTAGACTTTCGGCACCTGAATTCTAACCTTTATTAGTAATATCAGGCCATTAACATGCCGAAGTCGAGTTCTTTCAAGCGGGGGAGAAGTGAATTGATGCAAGTTGAATTGGGGCCCATATCTACAGGTCAAGCCCGGGCCCATTAAGCCGAAGCCCAACAACTGGCATCAATAAGTAGGCCAAAGCCTCTTATTTAGATGGCTAGCTAGCAAAATCAATAAGCTAGTTATGCAATAATCAATCAATCAAATCTTCTTAAAAGCATTCTTATCCCTTAGGCATCACTTGATTACTTTTCCATTTTTGTAACAAGTCATTGATTGTTAATGGCATTATGAATCTTCTTTATTTGTACGTTTCAAAACTTGGTTAAAAGTTTGACATGAGTAGTATTAAGGCACCTTGGAAATGAATGAAAATTTCTAGTTATTGTTTTGCTTAATTTGTGATTCTTGTAACTTATGCTTAGTTTGAAGGTATCTGCATTTGGGTGGATCCTTCCCATCAGCTGATTGTGCCAAAAGTGCATCCTACCTAATTAGTGGAGAAGACCGACATGAGTTTTGAATCTGCGGTTGATTTAGCCTAAGAATTGGCTCAAAGATTCATCTAGATGGGCATAAGTGACTTTGTTTCGTGTGAATACACTACTTACCTATAAGTAACTTACAGGTACCCACAAAAAAAAAAAAAAAAAAAAAAAACTACTCACCTGTACAGCTTGCATCCAAACAGGCAACACCTAAGTGACTTTAAGGAGCAAGTCACTTGCGACTTAAAAGCTTACAGACATCCAAACAACCCCTCATGGGCTGCAGATAGAAAGTTGAGAATAGAAACACATGAACATTCCACATTCAATTGAAAAAGAAAGAGACCCAAGATTGGTGAAGAGGATCTTCTAACCAGGGAGATTTACAGACCATGGTCCATCCAGAATCACATCAGACCAACGGTGATGATCAATGAACCATGGGGGCCACTTGTCCTCAAGTGAAATGCTAATATTCTCGGGCTGCGAATCCAATCCAACACCCTCCATCGACAAAATCCAAATCCTCAAAACCCTACAATTCGAAATCGAACCTTAAATGGAAGAGGAAAACCAACCTGGATGAGGGACTCAAGCTTCTGCGAGAGGAGATCCTTCCTCTCTTTAGCTTTCTTGAGCGCTGACGACAGGCTCCAGAGCCTCGCCAGCTCCTGCTGCAGATCCTCCCATTCAACGACTTTCACGGACTCGGCGGCCTTGGCGTCGTTCGGGGATGCAAAGGCCCCCAATTCCGACCGAGATGATGATGTTGATGATGACATGGAAAGGGGAGGAGACAGATCTGGTCCGTTGATTCAGGGTATGGAGATCATGGATGGGCCTCATGACGGCTTGGAGATCATCGATTCATGGAGAGAGAGAGAGAGGCAGTTGGAGGGAGAACAGAGAGAAGACTGGTTGATGGAAATCGCAACGAGCGCATTTTGGTCATTAGGAATAAATGCTTGGGCCTGTTTGGTAGCGTCGATTTGGAGGGCGCCGATTGAATACTGACAAGGTCAGTAGCCAAATCGCAACTGAAGTGACGTCACCAAGCTACGTGGACCCCACCATGATGCATGTGTTGTATCTATACCGTCCAACCATTTTTAGAGATCGTTTTATGGCACCACAAAGAGAATGAGATGGATCTAAAGTTCAAGGGGACCCACCGTGTAAAATAGTGAGGAAAGTGACATTCACCGTTCAAAACTTCTTAGGGGCCACAGTAGTTTCCAATCAAGCTGATATATTTGTTTTTACTTCATCTATCTCTATGTTAATTTATGAATAGGTTGGATCTCAAAAATACATCACAGTGGACCCTATAAATGTTTCAACAGTGGGTATGACTACTTCCACAGTTTTCTGTGGTGGGTCCACTTGAAATTTAGATCTATTTCATTCTCTTTGTAATGGCATAAAATGATCTCTAAAATTGATTGGACAGTATGGATACAACACATGCATCATGGTGGAGTCCGGAGCTTGGTGCGTCACTTCAGTAGCCAATACAGTCCACGCACGGATTCGGAACCCTGTGTTGGGAACCTTGGATTGGAAAGTCCCTGGATTGGCAATCCTCCCTGTCTGTTTAGCACCTGGAGTGTGAATCAACCTTCATTCAAAAATAATATGCATGGTATATTTAGAGGGGTTGGAATTTAATTACTAAATTAACTTTAATATCCCCAATTAGTGAGATATATAATTTTTGACACTATGGTTGTAATAAGCCCGCTGAAATATATGTTTTGCCTGAAAATGATAAAATTTAAGTCTTGGACGGACCGCAAGCACAAGATCATGTCTGAGTGACTAACCAACGATTTTTAATAGTTGATTAATATGAACAATGTTTGGATGGTACTAGACAATGTTCGGACGGTGCTTATTTACATGGACAATGTTTGGACGGTACCAATCATCATTGTGGGCCATGTGCCCAATAAAATAATAGTGTATAGTGACACTTATGTTACACCTACAACTATTGAAATGATTTTAGGTGTAATCCAAGCTCTCATCGTAAATTGCAAACCCTCTAAAAGAAGGGATTAGAAACCCCCTGGATTTGAAACTCCTAGTTACTTTATGCTACCAAACAACCAAGGGGATTGAAAACCCCCTCCAATCCCCTCCAATCGCTTCCAATCCATGGTGCCAAACGACCCCTTAATATGAGAGAGAAGTCAGAAAACAACAAGAAGCTCAGGGCATTTCGTGCCTTTGCAGCGCAGGTTAGGCCAACGGCATCGACACCACGTGCGTGCCGGATCTAGGCCGATCGGGGCCACCGTGATTAAATATTGAGAGAGCGGATTAGTTGTTACCCAAAGCAGCTTAGTGGGTGTTACCTAACCGTGTGAGGTGCACCTTGATGTATTTTTTGAATATCCACGCTGTCCATCTATTTTTCCATCTCATTTTAGGCACGTTATCAAAACATAAGATCCCAAATATAAGGCGCTCTATACCAGTAGAAAAATGACGAATAGCCATTAAAAACTTTCTGGAGGCCACAAAATTATCAATCTGATCTTTATATTTTCCCTTCACCCAAATCTTCTTGACATTATCAATAAGTTGGATTACAAATAAGTATTATGAAAACCTTATAATGAGCTTTTAGAATTTTTAAGGGTGACGCAGTCAGTAACCATTGTTTTATTTGGTATGGTCCACTTGAGATTTGGATATGCAAAATTTTTGGTTGCCCTTTTTTAAATGGGCTTCAAAAAAGGATTAACGGCATGGACATACAACGCATCGTCAAGGTAGGCTCTATTGTAGGTGTAACACCTTTTAAGTTGTTACTAAGTATAACACCTAATTTGTTTTAGACTCATAAAAGAACATAAAGTAGAATCAAGCAAAGTAATCGCAGTCGCACAAAGAAACTCAACAAGAAAGCAATCGAAATTTTATGTGGAAAAACCTTTGTCGAAAAAAAAATAATAATGGTATAAAGCGACGAGTAATGCACTATGAAAACAATATTACAAGAAACAGTAAATCTTACCAATTTAAACAACCCTCGAATCTCATTTGAAAACCCTATATATGCCCTTGAACCATCTAGAACAACTTATAGAGTCCTAATCTCCTCCATGATCCCAATTACATTTGATATATAAACTACCCAACTAGAATAGGAAACAAATAGCACACTTATGCAAAACTACATGCGCCTTTGATGGGTCATTCGATGGCATCGACGGACATCGAGGACTAATTGATGATATCGAATATTCTTCGATGTCATCGATTAGCAACCTTCAAACCTGTCCACCAATCAACTGTGATTTTTTTTCAAAATTTCTCAATGGGATCGAACATCTATTAATGTCATTGACATCATCGACATATGCTCAATGAGATCGAGTGGTCTATCGATGACATCAACAGTCCTTGTTAGACATTAGACAACAATCTACGCCATGTATTCAATCTTTATTTTCTATTGTTCCTTTGCCATCAGCATCTCAAATTGTCTTCCATCATACCTTCATCATCGCTTCTCGTACACACTACATCCTTAACAAGGCTTCGTCAAGCCTGGAGAAGTTGCACAAAACTTGAACTTTTCTATGAGAACCACCTTTGTAAGCATGTCAGCCAGATTCGCACTTATGTGTCTCTTATCAATAGTCATACCTCACTTCTCAAGCACCCGTCAAATAAAATGATGATGCACATTTATATGTTTAGTACTTGGGTGTTAAAACAGAGTTATTTGTTAAATTAATCGTGCTTTTGTTGTCACAATTAACTAGTACAACCTCCTATTAAAGCCCCAACCCATTTACCATTCCCCTCAACCAAACGCCTTTCTGAATGATTCTGTCATGGTTATATACTTAACATCGGTTGTGAAAAGTGTCACCACAAACTGAAGTTTTGACATCTAACTGATTGCTCCACTCGCTAACACAAACGAGTAGCCGGAAGTCAACCTTCTATTATCCACAATGGTCGTATATTATAAATCCATATAACATATTAACTTGTCCCGTTATTTTTCAAATATCAAAACGTAATACTGCGCACCTCAAATATATCGAGGTAGCTATTTCATTGCCTCCTAGTGTTGTTTGTCAGGGTTAGACATACATCTGCTAATAAGACCCACCGCATGTTAAATATTTGATCTCATACAAACCATAGCATACATCAAGCTGTCAACTACGCTTGAATAAGGCACACGAGACATAATATGATTTTATTCATTTGTTTCATGACGTCGTTCATAAGAAAGCTTGAAATGAGTTGCATTAAAGCTCAAAATGAGTTGCATTGGAAATGTTGAACGACTTTGCCTTATCCATTCCGTACTTCACGAATACTTTCTCAAGATATTTTGTTTAAGATAACTATAGTCTGCTCATCTTCCTATCTCCGTGTACGTTAATACCGAGAACCCTCTTTGCACCCCCCATATCTTTCATCTCAAATGTCACAATTGAGTCTTTGGTACATCGATATCAAATATGTTATAATTGGTGATAAGCATGTCATCAACATACAATACCAAGATAATAAACTTTCAATCATTTAGTGTCCTATAATAGACAACATGATCATGCTCACTCTCGATAAGCCTCTAACTCACCATGAAATTATTAAAATTCATGTACCATTGCCTAGGATATTATTTCAGACTATATAAAGACCTCGTCAGCTTGTAAGCATTGCTCTTTGCTCCCTTGTATTTCGAAACTTTGTAATTGCTTTATGTAAATATGTACTTCCCATTTCCCATGCAGGAAAGCAGTCTTCACATCCATATGTTTTAGCTTAAGATTGTATTAAGCAACCAACAATACGAATCTAATATATACTTGCTTCACCACGATGTAGACACCCCACCCAGGCTAGCAATTTGATAAGGTATGGATGATCCCTATGAATTGAACTTGAACCCTACACCCTACGTAAAATCGCAACCGTTTCCCAAAACTTGATCCAAACCTTTTAGCCAAACCTGAGCCATCCCATTACCCAAAACCATAACTTAACTCAGGCCATCACCCAAGCTAAAGCATGCCTAATAACCATCCATCTTTCAAGCCATCCTCGAACCATTTTTAAGTCACTTTTGAGCCAAAAATCTAAAACGGGTTTTATGCCATGCCCAGGGCTTAAATTAAGCCCACCAACCAAACTTCAGGAGCAATTGTACCCGGACGGTAATCGGATTACCGCAGGCGGTAATCTGATTACTGCCCCATCTCAAAAAATGTAGAGCCAGATCAATTAGAGGCGGTAATCGGATTACCGCCTTCTCTCAACAAATGTGCCTAGAGCTACATCTATTTCTCTCCTCGAAAGTCAATTTTGTCTGAACCTCTTTGATCCCAAAATGCACATTATTTACCATTTTACCCATCATGAGACCCATCCATGATCTTCATACCCTGAATCAACAGACCAGATCTGTCTCCTCCCCTCTCCATGTCATCATCAACATCATCATCTTGGTCGGAATTGGGGGCCTTTGCATCCCCGAACGACACCAAGGCGGTCGAATCCGTGAAAGTTGTTAAATGGGAGGATCTGCAGCAGGAGCTGGCGAGGCTCCGGACCCATTTGTCAGCGCTCAAGAAAGCTAAAGAGAGAAAGGATCTCCTCTCGCAAGAGCTTGAGTCCCTTGTCCAGGTTGGTTTTCCTCTTCCATTTAAGGTTCGTTGTTTAATTGTAGGGTTTTGAGGATTTGGATTTCATCGATGGAGGGTGTTGGATTGGATTCACAGGTTCTAGGGTTTGGATTCTTGTACTTGCGGTCGGAAATTAGGGTTTGTGAGGAGAGGAAGTGTATGATCCTCAGCCCGAGAATATTAACATTTCACTTGAGGACAAGTGGCCCCCATGGTTAATTGATCATCACCGCTGGTCTGATGTCATTCTGGATGGACTGTGGTCTGTAAATCTCCCTGATTGGAAGATCCTCTCAACCAATCTTGGGCTCTTTCTCTTTTAATTGAATGTGAACTGTTCATATGTTTCTATTCTCAACTTTCTATTTGTTGCCCATGAGGGGTTGTTTGGATGTTTGTAAGCTTTTAAGTAGTAAATGACTTTCTCCTTAAAGTCACTTAGGTGCTGCCTGTTTGGATGCAAGCTGGACGGGTGAGTAGTTTTTTTTTTTTTTTTTTTGGTTTGTGGGTACCTGTAAGTAACTTACAGGTAAGTAGTGTATTCACACGAAACAAAGTCACCTATGCCCATCTAAATGAATCATTGAGCCAATTCTTAAGCTAAATCAACCTGCAATTCAAAACTTACCTGTAAGTAACTTACAGGTAAGTAGTGTATTCACACGAAACAAAGTCACCTATGCCCATCTAAATGAATCATTGAGCCAATTCTTAGGCTAAATCAACCGGCAATTCAAAACTCATGTTTGTCCATATGATGAGTGAAGTCATCAGATTCTATGCTTGGCCTCGACTCTATGGGTAAAGGAACCAACTTGACTGGAAGACACGATCATATACCTACCAGTCATTGCTCTAAAAGGTGATATTCCTATGGATTTGTTGAATTGAGTTATTATATGCAAGTTCAACCATGGGCATTACTAGGTCCCACATAGCTATATGATCGCAGACAAGAGACCGTAATAACTTGCCTAAGCTACGATTGACCTCTTTCGTTTGACCATCGATTTAAGGGTGGTAGGCACTAGAGTACTAAAGTTTGGTCTTCATTACCACCCAAAGAGTCTTAAAAAATGATTCATATTTGTCATCACGATCTAATACGATTATCTTTGAAAGCCCATGAAGATGAGCAACTTCTTGAAAAGATAATTGAGCAATCTAGAGGGTGTTTTCTGTGTTCGAACATGGAATGAAATGAGCAATCTTTGAAAATTGGTCTACCACCACAAATACTGAATCAACTTTCTGAGCGATTCTTGGCAAATTCAGGATGAAGTCCATGTTAAGATCTTTCTAAGAGCGTAATGTGATCGACAGTGGTTGGTACAATCCACCGTTCTTCTTTTGACCTTTAGCGAGCTAGCAAACCTTGCATGATGAGTAAATCTTTACAACATATAATTTTAGATGATGCAACGGTATCCATTTCCAATGAGGAAGTCGGGGTCTTATCATGACCCAAGTGACTGTTACACACATCAGTATGTAACTCCCTCAAAATATACTCATGGATGGAAGTACTTGATTGGTAAAGTTGTGTCCCTCATAATAAGTAGCCATCATGAATGTTGAAATGTGGGTGTCTTGCATATTATCCACTAAAAACGTTTGTATAAATACATCCGAAATCCTTGTCATCAGTATACTCATGCTGCATTTCTTCAAATCCCGAAATAGTGATAAGCATTGATGATAATAAATGCGCACGGCGGCACAATGCATTAACAACTTGATTGTCCTTGCCACCTTGTGACGGATGATAAAGAAGAACTCTTGAAGGTGAGTGTTCCACTTAGCATAGTGAGCGCTTATCTTATGCTGAGATTTTAGATACTCGAGTGCATTATTAGAGTATAAGACAAATTCCTTGCCAACCAAATAGTGACACCAGTGCCGTATAGTCTGAACAATAGCATAAAACTCCAAGTTATGAGTGAAGTACTACTCCTTCGCGTCAGAGAGTTTTTCATTGAAGAAGGCTATTGGATGGACCTTGTGACTGAGAACTCCACTAATACCGATGTTAGAAGCATCGCTACTAACCTCAAATACCTTCTTAAGGTTCGGAAGGTGCAAAACTGGAGCTTCGATCATCTTATATTTGATCCTATTAAACGCTGGCCAATCGACAACGACTGTTACATTGGTGGGGTCCACCTTTACACCTCTTGACGAAACAATGTACCTTAAGAAGATCGTGGATGTACTCGTGAAGGTGCACCTTTTAATATTATTGTAGAAGCACTTGCGACGAAGGACTCTGAAGATATGACCCACGTGATTGAGGTGGTTCGTCATTTACTTACTATATTTATGGATGTCATCAAAACATACAACTACAAACTTACTAATAAATATGTACAACATTTGGGTTATGACTTGATGAAAGTGCTAGGTATGTGGCATAACTAACTACTCATACTGACCATCATTCGTTTTAAATGTTGTTTTCCATTCACCACCTGGTCAAATGCAAATCTGGTGGTATACATTATGAAAATCAATCTTAGAAAAAATGCTAGCACCCTACACATGCCCAACATATTATCGAGTTGAAGAATGGGGAAGTTGTGCTTCACTTTGATTTTATTAGTATGTCGGCTATCTACACATGTATGCCAACTTCCATCCTTCTTGGGGTTGAGGGCTAGCACATGGGCTTCGACTCTTTTGTATGTATTCATTTTTAGTTACTCATCAACTTGATGCTTCAACTCCGCTTGCTTGGCAAGACTCATTTGGTAGGCTGATGTGTTAGGTAAGGATGTCCTGGGAACCAAATCTATGGTGTGTTGAATATTCTACAATAGAGGTAAGTTAGGCATATTCTTCAAGACTAAATCTCGGAAGTCATGCAGCATGGATTTGACTTCATCAAGAGGTTCATCTTGGTCAGTAATAGGCTCCTGCATTTATTTTGTGCCTAGAGCGAACAGTACGCTTTTATCCTTGCAGTTCTCCTTGTACTTCCGCATGTTGAGAACACAGGAGTTTGGAGGAGTAAAAGATGTCAATGATGGGGACGTAGATGAAGGCGACATATGCTGCAATATGCGAAGATGGATATGATGACACTACCAATCCCGTGACTTGGAGATATTTAGTGTCCTTTAAAATTGACATATATGAGGACAACAATAATTCAGATGAATATTGCCCACATCCTTCTCGGTCGACCTTGGATCTTTGACCAAAAGATACAAAGCGACGATGAGGCAAGCATGCATGCTTTTCTATAGTGAGGTCATCATATCCATCATCGCATATTGCAACATATGTCGCCTCCATCTACATTCCCATCGTTGACATCTTCTACTCCTCCAAATTCTCATGTTCTCAACATGCAGTAGTACAAGGAAAACTGCAGGGATAAAAGCGTAATGTTCACTCTAGGCACAAAACAAGTGCAGGAGCCTGTTACTGACCAAGATGAACCTCTTGATGAAGTCAAATCCATGCTGCATGACTTCCGAGATTTAGTCTTGAAGAATATGCCTAACTTACCTCTATTGCAGAATATTCAGCACACCATAGATTTGGTTCCCAGAACATCCTTACCTAACACATCAACCTACAAAATGAGTCTTGCCAAGCAAGCCAAGTTGAAGCATCAAGTTGATGAGTTACTAAGAATGACTACATACAAGAGATTCGAAGCCCATGTGCCAGCCCTCAACCCCATGAAGGATGGAAGTTGGCATACATGTGTAGACAGTCAAGATACTAATAAAATCAAAGTGAAGTAAAACTTCCCCATTCCTTGCGATAATATGTTGGGCATGTGCAAGGTGCTGGCATTTTTTATAAGATTGATCTTCGTAGTGGATACTACCAGTTGCATCCGACCAGGTAACGAATGGAAAACGGCATTTAAGACGAAGGATGGTCTGTATGAGTGGTTGGTTATGCCACACACCTAGCACTTTCATCAAGTCATGACCTGGATTTTGTACCTATTTATTAGTAAGTTTGTAGCTGTATGTTTTGATGACATCCTTACATATACTTAGTAGAGGATGAAGCACGTCAATCACCTAAGTCATATCTTCAGAGTCCTTCGCCGCAAATGCTTCTACAGTAACATTAAAAAGTGAACCTTCTTGAGTACATCCACGATCTTCTTGAGGTACATTGTTTCATCACGAGGTGTAAAGGTGGACCCTGCCAACATAAAAGTCATTGTCGGTTGGCCAACACCAACCATTATCTTTGAATTTCATAGTTTCCATGCCCTCCTACATTTTACTGACGTTTTGTGCATTACTTCGGTGGCATCGTGGCTTTGATTACCGATTGCATGAAACATAGAGTTTCCATGGACAAGTGAAACAACGAGAGCGTTTAATAGCATTAAATATAAGATGATCGAAGCTCCAGTTTTGCACCTTCCGAACCTTAAGAAGGTATTTGAGGTTAGCAGCGACATTTCCAACATTGGTATTAGTGGAGTTCTCAATCACAAGGTCCATCCAATAACCTTCTTCAATGAAAAACTCTCTAATGCGAACTAGCAGTACTCCACTTACAACTTGGAGTTTTATGCTACTATTCAGACTGTACGGCATTGGCGTCACTATTTGGTTGGCAAGGAATCCGTCTTATATTCCAATAATGCACTCAAATATCTAAAATCTTAGCATAAGATAAGCGCTCACCGTGCTAAGTGGAACACTCACCTTCAAGAGTTCTTCTTTATCATCCGTAACGAGGTGGCAAGGACAATCAAATTGTTAATGCATTGTGTCGTCGTGCGCATTTTTTATCATCAATGCTTGTCACTATTTTGGGATTTGAAGAAATGCAGCATGAGTAAACTAATGATTTCAGATGTATTTGTACAAACGTTCTTAGTGGATAATATGTAAGATACACACATTTCAACATTCATGATGGCCACGTATTTTGAGGGACACAAGTTTACCTATCCAGTACCTCCATCCGTGAGTATATTTTGAGGGAGTTACACATCGATGTGTGTAGCGGTCACTTGGGTCGTGATAAGACCTTAGCCCCCTCATTGGAAATAGATACTTTTGCATCATCTAAAATTAGATGTTGTAAAGATTTACTCATCATGCAAGGTTTGCTAGCTCCCTAAAGGTCAAAAGAAAAGCGATGGATTATATCAACCACTCTCAATCACATTACGCTCTTAAGAAGATCTCAGTAAGGACTTCATCCTGAATTTTCCAAGAACCGCTCAGAAAATTGATTAAGTATTTGTGGTGGTAGACCGATTTTTAAAGATTGCTCATTTCTTTCCATATTCGAATACAAAAATGACCCTCAAGATTGCTCAATTATCTTTTCAAGAAGTTGCTCATCTTCATGGGCTTTCAAAGACAATTGTATTAGATCGTGATATCAAATATGAATTATTTTTTAAGACTCTTTGTATCACGCCCCAAACTCGAAAATCGGATTCACAGGAATCCCGATCATCGAATCCGGTGCCGACAGCCTCTGTAGTACCCCATTCTCGGCTCCCAGCGCCCATATGCCAGGTTCCGATCCTGTGATCCTAGAAGGAGGATTTTTCAACGTACATTTACATTATAAGAAGCATAACCACAAGTTTACCTAAATCACAAAAGCAACATCATCATCACATATCCACTAATATAAATATCGAATACAATGCTGAAAGGGAAATACAAATGTCAAAATAAAATCAAAGCTCCACAAGACTGTTGCACGCTCCAAGCTCAATGCTGCTGTGACCAACATCACCTGCATGCATCTATCGTGCATAAGCTTATAGAAAGCTTAAAGGATGGTGAAAGTGTATGCGCAAGATAAGTGCCAAGTGTATAAATACAACGTTATAATCATACAATGTCAGAAATACTGGTAAGATCATGAATCACACGATATCAGAGTAAGCGAAAATACTGACAAGTCCATGAGTCAAACAATATTAGAATATGCAATACAGATCAGCTATGCAAATGTGAGTCATAAAGAGCCAAATATCATATGCCGATGATGCAATATAATATATAATTCCTGATGAGTTCACAAATACCGTCAGTCGTATCTAGACCATATAAATGCAGAGATATAGTAACCCAAAATATCATATGTCGTGGACGTAATGCAATATACAGTGCAGATGGAATGACCATGCTGGAGTGTGAAGTCGGGATGATAGCACGTAGTATCGCAAGCTATGGGGTCTATCACAAGGGACTTCCATCCAAACCAGTCACATACCTAATTTGGATAGTCAGACTCAATGTGGTAAATTTCTGATCTCAGGTTAGTCGCGCACCCCAACTGAAATCCTGATCATTACGAAGGTACACTAACAGATAGTTGTACACCACCAGCTCGAGTGGATAGTGAATGAATGAATGAATATGCAACTCCCGCTCAATAAGTTCACATATCAGTATTATTCATCTCTGAGATAATTATCGGGGTCTAGTACACTCTACATGCAAATCGTCGCCCACTGACGCGCGACCATGCAAGTGAAAGAGACCTCACTATCCGCCTGACCAGTAGTCAGTCAATATCTACTCGACACGTCGATAGCGGATCCATTCACGAGTTGGTCAAACTTAGCCTACTATGCCCCCTATGCTCGGGTAGGTAAGGCTACAATACGACATAGTGGGAGACACGACCTCATAGTATTTGGCACTCGGGTGCTCATGTATCCACTCAGTCTTGACATTGGGACGTCCTCTGGGACCAAGAGGGTTTAAGAATTTTCATTAAGGGCCATTTATGGCAGCCCGATGCTAGTAACAATTTTTTGATGTTCCATCTGGCCATCCACGATATGCCTATGGAGGCTACAACCTTGATGTCGCTTAGGCGTACAGTAATCACAACACATAATACAAGATGTATGAGTCATACAATCCAGTCATGCATCAATCATGTGCATACTGTGCGCTCATGTGAGATAACTCTGCCTATCAGGGAGTCCCATAAACTACCGACATTATGACATATGCAATGGCCAATCATATTTCATAACAAATATGCAAATGATGCGTATGAGCATGTATCATGATGCTATGCTGTCACATACTCACAATCGGTATCAATAATCGACATCGACCTTGACAATGTGAACATGATAATGTGGACATTTAACCAACATTACCCCCAGGAAATGGCCCAGATAGAGCCTATCATATAGTGGACCCATGACCTCACACAAAGGCCAAATATACAACACGATGGGTCTCACTCAAGGGCTTAATACACATCACGATGGGCCTTTCACATGGGCCTAACATACATTACAATGGGCTCCATCACATTGGGCCTTAACACACGGGCTGAATACACATCACAATGGGCTCCATCACATTTGACCTTAAACACGAGCTGAATACACATCATAATGGGCCTCAAATATGGTCACATATACATCACATTGGGCCTCAAACATGGGCTGAATATATATCACAATGGGCCTCAAATACGAGCCACATATACTTCACATTGGGCCTCAAACACGTGTTGAATATATATCACAATGGGCCACAAATACGAGACGCATATATATCACATTGCGCCCTAACAATTGGCCTCGACAATCGAAATCGGCCTCGATAATTGGCCTATACAATCGGCCTCAATAATCAGAATCGGTCTCGATAATCATGATCGGCCTCGAAAATTGGCCTATACAATTGGCCTCAATAATCAGAATCGACCTCAATAATCAGAATCGGTCTCGATAATCATGATCGGCCATGATGATCGTAATTGGCCTCAGTAATAGGATCGGCTTCGATAATCATAATCGACCTTAACAATCAGAATCAGCATCAACAATCAAAATCGGCCTCGATAATCATAATCGGCCTCGATGCTCAGCCTCAACAATCAGAATCGGCTTCAATATTCGGAATCGACCTCAATCCTCGACAATCGGAATCGGCCTCGATAATCATAATTGGCCTCGATGATCAACCTCAACAATTGGAATCAGCCTCGATAATCAGAATCGGCCTCGATAATCAGAATTAACTCGACAATCAGAATTGGCATCGACAATCAGAATCGACCTCGATAATCAGAATCGGCCTCGGTAATCAAAATCGGCCTCGATAATCGGAATCAGCCACGACAATCGGAATCGTCCTCGACAATCGGAATTGGCCTCGATAATCAAAATCAGCCTCGACAATCAGAATCAGCTTTGACAATCGGCCTGAATAATCGAAATCGAAATCGGCCTTAACAATTGGCCTCGACAATCAGAATTAGAATTGATAATCGGCCTAACAAATTGTCCAAGAGAAGGTCACAATGAGGACATTTAACCATCATTGCCCATCAATGTGGACATTTAACCAACATTGCTCTTAAGGAGTTGCCCACATAGAGCTAAACATATAGTGGCCTATGACATCACATAAGGGCCTAATACATATACGTTGCATTGGGCCACACTCATGGGCCTCATATAAGTTACATTGGGCCTAATACATATACGTTGCATTGGGCCACACTCATGGGCCTCATATAAGTTACATTGGGCCATATGCACGGGTCTTAATTATATCACAATGAGCCTCTACCCATGGGCCCCAAATACATGTCAACAGGTCTTAACCCGTGGGCCCCAAATACATCTCAATGGGCCTCAACCCATGGGCCCCAAATATATATCACAATGGGTCGTATCACATGGGCCGCACCAATGGGCCAATATACATCAAGTGGGTCGCAACACATGGGCCGCACCAATGGGCCTTATATCGCAACAGGTGGGCTTTGCTCATGGGCCTCAAATACATAACATGTGGGCCCTACACATGAGTCTCATATGCATCAAATGGGTTACGTATTTGGGCCTTGAATACATAAATGGGTTACGTATTTGGGCCTTGAATACATAAAAAGGGCCACGTGTCATGGGCTTAATACATATCATAATGTGCCTCGCCCACAGGCCACAAATACATCACAATGGGCCTTGCCCATGGGCCTCATCATATGGGCCTTAAATACAAGTAGGTGGGCCCTATCACATGGGCCTCAAATATACATCATGATGGGCCTCATGGATGGGCCGCACCAATGGGCCTCATGTGGGCTTGGACCACACCAAAAATCATTTCAATAGTTGCAGGTGCAACATGTGTATCACTATACACTATCATTCCATGGGGCACATGGCCCACTAATGATGATCAACACTGTCCAAACATTGTCAAGGTAAATCAGCACCATCCAAACATTATCCATGTAAATCGGCACCGTCCAAACGTTGTCCATGTAAATCAGCACCATCCAAACATTATCCATGTAAATCAACACCATCCAATCACTGAACAATATCCTCCGAACATTGTCTAGCACTGTCCAGCATAATCTGGACAGTGTGGATTATAATAAATAAATCAAGGTGAGTCCCACATGGGGCCACCATAATATTATATATATATATATATATTATAAAATACATCCACGTACATGTGGTGGGTCCCACATGAAATTTAAATCTATCCCATTCTCCCTGTAATAGCATGAGAAAAAAATAATAAAATAATAAAAGAAAGCATCTTTTAATGTTTGGACGGTGTGAGTATATTTCACATACATCAGGTGGCCACCCACCGTCCAGAGGATGGACGGCTGGGATAAAACATATATCATCAAGGTGGGCTGCACACACGTGGCAGGTAAGTGCCACACGAGCATCACAGTGGACCCCACATGAATGATCGGTCTGGATATGGCACAACCTCATGGCCAGACCCACAGAACTTGCTAACGCCCTCAACATTGGCCCGCCATCTAAAACGGACGGTGTGGATTAAACGTCCCACCCCACACGTGTCACACATGTGGGTGGTCCCACATCATAAGAAAAATGAATGGATGGTATGTATACAATACATACATCATGGTGGCCCCACGACCCTTGTTGCGTCAAGTCAGCAGATGTAGGCCGCTGGTCGTCCAACAGATGGATGGCCCAGATGTGACAAACATGCATGAGGTGGGTCCACACGTGTGGGGCCCACAAGAAGTTTTGGATCAAGTAGATATTTGTGGTTTTCCATCATCCAGGCCCGCTGGATGGCCTGGATAAAACAAATGGATGACATTGATAAAAATACATACAACATGGTGGGTCCACGTGGTGGCCCTCCCGAGCCAGGTTCAAGCTGATATTTGTGATTCCCCTTCATCCAGATTAGGTAGTAGGGCTGACCCAATGGCTGGACGATCTGAATCATACAAGCACAAAATAGGTGGGCCACATCAACAAGGGACGAGAGAGAGAGAGAGAGAGAGAGAGAGAGAGAGAAAGATGTAAGAAGGGGAGGCACCCCACCACTATGGGCCCTCCCTATACAATGCATACATCAAGATGGGTCCCACATATGTGGGCCCTCAAATCACAAAACCAAATAATAAAATCACCCACCTTTACTTCTTCTTGGACTTCTTCTTTCATCAACACATGTTAGAGCCCCAATGGATGAGATTCAATAGTCAAGATTGGTTTTGGAGGGTGAGGATGAGAGATAGGAAGTGGGCAACACAAAGCTCTCTCATGGAGCTTGCTTGGATGTGGGTTGCTTGGAGAATGAGAGAGAGAGAGAGAGGGGTGATGGTGAATGATGAAAGGAGATACTTTGTTGTAAGAGAAAGTTGACTTTTGGAGAGGGTGGTTATACTTGGAGATGAGTGCGAGTGATGGGATTGATGTGTACTAGATTGATGTGATGAATGTGATGTGTCGTAGAGATTCCCTAGGTATTTGAAACGTGTGGCATTTTTCTCGAACTGAACGCGAGCCCTCATCTCCTGCCCTGAGTATTGCCTCGGCGCGCAATACGCGACGTCAGAACCGCGCTGACAGCGCGGTCATAAGACAAGTTTTGAATCGAGCTGACTCTGGAATACCAGACACGACTCAAGATTACGGACAAACGCCGATAACATATTGCGGGTCATCGAAATTCGACCGAGAGGACTGCGAAAGCATGTAGAACAATATAAGCTAGAATACGGGTCTCACACTTTGGGTGGTAATGAAGACCAAGCTTTAGTACTCTAGTGCTTACCACCCTCAAATCGATGGTCAAATAGAAGAGGTCAATCGTAGCTTAGACAAGTTATTACGGTCTCTTGTCTGCGATCATATAGTTATGTGAGACTTAGTAATGCCCATGGCTAAATTTGCATATAATAACTTAAGACAACGGATCCATAGGAATGTCACCTTTTAAAGCAGTACCTGGTAGGTATATGATCATGTCTTCCAGTCGATTTGGTTCCTCTACCCATAGAGTCGAGGTCAAGCGTAGAATCTGATGACTTCACCCATCATATGTAGCAAGTGTATGACAAAGTTCGACACAATAGCACCACAAGTAATGAAAATTATTAAAAACATGTAAATGTAAGACGTCATTTTGTCGAATTTGCGGAGGGCAACATGGTTATGACACATATTTGTCCTAAATGGTTACCCGCTATATCCTTGAAAAAGCTCCATCCTAATAATGCGGGACCATTCAAAATCATAAAGGCGATTAGTGTCAATGATTATGTTTTAGATCTCCCACCAAATTAACCAATTAGTCCTACTCTCAATGTGGAAGATCTTTCCATCTATCATAGGCAACATATTGAGAATGGTATGGAAGAACATGCCATCACACTTCTGACCATCACGATCATTGATGTTCTCGACGAACAAATTGTCTCCACATGCCCAGGTGGTTGCCTAGAGTTTCTTATCCGTTAATAAGGACAACTTTTATCAAATGCCACATGAATCATAGCTGCGAACTTTTGACACCTGAATTCTAACCTTTATTAGTAATATCAGGCCATTAACATGCCGAAGTCGAGTTCTTTCAAGCGGGGGAGAAGTGAATTGATGCAAGTTGAATTGGGCCCCATATTTACGGGTCAAGCTCAAGCCCATTAAGCCCACGCCCAACAACTGGCATCAATAAGTAGGCCAAAGCCTCTGATTTAGATGGCTAGCTAGCAAAATCAATAAGCTAGTTATGCAATAATCAATCAATCAAATCAACTTAAAAGCATTCTTATCCCTTAGGCATCACTTGATTACTTTTCCATTTTTGTAACAAGTCATTGATTGTTAATGACATTATGAATCTTTCTTATTTGTAGGTTTCAAAACTTGGTTAAAAGTTTGACATGAGTAGTATTAAGGCACCTTGGAAATGAATGAAAATTTCTAGTCATTGTTTTGCTTTAATTATGATTCTTGTGACTTGTGCTTAGTTTGAAGGTATATGCATTTGGGTAGATCCTTCCCATCAACTGATTGTGCCAAAAGTGCATCCTACCTAATTAGTGGAGAAGACTGACATGAGTTTTGAATCTGCGGTTGATTTAGCATGAGAATTGGCTCAAAGATTCATCTAGATGGGCATAAGTGACTTTGTTTCATGTGAATACACCACTTACCTGTAAGTTGCTTACAGGTATCCATAAATAAAAAAATTAAAAAATTAAAAATTAAAAATAAAAAAAAACTACTCACCTGTACAGCTTGCATCCAAACAGGCAGCACCTAAGTGACTTTAAGGAGAAAGTCACTTATTACTTAAAAGCTTACAGACATCCAAACAGCCCCTCATGGGCTGTAAATAGAAAGTTGAGAATAGAAATATATGAACATTCCACATTCAATTGAAAAAGCAAGAGACCCAAGATTGGTGGAGAGGATCTTCCAATCAGGGGGATTTACAGACCATGGTCCATCCAGAATCACATCAGACCAGTGGTAATAATCAATTAACCTTGAGGGCCACTTGTACTCAAGTGAAGTGCTGATATTCTTGGGCTAAGGATCATACACTTCCTCTCCTCACAAACCCTAATTTCTAAAAGCAAGTACAAGAATCCAACCCTAAAACCTGCGAATCCAATCCAACACCCTCCATCAACAAATCCAAATCCTCGAAACCCCACAATTTGAAATCGTACCTTAAATGGAAGAGCAAAACCAACCTAGATGAGGGACTCAAGCTTTTGTGAGAGGAGATCCTTCCTCTCTTTTGCTTTCTTGAGCACTGACGACAGGCTCCAGAGCCTCGCTTGTTCTCGCTGCAGATCCTCCCATTCAACGACTTTCACGGACTCAGTGGCCTTGGCTTCGTTCGGGGATGCAAAGGCCACTAATTCCGATCGAGATGATGATGTTGATGATGACATGGAGTGGGGAGGAGACAAATTTGGTCCGTTGATTCAGGGTATGGAGATCATGGATGGGCTTTATGACGGCTTGGAGATCGTCAATTCATAGAGAGAGAGATGAGAACAGAGAGAAGATTGGTAGATGGAAATCGCTACGAAAGCATTTTGGTCATTAGGAATAAATGCTTGGGCCTGTTTGGGAGCATGGATTTGGAATCCCCTGGATTCAGAACTCCTAGGATTGGAAATCCCCTGGATTAGCAATCCTCCCAGTCTCTTTTGCACCCTAGAGCGTGAATCAACTTTAATTCAAAAATACCCATGCATGTCATATTTACAGGAGTTTGAATTTAGTTACCAAATCAACTTTAATATCCCTAATTAGTGAGATATAAAATTTTTGACACTATGGTTGCGATAAGCTTGCTGAAATATATGTTTTACCTGAAAATGATGAAATTTCAAGTCTCGGATGGACCGCAAGCACAAGATCATGTCTGAGTGACTAACCAACGATTTTTAATCGTTGATTAATATGGGCAATGTTTGGACGATGCTGATTTACATGGACAATGTTTGGACGGTGTTGATCATCATTGTGGGCATGTGCCCAATAGAATCATGGTGTACACATGTTACACTTGTAACTATTGAAATGGTTTCAGGTGTATTCCAAGCTCTCACCATGGATTGTAAACCCCCTCAAGGAAGGGATTAGAAACCCCCTGGATTTAAAACTCCTAGTTACTTTATGCTGCCAAACAACCAAGGGTATTGGAAACCCCCTCCAACACCCACCAATCCATGGTGCCAAACGACCTCTTAACGTGGGAGGGAAGTCCGGAAACGACGAGAAGCTCAGGGTGTTTCACGCCCTTCCAACGCGTGTTAAGCCAATGACATCGGCGCCACATGCGTGCCAGATCTGGGCCGATTGGGGCCACCGTGATTAAATATTGAGAGAGCATATTAGCTGTTACCCAAAGCAGCTTAGTGGGTGTTACCTAACCGTGTGGGGCCCATCTTGATGTATTTTTTGAATATCCACGCTGTTCATCTGTTTTTTCATCTCATTTTAGGGCACGTTCCCAAAACATAAGAAGATCCCGAATATAAGGTACTCTATACTAGTAGAAATAATCAATCCAATCTTCGTATTTTCCCTTCACCCAAATCTTCTTGACATTATCAATAAGCTGGATTGCAAATAAGTATTATGAAAACCTTACAATGAGCTTTTAGAATTTTTAATGGTGATGCAGTCAGTCACCATTGTTTCATTTGGTATGGTCCACTTGAGATTTGGATATGCAAAGTTTTTGGTGGCCCTTTTTAAAATGGGCTTCAGAAAAGGATTAACAGCTGGACATACACACATTGTCAAGGTGGGCTCTATTATAGGGGCAACACCCATTAAGTTGTTTCTAAGTGTAACACCTTTTTTTTTTTTATAACTCATAAAAGCACATAAAGTAAAATCAAGCAAAGTAATCGTAATCGCATGATGAAACTCAACAAGAAGGTAATTGAAATTTTACGTGGAAAAACCTTTACCGAAAAAAAAATAAAAAATAATGGTACAAAGCGACGAGTAATGCACTATGAAAACAATATTACAAGAAACAATAAATCTTAGTGATTCAAACAACTCTCGAATCTCATTTGAAAACCCTAGATATGCCCTTGAACCATTTAGAACAACTTATAAAGTCATAATCTTCTCCATGATCCCGATTACACTTGATATATAAACTACCCAACTAGAACAGAAAACAAATTGCACACTTATGCAAAACTACACGTACCTTTGATGGGTCATTTGATGGCATCGACGGACATCGAGGACTAATCGATGACATCGAATATTCTTCGATGTCATCGATTATCAACCTAGCAATTAACTATGATTTTTTTCGAATTTTCTCAATGGGATCGAACGTCTGTCAATGTCATTGACATCATCGACATATGCTCGATGAGATCGAGTGATCTATCGATGACATCGAGAGTCCTTGTTAGACATTAGACAACAATCTACGCCATGTATTCAATCTTTATTTCTATTGTTCCTTTGCCATCAACATCTCTAATTGGCTTCCATCATACCTTCATCATCGCTTCTCCTACACACTACGTCCTTAATAAGGCTTCGTCAAGCTTAGAGAAGTTGCATAAAACTTGAACTTCAATGTGAGAACCACCTTTGTAAGCATTTCAGCCAAATTCACACTTACGTGTCTCTTATCAAGAGTCATACCTCACTTCTCAAGCACCCGTCAAATAAAATGATGATGCACACTTATATGTTTAGTACGGGCAGCGGTGAAATGGATATTGCGGTATCTAAGAGGCTCATCCAGGTTGAGCCAATGCTTTGGTGAAAGAAAACTTGTGTTAAAAGGCTACACAGAAGCAGATATGACAGACGACATAAACTCTGAGAAGTCTACATCGGGGTTCATGTTCATGCTTACAAGGGGAGCGGTTTCTTTGTAGAGCAAGCTACAGAAGATCATAGCGTTGTCAACTATAGAGGCCGAGTACATTGCATCCACGGAAGTATGTAAAGAGATACTTTGGATGAAGAGGTTCGTACAGGAACTTAGCCTAAGGCAGGAGCAGCACGTGATCTATTGCGATAGTCAAAGTGCTATACATTTGAGTAAGAATCCAAGTTAGCACTTCAAGTCGAAGTACATAGAGATTCGGTATCACTGGATCAGGGATACTTTGGAACAGAAGGTGTTATAGCTTGAGAAGGTTTGATAGGGTTTTTTTCCCAAGCCAGTCTGGTTTTTGCAAACCTCAAACTTGCCCTTGAGCAGCCTTGGTCATCATGTCCGACCCATTATCGTCCATATGGACCTTCTCAAGCTATAACACCTTCTGGCTAGAAGAAGTCGAAGTACATAGAGATTTGATAGGGTTTTTTTCCCAAGCTCGACCGATCGTGAGCTTCACTTGACCAGTCGAGGGCTGGTACACGACCAGTCGTGGACTGGCTCGACTCATTTTTCAGTGAGTTGTGATTTTAGATTTTGCTCGATTGGTCGTGGGACGTGCTTGACCGGTCGAGGGTGCCGCTTGACTGGTTGAGGACTCTGCATGACTAGTCGAGCTTACGTAGATTTGAGTCCGGATCTTGTGCGGATTGCGAAATTTGATGCGGTTTCGCAAGAGGTGTGAAAGGGAGTTGCGTAAACTGTAAATAGGGGTTCATAGGGTTTTTCTAGGTAATGCAAGAGGGTTTCCTAAAACTTTGCAAGGTTTTGCTAAAGGGTTTACGGCTATCAAAGGTGAGAGAGAGAGGAAGCTTGTGGATGGAGGTTATGCTCATAGAGGTGATCTACTGTGCACTCGACATCTCAGCGCTTTTATGTCATTGTGATTGGTGAGATCTATCTATTTTTCTTTTATTCTCTTATTGTTTATCCACTCCCGTGTGATTGAAGAAGGTTGTAAAGTTCTACTTCATAGTGGATTGTTGATCTGGACGACGTCCCATGGTTTTTACCTCTTTGAGGGTTTTTCACGTAAAAATCTCTTGTGTGGTGTGGTTTATGCTTTGATTTATTTCATTGCTTTATTATCCCATACTTCTAGTTTGATTTTGGAGGCTAGATCCTAAGGCCTTGTGCAAGGCTCCCAACAAAGTGGTATTATAACTAAGTTCATTGAACAGATTGGGATCGGTTTTGAATTATGGAATGTTGCTCATCAAGGATGATCAGCCTCAATGGTTTTAACTGGACCATATAAAAGGCTAAGATGTAGGACTTGCTTTATTGCAATGACCTGTATTCTCCAATTCAAGGCATATTAGCAAAGTCAAAGGATATGATAGGTGATGATTGGAAGAAATTGGATCGAAAGGCGGTGGGGTTTATTAGACAATGGTTGGATGATTCTGTATTCTACCATGTGTCTGTGGAGACCTCAACGGCTAGCCTATTATTGAAATTGTAAGTGTTGTATGAGAGAAAGATAGCCTGTAATAAATTCTTCCTAATAAGGCGACTTATGAATCTCAAGTTTAAATATGGTAGTTCTGTGGCCAAGCACGTGAATGAGGTCAGCAATATGGTGAACCAACTCTCCACTATGAAGATGGTCCTGGATGATGAATTGTAGGCTTTACTATTGCTTAGTTCATTGTCTGATAGTTGAGAGACATTGGTGGGGTCTCTAAGTAACTTCGCGCCAGACGGAAAGATGTCCATGGAATAGGTAATTAGCTCTCTCTTCAATGAGGAGACAAAGAGGAAGTCTCAGGGGTCCACTCAGTAAGAGGCTCTTGTGACACAAAAACGAAGGAGAGGAAAGAATAGGAAGGATGGGAATGCCCAAGATAAATTAAGAGGCAAGTCGAGTACCAGAAAGGATGTTGAATGCTGGAATTGTGGTAAGAAGGGCCATTATAAGCATGGATGTCATAAGAATAGGAACAATAGGAAAGGAAAATGAAAGGAGAAGGAAGATGAATCAGATTCCACTACGATCACTTCAGATGGCGACGTTGTAGTTATTCTTTCAGCAGATCACGATGTATGTCTTACGGTTACAAGTCAGGACATCGACTGGGTGATAGACTTGGGAGCCTCTTTTCATGCGACTTAACGCAGGAACTTCTTCACAAGCTACGAGTTAAGTCACTATGGGACTATAAAGATGAAAAATTCTGACGTATCGAAGATCGTGGGGATCGGTGATATTTGTGTGAAGACCGATGTAGACTTTACATTGGTTCTCAGGGATGTGAGGTATATCCCAGACCTTCGCCTCAACTTGATGTCTACGGGAAGGCTAGATAATAATGACTATGAAAGCCGGTTTGCTGGTGGGTGCTGAAAGTTCATTAAGGATTTATTGATCGCAGCCAGAGGAAAGAAGTGTTGCACCCTTTACAAGGCAAGTGTCAGTGTATGTAAGGGAGGGTTGAAGGCAACAAAAGATTCAATTATTGACATGTAGCACAAGCGTCTAGGCTGCATTACTGAAAAAAGACTTCAAGTATTAGCAAGGAAGCAACTCCTTCCAGACGTGACAAGTATACCTCTCAAAACCTGTATTAATTATTTATCAGGGAAACAATATAGAGTTTTATTTGTTAAATCTGCTTCTCATGTTAATAAAGTGCATGCATTGGATTTGGTTTATTCTGATATTTGTGGTCCTATGAATACAAAAGCCTTGGGTGAGATATTGTATTTTGTCAATTTTATAGATGATATATCCAGGAAGATTTATGTTTATGCTTTGAAATTCAAAGATGAGGTCTTTGGTGTGTTTAAATCGTTTCATGTTATGATCGAGAGAGACAGATAGGTAGATCATTGAAGTGCATATGCACTGATAATGGTGGTGAATACACTGGTGACTTTTATGAGTATTGTAAATCCCTGGGTATATGACATGAACAGACGGTTCCCAAGACCCCCCATCATAATGATGTATCTGAGTGAATGAATCGCACCATTGTAGAGAGAATTAGATGCATGTTATCCCATGTAAAATTGTCCAAGATGTTATGGGGAGAAGTAATACACATAGCAGTGTATCTGAAAAACAGGTCTCCATCAGCCCCGTTGAATGGAGAAGTGTCTGAGAAGGTGTAGACTGGACAAGATCCATCGTACAGTCAACTTAGGGTGTTTGGATGTAAGGCATCCGTTCATGTACCAAAGGATGAGAGGTCCAAGCTTGATATAAAAATCAGGCGGTGTGTGTTCTTGGAGTATAGTGATGAAAAGTTCGGTTATAGATTGTAGGATTCGACCGAAAAGAAGTTCATCAAGAGTAGAGATGTGATTTTTTTTAAAGATCAGAGTATAAAAGACATTGGTAAGCCAGAGAAGAACCAGCCTAGTTCAGGTGAGCTAAAGGACATGGATCTGATTATTCCTCCCGCGGTGCCTGATGATTGGGGAGTACAGCAAGGTGCATAGGACGAGGGAGTTCCTTCGGAAGATGGACCAGGGGAGCAGCCCTCACTTGATCCACCTATTGAGCCACATGTGAGAAGGTCATCTAGAGACAGACAGTCGTCTAAGAGGTACTCACCACGTGAGTACATTATGCTAACTAATGGAGGAGAGCCAAAAGATTATTCAGAGGCCCTAGCTGACAAGCATAAGGGGGAGTGGTTGAAAGCTATGCAAGAGAAGATGAAATTCTTGCATAAGAACCACACCTATGATATGGTGAAATTGCCCAAGGGCAAGAAAGCTTTGAACAACAAGTGGGTATTCAAAAAGAAGGTTGAGCAGAAGAATTCATAGATGAGGTTTAAGGCCAAACTTGTGGTGAAAGGGTTTGGTCAGAGGAAAGACAGACTTTGAAGAGATATTCTTATCAGTGGTGAAGATGACATCCATACAGGTGTTGCTTGGGTTGGCTGCTAGCATGGATCTGGAGATAGAGCAGTTAGATGTTAAAACTGCCTTCCTCCATGGTGACCTGGAAGAAGAGATCTACGTGCACCAACCAGAGGGGTTCGAAGTCAAGGGCAAGGAACAAATGGTGTGTAGGCTGAGTAAAAGCTTATATGGGCTGAAACAAGCTCCACGACATTGGTACAAGTAGTTTGACTCATTTATATTGAAGCATGGGTATGACATAACGGAGTTGGACCACTGTGTGTTCACGTGAAAGTTCTCAAATGGTGATTTCTTTGTTCTGCTGTTATACCTTGATGACATGCTCATCATAGGAAAAGACATCAAGAAGATCGACAGGCTGAAACAGGAGTTGGAAAATTCGTTTGCGATGAAAGACTTGGACCCAGCTAAACAGATCCTAGGAATGGAGATAACCCATGACAGAAGCAGCAGGAAGCTTTGACTGTGATAAGAGCGATGTATTGAGAAAATCCTAAAGCGGTTTAATATGAATGCAGTGAAGCGAGTCAGTACTCTACTGAATGGTCACTTAAGATTGAGCGACGGGTAGTGTCCCAAGATGAAGGCAGAGGTGAAAGAGATGCAAAAGATACCTTACGCGTCAGTCGTAGGAAGTTTGATGCATGCTATGGTGTATACATGCCAAGATATAGCATATGCGGTTGGTGTTATCAGCCGGTATCTTGTCAATCCTGGCAAAGAGCACTGGGTAGCGGTGAAATGGACACTACGGTATCTGAGAGGCTCATCCAGGTTGAACCTATACTATGGTGAAGGAAAACTCGTGTCAGAGGGCTACACAAGTGCAGGTATGGCAGACGACATAGACTCTATGAAGTCTACATCGAGGTTCATGTTCACGTTTGTAGGGGGAGCGATTTTTTGACAGATCAAGTTATAAAGATTGTAGTGTTGTCGATGACGGAGGTTGAGTATATTACAGTCACAGAAGCATATAAAAGAGATGTTTTGGATGAAGAAGTTCTTACAGGAACTTAGCTTGAAGTAGGAGCAGCACGTGGTCGATTGCGATAGTCAAAGTGCTATACACTTGAGCAAGAATTCAAATCAGCACTTCAAGTTAAAGCACATAAAATTCGGTATCATTGGATTAGGGATACTTTGGAACAGAAGGTGTTGCAGCTTGAGAAAGTTTGCATGGATAATAATGGGTCAAACATGATGACCAAGGCTTTGCTCAAGAGCAAGTTTGAGGTTTGTAGAAATTAGACGGGCTTGAAGAAGGTGAATCCTTATTGGGTCAAAAAGGAAAAGATTTGATGGGATTTTTTTCCCCAGGCTCGACCGGTCATGAGCTTCACTTGATCGGTCGAGGGCTGGTGCATGACCAGTCGTGAATTGGCTTGACTCGTTTTCCAGCGAGTTATGATTTTGGATTTTCTAGGTGCTCGACCAGTTGTGGGATGTGCTCGACCGGTCGAGGACTCTGCACAACTAGTCGAGTTTATGCAGATTTGAGTTCGGATCTTGTGCGGACTGTGAAAATTTGAGGCAATTTCACAAGGGGTGCAAAGGGGAGTTGCCTAAACTATAAATAGGAGTTCCTACGGCTTTTCTAGGCATTGCAAGAAGTAATGCAAGAGGGTTTCCTAAAGCTTTGTAAGAATTTACTAAAGGTTTTAGGGTATCAAAGGTATGAGAGAGAGAGAGAGAAATAGAGAGATGAAGCTTGTGGAATGGAGGTTATGCTTATAGAGGTGATTTACTGTGCACTCAACATCGCAACGCTTCTATGTCCTCGTAATCGGTGAGATCTTTTTTTTTTCTTTTATTCTCTTATTGTTTATCCACTCCTCCGTGAGTGAAGAAGGTTGTAACGTTCTACTTCATAGTGGATTATTGAT
This sequence comes from Magnolia kwangsiensis, assembly GCA_037074715.1. Classification (NCBI taxonomy): domain Eukaryota; kingdom Viridiplantae; phylum Streptophyta; class Magnoliopsida; order Magnoliales; family Magnoliaceae; genus Magnolia; species Magnolia kwangsiensis. The sequence continues at coordinate 87,820,397 of CM073586.1, forward strand.
CTGGACGAGGTCCCGTGGTTTTTACCTCTTTGAGAGTTTTCCATGTAAAAATCTCGTGTGGTGTGGTTTATGCTTTGATTTATTTCATTGCTTTATTATCCTATAATTTTGGTTTGATTTAGGAGGCTAGATCCTAAGGTTTTGTGCAAGGCCCCCAACAGTGATGTCCATGGTTCAGCGATTCAGATTGCTGAATATCATTGATGCCCCATCCTCAATCAGATAAATCTTAACCTCTTTGATCGTTGGCATTCAGTCACACATGATCCGGACATGGGAGAGTGAGATTCGCCAATAGAAAAATTAGCCAGAGATGGTTATTGCAGAGGGAAGAACGAGAGGACGACAGACACGCAAACCATCCCAGTTGAATGGTTGCAAAGAAATAGGCATGACAAAAGAAAAGAAGAATAAGAAAAAAATCAGCTTTTTCACGGGTATCCATGCATGCTAGGTATTGATCATATTTCAAAAATCTAAAAACATGGTCTTCAGCTGGGTCAGGTTAACTCAAAGACTCAAGCCGAATTGACTCAATATTTTAATAGTTATGATTAAAAATACCATGTATAACAATAAATATTAAAAAGGAAAATTTAAAACCACAAGTAATTTAAAACAGAAACATTGCCATAAATTTGGTGATCAGTTCTCTGGTTCACACTGTTTCTTCGTGGTTACAGGTTTGATTCCCACCCTCCATGTTTGCTGTCTATAGAGAATAGCACTAACTCACAGAGTGCCTTGGTTCAAGTGACAGCAAGTTGCATCAAATCAACTCGATAAGTCTTCTCAAGTTGGATAGAGTCAGACCCAGTCCGAGTTGAATTGACTTGGCCAAGTTTCTAGTCAAGTAAACGAGATTTAGAACTATGGTATTCATACACTGAGTATCAAATTTAAGGGTGGCAATGGGCTAGGTTTCAGTCAATGAAGTAGATCGTGTTTGAATTTACTAGTGTACATATGATTCATCCGAGTTCTCAATTCACCCAAGCTGTTCAAAGAACTCATTTGCACAAAGCACAACTAGAGGCAGACCATGATTTTTAAATGTGGTTTTGAAGCAAGAGCACCACCATAAAAGAAGATTCTTGCAATTGTAAAGCAAAAAAGAAAAAAAAAGAAAAAAAAAAGAAAAAGAAAAAGAAGAAGAAGAAGAAGATGAAGAAGGAAAGAAAGAAGATTCGGGTCAGGTGTATGAGTTCTCACACTACCTTCCAATGCTGACTCTGCATCCAATAGAAAAGCATGGAAAGCTCCAATTTGCCCAGATTGAAGGCTTTCTATGTGGGTAACTCTTATACATTAGCTTAATAGATACCGAGAACTCACTTGTTATGGTGGTTCCTTGGGTGCCGGAGCCGCTTCCACTAGGTTGAGAGGCGGCTGTCGACTTTATTACATCTTCATCCGATTGATTTAATCCTTCAGCATCTAAACTTCATTTTGCATCACTTTGTATTTCCCTCGTCGGCTCCAAGTTCACTGGGATCGCTCTATCGGAGCCGATTCAGTATGCAGCAATGAAGACAATTGATGCTGTCTGCTCGGCTCGGGTTCTGCTGCTGCCACCTTCTTCTTTCCTCTCGCCATTTTTCTGGTAAAGCTTTCTAGCCTATTGTTTCAAACTTCCCACAGACGTTACCAAAATGTTGTTGCAAGAATTTGAAACGCCTTCCATCGCGCCCTGGACCTGCGCACAACGGTTAACAAAGGAGACCCTTGCTCTAGCAGTGGACTCTCCGATGCTAAAGTTAGGCTAAAGAAACTGTGTCTAAGTTGCGTAGAGTAGATGAGAGGTGCGAGATATTGCGTACATGTTGCAATAGGTTTCTTGGGTATTTATACTGGAGAAGTGATGAGATCATGGCCGTTAATCTTGATACGATTTACTCAATCAAGCGGATGTCGCACGCGCAGAGATATTGGCCTTTATCTGTGGATCGTGTGCAAGATCATGCCTTAATGGGACGTATCATCGGACGTGATCTTCGGCCACGTCCATAATTGAGCTAGTCCAGCAACTCGGTTCTTCAAGCTTAATCCGTTTGAGTCTACGATCGGATCCTACTAGTTGGAGCCCGTAGTCGGAGCACAGGGCTCGGAGTTCGTTGGGCGTGCAATATGTTCTGAACTTAGTTATCAGCCTCTGGGTCAAGGATGAATTATGCTCGGCTGGTCTGGGGTCATAGTTCTTCGGATGAGAGTTCCGACCTAAAGTCGTGATTCCTCGGTGGAGAGCTTGGCTTGACTGACTCAAGGTTATGGTTCCTCGGAGAAGAGCTTGGCTCGGTCGACCCAAAACTTTAGTTTGGAAGCCCGATCAGACTTGATGTAATATTCTCCTTCCGAGACCCCATTAATCGGTTCGGTTTGCCTGGGTTGGCCTTTATTGACTCTGCTTGGATTTCCCCATAACAAGGACCATCAGTCCTCATCTTCACATGACATGTAGCCACACTAATTAAGTCGGTGGTGTGGTACACTAGCCAATAGACTCGCGTATTGCCAGAAGTGGATTAGCTAGTGTACCACACACCAACCACGGGCTGGTGTGTGTACGTGGCGTTCCAAGAGGAGCTCGTCACCTCCTCGAGCAGCCATGATGAATAATTATAAAGGAGATTAAGGTTATATGGGACTCACAATAATGTATTTATTATATCCGGTCCATCAATCTAGATAGGTTATTTTAGTTAAGGGATTTTGCGAAGTATAGACCCAGATGTAATGTACTACCTCCTTTTTTTATTAGACCCGAATAAAACCTTAAGCACCAAAATAAACTTGTAGTTGTACAGACGACTGACACGTAAGAGTATTTTCATCTAAAAACCAATGTCCATGCCCTAACATTCGCCTTTGATCAGATGAGTTTCCAGGCTATTAAAAAAGTGCATTGTACGGACACATCTAACGGGCTATTTTTTTCTCTTTGTGAATGATCCGAAAAAACGAGCCATATCCAAAAATTAACTAGATCACACCGTAAATACAATCTAAATAGCAGCGGACAATGATTCTCACCCTTAAAATAATTGTAGGGCCCACCATAATGTTTATCTCCCATCCATATGTTCATGAGGTTACAAAGATGTGGACGAAGAGATAAAAAAATCAGATTGATCCAAAACTTTTGTATCCCCCACTGCTTTCTGCAGTGTAGTCCACTCGATCTTCGGATCTGTCTTATTTTTGGTCTCAAGCGTTATAACTACTTCACCAAATGGATGGACGGTTTTGATATAACACATTCCTAATGGTGGACCCCACAGAACTTGGTCACGCAATACACCATTAGGTCGGTGGTGTGGTACACCAGCTAATCCGCGTCACATGAACGCCCTCTCTCACAAACGTGTCACGTGTCGACTCTTCAATCGATCTTTCTCCTGCGACAACGGCCTACATTCAACCGAAGTATAAGATTGGTGGATACTTCCAATCTGCGAGTTCGTTGGGCCACAGTCCATCTATGTTATTTGGACTCCGACTAATGGTCTGGATCACTGGATTATGAACTGCACGTGCTGCCTAGGATCTGATAGATCCTCATCGGGCATTGGGTAACGGTCCAGGGGCAATATGGGCTGAAAGACAAAATAGCCGTTAGATTTTGGCGGTTTTAGGGGGATAAGTAACCACCATTTTAAAAACGAGGGTCACATATCCACCGAACACATGCCACAGTTACAGGGAAATCCAACCGTCCAAAACTCTGGACTGAGTGTGGGTGAAGCTGAATTACAAATTCACATTGAAGAGATGATATTAACCATCTATCTCCAGCCGTTGGATTTGACATTTGAGGTCCGAAAATTGGATTTAGGATTGCTCTATCTATGCAATTTTTAAGCTACGTTCAATCCACAATGCGTACCACATTTTGGACGGTCTTGATATCCGTACGGACGTGGCAGGTATAAGGCAGATGAGTCACCACCAATTTACGGGAAGCAAATGGCTGGATACGTACCGATTCCTGCAGCACTAAGCTCTGTAGGGCCCAAAGTGATGTATGTGTTATATCCTCTCCGTTCATACGTTTTTCCAGCTCATTTTAGTAGAGGACGCAAAAATATGTGGCAGATAAAATCTCAAGTGGACCACACCACAGGAGATAGTAGGAATTGAACATTCACCGTTTAAAACTTCTTTTGGGCCACAGAAGTGTTGGATAAAGCTGGTACTTGTGTTTTGCCTTCATCCCGGTCTAAGTGACCTTATGGTCGGCCCCAGGAAGGTTTCAACGGCTACCATCATTGTCCTAACTCTTTCCTATAGTGTGTTCCACTTGAGATTTCGATCTAAATTATTTTTGAATTTATAAATTAAAATAGTCTTTAAAAACTGATGGACGGCGTGGATATAATACATACATCAATGTGAGCCCCCACAAAGATTGGTGCTATAGGTATCTTCTACAGCCGGGCGCTGCAGGCAATCCGCGTTCCATTTTCGTGTTCCATCGAGGGTATGGAGTCGGACACTGGAGAGAAGGCAGTAGGGCTTTATTCCAAACGTCCATATTTCTAGGGTTTTGTTAGGGTCTTAGGATTCTTGACGTCAGACGAGCCTGACGTTAGTCATGTGGGCGCTTCGCAGAGCGTCTAACTCTATCAGGTAACAATCTCTTCCCGCCATCCCATTTTCCATGTTTTTGTCAGATTTTATTTTAAAAATCTGATTTTTTGTGGTTTTATATGCAAAGAAGAGGGAAAAATCCATTTCTTTTATATTGGTTATTTCGTTTTATTTTTTGAATTTTTAGTTGTATTTGGGAATAATCTGTATTGGGTCTCTCTCTCAAAATTTATGGATTTTTAAAATTTTTTTGATGTGTTTTTTTTTTTTTTTTTTTTGGTCTATTTGAAATTTATGGGTTTTGTCTGCAAGAGTGAAAAATAATGCATTTCTTTTGTATTTAATTTTGGATTTCTAGCATTGTTGAGGAAAAATCTGTATTGGGCATCTTTTAATTTTTCTGGATTTAGTGATTTTGATGTTTTTTCATGTATTTTTTGTTGTTGGGTTTCTTTCTCTTACTCTATCTTTCTTTCTTTCTTTCTTTCTTTCTTTCTTTTTTTTTTTTTTTTGAATTCCTTGGATGATTTTTGTTGCCTTTTCATGTTATTTAGACTGTGTTTGGATGTTCAATTGATTCAGATTGCAATATTTAAGTCTTGCCATTGTCGAAAGTGCATGATCAAGCCCTGAATCACGATTGCATTAGATTATTTTTGGGCCTGAAATGAAGAGATTTGCAAACTTGCAATAATACCAAGTAACCAATTTTTATAGGGCCCATCTTATGTCTATGTAGCCGACTTATAATTTCATCCAGTATTGGAATACTGTACATATGGTACATGTTGACAAGATCTGGACCATTTCTCAGTTGGACCTTACCATGAAGGGTCTATGGAGCAAGAATCACCACTAGTCAGTGCTACTAACTACACATTCAGCGGCCTACAAAAGGGCAATAAAAGGCAAAGGAAATGTCCACAGTGAAAAGACAAAAGGCCCATGCTCTGAGGGTTAGGGTGTCTACCCAGTGTAATTTTTGAGCTTTTGATCCTCCAAGGTGAGGGTCCACCTGATGAACGTTCCGGTTCTTTTTTATGCTTGCTGCATGTTTGGCTATTGGATTTTTGAAACAGGCTGTCGGGTATGTGGAAAATAGCACTCAGGAGAGAGTTTTATTTATTTATTGATATTTTGGTTTGGATGACCTAATTAATATGGAAATCATCTTCCTGGGAAAGCTATTTTTCTTAAAATTATATCGAATGCCTTAAAAAAGTTGGATTAAAACATTCCATGGCATCGATCCATGGAATTGATCCCCATTAAAAAAGGTGGCCTCGGAACGTGAGTGTTGTCAACCGATCACCATACCTCATGTTCCATGAAACAATCTTCTAGGATTAAAATTATGCAGGTTTTTCTATTGGATTTCCATTTCATTCATCTAAACGACCACTTAGTGCATGACACTATGACAGATACACAAGCTTTATATATATATATATATATATATATATATATATATATATATATATATATATATATATATATATATATATATATATATATATATAAGGGAAAAATTCAAAAAAATATAAGAAACTAATGAGAACTTTTCTAAGTTAATAGATAACTAATTTTACATATTTAAAATACATTTGAGAGAGATAAAATCAATTAAACATCAAGTCATCCACATTTAACAATATAGTTAATAAGAAATAACAACAAAATCAACAAGCTATTTATTTATTATTGTAGAAAATCAACAAGCTATCTTCCTTGAAACTTGAAAGTGCTTGAATGTTGATCTTTCAACTTCCAAGAGAGAGGGAATGTAGGAGAGAGAAATTAAGATCTCTTGGAAGTGGGAAATACAAGAGAGAGAGAGAGAGAGAGAGAGACCACTTGTAATTAAGAAATGTAAGACAAATGGAGTAAGAGAGTTTTGGAGTGAGAATATTGCAAATGGAGGAGATTTGGAAGCCTTTTTATACGCAAAATTTTATTTTTTTGCAAAAAAATAAAATAAAATTCAATGTGCCATGGCCAATATGCGATCGCATTTGCTGTATGCGATTGCATATTTTCGCATATGCCACATATGCGATCGCATATGTGCCATGATCGCATATGTGATTTGCATATGGATATGCGCATATGTGATCGCACTTGACAACAATGGTCACTAGTTGTAATAAAAATTGACGTACTTGTCTTTCTTTTAAATTTAATAGCAGGTGGATCATCTGGTTTACACTTCAAATTAGAAAACTTCTGTTTGACATTGTATCATGAGCAAAATCCATGTCATTTTTTGGATGGCTTCCTGTACAATCACTTTATCCATTTGCTGTGTTTCTCTCATCTCAAAATTTGGAAATCGATTGGATTTTCAGGGGCCAATTTTTTTTTTGTTTTTTTTTTTGAAAGATAAGAATTTATTGAAAGAGGGCAATAAGAGGCACCACACTAACCACATAGACTCGAAAATAAAAATAAAAAAATACAAAGCCTCCTAGACCCCTAAAAAACACAAAGCCCCTCCCCCATCAAGGGGCCCAACATGAAAGAGGATAAATACTTTCGAGAAAACCATTGCCGAAGAGACGCTGGAATTTCTAAACACCCGGCGAAGAACGCTCCACCAAATATCGAAAGAAAAATGACAGTGGATAAACAAATGATCCACAAATTCTTCCTCTTTAGGGCATAAGGGGGCACCCATTAGGCAACACCATCCCTCGTTCTTTCAGCCTGGCAAGTGGTGGTGGAGGCGTTTGTCAACAATTTTAAGAAGGGGGTGCTGGTGTCAGAGACCTTAAAACTATGAATCGGCCCCTCCGCGGCAAGTGGTGGTTGAGACTTGGATTAGAAAATGGGTCTCTTTGGAACACTCTGATCGAATGCAAATATGGCTGAACGCCCGAGGGTTGGTGGACCAAAAGCTCCTCCTCCTATAGCACTTCTGTTTTATGGCGAGGCGTGCTATTCTCTCAGAAGGAAGTCCAAAGACATATCGGGTATTCTATAGGTAAAGGCGACAAGATTCGGTTTTGGGAGGATATTTGGGTGGGCTCTTCTGCTCTAAAAGACGATTTCCCAGCCATCTTTCGCTTGGCTCCTAATCCCCTCATAACAGTGGCCGACTATTATTCCTTTCATGGTAATGAAGTTGTCTGGTTCTCGCCCTGGAGAAGGAACTTATACGATTGGGAAATCGGAGAATATATCGCCTTACTCAAGCGCATCAGTAAGTGCAATCTAGAATCTCAGCATCAAGATAAGATCGTCTGGAGACTCGATAAAAAGGGACTATTCTCAGTTAAATCTCTATACCTTTGCCTCGGTAGGAACATAGAAAATTCTGAGGAGGTGATGACAGCGAAGGTCTGGAAATACAAGGTGCCTCCCAAGATTGTAGTTTTCGGGTGGTTGGTTGGCAAGAGGAGAGTCCGAACGGTCGATAATCTGAGAAAGAGGGGTATGATCATCACCAATATTTGTATCTGCTGCATGGCAAATGAAGAGTCGACGGATGATTTATTCATTCATTGTCCATTTTTCCAGCACGTTTGGTCTGCCATCCTATCATCCTTTGGTGTCTCGTGGACTTTTCCTATCTCAACGGACCGCGTTCTTTCAGCTTGGCACGGTGTCTCCCTGGCCAAAGATAGATCTACGGTTTGGAGCATGTCCCTTTTGGCTCCCTGGTGGGCAATCTGGGAAGAAAGAAACAGCCGATGCTTCAAAGATGTTTCCAATCTAGTGGTCTGCGTAGTTAAGAGAGTCCATTAGTTTGTCATTGAATGGGCCTGCAATGTAGTCAATCTCAGTGGGCTTCCTTTTTCTTGTGATCATTTCTTCCGGTTGTAATTTTCCTGTTTTTGTGGGATGTAATTTTTCTGCTTCATGAGGGCGTTCAGCTCGCTATCTCAACGGGCCGTCTTTCCTCTTCTTTGTTTCTTCCCTTCTTTTAATGAATTTTCGTTGCTTCTAAAAAAAAACACCATCCCTCGTTTATTGAGATTATCAATCGTAAGGATTTTGTTTATACTAGTAAGCCATCTGAAAGTTTCCACCTTTGGAGGAATACAATAGGCCCAAACCACTCCAGTGTGATAGCTGGAAGAGGAAGGAGACCTCTCTAGAAAGAGAAGAGTAGAGAGACTTGACTGTGAAACGACCAATTTAGTCAACTTTTAGATCATGGAGTCTTCAGTGCTGGGATTAGGAAGAACCTCCTATAACAAGGATAACATGGATGTGAATTCCTGAAACTCTTCATCAGAGAAATTCCTTCTAAATTGAGGAATCCAAATTCCTCCTTGGCCATTATGATAAAAGCAATCTTTGATAGGGTTGAACGGATTAGAATAAACAGCAAACAGAGGGGGAAGGCATCAGCCAACGTAAAAGCACCACACCACTGATCAAGCCAAAATCTGATTTTATTCCCATCTCCAAGGGAAAAGGAAACATTCTCTCGAATATAAGTAGACAATTTAACAATGTTTCTCCACGGATATGAGGTTTTGTACATGGAGGATTCCTTCATCCACCAGCCCGAAACAAAGGTGCCATATTTGGCAGCAATCACCTGTCTCCAAAGACTATTAGTTTCAATCCCAAACCTCCATATCCACTTTGCAAGAAGGGCTTTATTCATAAGCTCCATATTTTTAATACCTGCACTGCCGTCACTGTAAGGGGCATAAACAACCTTCCATTGAAGTAGAGGAAACTAGAAGGACTTAGCATTTCCTTTCCACATAGTTCCTTCTAACCTTATTTATTTTAGAAACAACAGATTTAGGACAAAGGAATAAGCAGTGTTCGAAATATCGGTATCGCACAATGTATCGCACCCTTGGGATACAGATACGTATCGGTTATCGCACAGGATATATCGTTTGTATCGCATAGTTTATCGCACTTTTTGGAAAATATGGGGAAACATTGAGAAAATGGTTGAATTTTTCAATGAAACTTTGGGGATTGTTAAAAAGGCCCTTAATACACACTTTTAAATCATAACATCTCAAAAAAAAGATGCACATAATAAATTTCCTTTGTATAGGATCCTAAGCTATGCGATGTTTAACTAAACTAGCGCAACTATATTTAAATTGTATGCATGATATTCATAAATGTATCATAGTCGTGTATGAAAATACAACCAATTCATTGAAAAGGAAAAGAAGAACTGAATGAGTAAAATTTGAGAAATGTACATATCAATTGGGCCCACTGTGAAAATAAGTGGTTTATCCACATCATCCATATGTTTTTTCAGCTCATTTAAGGGGTTGAGCCCAAAGTTGAAGCATATTTAACTCTCGAGTGGATCATACCACAGGAAACAGTGGGAATAATGATTTTCACCGTTGAAACCTTCCTAGGCCCTACAGTGATGTCTATTTGTCATCCAAGCTGTTAATAATATCACAAAGATATGGATGAAGGGAAAAAAACAAATATAAGCTTAATACAAAAATTCTGTGACAGTCAAGAATTTTACAACGGTGTAAGTTCAATTTACACTGTTTCATGTGGTGTGGTGCATTTGAACTTTTGATAACCTTCAATTTTGGACCCGTGTTATAAAATTATCTAATAAAATAGATGGACGGAGTGGATAAAATACATAGATCATGGTGAACCCCCACAGAGTTTACTTAGTACGCTAAGCGTACTGAGTTACTCAGTACGCAATCTGCTTCCGGATTGGCTGGTGTTACGTGTACCACACACCAGCTATATAGCTGCTGTATTAATGTCTGTCCCATCATGAGGTATGTGTTATATCCAAACCGTCCATCCATTTGACGATCTTATCTTAAGGCTTGAACCAAAAAATAATACAGATCTAAATATCAAGTGGATTACACTACAAAAGGCAGTGTGAGATTGAACGTATACCATTGAAAATCTTTTGGGGGTCACAGGAGTTTGAGATCAATATGATTTTTTTTTTTATCCTCTTCATCCATGTATTTGTTAACTTATTAACAGATTTGATGGAAAATAAACGTAATGGTGGGCCCTACGAATTTTTTAACGTTGAAAATCATTATCCTTGCTGCTATTTTTTGTGTGGTCCATTTGAGCATTGGATATGATTCATTTTTGCTCTAAAATGATTTCAAAAAATGGATGAACGGTTTGGATATAATAATTACATCATTGTGGGGCCCATGTAACCTTGATCTCCTTTGAACCGTTCGTACAATTCGGAGCTCGAGGAGTGTAGGTGCTCGTCTTTGCAGACACGGACGCGGATTTCCTGCGCTAGAAACCTGGGTGGGGCCCAACGTGATATGTTTTTGAGAAATCTATCCCGTACATCCGTTTTTTGAGCTCATCTTAGGAGTTGAGACCAAAAGTGAGAAGGATCCAAGACTCAAGTGGGCCGCACTAGAGTAAAAGGTGGGTAGAAAAATTCCTACCGTTGAAAACTTTCTGGGGTAGAAAGTGATGTTTACATGACATCCACACCGTTAATAACGTCATTCCTACTTGGATGAACTGAAAACAGAAATATTAGCCTGATCCAAAACTTTAATGGCCCCCAAAATGTTTTTAATGGTCGACGCTCATTCATATCCGTTAATTCGGAAGCGGATTGCGTACTGAGTAACTCAGTACGCTTAGCGTACTGAGTAAACTCTTCGAGGTTCACCATGATTTATATATTTAATCCACTCTGTCCATCCATTTTAGCTAATAAGTTTAGTGCTTGAGCCAAAAGATGAATCATATCCAAAGCTTGAATTGACCACACTACAGGAAACAGTGTGAATTGTGTCCACCGTTGAAAAATTCTTGTGGGCCACAAAAGTTTTTTATCAAGCTTATATTTGTGTTTTCCTTTCATCCATATCTGTAAGATCTTACGAACAGGTTGGATGGCAAGTAAACATCATTGTGGGGCCCAGAAATGTTTCAACGGTGAAAAATCATTACTACCATTGTTTCCTGTGGTACGATACACTTGAGGTTTGGTTATTCTTAAATTTTGGGTTCATCCCCTTAAATGAGCTGAAAAATCGTATGGACGGCGTGGATTAAACATATACATTCACGGTGGGCCTAACTAAGTTTACTCAATACGATAAGAGTGTACGACTAACTCAGTACGCAATCCGCTCCCCCTAATTCACCCCACCCGCGCATCTTCTTCATTTTCCCTCTCCGTCGCCAGCGCTCTCCCTCTACCTCATGCAGCGAGGGTTCCGGAGGAGGATTTCTCCACAAATCCGGCCTGATTTCTCGTCGAATCTCCAAGAAATCTGCCCAGGCGCGCTCCGATCAGCGAAGAAAGAGAAAATTGGAAGAAAATGGAAGCTTTCGATGATGACGATCTCTTGTACGGGTACCGAAATCCAGTTTCTTGTTTTTTTTGTTCGATTTTTTCGAGGAAATCGCGTGATATCGACGATATATCGGCCGACATCTGAATTTGAGATTTTTTGGTATCTTCCGAGGGTTATTGAGGGTGTATCGTCTCGCATGGGTGCGATATATCGGCCGATAGTATCGATATTTCGAACACTGGGAATAAGGGGAGGAAGTAAATAGGCATACTGATCAGAGAAGCCTTAATTGGATTGATCCTACCTCCCAACGATAAAATGTTACACTTCCAGGAAGACATTTCCCCCTCCATTCTTTCAAGGATACAATCCCATTAAGAGAGGGGGCTTACCTATGCAAAGAGGAAGACCCAAATAGAGGATAGGACGAAATCTAACCATACATCCAAAATGTGCTCCAAATGATGTGCACGTCTAGGAGTCGAGGTTAATGCCATATATTCAGATTTGGACATATTTACCTTTAACCCAAAGACAACTTGGAACCAATATATAGTCATGCTAAGGAAAGGAACCATGCTCTCATCTGCTTCACAAAACAAAAGGTTATCATTAACAAATTGCAAGTGATTAATATGGAAAGGGAGATTGGGAATAGAAAACCATGAATACAACCCCATCTCCTAGCTCCTAGAAAGCATTCCACCGAGAGCTTCAAACACAAGAACAAAAAAGAAATGAGATAGCGGATCCCCATGGTGAAGCCCTCTAGATACTCTGAAGTAACCAAAAGGAGCACCATTAATAAGAATAGAGAACTCGGGAGAGGAAATCCAAATCCTAATCCAAGCTCTCCAGGAAAAACCAAATCTCATTCTTTGGAGCATGTAGTCCACAAAGGACCAGTCAACATGATCATAAGCTTTTTGGATATCAAGTTTACAAAGGATGCATGGCCTTTTTTTTTCCTAATGCATGAATCCAAACATTTATTAGCAATAAGCACTGAATCCAAAATTTGTTTGTCCTCCACAAAAGCAAATCGAAAAGGAGACACTAATGTAGGGATTACCTGTCTAAGTCTCTAGGCTAGGATTTTGGAGAGGATTTTATCGTGGTTGCCAATCAAACTAATAGGGCAAAAATCCTTAATGTTCTCCTTCCAACTTCAGAATCAAAGTCAGAAACATACTCCCTAACTCTGTGGACAATCTCTTTTGTTCAAAGAGCTCCAACACAAATTGGGAAAGATCATCCTTAATCATGCCCAGAAAGATTTAAAGAACACAATAGGAAAGCCATCAGGTCCAGGAGCTTTATCAGCTCCTAACTTCCAAAGTTGTTCCACACGACAACTTTGATCTCATTGAGTCCACTGGTCTTTCCAAAATCAAAGCTTCTTCTTCTAATAACGATCGAAAGGGAAGGTTGTCGATCCTCAGACGATCCATATTATCAGTAGACAACAAATGAGAATAGAACTTAACAATAGAGTTACAGATAACATCCTTATCAATAACAATGACATTATCAATTTCAAGCGAAGCTATAGGGTTAACAAGAGAATGGGCAGAAGCAAAATTATGGAAGAATTTAGTATTTCGATTTCCCTCTTTAAGCCACAGGGCTCTTGATCGTTCTCTCCATTTAACCTCTTCCCCTTTTAGTCTGGAGCAATAATTAGAAGACAACTGGTCTCTGATGGATCTTTCATCATCAAATAGGAGGGTTGCCTCTTCTTTAATGTGTAACTCTTGAATGACTAGGAGAATGGAGGCCATATCAGCTTCTCTTAACCTAAAAACATCCTTGTGCCAAAATTTAAGATTAGACTTAAGCAATTGAAATTTTTAAAAAAGGATAAGCCCGGGGCAACCCTCAATATTGAACGAGCTCCACTAGTCAACAACGAACTCATTGAAACCTTCAAATTGAAGCCAAGTCAATTCAAATATGAAGGGTTTAGGCCCCCAATTTAATTCATTAGTTTCTAACAAAATGGGGCAATGGTTAGAAATAGGTTTCGACAGACCTCTTTGACGAGCAAATGAGAATTGGGATATCCGGTCATGGGATAGAAGGAATCTATTCAACAACGATATAGTGGATGATTTTCTATGGTTGGACCAGGCAAATCTAACTCCCCCCATAGGAATGTCAATCAACCCGTGATTGGATATCCACTCTGATAAATTTCTCATAGCAGAAGAAATACTCGTACCGTTAGAACATTCGTAAGAAAACCGAACCGTATTAAAATCACCACCAATCAACCAAGGAAAATTCCACCTTAGACAAACAAAAGACAATTCAAGCCAAAACGAGGGGCAAGAGTGAGGGCTGTTTGGGCCATATACTCTTGAGAAAATCCACCGAAGGCTCGATGAATTTCTCTAAAAACAGCGTTGATGGAATATTGACCCAACCGACTCTCTTTAACCGCTCGTTTGGAGGCATCTCACATGAGCGCAATACCTCCAGCTGACCCGACCGAATCAAGAGCAATCCACTCATTACCTTTGCGGCGCCATGGGGAGTTGACTAAACCATTATTTAATTATTGATGCTTAGTTTCCTGCAAAACAATAATGTTAGCTTTGGATTGAACAAACATCTCTTTAACCTGGGATCATTTATGGGGACATCCCAACCCCTTAACATTCCACGAGAGGATCTTCGTAGGTGCACCTTGGCTACCCTTCTCCCCTTCCTCTCCTTTATAGGAATGGCTTCTTGCACTCCTTCTGGGGCCACCCCCAAATTGAGCAATTCCCTATTAGGGCTAATCGTCACCATCACCGTCACCGTCGATCCTGCCACAGGAATCTGTTCAATAGTAACATGAGGCCCCCCTTCTCTGCCACCAATTTAAAGAGAGTTATGTAATCTTTGTCGGAATCACTAAACAGAACCCCCAAAAGCCTTCCGACATGGCTTACAGTCTCCCTAACCCATATTTTCTTTTTAATTCCTTCCACCATCCTCCCCAAAGCTTCCCTCGGGATGGACGGGGTGAAGGGCTTATCTGATAGGAATTAGAATTCCCTGGAGAAGACAATCTGAGTGGGGGAATGTCCAAGGCTTCTTCCAAGACCTCCCTATCCATAATAGAAGACTCCCTGACCAAGGGATGGCATTCCGGACTCCCGAGGAGTAGGATCATAGACAAAGGACCTACCAATCAAGGAGACAACGAAGAGGGAGAGAGAGGAGGGGTCACAGTGGAACTAATGGGTGATCTTAGAAGAGAAGCAAAATTAGCAGGATGATGAGAGGAGCTTCCCACAGAGTGGTTGTTAGCAAGGGGAATCTCAACCATAATTATCTGCTGAAGAGGCGAACAATTCATTGGAGGCGAAGGTTCAAGCGAGTCAAAGTCAACATACTCGGAATCCGAATCAGAATCCTCCGCTGCTAGTAATAGATACCCTGAGAGGAGAGGAAAAAGATGCGTTGAGGGGATAGAATCGTCGACATCCTTGATTGTAGAACCTCCCTCAACAGCCGACCTCAACTGCCAACCTCAATTACCAATTCTCGACTAACAAAGGGCAAGCTTGGAGGAAAATTGGGTCTTGAATGACGTGTCACTCTCCCTAGCGAACAAAGAGGAACGGCGGGCTTGCGTTCTCCGCACGTCTCTTAGGATTGTGGAAAGAGGTAGAGAAGACTTGACAACCATAAGGTTGATTTGAATCCGCGTCAGATCCGAGGAAGGAGGTTTGTCAGTTCGAATAAAAGGGCAAGTGTCGTCATCTTGCTTCCCACCGCCTCTCGTGACATTTGAGGCCGGCAGAGAAAATCTATCGATAGCTTTGACGATGGAAGACTTAGTCGTGATAATATCGAGATCAAAACCCGATAACTCGCAAGAGGACAAAGAAGTGCACGATATATCATTCCAACTCGCGGAAGCAATCGATTGAGCAAGGTGGGCTAGATCCGTCGCCTGCACCAACACCACATGTCTCGCTTCTAAACAAGATGCAACACGGTTTTCTTCACATGAGTGGAACCTCTCTTTGCACGATGGATTCAATTTGCTCTGTGTACCGCGGTGCATCTCGAAAGATGCTCCTTCAACAATGGCAGATTTGGGGATCAACTCTTGAGGAGATTGGTTCTCTAAAGCTAAGTTGGCGAGAGGCTCTTTTAAGATCCAGAAGGAACCTCTGATGAATTTCTTACTCTGATCAACATCCTGACATGGCTGAGATCCTCCCAGCTTCAAGTGGTCTGATGAATCTATAGGACCTCACCTACACATGATCCCAAAGAGAAAAAAATTCTTTAAACGAGAGTTCCATTGAGATGCTATAAAAATTAAATCAAACATTTCTTGTAAGATACTTTTACCCACTCAGATGTACCCCTACTCACCCTAGTAAGGGTGGAGTGGTTGTCCTTGGGATGCCACACATAACCTGCACCCCTTTCTGGCTCCCTATTTCTTATGGCCACATAATCCTTCACAAAATCTCCATCAAGGCTGAAATTATTGTCCAATAACTGAGAATGACTCGAGTCTCGCTAGGAGGAGCTCCGAAGGTTTCTTGACCTTGATCTTGAAGCAGAAGAATGAGCACGGCCTGAGGAGGGGGGTCAATGAACATGACGACCCCTATGGACCGATTGTCGATTAGCATAGGATCTTATCGTCTTAGTGTAGTGCGTATCTTTGTAGCTTTCCTTAGACCTCCCTCGTTGACGTTGATGATCAGATGAGTTCCTGGACGTACCCTCGCCCAGGATCTGCGCCGGATTGTTGCTCGTCTGCAACCTCCTTACCTTTATGAGATTCACTGGAGTAGGGCTCTGCTTGATCTTTAAAGGCGAAACTTTTGTGTTTTGTTTCCTTCCTCTCCCGATCTTGCCTTCTTGCCTTTTTCGTCGCCATCCAATTCTTGCTTCCACAGAGTCACAAAATACTCGGGCTTTGATTCTTCCTGTTTTTTGGTCTGATTTGTAATCCTTTTTCCTTCGGCCTGCCTTAATAAAATTATCACCTTAAAAAAAAAGATGGGCTTATTAAGAAACAAACACCACCTGCACCAACCGGCAGAATCATTAAATAGTAGGCAAACACTCATAATTCTGTCAGACTGGGTGGTTTGCTAGATCTGAACCTCCACTTGAACATGTTTAGTGAAATTCACTTCAGGGGCTATTTGTTACCATATATGACTAAGAGAAATAAGCTGGGCTGCATATCTGACATGCACAGTTAGAATGTCGTTCTGTGCCATCTTTTTATGGGCTCATCAGTGGATGGGATTGTCATGAAAAAAAAATGACATTTCATATGATTTTAACCTTTCAAACTTACATTGATAGTCAAGATAAAAAGGCACATTCATTTTTTCTTTCCCGTCCTTTTCTAGGCTGTGGACAAACTGTTTGTGTCGCCCAACCTGAGTTATATTTGGGCCATGCGCAATCCATCATGGGGCCTACTATATGAATGGCCCATATGCCATCCACTTATCTGATCCATGTGAATTGCACAGACATATGGTGGAAACGTGTTTCATTGACCGTTCCTCGAGCTTCATATTATTTTACCTTTAGAAATCATTCTGGCCATTTTCAATCCTTGTTTTTCCTCTGTGTGTGTGTGTGTGCTTGTGCGCATGTGCAGCTTTATTCAAAACTTGTGGCAAAAATTTACTCTCTTTGTTTGTCTATCAGGTGTCATGGTTACCATGTAGGAGCTCCTAGAGCTTCTTGTGCTAAACCTGATGTACTAAGTGATGATTTGCAACATGGATTGGATAATCATGAGCGCGGCCAATATATAGCCATTAGATACCTTTTGCCAAAAAGTTTTCTATGTGTCCCATCTGTCCCTGCAAAGTTCTTTGTGGGGAGTCGAAATCTTTCTTCACAGGCTGGAGCCAGGAGCAGTGGCGACGAAGATGACTTGGAGGAGGGATTTTCTGAGCTAGAAACGCCTCTAGATGTTGATGGTGTTGGAGAAAATCATGAGGATGAAGTGTGTGTTGATGAATTGGTCTCTGAACCCAATCTTTCTGATGATGAATCGGAAGATAGTTTATTGGAACCTGCTCATAATGAGCTTGATTTGTCGGATGATGAAACGCGTATGAATGGTGGCAACAAATCACAAAAGAGTGCAACTTGTCCATTGTTTGAGATTGTCGCCGGTGCTCCTCTCCAATCCATTCATACTGCTCTTGATAAGTGGGTCACTGAAGGTAATACGGTGGACCGTGATGAGATCTTGAATGCCACGTATAGTCTTCGGAAGCGCCGGATTTTTGATAAGGCCTTGAAGGTATGTTGACTTGGTCCACTTGGATCTCTCATATGATGCTCGGTCGAGAGAACCAACCTTTTCTTTTCAACCCACCTGTAAGAAACCTAAGCCGTTGATGGTGTAGGCCCCATGATGTGATGGCCGCCCTGATATCTCCCTTCTCGGATGATTATAACTATCTGATGAAAATGAACAGCTACAACCAATAGTCCAAATTTAGCTGTGGTTGAATCGGATGGTTAGTATCTTCTGATGGGAGAGATTTTTGGGTATCTCCCATGCACCATGGGGCATACCTTATTTACAGTTTGGCTCATGGTAAGTGTCTCCCACATAAACAGTAGACTGAGACTTTGATATGTCTCACAAATGTTGCCTCTCATAGGTCACTGTTCATCCTTATAATTATTTGTTGGCAAGTTACACCAATCCTATTATTCTTGTTAGCTATTATTTGAAAACTTTGCTGGACAATGTTCTAGATTGGTGTCTATGATTTTCTTCCATATGATTGTATTTCATTTTTGTTATCTGTGTATTGCAGATTTAGAGAAACACATTCCTAGTGTTTGAATGTATTTAAAATTCAAAGTTTTGAAGAGTGTCATAGCTGCACAATGCTTCTAAGAAGTGCAGTTAAATAATGGTTGTTGAAAGTCTATGATCTGAAATGCTCTGCTAGTTGGCATTTTTTGTTATTCTTTGCTGTCCACGCAAGTTCTTTTGAGAGGTTTATTTTAAACTATAATGGCTATTTATATGGGTTTATCATTGGCTTTCTTTTTGTTTTGTTTGTTATTGTTGTTTTTCTTCTTTCTTTTTTGTTTGTTGGGTTGTGATCAAACTCCGGACTTCAATGTTACACCCTTCTGGGCATCACACCTGGTAAAATGCTCACTGTTAGGGTTTTTAGCTGTTGATATTTAAGTAGGGTAGTTTAGGGATTTTAGATTTTTTTTTTTTTTAAAATTAAAAAAAAAAAACCCTTAAGACAAGGAATTCATAAAAAGTGAAATAAAAAGATTCGATATGATGATCCTCCTTCCCTCCCTCTCTCTCTCTCTCTCTCTCTCTCTCTCTCTCTCTCTCTTCCAAATGTTTTGTCCCCTCACAATGAAACTACACCCGATGATTCCTGTTTCCCTAAACAAACTACGAAGCTCAAGAACAGCGATTCCGCCCAGTTAGTTTAAGGAGGATCATTTCCTCCACTCTTCTTGCTAAGCCATCTTCGGGTGTAGTTTTATTGTGAGGGGACGAAACATTTGGAGAAAAGAGAGGAGATTTTCATATATGGGGTGGAATCAGAAGCATTGTAAGTGATGAAGATGGTCACAATGGGGAAGCCAGGGAGAGGGGCACCACACTTGCCTACAACATCATGATGGTCACAAGGAAACCCCATGTCCGGAGATGTGGAGAGGGAAGATAGTTGCGATGGGCAAAACTCCTCTCCTCGTTTCTTATTTAAATAGGATTCTTAGTCACATGAAAATCAAGAATCATCTGCATCTCAATTCCCTTAAGGTGTAAAAGGTGTGGAAGATCTAAGCGGCAAACTTCCTCAAAAGATGGGCAATGTCTATATATAAAGGCATGATTATAATTTTCCTTTAATATTCCAGATTCAATTCATTATAGAATCTTGAAAATACTTAACATCGATGGTATCGATCCCTAGTGGGGGTGGCTAACAGTGAAGTGTGAATTGACAGTGGGGTGTACTAACAAGCTAACAAAAAAAAAAAATAAAAAAATGCTCCCACTTGGGCCATAGTGATCAATGTTAAATTTTGAAAAGTTTCTTTTTAAGAAAACATTTCATAGATCATATTTATTAGAAATCACCTAATGGGTATCCTCTAAATTTGAAAATTATTGATGTTAGATAATATGAGCAAACACTCCTCAGAACTCGTCCATTGAGATCATTAGTGTTGAATCATGGTAACCATCACAACACTTAATGTTGACAAAGCTAGAGAAAACTTAATCATGAATACTAGTAATCCCAACAACATAAATTAAAGACATAAAAGTGTGGTATGGAGATTGCACACCTAGTATGATTATGTGCGCCTATCTCTAATCGGTCCTACCAACTCTTTCTAGATGGGACTTAAAATTCTGCTTACTCAGAACATATGTACACACTAAAAGAGGCATGAAATAAATTGTACACTAGAATCATCTCTGATAAACAAAAGAGATCTTAAAATGTTTGGACATAATCGGATCAAATAAAATTCCTACTAGTCAAGAATAAGGAAAATTAGGCTTTCGACAGGATAAACATCCACCCAAATCTGTAGTCAAAAGCATCATAGGTCAATGTAGAGCCTAGCTCTGATACCATTAACGTTAGTTGTTTCCAAGATTCCACAATGTATCGAATCTAGAAGATTAAAGAAAATTTAAAATCATGCTTGAAAGGGCTGCCATTGCCAATCTTTTGTAGATGTTTGATGCTTGGATCTTCCGCACCTTCCATGCCCCAAGAGAATTGAGATGGGAACAGTTTTTTTTTTTCCTTCATGTGTAGCAGTGAAGGGAATAAAACTCTTATTTAAATAAGGGATGAGGGAGGAGTTTTACACATCACAACTACATCTCCTCTCCACATCTTGACATAATTGAACCTAAGTCCATGTCTATCCAGATTCCCTGTACATGTGGAAACAAGGAAGCACCAACGCCCCTAGCATGTGTATAAATGATCTCATGCACCATGGGGCTCATATGCATGCCTACATCCAAAATAATTAAATAGCCAAGTCAAATCTATTCTATCTAAGCCATAGATCATTCTAGGCTCACTAATAGAAAATCTAATGGGCATAGCCTCTAAAGAGTCGTGGGAACACAAATAAGAACGCAAGGATGATGTGGGTTGAAGAATATGAAGACGTAAAGTAGTCAAGGAGGAGAGAGGGGCTTCTGAGGTGATGAGAAGATCTGTGGCGACAGGTTGGTTGGCACTATTGCTAGAAGGAACATTTCAGGTGGAGGTGGGGATAAAGTTTGACCATAGGTGGGGAGTGCAGATTCCAGAGCCTAAATGTGACTATGAAAACGATTGAATACTAGGAATGTTTCGATAGTCTAAACATCGAGGCGGGTGCCCCCTTAGCATGCATGATATTGGTAGTTGCACTCATGATGCCGGCCAAACCACATCAATTGGGCCCAAGACCCTTGGGCCATGGCTAGATCCATTAAGCCCAAGCCCAAGCCCCACAGTAGGCTCATCATCAAGGAGGGCCACCTAATTAGGTAGCATAATCCAATCAGCCAACCATACAATAAAATCCCATTAGATCCTTTTATCTATTTAGCATCTTTCTTTGATTAGCCTTCTGTTTTTGTAATAAATTAGTTGTCTATGACATTAAGAAAGGTAGAAAATCTCATGCCAAAAAAAGAAAAAATAAAAACTATTAAACTTTCCTTGTACGCCCAGAGGTCTCTTTAAGGGCCTCACATGATTATTCTCAAGGCACATCTGAATTAAAAAAATAAAAATAAAAAATCTAGATTTCATTCTCTACTTCAGTTGTAGTTCTTGTGGCTGTACCTTTTTCCTTTTTCTGTTTTAATAAAAAGCTTTGGGTGCCCTTTTTCTTTTAAAAAAACTCAATTTTTTTTTTTTTTTTTTTAACACACCCACCCACACCCCACATACTCACACATCCACCTACACCACGCCACATGGGCGCTTGATCCCTGGTCTCAGTTTTGAAACGGAGACTGTCTACCACTGAGCCATGGAACTGGACCCAGCTTTTGGGTGCCTTTTGGTTGCACCAAATATCATGAAATTTCATGCTATTTGGCCCAAAATGGTACTGTTTAATCAGAAAATATCATGATATTTGGTGGAACCAAACACACCTTCCCGACAACACAAGTTGACATTTGAAGAGTGCTTCATGCTTTTTTGGTGTGTTGGCTTCCCCCCTCCCCCGCCCTACTAAAAAAGGTTTTTGGGTGCATGAAATGATATTTGGTGTTAAAATAGTGCCCGTTCATCAATCCATTTCGTGTCCTCTCCCCATGCAAAACAAAATGGATTTTGCAAGTCCAATCCAAATTGATTGAAGTGGGATATCGTTGGTATACCTCTCCTTTGTTCTGCCCAACTTTCTATTTGGTTCTTAGTTGTCTTTGTATTGTTTTGTAGCTCATGGAGTGGGTCGTAGCAAATAACCGTCTCGATCTCACCGAGCGTGATTATGCTTCTCATGTTGATTTGATCGCTAAGGTCCATGGCCTCTACAATGCTGAAAAGTACATTGAGACAAGAGTCCCAAAATCCTTCCAAGGGGAAGTAATCTACCGAACCCTCTTAGCGAACTGTGTGACTGCCCAGAACCGCAAGAAAACTGAGGAAGTGTTTAACAAGATGAGGGTTTTGGGTTTCCCCTCAACGGAATTCTCTTGTAACCAATTGCTTTTGCTCTATAAGCGGTATGATCGTAAGAAAATGGCAGACGTTCTATTGCTGATGGAGAAGGAGAATGTAAAGCCGAACCTGTTCACTTACCGGCTTTTGATCGACACCAAAGGTCGTGTGAACGATATAGCGGGCATGGAGCAGGTTCTCGATGCCATGAAGGCTGAAGGAGTCAGACCCAATGCAGCGATCCAAGCTGCTGTGGCGGGGCACTACATTTTCAGGGGGCACTACGAGAAAGCAGAGGCAGTCTTGAAGGAGCTCGAGGGGGGTGATCTTGAGGCGAACCGTGCAATGTGCAGCAAATTGCTCCCTCTTTATGCAGCCCTTGGCAAGGTGGACGAGGTGGGGAGGGTTTGGAAGGCTTGCGAGGGGAGCCCACGGCTGGAAGAGTGCCTGGCGGCCATCATGGCTTGGGGCAAGGTGGGGCATGTAGAGAAGGCGGAGGCAGTTTTTGAGATGATCACCAAGACATGGAAGAAAGTGACCGTAAAGCATTACCCCACCCTTATGAGGGTCTACGCAGATCATAAGATGCTGGCCAAGGGGAAGGATCTGGTGAAGCGGATGTTGGACGATGGGTTCCGGCTGGGCCCACTTTCATGGAATGCGATTGTCAAGCTGTATGTGGATTGCGGGGAAGTGGAGAAGGCAGATTCGATCTTGCAGAAGCTGGCCCAACAAACCGTTGCGAAGCCTATGTATGTATCGTTCATCACCTTGTTGGATAAGTATGCAGAGAAGGGTGACATCCACAATGCCGAGAAGATATTTCACAGGCTGAGGCAGCATGGCTACGTGGGTCGGATACAACAGTATCAGTTCCTCCTTCAGGCATATATAAATGCAAAGACGCCGGTTTATGGATTTAGGGAGAGGATTAAGGCAGACGGGATTGTCCCAAATAAGACAGTGGCGGCCCAGCTGGCAAAGATCGACCCGTTCATGAAGTCACCAAATTCGAATTTTCTTGACTGAAGGTTGGTGATTCTCTTGTGCTATTTTGACAAAGGTGTAATGCATGTAAGATGTAGGTTCCAAAATGCAAATGGCAGGACATCTACTAATCTAATACACCCAGGCCCTGTTTGGATGCCACCAAAAACTGATTTCATTTCATTTTAGTTAACAGTAATTATGTATTAGAAATTGTCATTTTTTTTAGTCGATGACTCATTCCGACTCATTCAGTAGTGGGCCCACCCATAATCATGGTGTATTGGTGGATGGGAGGATTCTCTGTGGATTGCATAAGAGCTCAATATTAGCATGGTCCACAGATCAAAGGCATTCAATGAGGGCCTGCAAAATGGATAGTGAGACCTTAGATTTCATGGCTGTGAATATCCAGTTATGATGATCGTATGCAACCTATACGGTGGATTCCTCTTATCAAATGGCCTGTGTTGAGTATGTGCGTGATCAGTTAACTTGGGCCATGTTCTTAATTTGCTTCTTTGAGAAACCTTCGTTGTTTATCTTCCATCCAATCCATTCATTAGGTGGGACTTGCCAGGATGAATTGATGATTTATAAAAAAATAAAAATCAACCTGACCCAAAAACTTAGGAGTTCCAGGCGTTATTTTACATAGCTCCCGTTGGTGTGGCCCACCTGAGTTTGAGATGGATTTTTTTACAATGTATGGTGAACATGACGAGGAACACATGATCGACAAAGCGTATCTCACACACACATCCGTTCAAGGTCTCTGGAAAACTTGTTGCAAGCCTCATTCAGTCAAAACTAGACAAGACTCATTGATTTGGCTGAGTTGACTCAGTTGATTCAGCATGACTCATAAATTCTCAAACATGGTCATTCTATAGCCATTTATTTTTGTTCTGAGTATGCATACTCGACCTATATATTAGCCATAGTATCAAAACTCGACGACAAAACCCCAAACTTGATCGAGTCGGCTCGACTCTTTGTTGAGATACTGAGTCACTTGACGAGTCATCGGCCAGTATTACCTCCACGAGGAAAGCAAGCATCATGACCACAACACCAACAAAGCATTGAATGGCTTTGATCTCTGGACCATGCTAATATTGAGCTCTTATGCAATCCAATGAAGAATTTCATATTCTTTTACCTATTCACCTTCAAATATGGAAGTGGACCGGGCCAGATAAAGCTAGGCCCACATCTACTCTATATTTACTTACAATCGATGCAGATCAAGATGGTTTGGAATTTGAATTCGGATCTCAGGTGGGACCCACTGGATTCACGCAAGCATTTTATTCAATACAGCATATATGGTGCATACATTTGAACCCAATAGGGATCCAATCCACGCGGTTGATAAGATGGGTCCCATGAGCAGATAGCTACTGAACAAAAGTGGCCGAAGCCCAGCTCACACAAGGCTGGTTCTACCCACTCTTGTGAAGGGTTCGGATTCTAAGACAAGTGTGCCCCACCATCCATGATATGTGACAAAAAATGCCCTTCAAACCCGAAATAGGCTAGGCCGATCTGGCCTCCATCTGGGCTAATGGGCCCTTAGACACAGCCCAATCATGACCCAATTAATAAATGGGCTTAAGTTTTAGGCCCAGACCTTACAAGAAGAATGATGGGTCTGCATTGCCAATTGACAGCCTAACTACACATCACTATATATACCGCTTGTAGGAGCCTCTGGGAGCGAATTAGGTATGGCCCTTGCAGTGGGGCCCACCTTGATGTATTTTTATACTGCCCATCTTGATGTATTTATTATATATATACCCTATTCATCCCCGTTTTGCCAGATCATTTTAGGGCATGAACCCAACATTGAAACATTTCCGGATCTTAGGTGGGCCATATCATAGGAAACGGTTGTGATTGACCATTAAAAACTTCTCGTGGACCACAAAAGTTTTGGATCAAGTTGATATTTATTTTTTCCCCTTCATCCATGTTTGTGTGACCGTATTGATAGGTTGGATGGCAAATAAACATTACAGAAACAAAAGGTGGGCCACGAAAAGTCTTAATGGCCTGGGGTTCAATCACCACTGTTTCCTCCAATATGGTCCACCTGAGATTTGGATTGCTTCATTTTCGTGCTCATGCCCTAAAATGATCCGGAAAAAAACGGATGGACGGCGTGGATATAGAATCATACATCAACGTTGGCCCCACCATAAGGGCTACACCATCTTGAGTGAGGCCCGGAAGCACCTAATCCGCTCACTGTGGGGCCCACCATAATGCGTGTGATATCCAGTCCGACCGTCATTTGCACCAATTCAGCGTGAGCTAAAAAACCAGGACGGTCCAAAACTCATGTGGGTCACACCACATGCATGAAAGGAAGTCGACTCATGTGGGTCACACCACATACAAGAAAGGAAGTCATTCTAAATACGTGGGGGCAAATGGAACAGATCAGAACCGTCCATTTTGTGTGTTCAGTAGTTAATGAGTACTTATCCAAAAATTACAGTGTTTAGCCAGATCTAGCCCTTCATTTGGATTATACAAATTAACAGTAAAAAGAAAAACCAGCGACGGATACTATTCAGTGCAAAAAAAGGTCCCATATATTATATGATTAAATACTCTAATCAAAGAAAATTTTTGTGTATTATCAATTGACTACTGTGTGCACAGGATGAATGGTTCAGATCATCACACACTAGTCCCACATACGTGGTTCAACATCTTGAGTGACAGATATGCTAGCTAATACGCCGTTTTTTTTTTTTTTTTTAAATTTTAATTTTTTAAATCTTCTTTATTTATTATTTGGAATGCTGAACGTGTACTTCCCCATCAGGATTGCCCCGTGATGTTTGTGGGAAATCCAATCCGTCCAACTGTTTTCAGTTAATTTTAGGACGTGGGTCGAAAAAAATAAGCAGATCCTGCCGACTTTTTACCGTTGTGCAGATCCGACCAAGCATTCAATCACCACTTTTTCGTGTGGTATGGCACACTCATATAAAAGAATATCAATTCCTAAAATGTTTATTTAAATTTATTATGGACAACTTACCAATTTCACCATCCTTACCTACTTTTACTTTCCTTACCTACTTCCACTAATTTCAAAAGAATCTTAACCCTCCGTTATGTACACGTGTCATTATCTAATTAGCTTCCTCAAATGCTCTCTTATCCCCAAAGTACTTCTGTGCTCTATAAATAGATGTGAAGATGGTCTTTAATTTTATTCTTGCATAGTCTCTAAACAATTTAAGTGTGAATTTAAAATTGAATAAAACTAGTTAAAAGGGAAGACGAGCAGTGTAATTCCTTTCTTTTTTTTACTTGTTATATTTTAGAAATGTTTCAATATATTTAGTTCCAATGTTAATGAAATGTATTTTTACCGAAGTTAATAATTGCTAATTTTGGGATAAATATACAAAATTATTAATTAATTTATAATTCTTCTATTACAATAACTAAGATGTTTTAACATCTATATTTACTTCTGTCTTATAGGACATGCTTATAAAAGTTTTTTATAGTCAAGTGAGATATTAGAGGAAATTGAAAAAGGTAAATCATACCATATATTCATTAGTGAATTTTATTTACAATTTTTAAAATTTTTATTTCTGTTTTACCAAATTATTTACATAAGTACCATTTGCTTAATAATATAATCTCTCCCTTCATGTTGGTATCTCTCCTTGTAAAGAGCTCTTGTGATGTATTTTTCAGATTTAACATGAAAATGCAGTGTTAGGGGATTTTTGCAACATGATGACCATGATTTTTATATGCCATCGAAACCATTCAAACTCTAGACACAAATATCATCCTCATACAATACTTTCG
This sequence comes from Magnolia kwangsiensis, assembly GCA_037074715.1. Lineage (NCBI taxonomy): Eukaryota > Viridiplantae > Streptophyta > Magnoliopsida > Magnoliales > Magnoliaceae > Magnolia > Magnolia kwangsiensis. The sequence goes on from CM073586.1 coordinate 87,847,761, forward strand.
TCACCGACCAAGCATTCAATTCCCTCAGTTTCATGTGGCATGCACTGCAACAAAAATAGGTATAAACGGCATTTGCACTACTCTTTCATCGGCGCTACCATCCGACGGATATCTTACCATATAAAGAAAAAAAAAAACCCCTACTGGCCAGCGCGACTCTCTCCAATTTCCTACCCCTGACTCTCTCCCTCTCTCAGCAACTCCACGACTCTCTCCTTCTCTCTCTCTCCTCTTTCTCCCTCACGACTGCTTTGGGATCTCTCCAGCTGTAGCAACCAGCTTTGGGATCTCACTGTAGTATCTAAATCTTCTACTCTCTTGTTTCTTAGGGTTTTGGATCTATTTTCTGCACTTTGCAAGGTTTTTTGACTGTTTATGGTGAGGATTTACTAGATCTAGAACTAAGATTTGAATTTCAGAAAATTCAAGTGAGAAGATGCTTTTTCTTTTTCCATTTTTCATATGTGAATTTCTTGTGTATTTTTCAGGACTTTCTCAGCTGAGAGAGTAAAAAGACAGATCCGGATCTCATTACACGTTCTTCCATCTTCAATTTAAGGTACTGCCCTTTTCCAACTCACTCACTCATTTCAAAACCCTAAATTTCTACTCCTATTTCTCCAAATTTCTTCCAATATCCCAACGTCCTGACGAGATTCGACGATGTTACTTTGGATTTTGGTTTTGCTTTCCAGATTCCTGCAATTCTCTCCCCTGATCTGATTTTTCAATAAACCTGCGTTTGCAACTAAATGGTTTTCAGTAGCAGTAGATCCAACTCGGTGATCTATGCCATTTATCCGATGGGCCGCACTCTTGGATGGGGATGTCTAGAAAGCTCTTGGATTGGAAGATCTTGACCTTTTAACCGTTGTAATGTTTTCTGTTGGATGTGGACTGTTGTTGTACTCTCTGCTTCACAATCCATTCAAAGGCCATTTGTCAGAGGTTCAGGATCTTCCAATCTGGCTGATTCTTGTTTCTCAAGAGTCTGTGTTCTGCATTTGGGGCCTTGCTCCTGTCTTGACTCTTGAGTTCGCTCATAAAGAAGTGTGTAGGTCCTGCGGTATATTCTCTGCAATACACAGCCATAGGCTGTGTGTGGAGTTTGAGGATGTTTCATTTGCATCTGCAAAACCAAGACAATAATTACCCTCTTAACTGTATTTTTCTCTATAAGAATTAACCAAAAATGAAGAAATGTCTCCAAAGCTTCCAAGTAGAAATATAAGTCTAATGCATATTTGCATTAACTCAATACAACTCCAGTATTATTTCAGAAAGCTTGTAGTAAAAATGACACGAAAAATGCTTATGACAACCAAATCACATCCCATGTTCATACAGCTAATGCATCAAAAATCCCCTGTTATACATGCAATTTTGCAATCCAAGAGCGCTGCAAATTGATGGTCACAATTCTTTCTCGATGATTTGTGGTGCAGATTCCTACCTCTTCTCGTCTGTACTCATACAGCTCAAACAAGTGAAGACATGCACAAGGAAGACATACCTACATTATATGCACCTTGGACGGTGGATCTCTACATTCTTCAATAAGTGCTCTTTCCCTGGCAGCTACCCCGACAAGTTCTGAAATCACATGATCCACTCCTACTGCCAGTGTTCATAGAAAGTCGAAATAGATATCCAAGCCAACCCAAAATAGTTGAGACAAGGCTACGGTGATAGGTTCAAAATAGATCCCCAACTGCCCAAATAGAAAAAGGTACCCATTCCTTCTACCTATATATTCACAATTACTCTTTAGCCAAAATAGATACCCAAACCTCATAATAGCTCGGACAAGGCTATTATGAAGATGGTGATGAGTCAAAATTGATAATCTGCTCAAACAGACAGTCATATGGTAGATTATGCATTCCTTTACACAAACTTTTACTTACAAATTTCCACAACCTTGCTGCAGGTAGCCAAGGTTTCATTAGAATTAAGATATTACACAAGATTTTGCACTGCAACATATGCACGTTTCCAACTTCCTGCAAGTTGCAAACAAATTACCATTCCAAGCTTTCTGCAGAATAGTTTTTTTTCTCCAAGGTATGTACATTAAGTAGAACATAATACCAGTTATAAACAAATTACTATTGCAAGCTTTGATGGACAATTTGAATTTCTCACTTACTGCCATGTGCCTATGATTGCATGGATGGCTAGCTCGAAAACTCTCATACTTCAATACAGAGCAGTAGTTTATTCAAATGCAATAATTGATTTTACTAGTGCATATATGTAAATCAAACTAAACCATCCAAATAATGGACCATACTTTGAATGGGTTACCAAAACACAAAATACAATGAGATTGTGTCTAAACCACTACTTATAGACATCCTATGGAATTTTGAAATAACTCCAACCATCAATATTCAAAAATTAAATGTCCTCTTAACATATATATATAAAATTTATTCTAGTTTGAATATTTTCCCATATCATTATTTACAACAACCAATACCTTGACATGGAGGGAAACCTCCTAAAATACTCTATTTTTCTTAAGCATCCAAACATAGTAAAATTTGAAAGTTTTTCTTGCATGGGCTTAGCACTTTACATTTTACTAGTCTACATTCAACTTTACATCCATTATTTTCTATAAAATATGGCCCAACAACTTGATCTTGTGCTTATGTTGTTTAAAGCATGGCCTATCTAAGGAACATCTAATACATCCAAAGTAGTTGGAATAACAAAATTTATAAGAATTCAGTTCCTTCTTTTCTTTCTTTCTATAAATTGAGTTTGGATAAATTGAATTGATGTGTTGTACTACTGATGCGGATACAAGCGGATTTAAGGTGTACCAACGAAGAAAGCGTCAACCACAAGTGCCGTCCTTCTGGATATGCGATTATTGAGGAGCTGAAGACCTTTCACATGTGATTGGACATATAGAAGACCCTACTCAGGGAAGACACATGTAAAGGAAGATTGAAGAAAGAAGACCGAGCGCTCGAACTTTCCCGTGCTTATGTTATTTGCGCATTTTTGCTTAGTTTAGGATATTTTAGTAATTTTATATCTTTATTTGCTTATTCTAGGGGTATTTTAGTAATTTTATGTATTTATTTGCTTATTTAAGTGGACTAAAGCTCTAAACTCGAATTTTAACTATTGATTAATGAAAAGAAAACCCTTTGGTTGCCTCCTTCCTCTCTTCTCCCTAACGGTGCTTCTTCTATCCCTTGATCTTCTTCTTCTAATTTCTTCTTATACCCCTCCAACTTTTTCAAGGTAATTATTTTCTTCTTTCTATTTTTCAGTTTTGACTAATCCTTCTTCGATCAAAATCTTGAGAATCGATCTAAACCCTAAACTCCCAAATTCTCAAATCCTTAATCCGAGAAACTTCCTGGTTCTTCGGACTAGTGATCTTCATTAATTGATTGGGTGTGACCATGCAAGATCGGGAGGTCTCATCCCTCGCCGGATCCAACCTAAGTAATAATTGAATTCCATATTCCATGGTTGTGATGATGGCCTGCTCCATTGCATGTTTCCTTTATGATTTTCTCAATTATGATGATTACTGCTATAATTTTAGATCATTTATTCCTTTTATTTTCGCTATTTAATTATGTTCATGAGCATGCATCATAATTAGGGCTGTCCTGCGTCAACTACTAATAGGTGGGTGCTAGATTTATTACCAATGGAGACACCATCACCTTTTTTGTTGACACGAGTGATTCGAGGGAGTCCTTGAATGTTCCTAAAGGAGTAAAAGAAGCTCTACTCCTAAGATCCCAAGCTCGGGCTGCCAAAAAATATAATGAAGTAGATGACCTTCATAAGAAGATATGGAGGCCGGTTATAGGTAGGTTAACAAACCATTGTAAGATATTTGTTCCAATAAATTTGACAATCAACTTATTAAAATTTCGCTTTTTTTTTTTTTTTTAAAAAAACTTTTCATTCTTACACACAGAGTCATAGCTGGTACAAAAAGTAAGGAAATACTGGCTAAGAAATATCGCATCAAACTAAGGTAATTTGTTTTCCACTTGAATCAAATACACTTTACAATTTAAATGACTATTATTGATAAGTTGAGTGTTCTATAGGGGGATTGATGCACCCGAAAGTCAAATATGCGTTTTGGTAAAGAGTCGATGGATTAGTTGATAAAATTAGTTCAAGGCAAGGTACTCAAAATAAATGTTTATTGTGAAGATCGATATAATAGAATTGTTGGAGATATATATTGCGATGGTAAATTTGTCCCGGTATGACTTTTGATAAAACATTCTTAAATAGAAACTTTGAATTAGATTTAGAAGAAAGTAATTATTTATATTATCTTTTTTCATTATCCACAGGAATCTATGCTAAGAGAAGGTATGGCATGGCATTATTATAAATATGACAAATGCCCAAGCTTGCTATGGTAAATCACACTTACTTTGTTCTCATGTTATTCAATGAATCTTTGATATATATTCTAATCTTTAATTTAATTGTATCAGTGGGAAAAGGAAGCCCGTGAAGCTAAAATCAGCTTATGGAGTGTATCAAATCCTGAGAAACCATGGGATTGGAGGAGAAAGCAATGAGAAGTGCGCGAGATTTCATCATTAAGTGGACAAAAGTGATGGAGATGAAGAATCAATGTCCTTGTCGGAAAGGATTTGTTGGATCCTATCAAGTTATAGGTCTAGAAGAATTAGAGGTAATTTTTCTTTTTACTCAAAATCATTTGCGTAATTTTTTCCTTTTCGTTTTTCATGTATTTTTATTTTTTTAGAGAGAATTTGATCGCCAAGATATGTGGATTGCAGAGAAGAGGAGAAGGCAGATTCGATCTTGCAAATGCTGGCCACCACAACGTGGGGAAGTCGATGTACAGATTATACATCACCTTGTTGGATAAGTACAGGGTGCAGGGAGACATCTACAATGCCAAGAAGATATTTCACCAGCTAAGTCAGCACGATTACATCTGTCAGATACAGCAGTATCAGCCACTCCTTCAATCGAGAATATATTTCATGTTGCTTGCAATATACCTTTGGGTGTCTCTTGATGATTGTACTTTCATGATTTTTATTATAGTGGATTTATGCTGGACTAGGTCCGTGGTTTTTCCCTTCACATCAAAGGGTTTTCCACGTAAAAAATCTTGGTGTCTCTCGCCTCCTACATATTTGATGATTTGCTTGTTTGTTTTAGAATCGATTTTCATCCGCCAAATATTTTATATTATTATTCGCATTGGTTTGTACATAGAAGGGAAAGTTGTGTGTTTTCCCAACAACTCCTTCAGGCGTATATAAATATAAAGACGCCGTTTTACAGATTTTGGGAGAGCATTAAAGTGGATGGAATCGTCTCAATAAGTCAGTGGCAGCCCAACTAGCAAAGATCAACCCATTCATAAAGGCACGAATTCCTTTTTTTTTTTTTTTAATACTGAAGGGTGAGAATTCTCTTTTGATGATGTAGATTCCAAAATGCAAATGGCAGTAGGAATCCTCATATAACCTATAGACTTAGGCCATGTTTGGATGCCACCTAAAAATGATTTCATATAATTTTAGTTAATGCTAATTATGTATTAGACATTGTCATTTTTTTTAGCTCAGTGACTCATTTCGACTCAATTGGGGTTGAGTCTTATTAACTAACCGAATCGGACTTGACTGAGTCCAAGTCGACTATGAAAAATTGCATCCAATTCAAAATTCAAAAATCCAAGAACACGACTAAATTGTTTAGTCAGGTTGGGTCAAGTCAAAGACTCGAGCTGACCCAACTTGATACTTATAAATAAAAATTATATTAGCAAGTGTAACACCCCGAACTTTTCAATACCTGAGTATTGAAAGTTCTCGAATGTTATCATAAAATTTAACTTACTATGTACATATGTATGACACCGATTTAGCTATCCTAACCTTACATCTATTCCCCAACGCAAGTCTGATAATTAGAAATAATCTCCATTTATACACCAAGTAATTCGACCACTGAAAACAAATCACTATCCTTAAATCAAGAGACATGCCCGTAGTTTAAAGATGGTACATCGTCAAGTAACTCCATTTTAGGATTACAACCACCTTTATAGACCAATAGCGTTAATCAAACCGTCCACTGTTAACAATCAAACCCTGAATTAGCAGACCCACCATTCACGGGGCCTAGGACACCCAACTATAAATCTATCAAATGATCGACTTAATTAGGCCATCACACCACTAAAACCATCGTTGACTCTCACTTCAATAGGTCCTTGGACTGTTTGGACAGCTAACGCTTAGATTTAGGGTTGATTCGGCCATCGAATTGACGGTAAGCAACAATAGAATTCAAGTTGACTGAGGGTGGCCCATCGGGATTTTAGACCCGTCTGATCCTTAGCCAGGGTTCCCATTCGGACTGAGGAATCGAGTGATCTTTATTATTTTTACGTGGGGCGATGGATACAAGTCTTGCCCTTGTCTTTACCAATTTGTTGAGTTAGTCCTTACTACTCTTCTCTTTAATGAATTAGCCATTATCATTCTCCTTATTATTGAGTTGACCATTGCCACTCTCCTCCTTGTTGAGTTAGCCATTGCTATTCTTCTCTTTGCCGAGTTGGCTATTGCCATTCTCCTCTTTGTTGAGTTGACCATTACCACTCTCCTCCTTATTTTATTAGCCTTGTGCCATCTACCTTTAAGGCTTGAGCATGAGTCTTGGATTCCAAAGCTCTTATGATTTGGTTACTTTTTCTTTAATACAAGTGGTTTTTTAAAGGTATCATAACTAGTTATTTAAATATTTATCATGGACGTAATACGTTACAGGTAGCGGCTCTCTTGATCAGCACGTAATTCTGTGGGTTGGTTGGCGTGATGCACAATCCATGTAAGTAAATTGCTATGCGTGTTACATCACTTCTCGGGATTGGATGTTGCAAATAGTCACTTCATGAACACATCGTGTTATGTAAATCCCCCAATTGCATTGTTGTGTTACATTGAAATGTTCGCATAAATCTACGTTAACGTTGGACATGCCGGTGAATCTCCGTAGTGTGAGAATACGAGGCGAGTCGGATATTTTGAACTACTTTCCACTTTGTGATAATGATCCCTACATATGATAAGCTGCACACACTTTGCTAGAAATGCATTCATATATACTGGTTGCGCATATTGATAACCCCTGTAATGGTGCTGTACGAGACGTATCAGAACCTTTAAATTGCTTTTTGAATCTTTTGAATTATTGTTAATCTTAAAGGATGACCATTACTATGAGTAGAGCGTTGACCCTCTCCAACTGTACAAATAATGCAGGTGATGTAAAGATTAAAAACTTAGAGGACTATCTCCCTATGAAAAATTATATTAAAAGAATGAGAAGATAGTTTTATACTTCCGATACGAATTTGATACTGTAATAAGCTCCTATTGAATGGGCATTTGATAATTTTTTAAATTCTTTTACTCAAATGAAATAATAAATACAGTCGATTTTATTCTCGTGAATGGTTACCTTCATGAATGTAACTGGATGTAATCTAATTGAAAAAAAGAAATGGTGCGATTTTTAAAGTATCTAATTTATACATTATTAACACCTGAAATTCTCGGGCACGGATATATACTCGAGCTGTGAAAATTCAAGATGTTACAGGAAGACTAGTAGATATTAAAAATATCTTAATGTTTAGGGATCGACTTATACTCATGATAGAGTTTCCTAGTGACTCGGCTCGAAATCTTTCTAACTCGAGCTAATTTGACCGAGCTTTGAGTTGAGTAAACGAGTTTAGAATCATGATTTGACTCGGATGAGTTGGCCATCCATGGAGATCATAAAAGGTTATTTTTAACCATTATCAAAAGTCTCCAATGTATAACTACAATTATCTACAATGAGTTAAGTGGCAACCAAACAAGGCTTAAGTTGTTGAATTTGGGTAGTGCAATGCAAAATGAGTTTGGGACTAGGTCATCTAGGTCGTAAGAGGTCCAGTTTCATTTTTGTTGTGGACAGAAAAAATTCCTTGTTTGGTACCTAACATTTGGGATCATGATTAGTTTATCCAAGCTATTGATCTGATGGTCCCACCATGGATTAATCATTGTTTTCAGGTAGATATACAGTTTCAAAGATGCATCGACAGTCCACATTCAATAGAGAAAAAAACATTTGATGGTTAGGATCTTTCAATTTCGGAAATTTTTTGAAATGGTTCATTAATGATGGGCAACAGATCAATGACTTGGATAAACCAATGATGGCCCACATGTATAGATTAGGTACCAAACAAGAAGTTTGTAACTAGTAGGGAACTCGGCCTCAAATATATCTATACCACATAATACAACTCTAGCAGCCTTTGGACATTTTTGCCGCTATAATTAGGGGCACATTGAGGTTGTGTAATTCTTTTTTAACCATGTTTGGTCCAGCAACGAAAGGTGAACTAGTTTTGTTCTTGATTAATGTTTTAACAAAAAAAAAAAAAACCTACAAAATTGATAAATGTCTTAATCTACTAATAGTAGCTTTTCTTTTTAACCACTTTCACATCTCTCTATCACCAAACTACGCAAGCAGGGGTGGCAGTGGGTTGGCTTTGGGTTAGATTTAGTTCGGTATGACAGTTAAGGCCCTACACTCGAGCTCAGACCATGGGTGACATAGGCATAACACAACGACCCAAGCTTGAGCTTGAAAAAAAAAATAAAATTGGTTGGGCTTGGATGTGAGCCCAAACTAGGCTTGGCTAGGAAATTGATAGAGCCCTTACTTAAGAATGGACGGCATGGATGAGACCCATACAATTATCTGGATGAGACCCTTAAAAATTGGTTGGGCTTGGATGTGAGCCCACTTGAGACACATACATCATGTTAGGGTCCACAGAGCACCGACTACTAGCCATTGCCAAGTGGCAGGATAGTAGCCAGTCAGTTTCGGACGCAGATTTACTGCTGATGCGAACGGTATGCATTTCTTTTCCCAAATTTACTCATCGTGTGACCCACTTGAGTTTTGGATCTATCTAATTTTCGGTTGCATGCCCTAAAATGAGCTCTCAAAATGGATGGACGGAGTAGATTTCTCACAAACATTTAGGTAGGCCCCACCCAACATCCTTGATAAAGCCTTTTATAGGAAATCTGCGTCCGTCCGTTTCCTCCTCGACGCTCCCGGAGTTCGGAGTTTACAAACGGTTCAAAGGAGATCAAAGTTACATGGCCCACAATGATGTTTGTATCATATCTACACCGTTCATTCATTTTTTGAGAACATTTTATATGTTGATTCCAAAAATGAGTAATTTCGGAATTAAGTGGACCACACCACAAAGAGCATTGGCGATAACAATTCTCATCATTAAAACATTCGTAGGGCCCACTGTAACATTTACTTTCCATCCATTCTGTTCATAAGGTCATACAGACCTGGATGAAGTGAAAAATAAAATAAAATCATACTGATCCATCTGTGACTCCAAAAGGCTTTCAATGGCAAGCGTTCAATCCCCCGCTGCTTTTTACCGTGTGGTCCATTTGATTTTTGGATCTGTCTTAGTTTTCAGCTCAAGACTTACAACGAAATCACCAAGTAGACGAACGGTTTGGATATAACTCATGCCTCATGATGGGACCCACACAACTTAGTGACGTCACCACCGCACTTTGTGTGATACATGCACCAGCCAATCCGCTTCCGAAATGCAGAGGCGGAACCAGAGATGGACGGTCCAAACAAGGCCTGGATTGGGACACACAGCTTATCAATGGTAGACCCTCAATATCATCGTTTCATGAGGTGTGGTCCACTTGGGCTTTCGATCTACCTCCGTTTTTTTAGCTTTCGAAATGGGTGGACGACCTAGACACAAAAATTTCGGTGGGCATTATACTCCACTTTTTTGGTTAGTATACTGGAAATATTGAAATATAGGTTTTATTAAACTTATTGATTTCGCCGACCGCTTATTATTCTTCACTGACGGATTTTAGTTGTCCGGAAAGACCCTACAAGACCTTCGGCGTTGGTCATTTTTTTTGGTAGTGCTTCTTTCCTGAATGTGCCTAATCTATACATTTACCAAGTGGGCATCACATATAAAAAAAATACATTTAAAAGGAAAAAAATTAATGATCTACATTTAAGGTGCAAAGGGTTGCTTAATTGAGAATTCCTTCCAAGCACAGCTTCAACGACGGTATGAGGCAGGAGACCCTGAAGTTGGTCTTTTTTGTGAATCTTCTAGTAAATATGATTACTATGTCCTTTATCCCAGAAAAAAGCTAGCCACTGCTTCTCCTCCCACCAGTAAACCCTCACCTCCTCATCCAAAACCTCTACCACCGACATCTCCTCTATGTACTGTTTCATGCTCTAAACCACAATCTTCATCACCTAAATCATCTCAACCAAGGCCCAAACCCCCTATCATGCCATATTATCAAAAGGCCTTATCCCATCTCCGATGTTTCCAATCTGTCCCTCAAAAGCCTCATCTAATCTCCTCTCCACCTATGGTATGTGCCTATGAGCTAGCAGCTGATCCTCAGTTTCCTGCCATAGATGACTTTGATCACCCAGCAGAATGCACACGTTATGTTTGGAAAATCAAGGACCCTCCAGGTCTCTAAGCGGATGGTTCTTTAAAACGTGTCTCTGCTGCTGAAGCAACTCTCAATTGGCAAGCTGAGAATGTCGTACAACAGAATCGTGCCTTGAAGAAAATCTTGCACAACCAGCAACAACTTGCTGTTACTGTTCAAAAACAAAGTCCGGTGATCCCTATGCTTGAAGCTCGCATTGCTGCAGTTGAAAAGGAATTGTACATCATATCTACAACAGTTCAGGATTTCAATCTTCTTCTGCAGAAAGAAATGGAAAGGAAGAATTTAAAAGCTCAGCTTTACTCTCTCAAGAATCCACCTCGCCCTATTTCTTCTATCTGGGAAGATAATCCATTATTCCCTCAGCCTAACCCAACTCCTCTTCCTACTCCACCTCCTTTACCATGGATATCTTCCTCTGTCCCTATTGTTCCATGGGCCACTCCCTCTCCTTCTTACAGTCAAAGTTTATCACCACCTCCTCAGTCTTCAGCTTCAGCCTCACAATCTTTTCGACCTACTACTTAACCTACCTAGCCTCCTCCACAGGCCTCACAACCTTCCATCCCTTCCACCTCAAAAGGTAAACAACCCATTGATTCAGATCATCTGTTCACCTATGATCTGATGGCCTCCTCCCTTCCTTCTTCAGAATACATACCTCAAGAGCCCTTGAATCCTATTACTTCTTTTCTTCGAGCAAGAGCATTGATTCCATCTAATGATGATTGTGCTTTAGATGATTCTTCTCCGTCTAACAGTGTTGAGACATATGTCCCTGCTCAACTCATGCGGCAACGTATTCCGCAGCCTCAGGCTCCTCACCCTAATCCTCAGGTTGATGAAGCTGCTAGTGATGTTGATGAAGATAGACCTGCTCCTCCACCTCATGTTCCTCGTATGGTTATCTCAGAAAATGATAACAAAAAGCTCTTTACTCTGCATGTTATTCCACCCCATGAATGGCAACAATGTCTCATGGATATTTATGCATGGATGAAAGAAGAAATGCATACCCTAGGTGCCACAACACGACATACTTGTGAGAAAGTCGTTGCAAGATTCAGTGGTACGTTACAAGAATGGTGAAATATGCTTGGTGAATATTGCCAGCTCCAACTCCTGCAAGAAAATAGCATAGAAGCTTTTGTTAGCTTCCTTTATCTTGAGTTTATTGGTGATTCGACTTCTTACACATGCACAGCCAGAGAAGAATTCTTACAGATGAAAGTCTGTTCCTTTGAGAAAGCTGATTTGGACAGACATTATGCCAAGATATCTAAAAGGTTTTACACATTGGTGGAAAAGATGATGTGAATCTTAAGCAAGTCTATCTCAATTCTCTTGCAGATCCTCTTGGTGACGAGACAACTAAACTTCTTGAGTAGAGAAATCTTCCTCTTCATGCCGCTACTCTCGGCTAGATCCATCAAACTTCCCTACAAGCAGTCCAGAAACTATGCAATCAACATAAGTTCTTAAAGCATGTAAAAAAGATGAATACTTGTCTTGGTTCATCTTGTGATAAGTTGTATCGCTCCATCAAATGCAAAGACAAGAAGTCTTGTGATTGCACATTCAAGAAAAAGAAGCATCATTTCCACAAGCAGCGTTACTTCCAAGACGGTGATATTCCGCGAGGACGTGGACACACAAGAAAGTTCAAGAAAAAGTGTGTATGGAAATTCTTTAAGAAGAAACCCTTCAGGAGTAAGACTACAGATATGTGTTTCATCTGTAACAAAAGGGGCACTTTTCTAAGCAATGTCCTAAGCGTCATCGCCCAAAATATGCTAAGATGATTGAAAAAGCATTTGCTCTTCTACTACACAAAGATGATGACCTTGAGTCTCTTTACTCTCTTTGCGAGATGATGACCCCTCTGCGGTCTCGCCTATTATCCATTTTACTGAAGATGCTGCCGGTCATGATGATTATTCCACTGGTGATTCATCCTCTGATGATCAAAGCTCTCCAGATGAAGTTAACAGTATTTCAGATGCTGTCTTAGCCTCCCTAATTATGTCAGTTAGTCTAACTCCCTTAGTCTAAGTTGAGCTTCATCTCAAGCACTCTCCTCCAATTCCTGTCATTGCACTTGCTGATACAGGTGCAGCCATCTCCATCTTAAATCCATCCATCCTTCCTGAGTTTTCTTGGTCCTCTCATTCCCAATTCTTCAGAGCAGCAAATGGAAAAGTATTTCATGTAGATAAAATCTCCCATCCTCTCTCTCTCAAACTTTTTCCAAACCTCTCCATTACCCATTCATTTCTTGGTTCTTCTTTGTCTGGAAAAAATCTTATTCTTGGTTTTGATACCCTTCACAAAATTTAAAATCTTCAATGGTTACCCACTGGTCTCTAATACAAGTCCCATTTTCTCTCATGGTCTCAGATCCCAAATCTCCATCTCACTCAACCTATTCTCAACATAAAAAACCTCCTCATTGAGCAATGTTGTGCCACCACCCACTCAGAATTCGCCAAAAAACATCGTTCTCCTCTTTGGACCTATCCCGAATTTTTTGTAAAGCTCCCCTTCAAACAGCATGTTGAAGTCACTTCTACAAAAGCAAGCCATCCAGGAATGAATGCAGAACATCAGAAACTTGCAAATAAAGAGCTTGTTACTCTTCTTGCTGAGAGATTGATTGAACCCACAGACTCACCGTGGGCCTGCGAAGCTTTTTACATGAATAAGCATGCCGAGCAAGTTCGCGGTAAACTTCGCCTTATCATCAATTACAAACAGCTTAATAAGTTTTTACTAGATGACAAGTTTCCTCTGCTAAGTTGTGCTTCTTTATTTCAACATTTGACAGATGCCCATCTATTTTTAAAATTTGATTTAAAGGCAGGATTTTGGCAACTGGGTATTCACCCAGATGATCGGCACAAAACTGCTTTTACTGTCCCAAATGCACATTATCAATGGACAGTCATGCCCTTTGGGTTGAAAACTGCTTCGTCACTTTTCCAGAAAGCGATGGTAAGGATTTTTCAGCCCATCCTTGACAACTGCTTGGTCTACATCGATGATCTTCTTCTCTATTCTCCTGATGAGAAGAGCCACAGTGATCTGCTTCAAAGGTTTCATGCAATTTGTGTTGAATACGACATCATACTTTCAGAGAGAAATGCAGTTGACTTAGACATACATTGATTTTCTTGGTATGGAAATCAGAAAAGGAAAATACTCTCCATAGCCTCATGTTACTGAACACCTCCTCTAGTTCCCAAATGTTTTCACGTCTGCCAAGCAAATTCAGCAATCATTGGCATTGTCAATTATGTTTCTGATTTCATCCAGCATGTATGCCAGTATTGTAATGTTTTCACAGAGTTGTTGAAGAAAGATGCTCCTCCTTAGGATGATTCACATACAGCTGCAATTCGTGCTCTCAAAAGAATTGTTCGGTGTCTTCCTCCACTGCAGATTTCAAGCTTTACTGGAACTCGTATTCTACAAATTGATGCAAGTGATACTCAGTGGGGTGCAGTTCTTCTCCAAGAAATCAATGGTATCAGACATATTTGTAGATACAAAAGTTGTCAGTTCAAGACTTCAGAACAATACTATCAGTCCACTTACAAGAAAATTCTGGCAGTGAAATATTAAAGTTTTAGTTTCATCTTATTGGACACCAATTTTTGGTTGAAATGAATCTCTCTGCGTTCCTTAGAATGCTAAAATTTAAGCAAAAGATGATCCCTGAACCACAGTTACTCAGATGGTCAAATTGGTTCTCTCGATGGAGCTTCATAGTTCACAAGATAAAAGGAAAAGATAACATTTTGGTAGATTTTCTCTCCCGACTCCATTGTAAACCTCCTCCTAAACCTACACCCGCATCAGTCATCCAAGAACTTTCTCTCCCATGTCTTTATCCCATTGATAAAATCCTAGGCCTTCCTCCAGAACTTCAAGAAAAAATATGTGATATCTACCTTGCCAACAGACCTACCCATAATCTCAAAACCTTCCTTGAAATCCACCTCTTCAGAAATGCTCTAGTTTTCCGCCATATCCCTCATTCTCACTACCCTTATCTTACCCCCATATCCTTTAGAAACCTCAATTACCTGCCAAATGAAGCTCTATGTTTCCTGTATTATCTTGTACAAAGTTGGACCATATTGTTCATCTTCCCTGTTGATGCGCTTCATACATACATTACTCGTGTCCATCAAGATGATACTTCAGGTGACAATCAACTCACTGCAGAGCAGAAAAATCTCGCCAATTTTTTGAAAGAATTTTATCTACTCTGTGTTTGGCACTCCTACCTTCATCATCACAGTGAATTCATTGAAATCTCATTCAGAAATCCCAGAGAACTTATGACTGCATATGTGGATAATTCACACTTCTATGTGCCTTCAGCCCGTGATAAAGTTGTGATTCATGGATACAAGAATTACAATCTTGTGCAGTATTGGAACTATTTTATGCCGCATTTTACCTCTTCAAGCGCCAGATGTGTGAACTCAACAATGTACATGTTGACGATATCCCTCGCTCCATTTGGGATACTCTGATCACTACAGCCAACAGTGATCTCTACCTGGATCATTTTACCATTCACATTGAAAGAAATATGGAGATCCTTACAGCTCCGTCTCCATCTTCCTGTGATGACGACTCACCCTCACCCTATGTAGTGTTCATGCTACCATATGCCACTACTTCTGACTCAGATAGAGAATGAGTTGAGTCACTGAGTCACCGATTGAGTTGCACAGTGAAAAGATCGTTGCACAAATCTCCAGCAAGCTAGCATTCCATACATGTTTCTAGAAGAGTAAATACGTGTCTTCAATCCAGCATATGTAATTAAAGTATATGTCATAAAAGTCATAAATTTGTATGTAAATACTTATATGTGCTTGAGGAATTGTTACGTGTCCCTACACGTATCCCACCTTCACTGTATAAAGTACTTCCTATCACCTCAAGATGTCAGCCGCTCAGCAGTCATCTGCTACGTGTCCTGCATCACCTACTCTGCTGATCCTACATCTAATCTTCTCCGTCCATGTGTCTTCGGATGATTACCGCCTTGCAGCAGAATTCTCCAGAAGATAAGATAGATGATCAACTCCACCGCCTCTCCAGCATCTATAAATACTAGGCGATGCAGCAAGTTATGGCATAGCAGAAGAAAGCAAGTGATAGTAGAACAGAGCAAGTGAGTGAAGGGAGCAAGTGTGTTAAGAGTCTCTGAGAGAAAAATTTTGTTGTAAATAAAAGTCTTTTATGAGAGTTGTCAATGAGTGCTTGTGATGTGTCTTTATGAGTGAGTATTTAAGTGTCTTGTATAAATGCCTTTAAAGCTTTCATGTGTTTAATACAACTTTTTTTTACTTTTACGTAAAACTGTTTGCTTTAAAGTTTGTGTTCGCATTAAGCGTTTGCTTCCTTATAATTTTCCTAGATTTTTTCTTATTACTGATATTATTTTTACTGCACCATTTCCTCGTACTGTGTATTTACGTCTACATCAGGTCCCCTCTCTTCCATGTCTTCGCTAGAACTTATTGTAGCCATATTAGTGTGTATAAGTTTATTTTTTATGTGTTTGTGTTACTTTATCTACTGTCTTTGTTTATCTCTCTTTAAATTGTAATTTACTGTTCACTGCTACAATAACTGTGCTACAGTAGCCTCGCTACAGTAACGATGCTACAATGTCTGTGCTACAGTATCACAGCTACAATAACATTGCTACAGTACACGCTGTCTTTTTTAAGGTTTTAACCAATCTTTTTCGGTTTTCTTGGTTTGTATCTCTTATCTAGGGTTTTTATTACTATTCTAGGGTTTAGGGTTTAGGGTTTAGGTCATGTGTGTCAACTTTATGGGTTTTTGTGGGCTTGTAGGAATTCTCATACACATAAACTTCTTGAGCAGAGAAATCTTCCTCTTCATGCTGCTACTCTCGACCAGATCCATTAAACTTCCCTACAAGTAGTCTAGAAACTATGCAATCAGCATAAGTTCTTAAAAAGTGAAGAAAAGATGAATTATTTGTCTTGGTTCAGCCTGTGATAAGCCGTATGTCTCCATCAAATGCAAAGACAAGAAGTCTTGTGATTGTACATTCAAGAAAAAGAAGCATCATTTCCACAAGCAGCGTTACTTCCAAGATTGTGAAATTCTGCGAGGACATGGACGCAGAAGAATGTTCAAGAAAAAACATGTATGGAAATTCCTTAAGAAGAAGCCGTTCGGGAGTAAGACTACAGATAGGTGTTTCATCTATAACAATTCTTCTTTGGCTATGCATGTGTAAGAAGTCGAATCACCAATAAACTTAAGATAAAGGAAGCTAACAAAAGCTTATATGCTGTTTTCTTACAGGAGTTGGAGCTGGCGATATTCACCAAACATATTCCACTATTCTCATAGCGTACCACTGAATCTTGAAAGTCAGGTTGGGCCATACTAGGCTAGGTTGGGTCAGGCCAAAAATGAGTTGAAGTTTAGCTGAGCTTGAAGAATTGATCGAGTCAGGCATGTAAGGCCCAAGCTTAGCTTTCAGCAAAGGAAATAAGTTCAAGCCTAGTCCAAATTGAGCTGTTCATTGGGCTACCTGGTTCATTGCCAAACACATGAGAAACATGTGACTCAAATGAAACTAGCTGCAAACTCTGTTCTTTCATCAATCAAATAACTAGCTAATATATCTTCATCATAACTATAATTGTTGATCGAGTGCCTTTAATCTAATGTAGAGAAGAAATGTTTCGATTCGGCTGAAGTGTTGAGGGTCAAATATTGCATATTATCTCCCATTTATATCTTGGTTTTATGAACATGATAATGCTTAATGTTCTAATTTACGCATGTTTGTGTTGCAAGGTGAGTTTAAGAATTTGGATTGAAAAGGGTGCTAAAAGCATGAATTTGATGCTCAAGAATCACCGAGGCAAGGGATGGATCTTAGAAGGTCAAAATTGAAAAAGTCATATGTTAAAGATTCAAAAAAACCAAGTGAAGAATGAAGAGAATCAAATATTCGAAGTAAAGAAAATGAATCCTGAAATCATCCTGAAAACAAACATATTCTTGAAAGTGTCCTGAAGAAGCATATTCTGAAACGCTGGGTCATTTTATGAAGTGGCGCAGAGTAAAGTCTATTTTTAAAAATTGCATAAATTTAAGGCGATTTATAGATTTTTCCAAGTCAGTGTGAAAGGAGGTGTTGCAAAACTATACATAGGAGTCCCTAGGACGTCCCTAGACATCATCTAGGGTTTGAGGAGTGGAGTAAAAGCGTGGAGAAGCAGTCACCGAGAGTTTTTCTTCCATTTTCTTAGTACTTTTTATATTTTTCTTAAGAGTTTTTAGTTCAATCATGTCTATGGTTGGTTAAACCTCTTAGCTAAAGTTAAGAGGTGAAGCTTATATCATGATGGGATATTTCTATTACTTTGATTCATGTTTATATTAAACTCTCTTTGATTCTAGTTTGATTATAAGGAATACTTTTAATTTTTAATGGTTTGTTTTTAATGAGTATGTTCTTTTCATGTTTTGAGATTGTGAATATAGGAAATCCTGTTGTTCGCCATCGTCCCTTGGGCATGGCTAGATGATGAAATCCTCCCTAACTTTCACAATTCTCTCAGATTGATTGCGGGATTAATAAATCCTGTTGTGAGCCATTGTCTCATGGGCATAGTTTTGTGATGGAATCACTTCTAGTTTTCACACCACTCTTCCATTGAGAATTAGGTCAAAGGAAGTTCAGATTTAATTTTACTGAGATATCTTCCAATTGGATAAGATGGGACTCTGATTCCATTTGTGTTCGTGAATCAAGCATAGATCTCCCTGATCTCTACAATTGGATTCTTAAAAACCCTAGTTTCCCACCTTTGATTTTCTCAAGTTTTTCATTAAATCTTTCACAATTACTCTCAATCACTTCAGAATTAGTTTTACATCTTTTTCTAGTTCTACTTCTAGTTGCTTTCAGAATACTCATGAGATTAGTCCATGTGGATTCGACTTCGGTCTTACCGAGATTATTACTACATCGCGACCCTACACTTGGGGTTGTGAACATGAAATTCCTTTTGGTTCCACCAAATTGGGGTGGGGTTCGTGGACTGCACATTGTCCACTTTTACACGTGTTCGGTTTGATAGAGGTTTGTGAGTCAATTTGGTTTGGTCTGACCAAAGGTGTAATTGGTTCAATTGGAGAAATGCGCAAGTGCAGGTTTTATTTTCTAATTTTGTACGAAAGTGTATAAATACCCTCCAAATAGTGATCAGGGTGATAGTTGTAGATAGATTTTGTCTGTATAAACAAGGGTTTTGGAGCTTAACGCAAATACTAGAGGTTTTCATGAGAAAGTTAGGTTTTTATTATAAGTTATTTTTCTCCTGTTATCTTCTTTTAAATATAGTGGATTGATTGTTGCTTTGTGCCATGGTTTTTCCCTCAAGGGTTCTTCACGTTAAATCTCATGTGTTCTCTATGTTTGCTTGGATTTTTCTTTTTCTATTGCTTATTTGATTCTTTTCTGAAGTCGATTCCACCCCAAAATAAGAGGTATTCGCGCACAACAAATGGTATTAAAGCCTAGGGTTGGGGTATTAATTTGAATCCAGAGACATAGCATCGAGGGGATCGAATGTGAAATTCGGGATAGAAAAGTTCACGGGAAAAGACAAATTTAAACTATGGAAGTTGAAGACGAAAGCCCTCCTAGTTCAATAAGGGTTGTAGCATGCACTCCTTGGAAAAATGCATCGTCTGAAATCTATGAAGAAAGATGATTTGGATGAATTTAATCAGAGGACGATTAACACAATCCAATTATGCTTGGTTGATGAAATCCTTTATAACGTCATCGATGAGATGACTACCACAAGCTTATGGATAAAGTTGGAGAGCATTTTACATTATAAAGTCGCTCACCGATCTTCTATATTTAAAGAGACAATTTTACACTTTGAAGATGGTAGAAGAGTTGGATTTCTTTGAGCACATTAATGTCTTCAATAAGCTGGTTTGTAAATTGATAAGTGTGGATGTGAAAATCAATAAAGGAATTTCATGGACATTATTTAATAAAATATAGATTTCTCTGAGCACATTAATGTGTTTTTGATACTCTGTGCTATTGTAAGGATTCCTTGGACATTGTGACTGTTATCTCAATCATTTAGTTGTTAGTTGAAGCAGTTGAGAATGAATAATGGAAGTGAAGATAATTCTACGAGTGCACTGTTTACTCGGGGAAGATTGTCTAAGCGAGAGAAGGGAAAGTCACTATCTAAATCCAAGTTAAAAGGTAAAGGCAAGTTGAAGTGTTGGAATTATTAGAGGATGAGACATATGAAGGATTGTCAATATCCCAAAACCTAGAAGGATGAGAAATCAGATGATTCGTCGAAGAAAATTAATTTAATGGAATCCGATGAAGGATCTGGTGGTTGTGACGTATTGTCAGTGTCCAAGATCGATCACTTCTATCATGAGTAGATTTTTTTTAAAATTTTTTATACAGGAGTATCATACCATTTGTCCTAATCGAAGTTGGTTCACCACATACAGAGGGTATAATGGTACCTTAGTTCTTATGAGCAATAATTATACATATAAGATTGTCAAGATCGGTTCAAGTCGCATCCGAATGTTTGATGGGCTTGAGCATACTTTAACTGATGTGAGGCATATTTCGAATTTGAAGAAGAATTTGATCTCTCTAAAAGCTCTAAATGCACTTTGTTGCAAGTCCGCAGGTTATGGTGTTCTGAAAATTTTAAAATGGACACTCACAGTTATGAAGGCATAGCAGAATCCATGTTGGCACATTTGTGGCATGCGAACCTAGAATTACGCCCAAATAGTGAAAAAATGACAAAAATATTTAGTTCATAAAAAAATCCTGGTCAAATGATGGATCCTATCCATTGAATTTTTTTTACGACATTACATGTCCGTCGTAAAAGTCAAAAAGTCCGTCGCTAATTTATGAATGCCGAAATTTTGGGTGAGAATTTTACAACGGTTCAGAACGTTGTAAAACTAGTTTTTTCGATGGACCAAGTCTGTCAAAAAATGCTGCCCAACTTCCACTTTGCAACATCTAGCAACGGAATTTTCATCATTATGTGACAGCTAATGGTCCGTCACAAATCTTGGCAAATTTTTAACTATTGCCTGCACCTCAGTATTATTAATATTTATTAGGGGTGCACACGATTCGGTTCGGTCCGATTCTAGGGTGAAATCGGAACTGAACCGTTCGTTACGATTCTAGGATTTTTGGAACCAGAACTGTATCATTAGCACCCTAGAACCGAACCAGAACCGGACCGTGAAAACCAGTTCGGTTCCAAATCGGTTCCACGGTTCTGAGCTTTTTATAATCCAGCCCAATTGCATGTTCTATTTTATAATTTAGCCCATGTCCATTCGTGTTCTAATTCATTTGATGAATGATTTAGATAATGTATATGGTGTGAAAAAATACATTTATGAAAGCAATCAAATGGTGCCTTGTAAACCATAAATCATGAGTCAAATATACAACTAAAATATATTGTAAACTCACAATCCAGCAACTCCTAAGTCCAACAGATGGAGAGAGGGAGAGAGAAGATGATCATTCCTATTTGTTGCATCACATGCGGGAAGGTGATTAGTAACAAATGGGATATGTATCTTGATCTTCTCCAAGCCAATTACACTAAAGGAGATGCTCTTGATGCGTTGGGCTTGGTTCGCTATTGTTGCAGGCGGATGCTCATGACCCACATCAACCTGATTGAGAAGCTCCTCAATTACAACACTCCAAAGAAAAGTGAGGCCTCTTAGATGAAATGGTGGCACTTATCGATGTGATCCTTAGCTCATGTGACTTTGGTGGCCCACTGTATATGCGAATACAAGAACTGAGATTTTGACTGGTGAAGATAGGAAGCCTTTTGCATTTGACCCTTGATTTGAGTATCAATGCAAAGGAATTCAGAATGTCTTTTGTGGACCCTTGATTGAGAGGAATATGGTCTGCTAATAGCATTTTTGGTAAAAAAAACAAAATAAAATAAATAATTGTAAACTCACAGTTCCAAGTTCGGTTCTACAGTTCGGTTCCACGGTTCAGATTCAAGGTTTGGATCGGTTCTACATACCCCCAAACCGGAACTGAACCGAACTAAACATTTCTTTAATTTTTGGAATCAGAACTGAAACCAGTGCACTCTAGAACCGAACCAAACCGGACCATTTGGTCGGTTCCGGTCAAGTTTTACGACTACATACCCCCAAACCGGAACAGAACTGAACTAAACAATTCTTTAATTTTTGAAACTGGAACCAAAATTGGTGCACTCTAGAACCAGACCATTTGGTCGGTTCCGGTCCGGTTCCACGGTTCTACTGGTTCGATGCGCACCCCTACTATTTATAGTAAAAATGAAACTAAAATGGAATTTTGACTGTTGATCTAATGGAATCTTGTAAATCTAGCACGGACAACCCAACATAGTTGATTGTTTAACTTAAGTAGGTCCTACCCCAAAATCATATATAATATGTTGAAAAACTCATCCTAGTTTGCGAGATACGACTGATTTAAGGTTCTAATGATCCAGATCATTTCCACCTCCGATCAGGCCTTCTCTAGTCCATCTTTATCATGAAAGTGTTAATCTTTGTCATGAAAGTGTCTGTGACCTACTCTACATCATATATTGGCTTGATCACGTTGTTCGGATTCCTGATTAAAGTTAATGGCATATGTTTGACATTAACTATCAACGTAACACCACTCACCTTTGTTTGGATTTGGGAACCACAATGAGAGTATAAAATTTTCACAGGTGCAATATATTAGACTATTATATCTGTTGACTGAAAAAGAGAGAGACAGACAGAGAAATCTAATTGCAATGTGTGAAGGCGAATGAAGAGCCGCAAGACCAATGGCCGTGCAACATGGTTTTTCCCGAGCCTTGCTGCTCGAAAACGGGCTGGGCCCGTTACCGGCAAAATCAAACTTTTGAATAAGCCCAGCCCAAATAGTTCAAAACTGGGTCTCGTAACTGATGCATGGTGAACCTCACAAAATCTCCTTTACATTTTATTAACCTGAATGAAGAATTTCTCTATTTTTTACCTATTGATCATCAAATAGGGAAATGGGCCATGCTAGATCAAGACAGGCCCACTAGATTCATATCTCACATGGACTTACAATGGATGGAGATCAAGATAGGTAGGGAACCTGAATTCAGATCTCAGGTGGGACCCACCGGATTCATATCTCACATGTAGACGCACACAAGTGTGGGATCCAATACATTTTGAACTCACTAGGGATCCAAATCCAAGCCGTCCATGAGATGGGTCCCACAAATACATCCCATGAGTAGATGTTGTTGTCCAAAAATCCGGCTCGTCTGCCCAGGAAATGGCCCAAATGTTAGAAATCAAGCCGACGGCTATGCTTCTTTTGATCGTTCCTTTTTTTTTTTTCACAAACTGTAGCTGACCTATTCACCGTTTGGAAGGGGTGTCTACACGTAGGGCTGTCAATGGACGGTCCACAAAGTAAACCCTAGGTCCGAGCCTGGCTCAGTCCATGCACGAGGCCGGTTCCTGAGACCAGCCCAACTACCCACTCTTACAGAAGATTCGGGTTCCACAACAAATGTGCCCCACCATGCACGATATGTGACTAAAAATGCTCCTCAAACCCTAAACAGGCTGGGCCGAGCTCGGCTCCATCCAGGCTAAAATACGGGCCAATTGATAAAGGGGCTTAAAATCATAAGGCCATGCCTGACCAATAGCCCGGGCCGCCTGGCCAATTGACAGTATCTACGCATCAAAGGGCCCGTTTGGATGGACGTGAAAACATCATTTATAGGAAACAGATTGGCTACTAGCGCTGCCACTAGCCATTGGCTAGTGGTTGGTTCTATGTGGCCCCACCATGATGTATGTTTTTCATCCATGCCGTCCATCTATTCTTCCATTTTTATGGTATGAGCCCAAAAATGAGATTGATCCAAATCTCAAATGGAAAGCACATAGTTGATTGAACGCTCACCATTGAAAACTTATTGGAGGCCAACCAAGTTTAAAGCTTTTATATATATATATATATATATATATATATATATATATATATATATATATATATATATATATATATAGGGAAAAGGTATTATGCGCTTGACCTCACGGTAAGCTCCCATGAGGTTGAGCTGTCTGAGCCCCACCGTGATGCATGTCGACCATCAACACCGTGCATTTGATGGGTCCCCTTTAAATTATGGGATATCCTAAAAATCATCCATATACGGAACGCAGGTGGGCCATACCATCTAAAATCATATGAAGACACCGTTAAAATATATAAAAGCACTTGGTGGGGCCCACTTGAGTTTTGAATGATGCTGAAACTTCATCTGAACCCTCATCCAAGTGGGACACACATAATGGATGGGCTGGATTTGCAAAACACATCTCTGTGGGCCCAAAAAATGATTATGAATATTTTAATGGTGCACGACCCCTCTCCACTTCTGTATGTGGTGTGGCCCACAAAAGTCATGGATTGACTTGATTTTTGAGAACTAAGCCCACGATGGAATGATTCACCTGACTGATGGGGTAGATGTTCGAAACACATTACGGTGGGGCCCAGACAGCTCGACCTCATGGGACGGACCCATTAGCTCGAGCGCATAGTACCTCCCCCCCTTTCTCTCGCACACACGGATGGAAATACTTACCTGCACACCAGTTACGGAATTGGTGCCAACTTTTTAGAGAACCCTTCGTATGTGATGTGGATCCAAAATCAAAATCATCCACACGAAGCAGCACCCCATGAAACCCCTTGGCCAGGTGCCAAAATTGGTGGGCACGTGCGTAAGTGTCGAAGGTGAGCATAACTCTCTTTCTCTCTCTCTATATGTAAATTAACAGGCTAGATGTCAAATAACCGGGCACGGATTAGATAGTGACAAGGCCAGTGGCAGGCCAGTAGCCAAATCGCTACTGAAGTGTCATATGTCTGTCTCTTTATCATTCCACACAATGATATGTAAATGGCCGGACGGTATGGGTATCATGGTGCGGTTCACATATAACAATTTGGCTACTGACCTTGTCAGTATCTAATCCGCGCCCCAAATAACCATTACAGTGGGCCTTATGAGGTTTTTAACGGTGGACAATGAATTACTACTGTTTTCCAATGGTGTGGTCCACCTGAGTTTTAGATCTACTTCATTTTTAGGATCAACCCTTAAAATTATCTTTTAAAATGGATGGACAATGTGGATAAAACACATACATCATGGTGGGGTTCACATGGTACTGACCACTACCCCCTCTGGGTGGTGGCAGCGTCACTAGCCAAACCGCGACCTATGTGCAGATAAAACCACTGTTTTGGTAGCCAACTTTAAAAAAAAAAAACGTTGCGTGGTGTCCAACCAGGCCGAAATGGACGCGGGTTTCCTGATAAAGGCTTTCGCTCATGAAGTTGATGCATTGGAAACTTGGGTGGCATCCACCGTTATGTTTGTGAGAATTTCACTCCGTTCGTTATATTTGTAAGCTCATTTTAAGAAACTATACCAAAAGTGAGCAGCCTGCAAAACTCAAGTGGGCCTTACTGAATGAAAAGGCAGTTAGGAAAATTCCTGCCGTTGAAACCTCCCCATCCCACTGTGTGTACATACAGGGTGGATAAAACACATACGTCACATTGCCAACACTTTGCCAACTATGGAATAATCTACACGTGGGTGCATCCCACCGTCCAACCACTGACAGATAATCCCATTTCCCTGGAAACGGATTGGCTACTCCCCTTGCCACGGCCAATGGCTGATGGTCGGTGCTCTATAGGCCCCACCATGATTTATGTGTTTCATCCGTCTATCTATTTTTCTACCTCATTTTGTGGTATGAGACAAAAAATGAGATATATCCCAATCTCAAGTGGACATATTACAGGAAATAGTGTTGTATGGACTTTGACCATTGAAAACTTTTTGGGGACTATAAAAGTTTTGGATCAAGCTGATCTTTATTTTTATCCCTTTATCTAGGTCTGTATGACTTAATAAATAAATTAGATGTCAAATAAAAAGTACAGTGGGCCTTAGAGGGATTTTAACGGTGACATCTAATCACTATTGTTTTCTTGTTGTGTGGTCCACCTGAGATTTATATCCCTCTCATTTTCAGGATCAAACTCTAAAATGATTTGAAAAAATGGATGAATGGAATGGATGAAACACATACATCATGGTGGGGCCCACGTAGCACCGACCACAAGCCAACGGGCTGATGGCAGAGGGAGTAGCCAATCCGTTTCCGACGTGGCCTACATTCATCTGATTCCCGACGCATGTGGGTAAGGTATTTGGAAGAGGATTGTATACACAGTAAACTCTGTGGTGCCCAACGTCATTCGTACATTTTATCAACTCCGTCCATCCGTTTTATCATATAATTTTACGGCTTTAATCCAAATATTAAGCATATCCCAAGCTCAAGTGGACCACACCACTGGAACAGTGTGAATTGAAGTCTACTGTTGAAAATCTCTTGGGGCAAAAGAAGTTTTAGATCAAGATGATATTTGTGTTTTCCATCATCCATGTCTGTGTGACCTTATGAACAGTTTGGATGACAAATAAACATCACTGGGGGGCCTTGGAAAGGTTTCAAGGGTGGAAATCAATATCTCCCATCTTTCCTGTGGTATGGTGTAATTTTGCTTTTTATATACTTAAATTTTGGGCACAGCCCCTAAAATGATCTGAAAAAACGGATGGACGGTGTGGATAAACTACATGAATTCACAGCGGGTCCAACAGAGTTTACTTAGTAACTCAGAACGCATTCCGATTTCAAGGTATTTGTTAAATCTTGTACTGGGAATATTTTTTGATTGAGATCATCTGAAAAGATATCGGCTGCACGTTCAGTCGTATTTATTTATTTATAAGTATTAAAATAATTGTTATAAACACGTACGATATATGGAGGTGTTTATCATTCCCACACGTGTAAATCTCTACCCATCTACGTTTTAGCACACATGCATGAGCTTCCCATCCCATCAGGTGGGCCACACTATTTAGATCTCCCGACCTTCAAATCACAATGATTTACTCCTCAAGTGGGACACAAACTGAAAAAAAACAAATGGATGGATAGGAAACGTTGTTGTAACCATCCGTTTGCTTTATACATTGGGGCCACGTGGAGGAGGCGAACGGCCTGAATATCGAACCAGAGGATAAAAACAACTTACCCCACTTGATGGAAAGCTTGGATCTCAAACACGTTTGCCTATTGGCACGTGTGAGATGGGCAGGGCTCTACTGGCCTGTGCACTTAAAAATTCTAATTTCCAATTTGCAGAACTTATGTGCAGTATTTGAGGCGTCAATGGCCCGAACGCGGGCTTGCAAGTCACAATTTTAAAGCGGGCTGGCCTGACAGTTCAGCCCAAAAGAGTTCAAAATTCAGGCCAAAACCCAGGCCGCCCATTAACAGCCCTAATGCTCTAATCTAGTGTTTGTCCGACTGAAGTCCACTTCTATGTGCTATTGTGGGCCCACACACACACACACACACATATATATATATATTTTCTTATTAACTTCTTGTGAGACTATTAACTTAAACCAATCCATATGTATTTCCTTCGGTCACAAAGCAATTATTATGAAAATAATTGTTGATGCAGAAATTTAGACATCCTCCTTAGACCACCTGAAACCTGTAGTAGAAGATAAAGATGGAGACCTTGACTGTATTAGAAAACCCTCCAATGCCAAAGTCAGACAGGAAAACTAGATTATGTCGAACGTGGGGTTTTTGGGTGTAAATTTGTGCGTACCTTTCACCATTTGGAGTGCTCCTATTTATAGTTGAAGAGGAGCAATGACGTAGATGGCGATCCTCCTATTTAGTATGTGCGTATTATAGAGGGAATCGTATCCTTAATGTATCACGGTTATCTCCTGTGACCTTCAACAGAGATCCTGGATAGATCTTCTTCGACGGAATAGGAGTAGTCAGATTTAAGAGAAACTTGTAGTAAGAGGTTGAAGTCGAACAACCGAGGTGGTCCACATAATCATTCTAAGGAGTAATCCGCCATATTAAATTCTCTTATGTGTCGTGATTGGGCTTAATGAGTAGATTGTCAGGTTGCCGATCGACCTTTATGTGTCGTGTCCAAGTATCGAGGTCGAGATCTCTTTCTTAGTAGAATACAAGATAAAATCTAGGATGATCATCATCTTCATCTTTATCGTATGATGCATGGGTTCTTTAAGTGTAGCAGATCGAAGTCTTGCCTTGAGCAAGGTCGTACCTCAGGAGCCCTTACAAAGATATGTTCTAAGCAGCAGCTCGAAAATGGAAGGGACCGTGGAAGGGTTCGGCATATAATAGAAGCGGAGATACTTCATCTTCTAATGGCCGAGCTCGCGGAGTAAGCTCTTTCCTCAGTAGTGGGTCACTGCTTTTTAGCGGTTGAGGGGCTCCTTGGTCGTGACTAGCGCTAGTTGACCACATGACAAGCATAGATGTTCAAGCTAATTTCATACTTATGATCAGCTCATTTCAAACATAGATAGTCTCAGAGTCATGTCTTGCATTCCAGATTCGGCTCAACCCGAGACTTGTACCTTTGCGACCGCGGTTCCAACGCCGTATCTCGCTCACCAAGGCGATACCCGTGTCAGGATATGTGGGCCCGCGTTCAGTTTGAAAAAAATACCGCACGTTACAATTCTAAGAGAATCTCTACAAAACGTCACATTAATCAATCAAATCAAGTCAAGTCCCAAGTACAACCACCTCTCTCACAAAGTTAACTCTCTCCTTACACAAGTACACCTTTCACCCATCACTCCCCATCACACCCATCTCCCTCTCTCTTACATCCCATTCTCTCTCTTTTCATCCTCCAAGCAAGAAACCATCCATGGCTTCCATGGGGAAGCTAGGTGTGGCCCACTTTCTTACCACCAAATCCAATCCTTGGATCATCATCTTAACCATTGAAAATGTCCTCTTGGAGCTCTAGAATGCATAGGCGAAAGAAAGAATGGGCGATCAAAAGTGGGTGCTTCTTAGAACTTGTTTCTTTCATGGATCTTTATTATTATTATTATTATTATGATGTGTGGCCCACCTGATGTGCACAACACATCCAGACTGTCCAGGGCCAACAGGCCCACCATGATGCATTTATCCACCTTGCTGTCCATTGTAGGACAGACCTAGATGTAGAGGGGAAAACACATAGCAGCTGGATTTCCAGCTGACTGGTGGGCCTCTACGAGGACCCACCTTGATTTATGTATTTCACCCACCAGATGTATATTTCCACACCGTCCAGCAGTTCTGGACGGTGGAACTCACCTGCACATGTGGTCCCCAAGCTGTCCATTGCTAGGACGTGGGACCACCTTGATGTTTGCACTGCACCCACGCCGCCCATTGCTGGGCGTGGACCCACTTCCGTATGTTGTATCTGGACAGTCCGTTGGGACGCCGTCTAGCAGCTGCAGGGACGCCCACCTTTATACATGTGTTTTGCCTCCATGTCCAGAACGTGGGACGGTGTAGCCCACCATGAGGCAAACTGTTCATCCAGCTAGTGAGTCCCACACGTGTGGACCCACATGGGAGCTGATTGGCTGGTACCCCACCTATCTATATAGCTGCTGTAAGGACGTCAACAGTTCTGTGGACCCCACTGCGAGGTGCGTTGCATCCCACCACCCATCTAGAAGGCGGGGACCCTAACAGCTGTAGCTGCTTACCGTCAATAAAATCTATGGGCCCGTTGATGTATATTTTTATATGTCTATTGTTGTGAAATTTATACAGATTAATGTAGTTTCTGTATAATATGGAAACCGAAAATAATATGGACAGGCTGAAGCACGTCTGAAAACGCTGTCCTTAAAGCGTTATTTGCCCCAACTCAAGTAAATTGAGTATGCTGATAGGTTACAGGCAAATTGCTTCTAGGATACGACGAGCCTGGTGTGGGTCTGCGTTCAGCAAACACGAAGGCCCACCAAATGGAACTCAATTTCACTATTTCTGGCAGTATTACAATATAAAGGAAAATCCCAAAAATAAGAAAAGAAGAAAATAGAAAAGTGGTTTGCTCGATTAAGTTCTAATCTTCAGCCTGCTGGTTCGGTTGAACCGTCCTAGACCACACCGCTGGTCTGTTCTTCAAGCTAAGGTTGACACCTTGCTGTATTGCTGGATAACACTTAGAATATATGAGTGGAGAGGCTATTTTCTGGAATTCGTATGGAGTGAGTTAAGATGGATTTGGAACCTATCCAGGCCCTCCTTTTATAGGCTATGGTGGCTGGGGGTTATGGTCCAGGGAAATAAATCCCATGACCGTTTTCTGGCTGTTGAGAAAACTAGCCGTTTTATGGCCGTTTTCTGACCGTTGTGCATGGGCCATTAAGCTGCTGCATGCTGACCGTTGTGAGACAGCAGCTAGCCGTTTTATAGCTGTTGGGGCTAGCCATGCAGCAGTTTCAGCTGGACCCTGCACTTATTGCACAGCTGTTACAGAATTTCTGCAACAGCTCTTTTTCAGCCTTCTATATATTCTAAGGGACTCTCATTCAGTCCTTTAGATTTTCGTCCAACCAACCATCTGCCTTAGCCACTAGTCGCACCGCGACTCGCACACGTCTCGCTGCGGTTCGCGAAGGGAGCGACCCTCTGCGACACGATGCGCACGTGCGAAGTGCAAAGTGCGCCACTAGCGCCTCTACAGCCACACTGCCTCACATGCCCACGCCCTCGCACCGAGCCCGAGACCGTGACCGTGACCGAGACCGAGACC
The DNA here is from genome assembly GCA_037074715.1 of Magnolia kwangsiensis. NCBI lineage: Eukaryota > Viridiplantae > Streptophyta > Magnoliopsida > Magnoliales > Magnoliaceae > Magnolia > Magnolia kwangsiensis. The sequence goes on from CM073586.1 coordinate 87,878,268, forward strand.
GAGCCCGAGCCCGAGCGCGAGCGCGAGCGCGTGCGCGGTGTTCCAGTGCTTCGCACTGGAACACGCAAGTCCCATGGTCCACGGACTAGGTAGGCAAATATTATGGTACTCCACTATTATCATTTAAACCACTTTTCTTTCTCTTCTCTTTCCCATGTGGGACTATTCCCAAAGCCCCAAAAGTTTTTCAAAAAATAACTTTTTTATTATTAAAATATTTTTATTAAAATCAATATTTTACAACAATCCCCCACTTGATTTTTTTTATAAAAATATTTTCTCGGTTAAACATACTGCCAGAATAATTAGCTTATATGCATAAAGAAAGATATCTTTCGATTTTAATCTTCCCTTAGTGTAAGTATCTCAAAACTCTATCGAAATGACTGGTAGCCGCAGCTTTGAACCAGTTATTTCTAGATAACAGAGTTGGAGAAACCACACACATATTCGCTATGTGTTGTTAGAGTTCCCACAATCTTGCTCAGCACAATTAATGGCCATGTGCTTATCCTAATTCGTGAACGATCCCGAGAGAAAACTCTTAACTCTCATGAGAGACGGCACCATCTCTACGTTCATATAGGTGAAATCCTTCCAGTGTCTCCGTTACTATAAGACACTTGTCCTAAAGACTGGAATTCATTAAGAGTTCTAAGACTCAACCCTCTTTCGTAACGCTCAGCACTTATCTATTATGGATGAGGTTATATAATTTAGTGCTGAAAACTTTCCACTTATCAGTGACTTGTTCTTACCCATTAAACCCAAGATTAGAGATTTTCTGATTTTAGGTTGGGTTACCATCACTGGTGGAACTTTGGTTGAAGAGTTTCAACCCCATCCCTCTAGATGTAGCCTTTACTACCTCTCTCGGTAGAGGTTTAGTGAAAGGATCTGCCAGGTTATTGCTTGATTTCACATATGAAATAGCAATGATTCCATCTTGAATCAATTGTCTGACATAATCATGTCGAAGACTAATATGTCTAGACTTACCATTATAAGTACCGCTATAGGCTCTAGCTAATGTGGCTTCACTATCACAATGTAGTGATACAGCCGATATAGGCTTTACACAAAAAGGAATTTCTAATAGAAGATCCCTTAGCCACTCAGCCTCTTTGCCTGTTGCAGCTAGGGCTATAAATTCAGACTCCATAGTCGAGTGCGTTATGCAAGTCTGTTTCTTGGATCCCCAAGATACAGCAGCACCTCCTAGGGTGAATACCCACCCTGTAGTAGACTTATTGTCCCCTGCACTCGATATCCAGCTCGCATCGGTATATCCTTCCAATACGGCAGGAAACTCTGAATAAAATAGTCCTAAGTCTTTGGTTGCTTTTAAGTAACCAAGGACTCTACTGATTGCATTCCAGTGTTCATTACTGGGGTTACTAGTAAACCTACTAAGTTTACTCACAGCATATGCGATATCAGGTCTAGTGCATTGCATAGCATACATAAGACTTCCTATAGCACTCGCATATTCTAATTGTGCAACTGTTCTTCCAGTATTTTCTTTTAGTTTGATACTTGGATCAAATGGGGTTTTTGCTTCCTTTATATTTAGATGGTTAAACTTGTTTAGTATCTTCTCAATATAATGAGATTGACACAAAGCATAACCCCCACAATATTTTTTAACTTTGACACCTAAGATGGTATCAACTTGTCCAAGATCCTTCATTTTAAATACGGAAGAAAGAAACTTCTTTGTTTCAGTCACACCTTCCATTTTATTACTTATTATTAACATATCATCAACATATAAACAGATAATAATGATATGATTACCATCTTTTTTAGAATATATGCATTTATCAGCTACATTATGCATGAAACCATGAGATAGTATTTTGGAATCAAACTTCTCATGCCATTGTTTAGGTGCTTGTTTTAATCCATACAACGATTTGACTGATCTACATACTTTGTTTTCATTTCCTGGTAGAACGAAACCTTCAGGTTGTTCCATGTATACCTCCTCATTGAGGTCACCGTTCAGGAAAGCAGTCTTTACATCCATTTGGTGGATGTGAAGATGATGTATGGAAGCTAGCGCAAATAATATCCTAATGGATGTTATCCTAGCTACAGGTGAGTATGTGTCAAAGTAGTCTATCCCTTCTTTTTGTCTATAACCCTTAGCTACTAGTCGAGCTTTAAAGGTTTGGATAGTCCCATCAGTGTGATATTTCTTCCTAAATACCCATTTGCAACCTATGGGTCTAGAACCTGGAGGTAAGTTTACTAGTTCCCATGTTTGATTTGATAGTATAGATTCCATTTCATCATTTATAGCTTCTTTCCAAAAAGCTGAGTCTCTAGAGGATACAGCTTCCTTATATGTTTTAGGATCATCTTCTATAGTCATTACTATAGGTATTCGTCTTATAACATTTTCTCTATCTGCTTCTACCAGATGAAAAATGATGCGTTGTGAGTCTATATAGTCATCTCCAAAACTCTTCTCTATTCTAGTTCTTTGACTCCTACGAGGTTCAGTGGGAGCTTCCATTATATGTGGAGCTGTGCTATTTGGTTCTCTATTAGGAGTTTGAATTTCATTATCCTTTGACTCCAAGGATAGTGAGTTCTCAAAGAATTCAACGTCTCTTGATTCTATAATTGTATTAGACTCCATGTCTAGAAGTCTATAAGCTTTACTATTTTGTGCATACCCTACGAAGGCGCACTTAATAGCTCTTGGTCCTAACTTGGTTCTTTTTGGGTCAGGAGTTCTGCAGTATGCAAGACACCCCCACACTTTAAGATATCCTAGGTTAGGTTTTCTACCTCTCCATGTTTCATATGGAGATACTTTATATTTTTTAGACGGAAGTCTGTTTATTATATGGCATGCTGCAAGCAGTGCCTCACCCCACAGATTTAGTGGTAACTTTGCTTTTATTAGCATTGAGTTGACCATTTCTACTAATGTTCTATTCTTCCTTTCAGCTATTCCGTTTTGTTGAGGTGTGTATGGAGCTGTACATTGATGTACCAGTCCATGTTCTTCACAGAAGTAATCGAATTCATTCGAGAAGTATTCTCCTCCTCGATCGCTACGGAGAATTTTTATCTTCTTACTTAGTTGATTCTCTACTTCTGTTTTATATATCTTAAACATGTTCAATGCTTCATCTTTGCTCTTTAATAGATAAACATACACATATCTAGAGCAATCATCTATAAAGGTTATGAAGTACCGTTTACCTCCACGAGTAAGAATGCCGTTTAACTCACAGATATCACTGTGCACAAGATCCAAAATTTGAGACGATCTTTCAACACTTGGAAAAGGTTTTTTCGTCATTTTGGATTGTATGCACACTTCACATTTATTAGTTTCATTATCTGTGTATGAGATTAAACCATTCTTAGCCATGAACTTCAAAGTACTATACCCTATATGGGCTAGTCTATCATGCCACAGTCCAGCAGATTCAACCATATACGCAGAAGTGCTACTTTCATTCAGAGAAAACTTAACCATCCCGTTACAAGCATTTCCCTTTCCAATAAAATTCCCATTCTTGGATAGAATCAGTTTTCCTGACTCGTATACTACCCTTATACCTGGTTTTCCCAGAAGATCCCCAGAAACTAAGTTTCGCCTCATGTCTGGGACGTGCAGTACATTAGTTAGAATCACTTTCTTTCCAGAAGTGAATATCAGTTCGACAGTTCCTTTGCCGACGACCTTCGATCGGACTTCATTACCCATTTGGACTTCTTGACCATCGGTCAATTCCTCATAGGTTTTGAAGGCTGATTTGTCGTAGCACACATGTACTGTAGCGGCAGTATCATACCACCAGCCTGGAACTTTGCCTTGGATGGTATTCACTTCAGTGATCATAGCCACGATATCGCCTTCTTCTACTGCACTTGCCTCTTTTTTAGATTTGCGATATCGGCATACTCGAGCATAGTGCCCGATTTTTCCACAGACATGGCATGGGCCTTTGAACTTTCCGTTCTTCTTTTGGGCGTTTTTTTTGAATTTCCCTTTATTGGGTTTTAGGGAATCATCTTTCTCGGGATTCTTGTTATTGGTGTTTTCTACTGCATGTACCTTGGACGAGGCATTCCCGTTATCATTCTTTTTATCGCGGTTACGGGATTCTTCCTCAATCCTTAGGTGTTTCTGGATTTGTTCCAGTGTGTAGTCCTCGGTTTTATGCAGCAACTTCTTTCTATAGTCTTTCCACATTGGTGGCAATTTAGCGATTATAGCCCCAACTTGGAATGATTCAGGAAGATCGATTTTGATCGCTTTGATTTTGTTTACTATTAGCTGCAGTTCTTGGATTTGGGGCAGCAGCGGTTTATTATCTACCATGCTGAAGTCAAAATACCTGGCGATGAGAAATTTGTTGGTCCCTTCTTCTTCAGCCTTGTACTTGAATTCCAGTGCGGCCCAGATCTCCTTTGCTGATGATGTCTGTTGGTACAGATCGTACAGGCGGTCGGAGAGTGCGTTCAGAATGTGTCCACGACACAATAGTTCGTCTTCGGCTCTTTTAGCACGGGCAGCCACTTGCTCAGGTGTGTCTTTGTCGGTTGCTTCAGGCAATGCTTGCAGATTTGGATCTAGTATGTAGTAGATCTTCAGCGCCGTCAGGAGAAATTTCAGCTTGTCTTGCCATCTTGTAAAATTGGTTCCATCGAACCGATCAAGACGTATCAAGTCCTGATTCATCAATTTAATAGATGAAACGCTATCGGCTTCCATTTTAGAAATAACGCTTTAAGATTATTGTTGTGAAATTTATACAGATTAATGTAGTTTCTGTATAATATGGAAACCGAAAATAATATGGACAGGCTGAAGCACGTCTGAAAACACTGTCCTTAAAGCGTTATTTGCCCCAACTCAAGTAAATTGAGTATGCTGATAGGTTACAGGCAAATTGCTTCTAGGATACGACGAGCCTGGTGTGGGTCTGCGTTCAGCAAACACGAAGGCCCACCAAATGGAACTCAATTTCACTATTTCTGGCAGTATTACAATATAAAGGAAAATCCCAAAAATAAGAAAAGAAGAAAATAGAAAAGTGGTTTGCTCGATTAAGTTCTAATCTTCAGCCTGCTGGTTCGGTTGAACCGTCCTAGACCACACCGCTGGTCTGTTCTTCAAGCTAAGGTTGACACCTTGCTGTATTGCTGGATAACACTTAGAATATATGAGTGGAGAGGCTATTTTCTGAAATTCGTATGGAGTGAGTTAAGATGGATTTGGAACCTATCCAGGCCCTCCTTTTATAGGCTATGGTGGCTGGGGGTTATGGTCCAGGGAAATAAATCCCATGACCGTTTTCTGGCTGTTGAGAAAACTAGCCGTTTTATGGCCGTTTTCTGACCGTTGTGCATGGGCCATTAAGCTGCTGCATGCTGACCGTTGTGAGACAGCAGCTAGCCGTTTTATAGCTGTTGGGGCTAGCCATGCAGCAGTTTCAGCTGGACCCTGCACTTATTGCACAGCTGTTACAGAATTTCTGCAACAGCTCTTTTTCAGCCCTCTATATATTCTAAGGGACTCTCATTCAGTCCTTTAGATTTTCGTCCAACCAACCATCTGCCTTAGCCACTAGTCGCACCGCGACTCGCACACGTCTCGCTGCGGTTCGCGAAGGGAGCGACCCTCTGCGACACGATGCGCACGTGCGAAGTGCAAAGTGCGCCACTAGCGCCTCTACAGCCACACTGCCTCACATGCCCACGCCCTCGCACCGAGACCGTGACCGTGACCGTGACCGAGACCGAGACCGAGCCCGAGCCCGAGCGCGAGCGCGAGCGCGTGCGCGTGCGCGTGCGCGTGCGCGGTGTTCCAGTGCTTCGCACTGGAACACGCAAGTCCCATGGTCCACGGACTAGGTAGGCAAATATTATGGTACTCCACTATTATCATTTAAACCACTTTTCTTTCTCTTCTCTTTCCCATGTGGGACTATTCCCAAAGCCCCAAAAGTTTTTCAAAAAACAACTTTTTTATTATTAAAATATTTTTATTAAAATCAATATTTTACAACAATTCTTGCCATCTAGTAAAATTACTATTCCCAAAGCCCCAAAAGTTTTTCAAAAAACAACTTTTTTATTATTAAAATATTTTTATTAAAATCAATATTTTACAACAATGTCTACTGTCCGTACTATGTACGTGGGACCCACACGTGATATACGTGCCTTCTATCCATGCCGTCAATGGTCTGGATGGTGGGGACCACCTCTGACGCATGTAGCCTATACACACCATCCGTCTGCCCTGTACATTGACGTGGACCCAACAGTAATGTATGTGTTTCATCCCTGCATGAGGACCACCACTTTAAAGATGTTGTTGACTAGTAAGTCCGTAGGTCTAACCATGATGTAAGTGTTATATCCTCACCGTCCTGGACGGTGGGACCCTTTGCACCTGTAGTGTCTCCACCGTCCAGCTGGGATGGTGGGACCCATCGTGATATGTGTTCTATCCTCACCGTCCATCTGGACAGTGGAATCCCACATGATCAATGTGTTTTATCTATACCGTCCATCCACCTGGACAACGTAATTCGCACCGTGATGTATATGATGACCGCACCGTTCAGAGGATGGTGGGCCTGCCCTGATGAATGGGGACCACCATGATGTAGTGTTTTGTCTACACCCTTCGTCCAGAAAGTGGGGCCCACCATAGTGCATGTATTTTTGCATCCTCACCATTCAGAAATCTCTGGACAGTGTTGTTGGATTCCACTGTGATATGTGTTTTAACAACGCCGTCCACCTGTTTTGTATCCATGTCATCCGTCTGTTCCGCTGTACACTGGGCCCACCTGATATAGATAGGCCCACCTTTAATGCATGTATTTCATGTCTACACCATCCATTTTGGACAGTGCCACGTGGGGCCTACGATTGATATATGTGTTTTTTTTATATACCCCCAGTCGTCCATCCACGTGGGGCCTACAGTGCCACTGGACGTGGATCCTACCACAATGCAAGTGTTTCATCTGTGCCGGACATGGGACTCCCACCATTGATATATGTGTTTTCAGCCACGCCGTCCATCTGATTCCTAAATGGGCGGGGCCCACCTAGATGTATGTATTTTGTATTCACATCCTCCATTCACGTGGCCCCCACGTGATGTACTTGTGGGACCTACAAGATGTATGTACCCCCACCATCAAGTCCTTGGATGGTGGAACTTACCTTGATGCACGTATGGGAAACGGATTGGCTGGAGTACCCTCACACCAGCTACGTACCTGTTATGTGTGCAGGGTCCACTTGATGTGTATAAGGCCCACTAGTGCGGCCCAATGAGCTAGCCTACTTGATGTGTGTAAGGCCCACTAGTGTGGCCCATTGATCTAGCCCACTTGATGTATATAAGACCAATGTGTAGGGCTCACCTATTATGTATTCGAGGTCCAATGTGATGTATTCGAGGCCCATGGGAGGTGACTGTAACACCCCGAATTTTGACCAATCTGGGATTTGACGTCCTTAGGCAATGAGTTAATTAAAACACTTGAAAAATCGTTCAGAACCCAATTCCATAGCTAAAGAAATCACTTAGGATTAATTCCTTTAGAAACTAAGCATAAGTTAGCTAGCGCAATGCTAGAGTAGCTGGGAAACAGTCCCTGATCACTTTAAATACGTTCTACAAGACCCAAATCGACTAGAACCAATGACTCTATAATACTCTATAGCCTTGGATCAAACTCTGAGCAGGTTTGTTCTCTGGACCACTTTGAAATTTTGTATTGGATCTAGACCGCGCGTCGAAAGTCCGATGCTTACTATCTTAGACCATTAGAACCGCCTTGTTGGACTTGACAATCATTTTGAAAATCAAGTCCAACCGATAATCACAGGCTATTTCATTGAGCCCGGACTGAAGAGAGTGCGAATAGGGACAGATTTGAAATTTGAAATTCAAATCTGGCACACGACTTGACGTGTCAGTATTAAGCGTTCTGACCGTCAGAATTCAGCCAAATTATACCCTCGGATCAGGAAAAATTTCTATTTCATATCATGAGACTTGCAGACCTGATCTACGTGCGGTGACCGCTGAACTGAAACTGGACCGCTAGGTGCGATCTGCGAACCCTGCCGGACTAAAAACTTGATGTATGCTAGATCCAGTATGTATGAGCTTAAGTCCGATCGCGTTCGGCCAGGGGACCACCGAAATTATTTTTTGGACCGAAACAACCCTGAATTGGATATACATCAAGTATACATTGTACCCGAGCCTATTTTGGGCACATTTGAGCTTATAAAATGGGTTGAAACCCTCACTCCTCTCTCACATCCGAATTTACAAAAAGTCCTAGATTGGGAGAGAGAAAAGGTGAGAGTTTGTGAGAGAAGGTGGGAGAGAATTCCCTGCCGCTTGTGCCACGTACTGCAAGTGGTTAAGCCACGCGCTCTAATCACTTTGCCGGTAATTTCTCCACTTTTTAGGTAAGAAATAACCCCAATAAGTTACTGATTTGAGGTTCCTTTCGTTTTCTAGCGAAGTAGCTAATAGAACTTGTGTATTAGCTTCTCTAATCGCCGTAGACGAAGCGTATACGCTCCGTTCGAATCTTTTCGCCTATAAGGGAAAATGTGCGGATTTTAAACACTTTGATTGACTGTTTTCAAAGCTTTCAATGTCGTTTAATGGTAGATTATCGACGACAACGCCATTTGACATGTACAACATGCTGTCCGTTTCCTGTTTCGTAAATCAACGAAGAATATGAGATTTATGGCATTTTAGTCATTTGTAGGAAGTACAGATTTCATTCATATTTTGCTGATGTGATTGACATGATTTGTTGTCACATTAGAATGTTAGGAATGCGTGCATAATTAGTTTGGCAAAGAGATTCGCCTAAATGCGCACTTCGGGTCGACATACTATATGTAGACTTAAGTGTGTAGTGTAAGTGTTTGTATAAATGTTTGTATTAGTATGTATTGAATTAAATGATGTTATGAATTAGTTTGAGATAAATTTCTCAATTAATATGCTGACGTAAATGATTTCCTACATGTTGACTATATGCATGATTTCATTATATGCATGAAATGTATGTGCTTGATGATTTACTTAAGTTGTATGTTATAACATGTATTAACATGCTCACATAGTTGTATTTCAATTCCAATACTCTCATATGATTTGCTGATGTGATTCCATAATTGTTTGAGACTATGCTTAGTCCAGGCAGTTGATAACCGAACGAATTCGTGGTTAGCTTTTCTTAGCCACGAACGACGCGTCGATGAGCGCGAGCCGTGTTCTGGAGTTGGCGGCCGTGGTTAGGCCACACGAAGTGTTTTACGCACTTCATGTCGTTCGACTTGAGATGCAATCGCGCTAGTCGAGCCCGTCAAGTAACCCGACTGGCCGTTGTATGTTCACCCTGCATGAGTCATAACTGCTTGAACCTAGGGTACTGAACTTACCATTGTAAACCCTGTTAACCATGATACCTTAATCCATGAAGACTCATGAGCCGGGCATGGTGGTATGGGACACCGTGGTCGAGCTGTCGGCCTACGCCGGGGCCACAAACCTCCCCGTAGTGACCAGTGAGCACCTAGTCTCGTGACCAGATTATGGTGGTATGGGACACTATATTCTTACTGTCGGCCTACACTGATCATGCGATGAGTCCTTTGTAGTGACCGCGAGTGTATTCTGAGTTTACGGGAGGCAACGACCCTTCAGTAGCAGTAGAGTACAGTAGGCCTGTATTGATAAGGTGATGGGGGAGCGGAGCAACGAGTGCGTGCAACAGCCCTGGCAGCCCTTGCAGCGACCTACAAAATATACATCGCATGAGATTACTAGGAGTGACGACCCTAGATAGGATCTGTGTTGGGATTGATACAAGGGAAGTACCTTAGTTTCCTAACCTGCTGTTTGAATGGACTAATAACAACTTGAAAATCATATCACCATAACATTGCATGTGCCTGGAAGATGTGGAGCACTTGAGGGATGATTGCATGCCGCGGTCGTAAGATGGTGCCGTATGAGGGAGATCGTCGGTGAGGGCATACATCACGTCATGTCATATTGCATTAACAATAGTATTAGGATTGTTTGATTTACTGCTTTACTATTATCGCATGATTGATTTGAGAACATGTTAATCCCTGCTCTATTATTCCACTGAGTTAGCTACTCACTCCCACGTTACGGGATGATGTTCCTGGACACCCACCAGACCCTTTTGTGATTGCAGATGATGGCGCGGCCTGTGAGGCAGAGCCGGACTTGATGATGATGAAGAGGATCCCCCCTTTATGCGTGTTCTGATCGACGGGATTACAGGGAGGTTGATTAGATGCCTTGACACTTGTCATTTTATTTTTAGAACACTCATGTATATCCTTTTGGTTTACTTTTGGAGTATACATGTGTGTATATAACCTGGTAATATATTCACACTTTGGAGACATACAACAGTTTATATATGTTATACATACTATCACAGTCTTCCGCTTGTAAATTTAACCGTCTCTGGAGCGTGATATGCTGTTTTAGCTTAATCTCACTCATGTTTAATACATTATCACAGACAACATTCAATCATACATATCTATGTTACATAAATAACATTTTGAAACTCGAAAGTTGGGTTTTTGCTCGACCCCCCGATTTTCGGGATGTTACAGTGACCCATTTGATATATTTTCAGCCCATCGGTGTGGCCTATTGATATACCTGAAGCCCGTTGTGTGGCCCATGTGATGTGGCCCGCTTGACATAAGAGGCCCATTGTGATATATTTGAGGCCCAGGTACAGTGCCTGCCTATTGTGTAATCAAGGCCCGATGTGATGTGTGATTTTACCGTGATGTATGTAATGATGTTTATGTGGGCCACTCCTTGAAAGTAATGTTGGTTAAATGTCCACATTGATGGGTAATGGTGGTTGAATGTCCCTATTGTGAACTTTCTTTAGGCCTTGTTTGGCCGATTATCGAGGCCGATTTCGATTGTCGTGACCGATTGCCGATTATGATTTCGATCGTTGTGGCCGATTGACAATTCCAATTGACGTGATCGATTTGCCGATTCTGATTATCGATCGATTTCGATTGTCATGACGAATTGCCGATTCCGATTGGTGTGACCGATTGCCGATTCTGATTGACATGACCGATTTGCCGATTCTTATTATCGATCGATTCTGATTAGCGTGACCGATTGCCGATTTCGATTGACATGACCGATTTATCGATTCTGATTATCGATCGATTCCGATTGTCGTGACCAATTGGTGTGACCGACTGCTAATTCCGTTTGATATGACTGATTTGTCGATTCTGATTATCGATCGATTTCGATTGTCATGACTGATTGTCGATTCCGATTGATGTGACTGATTTGCTGATTCTGATTATCAATCGATTTCGATTGTCGTGACCTATTGCCGATTTCGATTGACATGATCGATTTGCCGATTTTGATTATCGATCGATTCCGATTATCGTGACCGATTGCTGATTTCGATTGACATGATCGATTTACTGATTCTGATTATCGATGTCGATATCGACTGTCGATTCCAACTCCGATTGTCGAGGCCGATTCGATTGTCGAAGCCGATTTTGATTGTCGAGGCCGATTGTCGAGACTTATATGATGTACATGCGACCTGTAGTTGAGCCCATTGTGACTCGTATTAGGCCCATGATGCATGGCCCATTCGATGTGTATTAAACCCTTGAGTAAGGCCCATCGTGTTGTATATTAGGCCTTTGTATGAGGCCGTGAGCCTATTATATGTTTGGCTCTATGTGGCCATTCCTTGGGGGCAATGTTGGTTGAATATCCACATTGTCAGGCCGATTGTTGATACCGGTTATTGATACCGATTATGAGTAGGTGACAGCATAACATCATAATATATACGCATCATCTGCATGTTTGTTATGAAATGTGATTGACCATCGCATATGCCATAGTGCAGGTTATTCATGGGGTTCCCTGATAGGCGAGGTTACCCCACATGAGTGCACGATATGCGTAGGATTTATGCATGATTGCACTGTGTGACTCATGCATCTCGCATTTGTGTGACATGACTACTGTACGCCCTAGCCACATCAGGGCTGTAGCCTCCACAGACATATCGTGGATGGCCAGATGGAACGTCAAAAATGTTTGGTTCGAGCATCGGGCTGCCATAAATGGCCCTGGGTGAAAATTCAGAAAACCCTCTTGGTACCAGAGGACGCCCCAATGTCGAGACCGAGTGGATTCATGAGCGCGCGAGTGCCGAATACCAGGAGGCCTGTCTCCCACTGTGCCATGATCGGTTGGGAGGGGGTGTGGCCTTACCCGCCTGAGCGCAAGGGGCATTGCTAGGCTGAGTTTGACCAGCTCGTGAATGGATCGACTATCGACGTGCCGAATAGGTATTGACAGACTATTGGCCAAGCGGATAGTGAGGTTTCTTACGCTCACTTGGACTGCGGCTAGGGAGAGCGGCAGTGCCATTTGGAGTGTACTAAACCCCGGTGATGATTCCAAAGATGAACAGTACTGATATGTGGACTTATTGAGCAGGAGTTGCATAATCATTCATCCATTCATTCACTATCCACTTGGGCTGGTGGTGCTCAACTAATTGTTGTGTACCTTCATATGACTAGGATTTCGGTTGGGCGCGCGACTAACCTGAGATCAGGAGTTTACCACATTGAGTCTGACTATCCAAATTTAGGAATGAGACTGGTTTGGATAGAAGCCCCTTGTAGTGGACCCCGTATGCTACGATATTACGTACTATCATCCCGACTTCACACTCCAGCATAGTTATTTCATTCACATCGCATATTGCATTACATCCGCAGGCATATGACATCTTGGGTTGCTATGTTTCTGCACTTATATGGCCTAGACAGACTTAGCAGGATTTGTATATTGCATTGCATCCTCGGCATCTGATATTTGGCTCTTTATGACTCCTTATCGCATAGTTGTTCTATATTGCGTATTCTGATATTGATTGACTTATAGACTTGTCCATACTTCCGCTTACTCTGCTATCGTATGATTTATAATCTTGTCAGTATTTATGCTTACTCTGATAATTCCTGCTCTTGTCAGTGTTTTCGCTTATTCAGACATTGTATGGTTTATGGATTACTAGTTTTCCGGTATTGTATGATTATGGCATTGTATTGAATACTTGGCACTTACCTTGTGCACATACTTTCACCACCCTCTAAGCTTTTTATAAGTTTATACACGATAGATACGTGCAGGTGATGTTAGGTTGCAGAAGTGTTGAGCTTGGAGCGTGCAGTGGTCTTCTGGAGCTTGATTTTTTATTTATGTATTTCCCTTTCAGTGTTGTAATCAAATGATTATATTAGTGGATATGTGATGATTGTTGCCTTTGTGAATTGGGTAATCTTGTGGTTATACTTATTACTAGTTAAATGTACATTGAAAAAAAAAATAAATTCCTCCTTATAGGTTCCCAGGATCGGAATCTGGCAAATGAATGCTAGGAGTCGAGAATGGGGTACTACGGAGGCTATCGGCACCGTATATCAGGATTCCTATGAATCCGATTCCCGGGTTTGGGGCGTGACAATCTATTTCATTGGAGAGGGCAATTGCTCGGACCTCAGCTAAGCAGCCGATCTATGTCGATCCTACTAGGTTGACGTTGACGGAGGTTAATTTGGTTCGGATTAGGTCTGAGTACCAGATTCTGGACTCAGTAAGACTTAGAGTCCCTGTGCCAGGCGAAGTCCCTGGTGACCCGTGTGAGGGTGAGGTGGCTATCTTCTTAGTCACATTGTAGTACGAGCTCTACCTCCCCCTGCATCAAATCGTGAGGGAAGCTACATCATGCTTGAGGCTAGCCCCAAGCCAGATTATTCTAAATGCCCGGAGGGCGTTGTTGGGGATTTACATCCTCTGGTTCCAGCTTGGGAAAAGGGAGCTAACGGTTGAGGAGTTTATGTACCTATATCATCCCGAGGCTCATCCGAAGTAGCTGAGCTGGTACTACTTCTTAGCATGGGAGAAAATGGGTAAGGCCCTCATCACTGGCAACCCAACTTCCAATAAAAATTGGAAGAATAAGTGGTTCTGGGTGTCTGGGGAGTGGGAGGCGCCTGCTGCTGAATTGGCTCGGCTGCGAGCTAGTGTTCCCACCAACTTTAGCACTCCAGGTCGAACATTGCTGAGGCGTTGAACTTAAGATTTTTCTTTACACTCATGTAGTTACATTCGCTAATCACTGGTTACTTTCATAGGTTCTTCCAATGCTCCATTTCTTCTTCCAACCTGTAACTCAGACAGGTGAACAAGGCGAAGGCATCGAAGGAGGATCTTCGCCTTTGGAGTGTGTTGATCACCTCAGATCTCCTCTATCAGTCCGGGCTCTTCCAACCTGCGCCTCCCGTTGCTCATTCTGGTAGGTAGAAAATTGTGAAAATATATGGGCAAAGTAGATTTTTGCTAACTTTGAATATTCCGTTATGCAGATATGGCCAAATCATCACGGTATGGAAAAAAAGGGTCCATCCCCCATTACGAAAATAGTCAAAAGGAAGTCGGTCATGAGGATGAAGGTGGTGGTCCCTCCGACCATATTGGTGGGAGCCTCTGCTACTACAGAGGCAAGGTCAGGATCTGATGCCGGGGAGTCCTTGGTAGAGCGTTTACTTCTTACCGTGTCTATTGCGAAGCTCAGGACGCTCCTTCCATGACTATCCCTCCACAATAGGTGGCTGTGGAGGTGGTGGATCTAGAGGGGACTTCTCTAATTAGGGAGGTCCAAGCGGCTGAGGAGTCCCAGGGTACAGCAGTTCAACTCAGGCTAGAGAAGGTGATGCTTCGGGCCCTCGAGCGACCGAAAAGGGTGATACTTCGGGCCATACTAAAGGTAGTTAAGGAAATTCCTACCGTTGCAATCTCCTTCGAGTCGACAGTGATGTTTACATGCCATCAATACCATTTAGAACGTCATTTCTACTGAGATGAACTGAAAACACAACATAACGTCTTGGATTTTTGCTATTTTATATTTTAAAAAATCCTTAAAAATTTTTGATATGACTAGACTGCGTTGTCACTTACTGATCCTTGATGTTTGAAGTGAACCTATATGTGAGTGGTATTGGCAAAGAAATGCACAAATTCGATTAATCAACTATAAAAAGTCGACAAATTTGCCCAATCACTTAGGCATTGAGTTTAGCCTCGTAATTTGTTCATATAGGGACCTAATTTAGTCGACCTATCACTGACTAATTAAGACAATTACAAATAAATTAAAGATCTACCCAAAGCTGAGACAACTAGGGGTCAGATTATAATTAACAAACCAAAGTAACCTAATTATCCATTTAGCCTACGAACCAATAGTTTAGAATGATTATGACTAAATCACCATTTTCACTAATTGCGAATAGGCTACACTATAGACTTATCTAATCCAGACCCAAATCATTGCGCACATGAAATCTCCCTACCAAATTCATTACAAAAATACAATAATTATCCGAATAAGATTTAAACCGCTCATTAGTGGGCCACTAAACTCGAGGCTATAGAAAGACATTCGTCTTAGTGGCCTTGAAGTCTATCGCGGGTGGTGAATCAAGATAATGCCCAAAACTTCTTAACTCGGGACACAGGCCAAGTGCTTGAAATACACGAATGCCCTAGATTGAAGCCTGAAACTTAAGGGAAATAAACATTCCGCTCTTTCGTGAAGTTGTGGCTTTTCGACCGTTAGATTACAACCAAACTCGAGATATGAATTAAGAATATTTCTCACCTCATATCCGTATAGCCGCGGCCCGGATTGATCACTGATGACCGTCTATTGCAAGTGGGGTCCCACAGTTAATCGAAGTGTCCGATTGCCCCCCGATTTTGACAAAACATAGATCACATAGTGGGGTATCTTTCTGCTGGTGTGGATGAGCTAGTGGACCCACAGAAAGACCCTGAAAATTGAAAATATCCTTCCTCATGGCAAGTTTAATGGAAAAGGAGGCACCAAGGCTACTTGCGTGCATTCCTGGCACTATAAATAGCCCAACTTCTCTCTCTCTCTCTCCCATACGAATTTCTATTTGTAACAAGAGAGAAAGAAAGAGAAAGAAGGGAGAAGAGGCATAGGAGGGGGAGCTGAATGGAGAATTTGTCCACCACCACTAGCTCGCAACGTCGCCGCAACCACACTGCACAACCGAAATTGCCCTGGCGACGAGTAGAGGTAATTATCGAGCCTCTCCTTAAGATTGGAGCCTTGAAGGTCAATTACACGTGCCCTTATGAGCTAACCACGCTGGTGTAGGGCATCGATGTAACACCCTGGTTCTCAAAACCCGAGGATAGTCGCTCGAGTACGAGAACCCGAGGGTTACGCTATGAAGTGGACTAACATAAATCTAAATAGCAACAAATTTCCTAACATGAAGTAAGACAACTATTGCGTAAACTGAGAAGATCATAAGTGATAACAAAGCATTTCAATACAAGTAAGTGACAACAAAATGAAATCCCTCAAAAGAAAAATTTTTATTACAGTTCAAGTGAAACACAAGTCTAAAATGTTGTAAACCTAAACTATCATTTGAGCTCCAACGGCTCAACAACATGTACATAGAACTCTTCCTCGCCATAATCCACCACAGTTGTCCCTGGAATCCTGTCACAAGGGTCTTCACCTGTCATCAATCCTGTATCTATTTGATGCAACTGCACGATGGGTGAGTGAAAACTCAATAGAAATTTTACTTATAGATTCAACCATGACACATCATTCCAAAATGGGTTAACAATTCATATATAATTCATAGGGCAATACACTAACAATGCGTTTGCATGAATGTATGAATGTATGCTCAAGTCACAGATCTACGGATGCGCATCTAGTTGTCAAAATAAAGGGTCACCCACGTAGTAGACTACCTGGAAAAGACCATATAGACTGCCTGCGGTAGATTAACTACCTGAAAAAGGCCATGAAGGTGAGTGGGCCCAAGGACGACCTCCTGAAAAAATACTCGGGACATGCTCAAGGAGGTATAAAATCCCAGACAAGCCTCATATAAAGAAAGAGCGGCCCAAAGTGTACAAGTGCACAAACCTGATGATTGGACTTAGGTAATAGAACCTTGCATAACCCAACAAGATGTGACTTACGGTGAACACTCAGAAAAGCTCATATGTCATGCATGGATGTTATGCATCATGACACATATATACATTACTTTGATAGAATAGTAATGACCTTCAACTTTCAAATAGAAAATATCCAACCATGCATTCCACATGAACTTCTATGATTTCTTTACATTCAAAGGAGGGCACACTAAGTATCATGTAAATTTCCAAGTAAGGTCACATCATTAACTAAGAGTCCATCCATAAGTACACTACATGTACACAAATTCTCATTTTCCATATTGGAAAAACTATTTGCAAAATTGAACCTACAAAATTAGAGATTAAAAATATAGAAAATCATGAATGTAATGATGTAATGTCTCACTACATAATTCACAAATAATCTAGTATGAAAGCGTTCTTTTCTCATCACATCTAATGGGGATATACAGATAGGTAAATGATTATAAATGTGGCATGAAATTTTCATGATAATGCCTCATACACATAATTATAAGGAAACCTAACATTAAAACAATTTCTTCATAAAAGTCAAGATAACTATGAATTAATATTTCTCTAAAATACTCTACATTAAAGAGTTAATCCACATGGAAATTAGTGAATGGAAGAAGCTATGGGGGATGCTTCTCACCTTAGGTGGGTATTCCTCTGATTTGAAACGTTCTTATGAGGTAAGCGTAATGATCTTGTTTGAACTGATTGAAGGAAGGAATGTCTTCCAAGGTAGATAGTTGTTGGTTGTACCTACACAGTATGTGTCACGCCCCAAACTCAGAAATTGGATTCACAGGAATCCCGATTTCTGAATTCGGTGTCGACAGCTTCCGTAGTGCCCCATTCTCGGCTCCTGGCAAACATACGCCAGATTCTGATCCAGGGATCCTATAAGGAGGATTTTCAGAATGAATTTTTTTTTTTTTTGTAATGGAGCATAACCACAAGCATAACTCAGTCACAAAACAACATCACCACATATCCACTATATCAAAAACTTTAAGTACAATGCGAAAAAGAAAATACAAGGTGATCAAAAAGCTCTAAAATGGCTTGATACGTGCTCCTGCCTCAGCGCTGCTGTTGTCCAACGCTACCTGCATGCAACTGTCGTGCATAAGCTTACAAAAGCTTAGAGGGTGGTGTAAGTGTGTGCGTAAGGCAAGTGCCAAGTATATAATATCAGAGTAATGCGTAAGTATGCGGTAAGTATATGAATACAATCAACCAATACCAATGCTATGTGATGCAAGGCATGAATGCTATCAGCCATACCAAGGCCATGCAATGCGAGACATGAATGCTATCGGTCACATCGATGCAATGCGAGGCTTACATAGCCGAATGTCATATGCGAAATGCAATCCAAGAAAGTTGGTACTCATAAAGTACACATATCAGTACAGTTCCTCTCTGGATATCACAATCAAGCAAGTCGGTACTGACTGCCTCCTCCCTAGTTGCACAACCAAGCAAGCGGAATAGACCTCACTATCCGCCTGACCAGTAGTCTGTCAATACCTATCCAGCTCGTCGATAGTGGACTCATTTACGAGCTGGTCAAACTCAGCCTAGCTCATAGCTCCCTCACTTAGGCGGATAAGGCCACACCCCCTTCCAACCGATCACGACACAGTGGGAGACGCGACCTACTGGTATTCGGCACTCGGGCGCTCATGTATCCACTCGATCTAGACGCTGGAGCATCTCCTGGTACTAAAAAGGTTCTGAGACTCACCCAAGGACATCCTAAGTGCTAGAAAAAAGTATTTTCGGTATCCGATACGGTCATCCACGATGTACCTGTGGAGCCACGACCCTGATGTCGCTAGGGTGTGCAGTGATCAAATCACACATATGCGAGATGCATGAATCACACCGTCAAATCATGCAGCAATCCAGCGTGTACTGCGCGATCATATGGGGCACTCTGTCTCGTAACGAGTTCCGTAAATGGTCTGCCCAATGGCGTATGCTATGATCAAGCATTCCTCATATCAAGCATACATATGATGCGTATGGGCATGAGTCATGAGATTATACTAAGTATGTTACAAAGTGATGAACTATCAACAAGTATGAGCCTATCAATGGGCCCTAGGGAGAGTCGTAATGCGGACATTTAACCAACATTATACTTACAATGTGGACATCAAACCAACATTGCTCCCAAGACACAACCCGTCATAAATATTATTACATGAACCATGAAAAATCACACATTGCAATGGACTCTAAGGACATCCCATTGGGCCTCGAACCATGGGCCTTGGATATATTGAATGGACCGTATCACATGGGCCTTACATTCATCAAATGGGCTGCATTAATGGGTCTCACCAACGAGCCTTATGTACATTGCAATGGTCCATAACCTGCGGGCCTAGAGTACATCACAATGGGCCTTACAATATTTCAAAATGGGCCACATCCCATGGGCCTTATATATATATCAAATGGGCCACTCCATTTGTGCCCCATGCACATCAAATGGGCTTAATCCCATGGGCCTTATATGTATCAAATAGACTTAATCCCATGGGCTTTATATGTATCAAATGGGCTTAATCCCATGGGCTTTATATGTGCCAAATGGGCTTAATCCCATGGGCTTTAAATATATACCAAGTTGGGCCTCAATGGATGGCCATAAGTAAATCAAGATGGGCCCCATACATATGCTAAGGTGGGGTCCATTTGAACTGTAGATCTATCTTATTTTTTTATCTCAAGCCTATCCATTTAGGCTTGCCAAATGGTTGGACCGTTTGGATGAAACACATGCATCAAAGGTGGGGTCCATCGAACTACGAGCTCTCAAAATGGATGGACGGTTAGGATACAACTCATGCATCATGGTGGGGTCCATAGATGGATGGTGTGGATGATTGAAATATGGGGCCACAGAGCTTAGTTAACGCCACTCCAACAGGCTGCTAGAGTGAGCTACACCATCGTCCCACCTAGGGACGGTGTGGGTCATAATATATGCATCGGTGGGTCCCACGTGAGGCCCATCATAATATTTACTCGCCGTCCAACCTGTTGATAAGGTCACGCTGACCTGGAATGAAGAGGAAAAATAAATATCAGATTGATTCAAAACTTTCGTGGGCCCAAAAGGGTTTTAATGGTAGAATTCAATCACCGCTATTTCCTCTAATGTGGGCCACCTGAGCCTTGGACGTCGCTGAAACTTGGAGGGGGCCCACCTCAGGGGGTGGCCCACCTCATGAACGTGTTGGATGACAAATGAACATCATGGTGGGGCCCACGCCCAGGCCGTGGGTCTGCTGCCCGTTTGCCCGCCAACAGCAGGCGTTGCCTGCGTCTCTGACACAGCAACAAATGCTGCTGTGTATGATTTTTAATTTTTTTTTTGAAAAATGCATTTTTCTAAGGTTTCTCAGCGTGGGCCCCGCATCAACCAAATCCACCCCGTCCAATGGATTCTACAGTCCGTAACCAATCCATCAAGTCCAATATTGGACTTCTTTCGGCCTGTAAAAAAAATATAGGTGCATTTAAAAGGTGAAAATCACTATTTTCTGAAGTATGGCCCACCAGAAAGTTGGATTGACTTCCTTTTTCAGCTCAACGGCTAAAATGGGCTATACAAATGGATTCAATTTATGTATCAAGGTGGTAGGAAGCAATGGGAACAAAATAGACGGCGTGGATTCAATTTATGTATCAAGGTGTGGCCTATACAAATGGCCCACCCCATTGCTTCCTACCAAGCTAATATTTGTATTTACCATTTCCAACGCTGGTTTTAACACTTACAGTTAAGTGGGCCCCACCCATGGACATGGGCCACCTAAAAAGGGGTTGGATGGCATAGTAATACATACATCAAAGTGGGGTCCATCTTAGTGGGCCACACGACTACATCATCACACAAAAAAAAGGGAAAAGAGAAAGAGAGAGAGAGAGAGAGAGAGAGAGAGAGAGAGAGAGAGAGAGAGAGAGAGACGGGACACATGTGATGGAGGGACGCCGACACTATGGGCCCTCCCTTCCATAATCTACAACATACATTAAGTGGGTCCCATTTCATATGGGCCCAACGATCAAAATCAACAGTGGAGATCCTTTCTCCACCGAAATGGACAGTCTAAATGACCATTTATGCAAAGAAATTAAACATCATGATGGGGTCCAAGGAGAATGGCCCCATCATGAATTGATCTTGAAATCAAGGTGGGTCATTGGCCACATTTAGGGTCCCAAAATGAGATCCACACCATTGATCGGTGTGCCTCACTTGGCCCATCATAGAAATATAAAAATCTAGCTTATGGGAACACCCATCTTGGTCTGTCAGGATGCCGGTCTCCTTGTGCTTCTCTTTGATGGTGGAAGATGAGAGATGGATGGCTAGGATGGAAGATCTTGGGAAGGGAAAGTGGACCACCAACATGCACTCTCTCACATGGAACAGAGCTTAGACATGTGAGCTCTCTTGATTGCTTGGAATTTTGAGGAATGAGAGAGAGAGAGAGAGTTGTAAGAGTGATGGAGTGATGTGAAGTGAGTGATGGGTGAGGTGAGAGGTTGGTTGACTTTGGGTTTGCTTGACTTGTGGAGAAAGAAAGCATGGATGCTTTGTACTTGACATGAGAGGTGATTGATGGGATTGATGAGACATGTTGTAGAGATTCCCTTGGGATCTGTAACGTGTGGTGTTTTTGCTCGAACTGAACGCGGGTCTGCATCTCCTCGTCTGGGTATCGGATCGGTGCATGAGTCACGACGTTGAAACTCCAACGACGGTGCGGTCGCAATGATACAAGTCTTGGATTAAGCCGACTCGAATGTATAGGATACGACTTACGGTCGTGCGCAAATTTGATTATAGGTCACTGGTCGCCGGAATTTGACGACAAGGATCGCGGGAAGCGACGGAATAGTACGGATTAAGATACGGGTCTTATAGTATGTTGTAAAACCTTTTAAGTCATGACCGAGTCGATTCAGTTGGGAACTGGATGAGTTAACTCACAACCGAGTAGGTGTAGATTTTCACACTGGAATGGTGGTTGTTCACCGCCATGGAAGGGCGAATGAGGTAAGATTTACCCTCAATGTAACTAGTTAAATGACTCCTTGGATACCATTACCCACCCACTATCACTGAGTCAACTCAGTCTAGTTACTAATAGTAGAGGTGGAAGGATGATTGAGCCCATTTACAAACTGTTATAGGGCCAATCGACTCAGGGATTTTTCTTATTTATGTTATCTCCAGGGCCTGTTTGGCTAACCTCAAACGTGGGTTTCTGGAGGTAACATATCATTCAGTTCAGTTGGGTAAAATCAACTCGTTAACGAGTTGAGTTTAATCTCTAGTGCAATGACTAAGATCGGTCTGAGATCCTTGATGGTGCTGTTATGGGGATGCAGACCGACCTCCTTGACTGATCTAGATTTGGGTTTTTACCCTGAAGTGTAGGCCTGAGTCGTGCCAACTCATGATCGAGTTGGGAGTGAATGTGAGGACTGACGACCGAGTTGGGTACAGTACCTCAGTGATTTAGTGAGATTAGTTGCATTAACTGATCAGGGACGTTGCTAGGATGCTGAAGAAGGTCTGCATGAGGTGTGCTAAGCTCCGGGTTCGTCGGAACACAAAACAACTTCCTCCTGACTCGATCTCAGGCGTTGTCTTGGGCTGAATCGGACTGGGGCTGATGGAACTCACACCAGCCGTAACAGTCTCCCTTCTGCCTTCACCCTCTCTTTCTTCTTCTTCTCTCATTACCTCCCTTCTCTCTCCTAGTTTTCTCTCAGAACTGAGCGACTCGGCTGAGTCGAGTTGCTACCGAATCAGCAACCCGCCCAAACAACGTTCCAACTCACCCACTCCCTTTCTCTTTCCATTTCTTTCTCTCATTCTCTTCGGGATTCGCCCTAAACTTATTTTATTTATAACCTTCCCATTTCTAGATAGTTCCTCAGCTAATCACGAAGATTAGTGCTAAGTTAATGTATATTAGACGAGAATGGATTGTCATCAGGGCCTCACTGCACATCAGATCTTGTGTAGAGATCACTGATCTAATCTCAGTTAGGTATTAGAGGAGGTGGGGCACACGATGGATGTCTTGGATCGGAGAAAAGACCCACCCATAAGATCCGTCATAAACGGTCAGTTCGGGGAAGATGACGCCCTGGCCATTGTGTTTTCACAACGACCGAGTGGTTCGGTGATCTGGATGGTTCAGACGGTTCATATAATGGGTATTGAGCATGTGTGGTCCATCCAACAGTGAACAGGGACCTATGATCCTAATATCTTTACTATACTTGGGACGATATGTGCTACAGCGGCATCTCCTCAAAATCTCGTTCCG
Source organism: Magnolia kwangsiensis (assembly GCA_037074715.1). Taxonomy (NCBI): domain Eukaryota; kingdom Viridiplantae; phylum Streptophyta; class Magnoliopsida; order Magnoliales; family Magnoliaceae; genus Magnolia; species Magnolia kwangsiensis. Next base: position 87,901,806 of record CM073586.1, read on the forward strand.
CTATGATATTTTCGTGGGCAGCCCTAGATCGGACGCCTCAGATCGCTCGGCGAACCTTCTAGGAGTTGAGGAGTGGCTGAGATTGGATTTTACTAAAAACGGAAGTTATTCCTTCTGATTTTTGCTCGGTAGGTGGCTATTTCCGAAAATAGTAGGTGTGACGAGGCCTCCGTTTGCGTGCGTGGATGGGTTTCAGATGCTGAGGATGAACGGATCTTCTAGCAGGGAGCCGTTGGAGAGAAATGCTGCTGACGTGGATTGGTTTCCAGCGATATCTTACGTGCCAGGTTTCTTGGTAGATTATCGTGCATGCGTACCCATACCCCAATGTCCAAAATGAACTTGATTACGGTCGGTAGGTCCCACCGATCACAATGGGCGGTTTGGATCTCGTTACTGGGATCGGATGGATGGTCGTTTGTGTCGACGAATGAATGGTCATATTTAAATGTGCGTCGGGCGGGAGTCTGCTTGAAATTTTAAGTTTTAGGTTTTCTTTCATCAGGTTAACACTCATTTAACCCGATGGTAAGTTTTGTGTACATCGTGTGCATAAAATCTGTGCACGCACCAACAGATGTGAGGTCTATAGAGTGATTAGCGCTAATCCACGCCGTTCATTATTCTCGGGTGGTCCCTAAAGCACTTAAGGTTAAAGGTTTCCTATTATAATCATTTTTGGAGTTTATTATTTGGGGTCTTAACATAGTAAAATAGTGTTTGTTTTGGTTCTGATATGATTTTAAAGGTAGACCCGAGCAACTGAGCTACTTCCTTTGGTAAGAAGATTAACAAGACTTATGGTTTAGGTGGTTCGAAATAGTAAAGGTTAGTGGTGTTGATTTTATGATCGGTTGTGTATATGTGCGCACTACGATGTAAATATTGGATTACCGATTTTCTTATTTTATAAAGTGGTTGGTGAGTAGGATTTTTCTTAAGCTTCAATGGACTCTCAGAATGACCTTTGATTGGACTCGATGAGAGTTGTGACTAATGGAATTTTCTAGAATTATTTATGAGTTTCAAACATAGCCTCTTCGTGAATCTAATTGATGATGATATCTATATTATGTATCCCCATACGCCTTTATACTTCCTACTGTTAAATGGCATTACCCGAGTATGCGAAAGTATGGGGTGTTACAACCGGTAAGCTAATCCACATGACCCTAGCACTAGGAGCGAGTCTGAAATTCCATGTACCACTCAAAGGTGCGGACCATTAGCCTTATATTATCGTTTATCAAACCCATGTCACGATTAATGATTTGTGTAGTAAATAAATGACTGTATGCTAACCAGTGCATACTTGTATGGCCATTTGCCTTCGATAAATTGCTAATCACATGTAATGACGTATCTTAAACATTCAATTGGATGCTAGAACATGCTTCCTATTATTCACCTTCATGGTCGATAAAATGATCGAACAAAGTAGAATTTTCCTAATTTGCTATTTGTACACTTTTCAAGAGATGAAATAATTAATTTATTAGTATATTAATTAATTACAGCTATTTGGTTAAACAGGTTGGCCGACAATCCATAAATTTATGAGAGTATTTATAATTGAGTCAGCCGCTCCAGACTAGTCCGATTGACTCGGGCTGAACATGGACAACCAACAATACTTGAACTATATGAGATGCTTGCACCCAGTATCATTGTGCCGAGGTTTGCTGAGTCCACCGAATTATTCTACTAGTTGACCAACCACGTGTGTCCACCAAGTATGATCATGCCTTCTTGAATCTGGAGCACCCTCATACCCTAGAGAGGCCTACTGATAATTATTAGTGATATGATCCCCAAGTTTCAAGAGTCAAGCATGGTGGTATGGGACACCATGTCCGTGTTGTCAGCCTATGCTAGGGTGATGAGCATCCTCAAAATGACCAATGAGCAATCAAGGGGGCTATGAACGTAGTACATTAAACTGTAATGATGTCGCAACCACTCTACAATTGCGTTTGGGTGACAATCCTTACATCATTTGTAAATGCCCTCCACCCATCGATGGGACGCCTAACCCTGTGCATTCGAGTTGTGTCATCCGGGTCCTTAGTGATCAGTCGGGCCAGTGTAGCCTCACATTGATTAGAGAATTTTTGTCTAAGTGATAAACCCTAATACGAATAAAATATTGCAGGCATAGAGCCGCTTCACCCGCCCAATATGTAACAATCTGGATAAGGCCATGATTAAATGGAGGTGTTCCAGGTTCCTCAATTTTCCTGGATGAACGGACTAAATTAATTACTCGACTAATATAAACCATCATCGCATCACATTAGTTTAGGCTATGGTAACTTGTGTATAGTGGTCGCGTGATGAGGAAGTGTTGGATTCTGAGGGCATGCATCATTTCATGATAGCATGCATGTACATTAATAAGAGTAATTAGGAAATAGTTGTTTAAGTTTTTTTATCATTATTTATGCTAATGGAGTCGATAACATGCGTAACTTAGAGTTAATGGAATTACTGAGTTGATCCTCACTCCCACTCTAGGACGGTGTTTTAAAACACCAACCAGACACTTTTGTAGATACAGGTACTATGGAGTTTGATACATTGGAAGAGGCACACACATACTTGAATGAGGAGTCTTCGTGCTTCTAGTTGCTAGATTGGTCGATGTAGGACACATTCAGGACGTCGATGAGATTTTAGGATCGACACATTTTGTATTTTTAGAACTGTATATTTTTCTCGGCTATAGTTTGGTACTCTGAATAAACATACTCTACTTGTTAACTGATTTACTTGTGTTAAAATTTATGTTTATTTCAGGTACATCATATAGTTTATTTTAATTTTATGAACTGCCCAAACACTAGGGGAAAAAAACTGTAGAATCTCGCTTCCTCAAAGCATAAGTGGCACATGGGATATCGAGAGTTGAGTATTTACTCGACCCATGAAATCTGAGGCGTTACACACAAATATTAGCATGATTCAAAACTTTTGTGCCCCATGAATATTTCATCCCTGGACATTTAATTCTTACATTTTAAACCCACTTGAGTATTGGATCCGTTCCTGTAACGTCTCGAAAAAATCCGTACAGGGACTCGAGTACCAATTCGACTAGAAATCACGTAGGATTAATTCCTTTAGAAATTAAGCATTAGTTAGCTAGCGCTACGCTAGAGTAGCTGTGAAATTATCCTTGAACACTTTAAATACGTTCTGCAAGACCCATAACTTGTAGAATCAACAACGCTATAATGCCCCGAAACCTAGGATCAAACTCTAAACCCATTTGCTCTCAGGAACCCTTTGAAACTTCGTATTGAATTTAGACCGCTCGTCAAAAGTCCGATATCTACAATCTTAGACCGTTATGATCGCTTAGCTGGACTTGACAATCATTTTGAAAATCAAGCCCAACCGATGTTCTGAGGCTATTTCATTGAGCCTGGACTGAAGAGAGTGAGAATAGGGTAAAGGTTTAGGAAATTAATTCCAAATCTGACACGTGTCGTTACGCGTTATTATTAAGCGTTCTGACTGTCAGAATTCAGCCAAATTTAACCCTTGGATCTGGAAAAATTTCTCTTTTATATCATGAGACTTGTAAACCTGATTTAGGTACGATGACCGCTGAACTGAAACTAGACCGCCACGTGCGATCTGAAAACTCTACCGGACTGAAAACTTGATGTGATCAACATCTGGTATCCATGAGCTTAAGTCCAACCGCGTTCGGCCAGGGGACCTCCCAAAACACTCTTTTGGATCGGAAAAGCCCCGATTTGGTTATAACTTAAGTATACCTTTGTCCTAAGTCTAATTATGTTAGATTTTAGCCTATATAAGGGCTTTAAACCCTCTCATATCTCTCCCATCCAATTTTGCAAGAAACCCTAGAAAGTGGTGAGAGAGAAAGAGAGAGTTAGTGAGAGAATTTGTGAGAGAACTTCCTGCCGTTTGCTCCATCCTTTGCACGTATCAAAGCACCGCTTGCAAATCACTTTCCCGGTGATTTTCAGCTCACTTATAGGTAAGGAAACCCTAACCCTAACCTATTTTAGGGATTCTAGCAACACAAGTAGCGAAGTAGCTAACCTATCTTGTGATATAGGTCGCCTTAACGCCGTTGACGAAGCGTGGACGTTCTATTCAATTTGATATACGTCTAAGGCGAAAGGTGAGGATTTTAGACGCTTTGATTGACTGATTTCAAAGCTTTCAATGTCGTTTAATAGTAGATTATTGACGGCAACGCCGTTTGACATGTAGAGGATGCTATCCGTTTTCCGTTTCGTAAACGTATGGAAAATATGAGATTTAGGGCATTTTAGTCATTTGTAGGAAATACTGTTTACATCCACATTTTGCTGAAATATTTGCCATGATTATTTGTCGTGTTAGGATATTAGGAATGCGTGCATGATCGGTTTGGCGAAGAGATTTGCCCTTATGCGCACTTTGAGTCAACATACGCTATGTAGACTAAAGTGTGTAGACTAAGTGTTTGTATAAATATTTGTATTAGTATGTATTGAGTAAATGGTGTTGTGTATTAGTTTTGATATTTAATTCTCAATCAACATGTTAATGTATATGATTTTCACCATGTTGGCTATATGTATGGATTTCATTATATGTATGAAATGCATGTGCTGGATGAATTGCTTAAGTTGTATGTTATAATATGTAACAACATGCTTGTATTATTGTATTGCATTTCTATTACTCTCATATGATTATTGATGCTGATTTACAAATGCTTGAGGCTATGACCTAGTCCAGGCAGTCGGTAATGGATCAAATTCGTGGTTGGTTTCTATTTGCACGAACGACGCGTCGATGAACGCGAGTCGTGTTTTGGGTTGGCGGCAGTGGTTAGGCCACGCGAAGTGTTTTATGTACTTCATGTCGTTTAACTTGAGGTGCGATCGTACTAGTCGAGTCCGTCAAGTAACCCGACTGGCTGTTGATTGTTCACCTTGTATGAGTCATAACTGCTTGAACCTATGGTACTGAACTTACTATTGAAAATCCTGTTAACCATAGTACCTTGATCCATAAAGACTCATGAGCTGGGTATGGTGGTATGGGACACCGTGGTCGAGCTGTTAGCCTACGCTGGGGCCACAAACCTCCCCGTAGTGACCAGTGAGCATCTATGACTCGTGAGTAGATTATGGTGGTATGAGACATTATATTCTTGTTGTCGGCCTACACTGATCAGGTGACGAGCCTTTCGTAGTGACCGCGAGCGTATTCTGAGTCTACGGGAGGCGATGACCCTTCCGTAGCGACGAGAATACATTATGCCTGTATTGATAAGGTGATGGGGGAGCGGTGCAACGAGTGCGAGCAACAGCCCTGACAGCCCTTGCAGCGACCTACAAATATAATATCGTATGAGATTTCTAGGAGTGACGACCTTAGACAGGATCTGTGTTGGGATTGATATAAGAGAAGTACCTTCGTTTCCCAATACTGCTGTATGAAAAGGACTAATAACAACCCGGTAATCATTATCCATATCGCACTGCATGTGCCTGGAAGATGTGGAGCACTGCGAGAAGAAAGCGTGCCGCGGACGCAGATGGTGCCGCATGAGGGAGTATGTCGGTGAGGGCATCCATCATGTCATTTCATGCTTGCATTAACAACAGTACTTAGGGATGATTGATTGTTTGCTTTACTATTAACGCGTGATTGATTTGATAACATGCTAATCTTTGCTCTATTATTTCACTGAGTTGATCACTCACTCGCACGTTACGGGACAGTGTTTGCAACACCACCAGACCCTGTTTTAGATGCAGGTGATGAGGCGATTCAGGATGCAAAGCCGGATTACTACGAGGATCAGGATGAGTTCTCGTATATGCAGTTCTCCGACGGTTTTGCATAGGTGGCCTGGATCGGCGAGACATGCTAGTGGACTATCACTTGACATTTATTTCTTGCTTTATGACATGTATATGAGACACAGTGATGTATTCATACTTTAGAGATAGTTTGAGATTATTTTATTTTCGTACAGTGATATATCATCACTGAGTCTCATATACATGTCTTAAAGCAAGAAATAAATGTCAAGTGATAGTCCACTAGCATGTCCCGTCGATCCAGGCCACCTACGCAAAACCGTCGGAGAATTGCATATACGAGAACTCATCCTAATCCTCGTAGTAATCCGGCTCTGCATCCTGAATCGCCTCATCACCTGCATCTAAAACAAGGTCTGGTGGTGTTGCAAACACCGTCCCGTCACGTGGGAGTAAGTGATCAACTCAGTGAAATAATAGAGCAAAGATTAACATGTTATCAAATCAATTACGCGTTAATAGTAAAGCAAATAATCAACCATCCCTAAGTACTGTTGTTAATGTAAGCATGAAATGACATGATGGATGCCCTCACCGACATACTCCCTCATGCGGCACCATCTGCGTCCGCGGTATGCTTTCTTCCCGCAATGCTCCACATCTTCTAGGCACATGCAGTTCGATATGAATAATGATTATCGGGTTGTTATTAGTCCTTTTCATACAACAGTATTAGGAAACTAAGGTACGTTTGAGATTATTTTATTTTCGTACAGTGATATATATATTTTTCAGTCTTTCGCTTGCGTTTTTATCACTGGATCCGGAGTATGAATTACAGTTTTGGTATAATCTTACTCATGTGAATTCTTTAACTCAGACAACATTGAATCATAATTGTATTTATTGCATAAGTGATGGTCTGGAACTCGGGAGTCGGGTTTCTACACGACCCTCGATTTTCAGGGTGTTACAGTTCCATTTTTGGCCTCATATCTTAAAATGAGCTTACAAAAATGGATAAATGGATCGAATTTTTCAAAAACATCACGAGTGGGCCCCACCTAAGTTGCCAGCGCAGGAACTTATCGGGAAGGAGGAAATCCGTGTCCCGCCGAAGAAATGATTTTTTGTTTTAAGACTCCAATGCCATAGGACGAGGCACCTCCAGGACAAAGCTAGGTGTAAAAGCTATGTAGGCTCCATCATGCTGCATGTGTTTTAACCATTTTTCCTGTATCACTGTAGAGAATAATTAGTATAAAAATAGGTAAAATCTAAAGCTCAAGTGTATCACAATATATGAAACAGTAGAGATTGAATGCTAAGGTTTCAACTGTATCCACACTTTTTTATGTGGTGTGGTCGAGTTGAACTTTGGATATGCTTCAATTTTAGGCTCATGCCCTAATATTAGCAGGAAAAAATAGATGGTCAGTGGATAAAACACATACATTCTCCTTAAGCATGTGGCAGCATCCCACCAAGTGTATGGACATGTTGGATAAAACACATACATCACATTCGCAACTTTGGAAGAACCGATATATGGCAGCATCCCACCGTCCAAACACTTTGCCAACTTTGGAAGAACCCATTTCATTGGGCGTTGTTCTACGTGGGTTCTCCCAGCATTCATCTGATCTCCGACACATGGGGGTAAGGTATTTGTTAGATCTTGTACTTTGCAGGAATCTTCTATGATTTGATATCTGAAAAGATATCAGCTGCACGTTCAATCGTAGTATTAAAATAGCCGTTATAAACACGTACAACATATGGGAGGTGTTTATCATCCTCACACGTGTAAATCTCTACCCATTGTTTTAGCACACATGCATGATCCGAGCTTCCCATCGGGTGGGCCACACTATTTAGATCTTCTGACCTTCAAATCATCACACTATTTAGATCTTCTGACCTTCAAATCACAATGATTTACTCAGGTGGGCCACAATTTGAAAAAAAAAAAAAAATGGATGGATAGGAAATGTTGTTGTAACCATCGGTTTGTTTTGTACATTGGGGCCCACGCAGAGGAGGCGAGTGGCCTGGATATCGAACCAGAGGATAAAAACAACGTACCCCAGTAGATGGAAAGCTTGGATCTCAAACACATTTGCCATATTTACACATGTGTGATGGGCAGGGCTCTACTCGCCCGTGCACTTAAAAATTCTAATTTCCAATCTCCAGAGTCTATGGACAGTACTGGAGGGTGTCAATGGGCTGGGTCGGGCATGCAAATCACAATTTTAAACAGGGCCAACCCAACGGCCCAGCCCGAAAGAGTTCAAGTTCTGGCCAAGACCCCAAGCCCGCCCATTGACAGCCCTAAAGCTCTAATCAAGAGTTTGTCCGATTGAAGTCCACTTCTGATTACTATTGTGGGCCCCACATATATCTTGATTGATATTTTCTTATTAATCTCTGGTGGGACCACTAACTTAAACCAAGTATATGTATTTCCATAACGCCACAAAGCAATTAGTGTCGTGTTATTTGATACTTAGCTGTACATGACGCTTGATACACAGGCACTTGGAAATGGTACATGTGGCAATATTAACTCAAATCCAACCAACTAAATTGTGGAAGTAAATGATGCTAAGCCATGCATGGAATGGTTAAGATTAACTACCAAAAGTGATCCCTTAAGATCATAAGCATCCATGATGGGCCCTACTATTAAATTCTATTGATCAGATAGTTAAGATTGTCACAGATGATCAGTGTGATATTTGCATGGTCTAGATCAATTGATTCTACTGTTTAACTGTCCCAATAATCATAATAATGGCCACAAACAAATGGATAGGGGTGTCAATGGACCAGGCTCAGACCTACAAAATCCAGGCCAAGACTAATTATCCCAGGCCCGGCTGTTGAGTTTGACCGGATCGAGTTTCGGATCGAATCAGGTTGAGTTACCGGGTAACTTGAATTCAACTCAGCTTGAGTTCAAATTTGGAAGAAACGTAATTGGTTAGGACCGACTCACCCGTTCAATTCAGGTCAAGTCAGAAAAGCCGAGTTAGGCGAGTCGAGTAGTTCCCTGCCCACTATAGTTGAGGCTAATTAGGATACATCTTGAAAGTAATAGAGAAGGATACGTCTAGATTTGGATTAGTGTCAAATGCAATGATCCAAACTGTTGATATGATCAGAGGAGACGGTCCCACAAAGTGACAGTTGAATTGAAGGAAAAAAAACTAGCTTTGAATCAATCCCATAAAACAACGATCAATGTAACTGTCCATATTCAAAGGAATTGCTTCTTTTTTTTTAAAAAAAATATTTATTTTTTAAGGTTAGAGTGTTAAAGTATTCTAATCAGAGATTTTTATTATTACGTATGTCTTTTAACAGTATGGTCCATCTATTAAACGATTTGGATTTAAAAAATAAAAAAGAAAAACTGACCTCAGATTGAACGATTATAGTCATTAGTATTTTATTAAAATGAGTCGAGATGTATTCTAGGAAGGGTTGTACATTGAGCGGAATTGAGCTGAGGTGGGCCAAGCTTGGCTTGACTTGTCCGTGCCTTTCTTGAGCTCGGTTTTGAACTTACCATTAGAGCTTAGCTTGTTTGTCAAATCTTTCGAGTCGAGCTTGCTCCCAACCCGACTCAACCCAGCAACCTGACCCAACCCACACCCGATTCAACCCGGCCATCCGACCCATCTCCCAAATAAAATATTCAATTAATATATATATATATATATATATATATATATATATATATATATATATATATATATATATATATATATATATATATAATGTTAGATAAAGATATATAGGTTGTAATGCCCCATGTTTTCAGGATCCGAGTATATGACTCGTTTTTCAAAAACCTGAGTGACCTATAGAGAGTCAAATTCCATATTTTTTTTCTTTATCTTTCAAAGTTAGTATTTTAGCGTAGGATGGACAAATCAACATAAAAAAAAATTTACATCTACATTTATAATATATAAGAGGCCGCCCATAATGACTTATACAAACCAATGTCTCTGAAATAACCAATACAAAAATTACATAAATTATAAAAGAAGAATAATAAAATGCATATAAATTTGAGCCGCAAGATAGAGTTACTTCTCTTGGTAAACACAGCCATGCATCCCTGACAATTGTATCCTACTCTTTATCACTTTGGACATGTGTGTCTTTTAAACTACCTATGCTACCTATACAGTTATATATTTGATGGATGAGTGACCAACTCAGTATGAATTTCCTTCAAGATTATACACCGCCACCTTAGTTAAGCATAGTTAAAAATAATAAGGCAATCAAAATAATACATGATGCAGTTTTTTTAAATGCATGGATGTATGAATGCACATCAACCTGAGGATACTCATCCAGTCAGACTTAGGCTCATCACCTATGCATAAGACTAGTCACCAGCATAACATATCTCGTACAACATAGTGATCAAGTCATCGTACATATCACGTATGCAGGTTGATAGTCGATGGTCGATGATCTGGGAGCTAGCAAAACTATACTTCACTAAGCCTAAGGGCACGTGATACAACATCCAGAATTAGCCACCCGTCATCGCCAATATGTTATGAATGTATGATTAGTGAAACAATTATTATTACTATTTTTATTTTTGGGTTAGCTTCTTAGTACACACCCATGTCAGTACACACTCCATGTTAGCCACCCCCACTAAGGATTGATACTAAGACCTCAAGTGTTGAAACGAGGTATCTCCACCCAGTCTATCAATTGAGCTATGGTGTCAAACCATTATTATTTCAATTACAATCTATCGGTTTGAGTAACTTAATGGTCACTACAGGGGGCTCGTCACCCAGTGTAGGTGACAACTCGGGTATAGTGTCACATGACCATCATCCCCGGCTCATGAGATTTTCCCATCTTAGGATGCTTAATGGATGCACATCGACTAGTGGCCAATCAAATTCGATAATTAAGGATTACCATTGCATGACTATAGGCCATTGAAGCCACGCAAGACAACCATCAAAACATGGGATATATATTAAATTGCAGCGGTAAAAGGATGTTCGGAACATTAAATCGAGATGACAAAGGGGTCAGGTAAGGTTAAATCAAAACGGTTAAAGCGCTTATTTTTAAGCTACTCAAGCCATATGACCTATGGATGGTAAATCCCACATTAATGTTCCATATAACCTCCAAATCGAGGGTCCATTTTTTACCACACGCTATCTTGTTACATCCTAAGTATAGGTTCACATACACAAGAATGATCACTCACTATTAAGTGTAGTGAATAGAGATCTATAAGCGACTCACAACAATCCATGATAAAGCATATAATTATGGCATGCCAAAAATAAGTTGATTCATAATAATCGCAATAAGTCATGATAAGAATTATCAATTTAAATTTAAACGAAAATCATAATGTAAGTAGTTATTGTATGGAATCATGGTGTACAATTGTCAACTATAATTCAAGTATAAACCATGCATTAAGAATTGATAAAAGATCGCATACTATGAGATAACATCTGTGATTCTAATAAAGGCTATTACTTAAACTAATTTGGAAATAGAAAGCTTAAAGGGAAGAAATTATCACATTGTATTTTGAACCGTCTATGTCATCGCTAGGAGGTGCGTGCGCCCTTAGGGTCGAATCCTACCACGAATTATGTAACATTCTGGATTTTTTCAATATTTTGGATTTTCAAAAATTTGTAAATTTTTTTTTATTAACTTATATTATCATTTACTGACCATTAACACTCAATGTTAATTTATACACGTGTAGAGCTAGTAAAGAACCATACAAGCCCGATTAATCAACCGTAGGAAGCCAATGAATCCGCCCAATCACCTGAACATCAAGTTTAGCCCCATGATTTACTCACATAGGGCCCAAATCTAACTGGTCCATGGTTAACTAATCAAGAAAATCATAACTAAGTTAAAGATCTAACCGAAGTTGAGTTAGGCAAGTCTCGAATCTTGGCTAATAGACCAAATGAACCCCGTTACTCTTTTAGCCTAAAACCAACGGCTTAGAGTAATCAAGACCAAATCTCCTCTTTCACTGGTTATAAATAGGTCACACTATAAACACAGTTAATCCAGACCCGAATCAGTGCCCACCAAAAATTTCGATACCTAATTCATTCTAAAAATGCTCCGATTCTCCAAATAAGCTCTACACCGCTCGTTGGTAGGCTACTAGTTTCAAAACTATAGAATATTGTCCATCTTACTGGGAGTCGGACCGGGGTACTGTCCAGAACCGCTCAACTTGAGCCGAAGGATGAGTGCATGAGAAGTACAAATACCCTAAAGAAAGGAGCTGAAACTTAAGTGAATTGAGTCATTCACTCTAATGCAAAGTTAAGAATTTTAGACCATCGGTTTGCGACCAAACTTCATTCGTGGAGTAAGGATATTTTCCTGCTCATATTTGCATAGTCGCGGCCTCGATCGACCATCAGTGATCGTTAAACAGACTTCCAATCATATTCGTTGATTGACACATCCAAATGGCGGGCCAATCATATCCATACATAGATCATCATTAGGGTTAACTATCCTATAGTGTATATCAACTTGTACACCTCATAGTGGGCCCTAGAGGCTAAAAAAATTCTCCTATAAGGTTAGTATAGTAAAAATCCAACACTTGGGGCCATTTGCACTAAATCTGGCATTATAAAAGGGGCTTCTTTGGGGCACCCCTCTCCCCATACGAATTTACCCTAGAAAAAGGAAAGAGAGAAGAGAGAAAAGGGAGAAAGAAGAAAGGAAGAAGAGGGGAGGGGAGAGTGAAGGAGAGTAAGGGTGGACCATAGATCGGGGTGAGGCCCAAAGAAATCAAATCTTATAACTCCCTATCCCTTCTCCAAAGGAAACCCTCCACCACAATTGCAAGGATCGCTCCGTTGATCATATAGGTAAACCCCTCACCCTTTTTTCTTAAAACCCTTGAGTTGAGAAAGGATTGGCATGGAGTTTTAACATGCACGTGCTTGCTCTAGGGATTTCGGCCGTTCGACCCTAAAAATCTACATTCCTAGGTCGTCTTCCAAGCCTTCAATGAGTCGAAGGTGCGGACTATTATCTTTAGGTGGCCTAGCACCAATTATACCATGAGTCTAATGATTTTGATTGCTTGGATGATGTATTTAGAGAATCTAGAGAAAACCTAGGATTTAGATGTTTGTTTGGGATTGTATGGAATTGTATGCTTTGTTTAATTGTCATATGATGTTATTCTTGCCTCTCACATGATTTGGTACGAATTGATGATCTTATGTTTATGTCTTTCTTGATTTCTCATATGATGTTGCCTTATAGCATGTATGACTTATTGATTCTTGTGTATTTTGATTCTATGAGATGTAGGAAGTGCTTAACTTCCTCACTAATCCACACAACACACATGCACCTTTGATCATGATATTGTTAGCTTCTCTTAGTAGGAGAATCTGAATTTGTATGTTGAGAAGTATGAGAATGTTTATGCTAATTGATAACCCTGTTAGTTGGCATGTTATGTGTCGCTATCCAAACCTTTGTGTTGGTCAGGAATATGAGGAGAGTGAAGGTGGTCCCGTTGGTAGGACTATTCTGAGGCTAAACTCATGAATTTGGACGAGTGCACGTGGGCAGTAGTAGTTAGACTACATGGGTCGCTCGTACCTGATGTTGTCTGTCGTGTGCTTGCCTGGACTCGTGCAGTCTAGCCTATTTACTGACCAACCTTATTTGTTAACCCTGTTTTCTCACATACGTATGGAACCTGGAACACCCTACAACCATTGTAGCCCACCGATAACCGAATTGAAACCGGTCCACCGCCTCATGAGCCGGGCATGGTGGAATGCGACATTGTGTCCGAGCTGTCGGCCTACGCTAGGGTGATGCGTCTCTCCATAGTGACCGCAAGCGATCCATTTCTTCTCGGCACTCCCCATGTGCTCGAAGTCGGGAATGGGGAACCTGACGGGATCAAGGATCGCGGGGTCTCAGCCTCACACATTGTGGGGGCTTCACCTCGCAACTAATTCAGGACATTGATACGTGGGGTATATCAGATTTCCAAACCTGTTGGATGAATGGACTTAATTAAGAACTCAGCTAACACGATCACATTGCATCGCACTAGTTAAGGTGGTGACTTGGCAGTCGAGGTCGCTATGAGAGAGTGTTGGTCATACGTGATTATTAGATGGAGTCGAGGGAGTGTTGTGGAAGGGCATGCATCATATCATCCGTCATGCATGCACATTAATAAGATTAGTTAGATGTTTATGAATGGTTGCTTTTCATTAAATTCATAATATAACTGATGCTTGTTACAACTTAGGACTAATAGCACCCATTGGGTTGATCACTCACTCCCACTCTAGGACGGTGTTTTAAAACACCAACCAAACTCTTTCGTAGATGCAGGTGATGTAGAGTACGAGGAGTCTGATGGCGCAAGTCTTGACGAGGAGGATGAGCTGTCTTACTTCTAGTTGATGGACGACTCTCCATCAGCTTGATAGGTAGGATTTGGATCGCTGAGCAGTGGGCTCAGCTTTATTCTTTTTGGACATATCATTCTTTTTGTAATTTTTGTTGGGCAACGCCTCATGCGACCCATTTATATTTTTGGACCTGTATATACAATAGATCTCTTTCATTTCAGTAGACTTGTGTAGTTGTGTTTCATGTTTCAGAAAATTTCTGGCTGCGCATTTAAACCTAATTAAACGCATATTAATGAAAATTAGTTATAAGTGATACTTGGAAACTCGGGAGTCGAGTATATGCACGACCCTCAATTTTCAGGATGTTACAAATTATGAAATTGTACGATTAGATTCAAGTTCTACACACTATTTGGGGTTAAGATCATAGCCTAGGGTTTGAATTTAATTATTCTTAAGGTTTGATGTATAATTAGGGTTTCATCCTTGAGTTTAGTCCTAAATTTAGATTCTAGGACTAGAACTCTAGTTGGCGTTCCATTAATTACAATATAACTTAATAACTACAAGAGAACTATTAACATTAGTGTTATAATTTATATTAGCTAACGCGACACTAATAATCATTATGGTGAAAATACATAGTATGCTCTAACATCAATGATAATATTTAATAATGACAAAATAAAACACTAATATTTAATAATGATAATTCTTATATGTAATAACTAATATCAGTATAGATAATTTACTAACGACTATTCATTTCTAATATTAACAATCCTAATAATGATAGAAATGGTAACAATGTTAATTGATGTATGATTGATCGCAATGCAAATCACAAAATTGCCAATAACATTAAAAATAAAATTGATATTAACTATCATGACAATAATAATCATTATGATGGTAATAAATAGTGTGATCTATTATCAATGATAATATTTAAGAATAATAAATAAATACTAATATCTAATATCTATCCGTTGTACTTTTGTTTATAATAATTAATACTAGTATAAATAACATGTTAATGGCTAATCATAATAAATCAAATACTCTGGGGAGTAAAGATGACTTACATTAGTTGACTCGAAAGCGAGTGGGGCTTCCAATCCCGATCTGTTTCCAGTAGCCCAATCATGGCCACCACTTCACTCGCGCAAGTTCAACACCAACTGGACTTGGCCAAGGTTCGGCCTAAACACATCATCCCATGCCCGTGACTCGAGCGAGTCAAGTCAAGTCGAGTTGGTGTGGCAAACCACCCTCTCTCTCTCTCTCCCCCTCTCTCTCTTTCTTTATTTCTTCTCCACTCTTTCTCTCCTCTTCTTATTCAGAGAGGTCCAACATCCCTTGGACTCAACCCAGCCAATGGCCCAGTAGGCTGACTCGGTCCAGAACCGAGTTGACTCGATTTGGCCAGGACAACCTTCTCTATCTTCTTCTCCTTCATCTTTTTTCTTTCTTCTCCCATTTTCTTCCTCTCTTCCTCCTTTCTTTTACTCAAACCCACATGCCAGCAAGGTTACTAGACCTGACCAGACCCAGCTGTAGCTCGGACCGAACTCGGTCCAGTGAGTTGAACTTGTCAGTGAGTCGGGCCGACTCGGTTCGAGCTGGTGTAGTGACGCGCCTACTCTCCTTCTTCTTCTCTTCTTCATTTTCCTCCATGCCTCTCTCGATCTTCTTCCAGTTGGGAATGTCCAGCAATGGACGCGTAGGCCTGACTTAAGCTTGGTCAAGCTGAGTCGCGTTGGTGCAGTGTAACAGCCGCACCTTCATCTTTCCTTTCTCATTTCTTTCTTTTCTTTCCTTCCTTTTTAATAGAACTCCAGCAACAGAAAGACCCTCACAAGGACAGACTTGCTAGCTCGTGCAATGAGCACTGTTTATGCATTGACTGGCAGGCTTCTTTGTTGAGGAAGGCGATCCGCCATTAATGGCAGATCATGAACGCCCATGACTTTCTTCAAAACGATGCATGGGGACGATGCAGACAGGCCTATTGGGAGCTTAGGGCATGATCGGATTGAAGCTCTAGTGAGGTTTTCATGGTGGGTTCGAAGGTGAAGGCTCACAGATGGGTTTTCTCCCACAGCCGCAACAAAGGTGGAGGTGTGCTTGAACACGGTTTCTAGGGTATATTTATGAAAGAAAGAGATAGTAATGGACGGTCAGGATTAACTAAATGCTAGGGTTTCTGTTGATGGGGGTATTCGTAAATAGTTGGTGCTACCAAAACCGACCGCGGTTTCTGGTTTGCTAAGGGAGGAAACCCTAAAACTAAGGTGAGATGCACGGTTGAGATGTCCATCCCAATGGTCGAGGCTGCAAGTGCATGGCTTGCCAGCGAGGCAAGCAAGAGGAGGAACGAAAACTTTTCATTTCGAGGAGATGTTGCCCACACGCTGGATTTGGCTAGGACTCGTGCACACGCACGTGCTTTCCATCACGTGAAAGCAGTTAGGTCATAGTCAGCTCCACCTCCTTGATCAGATGGATGACTTGGATCGTGTTAATGGGCACTGATGGTGGGTCACGGTTGTCACAAACTGATGTCGTCCGTTTAAACTGGACTTGAACGGGAGTCACGTGAAGGGAAAGAAAAGAGAAAGTTTCCTCTTCGGGATAGCGGGTCAAATGCCGTTTGACCGGCATGGTGCATTGCAAGTGCACACCCACTGTGCTATACACATAGTGAAATGTGGGGTCTATAGTGATGATCGAGGAAATCCAATCCTTCCATTCACTTCGAAGGTCCCAATCAGGGCCTCTAACCAAAAATTAGGCAGATCTAAATTTTAGGTGGGGCCCCATGACTTGATTCAGGTCCTATTTATGAATTTACCTCGATCTAATGGCTAGATTACATCCAAACTTATCATCAACGGTAAAAAAAAAAAAAAAAACCTTAAGGGTTGTCTGTATGTTTCTACGTGAATTTTATTACCCGAAGAATATAAATTTCAGTTACTTTATTATAAATTATTTTATTTTATTTTAATCATATTGTGGGCCCCTTTCTGAAAGTGATTAGGGTCGTTCATCCTATGATTTTTAAACTATTTAAATATTTTAATAATAATGATATTATTATTATTACATATACATTGTTAGTCATTTACCTTTTATTGTATTATTATTATTATCCATATTATTAGTTATTATCTTCTTTATTTTATTTTATTCTATTTTCTGTAATAGACGTCTGTTAAATCTATAAGTCCTTACTAAGCTTCGGGCCCAAATTTAGACTGGATTACATGCATTAGTGGGCCACACAAAATAATTTTTATTACAGTTTTTTTAATGATAAATTATAGAATTTGAAAAGCAAAGAATAAATTGATTTTAATTTGTTATATGGGCGGATAGCTTCTAACTTGACCTAGAGTGATTTTAGGGGTCATGAACTAGTATAGGTGCATCTGAATAGCCATCTTCACATGATTCTTAAGCTATTAAACTCACAGGCTATAGTGCATCTCTCCATCCAACCATTTGATTACGTTATTTGAGCAAATGTGCATCCCTATAGTTGTACACTTGACCGCAATGTTTGCTCTAGAATTCAATGGTTGGTTTTCCTCAAAATCATTTATTGATGATCCTAGTAGTCCTAAGAACTACCTGAGTGGACTTTAATGCTTGATTTAATTCCTAGATTATTTGATTAGTGCGTTTATGTAGTGGATCACTATGCAGGATGTTGTGGACTCAATGATCAATGGATCTTATGAATCAAGAGCCGAATTTAGATAGAATGATCCATGACCTAATATTGAAAGGGGACCGTTCACCCTTCCTAACAAGGTGTCATGATAAGTCTTGTAGAGATTGAGTCGTTATAAGTAGAACTTTGTGTATAATTTCAATTTTTGAATGCGATGATGATTTGACTGTCTGATTTGATAACCCACGATCAGATGGCCTGGTCTATGGATGAAATTACTCCAAACGATTGACTACATGCTAGAATAAAGGTGAGCATTCTATTTAGTTAGATTTGTGTTTATATTAAACTACGTCTTCATTGCAACACCCGAGTACTGAAAAGTATGAGGCGTTACATAAGTACTTTGTTGTTAGTGCTAAGAGCGAAAGAGCTTAGGCGAGTGGCCGAGTGCAGGCAGTATGGTTGAGACGAGTCGAGCAGACACTGAGTCGAGCTCAACCGAGTGACCAAGTGGGGAGAGAGAGAGAGAGAGAGAGAGAGAGAGAGAGAGAGAGCTCGCGACGAGTTGGGTTAAGGAAGAGAATGAGTAAGAAAGGAACGGGCGAGTAAAGTAGCATTTAAGTTATATATATATATGTTCACACCCCAAGTGCAGGGTTGTGATGTAGTAATAACTCGGTAAGACCGAGGTCGAATCCCAAGGGACTGAAACTTGTACGTTATCTAAAACTAACCAGAACTAGAACTAGATTAAGATGAAATATAAACTGAATGTAATTTGAGAAATAATGGTGAAATAATTATATAAACTTGAGAGAAATCAGGAGAAGGGAACTAGGCTAAGATGAATTCTAAATCAATTAGCAATGATGGAATACTTGTAGAATAATTAATCTAAAACTTAGGAAACAAATCAGAGATAGGAAACTAGGGATTCAGAGGATCCACTTGTAGAGATCAGGGAGAATTTATGCTTGCATCAAAAATTATGGAAATTACTGAACTGCCGTTGATCTAGTTTTCAAAGAGATGAAAGGTGTATGAATTAGAATGGATTCCATCACCAAACCACGCCCAAAAGACTATGGCAAACAACAGAATTAAACTAATTACCAACCCATCAGATGTATGAAGGTTAGGAAGGGTACCGACATCCGACCATGCCCAGGAGACGATGGTGAACAACAGGGCTTCCTGACTCATAAACATGAAAAGAAAAAGGAAACATTCAAAGCCATTGCAGACCCATTGTAATTTCAGTCACAGCAGACCATTAAAGACTAAAAATATTTTCAACATTAATCAAACTAAAATCAACTTCAATTCATGCATTAAAATTTAAATAAAATCAAATCTCCCATCTCACTACAAGCTTCACCTCTTAGCCCTAGCTAGGAGGATTTAGCCTGCCATGGATGGGCTCAATCTAAATAAATAAAGAGAAAAAGAAAAGGAAAAGAAAAGGGAAAGAAAAAACCAAGCTCCTCTCTCTCTCCTCTGCCCACGTTGAAATCCAAGCTCGAGCCCTCTGTTCTTCCTCCCAAGACCTTGAATGAATGCTTTCCACGTTCAAAAACCTCCTTTTATAGCTGCTGGAAGGCTGGAGTCAGTGACAGAGTTGTAGCAGGACACGGAGTGTAATTTTCGCAGCCAAGTTCGGTACCATGAAACACGCCACTTTCCTCGCTCAAATTCTAAAGAAACACCGTCCCTTAGTACTTTCTTAGGTCCTCTATATGATAGACGGTTCAGATCTGGCATATGATCAAAGATGGTGGGCCAAAACTGTCCGAAAAAGTCGGTTTTCGCGGATGTGCGAAACCTTTCGCACCATTTCGCTGTTGTGGTCGGTGGGCCCCACAGAAGCATTTTCTGGAAAATCCACCCCGTCCATTGGATTCAGAACGGAATTTCAGTCAAGAATGGGTAGTTTTGAACGTCCATTGACGTGGCCCAGAGAAGAAATCACAAAAGAATCAGTTTTGAACGCTACCGAGCAGCCCTTTTGTGGCCTCTGTATCTCACACGTGTGCACGCATGGGTAAAAATTGATAACATGGTTTTGTAGTGATCGAAGCCCTCTACACGGTGGACGGATTGGATTGAGCTTATGGGGCACGTGTGGGGCCCACAACTGATCGCAAAAACGGCCAGCGGCCGTGCGTCCGCTGCACGTTTTTTTTTTTTTTTTTTTTTTTTTTTTTTGAGTTGTAGACGGAAACGTCGGTCAGCTGCGCTGACCGACTTTTGGAAAATTTGGTGCACGGCGAGTGCACATGTGCACTGTACACACTCATCTCATATGGGATCCATTGCACTGTTTTGGAGAAATCTGCACCGTCCATCTGTTTTGACTCCTCATTTAAGGCGTCAATAATAATTTTGAGGCAGTTCCAGATATCAGGTGGGCCCAGAATCAACAGTTTATGGGCTGATCTATCAGTTGGGGCACTTCCCGAGATCTTCAATGGCTGAAATTTTATATGTACGGTTAATTTATGGTCCTCAGGCGACGTATGAAGTTTCAAGCCGAACGGATGGTGGGAACCTCGTGATCTTGCATTCTGGACGTCCTTCAGGCCACTTGAGCTTTAATTTCTAACTTTTCTCAGATTTCTGACCTTGTATATTTGTCAATCTTGGTCCCCTGGAGTGTGTCCCTTAACTTTGGCGTTATCAGATCGTTAAATCTCAACTTTTAACATCTTTTTTCCATCCATGCTCATAAAATCACTTTGCCACACAAGAATGAGAAAACGAGCCATTAGACAGCATTATATTCGTAAATCCAGACAATATCTGGGGTTTAACATGCAATATTTGACCCTCAACACAACCCCCAACCAGCATTTTGCTAGTCCCGAGCAAAGTATGCGAAAAATAAGTTGAGAATTATAGGAGAACTTTCTATGAAATCAAGTGAGATTTTGAACAAAATACGAGAAATTTAATATTCATGAATCTTAGAAATTGTATTCTCCTGAGCTCAAGCGCACCGTAGACTTCATAATCAAGTGTAAAGCATTAATCCTTCAATTAGAAAAATTTTAAACATTGAGATCCATGGATGTATAGTGTAATCTCAGCTAATCATATTAAGATTGAATTTGTTATTTCAGGATCTCATTGGTAACCAGCAAGAGAATTCATGATAACCAAACTTGCCTCATAAATTTCATCTTTTGATCTTTTCAACTTTTTATTTTTCCATTAATAGTCATGCCAAAAAGAGGAATCAAATCCTTACCAATAGGGAGCAAACCTATGGCAAAAGACCAATTACCTAAAAAATATATATATATTTTTTTGAATGTTTAACCTTGGGGAATCAAACCTTCACCTATAGGGAGCAAACCCATGGTAAAGATTAATTGCCCAACCTGTTCAATTTTTATACCCTGATGGCAAGATATTTCAGACTGGTTCCCTTCGTGCTTAGTGATTACCAAGTTAATCCTTCGATATGGAACTGAAATCTTAATGTGTAAGCAAGACGTGTCCTGAAATCATGATTCAATCAATGTTTACAACTTCTAATCATGGATTAATAATTCACTTAACTATGAAATCTAACAGATACGGAATCCAAGAGTCATAAATCCACCATTATGTACCTTGAAAATTTAAATTAGGGATATCTGTCAAAATCACTTCGAATTCATAAAAATTTTCAGAAAAATTCAAAATTTTTTCACAATTGTTGCTCAAGACCAAGAAAATACTGATTAGGTTACCTAATTTCCCACCCCCAACCTAAAATCTACATTGTCCTCAATGTAAAAGATATGAGCATGCAATGCACATGGGACAATGAAAGTAAATGAGAAGTGATGGGAAGATAGTACCTGAATAACGAAGCAAGAGAGTTTCCAATAGATCACGGCATGGAAGCTTGTTAGCATGAGAGAGAAAGCAGAACAAAAATAACAAAAATAAAATCCTACCTATACCACTTTTGCAGGTGCTCTCGATTGCATTTAGCGTATGCAACAAGCCTTTAAACCCCTAGGTTACCCCTAGTGGACGAGTTGTAGTCTCGTGAGGGTTTACAGTAATGTTACCCACAAACATTGAACTAACTAAAGAATGAAAAGGAATAAAAAAGCTGGGTTGCCTCCCAGGAGCGCTAAATTTACCGTCTTCAGCTAGACAAATAAAACAACTATCCTAGACCTATGAAAGCGATAAACCTACCTATACCTCCATCAGACTAGGAGATCAGTCCTGGTAAACAGGAGCAATCAGAGGCATGGACATGTCCTCTGAATCAAATGTCTCGACAAATGGCTTTAATCGATGTCCATTTACTTTAAACTCCTTGCCATTGTCGGGATCTCTTATCTCGACGGCCCCATGAGGATAAGCAGTAACAACAATGTAAGGGCCGGTCCAACGAGATCGAAGCTTACCCGGAAAGAGGTGGAGTCGAGAATCATACAAAAGGACTTTCTGACCTGGCGTGAATGATTTTCGTAGAATATGTTGATCATGAAACGCCTTCATCCTGTCCTTGTAAATTCTTGAGTTCTCATACACATCGTTCCGGATTTCTTCAAGTTCATTTAACTGAAGTTTGCGTAGCGAGCCAGCGTTGTCTAGATTGAAATTCAGATTTTTGATCGCCCAGTATGCTTTATGTTCCAATTCCACAGGCAAGTGACAGGCTTTCCCATAGACAAGTCTAAAGGGAGATGTTCCAATAGGAGTTTTGAAAGCAGTACAGTACGCCCATAAGGCATCGGTCAATCGGATTGACCAGTCCTTACGATCAGGGTTAACCGTTTTCTCTAGGATATGTTTGATCTCTCTATTGGAAATCTCAGCTTGTCCACTTGTCTGTGGATGGTATGGAGTGCTCACCTTATGAGAGATACCGTATTTCTTCATTAAGCTCTCAAATGGTCTATTGCAGAAGTGTGAGCCCCCGTCACTAATGATGGCTCGAGGTGTTCCGAACCGCGATAGGATATTTTCTTTCAAAAATTTAATGACCGTGCGATGGTCATTTTTGCGGCACGGAATTGCTTCGACCCATTTAGTGACATAGTCTACGGTGAGCAAAATATACAGATTTCCAAATGATTGGGGGAATGGTCCCATGAAATCAATGCCCCAACAATCAAATGCTTCTATAATAAGGATGGGATTCAAAGGCATCATATTTCGACGGGACAATGCTCCCAATTTCTGACAACGCTCACAAGTTTTGCAAAACTCATGAGTGTCCCTGAATATAGTGGGCCAGTAAAAGCCACACTGTAGAATCTTGGCCGTGGTCTTTTTAGCAGAAAAGTGACCATCACAGGCTTGTGAGTGACAGAAGGAGATGACACTTTGATGCTCATCGTCTGGTACACATCTCCTTAAGATTTGGTCTGGGCAATATTTAAACAAATATGTACCGTCCCAGAAAAAGTTACGCACCTTGGTAAAGAATTTCTTCTTATCTTGTGACGTCCAGTGTGTCGGTATGGCACCTGTAGCAAGATAATTAGCAATATCAGCGAACCAAGGTGAATGAGAGACTCTAAACAGTTGTTCATCAGGGAACATGTCATTGATATGGGTTGCCTCAAGGGAATCAGAGGTATTAAGGTGAGAAAGATGATCGGCCACTGCGTTCTCTACTCCCTTTTTATCTTTAATTTCTAAATCAAATTCTTGGAGTAGAAGGATCCATCATATCAGGCGGGGCTTAGAATCATTCTTAGAAAGAAGATACTTAAGTGCCACGTGATCTGTGTAGATGATGATCTTGGATCCGATCAGGTAGGACCTATATTTGTCCAAAGCGAACACTACAGCTAAGAGTTCCTTTTCCATAGTCGAGTAGTTCACTTGGGCAGGATTTAGAGTCCTAGTTGCGTAGTGAATAACGTAAGGCCGCTTATCTTTTCTCTGGCCTAGAACCGCTCCAAGACCATAATCAGAGGCGTCGCACATAAGTTCAAAAGGAAGACTCCAGTCAGGTGGCTGCATGATAGGTGCAGTGGTTAGCATGCCCTTAAGCTTAGTGAAAGCTTCTTGGCACTGCTCAGTCCACTCGTATGGTGTATCCTTTTGAAGAAGATTACACAAAGGATGAGAGAGGAGACTAAAATCCTTTATGAATCGTCTGTAAAAGCCTGCGTGTCCTAAGAAGGATCGCACATCTCTGATGTTCTTGGGTGGAGGTAGGTTAGAGATAAGATCGATTTTTGCCTTATCTACCTCGATTCCTTTGGACGAGATGATATGCCCAAGGACAATTCCCTTTTGAACCATAAAATGACACTTCTCCCAGTTAAGTACCAAATTTTTTCTTCACATCTTTTCAGCACACATTTAAGACTTGCTAAGCATTCGCTGAAAGATGAACCAAAAACAGAGAAATCGTCCATGAAGACCTCTAGATATTTTCCCACCATGTCAGAAAAGATACTCGTCATGCATCGCTGAAAGGTGGCAGGGGCATTACATAGCCCGAATGGCATCCTTCTGTAAGCAAAGGTGCCATAGGGACATGTAAATGTGGTCTTTTCCTGATCTTCAGGGGCGATTTCAATCTGATTATAACCTGAATACTCGTCAAGGAAACAATAATAGGAATGACCAGCTAGCCTTTCTAGGATTTGATCAATGAAGGGCAAAGGAAAGTGGTCTTTTCTTGTGACGGTATTTAGCTTTCTGTAGTCAATGCACATTCTCCAACCTGTAGTAACTCTGGTCGGCACGAGTTCATTATTGGCATTGGCTACGATGGTGATCCCGGACTTCTTAGGAACTACCTGAGTTGGACTCACCCATTGACTATCGGATATGGGGTAAATGATCCCCACTTCCAATAGTTTGAGAACCTCGGCCTTAACCACTTCCTTCATGTTTGGATTTAGTCTACGTTGTGATTGCCGAACAGCCTTTGCATTGTCCTCAAGATATATAGGTGAGTACAAATCGATGGGTTAATTCCCTTGAGGTCCGCTATCGTCCATCCAAGAGCTCCCTTATGCTCAATGAGAGTAGATATCAGCATACTCTCCTGTTCTTTCTCCAGGTGGGCAGAGATCACCACCGGGTATGTCTCATCTTGACCTAAATAGACATATTTTAAATCAGAGGGCAAAGGTTTTAGGTCAAGCTTCGGTGGCTTGAGGTTAGACGGTAGAGGCACTACATAAGTTTGGGGCAATTCTTCAATGTGTGGCCTCCACCGGTTAACTTCAAGTACCGGTGCAGTATCAAGCATGGCACACGTCTCCCTAATTATATCATCATCAAGATCATGGGAGTGGGCCAGGCACGTCTCTAGAGGATCAGAGGATAAGGTGAGAGATGTTCTATCTTCCACAAAAGAATCAATCATGTTAACATCGTGAAAATCGTCATCATCCTCTGAGTTGCTGCCGTTATTGAAAAAGATATTCGATTCCAATGTCAAATTTTCAAAGGACATAGTCATGACACCATTCCTGCAATTGATAATTGCATTTGAAGTGGACAGGAATGGGCGACCAAGAATGACGGGAATTTGAGTGCTCGTGTCATTGATGGGTTCGGTGTCCAAGATGATAAAATCAACAGGGTAGTAGAATCTATCCACCTGGACCAACACATCCTCGATGATCCCTCTTGGTATACGAACAGAACGATCAGCAAGTTGTAGTGTGGTTCGAGTGGGTTTTAATTCACCCAAACCTAACTGTTGGTATACCGAATAGGGAATCAGATTGACGCTCGCTCCTAAGTCAAGAAGTGCGTGATCAATTCGATAGTTCCCGATTACACATGATATGGTTGGGCAACCGGGATCTTTGAATTTTTGCGGCACATCTTGTTTCAGGATGACACTCACTTTCTCAGTCAAGGAGATCTTCTTTTGAACATTTTTTCGTCGTTTGGTAGTACATAAATCCTTTAGAAATTTAGCATATGAAGGAATCTGTTTTACAACGTCAAGCAGAGGAATGTTGACTTTCACTTGTTTTAACACCTCTAGGATATCCTGAGAGTTAGATAGACGTTTTGGTTCAACCAACCGTTGGGGAAACGGAGCAACTGGCTTTTCTAGAGGTTCCGGTTCAAATTTTTGTGGGGCGCCACTAGATCCATCATTGTTGTCCTCTTCTGGTTCTTGAGGCTTTTCGGGCCTAACCGGAAGGGTTTTATCAATAACCTTCTCACTCCTAAGAGTGGTGATGGATTTAGCGTGCCCCATTTGATTCGAAGAGCTGGGATCACCTATCTCGTATTGCGGTTTCGGATTAGGGAGTGATTGTGCAGGGAGCATCCCTTTTTCCATAGCCGTCATACGTGAATCTATTTTTTGCATAAAATCTGAAATTCCTTGCATTGTCCGCGCCAGCTCTTGTATGGAAATTTGAACTGATTCTTCTTGAGGTTTTCCCTGATTTGGATTTTGATTGAAGAAACCTTGAGGGGTAGCAGTTTGTCCGTTCCTCCAACTAAAATTCGGGTGATTTTTCCAGCCAGGATTGTAAGTATTAGAGGGTGGTCCATTGAAAGGTCTTTGATAGTTATTTACGGCATTAGATTGTTCATTCAATACATCTCGAAAGGCAGGTATTGAAGGACAATTTTCAGTAGTATGAATGTTGCAATCACAGATGCCGCAAACACTTTCATTAACCTTTTCCTTCCTTCCTTCCATGGCCTTAAATTTTCTGGTGAAATTGGCCACCTTAGCGTTAAGATCATTATCCTCTTTCAGGAAATATATTCCTCCTTTTTCCCTTGAATGAGTCGGCCTAGACGTGGTGTTCGTTCTTGGGTAATAGTCCCATGATTGTGTTTTTTCAGCGAGACTATCGAGGTAATCCCATACCTCGTCGACATTTTTATTTATGAATTCTCCGTTACACATTGTCTCGACCATTTGGCGCATGGAAGATGTTAGCCCATCATAGAAAAAATTTGTAATGCGCCATATTTCAAAGCCATGTTGTGGGCATGCATTAACCAGATCCTTGAACCTTTCCCAACATTGGAAGAATGTTTCATCTTCCTTTTGGGCAAAGTTCATGATTGCTCTCCTGAGGGTAATTGTCTTATGATGTGGGAAAAATTTCTTTATAAATTCCCTCTGCATATCATTCCATGTGCCAATGGACCTAGGATGCAGTGAATGTAACCACGTCTTGGCTTTTTCTTTCAAGGAAAATGGAAAGAGTTTCAGCCTAATAGTATCCTCAGATACATTAGGAAAGTATAAGGTGCCTATGATTTCATCGAACTCTTTTAGATGCAAGTATGGTTCTTCAGACTCAAGCCCATGAAACTTAGGAAGGAGTTGGATAACCCCTGGCTTGATGTCCATATGTCCTATATTCTCAGGAAAAATCGTGCATGAGGGCGTACTCACTCCCGCCGGTTGTAAATAATCTCGTAAAGTACGAGGCGGGGGTGCCTGATGCACCTCATTCTCATCATATACTTCCTCAACCCCTGGTTGGGGTAGTGCTTGAGGTTGATTTTCAGCCATAACGTCCTCTAACTCAGGAGAATTCAAGTGGTGTCTAGTCCTGCGATGGACAGTCAACCCCTCAACTAATCCTCCTTCAGTCACGAGTCGTCGAGTGTTGTCGCGTGCCCAATGGGGCATAAAACACACTCAGCCCTCAAATTCTAATTTAAACCTAAAAAAGAGGAAGAAGAAATCTAGAAAATAAAAGGGAAAGATGGAAAGAAGTTACCAAATTTGGAGTCCTAGGTTAAGAATCTGCAAAACAAAACAAAATAAGTTACTTTCTAAGAATAGAAAGTCCTAATTAAGAGTAAACTAATTTTTAGAAAAAAAAGAAGAAATTCTAAAGAAAGAGAAATTAGAAAGAGCTTACTAAATTAGAAGTTTCCTACAAAACAGAAAAAAAATTAAGTTAGTTCTAAAAATCAGATAGAATGAAGAATAGTAAGTTTCTAACGTTAGGAAAAATTTCTAACAAGGAAAATAACTACTTCTAAACCTAGAATTAAAAATTCTAAAGAAAATCTAATCTTAAACTAATCCCAAAACTAATTAATTTTAGAAAAACGTAGCCGACAGTCCCCGGCAACGGCGCCAAAAACTTGTTCACTCCCCAAGTGCAGGGTTGTGATGTAGTAATAACTCGGTAAGACCGAGGTCGAATCCCAAGGGACTGAAACTTGTACGTTATCTAAAACTAACCAAAACTAGAACTAGATTAAGATGAAATATAAACTGAATGTAATTTGAGAAATAATGGTGAAATAATTATATAAACTTGAGAGAAATCAGGAGAAGGGAACTAGGCTAAGATGAATTCTAAATCAATTAGCAATGATGGAATACTTGTAGAATAATTAATCTAAAACTTAGGAAACAAATCAGAGATAGGAAACTAGGGATTCAGAGGATCCACTTGTAGAGATCAGGGAGAATTTATGCTTGCATCAAAAATTATGGAAATTACTGAACTGCCGTTAATCTAGTTTTCAAAGAGATGAAAGGTGTATGAATTAGAATGGATTCCATCACCAAACCATGCCCAAAAGACTATGGCAAACAACAGAATTAAACTAATTACCAACCCATCAGATGTATGAAGGTTAGGAAGGGTACCGACATCCGACCATGCCCAGGAGACGATGGTGAACAACAGGGCTTCCTGACTCATAAACATGAAAAGAAAAAGGAAACATTCAAAGCCATTGCAGACCCATTGTAATTTTAGTCACAGCAGACCATTAAAGACTAAAAATATTTCCAACATTAATCAAACTAAAATCAACTTCAATTCATGCATTAAAATTTAAATAAAATCAAATCTCCTATCTCACTACAAGCTTCACCTCTTAGCCCTAGCTAGGAGGATTTAGCCTGCCATGGATGGGCTCAATCCAAATAAATAAAGAGAAAAAGAAAAGGAAAAGAAAAGGAAAAGAAAAAACCAAGCTCCTCTCTCTCTCCTCTGCCCACGTTGAAACCCAAGCTCGAGCCCTCTGTTCTTCCTCCCAAGACCTTGAATGAATGCTTCCCACGTCCAAAAACCTCCTTTTATAGCTGCTGGAAGGCTGGAGTCAGTGACAGAGTTGTAGCAGGACACGGAGTGTAATTTTCGCAGACAAGTTCGGTACCATGAAACACGACACTTTCCTCGCTCAAATTCTAAAGAAACACCGTCCCTTAGTACTTTCTTGGGTCCTCTATATGATAGACGGTTCAGATCTGGCATATGATCAAAGATGGTGGGCCAAAACTGTCCGGAAAATTCGGTTTTCGCGGATGTGCGAAACCTTTCGCACTATTTCGCTGTTGTGGTCGGTGGGCCCCACAGAAGCATTTTCTGGAAAATCCACCCCATCCATTAGATTTAGAATGAAATTTCAGTCAAGAATGGATAGTTTTGAACGTCCATTGACGTGGCCCAGAGAAGAAATCACAAAAGAATCAGTTTTGAACGCTACCGAGCAGCCCTTTTGTGGCCTCTGTATCTCACACGTGTGCACGCATGGGTAAAAAGTAATAACATGGTTTTGTAGTGCTCGAAGCCCTCTACACGGTGGATGGATTGAATTGAGCTTATGGGGCACGTGTGGGGCCCACAACTGATCACAAAAATGGCCAGCGGCCGTGCGTCCGCTGCACGTTTTTTTTTTTTTTTTGAGTTGTAGACGGAAACGACTTTTGGAAAATTTGGTGCACGGCGAGTGCACATGTGCACTGTACACACTCATCTCATATGGGGTCTATTGCACTGTTTTGGAGAAATTTGCACCGTCCATCTGTTTTGACTCCTCATTTAAGGCGTCAATAATAATTTTGAGGCAGTTCCAGATATCAGGTGGGCCCAGAATCAACGGTTTATGGGCTGATCTGTCAGTTGGGGCACTTCCCGAGATCTTCAATGGCTGAAATTTTATATGTACGGTTAATTTATGGTCCTCAGGCGACGTATGAAGTTTCGAGCCGAACGGATGGTGGAAATCTCGTGATCTTACATTCTGGACGTCCTTCAGGCCACTTGAGCTTTAATTTCTAACTTTTCTCGGATTTCTGACCGTGTATATTTGTCAATCTTGGTCCCCTGGAGTGTTTCCCTTGACTTTGGCGTCATCAGATCGTTAAATCTCAACTTTTAACGTCTTTTTTCCATCCATGCTCATAAAATCACTTTGCCACACAAGAATGAGAAAACGAGCCATTAGACAGCATTATATTCGTAAATCCAGACAATATCTGGAGTTTAACATGCAATATTTGACCCTCAACAATATATATAAAATGTTCGAGTTGAGCCAAGCTGAGCTCGAGCCAAGATGAGTTCAAATTGAGACAGATCAAGATCCACCATGATCAAACTCAAATTATTTTTAAATCAATTTAAGTTATATGAAACTTGGCTCACCTCGAATCTTTGTTCAAGCCGAGCTAAGTTGAGCGAGATCAAATCTAGCCGAGCGAGCTTTTTGAGCTAGCCTGGCCCGTGTACCACCCTAATTCCAGGAAACCTGGTGTGAAAGATTTACCAAGTCCCGCGGGTGTACAGCCAGTCCTCCCAATCTACATGCATATACATGCTCGATATCCGAACCTTGGGGCAAGGTTCCAGTCCTTGCCTCGGTGGTAGATTCCGAGGAGTTTCACTGCAGCCCACGTTGTGCATTAAAAAATGGATGGTTAGTATTTAAAAAAAATTAGCCATCCGTTTTCGTTCTACATTGTGGCCCACACAGATGAGCGAAGAGGCATGATATTGAGCCAACATGAGAAAATAAGTGCAGTCCACTTGATCGAAAGCTTGGATCTCTCACACGTTTTCAATATTGGCATGTGTTCTTGCGGGTGAGATGGGCATGACTCTACTCGCCTGTGGTCTTTAGTCTAGTGCAAATCTGCATTGCACAGCCTTGTTACGCGGATTGCGTCTTATCCCCGCCCATCTCTGGCTCCGAACAGGCAGTTCTGTCGGCGGTCCCACTGTGATGTAATGGTTTATCCACACCGTCCATCCCTGCTCTCGGATTATTATAAGATACGTGCACAAAAATGAGTCAGATCCAACACTCAAGTGGACCACACCGAATAATAAGCTTGGATTTCATGAAATTTCATGACAAAGCATTATATGCCAGTTGCATTAAATGCAAGAGTAATCTGTGGTGTGGTCCACTTGAGCGTTGGATCTTTCTTATTTTTGACCTTATATCTCAAAATGATCCGAGAGGAGAAATGGCCGGTGTGGACAAACCAATACATCACAGTGGGCCCACCCACAAAACTACCCGTTCCGAGCTAGAGACCGGCTGGTGTAGGACGCAATCCGCGTCCCTTGATTCATCTATTATGTATCCATTCCGTCCATCCATTTTTCAAGCTAGGAACTAACCCAAAAGTGAATAAGATCCAAAAATCATGTTAATCACATCATATGAAAGTTTTTAATGATCATTAAAAACTTTCATATGATGTCATTAAAAACTTTTTGTGGGCCACAAAAGTTTTGAATCAACTTAAATATTTTTACCCGTTCATCCTGGTCTGTGTGGCATTATCAACAGTTTGGATGGAAAATAAGCGTTACGGTTAAGGTCGGCCCTAGGAAGTTGTTAGTAGTGGGGTTCAATCACCACTATTTTCTACGGTGTTGTTAATCTGTGATTTGGATCTGCTTCTTGATTGGGACCGTGCCTTAAAATGATCTGGTAAAATGGATGGACGGCGTGGATATGCAATGCATGCATCAAGGTAGGCCCTAGTGTCACGGCCGCAGCATGTTGGGTGGAGCCGGGCCGCACCTAATACGCCCCCTCTTGGAGAGAAGTGGATTGGCTGATGTACCAGCCACTAAATTGGCTGATGTGTTTGCGTCACCACGTTCTGTGGGTCCCACATGAGGTGTGTGTTATATCCAAACCGTCTGTCCATTTGGCGAGCTCGTTCTAAAGCTGAAGAAAACATATAAGACAGATCCAAAGATCAAGTGTACCACACTGCTAAAGGCACCGAGGGATTGAACCTCTACCATTGAAAGCTCCTTGAGGATAAGATAAGTTTTTGATCAATATGATATTTTTTTTCCTCTTCATCTAGGTCTGTGTGACCTCATAGACAGATTGGATGGAAAATAAAAGTTATGGTGGGCACTATGAATGTTTTAACAGTGAGAATCATTCTTCCCACTGCTATTTGTGGTGTGGCCCATTCGAGATTTGGATATGAATTATTTTTTGTATCTTATTCTAAAACGATCTCTTCAAATGGATGAACAGTATGGATGAACAGTATGGATATAATAAATATATTATTTTTGGGCCAATATAACTTTAATCTCCTGTGGTTTGGTCAACTTGAACTGGATATGTTTAAATTTTTGGGTAAACACCTAAAATGAGCTGAAAATACGGATTAACTGCCGAGATTAGCCACGTGGTTTATCGCACTCAGTTACTAAATATAAAATCTGATTTCCTCGCCTCATTATTCTCAAGTGGGGACCACTGGCTTAAAGCAATCCACTTCTCTTCTCGTCACAGTACTGACCAATTAAAAAATGAGTTGTTGATCTTGAGTGGGACCACTAATAATACACCAATCCTATGGGAGTGGATTGGCTGGTGTACCACACACCACCGATGTGGGTGGTGTGGGTACGCGCTCACTGAGCTCCAGGTTGTAGCCTTGTAGGAATGGTTCGAGTGTTATCAAAGTTACATGAACTTTAAAATGATGTATTATTATATTCACACCGTTCATCTATTTTTTTTTTAGATAATTTAGACTACGGCTCTAAAAACGATTCACATTCAAAGCTTAACAGTATTTTTGGTGCATGGGTTTAAATGAGATTTGATGAAAGTAAGTTTTAAGTTTTCCTAAATCATTACAAAGATCGGTTGTGAATCACATCAAGTATGAATTGTGAAGCCTTTCTTGGAATCAATGCTGAGGCAAGAGTTTCTACAATCTTACTTTTGTGTAGCTAGTATGGTCGATGCTATGTGGACCTCAATGTATATGTTTTATCCATGTCGTCCATTCATTTTTAAATATAAATTTTCAACTTTATCCCACAATAAGGTAGATATAAATCTAAGGTGGGCCACACCATGGGAAAACAATTAATAGTGGTTGACTTATACCATTAAAACATTTGCAAGGCCCACTGTTAAAACATTTGCAAGGCCTTGTAATGTTTATTTTCCATTTAATCTGTTCATAAACAAATATCGGATTGATCCAAAACTTAGTGAATGAAGAGAAAAAACAAATGTTGAATTGACCCAAAACTTCTTTAACTCTCCAAAGGATTTTAACGGTAGATGTTTAATATCCACAGCTCTTTGAAGTGTAGTCTGTCTTATTTTTTGTCTCAAGTCTTATGGAGAGCTCACCAAATGAAAGGGCGGTTGGGATATAACATATACCTCATGATGGAACTCACAAAACTTAGTGACGTCAACACATGGGTAGATCGATGGTGGTGTCTGGTACATCAGCCAATCTGCTTCCCAATCCTACGCCAGTCCTGACAAGGGGGAGCAATGAAGAAACGGATAGGCTAGTCCCCTTGCCACCAGCTGGTGGTCGGTGCTCTATAAGCCCTACCATGATGTATGTGTTTCATCCATATTTAAAGATCTTAATTTCCAAAAATTAGAGGCATATAAATCTTAGGTGGTCCACACCACATGAAAACAATAGTGATTGGATATCTACCATTAAAATCCTCCTAAGGCTAACTGTACTGTTTATTTGATATTCAATTTTTTGACTAGGTAGTACAGGCCCAGATGAAGGGAAAAAACAAAAATCAACTTGATCCAAAGCTTTTATGGCCTCCTAAATATTTTTAATGGTCAACGTTCATTCAACAATATTTTCTATAATGTGGTTGATTTGAGATTGAAATATACCTTATTCTTTATCTAAGATATAAAATGATTTATAAAAATAGATGAACAGCATGGGTGAAACATATGCATCATGGTGAGGTCTACAGAGCACCAACCATAAACCATTGGCTGGTGTCAGGAAAGTAGCCAATCCGTTCCCGAGAGCCATGATTGCCAATCAACCCATTTTCTGTCGCATCCTGGGCTCAGGTTCTTATAATGAGATTTCTCAATCAACGCTCTAATATAAAAAGGAGCCCCGTCAGCCTGCCATCTCCAATACGGAAATGATTAGCTGGAAACGGATTGGCTACTCCCCCTGACACTAGCCAATGGCCGGTGGTCGGTGCTATGTGGGCCCATCATGATGTATGTGTTTCATCCATGCCATTCATCCTTTTTTACAGATTATTTTACGGTATGATTCCAAAAATGAGGTATAACTAAATCTCAAGTGGAACATTACACGAAACGGTTTTGAACGAGGTTCAACTATTAAAAACATTTTGGGGCCATGAAAGTTTTGGATCAAGCTGTTTTTTTTTTTTTTTTTACATTCATCTAACCTGTATGACCTAATCAACAGATTGGATGTCAAATAAACAATATAATGGGCCTTAGGAGGATTTTAAGGGTTGATATCCAATCACTATTATTTTCATTTGGTATGGTCCACCTAAGATTTTTATCCCTCTCATTTTTGGTATTAAGCAATAAAATGATATGTAAAAATGTATGAACAGAATGGATGAAACACATACATCATGGTAGGGCCCACATATCACCAACCACCAGCCATTGGCTGGTGTCACGGTGACACCAGCCAATGGCCGTTGGTCGGTGATATGTGGGCCCCACAATGATGTATGTGTTTCATCCATGCCGTCCAGATATTTTTACAAATCATTTTACAGCATATAACTAAAAATGAGATATATCCCAATCTTAAGTGGACCACATTATAGGAAAAAGTGTTGAATGGGCGTTGACCATTAAAAAATAATTTGGGGCCATAAAAGTTTTGTATCAAGCTGATTTTTGTTTTTTCCCTTCATCTGAGACCGTATGACCTAATCAACATATTGGATGTCAAATAAACAGTACAGTGATCCTCAGGAGGATTTTAATGGTGGATATCCAATTGCTATTGTTCTCATGTGGTGTGGTCCACTGAGATTTATATACCTCTCATTTTAGGGTTTATGCCATAAAATGATCCGTAAAAATGGATGGACAGAATGGATGAAACACATGCATCATGGTGAGGCCCACAGAGCACCGACCACCAGTCACGGGGCTGGTGTCAGGGAGAGTAGCCAATCCGTTTTCCTCTAATACCGCTTGTGATAGATGTGTATGAGATCCATTCCATCCATAAGATGGGGCCATGTATATATGTCTTTGAAAGTAGAACCGTTCATCAAATGGGTCACAACATCAGGAATCAAAAGAGTGCTTAAGAACATTTTCCGAAGTTTTTCTGTCTATCCATTTATTTTATAAACCATCGCTTGATACGTGGACCGCCTTCAATTTTGGCCAAAAGCATCTACACATGTGGACCCATTAATGGACGGCTTGAATTTCACACACGGTACCACATTGGACAAGATGGGCACATGGATGAACACCCCTTTCCACATGTGTGGTCGCTTCACCCAAACTTGGCAAATCGCCAAAGGTGGAAGGGCCAAGAGGTGTGCCAGACTGTCATCCCACCTAATCCTAGCTGTCCAAACGCCAACACCCACTTCCCCAACTGTACGCATTGTTACACGTGGAAAGATGCTATTGGACGGATATGATACTCTATCTCGCCAGGTACGTATGTTTTTTTTATTTTTATTTTTTTTATTTTATTTATATACACACGCACACACACCCCCACACACTCACGCTGGTGGAATTTCACCACCTATGGGTACTCGAACCCTTGATCGAAAACTCCTGAGAGTCTACCACCCGGGCAAGAGTAAGGACCCATACGTATGGGTTACAATTACTGATGGGAGAATGACCTAACGTGTATGAAATCTAATCCGTCCATCTCGTACGCCACTCAAAAATTAGGGTGATTCGACACTAGGTGGGCCGCCTAAAAACTTTATAATTTTAAAAAAATTCTAAATTCAAGTGGTATGGTCCACCTGAGTTTTAGAATACAGTAGTTTTCGGTTAATTATTTCATGTTGATAAGGCACATCGGATGCATGGATTGGATGGGATAAAACACCACAAAAATAACGGTAGGTGTTTTGTCCCAACTATTTCGGGTAGTGTGGGCTACTTAATATTTGGATGATCATGATATTTGGATTCAATCGTTAAAATTAGGCCGCATAACTGATAGACGGGGTGGATCGCATGAAAGTTTCACCCAAGTGACACTAACCGCTGTTGTGTGTGTACGGCTATTATCTATTATTTGGTATGTTCGTGATTGAATACGTCTCGAGATGAACCCTGGGTCCGTCGAGACTAATTTTAGTTATTGTGGCAGTACGGTCGGTGAATCTGGACCGTCCATCTAATAACTCCCAACATAAGTAGCCAAATTGAGAAGAATCAGTCCAAGTGAACGGCATCAGGCATCCAATTAGTAGATTTTATTTATTTTTCCTCTTCGGATCTGGTCATTAAATCTTTTTTTATTTTACCATCCCATTGAAAGCCACAGATTGGACAGCCAGGATAACCTGAACGAAATCATCCGCCAATGACAGGCTACAAGGTGGGGTCCACCTGATGGAAGACCGCAATTCACCAACCATAGAGCCACGTCTACGGCACTCAACTTGACAAAAACCATTTGAGGTATAACGCAACATGGAATTTTATGGAGATACTTTTTTATTTTGTAGGTCACACACACACCCCCCCCCCCCCCCCCCCCCCCCCCCCACACACTCACTCACTATACATGGGAATTCACCCGAGTCTACCACCCGCCCCCCCCCCCCCCCCCCACACACTCACTCACTATACATGGGAATTCACCCGAGTCTACCACCCGCCCAAGAGTAAAGATCCTTATTATTATTATTATTTATTTATTTTGTAAGTTTTTTTTCAGAAATTATCGGTTAATTTCCCTATAATAAAAACTCAAAAATAATTATTATAATTTAATAAATAAAGCTAAACATTAAGTTACTAAATAAGCTTAAGATATTAATCATACATTAATAGAATGAATTATTTTAAAATTTAAATAATTCTTTCATACAAATTTAAATAAAAAGTCCTTGACTTTTAAGAAATTACAGATAAACCCTTCAAAAGGTTGCTTTTTAAGCTCTATAACTAGAGCTGGGCATCGGACCGAGTCGGATTGGATTGGGTCCAACTTGGTTTGGTCCGAAATCTATATAGGTTAACCCGAACTTGGTCTGATTCGAGACCGAGTCTGGGACCATTTGACTCGAACCAATCTGATGTACGATTGACCTAATCCGAACTGAGTCTGACTCGGACAAGGAAACCGAGTCAGATCTAGTTGGGTGCAATTCTGATCCAATGTTTTTAATGGTGAAAATCATTATCCTCGTTGCTATTTTCAGTGTGGTCCATTTGAGCCTTAGATATGATTTTTTTTTTTCAAATGCTCTAAAATGATTACGAAAAATGGATAAACGGTATGAATATAATAAATACATCATTGTGGGGCCCATGTAATTTTGATTTCATTTGAGCCGTTCGTACAACTCGGAGCTCGAGGCACAGGTGTTAACGTGCACAACACGAAAGTGCAACTATGTACGTTTGCGTGCACTTTGGCTTTGCATTGTTGTATTGATGTTAGCAAGTTCTGTGGGTTTGATCATGGGGCATGTGTTATATCCAAACCGTCCATTCATTTGGTGAGCTCGTCTTAGGGCTTGACACGAAAAATAAGACAGATCTAACTATCAAGTGGACCACACGAATTGTTTAACGGTGAAAATCATTATCTCTACAGTTATTTGTGGTGTGGTCCAGATGATCATTGAATATTATTCATTTTTTGGATAATGCTCTATAATGATCTATAAAAATATCTGAACGATGTAGATATAATAAATACATCACTGTGGGGCCCATATAACTTTGATATCCTTTGAACTGTTCATACAACTCGAAGCTCGAGGAGCGTCACTACTCGTCTTCGCACGACATGTACAATAGCTATACAGCCGCTATAATTATTCTTAATCCCAACCGTAGAAGTGTTCTTCAAAGAGGTTCCCTCAAATACATCCAATGTATTAAAATGCAACACATTGGGATTTTAGCCTTTGAATTTGGGTTAACTTCTATTAATTCGAACAGTTTATACGATGAGTCTCACTTTATATGGTGGAAAGTAAAAAAAAAATAAAAGTTACAATTATATTATTTCAAGCCCTTGATAACAAGAACAGTCACTGTAACGTTTTCATCATCAAAGATGGAATAATGCATCCCCAGATATCTTTTGATAATGGCCCATCCACGTTGATCCCTATCAAATAAACGGTTTGTATGATCAAAAAAGGTCCACATTCTACGGCTAGATTTGTGATGTATGTTATTGTAATACGTCGGGATACATTTGATTTCAAATATATGGATTTGCCTTTTAATACTGTATTTTATCTTTTGACAGCGGAGTCACGGTGTGTACCCAAACCATTTGTACAACGGCTATATAGCTGGAGTGTGGTACTGAGTAAACTCTATTGGGCCAACCTGAATACACGTGGTTTATCCACTCCGAATTGGGTCAGGTCGGATCGAATCGAATCCATTCGAATCGGTTTCGGATTGGATCGGTCCGAATTGACCTTGATTCGAAAAACATTCGAATCTAAATGACCCAATTCAATCCGCAACGATCCAAGTCGTCAGTTCGGTTCGAATCGGGTTAGATCCACCAAATCGGGTTAGACATGCCCAGCTCTATCTAGAGCGGAGTATCATAAACTTACATGGTTGTATTTATGGCATCCAATCTATTCAAAAATAATTGTACACCCAAAAGTTAAGTAGAGCAGCTACATTTATTACGTCTCCCTGGCTAAGATTGGTTTAGTGGGTCTTAGTTGAGCTTGACCTGTATGAGTTATGCCTAAATTAAACAAAGTTAGGCCAAGTCGCTCCCAAAATCTACGCCCATCATGATGCCTGCATGAATTATATCCACTCCTTCCATACGTCTCTTATGTTAGGATGACAGCTCAAAAACCAGACACGGTCAACTAAAGTGGGCCACACCGTAAGAAACTAGGATTAAGCACCCACCAATGAAATTTTCTTGGGGCAATAGAAATTTTGGATCAGGCGGGTATATGTTTTTTTTCCCTCCATCTTGATGAAAATGACCTTATGAACGGCTAGATCGCATATAAACATCACGGTTGGGCCTAAGACGGTTTTAATTGTGGGATTTCTCTCACCTATTTTTTTTTAATGGTGTGGCTTACTTAAGTTTTGAATCTGCCTTATATTCTGGAGTAATGTTCTAATATGATAAACTTGATAAACTGATAGCAAGAGTATACGTTACTTAAACATCATGGTCGGCCACATGAAGCTTGCGTCCTGATTGTTTTTATATTTTTAGGCATCGTGGCATTGTTTCTTAGGATTCTTGCGCACGTGGCGTACAAATAATTTAAGAGCGAGTCTAGATGTGCCTTGAGAAAAAATCAAGATGACTTCATCACGTAATTATTTGGTTGGTGGCCATTGATTAGATGATTAAATACCTTATTTTTAAATATCAAGTGGCATACACTGACAAAGTATCAAATCACACCCGTCGTGGATAACTGCAAAGTACAAAGCTATCAAAGGCAAGCCCAGTACCTTTGGAGATAAGCAGAATGAAAGGCTATCAAAGCCAACAACTTCGCAGATCTGCAGGGAGGGAAGAGAGAGAGAGAGAGAGAGAGAGAGAGAGAGAGAGAGAGAGTGTTGCGGTAGGATGGCCATAGTCACTCAAGTCATACATGACTCATAGTCGCACAGGTCATACATGACCCATCTGAGTCAACCCACAGCACCCCTCATTTACCTGACTCGTAGTGCTTCGTAGTTCTAGTTAACTCTTCCAAGTTGCACTCAACTGGGAAGAGTCTTAGGGCCTGTTTGGGAGCGTAGATTTAGAACCCCTAAATTTGAAATTCTCCTATTGTGTTTGGCACCCTGAGTTAACATGAACTTTAATCCAAAAGTATCTATACATAATAAATTTATAGGGGGTTTGAATTTAAAAACTAAATCAACTTTAATAGCTTTAATTAGCGAACTTATATAATATTTGACACAATAGTTGTAATAAGCCTGCTAAATATATATTTTACCCGAAAATGATGAAATTCTAAGTCCTGAATGGGCTATAAGCACAAGCTCACGTCCCAATCACTAACTAACGATTTTTAATTATTGATTTACATGGACAATCTTTGAATGGTGTTGATAGTAGTATTAAAATAATTATAGTGATGTAATTGATAATTTAAGTATTTTGGAATATTATTAGTGGACCATGCGTGCGTCCATTGGATTAATAATCTAGTGCCACACATGTTACACATGCAACTCTATGAAAGATTTTAGATGTAGTCCAAGGTTTCACTATGGATTTGAAACCCTCATTTACTTTATGGTGCCAAGTACTCAAAGGATTTAAAATTCCCTAAAATCCTCCCAAATCCCTGGTACCAAATGACTCCTTAAAACCATACTGAATGACAAAATCTAGCTGATTGGATTTCTCCCAAGTTAGGTTCAAACAGGTAATCATGGATGATCATATATGTTTATGATTTGTTAATCATGGATGTGTGCATAAATCAACATGCACGTTTGTACTAGTAATTATGGATTTATGATAGTTTGATCATGAATAGATGTCTTTGGTAGAGAGGTGGAACTACTCAATAATACTTAGTTTTTATGTATACAAGGATCATATTCATCCCTACACATACATAATATGTTTTAATAAGCAGTACTTACATAAAATACTTCAATTTACATATAAGTTAAATATGTACATACATATATAATTATATTACCACCCTAATTTTAATTTTCTCACACATGCTGCAACCTATCTAATTCATTATCTACTGTGTTTTACAAATAAGAAATGAAACAACTAATCAACAACAATATATTCACCAAGAGTTGTTAGTTATGATAAAAGGTTAAAAATTTTCAGTTACAACACAACTTTGCCTGAATTCAGAGGCCAGTTCGAAATTAATGGACACGATTCACTAAACTCTTAATTTTACAAGTGGCCCACTTGATATATTATATATTATATCTGCATGATTTTCAAGATATCAAAGAATCATAATAGCACCCACCTACCATACAGGTGTATGTAAACATCACTTGCGTCCCACAAGCCTAACTAGTTATGTGAAATTTTTTTTTAAAAAAAAAGAAAAAAGAAAAAAAAGATTAAAGGCATTTTGGCCGTTCACCTCAAGAAGATTCTTTTAACAAGCTGGATTTATTTGAAATAAATCAGAAAACCTTGCGGATTTTTGTTGCAGAAATCCCTTTTAAAACCTTTGGTAATGTTGCAACACGCAGAGTCCAAAAATCAATGTGGATGATAATACCATCTCAACCACACATAATTGGATCCAATTGGGATCCACCACGTGGCATGACTGTCCTTTTCAACAAAATAATGTAAGTGGAGTTATTCAATGCTAGCCCAGTGGCGCCACGTAGGAATTATACAGGTGGCACTGATTTAGTCTAAACCATCCAGACCATGGGACCCACTACAGATAGGTCATCATCCAGAATGGATATAGATTGAAGAAGCCTCTTTGGTTGATGGGTTCTATTTTCACCGTCCATTTGATGTCCACCAAATTGCCCACTAGGAATTCAAATCCGTGTAATTATACATTTATGAGGCCATTGATCAAAGGTTAGGAATCTCTAATCTCAGATTATATATAAGATCAACGGCCTTGATAAGCAATCCATCGGTTGTATTGTAAAAAGTAGTACATCAGGATGTAAATCTCGTCCTTATGCATGAGGTGTATCATCCATCACACTCAGCCAGAGTATCTAAAAAAAATGTATATAACAATTAAGCATGAGGTGTATCATCCATCACACTCAGCCAGAGTATCTAAAAAAATGTATATAACAATTAACAAGAGGTACACTGTTCATGCGTCATTACTAAGAACATCACATCAATTGGATGATCCTGACCATCCAATTGGACGGTTATAATTATTTATGGATGTTCTCTGTCAATTGGCCAATGATCAAAGTCCATGTGCTGGCAGTGTTGCTTGAGTGATGTGATACATCGAATGGGTGTTATCTGACACTGGGCAGATTGTCTGGCATCCTTGCAGACTAAATTAAACCGTCCATATCGTGGGGCCCACTGTGGATAGGTCATCAGCCCCAGAATTAGGGAAGCGGATTGGCTGGCTTACCACACAACAGCGATCTGGCTGGTGTGGATACGTGTCTTGCGCGGCCCAAGCGGATTGGCTGGTCTACCAATCACCAGCTATATAGCCGGTGAACTGACGTCAGCAAGTACTGCGAGTTCCATTATGAAAAATGTCATACATCCAAACCGCCCAGCCATCCACTGAGCTCTTCTTAAAGCTTGAGCTTAAAAATAAGACAGATCTAAATATCAAGTGTACTACACTTCATAAAGAATTGGAGGATTGAATGTCTACTATTGAAATTCTTTTGGGGGTCATGGATGTTTCGGATGAATTTGAATTTTTTTCCTCTTCATTGATGTATTTTTGACCTTATTAACAGGTTACATGGAAAATAATTATTACGGCGAATCTATAAATTTTTTAATGATAAAAATCATTATCCTCATTGTTATTTTTGATGGGTCCTTTTGATGTTTAGATCAATATGAAATTTTTTCCTCTTTATCTATGTAAATCAGTATGCATTTTTTTCCATATATATATATATATATATATATATATATATATATATATATATATATAAGGAAAAGCTACAATGCACTTGAGCTGATGTTATCATGAGGTTGAGCTGTGTGGGCCCCACCGTGATGTGTTTCGAACATCTATCCCATCAT
This sequence comes from Magnolia kwangsiensis, assembly GCA_037074715.1. Lineage (NCBI taxonomy): Eukaryota > Viridiplantae > Streptophyta > Magnoliopsida > Magnoliales > Magnoliaceae > Magnolia > Magnolia kwangsiensis. The sequence continues at coordinate 87,944,670 of CM073586.1, forward strand.
CAGAAGCACCATTCCATCCTGGGCCTAGGTCTCAAAAATCAAGTCAATCCGTTATTTGTATGGGCCACACCATATATAGAAGTTGAGAGGGGTCGTACACCATTAAAATATTCATAATCATTTTTTGGGCCCATCGAGATGTGGTTTGCAAATCCAGCCCATCCATTATGTGTGTCCCACTTGGATGAGGGTTAAGACTAAGTTTCAGAGGCATAAAAACTTTATGTGGGCCCCACCAAGTATTTTTATATGTTTTTGGCATGTCTTTACATGATTTTAGATGGTATGGCCCACCTGAGTTCCGTATATGGCTGATTTTTAGGATATCCCATAATTTAAAGGGGACCCATCAAATGCACCGTATTGATGGTCGACACGCATCACGGAAGAGCCCAAATAACTCAACCTCATAGAAACTTATCATGAGCTCAAGTGCATTGGACCTTTTCCTATATATATATATATCATTATGGGCCATGTAACTTTGATGTCCCTTGAACCGTTTGTATAACTTGGAGCTCAGCTAGTATACGCGCGTACCTACACTAGTGACATAGATGTTATGTGGTACACCAGCCTATTCACTTTCCACAGCTGATACTCGAGTTGTACAACCATTGAAAAGGATATCAAAGTTATCAAAGTTACGTGGCCCAAAATGAATTATTTATCATCTTCACATCATTTGCCTATTTTGTGAAGTCATTTCAAAGTATGAGCACAAAAATGATTCATTTTCCGAGATTAAGTGTAACACCACAAAATATGAGTGAAGACAATGATTCTCACTGTTAAAACATCGGTAGGCCCACCTTATCATTTATTTTTCATCCAAAGTGTTTATAAGGTTACAAAGACCTACATGAAGAAGAAAAACAAAAATCATATTAATTCAAAACTTCTGTAACCCCAAAAGGATTTTAATGATAAACGTTCAATTCCCCACTTCTTATAGCAGTGTGGTCCACTTGATATTTGAATCTGTCTTATTTTTGGATCAAGCCTTGCTACGAGCTCACCAAATGAAAGGATGGTTGGGATATAACGTACACCAGCCAATCTGCTTCACAGAATTAGATCAGTTGTACAATCCTTGCATCTGATCGTTGACGGGACGTTTTTAAATCTGGACCGTTGACCTGCTTTTTAAAAAATGTTTTGGGACAGCTACCCTACCTGCTGGGACGCACATGATGTACAGATCTTATATTGTGCCCATATCCCACGTGGCTACATGCCGTGGGGCGTACGTCAGTTACTTTGCATGCGCGTCTGTTGCTTAGGATGCGTATTGCTGTATAACCCAGACTAAGTTATTTTTATTTTTTTTTATTTAATTTTTTTACGCAATCTCACGTGGCTACGCGCGGTGGGGGCGTACGCCAGTTACTTTGCATGCGCCTGTTGCTGAGGATGCGGATTGCGTTATAACCCATACCACGTTGTTTTTATTTATCTATTTCCCACCTCCCCCCCTTATTTATCTATGCCTCCCCCCCCCCCCCCCCCCCCCCCCCCCCCCCGATGATGTACAGATCTTATACTGTGCCCATATCCCACGTGGCTACATGCAATGGGGCGTACGTCAGTTACTTTGCATGCACGTCTGTTGCTTAGGATGCGGATTGCTTTATAACCCATATCACGTTATTTTTTTTATTTTTTATTTTTATTTTTTTTACATAATCCCACGTGGCTACATGCAGTGGGGCGTACGTCAGTTACTTTGCATGCGCGTCTGTTGCTTAGGATGCGAATTGCTTTATAACCCATGCCAGGTTATTTTTATTTATTTATTTATTTATTTTTAGGATGCGGATTGCTTTATAACCCGTACCACGATTTTTGGTTCAACCATTGAAATGATATGGAAAAACGAATGGACGGCGTGTATAAACCACATGCATTTACGGTGGGCTCCAACAGAGTTTACTTAGTATGATAAGAAGAGGGCTTACTGGTGTACCATACACAGCTATATAACTGTTGTAGGATAGCTGATTTAGGCTGTAACTATAGGTACTTGTCATGCGATGACGAGCACTGACGCTCCCTCGAGATCCGAGTTGTATGAATGATTCAAAGGCGATCAAAGTAATATGGCCCCACTGTGATGTATTTATTATATTTATATATTTCATCTATTTTTAGAGATCATTTTAGAACATTATTCAAAAAAATGAATCATATCCAAAGATCATCTAGACCACACCACAGATAGCAGTGGAGATAATGATTTTCACTATTAAACAATTTGTAGGGTCCATCATAATGTTTATTTTCCATCCAATCTATTCATAAGGTCACAATGACCTGAATTAAGAGGCAAAACAAATTTCAAATTTGTAGGGCCCACCATAACGTTTATTTTCCATCCAAAACTTCTGTGAGGCTGTGACCCCAAAAAGGCTTTCAATGGTATACGTTCAATCCCCACTGCTTTTTTCAATGTGGTCCACTTGATAGTTAGATCTACCTTATTTTTCGTCTTAAGCCTTGAAACGAGCTCGCCAAATGGATGGACAGTTTGGATATAACACATGCCCCATGATCAGACCCACAGAACTTGCTAACGTCAATGCAACAATGCAGGCACTTTCGTGTATGACACGTTACAGCTGCACACTGTGTACAGCACGTCAATGCAGCTGTAGCGCCTCGAGCTCCAAGTTATATGAACGTCTCAAATGGGGAACTGAGTGGTCGGTGGTCTGTAGGCCCCAACATGACGTATGTGTTTCATCCACGCCGTCCATCTATTTTTCCAGGTCATTTTATGGTGTGAGACAAAAAATGAGGTATATCCAAATCTCAAGTGGAACACATTATAGGAAACAATGTTGAATGAGCGTTGACCATTAAAAAACTTTTGGGGCCCATAAAAGTTTTGGATCAATCTAATCTTTATTTTTTTCATTCATCTGGACCTTTATGACCTAATCAACAAATTGGAATTCAAATAAATAATACGTTGGGCCTTAAGAGGATTTTAATTGTGGATATCTAATCACTATTGTTTTCCTGTGGTGTGGTCCACCTGAGATTTATATCCCTCTCATATTTTGGGTCAAGCGCTAAAATGATCTTTAAAAATGGATGAACAGAATGAATTAAAAACAAACATCATAGTGGGTCCCACAGAGCACCGACCACTAGGCACGGGGCTGGTGGCAAGGGGAGTAGCCAATTCGTTTCCGCTTAAATGAAATTAACATTACATGGGCCCTACAATGAAGTATTTATTATATCCATATCACTTATCCATTTTTCATGATCATTTTAGAGCATTTTGAAAAAAAAAAAACGAATCATATCTAAAACTCAAATGGACCACACCGAAAATAGCAGTGAGGATAATGATTTTTACTGTTAAAAAAGTCGATCTGAATCGTACCCAACCCGATTTGACTCGGTTTCCCTAATCGAGTTGAACTCGGTTCAGGTCTGGCCAACCGTGTGTTAGATCGGTTCAAGTCTTATGTCCCGGGCTTGGTCTCGGATCAGATCGGGTTCGGATCAGCTCAGCTACATTTCGAACAGAATCAAGTTGGACCCAATTCGATCCCGGATCGGATCGGGTTTAGATCAGCCCAGCTACATTTCGGACGGAATCGAGTTGGACCCAATCCGATTTGACTCGGTCTAATGCCCAGCTCTACGTTTGACAGCATAAAGTAAACGGTAGTTTCAAATCCCCTCAAACACGACATTTGAAATCTATGGTAAAAGCTTGGATTACATTTAAAATTCTTTTGAGAGTTACATGTGTCACATATGTGTCATTAGACTATTAATTTATTGGACAGATGGCCCACTAATGATATCCTAAAATAATTAAATTATCAATTGCATCACTATAATTACTTAAAAAATTGTTGGTTAGTTACTCGAATGTGATCTTGTGCTTGTGGCCCATCTGAGACTTGAAATTTCATCATTTTCGAATAAAGTGAATATTTTAGTAGGCTTATTACAATCATTGTGTCAAAGATTACATACGCTTACTAATTAGAGATATTAAAGTTAATTTAATAATTAAATTCAAACCTCTATAATATACTGTGCATAACTACTTTTGGATTAAAGTTGATTCCAAGTCGAAGGTGCCAAACATAATAGGAATTCCAACCACATTCCATATCAGATGATCATCATAGGTGTGGGTCAGCTTTTGCATGTCATCATAGACTGTATAAAGCGTGCATTTTACTATATCATTTTTCTTAGGTGGGAATTGCCTGTGGGCTGTGGCACGACGTGTAGCCCACCATAATGTATATGTTTTATCCATGCAGTTTGTCTATTTTGCCAATCCATTTTAGTGTAAGTGGTTAAAAATAATGTAATTCAAAAATCATATGGGCTATACCCTATAAAACTTTGGGGATTGAATGTCCACCATTGAAAGTTTTATATGGTCCACCATGACGCTTGATTTGCCATTCACCATTGATAATCAAATAAGCATGAATCGAAACCCCCCTTCGCAAAAATCATAGCCTAAAAATGTTCACACATAATATTTTGTACAAACTTAAGTTGTGGGCCATCAGGCCATAGGCACCCTTTCCTGCCGTGCCTATGTTGCCTTGCCGTGAAAATGACAGGAACCATGTGGTTAGATGAATAGGCTGACACGTGTGTTTTCATAAATTAGAGAGATGTGGACTGCTGTGGATGATTGTCGACCGTCTTAATCAAAAAAAAAAAAAAACTGAGAAATGTATTGAGAAAAGATAAGAAACGTAGAAAAACAGGCTACTATCGATGGTGACACCCTGATGTTGGAATCATGATATTTTCACTTTTGACATTATTAGATGCTTTTTAGTTATTATCATTATTATTTTTTTTAACTCTTGCCATGAGCCTCCCATTGATGTAAGTGCCTTGTATAGGGTTAAGAACGAAGGTGGAAGGGTCCAATGGAATTTTGTAAAGGAATTTTGTCTTGAATACTGAAGGGTTTGGAGATCTGTGACTCACGTAACTCTTATAATTCTTCATTTATAGTGGATTGTTATGTTGTTTGGTGTCGTCATTTTTTCATCTAGTTATTTATTTATTTATTATTTTTATTTCTCTATTACTTTTTTTTTGAATGGTTTTAAGATTGTTTCCGTGACTAACGTGTGACGGCTGTACACAACACTCTATGAGGCCCACTGTGATGTGTCTGTTTTAACCACGCTATCCATCTATTTTGACATCTCATGTTAGAAAAATGAGCCAAATTTTAAAGCATGTCGAAAGCACAAGTGGACCACACCAAAGGAAACAATGGGAATAATGATGTCTATCATTGAAATCTTCCTAGGGCTCATGGTGATTTTTAATTGTCATCCAACATAATCATAAGGTCACATTGACCTGAATGAAGTGAAAACATAAATACCAACTTGACCTAAAACATTTGTGACCCATAAGAAGTTTCCAACAGTAGGTGTTTAATCTCCACCATTTCCTATGGGAATCATATGCAACGTGGCCTCATCTTAGTATAATCATTTTTACTACCTGGAATTTCTATATCAGATGATCATGACAGGTGTGGCCCAGCTTTTGCATGGATCATAGGATTAGGGACGATATTTAACACACGCGTAGAGTATATAAAGTGTGCATTGTACCGTATCATTTTTCTTACTTAGTCAAAATGTAGGAAGGAATTGCCTGTGGCACGACGTGGCTCGATCTGGCTTTGCAGCCCACCATTTTGCCAACTCATTTTAGCACATGAGCCCGAAAATGATGCGGATCCAAAGATCAAGTGGACTACACCGTAGAAACAGTGGGGATTAAATGGCCTTTCAAATTATAGACTCGGAATGAAGGGGCCGGTAAGGAAATATTTGCTTGATCCAAAACTTTTGTTCCTTCTAAGATGTTTTTGATTGTGGGTGTTTGACACAGGGAAGGACGTGAGATCGAGCACCGTCTTCCTCAAGATGATAAATATTCCGAATCCACGGAACTTCTCTGGACTCGTCACAGAGACTTCTCGAATCCACGAGGAAAGAAAGTAAAAAATAAGAATAATTTCTAATAAATTCGAAATTGATTAATGAATTTCCAAAATCGAGTTCACAACCCTTTAAATAAGAGAACCAAGCAATAAGAAAGAAATCAGACTCAAACTACAACTAAAACTCCTAGAATTCGCAACTTACTATAAATAGTAAACTTACTATTTATAGACGGTCATGATGTCTACTAGTGCACAAGGTTTTCAGCTAAAAATAGTAAGTGTCCTCTTTGACTTCACCAAACCGTCCTCCTAATTATCCTAAGCACTTTCATGTTGGACACAACTCCTAAAGCCCAACAGATGAAAAGTTATACTCAAACTAAAACTTACTATTTATAGTAAAAACAAAATTAAAACGAGGAAACGACCGTCGATCAGGGGGTTTCTCGCAAATTCGGGCTGCGCAACCTGGCGTAGCGGGGTTGGTTGGCTAAAGTAGCTCGTTCTACCCCAAAATCATATATTTTACGTCGGATAACTCATTCCGGATTGTGAGATACACCCGATCTAAGTCCGATGGTCCGGATCACTTCTGTCGCCGACCATGCCTTTTCTGATCCATCTTGGCCATGAAATTGTCCGCGACCTGCTCTACATCAGTCCCCTCCACTTGAAAAGAACTCGTCCTCGAGTTCTCCCCTTGTGCTGGTTCATGATACTCGGTCAGGTCCGCAACGTTGAAAGTCCGTGAGATCGCCATGTCATCTGGAAGATCAACAACATAAGCATTATCATTGATCTTTTGGATGATCGGTACCGGTCCAATCTTCTTATTCTTTAGCTTGTTGTATGTCCCGATCAGAAATCTTTCTTTTCGTAAATGGACCATTACCTGGTCTCCCACCTCGAACACCTTTTGTCGACGATGCTTGTCCGCTTGTTCCTTGTACTTTTCGTTCGAGGCATGTAGCTTAGTCTTCACCTCCGCATGAATACCCATGATCCTGTCTGCCATATGTTCTGCTGCAATACTCATGCTTGGGAGCCTGGGCAGAGGGACCAAGTCTAGTGTGTGGCGAGGTACTCGCCCATAAATAACCTGGAACGGGAATTTTTCTGTCGAGCGGTTCACCATGTTGTTGAATGCAAACTCCGCTTGAGACAAGGCCAAATCCCACTGCTTCGGTTTCTCTCCTGAAATACATCGAAGGAGGTTTTTTAAAGTGCGATTCACAACTTCAGTCTGCCCATCAGTCTGTGGGTGGTAAGCACTGCTGAATTGAAGTCGTGTATTGAATTGAGTCCACAAATTCTGCCAAAAGTGGCTAATGAACTTTGTGTCACGATCAGAAGTAATGGTCTTAGGGACCCCGTGTAGCCGTACGACCTCCCTGAAGAATAAATTCGCCACATGTGTTGCATCAAGGGTCTTCTTGCATGGGATAAAGTGCGCCATCTTGGAGAAACGATCGACCACTACGAACACCGAATCCATGCCGCGTTGTGTTCGTGGAAGACCAAGTACGAAGTCTATTGATAAATCCTCCAAAGGACCGTCAGGCACAGGTAACGGGGTGTAGAGGCCCGTATTCTGAGATTGTCCCTTAGAGGTCTGACAAATATGACAACGTTGTACGGCTCTTCCCACATCACGTAATAATTGCGGCCAGTAATACCGCTCTTCCACAAGAGCTCGTGTCTTGTCTCGCCCAAGGTGTCCACCGAGGCCACCTCCATGTAGTTCCTGAATAATCTGCTCCCTTAGAGAACTTTGGGAGATGCACAATCGATTCCCTTTGAAGAGAAAACCATCCTGTATATGAAAGTCACTGGGGTGACCTTCTTGGCACTTCAACCAAGAATCTTTGAAGTCTTCATCCTCGACATATAGCTCCTTGAGACAGTCAAAGCCGACCACCTCATTGCTCACCATAACAAGTAGTGACGCACGACGGCTAAGTGCATCAGCCACCTTATTCTACTGACCTGACTTATGCTTCAGAACAAACGTAAATTCCTGTAAAAATGTAACCCATCTAGCATGCACACGATTCACGTTAATCTGACTATTAATAAACTTTAATGCCTGATGGTCGGTGTACAGAACAAACTCCCTTTGAATCAGATAATGTCGCCAATGTCGCAGCGCCTGAACAACTGCGTACAACTCAAGCTCGTAAGTCGACCACTTCTTTCGGGCTTCACTGAGCTTTTCGCTATAGAAGGCTACCAGCCTGCCTTCCTGTGATAATACTCCTCCTATTCCGACATATGAAGCGTCACACTCTACCTAAAATAATTTATCAAAATTAAGAAGCACCAAGACCGGTGTTGTAGACAAACGATGCTTGATCTCATGAAAGCTCTTGTTAGCTTTATCGGTCCACTGGAACAGCCCTTTTTTCATGCAGTCTGTTATTGACGCGACTATGGTGCTAAAATCTCGCACAAATCGACGATAAAAAGTCACCAATCCGTGAAAACTCCTCACCTCAAGAATGTTTGTCGGGATCGGCCATTCTTTAATAGCTCGCACCTTTTCATCATCCACTCGAATTTCTGTGGACGTTACAACAAATCATAAAAATAACAGGCTGTCAGTTAAAAAGCTACACTTTTTCAAGTTGAGGTACAACTTGTTATCTTGTACGACCTGCAGCACCTGCTTGAGATGTTTCTTATGCTCCGCCTCATCCTGGCTATATATCAATATGTCATCAAAATATACTACCACAAATCACCCAGTGAACGGTTTTAGAACTTGATTCATCAAACACATAAAAGTACTTGGTGCGTTCGATAGGCCGAAAGGCATGACCAGCCACTCATACAACCCTTCATTTGTCTTGAATGCCGTTTTTCATTCATCACTGGGTCGAATACGAATCTAATGGTACTCACTCTTTAGATCGAGTTTAGAGAACACTTTAGCCCCTCCTAACATATCGAGCATGTCGTCCAACCGTGGTATTGGAAACCGATATTTAATAGTAATTTTGTTAATTGCTCGGCTGTCGACACACATGCGCCAGCTTCCATCTTTTTTTGTCGTTAATAATGCTGGTACAGCACATGGGCTCATGCTCTCTCTCAATAGACCCTTACGGATCAATTCCTCCACTTGCCCCTGAAGTATCTCACACTCCTTCGGACTCATCCGATAATGAGGGCGGTTGGGCAGGCTAGCCCTAGGGATGAGGTCTATGTGATGTTGGATGTCTCTCATGGAGGGCAATCCATCAGGTAAATCTTCAGGCCAGACTTCTTTGAATTCGTTTAGTAACAGTCTTAAGCTTGGAGGGATGTTTGAGGGTTCCTCTTTCTCGTCCTTCACCACTACGGCATATACCTCGCCGGTTTTCTTGGACTCCTCCATGAAATTTCGAATGGTCAAGAGAGAACTCCCCTCCACTTTAGAGGCTTTAGGGTGGTTCTCTGGTGCCATAGGGGCAAGGATTATTTTTTGACTATCCTTGATGAATATGTAGACATTGTCTCACCCCCGATGGGTCGCATCACGGTCCGACTGCCAGGGTCGACCGAGTAGCATATGACAGGCTTACATGTCAACCATGTCACAAAGTATCTGATCCTTATAATGTTTACCAATTGAAAACGAGATAGTGCATTGTTCAGTTACCTTGGTCTCGTTCACTTTTTTTATCCAGCCAATTGAGTACGGGGAAGGATTTTTCATCGTTGGTAGCTGCAACTTATCCACCATCACTCTTGAGACGATGTTCTCACTGCTACCACTGTCTATGATCACATCACAGACCTTTCCGTTGACAGTGCACCGAGTACGAAATATATTGTGCCATTGTGGATGTAATTCATTTCGTGGGGTATACAGTAGTCGCATCACAACGAAAGATTCGCCACGATCCTCGCCTGTCACTTCATCACCACCTGCTATCTCTTCAGTGGTTTGTTCATATTCATCAAAGCCATGATCTTTTTCTGCGGCCTCATCTTCAGTGCCCTCTTCGTTTATAGTCAAGTGTGCTGCCGGACGTTGAGGACAAGTGTTTGATAAGTGGCCTGGTTAGCCACAGCGGTAATAATTGTTCGGCCTTTGCCAAGCATAAGGATTCGTAATCCTACTAGGGCCCGCTGTTGCGGGTGCTGCCCGTTGAGGTTTGGATGGTCGGCTCCCCGTATTACGGTTCGCGGGTGGAGGAGGTTGAGGACATTCTCCTACCGGATCTTTTCCTCGAGCCAGCACTAGATCCTGTGTGGGACCTGTCATAGGGGGTCGATTTGAAGGATAGGGACGAGCAGGAGCTCTTGCAAGCTGTGTTTCTGCCCTTCCTGCCAATTGAACTGCTTCATCTACGGTCCCAACTGGGTACATCTGAACTCGATCCTGAATTACCGGTCGCAACCCACCTATAAATTGTGCCACTTTCTGTGACTCAGATTCTTACAAATCGTTTCGTGTAGCCAACCGCTTGAATTCTTCAGTGTAATCTGTAACAGTTCGATTTTCTTGTCGGTAATTCTGGTATTGCTGGAATAATACCTGCTCATAATCACTGGGGAGAAATCGTGAATGAAGAAGACGTCTTATCCGAGGCCATGATATAATGGGCGCCTTGTTCTGGCGGGCTCGTGAGAGTTACAATTGTTCCCACCATACAGAAGCACCAGATTTTAATTTAAATGTTACCAATTTCACCCTTTTATGATCTGGCACATCCATATAATCGAAATATCTCTCTACTTCGGCTAGCCAATCGAGAAAATCTTCGATACGTAATAAACCGTTAAAACTAGGAAGTTCAGTCTTACCTCGATAGTCTCTTTCAGCACGATCTAAACAATCGCCTCCATGGATTGGCCGTCGGTCAAAACCCTCATTAATGTCCTCATCGCTGGAACTAGAGTCATCTGGTGTAGCCCTACGGTTTGCCGCTGGTAGTACTCTGCGATAATCAGGGTCACGTCGTACAGCAACCACGGGTGGTGGAGCGACCATAGGTGGTGGAGCACCGCCTAGGGCTCGGGGCGGAAATATCGCATCCGCAAGACGGTCGAGGGTTGCCTGCAGCCCTTGCATGGTCAACTGACTCTCCCGATGGAACGCTTCCATTCTTTCCGAAAGATAACAAATCCTTGGATCACCGTCCACAGGATTTTGATTCATACCTTCGTTGTTTGCCATCGGCCCGAGAAAAAACCTCGCTCTGATACTAAACTGACGCAGGGAAGGACGTGAGGTCGAGCACCGCCTCAAGATGATAAATATTCCGAATCCACGGAACTTCTCTAGACCCCTCACAGAGACTTCTCGAATCCACGAGGAAAGAAAGTAGAAAATAAGAATAATTTCTAATAAATTCGAAATTGATTAATGAATTCCCAAAATCAAGTTCACAACCCTTTAAATAAGGGAACCAAGCAATAAGAAAGAAATCAGACTCAAACTACAACTAAAACTCCTAGAATTCGCAACTTACTATAAATAGTAAACTTACTATTTATAGACGGTCATGATGTCTACTAATGCGCAAGGTTTTCGGCCAAAAATAGTAAGTGTCCTATTTGGCTTCACTAAACCGTCCTCCTAATTATCCTAAGCACTTTTCATGTTGGACACAACTCCTAAAGCCCAACGGATGAAAAGTTATACTCAAACTAAAACTTACTATTTATAGTAAAAACAAAATTAAAACGAGGAAACGACTATCGATCAGGGGGTTTCTCGCAAATCCGGGCTGCGCAACCTGGCGTAGTGGGGTTGGTTGGCTAAAGTAGCTCGTTCTACCCCAAAATCATATATTTTACGTCAGATAACTCATTCCGGATTGTGAGATACGCCCGATCTAAGGTCTGATGGTCCGGATCACTTCTGTCGCCGACCGTGCCTTTTCTGATCCATCTTGGCCATGAAATTGTCCGTGACCCGCTCTACATCAGTGTTCAATCCCCACTGTTTTCTGCATTGTGGTTGATCTTTGGATATGCATTACTTTTAGGCTCGTGCTCTGAAATAAGCTGAAAAAATGGATGATAGGTATGTATAAAATACGTACATTACAATGAGATTGGGCTGCACTATTGCCCCAGGCAATCCACTTATCAAAAGTAAAGGGAGTTGTTTGATAATCAAAATTGTTTATGACGCTTGATCCGCAAACCCTTAGAAATTGTTGTGAAAATATTGATTAAAAAAATATTTTAATAAAAAATATTTATATTAATATTAAATGTTTGTTTGAAAACTTGGATTTATTTTTTTTATTTTTTTATTTTTTGTTATTTTTTTATTTTTTTTGGAGGATAGTCTTGTATAAGAAAGGAGAGAAGAAAATATTGTGTTTATTATTATTTGCTTGGTTGATCCGTGAAGTACCTGGATTTGCGTGTTTTGCATTGAAACACCCGTACACAAGTTCGGGCTTGGCGCAAGGGCATGGACATGTAAGATAATATAATTATAGAGGCACTAGTGGCATGTGGGGTGAGTGGGCGAGTGGTCTGAATATTGAGACTAGTATGTCTTTTATAGAAGTTGAAAACTAGCCATTTGAGAAAGGTTTAACTGTACATGTAACATTAGACTAGACAATACAAAAATTGCTGCAAGTGGTTAACCCAATGGTCATAAAACGGCTAGCCAATGAGTCTAAATGGCTAGCATGCAGAAGCTAGTTGTCCCACAAGCATAACAATCAGAAATAGCCAATAACAGCTAGTTTCTCACCAACATCCAATAAAACAGTCATATTAAGTTATGACCTTGAACCAAATAGTTAGCAACCATGGCCTATATAAAAGTGTTTGGTTGGTTCATTAGACCATTACCAACAAGTATAACCACTTTCACATATGACCCGACAAGAAGAACAACAGTGTAATCTAATCGAGTCAGCAAGGTTCATACAAACCTTAGCTAGAAGTTTTCAAGAAATAGACCAAAGTAGTGGTCTAAACCAGCTATAATTTTTTAATTTTTGTTTTTTTGATCTGGAATTTTCTTTTTATTTATCTACCAACAAAATTATGTATATAAAGTTCCATTCGTACTTCTTCATGCAGAACCGCGTACAGGCTTATCGTATCCTAGAAATGATTTGACTGCAACTTATCAGCATTCTCAATTCCTTTTAGAATGGGCGAATAAAGCTTTAAGGAGCTTCAACTTATTCTTAATTTTTTCGAAATTTATAGAAATTATGAATTTGTAATTGGTTTTAATAGAAATTATGCATGCAGCAAATATTAACTCATATAAAATCCGTTAAATTGTGGAACCCACTAGCCCTAAGTCACATTCTCAAAATCATCAACAAAATGGGCCTCTAAAGAGTGGACACTTGTTAAAATGAGAACTTTGGATATTTTCATTTTGAACCGTTGAATAAATGTCCATCGATCCCATGGTCTGATAAGCAAATAAGCACAAGGTTTTATTCATATAATCAAAATCATGTTAATTCATATCCCTTTGCAGAAATCATGGCATAAAATGTTCACACGTAACATTGTATACGAATTTAAGTTGAGTGGACCATCAGGCCATTGGCACCCTTTCCTGCCGTGCCTATGTTGGCGTGAAAATGACAGGAACCATGTGATGAGATGAATAGGCTGGTGCAGACGTTTTCATAAAATAGAGAGATGTGGACGTCCGTCGACCGTCTTAATTACAAAAAAGAAGAAAGAATGGAGAAAAGGTGAGAAACGTCCAAAAACAGAATACCATCGATGGCGACTCCCTGAAGTTTGGGAATCCTGATATTGTCACTCGACCTTATCCAGTGCTTTTCCTACTTTATGTCATCTTCTTCTTCTTTTTTTCTTTTCTTTTTTTTTTTTCATTTTTTGGGAACCTTGACTGTGGGCCCACAGCAATGTAAGTTCTTTAAATCCACACCGTCCAACCATTTTGACAACTGATTCTAGGGCACGATTCAAAAAATGGAGCTGACTTAAATCTTAGGTGGAGCACACCATAGGAAACATGCGTGATTGAATCCTCACTATTAAAAAAATTCATATATACCACCAAAATGCTTATTTGCCATCCAACCTATATTGATAACGTCACAAAGGCCTAAATGAAGAGACCTCGCAAATATCAATCTTGACCGAAACCTTGTGTGGCCCACAAAACAATTTTAATGATCAATTACCATTATTTCATGTACCATGGTTCACGTGAGATTTGAATCTACTTCATTTTTGGGAACATGCCCCGGAAACAGCTGTAAAAATGGTTAGACAGTACGGATTTAAGCACATGCATCAATGCGAGCCCCACATCATGGGGAGGCTTGGAAAGCAGATAGACGTGTCTGGCCCAGCTCATCTACACGTCATACCACATGCCAACATGGCCCATGCATAATGAATCCAGATTTCTAAGACAGCACCGTACTTATTATATCATCTTTCACATAAATAAGGTGGTCCAAGTCACGTATTATAGTACACCTTGATCTGTAGCTCAAGTGCTAGGCTGAGTGATAGATACTTGGTCTCGGCACTGAGGCCTTGGTATTGATCCCTAGTGGCGGTGGCTAACATTGAAGTGTGAACTAACAGTTGGGTTTACTAACAAGCTAACAAAAAAAGAAAGAAAAAAAAAATCACTTATCATAATGCACATCAAGCTAACCAATTAAAAAAAAAAACAGTCACTTATCATAGTGCACAAAAATATCAGACAGCCAATAAATTTTATTTAGGTGGTCCATTTTTCCCTTAGTTTAGAAACATGGAAACTTGACTTAGGCCGTGTTTGTTAACGTTGAATTTTTGCATTTAATGCAGAATGGAAAATTTTTTTCGTGTTTAGTGGTGTTTGTTAATGCGTTGTTAACGTGAAAGACGGAAAGCAGTAAGTAGTTTTTCACTGAATTCTTTCCGTGATAGGAGTCTGGCTTAATGGTGAATGCGGAATGCGCTCCGTGATTTTTCATTAAACAAAGATTTTTGCTTCCAAAAGTATCCCTTTTCAAGTTAAACGAAAATTTTTTCTTTTCCACTCAATACCAAATCAACCTTTAACCAGTGAAACTTCTTTATACCCCACCAAGATTTATGTATTTGATCCACACCGTCCATCAACTTTTTCAGCTAATTTAAGGTGTGATCCAATAAAAGAAGCAGGTCCAATGATTAATTAGACCATAAGGTGGGGATGGAACGTCCACCGTTAAAAACTTCTTGAGAGCTGAAGAAGTTTCAGATCAAGCTGATATTTTTGTTTTCACTTCATCCACGTCTACATGGCCTAATGAATGGGTTGGATGGTAAAAAAAAACATCACAGTGGCCCATGTAACTTTGATCTCTTTGAACCGTTCATACAACGGACGCACCGAACGGGCAATTCTGTGGGCGGGCTCTCCATGATGTATCTGTACATCCAAACCTTTTATCCCTTTTCTCATATTATTTTAAAGCATCAAAACAAAAATGAGGCAGATCCAACAATCAAATGGACCACATCACAGATGACTCTTGCATTTAATGCAACTGGTGCATTTTAATGCAACCAAGATTATTATTTGGTGTGGTCCACTTGAGCGTTGGTTCTGCCTCATTTTTGTGTTCATGCCTTAAAATAATCCGAGAAAAGGGATTGACGGTTTGGATGCACATATACATCACGGTGGGCCCGCCTACAGAATTGCCGATTCGGAGCTAGGGACGGGTAGGGGTAGTACGCAATCCGCGTCCTCCTTAACGACGCCGCCTGGATTGGCTACTCCCACTGCCACGAAATCGGATTGCGAACTGAGTGTAACTCAGTATGCTTTTATCGTACTGAGGAAACTCAGTTGGGACCACTGTTAATGTATGTGGTTTATCCACACCGTCCATCCATTTTTACTGATAATTTTAGGGGTTGATACCAAAATTGAAGTGAATCCAAAGCTCAAGTGGACCATTACACAGGAAACAGTGTGGAATAATGATTTCCACCATTGAAACCTTCCTAGGGTCCAAATTAATTTTTATTTGTCATCCAACCTGTTCATAAGATCACAAAGACATGGATGAAGAGAAACTACAAACATCAGCTTGAAACAAACCTTCTTTGGCTTCTAAAAAATTTTCAATGGTAGAGGTTCAATCAAACTGTTTCCTATAGTGTGGTCCACTTAAGATTTTCATTTGCTTTATTTTGAAAATTTAGTCCTAAATCATCTATTAACATGGATTAGTGGAGTGGATAAAATAAATAATTAACAGTGGACCCCACACAGTTTACTCAGTACGCTAAGGGTACTGAGTTACTCAGTACGCAATTCGCTTCCCACTGCCAGTCTGCCACCGGCCAGTGGCTGATGGTCGGTGCTCTGTCGACCCTACCATGATGTATGTGTTTCATCCATGTCATCCATCTATTTTTTAAGATCATTTCATGGCATGGGACAAAAAATTAAGTATATCAAAATCTCAATTGGGCCATATTATAGGAAACAGTGTTGAATGAGCGTCGACCATTAAAAACCTGTTAGGAGCTGGAGAAGTTTCGGATCAAGCTGATATTTGTGTTTTCACTTCATCCACGTCTACATGACCTAATGAATAGGTTGGATGGTAAAAAAAAACATCACAGTGACCCAAAGGTTTCAACGGTGGATGTCATTATCACTTTAGCATCCTTTGGGGTGGTTCACTGGAGTTGTGGACCTACTTAATCTTTAAGATTATATATTAAAATAATATGAGAAAAATGAAGAATGACTTAGATAAAATACTTACATCACGGTGGGCCCCACAGAGCCTGCCCGGACGGTAATCCGTCGAGGCGGGGGTAGGCGCAATCTACATCGAAAGCGGATGGGCGGGGAGCGATTGCCATTAAAGTGAGGTCACCAAGTTCTGTGGACCCCACCATGATGTATGTTTTGTATCTATCTCATCCATCCATCTGGAGAGATCATTTTAGGATAAGATCTAAAGAATGAGTTACATACAAAGATCCAGTGGGCCCTACCATAGAAAACAGTGGAGAGAGTGACACCACCATTAAAAACTTCTAAAGGCCACAAAAGTTTTGGATCAAGGTGATGTTTGTGTTTTCCCTTCTTTAATGCTTTTTAAACTTTTGAATAGGTTGGATTTTAAAAAAACATTATGGTGGACCTTAAGAAGGTTTCAATGGTGGACATCAATCTTCCCATTGTTTTATGTGGTGGGGTCCCCTAAAGCTTTGGATCTGCGTCATTCTCCGGGTCATGCATTAAAATAATATCTCCAAATGAATGGACGTTGTGGATACAACACATACATCATAGTGGGGTCCACAGAACTTGGTGACGCCACTTCTGTTGTGAGTCTCGTTAATCCGTGCCCATCTACACTAGCTGTATAGCTGGATACCAAACGGATTTGCTGCTTCCCTGCCACCATTCCAGTTGGTGGTGGTCCGCCCAAGCAAGTTTCCGGTTTGTATAAGTGGGACCCATGTTTTAATGATCCAAACCATTGATATGATAGCTGTACAGTGGACGATGCATGCAACAAAATTTTCTCCAATAAGAATATCATGTTCATTGGATCTCCATCAATTTACCTGTTGGGTATGGACCGTTGATTAATTTATTTTGTAACTGACTGGTTGATGCCCTCTAATTGAAGTGTTAGGATTTTCAAACGTGGGCTTTTATTGGCTTTAATGCCAACAACGAGCCCATTGAATGAA
Source organism: Magnolia kwangsiensis (assembly GCA_037074715.1). Classification (NCBI taxonomy): domain Eukaryota; kingdom Viridiplantae; phylum Streptophyta; class Magnoliopsida; order Magnoliales; family Magnoliaceae; genus Magnolia; species Magnolia kwangsiensis. Next base: position 87,962,302 of record CM073586.1, read on the forward strand.
ATGATAGAAATAGGAGTAGACCCACGCATGTTAGGCTTCTAATTCACAGCTATAAAACCTTGAAATTGGTGCAATTCTTCATCTATGGCTCACTAGAGAGGTTCTGTCTTGATTTGGTGATTTAGGTCTGTAGCGGAGTGCACCGGTCGAGTACTTGTTGCACCAGGTCAGGGCATAGTTCAAGTCCAGCCAATGAGCTTAGGACTCAAGTCTACATGAAGGAATCAATCGATTTTCCGTGTGGTACACCGGTGCAAATTAGATGGACGTTTACAGGAAGTTCCTGCGCAAGGATGCTGGGTGGGGCCCACCACCATGGTTTTAGGAAATATATTCTGTTCATTTGTTTTGCAAGCTAATTTTAGTACAAGCGACAAAAAAGAGGTAGATCCATGACTCGAGTGGGCCACAGGAGAGGAAACAGTAGATATATAACATTGACGATCATTGAACTTTGAGTTGTACGAACGGTAATTTGCATCAGGTGTAAAACATTTCCAAACAGGATATAGGGGCAAATGTGTCAAATTAACATATTTCAGACATTTCAAATGTTTATTAACAAACAAATTGTTTCAAATTCAGTACTTAATTTTCAGACTTCAGCCATAATTATCAAATAAGTTTTTCGACTTCAGATTTCATATTTAGGCTTCAGATTTCAGATTCAGCTTCAGATTTCAGATTCAGACGACTTCAGATTTAACAAACAGGGCCTTAGACTAGACGGATACTTTTCCAACTTTCTCAGAAACTGGCGTGAATTTTTTAATTTTCTTTTTAAAATATTATTAAATATTTATAAGTATAAATAATATAACATAACCTCTTTCTCATTACATAAAATATACCTGAAGTCTAAGAAATGAGCTTCTCGGTCTAATGTCAATGAAAAAGCATCATATACCCATATAAAATATATAATAAAAAAAATAAAGACCATCTACGTAAACTTATAATTTTGCACCTTTCATTGTGTGTCCCATGCTAGTATACATGGGATATATTTTAAGTACTGAGTAAACATGATTCGGCCATATGTGATATATGTCTTATCAACAAGGTCCATCAACTTTTCTACCCTTTTTTTTTAAAATTTTTTAATATGTTTTTTTAACACGAGCACACATACCCCCACATACTGACACTGTAGTGGAATTTCACCACCCATGGGTACTCGAACCCTTGACCTGGTCCGAGAGTCTACCACCGGAGAAAGAGCAAGGACCCAATTTCTCTCTAGCTTATTTTAAGGCTTGATTCCAAAATTGAAGCATGTACAAAGCTTAAATGAACCATACATTCGGTTATTGAAACCTTCTACTGTCCATAGATGAATGAAAAGTACAATTATCAGCACGATCTAAGGGCTCGTTTGGACGGCCGGATTGGAAGGGATTGGATAATATTGGAAGGGATAGGAAGTTAAATCTCAGGATTGGCTGGGCGTGCCAAACAAAATCAGTGATATGATCTGATCCTAATCCCATGGGTCTTAAGACAATCCACTTACAACATCATTATTATCTTTAAATTCCATCCAATCCACCTTAATCCGTTCAAATTTACTTGGGATGTGTTTGGTCAGAGTGATTGGAAGGGATGTGAAGGCTTAATGCCGGGATTGGCCGGGCATGCCAAACAGATTGGATATAGCAATTCCCTGGATCTCAAGACAATCCAATGACAACGCCATCATTACCAAGAAATCCATACCATCCACCCTAAAACCATTTAATTCCTTCCAATCCACCCGGCCAAACGGGCCCTAAAACTCCTGTAAACTTGGGCTGTATTCAATATGTAAGCATTCAATTCATAATATATCTTGTGGCGAGGCCTACATGAACTTTGAATATTCTTCAATTTTGATCTCATCTTCTTACATGAGCTGATTGGACGGCTTAGATAAGACATATACCCAACAACAAAGTTTAGTCAGCACGCTAAACTGAGTTACTCAGCACGCAATCGGCATTTCTACATACAAACGCACATGACGCGTTTTACTCTGCAATCTTCGTCCACACGTTCATCTACCCACTATTAAATCCACACGTGTAGATCTTCTTGCTTTTGCCCACCAGTGCTCATGTGACATCCAATCAATTAATATGGTCCACCTAATGGGAATCTCGCGTATATATGATATTGCTACGTGTTCTTTCGTGTAGATGTGCAGTGCTCCACCTACAAACGAATATTAAACCGTAGCAGTTCATGACCAATCGTATACATGCACCCATCCGAACGCATGCAATAATGTATATTAATCCAAACCAACTAAATCATGGGCCCATGCCACGTGTACATTAGCTATGTGCTTGCATATGAGTCGTCATGCTCTGAAAATGTACCAAGCAAAATGTTTAATTAGTCTACGGCTGCAAGTGTCAATCAGTCAGACAAGCCACGTGTCGAGTAAGTACATGTGGCACGCAACTGAGAACTGGCGGCCTGCGCGTCCGTCCCACTCTAATAAGTTGGTCCTTCGAGGACCCACCACGCATGAATCACGAGTGCGTGGTGACCCAACACTGCGTGGCTTAGTTGTGTAAGCTCCGCTGATTGTTGAAAGTTTGGTTTTAAAAATAAAATATTTTAATTTTAATTTTTGTATGAGAAAAATAATGTTAAAAATTTCAAATTTCAAATTATTTATTCTTTACTCCACGTAAAAAATAATTAAAGAAATTTTGTTGTTTATAAGTGGTTGCATAGATAATAATTTTATTTGGATAATTGGAGGTTGATATGCTCGGTTTGCATATAGCACTGAAGTAGTAGCGGCACAAGATAGCGCACTTTGCACTTCACACATGCGTATTGTGTTGTAGAGTGGTTGCTCCCTCATGACCTTACGCGAAACATGTTATCGATAATTTAAGGTGAGAAAACTATGTTACAAAATCAGGAAATCTCTAAATTTCCTGCCTTTGTCGATTTATCAATAAGTGGTTCAATGAAATCGACCTATGTTATCAATGTCCTTGAAACTAACACGATATTATCGAAATGAGGACTTTAGATGTCTAACAACCACAAAGAATCATGGACTGAATTATCGATGAATCGACGGAATTCTCGATATTATCGGCTTTCGAATCTTGAGTTCATAGAAACGGCTCGATAAAATTGATATCTAATCAGTTTGTGTCCAATATGCAGGTAAGGAAAATCATGTGATTTTCGATATCTCGAAGAAAGCCTCGATATTCTCAAAATTCAAACCTCGATGATATCGACGAACCTTCGATGATATCGGATTGGTACACAAATGTGACCAGTAAGCTTTCAGGTAAATTCTTTCAAGTATCAAGGATCACTTGATGATATCGATCATATCAAGACAAAGCCAATGTCATTGAAATAGGATACAAATTGTCTAACAAGCTTATAGAAAAATGCCTTGAAAAATATTGATAAATCGAAACCGTGATCGATATCATCAAAATTCAAAATCAGATGATAATGAGGAGTGCTCAATCATAACAATACCTGTTAAGTTTAAAAGACAAGATTGCTCTCACATTTTTCAAATATCGAGGAATCGAACCATGTGTCGATAAAATCGAAGTTCGAAATTCGATGACATCGAAGCATATTCGATATCCTCAACTAGTTGGCAAAAAAGTTTAAAAGCATTTAACAAATTGAGTTCGTGTCATCAAGCTGTCATTCGACAGTATCGAGAGTATACGCTCAACGATATCGAATTTTGTCAAAAATATAACTGTTTTATTTTCTTTGAAACTTTTTGCATATTTAATGAGAGCTTGACTTTGGTTGTTGGTAGCAAAAAAATATATAACTTTTGAGTGTTTAATTCAGATTATCTATCTTAAGCCTTTTTCTCTCATGGGAGTTCATCTTCCAATCCACCCTTATCATTGATATTCAATAGAGTGGATTGGGGAATGAACTTCTGCATTCAAGGATCCTTCAGCTACCACCTTAATAGCAAATCATTGAGCTGAGATACCTTGAATGCTTAAATGCTTGAAATCACTTCGTCTCTAAAATTGAAAAACATTTATTAGAGTAAGATTCCAACATAGCCTTAACCCAACCCGTCGCTATACATTGGAACATCATTTGTGTTGCGATTCAAGGGAGCTGAAGATTCTTCATCATTAGAGGAGATCTTCATCAACGTGCTTAATGGGACTCATCTACTTATTTGTAAGTCATTAGAGTCCAAAGACCCTTTTGATCATTCCTTTTGTAGGATTGGGTCAAATGTGCTTCTCACCCCTTTTAAGTTCTCATAGGAGGCCTCCAATGGGAGAGTACGTGAGGGTGCTATGTGTTGACCCTTGATCTGTGGAGAGCATAAACTTAGGTCCTTTATGTAGGTCCTTGACCTGTGTGGTCTAAAACTTAGGTGTTGTATGTCGACCTTTGCTCTTGAGTAGGGAATAAACTGTTAGGTTCCTTGTGTAGATCCTTGGCTGTGTAGCCTAAAATCTGGATCCTGTGTGTTGACCCTTGCTCCTGTGTGGGGCATAAACCCGTGTCTCGTGAAAACATGTTAGGTACCTTATGTAGGTCCTAGAGTGAACCTTGTGGGTTGTACTGGTTTGAGCTGAACCTGATTTAAAACTTCCATTAATGAGATCCGATACACTCAAAGGTTAAGTGCGTCCACCGGAAGTGGAGTAGAATCCTTCCTAACATTCATACATCTTCTGATTGGTTGTGGAATGGTTTAGTTCTGTTGTTTACTTTGTCTCATGGGCATGATTTTGTAATGGAATCAACTCTAATTCTCATACTTTCATCTCTTTGAAAACTAGATCAAAGGAAGTTCAGATCGAGCTTTAGTGATACATCTTCCAACTGGATGAAGATGTGACTCGAAGTCCAGTTGAATTCATGAATCAAGCGTACATCTCCATGATCTATACAAGTGGATCCTCTGAATCCTTAGTTTTTCACCTTTGAATTTTATAAGTTTTAGATTAATATTTCCCTATTATTCACTCATATTCAGTTAATTTAGGTTTCATCTTTATTTAGTTATAGTTCTGATTACTTTTAGATTATGTACAAGTTTCAGTCCTTGTAGATTCAACCTCAGTCTCACCGAGTTTATGACTGTATCACAACCCTATACTTGGGAAGTGAACAATTTGTGAATTATACACATCGATTTGTGCACCACTACCCTAAGGCCCATGAAATTACGTGACAACCAAGAGGGTCTCTACCTAGAGTGCATTATGTCCATGACAGGATATTTGAATCCCTAGTTGTGATACATCTTACACATCACTTGCACTTATAGATAAATTGAATTATGAGAGTTCTGAAACATCAAGACACATGCTCAAGCCTTATAAGTAAATAGTACAAGGCTAATATAAAAAATAGAATAGTGACAATGGTCATCTCAAAAAGTGAAAATGGCCAACATAATATAGAGGAGAGTGACAAGGGTCAATTCAATAAAAGATGAGTAATAATGGCTAACTCATCAAATAGAGGAGTGACAATGGCCAACTCAATAATAAGGAGAGTGGCAATGACCATCTCAATAAGGAAATGAGTGGTAAGGCCAACTTTAATAAAGAAATGAGTGGCAGGGCCAACTCAATAAATTTGATAAAGGAAATGTAGGGCTTATACCTGGGGCCCACATAAATTCATGAAGATCACATGTAATATCAAAAATTCTCAAAGGATAAGTAAACGATGATATCAACTAAATCAATTGAAATGTTAATTCTCAGAAGACATAGACATGAAAGATAAGATAATTCATATCATTAAAGGCATGAAAAGGCATGATATATCAATTAAATTAAAGTAAGCTTAAAAATGGAGAGAGATTTCTCTCCTTTAGAAAACGCAGTCAAGCCTAGTATGACCGCGCCATTCCTGGTGCACATACAACCCTGGTGTGGGGCCCACGGCGATGTATTGTAAAATCCACTCCATCCATTAAATTCATTTACCTATGTAAGGACATAAGCCCAGGAATGGGGCTAATATGAAATTCAAGCGGCCATACTTTGAATCCTAGGCTTTAATTAAGAGTCTTTGCTAATCTGATGGTGATCCATGGCCCAATCTCTTGATCCACATCGTTTACATGGCTAGTGGATCACCCAGGTCCACTATTTATTCTAAATGGTTGTCACCTTACACAAATGGGTCACTATCGCCTTCATTTTTATGCACAGGTCGTGATTCCTATTTACTCTAGGGTTGTATTATTTCTAAATTCGATCCCTAAGGTTTCTACAATTCCTTTGCCTTTTCTAAGGAAAATTTGATGGTAATTACTACAATTTGGATGGCTAATTTTATGTGTTTAAGCGGAAATTTGCACTATCAAGGTCTTAAAGTCGAACTATGGATTAAGTGACCCCTGATCTTGAAAATGGTTTTGGTACGGCTAGATCAATCTAGCAAGGTTTTATCTGACAATAGGTCGATTGAGTTCCTAGAATTCAATCTTCTAAGGTTTAGTGTAAATCTCATGACGTTATGATGGTTCAGCTTGGAATTCGATGGTGGGATGGCTTGATCTATGAATGGCGGTTTTTCCCAACCGTCAAATTTAGGTTAGGACGAAAAGTGAGTGTTTAGGTGAACCAGGTTTGTGTTTGTATTCAACTTGGTTCATAGTAACACTCGAGAACTTTCAATATTGGGGTATTGAAATGTTCGGGGTGTTACATCACAGTCAATTACACCTGATTAAAGAGTTAGGTTAAAGATACAAACCATGGTAGCCCCACACACAAACTTATGGTTGGCGAACGCGGCTTCGGTAGATCCTCAGATCCATCGAGGTATGTGGGTCCTTGACTATGGGGCACACCATTTCCTGTTGTGTGGTCCACCTAAGACTTGGATCTGCTTTACTTTTTGGATCATACCATAAAATGAGCCATCAAAACAGATGGAGGGAGTGGATGTAAGGCACATACATAACAATAGGCCCCATTAATATTCCATGTAGTGTGGACCACCTGGGTTTCGGGTCTTACTGATTTATTTTTATTTTTTTAGTCCTGGAATGAGGATAAAACCTAATGGGAAAAGTGGATTTTACATATACAACATGGTGGCCCCATGAGTTGTGGTGTTTTAGGCACTATGTGAAACATGTGTTGTACAGGACTTCAAATCCCCTCTCAACCATCCATTAGGTTTTTCCTATTTTCAAGGAAAACATAATATCGTTTACGTGATGCTATCCTTGCAAGTGGCCTCTCTTTATTTGCTTACCGTCCATTTTTTGGGCCTTTATTTGAATGGCTTGTTATGGTGCTATTGGACTATAGGAAATCTACAACATCCACCTAAAGTGGCCTGATGTAGAGCGGGTTGTGGATAATTTCATGTCTAAGATGGACCAGAAAATGCCCAATCAGAGATGGAGGTGATCCGGACCATCAGAACCTATAATTTATGTATCTCACAAACCGGAATGAGTTATCCGACGTGCCATATATGATTTTGGGTTAGGACGAGCTACTTTAGCCACATCCCAGCATAGCGCACGCAAATTTGAAAAATACCATCAGATTGATGGTCAAATTCCTATTTTAATTTCATTTTTACTATTTATAGTAAGTTTTAGTTTGAGTATAACTCTTTATCCGTTGGGCTTTAGGAGTTGCGCCCAACATGAAAAGTGCTTAGAATAATTAGCAGAATCATACGATTGAGCCAAATAGGAAACTTACTATTTTTGGTTGAAAATCATGCGCACTAGTAGGAATCATGACCTTCTATAAATAGTAGGTTTACTATTTATAGTAAATCATGATTTCTAAGAGTTTTAGTTATAGTTTAATTTTGAAACTTCTTCCTAGGGTTTATGTTATTATTTAAGAGATCGTAAGCTTTTCATCATGAATCAAATTAATGCGAATTTTATTAGAATTATTTCTATTTTCTATCTCTCTTCATGGATTCGAGGTATCTCTGTGAGGAGTCCAAAGAAGTTCCAAGGATTCAGAACAGTTATCCATCTGAGGAAGACTATGCTCGACCTCTACACATCCTCCCCTAAGTCAATTTAGTATTAGAGTGAGGCTTTCTCCTCAGATTGATGGCTTCTTACGATGGGTCGGGAAACAATCCCATGAGCAGTTCTCCATGAAATTGTCTTTTAACAGCTTTTAAAGCATCACAGCGAGAGAATCGAAAATCCATGCACGCGATGCAAGCTTCCATTGATCGCATGACGGAGGCTATGGGGCAATTCGGTGTTCCGACGGTGATCCGCCTCCGGCAATTGTTAGAACTCATAATTGCCCTGATCGCAGGATGATACTCATAATGAACCAAAGGGTCATTCCTAAGGAAAGGAAATCCAGTGACAAGGAAGTCAATGACATTATCCTCTAATATCCTTGACAAGGTGGTGATCGAGCAAATTGGTTAGATCAAGACTTCAGGATGAAGGTCGATATCTCTAACTTCAATGGCCAACTTCACATTGAGGATTTCCTCAATTAGCTTTCTAAAGTTGAGCGATTATTCGACTATATGGAAATATCTGAAATGAAGAAGGTCATACTTGTGGCCTATAAGCTGAAGTTTGGAGCTTCAGCTTAGTGGGAACAACTACAACTCGCACAGATGAGACAAACGAAAGCACTAATCTGCACATGACAAGGAATGAAGGAGCTACTACGCACACAATTCCTCCTTAATGACTATGATCAGGTACTATTCCTACAATACTAGAATTATCGACAGGATAGTTAGTGGGTGAGAGATTATAACGAAGAATTCTACCACTTAGCAGCGCGTAACGATTTGGTCAAGACTATATCACAACAAGTAGCCCGATTTAATGGTGGATTGCGTATGTCAGTCCAGGATCGGGTCCAAATGAAACATGTTTGAACGATGAATGACGTAATCAAATTGGCTAACCGAGTGGAAGCATAGCTTGAACGCCCCAACTCACAGACCTATCCTACCCCCAGAGTCGTTGCAGCAAGTCCATCTTAGGGAGCTTCATAACCCAAAGGGAAAGACCCTGTGGGAGCACGCACTTAACCTTCTACACTTATGAACCGAGATTAGAGAAGTAGAAAAATAAGGCCCCAAAGGGGTGTAACAACTACTGTTGGTCCAAGTAGGATCCTGAAATCCTATGGTCGGTCAAGGCCTGACCATTGTTATCGTTGTGGCCAACCGAGTTACCTATCAAATACTAGTCCACAAAGACAAGTGAAGAACCTCACTATTAATGAAGGTAGTGCTGAGAACGTCGATGATGACCCAGATGTTGAGGAACTGAAGCACACCACGAAGGATGAGGCAATGAGACAGGTTGGTTTCAGCAAGATCATGATGAGTCGCTCATTGTGAGTAGGGCTATACATCGAGTCAAGGTGGGTCAAGCTTGGCTTAGCTCATTCATGCTCTCCTCGAGCTCGAGTTTGGCCTCGAGCTTACCATTGGAGCTTGGCTTATTTGTCAAACCTTTCGAGTCAAGCTCAAGGCGAGCTAGTGGATCAAGTTGAGGAGAGCTTACCTTGAGTCGAGTCGAGTCTACTCCCAACCTGAACCAACCTTGCACCCAACCTGCGCTTGACTCAACCAAGCAACACGACCTAACTCCCAAATCAAATATTCAATTAATAATGTGTGTGTATATTAGATAAAGTCATAGAGGATACCTTATTGTTTATGCTGAGAGAGAGAGAGGAGAGATCGGGTGAGTACAGGTCGTATGGCTAAGATAAGTCGAGCAAACATAGAGTCAAGTGCGAGCGAGTGAGAGAGAGAGAGTGAGAGAGAGAGAGAGAGAGAGAGAGAAGCTCAAGCCCAGTAAGTCAGGTAAGGAAAGGAAATGGTAAGAAAGTGACGGACGGGTATGATATGGTTTAATTTTGATTTTTTTAATTTTTAAATATAATATAATATATATTCGAGTTAAGTAGAATCAAGCTCTACTATGTTCGAACTTTGCTTGTTTTCAAAACAGGGTGGGTCATATGAAGCTTGGCTTGTCTCGAGTCAAGTTAAGTCAACCAAGCTGAGTGAGCTTTTCGAGCTAGCTTGGCTCATATACAGCCCTAATTGCGAGGCGACTATTATATGCACTAAGGAAAGAAGTACACCCATAACGACATAATATCTTTCGAACTAGGTATACCATGGATAAAAAAGTTATGACGTGATCATTGATAGTGGAAGCAGTGAGAACAGAGCATCATCCATCCCCATATACGATCAGTTGGATTAAGAAAGTCAACGAGATAAAGTGTAATACCCCAAAAATCAGGGGTCGAGGATAAACTCCACTCCCGAGTTCCATAACATTACTTATGTAACATTTTCAATGATAAATGAATGTCGGCTGTAATAGTGCATAAAATATGAAGTGGATTAAGACAAAACAACATATCATACTCCAGAGACAGTTAAATTAGCAAGCGAAAGAATGTGATAGATATATAAAATATATGAACTGTTGTAAGTCTCCAGGGTGTGAACATGTTTCCAGGTTAAACATATACATGTATACTCCAAAAATGATCAAAAAGAATATACGTGAGTGCTCCAAAAATATAAAATGACAAGTGTCATGGAGTCTAATCAACCTCCCTGTAATCCCGTCGATCAGAACACGGTCTACCTAGACCCGCCTGATAACCGTCTATAGGAGAAATCAGCTTCATCATCAAACAAGTCCGGCTCCGCTTTACAAGCAGCGCCATCATCTGAAACTCAAGCAGGGACTGGTTGGTGTATACAACACCGTCCCGTAACGTGGGAGTGAGTAGCCAACTCAGTGGAATCATAGAGCAAAGGTTAACATGTTATCAAATCAATCAAGCGATAATGATAAAGCAAACAAATCAAACATTCCTAAATATTATAATTAATGCAAGAATGAAATGATATGATGGATGCCCTCGCCAACATACTCCCTCATGCGACACCATCTTACATCCGCGGCATGCTTTCTTCCCTCAGTGCTCCACATCTTTCAGGCACATGCAGTGCGATATGAATATGATTACCGAGTTATTATTAGTCCTTTTCATACAGCAGGATTGGGAAGCTAGGGTACTTTCTTTATATCATTCTCAACAAGGATCTTTTCTAGGGTCATCACGCCTAGTAGTCTCATACGATGATATGGTTCTAGGTTAGTGCAAGGGCTGTCAGGGCTGTTGCACGCACTCGTTGCACCGCTCCCCCATCACCTTATCAATACAGGCCTAGTTGTACTCTTATTGTTATGGAAGGGTCGTCGCCTCTCGTACACTCAGAGTATGCTCGAGGTCACTACAAAGGGCTGCCAGGGCTGTTGCATGCACTCGTTGCACCGCTCCCCCATCACCTTATCAGTGTAGGCCGACAGCTCGAATATAGTGTCCCATACCACCATAATCGGCTCACGAGTCTGGGTTGCTCACTGGTCACTATGGGGATGCTCGTGGCCCCAGCGTAGGCCAACAGCTCGACCACGGTGTCCCATACCACCATGTTTGGCTCATGAGTCTTAATGGATCAAGGTATCACGGTTATCATGGTTATCACTGGTAAGTTTAGTACCTTAGGTTTAAGCAGTTATGACCAATACAAGGTGAACATACAATGGTCAGTCGGGTTACTTGACGAGCTAGACTAGTACGATCGCACCTCAAGCTGAATGACATGAAGTGTATAAACACCTCGTGTGGCCTAACCACTGCCGTCAACCAAAGCACGACTCAGGTTCGTCAACACGTCCTTCGTGGCGAATAGAATCCAACCACGAATTCAAATCTGTTACCGATTGCCTGGACTAGAGTATAGCCCCAAACACTTGTAATCTAAATCAATAATCATATGAGAGAGACAGAATTGAAATAACAAGTAATTCAAGCATGTTAGCAACATGTTATAAGATACAACATAAGCAATTTAACCATACACAAGCATTTCATATATATATAAGGTAATCAATTCAAATATAACAAACATGGAGGAAATCATATACATCAAAACAGTTGAGAATCCCATCTCAACGCTAATCTACAATTCTATTTACTCAATACTTACTTATACAAACATTTATACAAACACTTAGTCTACACACATTAGCCTACATAGCATATGTTGGCGAAAACGTGTATTAGGGCGAATCTCTTCGCCAAACTGATCATACACGCATATCTAACATAAGTACACGGAAAATACTCATGGCAATCATATCAGCAAAATTCATACGTATATAGTATTTCTTACAAATACCTAAAATACCCTAAATCTCATATTCTTCGTACGTATTCGAAATGAAAAATGGACAGCATGTTCTACATGTCAAACAACATCCTTATCAACAATCTACCATTAAACAGCATTGAAAGCTTTGAAAAATTGTAACCTAAGCATCTAAAATCCGCAAATTATGCCGTAGAAGCGTAATAAATTGAATAGGTACTCTACGCTTCCGTCAACGTCGATATGACGACCTATAACACAAGGTGAGTCAGCTACTTAGCTACTTGTACCCATAAAAATCTTAAAACAGGTTAGGGTTAGGGTTTTCTTACCTAGAACGAAACCAGAATCTCCGGAATAACGATACAGAAGGGTGGATGAGGCACGTAGAGAGACTGGAAAGAATCCCAGGAAGCAGCACCAACTTCTCCTTCACTTTCTCTCTATTTTCTCTCTTCTCACTCTCTAGGGTTTGAAAAATTCATATGGGTTAGAAAGCTAAGGATTTAAGGCCCTTTTATAAGCCCAAACATAACGAAAATAGACTCCAAGTCAAGGTATACTTAGATTATAACCAAAGTGGGTCTGTTTCGATCCAACGGAGCATTTCTGGAGGTTCTGTTATCAAATGTGGTCGGACTTAGGCTCACTAATATTGGATCTAGGTCCAGCTAAGTTTTCAGTCCGGTCGGGTTTCCAGATCGACTGTGGTGGACCAGTTTCAGTTCAGCGGTCATCGAAACTCGATCAGAGTCATAAGTGCTATGACACGTAAGGGCCAACTTTCCTGATCCGAGGGTGAAATTTGGTCAAATTCTAACGGTCGGAACGCTTAAAAATGTCGCGCAAGCGACACGTGCCAGATTTATTAAAAATTGAATTAATTTTCTAAATATTTTCCTTTTCTCACTCTCTTCACTTCGGACCTAGTAAAATGGTCTCAAGATATCGGTTGGGCTTAATTTTTGAAATAATTGTCAAGTCCAATTAGGTGGTCGTAATGGTCTAAGTTCATCGCTATCGGACTTTCGACGGGCGGTCCAAGTCCGATACGAAGTTTCTGAATGCTCCCGAGAGCAACTGGGTTTAGAGATTGATCCTAGATTTTTAGGTAACATAGCGTTAGTGGTCCTACTAATTTTGGATCTTATAGTTTATATTTAAAGTGATTAAAGTTAATTCTACTGAGTATTTAGTTTGGTACTTAACCAAATTCTACCCTAATAGGGAAGAATACGGTCCTAGGGCCATTCTATGCCCCATTTTGGCAACTTCTAGGTATCCTATTATTTTAATTATTTTTCTAGTGATTCATCATTAAGTTTACCATGACTTCACTAAATTTCAAAAGATTTCAAGTTGTAGAAAAATTTTAAAAATTCCAGAAGCAACAGCTGTCTAACAAGTGATTATCAGACAGTTGTTCACAACGACCTACTTTAAATTATGTTAAATATTTTATTATATTTTTCACATATTTTTATATAAAACTAGACTCATTTATCTTCAATATATTTTTTAAATCACCTAAATCGGAGTTATAACGAAGGAGATATGATATTTGAAAGTTTGATAAAATGAGCAGAAAAAATGCAGAAATTGGGCTGCCTGTCCGCTGTATGGACGAGGCCTCGCCGATGCCGCGAGGACCTCGCTGGTCACTGACTTATTTGGTGAGGGATCGCCCCATGGGTGAGGTCCTCACCCCCCATGGATGTCGAAAACATGTGGGGCCCACCTTGGATCCCCCCCGAATTGAGTCGTTTGGGCCCACAAGTCCGTCTAAGCGTTTATCAAGTCTCATTTACAAACCGGAATGAGTTACATGACGTACAATATATGATTTTGGGGAAGAAGCTAATACATCCAAATAACCTATCTAGGTCAAGAAATTCTAAATATTAACTAGTCAAAATCCCATTTTACGCATGTATATACCATTTATAGTAAGTTTTAGTTTAAGTATAGTTCCTCACCTTTTAAACTTTAGGTTTGTGTCTAATATGAAAATACTTGAAGAAATTTGAAGAATGAGGTGGTGAAAGGTGAGATTTTAAAAGAAATGGATTGTAAAGCGATTTCTAGACTTTAGGATTAATCTCTAAGAGTGATATAGTTGACCCATTACCTAAGGACGTCTAATTTAAGGTTAGTAAAAATTCAGGGTGTTACAATCTATCCCCCTTAAAAATAATTTCATCCCCGAAATTGGCGAAGGGTAATAAGTAATGATTCTATTATGCCTTTTGCCTAAATTGTACTGATTTCAAGTTTATATGCATGGTGGGGTATCTAAATTTATACCAGTCTAGTGTGTTTTTGTCTATCCTCCTTAAAAATTTACTCTTTATCTCTTGCTTATACCCTGATGGCTGGCTACAATTGATTTCTTTATCTATTCGGAATCTTGACGATGAGTCTCATCTACTTAGAGTAAGATATATGTTTTCATTGGTTGACCAGTACGGAGAGATGGTTGTAGTGGGCTCGATCCCGATACATTGAACATCTACCTGACCAGGGTAGAAAGCTCATCGTATCCCTTCCTAGTCCTGGTAGATCCTGGTCTTCTGCCCGGTCAAAGCAGTGAGTCCATTGGTAGTCTCTCAGGATTGAGAAATGAATCAAGCCGCGAATGCTTCACCATTGTATATTTCAGTAACTCCGTATAATCCGATTACTCCAAAGCTTAGGGAATGTCCATCATTGAAAGGTTCCAATTTCCTATTTATAAGATTGATCTTTGGGTCTTGGTCTAAGGGAGTCCTCGTTTGAATCTATGTCTAAGGTAGGGGTTAATATGCACCCTAATAGATCATCCTAAAAGGATTTCTAATCGTATAGAGTTGGCCAAGGCTTCTATTATGTTCGTATTTAACGAGTAAGTTTATGAATACACTAATCTTCGCTCACTCCCACTGTTAGGCCTATGATTTAATATGAATGGGTTCAACACTTAAGCCCTAATTGTTTCCCTATAAAGACTTTACTATTGACATTCTAAGGAAAATTCAGATCCTAATTTAATGACCTAACCTTACATATAACCTGAATCAATTTCCTTCGATCCTGGGCCAGTGGGGAAGGGACCAACCACGCTTTCACTGCGCCACTTTGATCTAACAGTTGTATTAGCTGACCTAACTAGATTGGGCTCATAATGTTCTATCCCCCTTAAAAATTATTTCTACTCTCAAAGCTCAAGATTCTATGTCTCGATCCGTATGTCAGAATGAGGTATAATTTAGGACCTATCCTTGACATGATATGGGATACAATCTCCCAATACGTTGATCTTCCTTCGTTAATGATGCGTACAGTGGCATTGGTACCTATAATTATAGAAAGGAGAAAAAAAAGATGGGTTTTGTGATTGATTCCAGGGACGGGTGTGACTTGGTGGCAAGATGCCTACTTCTACCAAAGAAGGACTCTTACTAGGGTCTTGACTTATCCTCTTTAATCATGTATAGTTTAATACTATAAGATAATCTATACATTATTAGTACGTAATGCATTTGGACCCAAAATATGTTAATGGGCAAACCAACTTTCTAAGTCCATATGTGAGCCAGAATGGTCTGTGATTCAGGATCTAATTCCTAACTATCTGTTGCCCGAATTTGAATTTAACTGCACTTGAGCACTACACACATGTCCATACTAGCTAAGGAGGTCATAGGGTTCACGTTATCACTTTATCGAATCCCCCGTACTATCAGATCTTTCTAAATATAGGAATACCAACTCTAGGTTCAAAACTCTAAGGGCCTGTTTGGCTAGTGGTATAAAGTTGTATTAAATGGATTGCGTCGCTAATCCCACCTCGGGAGTGGGAATGACATGTTTGGAAGGAGGGTAGGATGTGATTAAAATCAATTTCATAGGCTTTGAAAAATGAGCCTTGTGTTAGAAAGTGTGAGATGGGATTTTCAAATCCCATGATGATGAAATTCCAAGTATAATTTGAAAGAAAATCCCAGGATTTATTGTTAATTGCATACATTCCAACCATGGCATTGGAAACCATGGGTTTAATTGCATACATTCCAACCATGGCATTGGAAACCATGGGATACACCCAATTTAGGGACAATACATTACACATACATTTCTTATTACTTTTACATTTCCATATGCCCTAATCTTACCTAATGCAGTTGGTCGAACGACCCTAAATGTCCCATCATTTGGAAGTTGTGCAGGTTTTGGGACATAAAAATGTGAGTTTTATACCCATATAGAGGGTATAAGGAAGGTGAAGAGTTGTAAAAAATAGTGGTGGATGGGTGTAGGATGTAGAAGAAGTGAAATCTTGAGTGAATAGAAGTGGGGATATGAGATCATTTTACATGGTCTCGGTTATGTATGGGGTGTTTTACGGTAGTTAATCTCGCCAATCGGTGACACTTGGGATTCTAATATGGTTTCTAGATTCCATCGCCCCCTTCCTAAGTCAGAGTGCGTCAATGTGCATTGTGTTACCATAACCTAGGTCCGGTTTAATCCAAATCATGCTCTGATACCATCTGTAACACCCCAAAAATCGGGGGTCGAGGATGAACTCCACTCCCGAGTTCCATAACATTACTTATGCAACATTTTCAATGATGAATGAATGTCGGCTGTAATAGTGCATAAAACGTGAAGTGGATTAAGCCAAAACAACATATCATACTCCATAGACAGTTAAATTAGCAAGCGGAAGAATGTGATAGATATATAAAATATATGAACTGTTGTAAGTCTCCAGGGTGTGAACATGTTACCAGGTTAAACATATACATGTATACTCCAAAAATGGTCAAAAAGAATACACATGAGTGCTCCAAAAATATAAAATGACAAGTGTCATGGCGTCTAATCAACCTCCCTGTAATCCCGTCGATCAGAACACGGTCTACCTAGACTCGCCTGATAACTTCCTATAGGAGAAATCTTCCTCATCATCAAACAAGTTCGGCTCCGCTTCACAAACAACGCCATCATCTGAAACTCAAATAGGGACTGGTTGGTGTGTACAACACCGTCCCATAACGTGGGAGTGAGTGGCCAACTCAGTGGAATCATATAGCAAAGGTTAACATGTTATCAAATCAATCAAGCGATAATGATAAAGCAAGCAAATCAAACATTCCTAAATACTGTAATTAATGCAAGAATGAAATGACATGATGGATGACCTCACCAACATAATCCCTCATGCGACACCATCTTACGTCTGTGGCATGCTTTCTTCCCTCAGTGCTCCACATCTTCCAGGCACATGCAGTGCGATATGAATATGATTACCGAGTTATTATTAGTCCTTTTCATACAGCAAGATTGGAAAACTATGGTACTTTCCTTATATCATTCCCAACAAGGATCCTGTCTAGGGTGGTCACTCCTAGTAGTTTCATACGATGATATGGTTCTAGGTCACTGCAAGGGCTGTCAGGGCTATTGCACGCACTCGTTGCACCGCTCCCCCATCACCTCATCAATACAGGCCTAGTTGTACTCTTGCTGCTACGAAAGGGTCGTCGCCTCACGTAGACTCAAATTACGCTCGAGGTCACTACAAAGGGCTATCAGGGCTGTTGCACGTACTCGTTACACCATCCCCCATCACCTTATCAGTGTAGGCCGACAGCTCGAATATAGTGTCCCATACCACTATAATCGGCTCATGAGTTTGGGTTGCTCACTGGTCACTACGAGGATGCTCGTGGCCCCAGCGTAGGACGATAGCTCGACCACAGTGTCCCATACCACCATGCCCGGCTCATGAGTCTTAATGGATCAAGGTACCACGGTTATCAGGGTTATCACTGGTAAGTTTAGTATCCTAGGTTCAAGCAGTTATGACCAATACAAGGTGAACATACAATGGTCAGTCGGGTTACTTAACGAGCTTGAGTAGTACGAGCGCACCTCAAGCTGAACGACATGAAGTATATAAACACCTCGTGTAGCCTAACCACTGCTGCCAACCAAAGCACGACTCGGGTTCGTCAACACGTCCTTCGTGGCGAATAGAATCCAACCACGAATTCAAATCTGTTACCGACTGCCTGGACTAGAGTATAGCTCCAAACACTTGTAATCTAAATCAATAATCATATGAGAGAGATAGAATTAAAATAACAAGTAATTCAAGCATGTTAGCAACATGTTATAAGATACAACATAAGCAATTTAACCATACACAAGCATTTCATATATATATAAGGTAATCAATTAAAATATAACAAACATGGAGGAAATCATATACATCATCAAAACAGTTGAGAATCCCATCTCAACGCTAATCTACAATTCCATTTACTCAATACTTACTTATACAAACACTTAGTCTACACACGTTAGCCTACATAGCATATGTTGGCGAAAACGTGTATTAGGGTGAATCTCTTCGCCAAAAAGATCATACACACATATCTAACATAGGTACACGGCAAATACTCATGGCAATCATATCAGTAAAATTCATACGTATACAGCATTTCTTACAAATACCTAAAATATCCTAAATCTCATATTCTTCGTACGTATTCGAAATGAAAAATGGACAGCATGTTCTACATGTCAAACAACATCCTTATCAACAATCTACTATTAAACGGCATTGAAATCTTTGAAAAATGGTAACCTAAGCGTCTAAAATTCGTAAATTATGCCGTAGAAGCGTAATAAATTGAATAGATACTCTACGCTTCCGTCAACGTCGATATGACGACCTATAACACAAGGTGAGTCAGCTACTTAGCTACTTGTACCCACAGGAACCTTAAAATAGGTTAGTGTTAGGGTTTTCTTACCTAAAACGAAACCAGAATCGTCGAAATAACGATACAGAAGGGTGGATGAGGCACGTAGAGAGACTGGGAAGAATCCCAGGAAGCAGCACCAACTTCTCATTCACTTTCTCTCTATTTTCTCTCTTCTCACTCTCTAGGGTTTGAAAAATTCGTATGGGTTAGAAACCTAAGGGTTTAAGGCCCTTTTATAAGCCCAAACATAACGAAAATGGACTCCAAGTCAAGGTATACTTAGATTATAACCAAAGTGGGTCGGTTTCGATCTAACGGAGCATTTCTGGAGGTCCTGTTATCAAATGTGGTCGGACTTAAGCTCACTAATATTGGATCTAGGTCCAGCTAAGTTTTCAGTCCGGTCGGGTTTCTAGATCGACCGTGGCGGAACAGTTTCAGTTTAACGGTCACCGAAACTCGATCAGGGTCATAAGTGCTATGACATGTAAGGGCCAACTTTCCTGATCCGAGGGTGAAATTTGGTCAAATTCTAATGGTCAGAATGCTTAAAAATGTCACGCAAGCGACACGTGCCAAATTTATTAAAAATTGAATTAATTTTCTAAATATTTTTCTTTTCTCAATCTCTTCACTCCGGACTCAATAAAATGGTCTCAGGATATCGGTTGGGCTTGATTTTTGAAATGATTGTTAAGTCCAACTAGGCGGTCGTAATGATATAAGTTCATCGCTATCGGACTTTCGACGAGCGGTCCAGGTCCGATACGAAGTTTTTGAATACTCCCAAGAACAACTGGGTTTAGAGATTGATCCTAGGTTTCTAGGTAACATAGTATTAGCGGTCCTACTAATTTTAGGTCTTGTAGTTTATATTTAAAGTGATTCAAGTTAATTCTATAGAGTATTCATTTTGGTACTTAAGCAAATTCTACTCTAATAGGGCAGAATACGGTCCTAGGGCCATTCTATGCCCCATTTTGAAAACTTTTAGGCATCATATTATTTTAATTATTTTTTCAGTGGTTCATCATCAAGTTTACCCTGACTCCACTAAATTTCATAAGATTTTGAGTTGTAAAAAAATTTTAAAAATTCCAAAAGCAGCAGCTATCCAACAAGTGATTATCGGATAGTTGCTCACAACGACCTACTTTAAACTATGTTAAATATTTTATTATATTTTTCACATATTTTTATATAAAACTAGATTCATTTAGCTTCAATATATTTTTTGAATCATCTAAATCAGAGTTATAATGAAGGAGATATGATATTTTACAGTTTGATAAAATGCTCAGAAAAAATACAGAAACCGGGCTGCCTGTCCGCTGTATGGACGAGGCCTCGCCGATGCCGCGAGGACCTCGCCAGTCACTGACTTATTTGATGAGGGATCGCCTCATGGGTGAGGTCCTCACCCCCCATGGATGCTGGAAACATGTGGGGCCCACCTTGGATCCCTCTGAATTGAGTCGTTTGGGCCTACAAGTCCATCGAGGCGTTTATCGAGTCTCATTTACAAACCGGAATGAGTTATCGACGTACAATATATGATTTTAGGGTAGAAGAAGCTAATACATCCAAATAACCTATCTACATCATAAAATTATAAATATTAACTAGTCAAAATCCAATTTTATGCATAAATTTACCATTTATAGTAAGTTTTAGTTTAAGTATAATTCCTCACCTTTTAAACTTTAGGTTTGTGTCTAATATGAAAGTACTTGAAGAAATTTGAAGAATGAGGTGGTGAAAGGTGAGATTTTGAAGGAAATGGGTTGTAAAGTGATTTTTAGACTTTAGGATTGATCTCTAAGAGTGATATGGTTGACCTATTGCCTAAGGACGTCTAATTTCAAGTTGGTAAAAATTCGGGGTGTTACATAAAGGTAATCGAACAGTGCACTATATCTTTTTCAATTGATAAGCATTATAAGGACGAAGTAGTATGTGATGTAGTTGGCATGGAGGCATGTCATATGATACTCGGTCGACCTTGGCAATCAGATCGTGACATCACTCATAAAAGATGAGATAATGTGTATATTTTCATCAAAGACGGCCGAAAAACTATATTAGCCCTTATGGATCCAGAGGAGCCACCCGAAACTTCTAAAGTAGAGAGCTATTTTCTCTTAACCATATGGGACTTTGTAAAGGAATCCAAAGAAATAGGACATGCTTATGCATTAATTCTAAATGGGAAGGAACTCATGCCCACAAACATCCCTGAAAAATTAAAACCCTTGTTGCATAAGTTCAAAGAAATTTGGCCTGATGAACTTCTCAATAGATTACCTCCCATGCGAGATATTCAGCACTATGTCGACCTTGTCCTTGCGTCCATCTTACACAATCATTCTCACTATCGGATGAGTCCGAATGAGTACAATATTCTACAAGGATAAGTGGAGGAACTAATCTGTAGGGGTCTTATCTGAGAAAGCATGAGCCCATGTGTCGTACCTGCTCTATTAACTCTTAAGAAAGATGGAAGTTGGCACATATATGACAACAGCCGGGCCATCAATAAAATTACCATAAAATACAGGTTTTTCATACCATGGTTGGACATGCTTGAGGGCGTAAAATTATTTTTTAAATTAGATCCAAGGAGGGGCTACTAGCAAATTTAAATACGATCAAGCGATTAGTGGAAGAAAGCCTTTAAGATTAATGAAGGGTTGTATGAATAAATGGTTATGCCCTTCGGTCTTTCGAACATGTCTAGTACATTCATGAGTTTGATGAACCAAGTTTTGAAACCATTCATTAGGTAGTTCGTCATGGTTTACTTCGATGACATCTTGATATACAGTAAGGACGAAGCAAGCCATATGGAGCACCTTAGGCAGGTCCTTCAAGTGCTCACTAAAAGCAAGTTATATCTCAAATTTAAAAAGTACAGCTTTTTAACTGTTATCCTATTTTTTTTGGCTTTGTCATGACATATACGGGCATTCGAGTGGATGAGAAAAAATTGAAATCCATTAAGGAATGACTAGTCCCAACAAATATCCATGAGGTACGAAGTTTTCACTGATTGACAACATTTTATCGTCGGTTCGTGAAGAATTTTGGTACCATTCTATCTCTTATTATAGATTGCATGAAGAAGGAATAATTTTAATGGACTAACAAAGCTGATGGGAGCTTTTTCAAAATTAAACACAGGTTTTCCACAATCCCGATTCTTGTACTTCCCAACTTTGACAAATTATTCGAAGATGAATGTGATGCATCATATGTCAGGATTGGGAGAGTCTTATCTCAAGAAGGTCGGTTGGTTGCCTTTTATAGTGAGAAGCTTAGTAATGTACGTAAAAAGTGATCGACATATGAGCTTGAATTGTACGCGGTGGTCCAAACACTGCGACATTGGCGATATTACTTGATTCAATGAGAGTTCATTATTTACATAGACCATCAAGCTCTGAAATTCTTAATAGTCAAGCTAACATGAATCATGTGCATGCTAGGTGGGTTTCATTTTTTGTAAGAATTCACATTTGTGCTAAAGCTTAAGTCTGGGTAGAAGAACAAAGTGGCTAATGCATTGAGTTTTTGTGCAACTTTGTTAGTCTTTATGAGTAGTGAGGTTGTCGGGTTCGAGCCCCTCAAGGACAATATGCCGACGACGACGACTTAAATGCTTAGGTTAAATGTAAAAAAGTTCACCCCAGTGACCTGCATATGTAAGACGGGTTCCTTTCCAAAGGGAATCAACTATGCATCATCAAAAGCTCGTTGAAGGAGCAGATCATCCAAGAGTTACATGGAGGTGGGCTTAGTGGACACCTTAGATGGGACAATACATGAGCCCTTGTTGAAGAATGGTACTACTAGCCACAGTTAGTACGTGATGTGGGTAAAGTGGTGCAGTTCCATCATGTTTGTCAAGTCTCCATGGGTCATTCTCAAAATACGAACCTCTACACACCGTTACCTGTACCTGACGGCCCTTGGGAGGACCTATCAATGGATTTTGTGTTGGGTCTCCCATGAACACGGCATGGCATGGTTCGGTGTTCGGGGTGGTAGATCATTTCTCGAAGATAGCACACTTCATCCCATGTAAGAAGACCCTCAATGCAACGCATGTAAAAATTTTATTCTTCAAAGAGGTCATGCGGCTACACGGGGTCCCCAAGACTATCACTTCTAGCTGTGATACGAATTTCATTAGCCACTTTTGTCACGCCCCAAACCCAGAAATCGGATTCACAGGAATCCCGATCGCTGAACTTAGTGCCGACAGCCTCTGTATTATCCCAGTCTCGGTTCCCTGTGTCTATACGCCAGGTTCTGATCATGGGATCCTACAAGGAGGATTTTCAAACTTACAATTATCTCGTAAGGAGCATAACCACAAGAATACCCAAATAATAAAGGTAACATCATCATCACATATCCACTAATATAATCATTTAAATACAATGCTAAAAGGAAAATACATATATCGAAATCAAAGCTCTAGAAGACAGTTGCACGCTCCAAGCTCAACGCTGCTATAACTTAACGCCACCTGCACGCATCTATCGTGCATAAACTTACAAAAGCTTAGAGGGTGGTGAAAGTGTGTATAAGGTAAGTACTAAGTATACAATAAAGCTCATAAATCATATATCATCGGGATAAATAGAAATATTGACAAGATCATGAATCATACGATATCAGAGTAAGCAGAAATATACTGGTAAGTCCATGAATCATTCAATAATACAATACGCAATGTGGATCGACTATGTAAATGCGAAAGCCAAATATCAGATGTCGATGGTGCAATGCAATATGAAAAACCTGGTAAGTCCGTCTAGGACATATAAGTGCAAAAACATAATAACCAAAAATGTTAGGTTCTATGGATGCAATGTAATATGCGGTGCGAATGAAAAGACCATACTAGAATGTGAAGTCGGGATGATAGTACGTAGTATCACAGGCTACGAGGTTCACCACAAGGGACTTCTATCCAAACCAGTCCCATACCTAAATTTGGATAGTCAGACTCAATGTGGTAAACTCCTGATCTCAGGTTAGTCATGTGCCCAACCGAAATTCTGACCATGCGATGGTACACGTAATAAATAATTACACACCACCAGCCCGAGTGGATAGTGAGTGAATGAATGGATGGATATGTAATTCCTACTCAATAAGTCCACATATCAGTACAGTTGCTCTCTGAAAAAATCATCGAGGTCTATTACACTCCACTCCGACTACCTCCTCCCTAGCTGCACAGCCCAGTGAGTGGAAGAGACCTCATTATCCGCCTAGCCAATAATCTGTCAATACCTTCCCGGCTCGTCGATAACGAACTCATTTATGAGCTGGTCATAATCAGCCTAGCTTATAGCCCCCTCACTCGGGCAGATAAGGCCACACCTCCCTTCCAACCAACCACAACACAGTGGGAGACACGACCTCATAGTATAGGCACCGGCGCTCATATTCCACTCGGTCTAAACGTTGGAGATACTCCTGATACCAAGGAGGTTCTGAGATTTTCACCCAAGGACATCCTAAGTGCCCACAATGCTAGAACCAGTTATTTTTGGTGTCCCATCTAACCATCCATGATGTGTTTGTAAAGGCCACGACCCTGATGTTATTAGGGCGTACAATGATCAAGTCACACATATGCGAGATGCATGAGTCACACTAACTAGTCATGCAACAATCCTACACGTATTGCGCGAAATGTGGGGCACTCCGTCTCATAAGGAGTCCCATAAATGGTCTGCCCAATGGCATATGCTATGATCAAACATTCCTCATATCAGACATACATATGATGCGTATGGGCATGAATCATGGAGTTATGCTAAGCATTTTATATGGTAATGAACTATCCTCACAACGAAGATGGGCCTTGATGGCCTACACACAACAAGTATGGGCCTATCAATGGGCCCTAGGGAGAGTTATAATGTGGACATTTAACCAACATTATTCTTACAATGTGGACGTCAAACCAACATTGGTCCCAAGGCATGGCCCGCCATAAATGTCATTACATAACCTATGGTGGAATCACACAATGCAATAGACCTGGTATACATCTCATTGGACCTCGACCTATGGGCCTCAAATACATCAAATGGGCATCAACAATGGGCCTCATATGGCAAATGGGTCACATCACATGGGCCATGTGTATATTAGATGGGCCACACCAATTGGGCCTCATGCATATCAAATGGGTCATACCCAAGATAAGTGGTGATAATGATTTCCACCATTAAAATTCCTAAGGTCCAGCATAACATATATTTCCCATCCAAACTATACATAAATTAACATAGTGATAGGTGAAGTGGAAACAATATCAGCTTAATAGGGAACTACCATGGCCCCTAGAAATTTTGAATGGTGGACGTCATTCTCCATTACTCAAAATGGTGGGGTCCACTTGAACTTTAGACCTGACTTATTTTTAGTCTCGAGCCTGTTAAGACAAGCTTGCCAAATGGTGAATGGTTTGGATGCAACACATGCATCATGGTGGATCCCATGAAGGCCCACCATCATGCATATATTATATAATATAATATTATATATTATATTATATAATATATGCAATATAATATAATATGATTACACACACACACACACACACACACACACACACACACACACATCAGGTGCAGTCCCACATATGGGGTGGGTCCCATATAGCTGGACGGCATGGATGAAACATATACCTCATGGTGGGATGCACTAGCCGTCTAGTAGCCCCGCCGAATGGCTAGACAGCATGATAAAACACATACATCTATGTGGGTGTCGTGGACGGTGTGAGTAAAACACATATATCACTATGGGTTCCCATGTGGGGCCCACCATAATGTTTATAAGCCATCCATTCTGTTCATAATGTTATGCAGACCTGGATGAAGAGTAGAAAATAAATTTCATATTGATTCAAAACTTCTGTGACCACAAAATGGTTTCAATGGCAGACATTCATTCACTGCTCTTTCCTGTGATGTGGGCCACCCGAGCTGTGTATATGGCTGATTTTTGGTGGGGGCCCCATTGGCCTAAGGGGCCCACGAATGCACGGTGTGGATGGTTAAGACACATCACAGTGGGGTCCACACATGGGACCGTGATCCCTGTCCGCCCGCCTAAACGCAGCAGGCACCGCCTACGCCCTCTGGCAGCAGCAACGCTGCTACATAAATATATATATATTTTTTTAAATCGAGCTTTTCTGAGTTTTTCTATAGTAGAACCCGCATCAACAAAATCCACCCCACCCATTAGTCTTAACCGCTCAAGACAGACCAAATGAGCCCAATATTTGATATATTTTGGTGTATAGAAAGGACAAAGGGTATTTCAACGGTAAGCATGTTGTTTGCTATGCTATGGCCTGTCCGAAAGTCAGATTGGCCCCTTTTTCGGCTCAACGCCTAAAATGATCTGGAGAATGGAATGGACTAAGAACCATACATCAAGGTGGGGCCTACATAGACAGCCTGTAACACTCCAGATTTTTTTGCCAACCTAAAATTAGACGTTTTTAGGCAATGGGTCAACCATAACACCTTGGTAACTTTTCACAACTCAATTCCAAAGCCAAAGAAATCGCTTTTCAACTCATTTCCTTCAAAATCTCACCTTTCACCACCTCATTCTTCAAATTTCTCAAGTACTTTCATATTAAACACAAATCCTAAAGTTTAAATGATGAAGAACTATACTAAAACTAAAACTTACTATAAACGGTCATTGAGATCGAGTCCGTGCACACTCCTGATAACACACGACGACTCCAAATTACTTCTAGACCGTCAATCGACGGGTTTAGATCGTATTTCATTCCATCCCAGCCGTTAGAAGTCGGTAAAGTGGATATGTATCGGATTTGTTTCGAAATGACCCGAAACGAATCGAAACGGAGTAGGGGGCCTAATGGGACATATTTGGGGGGACCCAAGATGGGACCTATACTTTTTTTGGACCTAGGGGATAGGAGGACCTCGCCCCATGGGCGAGCCATCGCCGGATTATATAGAGACCTACAAGGCCCTCGCCGGTTTAGCGAGTCCTCGCCGCCGGTCGGGCCAGATCGGAGGGGGCGACGCGGGATGACTCTTCTAGGGTCCTATGTGGCCCACTGGTCTATGTTTGGTTGAATAAAAATCCTCCTACAGCGTCTTCCCTTCACAAACCACCCCTCAAAGCTCTCCTTTCTTCAAAAAAAATCTCTCAAATCTTTCCAAAAATCACCCTCCAAGGGCTTCCTTCTTCCATTTTCGTGCACCCTCACTCTACCCATTTCAAAACCCACTTTCATTAATGAATTCCTCCTTCTTTTCCTTCCATTTGAGCACCCAAATCCCACCTCAAGCAGAAATCACTAAGGGCTAATTCCTTTAGAAATTAAATAAGAATTAACTAGCGCTACACCAAATTACCTGTGAAATTATCACCAATCACTTTAAATATGATCTGTAAGACCCAAAACTTGTAGAATTGTTAATGCTACATTACCCAGAAATTTAGGATCCAACTCTAAACCCAGTTGCTCTCGGGAGCATTCAAAAACTCCGTATCAGACCTAGACCGCATCAAAAGTCCGATAGCAACGAACTTAGACAATTATAACCGCCTGGTTGGACTTGACAATCACCTCAAAAATCAAGTCCAGATGAGATCCTGAAATGATTTACTTTAGTCTAGAGTGAAAAGTGTGAGAAAGGTGAATCTATTTAGAAATTAAATATAAATTTAAGTAATCTGAGTCGTGTCGTTTGCACGCCGATTATAAGCATTCTGACCATTGGGTTTTAACTCAAATTCACCCTCGGATCAGGGAAGATGGCCCACACATGTCAAAATACTTGTAGCCTTGATCGAGTTTTGGTGACCGTTGAACTGAAACTGGTCTGCCACGGTCGATCTGAAAACCTGATCGGACTGAAAACTTAACTTGCTTAAGATCCTATATTAGTGAGCTTAAGTCCGACCGCATTCAATAAGAGGACCTCCAAAAATGCTCCGTTGGATCAGAATAAGCCTAATTTGGTTATAACCTAAGTATATCATGGCCTTAGGACTATTTTCGTCAGTTCTGAGCCTATATAAGGGCCTTAAACCCTCGCTCACATATCTCATATGAATTTTCAAACCCTGGCTAAGAAAGAGAAGAGAAAGAGAGAGAGAGTGAGAGAGAAGTTGGTGTTTCATCTTGGGATTCTTCCTAGTTTCTCTACGCACTAAATTCATCTATCTGAATCATTATTCCGGCGATTCTAATTCCATTCTTGGGTAAGTCAATCAAACCCTAAACTGTTTTAGAGCTTAGAATAGCCTAAGTGTTGATGTAGCTACATTGACGAAGACTTATCGTCTAAATCATATCCGTTACGCGTTTTCTGGTTTAAGGTGCGAACTATATACGTTTAGGTTATGATTTTTAAGACTTTCAATATTAGATAATGATTTATTCTTAATGTGGACGCTATTACACATGCCAAATATGCTATCTGTTTTGTTTTGCGTATATGTATAACCTATGTTGTAAATAGAATCTTTTATATGTATGTTGAAATGTTTGTATGCATATGAAATCTAATGTTGCAATTGCCATGATTAATTATCGTCAGTACATGATTTTTATGTATGCGACAACTCCTTGGCAAAAGGATTTGCCCTAATATGTTATATGGTCGACATACGTGATGTATGTTGAATAATGTAGTCTAAGTGTTTATATAAATGTCTGAATGAGTTAGTATTTAGTAAAGTGTGATTTATAAGGGTGTTGAGATATGAATCTCAATTACCTTATTTAAGTGTATGATTTCCTCCATGAACTGTTTACTTGTTTGTATGATTTCCTCCATTAACTATTTACTTGTATGTATGATTTCCTTCATGAACTGTTTAACTATGTGTATGATTTCCTCCATGTACTGTATCCATGTTTACGTTATATTTCACAACATGTTCATATGAATGTAAGAATTGATTTAATTGTCTATTATTGAGATTATACGTAGTTGGGACTGTATTACAGTCCAGGTAATTGGTAACAGTTCTCGATCTGGTGGTTGTGATTACTTTCGCCACGCAGGATGTGTTCGACGAATGCGAGTCGTACTTGAGATGTTCGACAGTGGTTAGGCCACATGAAGTGCTTATGCATTCCATGTTAATCGACTCAACGTGCGCTTGTCCTAGTTGAGCTCATCAATTAACCTGATTGATCGATGTATGTTCACCATATTTGGACGCTACTGTTTGAATCTAAGGTACAGAACTCACTAGTGAAATCCTGTTAACCTTGGTACCTCGATCCCCTAAGAGTCATGAGCCGGACATGGTGGTATGGGATACCGTGGTCGAGCTGTCGGCCTACGCTGGGGCGACGATCCTCCCTGTAGTGATCAGTGAGTAAACTAGACTCGTGAGCCGATTATGGTGGTATGAGACACTATATTCGAGCTGTCGGCATACTCTGATTGGTGACGAGCCCTTTGTAGTTACCTCGAATATATCCTGAAATTGCATTGGGGCAACGAGCCTTATTATAGTATATAGGATATAACTAGACCTGTATTAATTGGTGACGAGCCCTTTACAGCGATCTAGAATCATAATATTGTATGAGATTGTCTAGGACTGACGACCCTAGAATGGATCATTGTTTAGGTATTGATATAAGGGAGGTACCTTAGCTTTCCAATCCTACTATATGAAAAGGACTAATAAGAACTTAGTAATCATGTTCATAACATCGAACTGCATGTACTATTGACGTTGGTGTAGAGCATAATGGTAGTAATTCATGCCGTGATCGTTAGATGTTGTCACAAGAGGGAGTTTATGGTAAGGGCATGCATCATTTCCTCATATCATCTTTGCATTAACAAGAGTATCTATGACATGTTTGATTGTACTGCTTTATCATTACTGCTTGATTGAATTGATAACATGTTAACCTTTACTGTATAGTTCCACTGAGTTGATCACTCACTCCCACGTTCTGGGACAGCACTTAAACACTAACCAGACTTTGATTTAGCTGCAGATGATCTTGTGCTACTAGAGGCAGAGCCGGAGTCAGATGAGGATGAGGAGGTATTCTCGTTCATGCAGTTTTCGGGCGGATTCGCATGAGCCGAGTCTGGATCACCGGGGCTTCAGGGTTTACACTTTATAGAAGACTAATACATTTTGTTGGACTATTACATTTGGTTATATGTAATTTGAAACAAGATGTGTACTTTTGACCTGGCAGAGCACTCATATTCTGGGGACTTGTACTAACTCATATATGTATTTTAGACTTTCGCTTGCGTTTTCAGATTGTCCTTGGATTATGGTTTGCTATTTTGGTTTAATCTATTTCATGTTTAATGCACTAATACAGACAACATTCATCCATCATAAAAAATATTGTATAAGTAATGTTTTGAAACTCGGGAGCTGAGTTATGCTCGACCCCCGAATTTCAGGGCGTTACACAGCCCTTCCCAAAAGCTTTGAAAATAAAGCTAATATTTGTGTTTTCAATTGACGTCCAGCGTCCCTGGACGCTGAACGGTCTGGGCAACCCACATATATAAGGTGGGCCCTGCTCAGGTGGGCCACCAAATGGAGGATGGTGTGGGTACAATGCATATAAAGTGGGCTCCACTTACAGATGACTTGGATAAAATACATGCTTCATGGTGGGGTCCATCCGAGTGGGCCACCTGGCCACTTTATCACATATAATAGGAAGAAATGAAAGATAGAGGGAGAGAGAAAAAGTGGGACACGTGTGTGATGGAGGGACCTCGACACTATGGGTCCTCCTTTGCATGATTTACAACATACATCAAATGGGTCCCATTACATATGGGCCCACCGATCAAAATCAACGATGGAGAACCTTTCTCCACCAAAATGTACGGTCTAGATGAACTTATTTATGCAAAGAAGATACACATTATGATGTGGTCTATGGAGAATGGCCCCATCATGGAATGATTATAAGAATTAAGGTGGGCTATTGGCCACATCTTAGGGTCCAAAGTGAGATCATACCATCAATCGGCAGGCCCCACTTGACCCATCATAAAAACATGAAAATTTATCCTATAGAAGCACCCACCGTTCGATCTTCTCGATCCGTTAGAACACCGGTCTCCTTGTGCTTCACTTTGATGGTGAAAGATGAGGTTTGAATGGATAGGATGATGGATTTGGGATGGAAAAGTGGGCCTCATACATGCACTTTTCTCTCCATGGAAAGAGCTTGGACGTGAGCCTCTTCTCTTGCTTGGGAAAATGTGATGAGAAATGAGTGAGAGAGGGTTGTAAGGAGGAGTGATGGGTGATGGAGTGATGGGTAATGGAGTGATGGATGTGAGGTGAGTGATGGGTGAGGTCAGAGATTGGTTGACTTTTGGGTTTGCTTAACTTGTGAAGAAAAAAGCATGGGTTGCTCTTGTACTTGACATGAGGTAATTGATTGATTAATTTGAATGATTAATTGATGAGACATGTTGTAGAGATTCTCTTAGGATTGCAAATACGCGACGTTTTTTTCGAAATAAACACTGGCCCACATCTCCCTGCCAGGGTATCGGATCAGTCTATAAGACGCGGCGTTGGAACTGCGGCAACAGTACAGTCATAATGGTACAAGTCTCGGATTAAACCGAATCAATTCTACAAGATATGGCTTAAGGTCACGTGCAAACATCAATTATACGTCACAAGTTGCCAAAATTCGATGGGAAAGATCGCGAGAGTCAACGGAACAGTACGGACTAGGACACGGGTCTTATAACTCTCCCCACCCAATAAAAATTTCATCCTCAAAATTTAAAACACGACATAACTAATATAGAGCTCAACCAATAGAAGAAAATCCTATCCGAACACAACATGCCAACATAATCAAACACTTAAGAGATGGGGACAACGCTTGCAAATCTCAGCCTCCTGCTCCCAAAACGCCTCATCAACTCTACGATGATCCAACTGGACCTCGAATCCTGGATTAGAAATGATCGAAAGTGGAATACTATACAGCCTCACAATCTCAACGGTAGGGAGTTATATTAGAAAATATCTAAGTTATTGAACTCGGGGATCTAACCATTCTAAGTTCTCAACAATCATAGAGTGAAAGGGTATCTATCAGTAGATATGTGATGTTATCTTCAGGTATTCCCAAGTTATGCCCCAAACCCAAAAATCAGATTCACAGAAATCCCAATCACCGAACCCGGTGCCGACAGCCTCCGTACTACCCCACTCTCGGCTCCCAGCATCTATACGCCAGGTTCTGATCAAGGGATCCTACAAGGAGGATTTTCGAACGTATAATTATCTCGTAAGAAGCATAACCACAAGTATACCCAAATCATAAAGGTAACATCATCATCACATATCCACTAATATAATTATTTGAATACAACGCTGAAAGAAAAATATATATATATATCAAAATCAAAGCTTCAGAAGATAGTTGCACACTCCAAGCTCAACGCTGCTGCAACCTAACGCCACCTACACGCATCTATCATGCATAAGCTTACAAAAGCTTAGAGGGTGGTGAAAATGTGTGTAAGGTAAGTGCTAAGTATACAATAAAGCACATAAATCATACATCATCGGGATAAACAGAAATATTGACAAGATCATGAATCATACGATATCAGAGTAAGCGAAAATATACTGATAAGTTCATGAATCATTCAATAATACAATATGCAATGTAGATCGACTATGCAAATTTGGAAGCCAAATATCAAATGCCGATGGTGCAATGCAATATGCAAATCCTGCTAAGTCCGTCTAAGCCATATAAGTATAAAAACATAATAACTAAAAATGATAGGTACTGTGGATGCAATGTAATATGCGGTGCGAATGAAAAGACCATGCTAGAATGTGAAGTCGGGATGATAATACGTAGTATCGCAGGCTACAGGGTCCACCACAAGGGACTTCCATCCAAACCAGTCTCATACCTAAATTTAGATAGTCAGATTCAATGTGGTAAACTCCTGATCTTAGGTTAGTCGAGCACTCAACCGAAATCCTGGCCATGCGATGGTACACGTAATAAATAATTATCACCACCAACCCGAGTGGATAGTGAATGAATGAATGAAGGGATATGCAATTTCTGCTCAATAAGTCCACATATCAGTGCGGTTGCTTTCTGAGAAAATCACTGGGGTTTATTACACTCCACTCCAACTACCTCCTCCCTAGCTACACAGCCCAGTGAGTGGAAGAGACCTCACTATTCACCTAGCCAGCAGTTTGTTAATACCTACCCAGCTCGTCGATAGCGAACCCATTTATGAGCTGGTCATACTCAGCCTAGCTTATAGCCCCCTCACTCAGGCGAATAAGGTCACACCCCCTTCTAACCGACCACAACCCAGTGGGAGACACGGCCTCATGGTATAGGCACCAAAGCTCATATTCCACTTGGTCTAGACATTAGAGCAACTCCTCGTACTAAGGAGGTTCTGAGATTTTCACTCAAGGACATCTTAAGTGCCCACAGTGTTGGAACCAGTTATTTTTGGTGTCTCATTTAGCCATCCACAATGTACCTATGGAGGCCATGGCCCTAATGTCTTTAAGGCAAATAATGATCAAGTTACACATATGCGACAAGCATGAGTCACAGTAACCAGTCATGTAACAATCCTACGCGTATTGCGCGAAATGTGGGGCACTCCATCTCATAAGGAGTCCCATAAATGGTCTGCCCATTGGCATATGCTATGATCAAATATTTCTCATATCAGGCATACATATGATGCGTATGGGCATAAATCATGGAGTTATGCTAAGTATTTTATATGGTAATGAACTATCCTCATAACGAAGATGGGCCTTGATGACCTACACACAACAAGTATGGGCCTATCAATGGGCCCTAGGGAGAGTTATAATGCGGACATTTAACCAACATTATTCTTACAATGTAGACGTCAAACCAACATTGGTCCCAAGGCATGGCCCTCCATAAATGTCATTACATAACCTAGGGTGAAATCACACAATGCAATAGACTTGGTATACATCCCATTAGACCTCGACCTATGAGCCTCAAATAATCAAATGGGCATCAACAATGGGCCTCATATGGCAAATAGGTCACATCACATGGGCCATGTGTATATCAGATGGGCCACACCAATTGGGCCCCATGCATATCAAATGGGTCATACCCAAGATAAGTGATGATAATGATTTTCACCATTAAAATTCCTAAGGCCCACCATAACATATATTTCCCATCCAAGCTATACATAAATTAACATAGTGATAGGTGAAGTGGAAACAATATCAGCTTAATAGGGAACTACTATGGCCCCTAGAAATTTTGAATGGTGGACGTCATTCTCCATTACTCAAAATGGTGGGGTCCACTTGAAATTTAAACCTGACTTATTTTTAGTCTCAAGCCTGTTAAGACAAGCTTGCCAAATGGTAGATGGTTTGGATGCAACACATGCATCATGGTGAATCCCATGAAGGCCCACCATCATGCATATATTATATAATATAATATATAATCTATATGTAATACATATAATATATACAATATAATATGATTATATATATACACACACGCATCAGGTGTAGTTCCACACATGGGGTGGGTCCCATATAGCTGAATGGCATGGATGAAACATATACCTCATGGTGGGGTGCACTAGCCGTCCAGCAGCCCCGCCGAATGGCTGGATGGCATGATAAAACACATACATCTAGGTGGGTTACACCGTCCGTGGACAGTGTGAGTAAAACACATATATCACTCTGGGTTCCCATGTGGGGCCCACCATAATGTTTATAAGCCATCCAATCCGTTTATAGGTCACGCAGACCTGGATGAAGAGTAGAAAATAAATTTCATATTGATTCAAAACTTCTGTGACTACAAAATGGTTTCAATGGCAGACATTCAATCACTGCTCTTTCCTGTGATGTGGGCCACCCAAGCAGTGTATATGGCTGATTTTTGGAGAGGGCCCCACTGGCCTAAGGGGCCCACCAATGCATGGTGTGGATGGTTAAGACACATCACGGTGGGGCCCACACATGGGATGGTGATCCCTGTCCGCCCGCCCAAATGCAGCAGGCGTTGCCTACCCCTTCTGGCTTTTTTTTTTTAAAATCGAGTTTTTCTGAGGTTTTTCTATAGTAGGGCCCGCATCAACAAAATCCACCCCACCCATTGGTCTTTACCGCTTAAGACAGATCAAACGAACCCAATATTCGATATATTTTGGTGTATAGAAACGACAGAGGGTATTTCAACAGTAAACACGCTGTTTGTTATGCTATGGCTTGTTCGAAAGTCAGATTGGCCCTATTTTTTGGCTCTACGCCTAAAATGATCTGGAGAATAGAATGGATGGCTTAGATTAGAACAATACATCAAGGTGGGGCCTACATAGACAGCCTTTCCCAAAAGCTTTGAAAATGAAGCTAATATTTATGTTTTCAATTGACATCCAGCGTCTAGGGACGCTAGACGGTCTGGGCAACCCATGTACATAAGGTGGGCCCTGCTCAGGTGGGCCACCAAATGGAGGATGGTGTGGGTACAATACATATAAAGTGGGCTCCACTTACAGATGGCTTGGATAAAATACATGCTTCATGGTGGGGTCCATCTGTGTAGGCCACATGGCCACTTTATCACATACAATATGAAGAAATGAAAGATAGAGGGAGAGAGAGAGAAAAAAAAGTGGGACACGCGTGTGATGGAGGGACCCCGGCACTATGGGTCTTCCTTTACATGATTTACAACATACATCAAGTGGGTCCCATTACATATGGGCTCACCGATCAAAATCAACGGTGGAGATCCTTTTTCCACCAAAATGTACGGTCTAGATGAACTTATTTATGCAAAGAAGATACACATTATGATGGGGTCCATGGAGAATGGCCCCATCATGGAATAATTATAAGAATCAAGGTGGGTTATTGGCCACATCTTATGGTCCAAAGCGAAATCCATACCATCAATCGGCAGGCCCCACTTGGCCCATCATAAAAACATAAAAATCTATCCTATAGAAGCACCCACCGTTTGATCTTCTCGGTCCGTTGGAACGCTGGTCTCCTTGTGCTTCACTTTGATGGTGGAAGATGAGGTTTGAATGGATAGGATGATGGATTTGGGATGGGAAAGTAGGCCTCACGCATGCACTTTTCTCTCCATGGGAAGAACTTGGACGTGAGCCTCTTCTCTTTCTTGGAAAAATGTGATGAAAAATGAGAGAGAGAGAGGGTTGTAAGGAGAAGGAGTGATGGGTGATGGAGTGATGGATGTGAGGTAAGTGATGAGTGAGGTGAGTGATGGGTGAGGTGAGAGATGGGTTGACTTTTGGGTTTGCTTAACTTGTGGAGAAAGAAAGCATGGGTTGCTCTTGTACTTGACATGAGGTGATTGATTGATTGATTCGAATGATTGATTGATGGGACATGTTGTAGAGATTTTTTTAGGATTATAAATACGCGACTTTTTCTTCAAAATAAACGCTGACCCACATCTCCCTACCAGGGTATCAGATTGGTATGCAAGACACGGCATTGGAACCACGACGATGGTGCGGTCGCAATGGTACAAGTATCGGATTAAGCTGACTCAATTTTATAGGATATGGCTTAGGATCGTGCGCAAACATCGATTATACGTCGCAGGTTATCTAACTTCGACTGGAATGATCGCGAGAGTCGACGGAACAGTACAAACTAGGACACGGGTCTTACAACTTTTAACGGACTTTATGGAACCAATTTGGTACACGACTTCAATTCAACAGTGCCTATCACCCATAGATCGATGGATAAAATAAAGTTGTGAATCACGCGTTAGGAAATCTCCTTCGATGTATTGTAGGAGAAAATTCGAAGTAGTAAGATTTAACCTTGTCTCGAGCGGAGTTTGCATTTAACAATATAGTGAACCGCTCAACAGGGAAGTCCTCGTTTTAGATTATTTACAGTCAAATGTCTTGCCACACACTTGACTTGATCCCTTTACCAAAGCTCTCATGCATGAGCGTCGCAACGGAACATATGAAAGACATGATCATGGGCATTCATGCGGAGGTCGAAGCCAAGTTATATGTCTCGAAAGACAAGTACAAAGAGCAAGTCGACAACCATCGGCGACAAAAAGTGTTCGAGGTGAGCTACCAAGTTGTGGTCCATCTACGCATGGATAGATTTTCAACCGGAAGTACAAAAAATTATAGAACAAGAAAATTGGGCCGGTATCGATCCTCTAAAAGATCAATGACAACATGTACATTATTAATCTTCCAAATGACATAGAGATCTCGTGTACTTTCAACATCGTATACCTGACCGAGTATCATGAACCGAAGTAGAACGAGAACTTGAAGACGAATTCTTTTAAAGTAGAGGGGACTTATGTAAAGTAGGTCGCGGATAATTCAATGACCAAGATGGACCAGAAAAGGCATAATCGGAGACGAAGGTGATCTGGGCCATCAAAACCTAAAACAGATGTATCTCGCAAACCAGAATGAGTTATCTAACGTGCCATATATGATTTTGGGATAGGATAAGCTACTTTAGCCACCCATATGTCTGGTTACGTACGCTGAATTTCTGAAATACCATTAGATCGACAGTCGAATTCCTGTTTTAATTTCTTTTTTACTATTTATATTAAGTTTTAGTTGGAGTATAACTGTTCATCCATTGGGCTTTATGAGTTTCACCTAACATGAAAAGTGCTTAGAATAATTAGGAGAATCACACGGTTAAGCCAAATAGGGCACTTACTATTTTTGGCCGAAAACCATGTGCACTAGTAGGAATCACGACCATCTATAAATAGTAAGTTTACTATTTATAGTAAGTCACGATTTCTAAGAGTTTTAGTTATAGTTCAATTCTAAAATTCTTCCTAGGGTTTATGTTATTATTTAAGAGGTCGTAAGCTCACCTTTCATCGTCAATCAAATTATTACAAAGCTTATTAGAATTATTTTCTATTTTCTATCTCTCCTCATGGATTTGAGGCATCTTTATGAGTCCAGAGAAGTTCCGTGGATTCAGAACAGTTATCCCTCTGAGGAAGATGGTTCTCAAACTCTACATGTGCTCTCCTACGTTATGGCCCCATGTGTATATCCTCATAACGGATAGTTTCCTTTCTTTTCATATAGCTCCCCCCCCCCCCCCCCCCCAAGGCTTGACTTGTAAATGAGGATCTTGACTATTGATTCGATTATTTTTATGTTATCCATTTTCGACACTGGCGAGAGGTTTTCCCCAAGGCTGCCTCACTAGGTGTCAGGGTTAAACCATTTAATGGTTGCATGAGACGAACAGTGGATATATATATATATGTGTGTGTG
The DNA here is from genome assembly GCA_037074715.1 of Magnolia kwangsiensis. Classification (NCBI taxonomy): domain Eukaryota; kingdom Viridiplantae; phylum Streptophyta; class Magnoliopsida; order Magnoliales; family Magnoliaceae; genus Magnolia; species Magnolia kwangsiensis. The sequence continues at coordinate 88,000,646 of CM073586.1, forward strand.
TGTGTGTGTGTGTGTGTGTGTGTGTGTGGTAGATATAGAACTAGAATTTACTAAGATTTCTGATGTGACGGGATTTGGATGCCCGGCAAGTCCTAGAGCCTACTTCTTATATAAACTTAACATATTGTATACTCTGTTGATACGGGTGTGGCATATGAAGATCCAGATCTGAAGTCTATCCAGATTCAGTGTAACCCGTAACTAAGACCTCTATACCTAAACTTCGTAGAGGAGTTGAGAAGAGTCTGTACTTGGTTCATACAAGCAATAACATATGAGGGTCCAGATCCGAAGTCTATCTAAATCTAGTGAAACTCATAGGTAAGACCTCCATACCTGAACCTCGCAAAGGGGTTGAGAAGAGAAAGGTAATGATTTTTGGTTCTTGGTTGATACGGCTAGTAGCGTATGAAGGCCTAGATCTAAAGTCTATCCAGATCTGGTGAACCCATAGTTAAGACCTCAATACCTGAACCTTGCAAAGGAGTTGAGAAGAGAGTTAATTATTATACTTAGACCTTTTGTAATACCTTATGCAACATGCTTGTAACATCCCGTCTAACCAGCACAGTGTCCATGGGCGTCCACATAGGATTCGCCGCAGGACCGTTCGTTTAGACTACTTGTGGTAAGGTACCACATGTAAATTAATCTAAGATTAGTATAATGGGGTAGACCAGACGGGTCATGTTATGACCTAATGCAGGCCGCTAAGGCAAATGACCATTCATACTTAGCAACAGCTCATGCGGGCCATACCGCAATGCAGGAAAGTCAGAAAATTACAAAACTTTAGGAAACACTAGATCTCACTGGGCTTGTGGTCCATCGTGGACCACAGACTCATTAGACACCCGAAAACTAATTATCCAAGCCGTTCTTACAGCACTGGTCAACCCACATAAGGCCATATTGGAAATCTGGCGCTTGTCAAGGGAGAAGGGATTCTGGGCGTATTAGCCGTCAAATGTTTTCTAAATTTTTGGTGAATGTCTAATGTGGTGTCCCTCACCCGTCCACAAAATCTGGGCCTCGATCGTGTCGCGATGACCGTTGATCGCAAATCAGACCCGTGCGACCAAATCCCATATCCGATCGCTCCCAAAATTTATATAATCCTTCATCAGGTGAAAGACCACCTACCCTATAAATTCTATGATTAGGGGACCACCAGAACCTCTCCAATCACCAGGTTAGACCCTGCTGGGTCGCTTAGAGATCGGGATCGTCTGATCAAATCCCATAGTCGTTTATCCGTTAGATCTCAAACTTTGCATAAACCCTTGTTAGGCCATGAGACACCTACACACCCAATTTGATGGCCATAGGAGTGTTGGGGCCACCACAACAATAATAGTAGTCCTAAGAGGCTATTTTGGAAAATTATGAAAACTTAAGGCCATGGGGCCCAACTCTAGAGAATAAACCCTAGTTCTTTCTCATAACCCCCATTCTCCAACAACAATCTATCTCTCTCTCCCTCATAACTTCCTCCAAATCTCTCCCACCAAACCTCTCTCCCACATAACTCTTCAACCTCCAACAACCTATCATCTCTCCCTCATAACTTTCACCATCTTTCAACGACAAGCTCTCCCTTTTCGTAGCTCTCACCATTCTTCAATAACCGAGGAAGGTAAAGAGAGAAAGGGAGGATGAAGATGAGCAAGGTGGACTCTCAATCAAGGTGGGGCCTAGGGCATCAACCCTTTCAACTCTCTACTTCTCCTCCAAGAAGAAACTCTCCGCCACAACCCCAAATTCGTCCATTGGCCATCTAGGTAAGAACCTCTCCCCATATCTTCTTAAGATCCAAGTATTAATAAAGGATTGGCATGGAATTTCTCACATGCAAGGATTGATTTTAGGAATTCCGGCCGGTCAACCCTCAAACCCCCATTTCTAGGTCGCTTCCGAGCCTCCATCGAATTCAAAGGTGCGGACTATTAATCTTAGGTGGCCTAGCACCAATCATATCATGAGTTTAATGATTTTGCTTGTTTGGATGAAGCATTTGTGAAATCTAGAGAGACCCTAGGATTTGAGTATTTATTTGGAGATGTATGGAATTGCATGTTTGTTTAGTTTTCCTTTCTTATGATCGTATTTATACCTCTCACATGTTTGATGATATAGTAGATGATCATATGCTCATGTGTTGTGTGATTTCCTCTTATGATGTTGCTTATGACATGTATGATGCTTTGCCCTTGCGTATTTTGATTCCTAGGGACGTAGGAAGCATTTTGCTAACTTACACTTCTCACATGCACCTTACTTATGATATTGTAACGTGTTTGTTAGGGACATTGAATTGTATGTTAGGATGTATGCAACATGATACGGTATGTTGGTCAATAACTTTGATGTTGACACGCTATGAATCATCGTCAAACCCTTGGATTGGTCAAGAACATGAGGGCAGATGGTAGTCTCATTGGTTAGACTACCCTAAGACTAAACCCGTGAATTGGGCGGGTGCGTATGGGCGACAGTAGTTCGACTACATGGGTCTAACGTACCTGATGTCGTTCGTCTCGTGCTCGCCTGACTCGTGCGGTTTAGCGTACTTACTAGCAAATCCTGATTGTTAACCGTGTTTGCTCACACATGTATAGAACCTGGAACACTTTAACACCGTTGTAGCCCACCGATAACCACTCGAAGTCGATCCACTGCCTCGTGAGTCGGGCACGGTGGAATGAGACACTGTGTCCGAGTTGTCGGCCTACGCTGGGGCGACACACCTCCCCGTAGTGACCGCGAACGATTCCAGTTCTCAGCACTCCCCATGTGCTTGAAGTCGGGGATGGGGAACCTAACGGGATCAAGGATCGCGGGGACTTGGCCTCACACGTTGGGGGGTCTTGGCCTCGCAACTAGTTCAGGGCATTTGATTTGTGGGGTGTATCAGATTCTCAAATCTTCTGGATGACTGTACTTAATTAATAACTCAGCTAACACGATCGCATTGCATCGCATTAGTTAAGTTAGTAACTCAGAAGTCGAGTTCGCTCTGAGGGAGTGTTAGCATACGCGATCGTTAGATGGAGTCGCTTGAGGGAGCGTTGAGGCGAGGGCATGCATCATATCATTCTACATACATGCATTTAAACAAGAGTTGCTAGGAATTGATGATTGACTGTATTTCATTAAATTCATATTATAATTGATGTCTTTTGTAACTTAAGACTAATAGCACCCACTGAGTTGATCACTAACTCCCACTCTGTGACGGTGTTTTAAAACACCAACCAGACCCGTGCTTAGATGCAAGAGAAGCAGGGTAGGAGGAGCTTGGCGAGACAAATTACGACGAGGTGGACGAGCTATCGTATTTTCAGTTGATGGACGGCTCTTCATCAGCTTGACGGGCAGGATTGTGTCGCCGAGCAGTGGGCTCGGCTCTATTCTTTTGAACCTACTATTTCTTTTGTGATTTTGCTGGGATTCGCCACGAGCAATCCCTTATTCTTTTGGACGTGTATATAACATATATTTAAATATTTGAGTTGCTCTCATTTCAGTGGATTATGTGATTATGCATCATGTTCCAGGAAATTTCAAGCTGCGCAAATAAACTGGATTAATGTATATTAATGAAATCGGTTATAAGTGACACTCACGAACTTGGGAGTTGAGCGTATGCGCGACCTCCGATTTTCAGGGCATTACAATGCTCATATCCACATATTGATCAATATCACCACTAGCCAAAAAAAAAGGATTCAGAATCCTCAGTTGGGAAAAATCCCTGAAATTTCTGAGAGATCGAGAAAACTAAAGAATTCCCTACTCGAGTGACTCTTAAATAAGTTTGTGCTATGGATTTCGAGTAAAGACCTTGGTTACAGAGAATGAAGAGGTTAAACACCCTTTTACCACCCGTATAAACACAATCTCTACTTTGTTAGGCTGTACACCTGCATAGGGGATTCAAGGAACTTTTAGTAAAATACTAATATTTAAATGTGTAAGCTACAAAAGATAAATTGAAAACAGAATGAAAACAATAGAAAATGATTTTTCAATAAAAGTACGGAAAAGAAAAAGAATACAGAGCTTTCGGTTACTCCTATAAGTCACATTTTTTGGTACGAAAGATTCTCAAGAGAGGTAACTGTAAAGTATACTTTACGTGATGTCAGATTAAAACCTACTACCTCAGGTGTTCAAAGCAGAGGGGTTGAAATGTACAGACAGAAAAAGAATAGATTGAAAATACATATTTGACTTGTAAATAGAAATAAAATATCAGAGATCAATATAATAAATAGTTTGAGAAAAAAGTTTGAAATAACAAAACGGCAAAAGGAAAATGAAGATCAGAGGACTACTAAAAGATGAAAGCTCAGCTCTGACATTCGCCTCTACCACTAAACTCTCACTTACATTAACCCCCCTCTGCCTCTCTAACGTAGTTAAGACGTGTAGTGGTCGAGCACCGTCTTCCTCAAAGATAACTACTCCGAATCCATGGAGCTTCTCTGGACTCCTCACATAAACTTCTTGAATCCACAAGAAAAAGTAAGAAAAATATAAATATATTCTATAAAATTTGTAAATTGATTGATATCTGAATAAATGAGTTTACACCCCTTTAAATAGGGATACTAAGCTATGGAAAAAGTTTCGGAATTAAACTACGACTAAAACTCTTAGAACTCGCGACTTATTATAAATAGTAAACTTGCTATTTATAAATGGTCGTGATTCCTACTAGTGTGCATGGTTTTTGGCCAAAAATAGTGTCCTATTTGGCTTGACCAAAATGTTCTCCTAATTATTCTAAAAAAAATTCATGTTGGGCACAACTCCTAAAGCCCAATGGATGAAGAGTTGTAATTAAACTAAAACTTACTATAGATAGTGAAATTGAAATTAAAATAGGAATTTGATCATTGATCTAACGGTATTTCGCAAATTCGGCGTGGGTAACCCGCCATAGCTAGGTTGGGTCGCTAAACTAGCTTGTCCGACCCTAAAATCATATATGGTACGTCTGATAGTTCATTTCGATTTACAAGATACGTGTGTTTTAAATTCTAATGGTTTGGATCATCTCCATCTCCGATAGGGCCTTCTTTTTAATCCATCTTGGCTATGAAAGTGTCCACGACCTGCTCTACATCACTCTCACTAGCCTGAAGGCCTCTGCCGACACTTCCTCTAAGGCTTACTTGAAATCCTCACGACCTTTGAAGGCAAACTTCGCTTTTATAGGCATGCAGAGAGGGTAGGTTCAGTGTTCACGTTGGTTTGAATGCAAGATTAGGTTTTTTTTTTCTCTTTTTATGAATCCATGGGACGCGGGGCTGAATCTCAGTGGATCGTGGCAGAATGCAAGATTAAGTTCACGTTTTTTATATGGATGATGGCATGATTACTGACGAATATAACCTCAGGTGGGACACGGATTACGTCCTACCCCTGCCCGTCTCTAGCCCCGAACAAGCAGTTCCGTGGACCGGCCCATCATGATGTACCTTTTTATCGGACGCAGATTAGATACTTATAGGCTGAGTAGCTAGACTCGCCATTGAATTGACATCACCAACTTCTGTGGGCCCCACCATGATGATGTTTTATATCCACACCGTCCATCCATTTGAAGAGGTCATATTAGGGCATAATCCAAAGAATGAGTCAGATCCAAAGCTCGAGTGGACCTCACCATAGAAAACAGTGGGGAGAGTGACGCCCACCATTAAAAAGTTCTAAGGGCCACAAAAGTTTTCGATCAAGCTGATATTTGTAGTTTCCCTTCTTTCATGTCTGCTTTAACACATGAATAAGTTGGATCTCAAATAAACATCATGGTGGACCTTCGGAAGGTTTCAATAATGCGAGTTACTCTCTCCACTGTTTTCTCTGGCTGGTCCACTCCAGCCTTGGATCTGCCTCATTCTTTGTATCATGCCCCTAAAATGAACTATCGAAATGTATGGACGGTATGGATACAAAACATACATCATGGTAGGGCCACTTAACTTGGTGACGTCACTTCAATAGCAAGCCTAATTACTTAATTTGTAATTAGCTAATCGGCGTCCCTGTTTATCCAAGCCGGTCATCTATTTTTTTCTCCGATCATTTCGGGCATGAACACTAAAATTAAGCAGATACGACGCTCAAATGGACCATATCCCTGATGGCTTTTGCATTTAATGCAACTAGCATTTAATGCTCCGTGCATTTAATGCAACCAAGCGAATTATTTGATGCGGTCCCCTTGAGCGTACGATGTGCTTATTGTTATATTAATGCCCTGAAATGATCCGAAAAAAGGATGGACCGGGTGAATAAACAAATACATCACGGTGGGCCGGCCCACGGAACTGCCCGTTCGAGGGTAGGACGCAATCCGCGTCCCCTCAGGTGCTCAGGTGAGGCCATTTGAGCTGGAAACGGATTGGCTACTCCCCCTGCCACCGGCCAATGGCTGGTGGTCAGTGCTTTGTGGGCCCCACCATAATATATGTGTTTCATCCATACCGTCCATCTATTTTTATAGATCATTTTATGGTATGAAAGAAAATTCGAGGTATATCGCAATCTCAAGTGGACCATTATAAGAAACAGTGCTGAATGAATGTTGACCATTAAAAATGTTTTGGAGGCCATAAAAGTTTTGGATCAAGCTGATATTTATTGTTTCCCTTCATCTGGGTCTTTATGACCTAATCAAAAGATTGGATGTCAAATAAACAGTACAGTGGGCCTTAGGAGGATTTTAACGGTGAATATCCAATCATTATTGTTTTCCTGTAGTGTGGTCCACCTAGGATTATATCCCTATCCTTTTATGTATCAAGTTATAAAATGATATGTAAAAATGGATGAACGGAATGGATGAAACACATACATCATAGTGGGGCCCACAGAGAACCGACCACCAGCCACAGGGGCTGTGACAGGGGGAGTTGCCAATCCATCTCCGTTTGAACTGAGCTGATGTGTCAGTAGTGAATGATTAGCGGACATTCCGTCAGAGAATTGCCATTTTTATATTGAAACGGCTATCACTCATCCAGTAATTGAAACGGCTGAAGCACTGCAGTTTTTACATTGAAACGGCTGTGACACAGTCCTCTTTAGGTAAAGACGGTAGCAATTCCACCGTTTTGATGTGTAAATTAAGGTACACTTAATTGAGTGCAACCTCGGTGTAAATGGGTTGTCTACAGCCATTGAAATTTTCTTTTCATGGTCTATACTCGGCACATGTACAGCTGGACGGTTCTGATGAAGGGGCCATCTTCACATTAGATACCCTCATGTGCTGCATGAAAATAATGTACTCGTAACAAATAGCAATTGAGGGTTTTTTCATACATTGGCGAAGTATGATGCTTCATATGCATGCACTCAAATTTTGTATACATGTCATATATATAACTAAAGCTAAACCGTCCAAATCGTGGGACCCAATGACTATATGTTACAAATCCAAAAATCAGATTGTTTTGATAATCCTAACGTCTTACTGATGGACACTTTTTAAAAAAAAATTCGGACCATTGATTGGATGTCCACTTATTTGGATGGTAAGATCATGCAGTGTGAACTTCAGTTTATATAAACACCTAAAGTGGGTCCGAAAAACCCAGTTTATGTACACATCTAAGGTGGGTCCCATGATTCATATGCCATGTGTCGAATTTTCTAATGCATGCGTAACCATCACACTCACTGCAAGAGCATGACTTCATAGCTGCGCCGCCGGAGAAAAAACAATAATTAGGGATGTCAATGGGCCGGACTCAGGCCTAAAATTTAGAATTTTGAATAGCCTGACCCGAAGGACCGGCCCGAAATAGATCAAAGTCCAGGCCGAGACCTACACAGGCCCGGCCTTTTCACAGTCAATCAGGAATTAGGTCCTTGTCCATCCAACGTGTAGTGTTATGATGCGCCGCTTTCCACATATGGAGCTCATGGTAGGAGATCCAGACCGTTAACTCGAAGGAACTCACAATGGATGGGGAAACCAAGAAAAATCCCTGAGAATAGATGATTCTAACCCTTGGATTGGTGGTCTAAAATTGAAAGGTTATAAAAATTTAACAGCTCATCTGATGCAATGCTTTTTGGGAACCATCCATGGTGGAGCCCATCATATCAACGGTCTAGATTACTCAACTATGGTCTCCACTCGTACACATCAGGACACTATCTTCCAGAAAGAGGAATTGTGGAGTCCAGAAGCATTGAACGGTGAACAGCGCTCACATGACGCGATCATCATAATTGTAGCAGTGGGGCCCATGTATTATTGAATCTGAATCCTTAATAAACTCACTGACCATGTCTGACAACCCCAATATATTCTATATTGGAAATAATACCTGTAGTCGTCTTTTTCTCTGGACCGTTGCTGTGCTTTTTCTTAATGGCCCATCTATGGCATCAACGGTATGGATCATAGAACCATGGGTTCCATTTCCGGATAATAGTGCATCATGACCCACTATTAGATTTCCTCCTCAGGAAAATCCGTTACTCTTCTGTGATAGTTCATCACCGTTTCAAAAGTGGTGGTGACTCATCTGCTCACACGTGACATTCATGCATGTCTATCCAGACTATGAAAGTTGTACTGCACATTGTGGATGAAGCATATGCTTAAAACCACAAAAATCAAGAAATCCTAACCATCCAAGTCATTGGCTACCAAATAGTCAGTGGTCCGAATTTCAAAGGAAAAATTAGATGATTAAGTTATCTTCTGAGTGCATCTTTTGTTTAAGCTCCATCAACAATTGGGTCAGTGATTTGAATGGTCTGGATCCCCTTTACAACTATGCCATGTATACATATGAAGGGTCACTATCAATTTTAGAATGGTGGTGAGCCGCACCCCATTTTCTGCGATTACTCCTGTGATAGTTTATCACATTTTGAAAATGGTGGTGACTGACCCTACTCACACGTGGAACTAATGTTACGTTATCCACATCATCCAAATGATGGGGCACACTTCTGATAGGCCATATACATAAAATCACAATGATCAAGAAATCCTAACCATCCGATTAATGGCTTTCAAAATGAAGAACAAGAGCAAAATTTTGAATGGTCCAAATTCCAAGAGAAAAACCAGGTAATGTTTGGTTCAGATAAGCGATTTGGACGGTTTGAATTGATATACAACTATTCATGTCTACACTGAAGGGTCACTGGGATTGTTGGAATGGTGGTGAACCATCAGACTTCAGAGGCGTATTAAACCCAAATAAAATATTACCCCACCGAAATTGGATGATTGAAGGGACTGACATCCCATGTTGAGGGTTGTGATAGAAAAACAGATGGATCCATCTGGTTGGTCCCCAATATATGGGTACAAGCTATTTATTGAGAAATATAAATATATTGGATTTTCACGTGCAATAATTGAGAAAAAAATAAAGGGCATTTATGATAATATATTGTGATCCAATAATTTGAATACAATAATGGAGTGAGTTTGTGAGATTGTCTAACCTGAATTTCTTTATAAATAGCTCAGCCACAGGCGCCCTTTTCATCTCACAGATCTCTCTCTCTCTCTCTCTCTCTCTCTCTCTCTCTCTCTCTCTCTCTAGCTAAAATGGCCACTTGCCTTGTGTCCTCTAACGAGAGAACGTAAGCCCGTCCCCCTTCCTCTCATATTCCACCTAGCTATCTATGAAACATATGTGTTTGTGCATTCATCTCTCTCTCTCTCTCTCTCTCTCACACACACACACACACACACCCCTAGCTATCTATGTACTCTCTCTCTCTCTCTCTCTCTCTCTCTCTCACACACACACACACACACACACAACACACCCCTAGCTATCTATGTAACATGTATATGTACGTATGTATCTATGTACTCTCTCTCTCTCTCTCGCTAAAATGGCCACTTGCCTTGTGTCCTCTAACGAGAGAACGTAAGCCCATCCCCCTTCCTCTCATATTCCACCTAGCTATCTATGTAACATATGTGTTTGTGCATTCATCTCTCTCTCTCTCTCTCTCTCTCTCTCTCTCTCTCTCTCTCTCTCTCTCTCTCTCTCTCTCTCTCTCTCTCTCTCTCTCACACACACACACACACACACACATTCCACCTAGCTATCTATGTAACATGTATATATATGTATGTACTCTCTCTCTCTCTCTCTCTCTCTCTCTCTCTCTCTCTCTCTCTCTCTCACACACACACACACACCCCTAGCTATCTATGTAACATGTATATGTACGTATGTATCTATGTACTCTCTCTCTCTCTCTCTCTCTCTCTCTCTCTCTAAAATGGCCACTTGCCTTGTGTCCTCTAACGAGAGAACGTAAGCCCATCCCCCTTCTTCTCATATTCCACCTAGCTATCTATGTAACATATGTGTTTGTGCCTTCATATCTCTCTCTCTCTCTCTCTCTCTCTCTCTCTCTCTCTCATTATTTTTTTTCTTGTAGGTTGTGAATCATTCTGGGTTAGTCTACATAAATTCTCATACATTATCTAAATTTCGGAAAGACTAATACACACATTGTGTTATTGATACATTCACTACATATTGCTCCATTAATGTGGTCGCTTTCCAACCCATAACTGTCCAAAACTAACTTGTGTGTGGCCCACCAACTTACTGGCTTTACACGCACTGAAGAATCACTTACACTGAAAAAAACTCAGTGCAGGAGCTTTCACTATATTCATGTATACAAGGTGATTTTCAGAATTTAAAATATATATGTGTGTGTGTATGTGTGTGTGTGTGTGTGAAACTTGCCGGCACGCTATCTTTCACACAATGTGTGTGCCATACAACATTATAAAACACGATGGGAAAATCTTAGGGCATTAAGGTGGCTCGAAAATAATATTTCATTTCATTTTTAGAAGTTAGGAGATATGCTAATGCTTAAGTCATGTCTTAAATATACATATGTGGATTATTTGTTATTGTATTTGAGTCTCAAAAGATAGCACATGTCATTGTCTGGGAGTGTTCACATCCATCAAAATGGATGGCAATACAATCTTCCATTTAGTCATGTACATCAATCTATCAAGTGTCTATGATATCCAAGCCGTTGAAAAGGTTGAATCCGGCTTGAAGATCATTGGGTACAAAAACAGAGATAATCCATTCATCAGGTGGACCACACATATACATTGAGTCAACTCATTGGTGGTGCATTGTTCTCCACGGTCTTCCATGCGGGGCTAACCTTTCTGACAGCTCAGATGTCTAGACATGATAGGTTACTTTCTTATATGAAACTCAATAGGTGGTAACTTTGTGGTCCACTCAGATGAATGTAATCATAACTCATTAAAGAATTTTAAAATTGGAACTGAAATATACTTATTTTATATTATCTTTAAATTTTAATCATTTAGAAAACCATTTTGTATGGTTTAGTACAGATATAACAAGATTATTAGGGTTTTGCTCTTGCCAATTAATCATTGGGATTACACATTTTTATTTAATTCTTTTTATGGATTTTGATTGATAGAATCAACGCGATGGTGGCAATAACAAGTGAAAATGAATGCGTGGCTGAGATCCCGCACGATGTTGCTGAGATTGTCATTGTTCGCCACGGAGAGACCACATGGAATGCCTCAGGAAGAATTCAGGTAGTACTCTACATAAGTCATTTACACCCCAATACAGTAAAATACAAGGTGACTGGATATGGGGACGGTGCAACCAACGATCTAGATTGTCCATTGAGGACCCCACTATTGATCGGCCAGCGTATGAAAATTACACTAATGGAACAGTCCATGCGTCCAATCACACACATATATAAGTAAAAGCCAATGTTGTCCATCTTCAAAACATTAGCAATGTTTTCAAAGCTTTTAATGAAATGTAGCTTTGGTCTATACTTGTATAGATACGTGCATATATACCTATATACATATATGAAAAGCTAATTCTCCATCTTCATGGGAACATTAGCAATGCAGGTACTCGTTTTAAAACTTTTAATAATGTAAGGCAATCACTTGTTGATTTTGTGTGTGTGTATATGAAAACTTTCCATGAGGTCGAGCTATGTGGGCCTCACCATGATGTGTGCCGAACATCTACCCCAACAGTCAAATACACCATGACTTAGGTGGGCCACACCACATACAACAGTTGAGAGGGATTATCCTCCCATTAAAACATTCATAATCATTAATTGGGCCCACACATTCGTAATCATTTTTGGGCATGTATTCACATAGTTTTAGTTGGTATTGCCCACTTGAATATATATTTTTGAAATATCCCATAACCTAAAGGGGACCCATTAAATACACAATGTTGATGTTCAAAAGGCATCACGTGGGACCCACATAGCTCGACCACATGGGAAGTTCCATTAAATACACAATGTTGATGTTCGAAAGGCATCACGTGGGGCCCACATAGCTCGACCACATGGGAAGTTTTCCCATGAGGACCACATGGGAAGTTCCATTAAATACACAATGTTGATGTTCGAAAGGCATCACGTGGGGCCCACATAGCTCGACCACATGGGAAGTTTTCCCATGAGGTGACCGCATAGAACCATTTCCATATATATATATATATATATATATATATATATATATATAGAGAGAGAGAGAGAGAGAGAGAGAGAGTATAGTATATCCATCCTAAAGGCATGGTAAATTTAGCAATGTCTTCAAAGCTTTTAAGTAATGTGTGACGTACATCACAAAATACATTGTATGGTCCATTCTTTATTTTGTTTTCCTGTTTTTGAAGGGCCAACTGGAATCGGAGCTAAACGAGGTGGGATGGAAGCAGGCGGCCGCAGTTAAGATCTAAAATCCTGTTATTCTAGAACTTTCTCACATGCATTCTTAAAAAATTAATAATAAGTAAAAGAAAGTTTTAATTTAAAAAACCATGCATTTCCCATTGAAAAGATTTGGAAAGATTTTTTTTTCCTACCATGTATACTTTTTTATACGTGGAGCAATTTCCATTCTTTCTGCATGATTGAAATTTTTTATCATTCAGATCTTTCTCTTCTGTACTTATCTTAATGATATTTTAACGGTCAGATGATTGTGATATGTAGATAGCGGAGAGATTGGGGAAGGAATCAAAGCCGACGGCCGTGTACTCATCTGAACTCAAGCGTGCAAAAAACACAGCGGAGATGATCGCTAAGAACTGCCACATCCATGAGGTATGTTTGAATTTTCATTCTTTCTCTTATTTATTCCTTTGTCTGAAAAATGATTAATTTTTCTCCCTGTATGGCATATTAACAATTTAATCACTTCATGAAATTCTAATTAATATTATTACTCCATTAGTGGACAGCCTGGCAAATGGGCCATAGCCCAAATTACGATGATTTAATGATCTGAACCATCCAAATTTCTAACATTCAGCTGTTAGGTGTGGATTGTTGCTCATTCATTTAGCCATCCATTTACTGACCGCTGATCAGATGGGGACCATAGTTCAATGGTCTACGTTTTGAGGATATCTAACGCATATGGTGAATCACCAAAAACGTGTCCCCCTCTTTAATATGACCCATCATTTATTATTTATTATTTTGTTATTTATTTTTTTTAATTTTTAATTTTTAATTTCTTTTTTTTTTTAAACAGGTGATTGAAATACCTGAATTGAAGGAGAGACATGTGGGGAGCTTGCAAGGTTTGGTGTGGGGAGAGATTGAAGAGAAGGAACCTGAAGCATACCATGCTTTTTTCTCATCCCAAAATGACCTAGAAATCCCTGTAAGTATTTTATTATATATAATAAACTATAAACAATATTTTCAGAATCGAATCGATTCAAATTTTGAGTGAGTCGTGACCATATTGAATTTTTATTTATTATTTCTCAATTCTTACTGAAATCTGACCGAGTCAAGTCGACTCGAGTTTTTAAACTTTGGTGATAACCATGAGCCTAGTTATCTTCACATCTAGAAATTTTTGTACATTGCTATGACATGAAAACATTAGTCATGTTGAAGACATTTTATTGATTTTGTCGAAACCATCTAGAAAAACTCAAAAAAACCTAACCCAACTCAGTCTAATTGATTTGACTTAGCTGGATTTTATCAAGACTCGAGAAAAACTCAATTTGGTTCGAGATTTAAAAAAATAAAATAAAAGAAAAGGATAAAAAAATAAATACGACTCAATTCAACCCAGCTGGTCGAGAAGATCATATTTACATATTATTATATTAAAAATATTAAAATTTTAGGAAAAAAAAAAAAAGAAGAAGAAGAAGAAGAAGAGTGGTCTTAGTTACTTGACTCGACAGACATTCGAGTCCGTTGAGTTTTTGAATTCTTAAGCTATGAAGGAATGCTACATTTTGAGTGTGACATTAATACAAAAAATGTATATATGATTTTTGGAATATTTCTTGTTTGTTTATATATTTATTTATTTATATACCTGATCTGATGAAGGGTGGCGGAGAGAGCTTTAATCAGCTTTGTGAGAGGTCTGTGGGTGCTCTTGAGGAAATTGCCTCTAGACACAAAGGTACGTACTCTCTCTCTCTCTCTCTCTCTCTCTCTCTCTCTCTCTCTCTCTCTCTCTCTCTCTCTCTCTCTCTCTCTCTCTCTCTCTCTCTCTCTCTCTCTCTCTCTCTCTCTCTCTGCTTGGACCTAGAAATTCCTTAAAAGGCCCACGACATGTGATCTTGGGCTTGAAATTCTATTTTATCATAAACAGGCCGATATCTGACCCATATTTGACATATCTACATATCAACTCCTAACTCGAGCCCAGAACAGTGGGGCCCACTTATGAATCATGAGTGAACCAGGTCTTTGATTTCAGACCAAGTTAAAATCATTAAATAACTGGTAGCTTGGTTGGGCCCGTACCATCCCCCGACGTCGTGGTCAAGACAATAATGGCCCATGAAAGACAGAGAAAGCCTGCATGTCCACAGACGGCTTGCAATGGACTGGGCCCAGGCATAGCAAAAATGAAATACTGTCCCTGCCCGATTACTCGAAAAGCCTCATATCCATGCCCCTAGCTTCAACACGAGAGATCCAACAGTTGTTATAATTGCATTTGAAAAGTATCAATAAGCTGTGGGTCTTTCACAAATTCTCATTTTTTACTCTCTTCATGGGCCCATCCCACCCCATCGCAGGCGAACGTGTCATCGTGGTCACTCACGGGGGTGTATTGAGAGCAATCTACATGTCGCTCACCCGTGAGCCGACCGCGGGCAAGGTGTTGAATGCATCAATCAACGTCCTCCATCTCTCAGAGAAGAAGTGGGCCTTCAAGTCATGGAGCGACGTGGCCCACCTCAACGAAGTGGGCTTCCTCCAGCGCGGCTTCAACGGCGACGCTTTGCCGCAACCATAAGTGTGACTGCATGAGCTAGAAATTTAGTTATTATGGTGTATTGTTTGTAATTTGTTACTAAACATGGAGTTGCGGTCATCGTCTTCAGGCTGCACATTTACCATGCTGTGTTTGTTCTATGGCCCATTTGTTGTGCGAGAGGTTTGTATGAGATCGTGTATGTTTATGAGTTATTATTATTATTATTATTATCATGCCGTGTTCTTTGATTTCTTCTTTATTTTTTATCTTTCTAGTTATGGTGAAATACATCATTAGCTGATAAAATGCATAGTGTGGATGTTATGATCATCATCGATCTAGATGATCCATCAGGAGGGGTCCATTGATCTGATGCAACAACCCAAAACATCACACAGATGATCTTTTGGCCAATGAATGTGGACAGTTGAGATCAGATAATATTGGCCCATTGCAAAATTCTGGCTATACGTTATTCTTCTGGTATCATTTGCCTCGGTAAATATCTATCCGATAATGCTCGGAAGCATAGTGCATTAGGACAAGATAGCTCAGGTGGCTTAGATCCACGCCCTTCATTAGTATGTCCCCACTACACAGATTTCCTGGCCTCAAATTCAGGTTAATCCACTCATTGGATGGTCCATATGTACAGACGGTTAGAAAACTACAAAAAGATTGGCATAGGTTATACTCGTTGGGTTGCCTGATGATTAGTGGGCCTGATTGATTTTGGGTTAGGAAATCTCGATTGCGGGCTGTGCCTGGCCGCCTGGATCTTGGACCTGAGTGACACAATTACCCATGCTATTAGAGCTGTATACTGAGTCGAGTTAGCATGGTCAGCTTGCTCGACTCGCCTCATCTTGAAACTAGATTCAGACCGAGTCGTTTTTGGAACTTGAAAATTTTTTAGTCGAGTTCGAGCTTGCCAAAGCTCGACTTGACTCGGCTGGAACCCCTACTCAAATCAGCTCGGTGCCCACTCATTTAGATCTTAGTGCTGCTCATCAAGTGTATGATGAAATGCCTCAACAAAGTGTTGTCTCTTGGACTACCCTTATATCAGGGTATTCTTGAAATAGGTATTCGAGGGAAAATTGAATAAACAAATCCCAAAAAAAACTTTACATCATAGGATTGCCCACATAGTCATATATTGATCTTGATGCTTCATGTCCAGCGTTTAATGAAATTCCTACAAAGCATTTTTACTAATTTTTTTTAGAAAACATTTTTTTTTTTTTAACACACGCACACACACCCCACATACTCACGCCGGTGGAATTTCACCACCTATGGGTACTCAACCCTTGACAGGGAGTTGAAACTACTCAACCCTTGACAGGGAGTTGAAACTCCTAAGAGTCTATAAAGCATTTTTACTAATTCTCATTCAAAGTGTCAAAGATTGAAGATACAATGTATGTGTTTGAGAAAATGTCATATAGGCTCGAACTTAGCTCAAGTTGGCCCGAGTTGTTGACCAAAGCGAACCAAGCCAAGCTAGCCAGTCAAGCTCGAGGACCAAGCTGAGCCGAGTTCGTGATGGGGTTAGCTGCCGGCCTAAGCTCGACTTGGTTCAACTTATGTACAACTCTACACAATGCATCTTGCAATCAAAATCAGAGGGATCTCCAAGCAATGGACATGCACCCTTGGAGGATGACTGGACTGATCCAACGGCAAAGGACATTGTTAGACGGCCCGCTGCTACGGTAGCTTTCTTTAGGACCATTGACGCTTCCACTTGGGAACTCAACAGCCCGATGATCAACGAAGTTGCCCACCCGTAAGCTGACCAGAAATGGTAGCCTGCTCCACAGTTTTTCAGAGAGAAGTTAATCGGTGGGCCATTGATTATTCAGGACACAAATGGCTAAGATATATATATATATATATATATATATATATATATATATATATATATATATATATATATATATATATATATATATATATATATATAAAGGAAACTTGTCTTGTCCTTCTTCTAGGGTTATGAATTAACTTGGTTGCAATAGATCAGTCGGTCCCAAGCCCTACCGAACGAGGGATGAGATGTAAGTTTTTGAACTTTTACCAAGCAATTGTAAACACTTCATAGAGGAAAAAGACGTACTCAAAGGGCTGGCCCCATTTCAAAATATCGCCAGCACGGATAACACACACTTCGGATTCATCACATGCAAACAAGCCCTAAATATGAAACCCTAACTCATGCCAAATCTCAATATATCATGCATACCAACTTTTCAGAATGCATCCGTATAGAAACTCACTCAAAATGTTATAAATCTTCATTGGGAAGAGTTAACATTTTCCAATATATATATATATATATATATATATATATATATATATAGAGAGAGAGAGAGAGAGAGAGAGAGAGAGAGACATTCTTTTCTCAACAAGCCACCATGAATGTTCTTGTCCATATTTTGGCAATAACATACATGCACTTGCACCCCGCCGTGCGTGGAACATCGAAGTCATGCATCAGGTGGCCCCACTGTATACAAGCTGATGTGAAAGATGGGCTGGTTGACTCATCAGCTGGGCCACACACACAGAGAAATCATGGATAACTTGAAGAAAATTTGCCAGTGGCTCACATTCGAGGTGCACTTATAGCCTTTTTTTTAAGGATTAGATGTAAATTTTCTTAAGAAAATACATCAACTTAGAACAGGGGAGAAAATCTCCAATAGAAAGCGATCCGAGATGAGATCCCATCCTTGCCATTCCATCTGCTGCATCCTTCCCTTCAAAGTCTCGACGAAAATCCTTCTGTGGAGGAAGCCCGATTGATGACACTAGAAAAAGCACCCAATTAATCAGATCCAGGCTGTAATTTTTGAATCATGATATATAGATTGGGGCCCACCAGACACGCAGCTAGGATGTCCCCACACATGGGCCAAGTTAGCATGTGCAGCCATGTATAGAGGTGTGTATGGATAGCTACATACTGGTTCAGCTAAAACCTTTAATGTTACCATGGACTGGTCCGATATCAAGAAGTTCTTCTGCCTAAAGGAACATTTCCCAGCCCCGTTTTCACCAATAATCCCCACACGAGCAAACCCCATCGACAAAATGGTGAAACCGGTAACTATCCCGCATTATAATTTCTCTACCGGCAACCTTCGATATGAACTTGGTCGCCGAGTGGCAGTCCCCGCACACTCTCAAGTTCTTGATGATCCTCAGAGGCGTCCCACTCGAAGTACTAATCAGCCCAAATGCAACAGCCAGCTTCTCGCTGTGCCCACAAAGACTATATTCCTTCTCATCTTCTTCCACATCCTGCAGCACGTAATTCGTATCAGGCACATACCCAATCTCCTTGATTTCTGAATACAAGCTTTCCATTTTCTCCGATATCTTGTCCATCAGTGGGTGGGATGTGTCTCCTACAATGAAGCTATGGACTCGACATTTCACCTCAATCCAACTGCAGCCGGGAGGCTTTGTGACCCCACGCTCCTTCATCAAACTCCTTGTCTTGGCTGCATCTTCCCACTGTCCCGCCGCTGAGTATATGTTAGCTAAGAGTATGTAATTCCCAGAGTTGTTGGGCTCGAGCTCAAAGAGATATTGAGCAGCGTATTCAGCAAGGTCAACATTGCAATGGATCCTACAAGCGCCTAATAAAGACCCCCACACGGCTGCGTTGGGTTCCATTGGCATCTCTTCAATGAATTCCATGGTTTCGTCAAACTGGCCAGAGCGTGCGAGTAGGTCCACCATGCAAGCGTATTGCTCCACGGCGTGGTCCATGCCATATTCCGATTTCATTATCTCGAAATACTTCCACCCTTCATCAATCAATCCCGAATGACTACATGCGGATAAGAGGTTTGTGAATGTGCAATAATTTGGCTTTAGGCCTGTGACTCTCATGCGACAGAATAGATTCACGGCATCCATCCCAAACCCATGCATCCCATACCCCGCAATCATCGCATTCCAAGAGACCACGTCCCGCATAGGCATAGTATCAAAAACTCTCCGCGCCCGTTGAATCGCTCCACAGCGGCCATACATGTCAATAAGGGCATTTGAGGTGAAGTTGCAAGAATCAATCCCATGTCTGACGATGTACTGATGGATCTCTTTACCCTGTCGTAGAGCAGCCAGTCTCGCACATGCAGGTAGTGCGGATACAATCGTCACTTCATTGGGCCCCACACTACTCGACTGCATTTCCCTTAGCAAGTTCAAAGCCCTCACACCACGTGAGTTCTGAGCACAAGCAGCGATGATTGAATTCCATACAACAACATCTCTGATTGAAAGCTCTTCAAATACGGCACAAGCTGCCTCCAAGTGATCGCATCCAGAATACATTGATATAAGAGCACTCCCCACCCCTGTAGACATTTCTATCTGATTTCTAACAACAAAACCATGGATTTCCTTTCCCGCTCTCAAATTCTTCACCTGGGCACAAGCAGCTAAAGCCCCAGATACCGTAATCGTGTTGGGCTCTGTGCCTGCTCGACGCATCCTGCAAAAGAATTCAAGAGCTGTCTTTCCATCACGATATTGGGTATACCCCGTAATCAGCCCATTCCATGTAACGACATCAGGCTCTATTCCCCGCAACTCCATCTCTGTGAGTAGTTCAATGGCTTCTTCATGGCGCCCTCTCTGTGCACACCCTGCAAGCATTGCATTCCACGACACCAAATCCTTCTGTCCGATCCTATCAAATTTCCGGCGGGCAACGTCCAAATCCCGGCATTTGGCATAAAAATCCACCAACGAATTGCTTACGAGCACATCTGAATCTAATCCATCAGTCTTTACACAGTAGCCATGGATCTCCTTACCATGCAGAACCAACGACAGGCTTGTACATGCCGAAACAACACTAGCGATAGTAATTTGATTTGGCTTCACTCCTTCACTAATCATTTGCCTGAAGACATTCAACGCCTGCGACGAACAACCATTCTGTTCATTCCCTGCAATTAACGCTGTCCATGATATCACATTCGGCTTAAAATCTTCCAAACTACGCATCTGGTGGAAACAATTGGATGCCTCTTTGAACTGACCATTTTGAGCATACCCTGCTATGATCGAATTCCACGTGACCCGATCAGGCTTAACACCTGCAACCTTCATATCCTCAAAACACTTCAAAGCCCGCTTAAAATCACCCTTCGATGCATAACCCGAGATCATCATGTTCCACATCACAACATCCTTATACTCCATTTCCTCGAACAACCGACTCGCAATCTCCATCGTCCCACATTTGATAAACATGTCAAGAATAGATTTTTTCACAAATGGGTTCCCCTCGAATCCAATACTCAACATATAATCGTAAACATCCTTCCCAATCCTATAATTCTTCAACTCGGAACATGCTTTAAAAACCTTAGGAAATACAAAATGGTCGGGACGAACTCCTTCCCCAATCATCAAATAAAACAACCTAATGGTCTCCTCATAATCACCCAACCTACAATAGAGTCCTATCATCGAAGTCCAGCTGAAAACATTTCGGTCAGGCATTTCATCAAACATGCGGCGCGCATCATCCATGCAATCAAACTTGCAATAAAACTCAAGCAGTTGGCTGCTCAGGAATGCGTCAAATTCTACTCCATAAACGATTAAACGCGCGTGAATTTGAAAACCCAATTTTAAATTTTCAAACTTTCGGCAGTTCTGAAGGATTCGAGCGAAAATATCGGAACATTCAACAGCGTCGCTTAAATTCACGGATTCGAGCAAAGTAACAACTTTGCTCAAAAAACCATTTTCGGGAATTAAATTCGATTCTGAAAAATACCCATTATTCCTTTCATGGGTCTTTGCCCTCTTCGGAAAGCTTCCGACACCACCGACGGTTAGTGCTAACGTGCGCCATTTTCTGGTATGAAGAACAGAGGGGGTTTGGGGGCAGCTTACCTTGATGGGTATTTCCAGATTCTGATGGAGAGATGCCGGAGCTGCAGAGATTGCCATTCTAGACTGGCGGAATTATAGATGCATGGGAATTTGAGGTGGATTTTTGCAAATTTGGAGGGTGTTTTGGGCGGAAATCTGGACTGAATTTTGGAAGAGAAATGCAGATGACGCTTCATTTCTCATACAGATATTTCTCAGCTCTTTTTTTTTTTTTTTTCTTTCAAAGATGGGATTTTGATGAAAAAACGTTCGATACTCTGAAAGATCATGATGATCTGTACACATGCACACTGATTATGTACACATGTCATATAACTATGTGAGAAATGGACCGTCCAAATACTGAAAAACTTGATATGGGCCATGAATCAAAAGTAATTCTGAATGTGTGATCCAAAATGGATGATTGGAGGATATTTAACGGATGTTGAAGATGATTGGGAGAATTATGAGGCACCCAGCCCATGGCTCTGTGATCTAGACCGTTAACCTGTGGTGTGGATGTCCCGATAACATCCAAGATATTTTTGGGACCACTACTGTTAGTGACACCAGGAAGACCGTGGCTAGATCGAGATATGTACCATTAGTATGCTATTCTTATGGTTTTCAATTTGACAAGTGGGCCATGTTTCGATAACCAAGACCGTTAGTATGTTGTTTCCCACCGGGCTCTGATCTAAGCCTTAGGTGAAAATTAGGCCAATCTTCTGATTGGACGAGACCATAGTATTCGATGGGACGCAATGTTTAATTCCATTGAAAACAGATGGATGGCCCAGCGGATTGCGTACTGAGTAAACTCTGTGGGGCCCACCGTCATTCTTGCATTGTATCCACTCCGCCCATCTCTTTTACCACATAAGTTTAGGGCTTGAAACTAAAAATGGACTATATCCAAGTCTCGAGTGAACCACACCACCGAAAACAGTGTGAATTGAACATCTACCGTTGAAAAATTCTTGGGGGCAACCGAAGTTTTATATCAAGCTGATATTTGTGTCTTCCCATCATCCATGTCTGTCTGATCTTATGAACAGGTTGGATGACAAATAAACATCATCGGGGCCTTAGAAAGGTTTCAACGGTGGAAATCAATACTTCTACTTTTTTCTTTGGTATGGTCCACTTGATCTTTGTAAAATGATCTAGAAAAACGAATGGACGGCGTGGATAAACCACATGCATTCACGGTGGGCCCAACAGAGTTTACTCGGTACGCCAATAAGAGCGTACTGAGTTACTCAGTACGCAATCCGATTTCGTACATGAGATATGCTTTGTAGGCCCCACAGGTTGCATGGTTGCGATTTGCGTCTATAGTCGAGTTGGGAGACGCCTGAGTCGGTGTCCAACTGACTGAGTCTTACCGAGTCCGAGTTGACTCGGTGGAGTTTGCACGGGACTCGTCGAGCCTTACAGCCATGCACACGCTTTCGTCTTCCCACCAAAGTCCTACTTGCGTAGAGCATCCCATCCATTCAAAAGATGGGCCAGACTATAAAGGCGGACCTGATCGAACAAATGATTAGATGGGTCAGATCATTGGCCCTCCATTGATTACATTTTGGAGTCCACCTGATGGACGGCCGTGGTTTTGTACGGCTAGGATGTGACCCGTTGGCGTGAAAGAAAGTGTTGCATGTAAATGTTCACGTACAAGGTTGCATGCGAACATTTTTTTGGATCTAAATCTTGTACCTGAGTTTTCAATTCTGATAACGGGGGCGATTTTTCTGTCATCCAGACCGTTGATCTATTGGGCCCCATAAACAAAAATGAAATCTAGTAAAACTATTCTCGATCAAAAGATCTGAACCACCAGTATTAGGATCCGTTTCGTTGAGTTTGCACGGCTTCTCTTATTAACTATTTATTTGTATGAGAAATTAAAAATGCCCTGTGGAAAAACCTGGACGATAGTCCATCCATGCCGGGACACTACATGCCAACGGTCTAAGATCATAGAGCTATGGGCCTGACTTGAGTCGTTTGGCAAAATAGCTGTGGATGTAGAGCTGGGCATGGGACCACTTGACTCGGCAAACTCAACTCGTCTGACTCGTTTATACCCGACTCAGTCTGAATCGAGTGGGTGAGTCGATCTGAATTGAACAAACTCAAATTGAGTCAAGTATTGGTCACCCAGTAACTTGACTCGACTCGATCTGAAACCAGACTCATGTGCATATATATATACCAGTAACTTGACTCGACTTGATCTGAAACCAGACTCATGCGCGCGCGCGCACACACACTCTAGATTTGACACTTCAGACCTGAGATGGTTGTTGATGGAGAGGCCGAAATTCCGGTAGGTGCACATAGGTATCGAGTAGTGATTTCAACTCATGGATACCCGCTGCACCCAACCCGACTCAGTGCCAACTAGACCCGACTTGGTACCTATGACCAGATCAGATTTGGTCCAGATTAGTCCAGATCAGACCTGGACTTGGATTGGGTTAGGTACGCTGGACTCGGTACCGAGTCAGGTCGAGTTCAGGTCAAGTCTATTTCAAAACTGAACCGAGTCGGGTCAGGCGTAACTCAGTCCAACTCGACTCGATGGCCAGCTCTATGTAAATGATAGGTCGAGGCCCATTTATTAAATGGGCTAAGATGCCAAACTCAATCCCCACCATTTATTAAATGGGCTAATATGAATCTATTACTTAAACTATGTGGCCCACCTCAAGACATGTGATTAGACCCTTTCCCCACTCAACCCACCCTATTAGGTTGCATTTTCAAGACCATCAGTAGTACATTGGGGTTTAAAGCTTTCTATTATTATTAATTAACTTTTAGAAAGCTGGCCAATAGGTGCTGTAAATCGGTTGGGCTGGGCCGTTTTGGGGCTAGCTTTGGGCTGGAGCCTGTTTACTAATCAGGTTAGGCTCGGGCTGACCAAAAGCCCACTAACCTGGCTTGAAACTGCCCCAGGAATTTAGTGTTTTAAGGGCACGCCTAATAAATCATACAAATCTTTCACAAGTGGCGCCAGCCAAACCAGAATGGAACCTTTGTTTTGACCAGTCAGGTGCCTGGCCTAGGATTTAGTCTGTAGGCCAGGCCTAAGATTAGAGCGACCTTAGCCCAGCCCAATACCTGGCCCATTGATAACCTTAGGTTGGGTTGAGCGCGGATTGGCTACTACCGCACCAGGACATAGCTAGATATGGGAAGTCCTGTCAAGGGCTCTGTGGAGCCCACCGTGACGTATATGTTTTATCTACACCGTCCATCTATTTTGACAGATTATCTTAGGACATGAACCCAAAAAGGAGCCAGATCTAAGGCTCAAGTGGACCACATCACAAGAAACAGTGAGGATTGAACTCCTGCTATTGAAAACTTCCTAAGGCTCACCGTGATGTTTATTTGCCATCCAACCTGCTTATAAGGTCACATAGACATGGATGAAGGGAAAACATAAATATCAGCTTGACCCAAAACTTTTGTGCCCCCCAGGTTTTCAACGTTAGGCTTTCAATCCCCACTGCTTCGTCTAGTGTGATCCACTTGAGCCTTCAACCTGCCTCATTTTTGGGCTCATGCTCTAAATTGATCTGTCAAAATGGATGGACGGCGTGGATAAAACATTGGGGGTAGTATCCAATCAGCATCCTGTTGGGATGCCATCTTAAAACCTTAGTGGATTGTCCAGCTGAAGTCTGTTGCTTGCCCCCACAAAGACCCTGAAAGGACTGTCTTAAACGAAGAGCGTATTTTGTTGCATGGAAGAAAAAGAAAAAGAAATATCTCCATATTTTCTTCTACTTAAATTAATATAATTATAAATTTTAAAAAAAAAAACACATTATCCCATAAAATAATCATTAACCTCATCTATAATTAGATTCTCTGGCCAAGACACAAGGTAGCTATTGTTTG
Organism: Magnolia kwangsiensis; assembly: GCA_037074715.1. Taxonomy (NCBI): domain Eukaryota; kingdom Viridiplantae; phylum Streptophyta; class Magnoliopsida; order Magnoliales; family Magnoliaceae; genus Magnolia; species Magnolia kwangsiensis. Next base: position 88,025,790 of record CM073586.1, read on the forward strand.
ATAAATCTAGAATTTCAGCTTGCAAAACAATCAGAACATATAAATGGCATCCATTTTTCAACCATGACCTTTAAAAAAACCATTAAATAATTACTTTTTTCATGTCTACATCTTGGATTTCCCATGTCAAAACATGTTGTAAGACTCAATTTTAGCTATGGGGGCAAAAACCTCATTAATTAGGAGGGAGACCTAAGACTCAATTTTAGCTAAGGGGCAAAAACCTCAAACCTCAACAACAGGGGGAGAGAGAGAGAGAGAGAGAGAGAGAGGAACAAAACAGGCTGAGCAGGGGGCTTCGCTTCGACCCGGACTTGAACTGTTCATGCCGGCCCGTTCAAAATTTTGATATTGCTTGGCCCAATCCAGGCCCATTGATAGCCCTTGGAACCCCAATTTTTTAAATCTAAAATAAGATAAGTACTTCTCGACTCCAAATGCATTGGCTACACCAAAATCCTAATCCCAGACTCAATGGCTCGCAGCTCTTCCTCTCCAACCTTCTTCCACACCCCACCTATCATCAATCGACCTTCAACCAGAGATGCCCGTGAATCATCTCGACCCTCCAACCCACCAATGTTCACAGTCTCCCTAATCTTCTTTACAACACTTGAATCCTCCAAAAACTGAATGTCATAGCTCGCTTCTCTCTTGCCAGCACGCTGTCTCCTTTCACTGCAGTCCTCTTTTTCAATGGGTCTTTCATTTTCTAACCAATTGCTGCCAGTCCAATCAAGAACAGGAAGGACCCCCGAAGACCCAAAAGCACGGGGCAACATACCAATCGGACACTTACTCCATGACTGAGCCACAGTCCATGGCCTTCTCTCCATATTGCCATTGCATGACTCCATATTCACAGTTTTACCCTTCGCACGGTGTAATTTTAGTAACTCCAGCCTCTTTGCGGCCCGGTTAATGGAATCCTCTTCCTGTAAAAGGGCACGTTCAAGATCCATGCCAGTCATGTTTTCATATGCAAGATCTGGGTCTGGCGTGCTACTCAGCATCAGCTTCTTGAGTCTCCCAGTTAGAGAATTCTTTCCTATCATCTCTGCTAGGAGCAGAACAGAATCCAAGAGATGGGTATTGCTAGGAGTCAGTAATGCAAGACATTTACGTAATAGGTCCGGGAGCATTGCTTCCGAAGTAGCAAGTGGAGTATCATGTTTAGATTGGATGAGACCGGGACCCTTCACTTCTTTCAGATTCTTAAGGAGCCATGGAAGCAGAGAAGAGAGGTTTTCAATTTGATGGATCTCTGCCCGATATTTTGATGTTGGGATCTGAATGTCTCCTGTAAAAAGAGACAGATAAATTGAAAGATGATGAAATTAATGACCAAGCTGTGTACGTCGAATGGGAAATACAGTAAGCAAAGACCTGTCAAGAAATGTATGGACATGTTTGTTTTCATTGAAACCATTTCATGCCAATGGAAAATGGACACGGATGGAAAACTGTGTATTCCATAGGGAAATCCATGTCTTTGGTTTTCAGTGCAGTTTTTTGTGATCCATTGGCATGAATGGGAAATACAGTACGCAAAGACCTGTCAAGAAATGTATGGACATGTTTGTTTTCATTGAAACCATTTCATGCCAATGGAAAATGGACATGGATGGAAAACTGTGTATTCCATAGGGAAATCCATGTCTTTGGTTGTCAGTGCAGTTTTTTGTGGATTCATATAAAAATGCCAGGGGGGGGGGGGGGGTGGGGGGGTGTTCAACAGTCAAATGATTACTATATATCCTCATGGAAGTTGGAAAATTGACTTTTTGGGGAATTCCGGTTTCTTGCAAATTAGCTTAGAAGCAGAAAAGCAGATTCTACGCCATTCTTTGTTTTGTAAAGTTGTCAAAGTAGGTTTCTGCATATACTGTTTTCATTTCAAAAGGGTATTGCACAAAACAAACCATCCTAACAGAATCCAGTGGTACCCTTACCACTGTAAGGTTACAGTGGTCCCAGCCAAATGTGGGACCCACGTGATTTATTCACACCATCCAACCCATCCATCAGATGGGTCACCTCGAAAAACCAATAATCAGCCTAATCCAACACTGTTAAGTGGATCACAGAAGAGGTAATAAGATGGGAGGGAACACCCACCCTTTAATTTCATAGGGGAACACCTGAGTTGTAAAATTTTTTGGCCTGACCTTTCATCGGGTCTGGAAAGGTGTGAAGACTCTGATTGGACTGCATGTTATGTATACAACACAGTGGGCTTCCACCCTAATCAACAGTGGCATTCCCTCTCAATATGTTCAATGTTCCATGGCCCACCTGAATGTTTTATCAGGCTGATTTTGAGTGGCTGGGGCCCTTTTGAGGTGACACATCTGATGGAAGGGTTGGATTCCATGAACACATCACCAGGCCCCACATCCGGTTGGTATGACCATAAGTAACAATGGAGTGTGCCCCCACAGAAATAGTTTCAAAACAAGATCCGGAAAGAAGGAATTGGAACTTGAAACAATGCACCAGTATCCCTTTTATCAATTGGAAGTAATTTGATTGAAAAAGAGACTGCTAGAAGAGATGTCCATTATATAAAAATAAATTAAAAAAAAAAAACTACTAGAAATCCAGCATGTGGACCCGTTTATCAGAGGTACAATCAACACCAACATTTTCCAGGTAACAATGTCATTTGGGTTTTGAGGCTCAAAATGTACAGTTAGCCGATGCGCCCAATCCCATACATGCGGCAGACCATGGTTCAATGATCCAAAACATTGATTTCATGGACCCCGACACGGATGGAGGATGCCAAGAAAAATCCTCAACCCGTAAGAATCTAGCAATTCAATCCTTGGTCTTTCCTTGATTGAACATGAACAGTGGCTGTATATAATATATTTTCCTTAAATTGTTTATTTGTAGGCCACTGGTCTAAGGATTTTCCAATCTTGGAGATTTTTGTGGCATCCCTCCTCCATGATGGGATCAATCAGATCAATGTCCTGGACCACTGAACCATGGGCTCCAAATGCGTGAAAAAATTAGGAGCATCCAAACTGTACATCTTGTCAGGCTCAGAACCCTGGAATTCTTCTTATGACCCAGCAATTATGCAAAACAGTTTTAGTTACATGGGCTAAAAGGGGCTAAAAGGGCAAGGCTCAAAACTTAAAAAGGATCACCATTTTCATTTGGACCTATCAATACAAAATGAAAAGGGGGGAAAAAAAGTCAATACTAACCAAAAAGGAAAAAAGTTCTTGCTGAAGATAACTGTAAATCGAAAGGTTCCAAACAAGAGAAACCATGTGATATCAAGTCACAGATACAAACAATGTATTCAGGTTTTCAGTTTGTGGAAGTGGCACCCAGGGTTCAGTGATCCATACCATTGGTCTCTTAGGGCCCCAATGTGGATAGGTTACTGCCCCAAAAAATCCCCTGGCTTGGAAGATCCTACCAACCAACTTTAGGGAATTTATCTGTTGAACGAGGATCAGTGCTGTATGTCTCTTCTTAGCTGTATATCCTCAGCCACAGATTCAAAGGTCAGGATCTTCCTATCAAGGAGATTTTGGACATGGTTCATCACAGTGAGGCCCAACATAACAATGGTCTGGATACCATGGGTCCACCTGCAAAAAAAAAAAAAAAAAAACAAAATTAGTAATACTGCTCATATCCTTGGCTCGAGGATCCCATAATTCTCTTCAGACAGACTATAAGCAAATGAAGAAATCGGGGAGACGGTGAGACTCAGATATGAGAATATTACATGTTCAAGGAGAAAGGAGTGGAAAGATTACCAGCTTCAAATTTCATATTTTCCCGAGCCTCGATCATTCCAAGAACTTCCTCAACCATTGTCAGTAATAATGCAGGCTCCTTACTCGACAATCTGGTTATGATGGCTTTCCAATCCCCAATTGTGCCTACACGGGATTTTGGATCGCCAGGAATGATCTCGACCTGAGAATTACCACCGCACTCTGCTACCTCAATCGCATCTCTGGAGTAGGATATCTTCAACAAGAACTCTTCCAATAACACCGCCACTACTTTCAAAGGGAATGTAGAGTATAACCGAATAAGACTCCCCAAAATAGTGCTCGGTTTCTTAAAACCTGAAAATTGGAAATTTTAATCTGTCAAAAAGCGCACTTTGTCAATCTTCCAGGGTATAATACAAAATGGCAATGAATAACGAGTGCGACTGGACTGGCCCAGCTGACACATTAGCAAGCCTGGCCAATGAGCCAAGGAGCCAGCCCATTCCCAGCCCAGTCTAACTGGGGGGTGGCTCCGGCCCAGATTTTGAACTGTCCGGCCAGGCCTATTCGAATTTGTGAATTGCTTGGCCTGGGCCTGGCCCATTGACAGCCCTAGGCCTGATAGAAAAGCACCAGTCCAATGGTCATGGGGCCATCATGTTGCACGTTAGGCAGATCAGACCCAACACCAACCCACAGTCTCTAGGCTCAGCATGATTCCAGCCCCAAGTGTGCTACGGAGGTGACTGAGCTCATCCTACAGTATGAATGAGTAAACGTTGGTTATCGAAACATTGATGGACTTACCAAAGTTTGAACCAGGGACCATGGCGGAAGTGTTGATGGACAATAATTCTCACCGAACAGTATAGAGAATCAACATGCAAGATTTGTTGTGACGAAAATGAATGATAAGGAGACCCATTTTTTCTGCACATAACTCATGGATTGCAAGATATGCAAACCAATGTTTTCACCATATTGGTAATTCTATAATGAAGACAACCCCATGAACGAAAGAAAATGCAATTTGATCCCCTAAAAAATTTCACTACAGTAGAATCAAGGTTTTTTTTTTTTCTAGATCAATGGGCATTATGGCCATGGGAAGAAAGTGGTACACGCTCTAGACGTGAAGGAAGAAAGTGGTGCCTTAACAGCTGAAGAGAGGGCAGCAAGGCTCAAGCTTTCACAGGATTATATAATCAGATTGTGGAAGGAGAAAAAATGGAACAAAAGGTCATGTGCCACATGGTTAACAGAAGGGGATAAAAATACAAAAAATTTCCATAACATTGCCAGTGCGCGCTCAAGGAACAACGAAATTCATTGTGTGATGGTGGAAGGAACAAGCATTGAGGAAAAAGAACAAGTCTGCAACACTCGCACACTTCTATGAAAATCTATTAAAGGATGAAAGGTAGGAAAGGCCTATGTTGGAATATTTGCCATTCAGACAGTTGTCGCTGATAGAGGCAGAAAATCTCGAGATGCCAATCACGAAGGAAGAGGTCAAATTAGCAGTGGATTCACTTTGGGGGCACAAAGCTCTAAGGCAAGATGGTTTTCCGATGCCTTCTTAAAAAAATTATGGATCTAGTCAAGAAGGAACTCTCAGTTTCATAGAAAATTTTAGGAAAAGGGGTCATTTGGTGCTGGAACTCAAGGCCTCATTCATTGATCTTATACCAAAAATAGAGGGAGCGGAGAATCTATGTAAATTTTGCTCAATTAGTCTGATTAGAGGACGGTATAAAATCATTGCAAAAATAATAGCTGCACGATTCAAGGAAGTTCTGGATAAAATCATTTCGGAAATTCAATGTGTTCATTAGGGAAAGGAAAATATTGGATAGTGCACTCACCGCTCACGAGTGCTTGGATGTGAGGTACAAAGAAGGAAAGAAGGGAGTTATATGTAAATTGGATATTGAAAAGGCATATGGCCACATAGACTAGGGATTTTTGGACTATATTTGAGCCAATTAGGTTGTAGTTTAAAATGGAGGAGGATGACCGAGTGCACCAGCTCTGCAAGATTTTCAGTCTTGGTAAATGGTTCCCAAATGATTTTTTTGGGCTTCCAAGGGTCTAAGGCAAGGAGACCTGCTATCTCCTTTTTCTATTTGTGGTGGTGGTAGAGGCACTAAGCAAGATGCTCGACAAAGAACAAGAAATAAGGTTGATTAACGACTTCATGGTGGGAAATTTGGAACTTCCGGTCTCCCGCCTTCAGTTTGTGGATGACACAGCCCTATTCTTTGACACGGATGTGCAGATGGTGGACAATTTGAAAAAGGTGGTTAGATATTTTGAGGTAGTGTTGGGCTTGAGAGTCAACATATCTAAAAGTGAGTTGATTGGCGTGTGCGCTTGAAACTAAGAGGTGCAGGAATTGGCAAGAATTTTTAATGTAGGGTTGGGTCTCTACCATCTATGTACTTGGGCCTTCCCCTGTGTGTTGGCAAGCCTGTTAAACACTTATGGGGTAAGGTTATTGAAAAGATAGATAGGAAGTTGTCGAGATGGAAAAGAAGACAGCTGTCTTTAAACAGAAGGATGACATTGCCAAAAAAAAGTAATTAGTGTCCTATTTGGAAGTTTCAAGGATTTTGGACAGTCCACGTAACAGCATGTTTATCATTAATGCTCTTAAACTATTTCAGAAAGCTCAGTGTGCTAGAAATGCAATGGATCAATATATAACAATTATCATCATCATCATCTAAGCCTTGTCCCAGCTAACTGGGGTTGGCTAGAATCTTCCTCCACATTCTTCTCTATCAAGGACCATATACTCAGTTAAATCATAAGGTCATCAAATCTTTTCATAGTATCTTCACCCACATCCTTTTACGCCTTACCCTTTCATAGACTTCAACGGGAACCGACTCACTCTTCTTACCAATGCAGTTTTTGGCCTCTAGTACACATGGCCGAACCATCTAAGTCTACTTTCCTTTGTCTTGGGGCTACTCTTGAGTTCCCTAGAATGGATACATTTCCATTTCTATCCTTCCACATGTTCCCACTCATCTATCTCAACATCCAGATTTCAACTGCATTCATTTTATCCATAATAAAGCGCGGCTGGTCTCATGGCTGTCCTATAAAATCTCCCTTTCGAGTTGACTTGATTGGAATGCAGCAATCTCATAATAAGTATAAGGCATCTCCACCTCATGCACTCAACTCTAATTCTCTTAGCAACATCCTCCTCAATCTCTCCATTCTCATGAATTATTGACCCAAGACATCAAAAAGGGTCATTTTGGGGTACTTCTTGGCCATCAATCTTAACTAATTCCTCATTTCCACTCCTATCATTACTCGAATTGCATTGCATATATCCTTTCCACTCACATCTTTCCAAAACCCATCATAAAGGACCCACCAAGTACGAATGGCCAGAAGCATTGATCCACATCAACAAGCCAAACTCTGGCAACAACAATTAAAGCTGAAAAAGTAAATAGAGCAAGCCTCCTCATCCTCCCACCAATTGAAAGAGGAAAGAAATAACAAAACCAATTCGAAAATGGGGGCTTTAAATAAATAAATAAATAAAAAGGCGATAGAAATTTTATTTAAAAATAAAATAAATTGTTGAGATAGCACAAGCTACAGCTCAAACAAAGAGAAGAAAAAAAATACACTTGTCAAGCGATTTCACACAAGAAACCCATTCTACAATGAGGAGATTCACCTTCAAGAAACCACATTTCCGAGTTATTATCATTACGGAAGCAACTCTTGTTCCTTTCCCCCACAATCACCCAAGACACATTAAAATGCCGGAGAACTTGACACCACACTTTCCTTGCAGCTGCACAGTGAATGAAGAGAAGGTTCACAGATTCCGCATTTGCCATACACATTGCGCACACCTTTGGAATCACCATTGACCTTTTCTGAAGGTTGTCAGTGGTCAACACCCTATTCCTCCCAACTAGCCATCCAAGAGCCGCCACTTTCAGAGACATGCAATAGAACACATGAGTTGTTTTCACATTAGATTCTCCCCCTGGAGGGGAGTAAAAAAGTCTGTAGAACAATCAATCAAAACTTGACCCGATTTGTCTTTGAGCTGAACCTTACTATCTACATTATCTCTTATTGGACAACAGCCTTAGAGACAGCCCAAGAGAGAGACAAACTCATACACTTCTTTATCACGAAGGTTTCGATGGCAAAGCAGGGACCAGACAACTGTATCGGCACTGAATGAGAAGCATCTAGCAACCAGAATATTTCTCCCCATAGATAACCTCACTACTCGTGGGAATGCAATCTGAAAGGGGACCTCCCCAAGTCATATATCCTCCCAAAAGTGGATTTTCTCCCCATCACCTAGGGAGAACCCTGCTCCCTTCCTAAACATAGGCTTCAAAGAGGCAATCGCTTTCCAAATCCCTGACAAGTCCCTCACCCACCATCCTCCATCTTGGCACCCATATTTTCTAGCAACAATCTCTCTCCACCAAGCCTCCCCCTTCAGAACGGAATCTCCACAGCCACTTGCCCAAAAGTGCAAGATTTGTCATCTCCAAGTTTCTGATGCCAAGTAGGTTGTTAGTTGTTACTGCATTTTGTTAACAATCTCTTGATGTTTAACAAAAGATTTACATTTAACAAAACCTAGTCATAGGCTTCACCCATACAATGGAAGCTAGCTTTTCAATATGATGGGATCAATCTAGAGGTGGGTGAAATGGCTTCCATCACATAGGGGTTGGGATGCAAGGTGGTTGAGTTCCCAATTCGGCAATTTGCAATGCTGATGTTTCACACAATCATGCTAAATCGCAGTTTTGGGAGAGGATCATTGAGAAGTGTTGTAAGCGGCTCACACTTTTTAAGATTAGGCAGTAGGCTCCTATCTCTTTGTGGAAAGATAACCATGCTGAGATCAGTCCTATCAGCTATCTTCCGCTCCATCTATAATTGATTTTGAGATACCCTGTTAGGGTGACTACTGAACTTGAGGCAATCCAAAAAATAAAAATAAAAAAAGATTTGGTTTCTTGGGAAGAGGTTGGCAGTCTGAGTATCAGAAAGGGCAGAATTTGGAATATTCCATTACTCGAGAAATGGAGCTAGAGGCTGGGGTGCAGAGAAGATTCGATGATGAGAGATGTGTTGGTGGCCAAATATGGGATAGAAGAAAACGGTTGGGACATGATGCACGAAATCTCCTGGGCAAGAAAATGGTGCATGCAACATTTGGTTTTCAGAGTTGGAAACAATAATAGGTTATTTTTCTGGGAGGACATGTGACTCACCCATAACAGAAAAGATTGAGAATTTTTTTATTTATTTTTTTTTTTTTGAAACAATGATGATATTTCATTAAAAACCACAGCCTAAAATTACAAAGATGCACCTGAAACACCCAAAATAGCCACCCAAAGAGCCTGAACATAAAGCAGAGAGTTCTACACTTCCGCCCATTCCTTAACATAGAGAATAGCCCTTCTAAAAAGTTTGAGAAGTTATATCAATCGTCCTAGTAAAGGGAGTGAATAATATAGTAACCCATCTTTTCCAGCTACTACAGTCAGTCTATACCCCTCAAGCTAGGCAAGATAGGAGAATCTGGAAGCTGAAGCACAGTGATGTTTTCTTATCTCATTCCGATCCTCACCCAACATTGTTCCACTGTGGAAGGCATGAAAGGCCAGTCCCCCATAAAATTAGAGCTTTTGTGTGGTTAGCGTGTTGGGATAAGATCTTGAAATGTCATCACTTAAAGAATTGAGGGTAGGCACTGCAAAACAGATGTCCGTTGTGTTGTTCTAGAGAGGAGACAGTCGATCACCTGCTGCTGCACTGCCAATTCTCTGCTGGCATTTTGCATCAGATCTTATCAAAATTTAGCATGTGTTGGGTGACTCCAGAATTAGTTTTCATGGGTCTATGGTTTTATTTGGAAGGAATGGAATGATCAGTCGGTTAACAATATTACGACCAAAGTGATTCAACGAGCTAGATGCTCTGATGAATTTAGAGACTTTTCTATCAATGTGGTGACTAGAAATTGGAAGAAGATGCCTTGGGCTGGATCTGTTTCATGTAAAGTGGTGGCTCCACGAGTCCCTCACAATGAATGTATTTATAAAGCAAACTTTGTGGGGAGGTTTGTCTGTGATTGTAAAGATTTGTCTGCTAAGGTTTATGGATCTACTGGAATCACTGACTCAAGCAAATCCGAAGCGGCTGCTCTTCTGCAGGTGATTAAGTTGTTGACTAATTTTACCCTCTTCCCTGCTTTTATAGAAGGAGATCCCTCCAACACCATTGGATGGGCCAGGGTTTGCATATATCCGTGGAAGATTGCAAACATCATAGAAGAAGCACAGGACAGATGTGGGGAACACCACATATCATGATTATTCCTAGAGAGGCCAACTCAGATGCAGATATGCTCGCCAAGCAGGGGGCAGTGTCCAATTGTTTGCCCGTGTTTAATTTGTAATCAGGATATTGTAGTGAAAAAGTGGAAAATGGAGTGCCAAAAGTCCTTGCCCTGCAAATTACTGCTCCTTCGGACCACCATACTTAGAGATAAGGTTGTAATCATATAACATAGCTGTCTTTTTCCTCTTTTTTCCTTCTTTTTTTCCTTTCTTTTTGTTTTTTTTTTTTGCTAATAGATTTGTATTATAAGGGAAAGGACCCTCTTTTTTCTTCAATTGAATGAGATTCAATCTTCCATTCTCCAAATCTATCTATCTTCGTACTTTCGTTAATTATTAGGCCCATCATCTGCATGAGTACAGGGTATTGGACCCTGATCCATTGTTGGCTTGTTGTTGTTCTTTGCCTGGTTCCCCATGTATGATGTTTGGGTGGTTTCAGTTGTGAACAAAGTATTCCAAAACAGTTATGCAACAGTGGTAACCATCACGCATTACGGGATCATAACGGCTCTGTAACTGTCTTATAAGTTGTAACCGAAATAGGTCTTTTCAGCCAAAAGAAAATATCCGTAACAGCCATTCCAGCCCATATCATAACAGTAACAGCTGCCGTTACTGTTATGGAATACCTTGGTTGTGAAGTCCCCTCGTTGTATCATCCTCTTTGTTGTCTGAATAAAGCCCTGTTATCCGAAAGAAAATTAAACACACGCACGCGCGCGCGCACACACACACACAGAATGCTACCTTAGAGCAAACTTTACAGCAAAAATGAAGCACATGATGTGTCAAAAAAAAAATTGCAGCTTTTTACCCTAATAGTGAGGAGCACAATTTCTAGGATGTGCCTGAGTTAAATTTCTTCCCAGGAAACCGTATGCAAACATATAATGAAGTTATAGACTCTAAATACTAGCTCAAGAGTTTTGTCATCATTGTAACAAGACCTGAAAAAGAGGAAGATGCCTCAGAGGTTTCTTCATGGCACATGTGCCAATGTGTCACAGTGGTGCAATAACTGGGCCACCCAACAGTTGGGGCCCACCATGAACATGTCTTGGACAACAAATCAGGCTGGCCCACACATCATGTGAGCCAGTAGTGCATGCGAAAATGGATGGTTAAAAATGACCGGTACAGATTCATTGAACAAGTTTGGCCACCAGATGGGTGGACGCACCTGATCTTTGGGCCAGGGCATGGTCATGCTTCACAGAGCCACATTGGCACATGTACAAAGAAACCCCTCAATCCTCGTCATATAGATCTTAGATTTCTCAAAAAGAGCTGCATCAGCTCCCTCATGACATGTGTTTTGAGAAGCAGACACATGTTGATGGAGCTTGATATCAGTGTACCTGTGTTTTTTACCGATAAACCTCCAGCTTTGGAACATTGGTGCATAGCTACATGGGAGAAGCGTCCAGAAAGCAATTTTGTATGCTTAGAAGACTTAGCACCTACACATGACAAGGATGTCAACTGAAGCAAGAACTAGTACAGTGGAAGAATCCGTGCTTTAAAAAAATAGAAAAGAAAAGATACGAAAGAAAAAGAAGCAAAGAGTGGAATGATCAGATCTAGAGCTGCATTCATAAGGATGTTGAATCACAAAAGAATTTAAAACCACAAAAGAATATGCGCGCTTAGTATAGAAAAGAAAAGGAAATTATGTCTCAAAAAGTAGCAAAAAGTTTGTTTTTATCCAAATAAGACTGGCAATGTTATACTAAATACTGCTGCACTAAATCATGCTTTGCACCAGATATTATATATTATTGTTCATGGTCTGCAGATTTGGCAAATACCAATTTCAATTGTTTTGGCTAATAGCTTAACTGACTTCCTTGAGGAAATCAATTCTGGTAGTAATCGGGAGGGATTCAGCAAAATTTATGAAGAAATATGGCAACTGACCAGTTCAAGTCAAATCATCACATCCTTGTTCTTTTGAACTTCCTAGCATACCCATAGCCGGACTGACCGGACCCGGACCCGGACCCGGACCCAGACCCATTCAGATTCCAGTACCCATGACGGCTTGCAACCATTCCTTTCAGGTTCGGTTTGAAAATTTATAGCATAATGAACTACTCAGATATTACAACTTACAAGGGTGCCACAATAGCACTTGCAAGGGCTAATATACAACGCCGTAAATGCAGGTAGTCTCATCAAAACTCAAAAAGGAACCTCTCATCTTGCCTATTGTTACATAGTTGCAGGAAGCGTGAACTGAAGCGCCTACAGATTTAGGTGCAGGAGCAGGGAATCGTATATTTCAAAACATTTTCAAATATAAACAGGTAGGAAGCGGGAGCAGAAGCACAAGTCTGAAGCGCGACTCAAGGCGGGAGAGGCACCTAGTTACAAGGATCAAGCAACCAATTGTAGCAAATTTCCTTTTCTCTTTTGGAAACTAAAACCTCTTATTTACAGCTTAACCATTTTGGATTAAACTTTCGAATTCAAATCATTTTGGAAACTGAAACATCTTAATTACAACATACCTAGAGCTTTGGTGAGCTCACACGCTTTTAGACAGCATCTCACCTACATGCCATCACATGTACAGCTTGAACCTCATCAAGATACACAACCACTAACTTATGGTTACTATTTATAACCAGATACACATCGGGTACCAAAGACCCAGCCTGATCAGACCCAATTTGTAAAAGGGTACTTTATGGTGAACCCAAACTGAACCTGATTTCTAAACATGCTTGAAATTGGATACATACCCATTTAGAATCAACTCAGGTATTCGGGTAGCCATCCACGGCCCTATCGTTTGGTCAACTCACTTGAACCAAATTGATGAGCCAAATGGACAATTTTTTATTGATCAAGTGGACCCTAATTCTCTTTGAGAAAAAGAAAAAGAAAAGAACAATAATAGACAAAATGGAGGGTATTTTGTCCCTTAATTACTTCCATAGAAGGGCCTTCTAGGAGTGATAATCTGTTGGTTCAGCTGGGTGTGTTTTCGTCCTTTGGGATTCGGGCTTCAGGAAGAAAGTTGGGTGGGAGAATTTGTAGCTAATGTTATTTTCAAGGCTATTCCTTCTGGCTTTAGGTGGTTGTTTTCAGGTGTTTATGCCTGAGTTGAGCTGCCTCTAGGAGTGAATTCTGGAAGGAACTTTTCTTCCTTCGGGAAAGGTCTTCCCTTCCTTGGTGTATTGGGGGTGACTTCAACGTCATTTGATTCACTTATAAAAAATCTTCGGGGGACAGGATCACTACTAGCATGTGAAATTTCAGGGATTGGATCTCCGAAAATGAATTGATCAATCTTCCCTTGGGCGCTATCAGATATTCGTGGTGAAATGGTAGGATTCCTCCAACATTAGCTCTCCTGGACAGGTTCATGGTTTCTCCTGAATGGATTGATCATTTTCATTTTGCTAGGCAGTGACGTATTCCAAAACCAGTCTCGGACCACTGCTCGATTTTATTGGAGGTTGATGAAATCAATTGGGGCCCAAGAACTTTCAGATTTGAGCTGGAAATTGAGGGCTTTAAATCCTTGGTCCAAGATTGGTGGGCTTCCTTTGAAGTCAGCGGAGGATCTGGTTTTGTTCTATTTAAGAAACTTCAAATGCTTAAATCTAAACTCAAAACTTTGGCATCAGGAGCATGGTATTCAAAACCGGTGACGTCCGTTACGGTAACAGTCATAACCATTACACGTTACAGGGTCGAAACGGCTGTAACGGCTATTACAGAAAAATGGGCCGTAACGGTCCCGTAACAGCCCCATAACGGTCCAATAACAACAATTTTCAAAAAATAAAAAACGGTTGTAACGGCTGTTACGGCCACCGTTACTGTTTCAGAACACCTTGATCAAGAGTTTTTTCGTTCCAGGGAAAAGGAGATGGATGACATTCTCACGACTATTCAGAGTTTGGATATCAAGGAGGAAATGCAATAGCTATCAAAGGAAGAACAAGAGATGAGAGATAAGCACATAACTGATTATAATGCTAGAATTAAGGAAGAAGAGATTAAATGGCATCAATGGTCCAGAGCAATATAGTTAAAAAACGGAGACAATAATACTAAATTCTTTCATGGGATGGCCAATGCTAGGGCGCGGGTTAATTCTATCTCTTTTATTGTAGTGGAGGGAAGGACTATCTCAGACAAAGATGGAATTACAAACGAAATAGTTAGGTTCTTCCCTTCCCTTCTTTCGAAGGAGATGGTCGATCACCCTCGGCCTAATAATTTGGAATTTTCTGTTTTGTCAATCCAAGACATGGATTTTCTGGAAATGGAAATTTCCAAAGAGGCAGTCTCCTCTCTTGAAAAAGAGAGAGCTCCTGAGCCTGATGGTTTCCCGATCTTATTTTTCCAACATTTCTGGTCCATGTTTAGTGACGACTTATTTCATTTCATTGATGATTTTTTCAGGACAAGTTACATGCCTAACGAACTTGGCAGCACCTTTATTGTCTTCGTCCCCAAAATTGAAGGTGTTGTTGAGATGAAGGATTTTCGGCCAATTAGTCTTATTAGCAGCCCTTATAAGATTCTAGCCAAAATTTTAGCCAAAGATTGCAGAAGGTAATCCCTCTGATTATATCCGATTTCCAAAGTGCTTTCGTATCAAGTAGAGAGATTTTGGACTGTTCTTATTGCTATTGAATGCCTGGACTCTTATCATAGGGCCAAAAGACCAGGGGTGTTGTGCAAACTGGATTTAGAGAAAGCATATGATCATGTGGACTGGTCTTTCTTAGATTATATGCTTATGCGATTGGGCTTTGGTTTGAAATGGAGGCTATGGATGTATTCTTGTATATCATCTCCCAAATTTTCTATTTTAATTAATGGATCACCTCTTGATTTTTCATATCTCAAATGGTCTTCATCAGGGTGATCCTTTATCCCTGTTTCTCTTCATCATCGTTTCAGAAGCTTTGAGTAAGATGTTGAGTCACGGCCAGGAAGTGGGCTTGTTTCAAGGATTCCGGGTGGAAAATTTCCCAACCCCTATTAGTCATTTGCAGTTTGCAGATGATACTTTGCTTTTCTGTGAGGCAAAATATTTCATGATCGATTTCCTCAATATGTCTATATGTTGGTTCGAGCTGATATATGGTTAAAAGGTTAATAAATCAAAGTGTGAGCTTTATGGGATTCATATTCCTCCAGAATCTGCTTCCCACTTAGCTAACTTACTCAGCTGTAAGGTGGGATCTCTCCCAACTTATTACTTGAGCCTTCCTTTATGCATGGGAAAACCACCTCTTTTTCGTAGGGATAAGATTCTAGCGAGAATCCAAAGCAGGCTAAACACTTGGAAAGGCAAATCAATGACTCTCGGGGCTTGTTTATCCAACCTTCCTATGTATTTTTATGTCGCTTTTCAAATGGCCTTCTTCGGTTTTGCAGAAAATTGATAAAATATGAAGGGAGTTTCTATGGTAGGGTGGATCGGAAGGAAGGAGCTTCCATTTATTGAATTGGAAAGAAGCCTGTCTTCCAACACCCCAAGGAGGAGAGGGAATCAAGAGATTAGATTTAGCAAATACATCCCTCATGGGGAAATGGGTGTGGAGATTTTTTCGGGAAGAGGGCCTTTGGAAAGAAATTTTAAATGCGAAATATGGGACATCTACAACTAGCTGGTGGATAAAGAAACTTCCGCGTACTGGATGTCCTATATTAGCAAAAATATCAACAGATTGGACCCCCTCATTTTTGACAGATTGAAGTTCTTTGTTGTTAAGGGCAATAGAGTTGGATTCTGGATTGATCCTTGGATTCTTGATCATCCACTAAAATCCGTCTATTTGGATCTTGCGGCGTTAGCCTTGGATATTGGTATCTTGGTGGCTGATTCTTTCTCTTGGAACGGAGAAGAGAGGATTTGGACTCCTCTAAGGAGGAATTTGAGGGATTCTGAAGCTGAGTCTTTAATGTCTCTCTTATCTCTATTACAAGAAGTCAAAATTGATCGGGATGCTCAAGACTTGATTGTATGGAAGGATGGAGCTTCAGGAGCATTCTCAGTGCGGACATTCTATGTTGATCTTGTGGAGGATGGAGCTCCAGGCAAAAGCTCTTCCACCAAGGAGATTTGGAAGTATGAAACTCCCTTCAAAGTAGTCAGATGGTTGGCAGGGAGAAACAGAATTCTCACTATCGACAATCTTCAACGACGTGGGATGATTTTGTCGAACATGTGCCTTCTATGTTACAAGCAGTCTAAATATGTTGACCATCTTCTCATACACTGCACATTTTCAACCGGAATTTGGAATGAGTTCTTCTCCTTCGCGTCAGTCCACTAGGTCATGTCGCACTCATTAGAATATCTTCTTTTAGCTTGGCATGCTAAGGACAGGGGAAAGCTAGGAAGGAGAAAATGGAAAGTAGCTCTTCTTGCCATTCTATGGGCCATCTGGGCCAAAAGAAATGACCGTTGCTTCCGCAATAAGAGATCAGAGGCCAGGGATTTCTTGAGGGTTATCCAATTTCTTCAGGATTGGGCTCCATGATTTATGTGGGCTTTTTTCCAGCGATGGTGCTGGGTGTTGTTGTAACTTGTATCCTTAGTTTTTTTTAGGTTTTTTCTAGTTTTTAGCTCTCTTTTTTTTTCTCTTTTTGTTTCTTCGGTGCTTGGCTTGTTTTCCTTTGTTTTGTTTTTCTGCTTGCTTAATAAAATTTCACCTTTCAAAAAAAAAAAACAAACCAGAAGGGCCTTCTATACATTTCTTTTATCAACAAAAGGAATTTATTGGATACCAAACGCTGGATAGGAATAGTACAACTGCCAAAGGAGCAGAACACACTGAAGTGCCCTCCTTACATTCACATCTCCAACCAATTGGTATCAAAGTCTACACTCCCAAGAACTCCTTTAGAATGAAAGCCTAAAAGCTTGCCCTATCCCTTTACTTCCTACCTCGAGCTTTCACATTTGATCTTGAAAGTTCTATCGCTTTTTTCCTTCAATACATACGAAATCACCTTTATGAAGCATAAATACCAAGGAATGCCTCTAGGAGATGACCAATAACTTGGGCATCAACCAAACCATCCCAAAATGGTTTAGGCACCATCACTAAACTTCAGCAACAAAAGGGCAATGCATGAAGAGTTTATTCACATTTTTCGCATTCCTAAGCACATATAACACCCATTCAAAATGATTTTCTATTTGTTCCTTGGGTGATCAAAGTCAAAGCCACCCACCACAAGGCAATCACTTTTGGAGGGCCAGTAGCAAATCCTTCACTCCATCTTTTGCTTTTCCTTTACCACCATTCGCTCCCTCTCCTCCCCTGCTTGTGGCCCTCCCAAAGGATCCCTCAAACTCTCTTATCCATCCAATTTTGATTTGGAACAACCTCCAAGGTTTCCAAGAGTCCAAAAAATCATCAACCTCTCCATCCCCAAGATCCCTTCGGAAGACTGGGGACCACAGCACCTGAGGCGCCCTTCTGAATTATACATTGGCTGACCTTAACATCTTTAGTCAGTTCGAGCTTAACCGAAGATAAGGATCAATTGTTGCACCACAAGTCCAAAAAAAAAAATGGGGCAAATGTGCCAACTCCAACACCAAAACTGATTCATAAAGCAAACCGGTTCTTGACATGGAGAACGGGTTCCATTTCCATGGCCTGGATACCCAATACTGAGAGGTTGTTGGCCCCCAGCCATCTTCTGCATTCCGTACTTTCTCAAAAGAACATGCTTCCTTAACATGCCTTCCTCCTATCCAAATCTCCAAACTCCAAAGGCATTTGCCTAGCAGCTTTGTTCCTCCTATCCAATCTAATGCTGGACACATGATTTAATGCTAGCATGCAACATGGAGATTATGAAAGGGTCTATAAAGAAATTCAATTAACAAAAGATGTTAATCCACCAAGTAATTAAGAGTGAACAATAAAAAATAAAATTTGATTTAGCCTAAATCACATGCCCGCATGCTAAGAAATCACATAAATCAACTAAAACTAAGCTCGATGGAAGGATAGAACTTCCAATTTAACATAAGCACGTTCCACACTCAAGGGATAGATTTGTAGGTTTTATGATTAAGGTTAGGAAGGAGAAAATATGAAATTTGAAGAATTAGGGTTCATGAGAATTGAGTATGTTGGAATTAGAGTTTTTTTAGAAATAAGGAAAAATCTAGGAAAGTTAGGGATTCTAGGTTTAGAGTTAGGATTTTGAGAATGGAAGAAAGGAGTTTTGATATAAGGATGATGGAAAGCCAAAAGGGGCTAGGTGGGACTCACACGTGTGGCCGTATGGTCACACGTGTGGCGTGGGGTGGATGGCTTTAAGTCGGATAGGGTTTAAATTATGGATGGGTATGGAAAAGTTGGGTTTGAGAGAAGACAAAGATCTTGGGATGGGAGTATGAAGAACCTAAAAAAAATACCTGAATGGGGGAGAAAAGAGAAGGTGTGGGAATAAATAGAGACCTCGCACTTCCGTTGATGAAGATTAGCCTCGCACCAATCTTCCTCCCAAATCACATGGAAGTATCTTCAAATCGCATGAAGAGGGAAGAAGAAAGCAAGAGCTTTTCTCTCTTCTTTTTTTAATCAGAAAATCTAATAGAGTTGGATCTCCACCCCTGTGCTTTTATTATTAAAAATTCGGAATTAAAAATTCAGCATAATTACAATTGTGCCACTCACTTAAGTGAAGTGGCCCATCGTCCAAAATAAGAAAACTAAAACATTTATTATCAATCTCAACCATCAAATAAATCCTAAAAATAACAAAAAACATAAAGAAAGCAAGATTAAAGTCCAATGGGCCTAGATTTAAAAGATCTAGTGGTCCAATGGCCTGATCGACAAGATCCAACGGTCGGATCGACGCGAAATATAAATCCTATGACAAAAATGATCTCCTAAGCAACCCACATGTATCATCCCAAGGTGGGGTCTTCCTGATGCACGTCCAATGCATGTGGGGTCTTCCAAATGGTCTGGCGGGCCCCATTTGGAACTCGTCTCCCCTCCACAAAGAAAGTTGCGCTAATATAGGTGGTCGTCTCCGTCTCTGGTACACCTGAGTAGGTCCTTCAATGTCCCCATCACAACCTGCCACCCATTGCACATTTCGTCCCATTCTTCAAAGTGTCATCTGTGCTTCTCTTCCATTTCATTCCACAGGAAATCCAACGCAACAGGAGTTGGAAATCTTGACCTACCACACAGATTTATCTAGAAGAATAGATCTCCATTTTGAATCCTGTCTCTTCAGATTTAAGAGAAAGGCTGCAGGAAATATCAGAAAATGTAACAGAAAGACTGATGAATCCCAATAATCGGTAATCAAAACTAGTGATCACACACAACCCCTCTCTCTTATACTGGCGGGAACCAAAGCATAAACTCTAAATCTGATTTATTTATTTTTCTCAGCGTAGCATAGGATTTGTTGCCATGCATCCAGGGTTCTTCATATAGACCTTGAAGTATGAGAGAATTTCTGGATTTGATTTCTTTTGCTATCTGTAGCTCCAAACCTGCCACCAAGGCTTCCATTCTAATAATGTACTTACAACTGCTAAAGTCTCTAAGATACCCAAAATCAACTAAAGAAAATCTGTCCCTAAAATCAACTAAAGAAAATCTGGAACTAAATTTAAGATCTCTAATTCACTCCAAACACCCTATATACCTGGGCCGTACATGCAATTGCATATATTGGGGAGTCAGGACCCCATGGCCCATGCATTTTGTATACAGCCTTCTAGACAAGTATTCATCGTAACCATACAGCTGAGCGTTGTTCTACACCTGCATGTGCACATAAAATCAACAACTGGTTGATGTCTGTGAGTGTGATTGAACACATGGACCATCCAGTTACATGTGCAGGTTCACCCAGGCCATCAGATTGATCCTACAGATACACATTCCATCTTGTCCACTGATCTAATTCAGAATACTAATCAGGATTCAGGACCCAGTGGATGGCCCTTCCATCGAAGTAATCTACATTGTCAGAATGTCCCCATCATGAATCTGGATGACTAAATCTTCCAGATACTCGATCAAGCCCCATGAAGAACCTAATTTTGGCCTGAGATACATTCTGATGGTTCAATCTCCAATCAGCCAGCTTGAGAGGGCTGGACGCATCTCAAGTATGATCCTGGATTAAACAGCAAAATTTTAAAAAATAATAATAATAAATAATAATTAATTAATTAATTGTATGTAAAAAGATATGATATTATATATAATGTCTACAAAAGAAGCATCAGAACTATAGAAATTTAGGCACGCATGCAAGGATACGTAAATAAAGATACACTATTAC
Organism: Magnolia kwangsiensis; assembly: GCA_037074715.1. Taxonomy (NCBI): domain Eukaryota; kingdom Viridiplantae; phylum Streptophyta; class Magnoliopsida; order Magnoliales; family Magnoliaceae; genus Magnolia; species Magnolia kwangsiensis. Next base: position 88,046,266 of record CM073586.1, read on the forward strand.
CGTATTACGAGAACAAAAGTATAGTGGCTGTTCTTAAGGGAGAAAGAAGATAGTACTTTCTCATCCTTATTTTAAGTAGATCAAGGTCGTTTTGTAGTTTAGAATTTAAATTGTACTCACTTGCAACTGTTCATGCAAATAGAGAATGATTCAATCTTGTTGCTGGTTGTGGTTAGATACACCAAATATCTTGAAGGTCGAGATTCACATGAAAGTGGGGTGAGGAATTAGGATATTCAACAAGCAGTCAAGCACACATGTTGATAGTGTATATCTGCAGCATTTCTTTTCATTTTTGGTAATTAAGCTGCGCTCAAACCCCAGACCTGAATGTTGGAAGGCGCCCTGCCTGACATTGAGCTATGGGCTCAAGCCCTGCATCATAGAGTATGAGACCATAGTAATACAAGTAACGCACCCATAATAACATTCATAATTCATTGACTTTTTTACTAGGTAGGCTATTCCAATTTTGTAAAACACAATACCATGAAATCCAGAATTAAGATGGGTTATGTAATTATCATAGCCTATCTTACCTACACACTTCAAAAAGATAAGGTCTCCTTTTTTCCTCAAGGTATCTTGTCAAACACTTAAATTTATAATTTGCTAGTTAACATGACCTTGGCTCTAAGGATTAGTCAAAGCTAGGACCATGAAGTAATAACATGACCTCAGATCTAAGGATTCGTCAAAGGTAATACATGATCAAGTCAATCCAATCCGTACATGACCATATGACCAGAAAGAGACGAAGTGCACATATTAATTTCCAAAAACCTGTCAGATGACTACCCTTGAAATATTTGAAACTTCCCCTCCATTTAGAGATTTTTACCATACCTCAATGCTAGTACGTTCAAAATCCCTATATTCATCTGCTACATGTGTTCTATGTTTCAATTTGCGACCACCAAAAAGTCGTTTATACTTCTTGCCAAATCTGATCATTTCCTTTACAATGCCAATTGAAATATATGGGTTATGAGGCTGAATTTAGAAAAGGAAGTAGCCATAGGGAAAGTGCTTGTTCACCAACCAAACCAAGAACAAAGCAATCCAGCATTCTCCTTTTAAAAAGCCCGGTAACGGTTGAAGTCTAGAAAGACTAACATGGACTTATATCAGTGACAATTTTCACAAATATTCCCCTTAATTTAGAAAACTTTCAACTCAATCCTAAAATGAACTTTCAACTTCATAAGTTCAAAGAGTCATTTCCACATCAAGATGCACGGTCATTGTTACATGGAGCCCCTCCTTGGCATGTGCTTGTACTAGTTCGGTTGTGGGGGTTACTACTGGGTGAGGTGGGACCATGTATGCATGCATGTGGTGGCAATGTGCACCTCTGCCACAGCCAGTTCTAGAGCCAGGGTAAGAAAGGAAGGCTGATCTCAGTGGACAGCCGATTGTTACACTTACACTTTTGCCAGTCCATTTAAAAACATACCAAAATGCAGGGAAAATTGACGATGATGATGATGATCACCAGGTAAAACTGTACAAGAGGGCTGGTGTCTGATGGGCAGCTGATTGATAAACTTTTGCCAATCTACCATTTAAAAGCAGACCCCAAATTGCTGGGACAGATGACAATGATGATAGGCGATAGATGACGGTGAACAGAAACTTGGGTGTCAAATAATCAGAGGTGAAAATCAACTTACAGCAGTAGCATTGTCCGTTATCTTGGTAACATTTCAAAACTTATACTCACGTTTTCCTTTGCTTTGTGAAGACTCCGATCGCCGAGCCTGCTTAACATTTAAAGAGAAAACCATCTCACGCATTCTAGACTTGGTTTCTTTTCTAACATTAGGAATCGCTTTCCTTTGAGGCTCCCAATACTTAGACTTTAGCCAATCAAGTGCCTGAAATCATTGACATGAGGCACTAACATGAATAGATGGTTCTAGCTTATTATTCTACAATAATGAAATATTCAACAAAAACTCCTAGGAATTATTCATGATCCGCATGAGAAAGGAAGATGGTTGAATATCTATCAACATCTCAAGTTGGTTCCATCTAGTTTTTCTCCTTTATTCAGATTGGCAGTGATCAATTTGGAAGGTAATCTCCCACTGCCTGAATAAATTATTGCAAAGATATTCCCTCCTAGGGAAGTCATTATTGCATCTCTCCGGTCCCATCTCCCACTGTGATCAGCCAAAAGTGGAGGCTCCAAGGCTGGGAGAAACCCTCTGTATTTTACTGTCTCACAATTTCAGGCCGACGGTGGTTGAGGGCCATACCTCTTAATGTCTGGATCAGAGATGGGGAAGACCCTTGGTCTCTGCACTACATTATAAATGATATCAGATTCTATTTATCCAGGTTAAAATCTTTCATTTAACAGGGTGAGCTAGAATCAAATTATGTAGCTATGGCCTTGGCTTGTCAGGGCTCTGTTAGCCCAGATATGTATAGCAGAACTTCAGTTCCTTTTTATGCTTTAATGAATCTTATTTTGTAGTTGCTTGTTCAAAAAAAATAATTATTATTATGTTCACATGCAATTATTCCAAGCTCATGTTAGATGCATTAAAAGCGATAATCAGGAGGTACTAGTAGAAGACAATGACATCAATGAAAGGTGGAAAAGTAATTTTCAGAACTTGTTAAATAACCACTGTTTTGTGGTTGCTTGTTCAAAAAAAAAAAATTTATGCTCGCATGCAATTATTCCAAGCTCATGTTAGATGCATTAAGAATGATAATCAGGAGGTACTAGTGGAAGACAATGACATCAATGAAAGGTGGAGAAGCTATTTTCAGACCTAGTTAAATAACCACCACTGTAAAAGCATAGGTAGAGAAGGAACTATAAACTCGAATGACATTAGAGACCATAGATATTGTTGCAGGATTAGGATATCTGGAGTAAAAGAAGCCTTGAGAAACATTAAAATAGGAAAGGCCCTCCAACCAGATGGTAAACCAATAGAGGTTTGTAAGTGTACAGGAGATATTGGGTTAGTTTGGTTGACAAAGTTGTTCAACAAGATTCTAAGATCACATAAAAATGCCTGATGTATGGGGGGAAAGTACCATATTGTCTATTTATAAGAATAAAGGAGACATGCAAAGGTGAACCGTCTATTTAAATTGGTTAGGTTACTCTTTCTTTACCTTTATACTTAATCTTTACCTATTTTCCCTATTATTTTAGGTTGTGTTTGGTTGCACCAAATGTCATTAAATTTAATTACTAATCAAACTAACTTGGTGCAAAATACCATCAAATTTTAAGATACTCAGTGCAACCAAGCACGCTTTTAATTAAACATCTATAAATAGCATGTAGCGCATGTCGCTTAGGCCTCACACTTCAAAGGGGTGAACGCTACGCCACACGCTTTTCACTATTTAAAACACCGACTGAAACCCATACAGCAAAGCATATACTACAAAAAGTCCCAATTAACTTAATCATACGCTGATGCAGGACAATTAACCACTTGCTCTAAAAGCTCAAACTGATAGAGCATGGCAAATCAATCCCTTTATCTCATAGCCAAAGCCCCACATCACATGGGTTAGGACCTCGGCCGAAACCCCCCTCGTGGGCCCCACTTCACATGGGTTCCGCTTCACACGAGCCACCCACCTCACACGGATCGCCCACCCCGAGTGTGCCCCTGCATCCCACAAGCCACCCCACTCAAGCCTAGTGTGAAAATGTCCCTGCATTATACGCTTTATCTGTTGGCCCTGCATTAGTGTGGTATCAAATCACTTATATCAGTGCCTGTTCAATGATTTGGCATCTAAAAAGGACGGCCCCTTGTAAATTGGAGGTATGCCCACCACATTCCTTTCCAAGCCCAATTGCTAGGACCTTAGTGATGTGATTGGAGTAATATTTGTAACAGATGTATATGTTTATTAGGGAAAAAAAAAAAGATAATAATATTATAAATTGCCGTGAGGGGGTGACGTTAAATGATGGGCTTGGCGCAAGTGATGATCAGGGCCCTTTTTAGGAAACCAATAGTGCCAAAGGGCTAGCCAATTGAAACCCTTTGACTTTGACCTTTCATTAGGATCAATGAATATCTCTAAAAAAATTTAAAAGGGTCAAGGGTGTTTTGGTCATTTAACAAAAGTCTAATATGATTGTGAGAATGACATGGTTAGCTTCGGGGCATAATCTTGAGCAATCTTGAGCAACTTCCCCTCCTGCAATGATTCGATCCACATTCATCTTCATGCCTGAAAACAAGTTTTGGAAGTATTTTAAGTGGGCCAAAAAGGGTCTTTTTCTTTGTTAGGCCTTAACTAGCCCATGGGCCTAAGAGATCTCATAAAAGGGAATTAGTAGGGGACGCCCAACAATATTCTACATGCTTTTGAGAGTTAAAACCCTAAGGCTTGGTGATAGAAGAAAAACATTGGATTCTTGTGGCCACTCTTAGAGCCAAACCCCTCCGTTTTCGTGATCTTGGGCAGTTGCACCCAAAACATGCAAGGATTGACATCTCATTGTTGTTCACGGAGTTGCAACATTGTTTTGAAGCCTTTTGACCCTTGTTGGGAGTCAAAATTTGGCCTCTTATTGATCAATTGGACGAAAATCTTTTTTTTTTTTTTTTTTTGAAAGATGAAAGGATTTCATTAAAGAAAGGAAGGACAAAAGGGAGGTTGCTGAGAAAGCAGGCCTCGAATTACACTCCTAAAAACAAGAAATTAAAACCCAACAGATCCTTGACATTCGAAGCCCAAGCGATGATGAGACGTTTGGCCAACGTCGCCACCCTCCCAGCCGAATTGGATAAATTCCTGAAACATCTATTGTTTCTTTCCCCCCAAACTGACCACCAAACGACAAGGACCGCCATCCTCCAAATGGTGGTCATCTTCTTACCAAAATGCATACCATGCCAAGCAAGGAGGAACTGATTGACCTCTCCCGGAGAACACCAAGATAGGTTAAAGCTGATGCAGATGTCGGCCCAGATAGAGTGGACGAAATGGCAGTGAAGCAAAAAGTGATCAACAGATTCTTCGGTACGCATACAGCAAAGGCAGATATTGGGAAGGATCATACCTTTCTTCCTTTGGTTGTCTATAGTTAAAATTTTCTTTTTTCCTGCCAGCCAACTAAATGCCAGAATTTTCGGGGGGGGCGTTGTATTTCCAAATGAAAGAAAAATTGTAATTCAAGTTTGCCTCCTTCTTGTGCAAGTGATTGTAGAGGGAGCGAACCGAAAAGAGGGACGACTTTTCCAGTATCCAGTACATTTCATCTTCAGAGTAGAGAGGAGTTGTAGAATAGAGACATTCCAGGAGACCTGTGTAATCCAAGACTTCCCAATCTTCAAGACTTCTTCTACAAGACACGTTTTAAACAATATTCCCCCCGGTTTCGTGCAGGAAGTCAGCAACATAGGCATTTTTAGACGTGGCCAACCGATAGGAAAGAGGGAACCTGAGTTTAAGCTTTTGATTCCCAATCCAAATATCATCCCAAAATTTGATTTTTGCACCATTGCCAAGCAAGAAGCCAATGTTCGGGATAACTTCCCTTGTCATTTTCATAATTTGATGCCATATATGAGAGACTTTGTAAGCCAGTAAGTCTTTCACCATCCAACCGTCGGAAGGGCTGCCATGTTTACCTTTAATAATTGTGTGCCATAGGCTGCCTTCTTCGACCCCAAACCTCCAAATCCACTTCCCTAGAAGGGCCTTGTTCATGTCTTCGAGATCTTTAACTCTCGCTCCCCCATTCGACAACTGTAAACTGACCTCCGGCCATTTTAGGAGATGAAATTTCTTGCCTTTTTCGTTGCCTTGCCATAAGAACTCCCTTCGCATTTTGTCAATCGACTTCCTAACCGTCGTCGGACATGTCAGAAGAGACATGAAGTAAATTGGCAGATTTGAGAGGGCGGCTTTGATTAGCGTGAGGCGACTGCCTAAAGACAACTATCGGCTCTTCCATCTTGATAGAAACGATTGAAATCTGCCAACGACTTTGTCCCAAGAAGAGATAGGAGGTTTTCCGACGCACAATAGTAAACCGACGAAGGAGGACAGCAAAGAACCAACAGTACAGCCCAGGGATTGAGCAAGGTTTTTGACCTCCTCTATCTCCATGTTGATCCCGAAAATCTTGGACTTTGCCATGTTCACCTTCAGGCCAGATATAGCTTGAAAGCAACAGATAGTGGTACCCAAATTATTCACTCTCTATCGTAGCTTCTGAAAAAATGAGTGAGTCCGCATATTGGATGTGCATGATTGGGCGAGACAGACCTTTAATGTCAATTCCACGTAGAAGGCCCTCCTCTTGCCCCTTGGAAAGCATTCTAAACAGTGTCTCGCCCAAGAGGAATAAGAAGGGGGAAAGAGGATCACCCTGCCTTAAGCCTCTATTGCTTTTGAAGAAGCCCTTAGGAGACCCATTTAATAAGATAGAAAAAATGCTTGATCCGGTGCATTCGAGCATCCAAGCTCTCCATTTGTCCCTGAACCCCATACGCTTTAACAAGTATTGCAGGAAGACCCAATCTGCGTGGTCCTAAGCTTTTTCAATATCTAGTTTACAGGCAATAAACTTCCGACCCGATCTGGCACAAGAATCCAAGAGTTCATTGGCACTTAGGGCTGCATCTGCTATCTGCCTACTTGCAATGAAAGCGCATTGATTTTCTGAAATGAGATTCCCGATAACCTTAGCCAATCGTGAAGCTAGCACCTTTGACAGAATCTTGTAGGGACCCCCCAGCAAACTAATTGGCCTGAAGTCTTTAGGAGAAGCAGCACCTAACAGCTTCGGAGTCAAAGCAATAAAGGTTGCCCCCATGGTGTTAGAGATCCTCCCTTTTTTGTGGAATTCTTGGAAGAATTGTAAAACATCCGCTTTGATCACCTCCCAAAAATGAGCATAGAAGGCTATCGGGAAACCATCTGGGCCTGGGGCCTTGTCAGCCCCAAGGGAGTCAACAGCCCTTTTGATCTCTTCTTCCGAAAAAGGAACTTCAAGAGATGACGCCTCCGCCTCCACCTCCAGGAGAGCATTGAAATGGATACCATCTAGAGTTGGTCTGCGCCATTCTTTACCATTGAGAAGAGAGTAGAAGTACAAAATCATAGCGCCGGAAATTTCATCCTTATCTTCTAATCGATTCACGTCTACCAAGAGGTTGTTAATTCTGTTACTGGACGCGTGCGAATTGGCCATCTTGTGAAAAAAACGAGTATGTCGATCACCTTCCTTCAACCATTGCAAACGAGCCTTTTGCTTCCAAGATATTTCTTTTTGAAGGATTTTATCAGTGATTTCTTAGATCAGTTGCACCCTTCTGGCCTGGGAATCGGGAACAAACCTGTCAGATTCTATTTGCGCGTCTAAGGCTAACAAATCTGCGAGCAGCTTATTTGTATCGTGTGTTCTATTTTGGAGTTCGCTCCGATTCCACTCTTTTAGCTCTTTCTTCAGCAATTTCAGCTTGGCAGACAACCTGAAGTCAGCGAAACCTTCTATCTGGAAGCCTTCCCACCAGTCAGAGATCTTACGGGCAAAACCTTTGATTTTAAGCCATGATAAATCAAAACAAAATGGTTTAGGCCCCCAATTCTGCTCGGCAACATCAAGGATAATAGGACTGTGATCGGATGTGGTCCTGGGAAGCATAGATTGAGAGGTTAAAGAGAACTGATCTATCCATTCGGTTGAGAGAAGAAACCTGTCCAGCCTGCACATTGTAGGGGATTCTCTTCCATTAGACCAAGTGAATCTAGCCCCAAGGAGGGGTAAATCCATGAGCTCCTCTTCTTCGATCCAGTTAGAGAACGCCTTCATGGCTGGGGTAGACGATTTGCCATGCGATTTTTCCTGGATGTTCCTGATGACATTGAAGTCCCCAACTATGCAAAACACCCCATCAAAATTTTGCTTGGAGCGAGATAGCTCTTCCCAGAAAGAGTTCCTGTCCCCATCCTGAAATGGCCCATAGACAGAGGAAAACAGACAAGTGAAACCAGAATTTATGTGCTGAAGGATAACCGAAACAAAATAGGTACCAGTCCAGCTGTTGATGGTCTACCAGATAGACGGCCTCCAAGCAAGTAAAATCCTGCCTGCTGAGCCTGCAGAAGCCTTTGCCACCTAGTTCACATCAGCGGCCCGCCAGAGAGTGCCCATCAACCTGTCGTCGAAACTGGAACACTTGGTTTCCTGAAAACAGATGATATTCGGATTGTATTTCCCACAAGTGTCCTTAATGATACTTCTTTTTCATTTGGACCCCACCCCCCGCACGTTCCAAGATATCAGCTTCATTTGGAAATTGAGCTTCCCCGTGTGCCCTGAGTAGAGACCCTTTTAGAAGGAGTGAGAGGATAACCCTGCCCTATTAACAAACTCTACAATTCCCTATTGCTTCGATTGTTGTGAACGTTCCGGCTGGAGTTCAGCGTTGATCTTCGAACCTTGGGTGATTTCTGCTCAACGAGGGGTCTACCACTGGCCTACCTCAACACATTGGAATAATGCTATAAAATCCTCCGGGCAATCTCCGAAAGATAGCCCTAAAGCTCTACCAACATATCCCATGGTTGTAGATGTCCCATATTTTGTTCAGGTCTTTAATCTTTCTTTTTTTTTTTACTTGGACGAAAATCGGTATTGAAGCACTATATTTGGCAATGATGGGCGAGGACTTCTAAATTGCCGCTTCTTATTCATCAGTACAACAAGTATCAATATTTTATTTCAGCAAACCTATATTACTTATTTCCTACTTGATAGAGTGATTTGTGTTGTATTGTTCGTTTATGCTAATTTCTCTTCTCATTACTATGCTCTTGAGCTGTTTGTTAAATTGCCTGGCCATACAAATCATATCAATTTGCTTCCGGATCAACCCTTTTACATCACTTAGCCAAGATAAGCAAATCAATATGATAGATTGATTTGTGTTGTATTGTTGGTTGATGCTAATTTCTCTTATCATTACTACGCTCTCGAGGTGTTTGTTAAATTGCCTAGCCATACAAATCATATTAATTTGCTTCCGGATCAACCCTTCTACATCACTTAGCTAGGATTTTATATGATCTTCCAATCATACTAATATAGGCATGAAATCTTTCAAGCACATTGCACCATCTTTCTTGGGACTAAGGATGACAAACAAGGCTCCCAAGTCTTTAGAAATCCTGCCTCTATTTTTGGAATTCAGCTATAAACTCCCAAAGGTCTCCTTTCACAGTCTTCTAAAACAATCAAAGAAAATAACTAGGAAATTGTAAGGACTAGGGGGCTTGTCATTTCCCAGGCTTGACATGGCTTTGAACTCCTTCTCTTCAACACGTTGTTCCACCCAATCTGCTTCTCCTAGGCTAATCTGACCAAACCCCAACTTGTCCAAACTAGGATACTCCCACCCATCAGCAATAAGTAGCTATGAATTCTGTTTTCCTTCACCTATCATTAGGCCCATGAAAGAAACTCATATTTTTGTCTCGGGTTGCTCAAGATCGTTGCTTTCGCATGATTTATCTTCATGGAATTTCCTAATGTGTTGAATTTCAAGAGATTTCTATCTCTTTTCTCTAACGATGATGATAAGATTTCATCAAATTGTCCAGCAGAATTCGATTTTCTCCAAATCCAAAATTGAAATCCTAATCCCAAGATCTCCCGAATACGAACGTATACAATTTCTAGAATCAAATAACTAACTTTAGAAAGTTAGATCATACTTGGAATCTGACGATATGTGTTCCAATGTCAATGATGGTCCTTAAAACCTAAGACGTCTCTCCTCGATCTATCCCAGTACCGGAGAGATCTAGATAGCCCAAGAAATTTCTCCTGCCAGGTGTCAAGGAATCCCACAACCATCTCCAAGGATGGACTACACAGAGATGGAGAAATTTTATGAAAAACTCATTTACTCTCCCTATACACTTTTCTCTCATTGCTCTAATTCACCGCCCAATAGGAAAGGGTGTCTGGGGCTTCTCGTATCAACTCCTCTAGGATATGATCAAACAAATAATGAAGAAGTTAGGGTTTCAAGGAAACACCAGTATGATACTTTGTCACCCTACGCACAACTTTGTAACCTACTGTGAGAGAAGTGTGTCGATATGCCACATCTATGCATATACTCGTGATTTAATCCCTCCACTGCCATGGCCATCCACTAATGATCGCATCCCATGCCAATCAGAAGCGGACCATCAAGTTATCATCAAGTACAATCAAAGCAGTTTTAACGGTTAAAAACCTTTGAAAAACCGATTAAAACAATCATATTGTTGGGTCCAATGGAAAAACCACTTGATGAGTCCCTGATTTATTCAAATCAAAGTCATAAACATATTCCTAAGCAAACCAGTGGATCCCTTATTAGACCATGCAAGAATCAACGGCTCCTGATGAAAGTACCAAGCTACATCCACTTATATTGGCCCCTGCATGGACCTTGTAGGAAGAGTTAAAGCCAACCAATCAAGATTATGACCCTTACACATCTTCAAGTCTAAGGATCAATCATCTTTCATCCATCATCAAGTCCTGATCTCACGATCACAGTCCACACTAATGGGACCTTAGACAGTTGACTTGATATCGATCCACCAATGTAAGTGACCAAAGATCCAAACATGGATCCTTTGTTCATGTCATACTCAAGACTCCTATGCAAGGTAAGGGTAAGGGTAAGGGTAAGGCATAAACCGACACCAATTTAGTTCCCGATGGTGGAGATTGTTCATCCTGACCCAAGTCAGTCCCCTCAAACAAGATGATCGTATAACTCATGAACTAATGTCCACAGGTGTGTCTCATGCACCTATGACGGTCATGGTCTAACAAGATACTAAGATCCATGGACCACAGCTCTCATGGGTCAATGACCGTCAAGTCCAATCTCAAGTTCTCAAAGACTATCAAAGGAATCACTCCTTGACAAACCCATAGTGAAGATTCAAAACAACACTACATAATGAGAATCAATGGGATGTCCACCAAGGACTCATGGTCAGCATGACCTACAGCTAAGATCACCCTAATCACATCTACACGATTAATTGATTAGAGCTCAAATTTATTTTTCAAGGCACTGCCTCCAAGCCTCCAATAGATGATCCCATGGTGTGTTGTAAAGGCCGTTACGTAAAGGTAATGGTGGCAACCATTGCACGTTATGGGGTGGTAAAAATGACCCGTAAAGGCCATTACAACCCCTATAACGGCCCATTACACCTCCCGTAATGGTCCATTACAGGGTTGATATAGGTTTTTCGGATTTTTTTTCAATTAAAAAAAAAAAGGAGAGAGAGAGAGAGAGAGAGAGAGAGAGAGAGAAACGGCAGTCACACCCCATATCGTAAAGGTAACAATGGTGGTCGTTACGGCCACCGTTACCGTTATGGAATACCATGGATGATCCTATTGATTCTTCCTTGAAATTGAAACCATGTATTTGCTTAAGTATAGTAGATTTGGCACTCCCACCAAACCAAAGTAATCTTATTTCCAGGCTTTGATGCACTCTTCCAACTTTTTCAACTTCACCATAAGCTTGAGATCAGCCCACCCACCCTTATAAAAGTGTTCAATCATTCCCACAACTTTCCAAATAAACCATCCTCATCAAGCCACATTGAACTCAAAAACAAATGGGATTGGTTTCCAGGATTCAAAGCTCGAGCCAAGAATGACTAGGCAGTGATAAAAAGTAGGCGTAGGATCAAAGATGTCATACAGCGTTACGGCCAGATAGTGCTCTTCCCAATCTCTAGAAATAAGGAATCTATCTAGCTTGGACATTGATGTGATATTACCACTAGTTGTCCAAGTACTAATCTAGATGTAATGGGGAAAGATTACATGGAGATAAGATGTATACCACATGTTTGTCCTAGATATCATACATACATGCCACATGTAAGGAGATAGGACTCTTGACATCTAACTTAAAGCGTTCAGCAACGGATCCTTTCGCAATAGCAATTGTCACAATTATTATTTAACAAACTACTTATTCTAAAAGTGAATTTCCACAAAGAAATCAAATTCTAATAAATTCCATCATCGAACTTGCCATCCAGGCTAGAAAATGTTTAGTGATTCATGAAATTCAGGCAGTGGTAATAATTAGGTTCAGTGGGTCCAGCTCCATGGTTCAGTGGTAGACCAACTCTGTTTCAATATTGAGATCATGGGACTGAGTGCCCATGTGGGTGGGTGGGTGGGTGGGTGGGCAAGTGTGTGGGGTGTGGTTGTGGGTGTAAAAAAGAAAAAAGTTGAATCATTGCAAGATGTGCCTGAAAAGAGTATTAGTGTGTAAAACACAAATTCATCTGTTTATCATCTGTTCCATAACATGCCCAAATAAACTGTCCCATAACATTGTTTGTATGAGATTTTCAATCCTCCGCAGAAACAATCAGAGTAACTTGTTTATCATGATGTGAAAAACTGCCTTGGCATCACCCTTCAAAAAAAAAAAAAAAAAGATTGCCTTTGCATCCATGCCAACCAAAATCTGAGATTCAAGAACCCATTTTTACTGAGCTAGAATACCGCCAGATTATTCAGAGAGCATTTTAGAACAAAACAATTATATTCTATGGAATAGTTTCTTATGTACTAGAATTCCATTCCATCAATTTTTTAGCAGTACCGACTTTAGATTGTTAGACTAGAGTTGATACAGCTCAAAGGTAACTGTTGAATTTGACTTTTGACAGTTCTTTGGACCATTTCATGTCCCCCTTGCACAAGGGCCATGCTAATATGATCTGTAGTCTGTACAGTTCCAATTTTATCCAATGTCTCCAAATATAGATTGATTTTTTTAACTTTCACATTACTTTTTGCAGTCTTTTAGCACATTTACAGTAAAACAAACTCACCCCATAATCAGACCCATTGTACCTCGATCTGGAACACAACAAATTCCAATACTTACAGAACTGATGGAATGCCTTGAAAGACTCCAAAGGTTCGAAAATGATTGTGAGGATAAAAGTAATTTCTTAGAGTAATGATCCGAATCATTCTTACATTATCATGGTGAATACACCTGCATGGGTGGGTCCACCTATGATCACAGTGGACCACTAGATAGCAGCTAGGTATTCAACATTGGTAACATAACGGCCATTACCTAAAAGTAACAGTCATAATCGTCACGTGTTACGGGGTCGAAATGGCCGTAAAGGCCCTGCAACATTCCGGAACGGCCCTGTAACGGCCCCGTAACGGTCATGTAACAGTTTTTTCAAAAAATAAAAAAGGGTCGTAATGGCTGTTATGGCCCGGATCATAACAGTAACGGTGGTGGCTGTTACGGCCACCGTTACCATTTTGAAACACCTTGGATAGCAGGGATCCACCATGGATTGCATAAGGCCACAATCACTTTGATTGGATGATCACGGCCATAAGAGTAAGTCCTGAAAAATGGACGGTCAGACCACTTTACCCTTGTCATCCATTTTCAGGCGCTTATTCAGATCAAGGTGATTGTGGGGCCATATGTGATCCATGGTGGAACCATCCATTCCAATGGTAATTGGATATATTATATACGGTGATCCACTTGGGCCTCACAGGAATGTGCTCGTCATGAGGCATGAAGATTCGTGCTGGAACATAGATGTAATTTCTTCCAGTGTTTTGTTGTGGCTTAATGAGGACAACAGAATTTTTCTTGAAACCTACCAGTAAATGAGATTTCCAATACTATAACTTCCCAAGACAATTTCTTCATTCAAGATGAACTTGTGATGGATGGTCTTTAAATCTAGCTCTTTCTAAGAAATACTAATATTCAATGCAAAATAGACACGGAAACTGTTTTGGAACTCAATGAAGACTTTATATGCATTTTCTTCTTGGAGTTAGCTCAATGAAGACTCTATATGCATTTTCTTCTTGGAGTTAGCTCCAAGATTAAGAACCCCTTCAATATCCATCACTTGTATTTGACAACAATCCTTATGACAATAGAAACTGTACTGATAGAATTACTATTTTCCATCACTTGTATTTGACAACATTCCTTACGAACTTAGAAACTGTACTAAAAGAATTACTATTTTCCAGCTGAAATTCATCAGAACAATGCAGGTCTAGTCTATGCAATCAATGAATGAATGGTTTAATCAAATACCTTCACACTCGCAGAGCGAACCAACGGAAGTGAAGGAAGACCACGATGAGAGCCCTCTAATATGGAAGTATAGCGAGAAAACATATTAGAACTGGCTCTAATTAAATTGCAACTAAAGCAAGCAAGAATTCGACCAAAACTAAACAAAATAACAATAACAATAACGAACGGGTCTCCTCACCATGACGAATATCAACCAGCATACGCGGGATACCAATTTCGTCAGCCAAAACGGAAATTGAAAGTCTCACGCCCTTTTTCTTGAATGGTAGAGTTCTCATTTCTTTACAAGACTTCTCAACAAAACCATTCACAAGCCTTCACAAATTAAATTGAAGTGTGTAAGTCTACTACTCTTTCTTGAAGAACGGATGAAATAATAAGTGAAAAGCAGACAAGCTAAATGGTGAGGCTGAGAGAGAGAGAGAGAGAGAGCCAATAACAATCATCAACCAACCAAACTCAAAAAATACTAGACCATTAGAGAACCAGAACATCATAGTTGGGAGTTCCCTATTCAAGACCATATGTGCAAAGAAAGCTTGTGGATTCAAATTGGTGTCAAACTATGTTGCATGGACACAGATACAAGTGTTAGAATCCAGCACAGTTCAGAGTGTAGGATTCACCAGACCATGAAAAACAGAATCTATAGAGTTGCAGATTCGGCAGTTTTTTTCTTTATTCAGCAGATCATTTTAATTAATTTATAACTAAATATTTATAATTCATCTTCTGAGCAAGTAGTTTTACTTTTGAGAGAGTAATCCCATGACAAGTTTTTTTTTCCAGAAAATTTCTGTAACAAGTTGTTTTGCGTTTAAAAATAGTTTTAATTTGTTGTATCTAAGTAAGAATATATCGCAAGAAGATTCTTTGCATTTAGGCGTCTAAACAGTTGCATTTGATAGGAATCAGCTGGGAGAAAGATCAGGGTGTCTGCCCAAGGATCCATATGCGTTGGTGTTGGATTCTTCTGGCAATCAATATGGCTCATACTTAGCAGAAACCATGTAAGAAGTTACTTCGAACAGACCAAGTCATGAGTTGATATGGTCATATCTTTTGAGCGTGTGAGCTTATTTCAAAAAAGCATGGAGTGAGTATTCCCAAGTCTCTGCCAATTTGAAGAAAACATTATCGCACCAAATGATTTGACTAGAGTCCAAGATTAGTTGAGTCAATTGGCCTTAGCCTCACTCTCAGCTTAATTGATCAATGTCTAAGACATTGACACACAAGCTTCGAGGAAATGCTTTGCACATGGGCACTAGCAAAATACGACCTTATCACCAAAATAAACATGAGAGTACTAAAAAGATAGAGGAAAGCATGTAAACTACATTGTACATACGATGCAGGAGGCCACAAGGTAGGACCCATTGTGGGAATGTGCAATTCGGTAACCCATATGACGCAGGGATTGCCCACGGGGAGGACTCGCATGGGTTGGCCTAGGAGAGCCAGAATATATGGATAAATTGATACTCCCCCAACAGCTCTAGAGCTTTTGGTATGTTAGCTGGTTGTTCGCTAACAAGTAATATCAAAGTGGGAGCCCAAGAATCGAGTCTCCTCACCGGTGTGGGTGGATGATACTAGCGCATCTTGGTGTGACTCCAAGGATGCACTGTATCTCGACACTAGGGGTGGGGTGGCCCACGAGGTGAGGCCTATGAGATGCAAGATGGCCACGAGGTGAGACCCATTATGGGAACGTGCGATTCAAGGACCCGTGCGACACGAGGTTGCCCACGGGGAGGACTCACCTGGGTTTGCCTGTGTGAGCCAAAATATAGGGATAAATCGATACTCCCCCAACAGCTCTAGAGCTTTTGGTGTGTTGATCGGTTATCCGCTATCAACATATTTCCACTAACATAACCACTCCCAAAAAAAAAAAAAAGGCAAATGTTTTCTGTGGAAACATATCTCACCTAATGATCGCCATGCAGTACGACATTGCAAGCATCTCATCAGAGCTCATAGCATCATTTGCCAGTCCCTCCCTGCATGCACCATCAACCAGGAATGAAAAATAAGCAATCAAATCGATGGGGTTTAAAAGGGAACAAAAATAAATAAGGGAACAAAAATAAATAAAAATCACAAGCAGATAGTAAGTAAAAGAAGTTTTTCAAGCTTTAATCATGTAAATCATTCTACGGCACTAGGAGGCACCTATATCCATACATCTATTGTCAATTAGCTTTTTATTAGGAACATCATAAAGCATGTTGTTTTTACATGAATGTATAAAAGAAAATGCTAAAATCCCCAACTTCATGGAGGCGTTAGCATCATCAACAGGACTATTAATTGATTCGTGTAATGGTCAACCATCGGTCTAAACTGTCCATTTATTCCTACAACTACAGTTTGGCCATGCCACAAACATCGCGCCAATAGGATATTCATAATTTCATATCCATCCGATCAATAGCATGAAATATGGATGGTCAAGATCAAACTGAGAAAAAAATAGATCAAATCCTCATCTTGAAACATCTAAATGTCAAAATGTCAAGATAACTCCTAACTAATAGTAGCAAATATTGTTGTAAAAAATAAAATGAAAAAAAAAAAAAAAATTTGCTTATAAATTGACATGAGAAAAATCCATGCTTGAGTTGCCATGTCATTGAACATATTATGTTAGCAAAGTTATGAATTACAATTAGAGTGTTAATCCACCAATATATTTCTCACCATACATGGCAAAGATTCCATCCACGGGTAGGCCTATCATATGAACATTTCAAATTGTAATCACCCAATATCTCACAAAAATTTAGAAAGAAAATATTATATGATCAAAATATATACCCAAAAGAAGGATCCTTCTGCCGAACTTCAGTAATCGCTGCCGTTACTTCAACCGCTACAGGAAGGGGCCCCCTTGCTTGCCATGCCGATATCTGAAAACCAAAACAACAAAGAATAAATTAGAGAAATGATAAATTGCTCTCGGAGCACTATAGACTGTCCCACAGATAAATCCAGACTGCCCATTAGGTCGAGCACATTTCCAACCCTATGCAGAAGATAGAAAAACAAAAACAAAGGAAGAAAGAAAAAGCAACTAGATGATTCAAACCAATCTTAAACTAGCCATCATTTTTTACAGCCATCTGCTTTCTAAGCCCTAGATAGGATGGGTGAGATTGCAAGATGGAAGTGATTCTTGACAACAATAAGCAATCCATGAGAGGCCCCAACAAATTGATGGCTCAAATTGTCAATAGGACCTATTTTTATACCAACAATCTTCACCCTCAACTTTAGGATGGCACAAATTGTGGCTCGGACCTTTTCTCTACCAACGATATTCACTGTCCATTTTAGGCTACAACATGGATGGTTATGACCGTCCACTTGGTGAAATTCTTGCATGGTAGTCCATGAAATGTGTTGGACCTAATGGATAGCGGATCAATCAATTCGACTGTCTCAATGTCCAGATGCAACTAGGAGCAATATGACTTATAGTATTGCTCTAAGAGGACTTGACCATCTCTTAACGAATTAGAGCTTTGGACATTTTTGCCTCGTAATTAGTCTTCACAACATTGGTTAAGAGAGAGTAAATTCATCAACTACTTGGCAGGAAACAATTGAGATTTTATGGCAAAAGGGACAACTTAGATTGCACTTGCTCCTTTCACTTCTTTTAATGTGTGTAGCCCGCATTGACCTCTCGTCTTCTTCCCAACGTATAGCCCACACGAAACATTTAATTAGAGAGACCAACTGACACAGTATTCAAAAATGGTTATGTAAAGGTCATTACATAACAGTAACGGTGGGACCCATTACGCGATACAAGGTTGTAATGCCCATGCTTAAAAAATGGCTTGTAAGGCTTTAACAAGCTGCCATGGTGACCATTACAAGCTTGTAACAGGCATAAATGGGGCATCAAGAGCTTAAACGGGCTCATAACAGTCCAATATAGGGCCAATATGGTTTCTTCCTTCAAAAGTTTTTTGACTACAAAGTTGCAATGGCCATTATGGCCCATATCATAGAAAACAAGCCATTATGGTTAACATTACCATTATTGAATACCTTACCAAGTGTCAAAGGCGTTGTGGGGCCCACCCTTGTGACTATGTGACATACTCTATATATCTATTGCGTCAGCTTAAGTTAAGACATCAACCCAAACATGAGATGGATCCGGGACTCACCTAGACCACAACAAGAGAAACAATAAAGATGGGTTGCCCATTGTTCCTCTCTGTGTCACACACCTGCATATAGCCTCACCTTTCCCTCCCCCTCTCTCCCCCATTTATTAGCCTTTCTACTTTTTGGTAATGAGGAATTATGCAATCATAACATAAATAATGTGTTGATGCACGACAAATCATTGATCAAGACTGTTGTGTTGATCTATTACGTGCTACTGCTGATGAGAGATCCAAAAAAAATTTCTCGGCACATCAACTTGTAACCTACAAGGAGATGGTCAAAAGAAAAATAAAGTCAAGTCGAAAGTGGCCCAAGATTGTACAACTGCAATCTTCCAATCTACAACAAACCCTACAACATCAACAGTCTGGATCGACAAAACCATGTGCTCCAACTGGCAACTGTATGGGTCAAGTGCATTAAGGATTCATAATTCCTTTATGGTAAAAATAATAAGACTTGGACGAGTACCATGTGACTTGTCCAAGTCGACTTGAACACGATTGAAACCGATCCTGCCCAACACCACAAATCACCCCTAATTGAAACGCATCATAACTCAACTCAATAACTGACAAGTTAGTCTGAGTCTTTTAGGGGTCACTTGAATGCTTGTAAAATCCTTAGTTGTAAAGGGTTTGCAAGTAAACACTTTATAGGTAAGTGTTTGGATGCAAATAAGTGTTTACAAGTTGTAAACACTTTCCAGGCAAACTCTTCTTTTCTTTTCTAGCAAAAACCTATGTTTCACATTATAAGTCTTTACACCTGTAAAGACATTATATATTGCAAAACACGATAGTTGGTACATACACATGTTATGTAGGGCCTTAATCATCAGGTGGACCACATGACAGGGGACAGTTGGGATGGGACGCCCAACATTGAATTCCTTCTAGATTGTGTAGGGCCCACTTTGATGAGTACATGACATCCAATCCACCCAGCATGTGCATCCCTTGATGCCCTCCTAGGTCCCTAAAAAATGAAACCCTTTTTATATGATTCGGAGATTTTGGCGAGATTTTCCACCCCAAGCTCTATATGATGTGAATACTTATACTGCCATAAACACTTCACAAGTTAGCCAAACACATAAACTATTTACTTGTAAACACTTCACCACTTATCATGTAACACTTTACACTAAGGGCCTGTTTGATTTTGAGGGAAGAGGGAAATACCCCTGAAAAAGCTCATTATTACCTTTTACCCTTGTTTGAAATTTTAAATGCATTTTCATCTTGAAAATTGGTCCAAAAAAGGTGACTTACATTTGTGGACCCCACTGTGATGTGCATGGCATATCCACACCATCCATCTGTTTTATCATAAGATTTCAGGGCCTAAGTCCAAAATTGAGACAAATGCAATGCTCAAGTGGCCCATGTCAAAGGAAACAATGGCCTTAAACGTCCGCCATTAAAAGTTATTTTGTTTATTAGGCCCACATTAATGTTTATTTGCCATCTAACCTGTTCATGAGGTCATAAAAACATTGATAAGGGGGTAAACAAAAATATCAGCTTCAGCCAAAACTTCTAAGGGCCACATGAATTTTTATATGGCAAGCATTCAATTTCACTGTTTCCTGTGGTGTGGTCCACTGGAGCTTTGGATCTACCTCATTTTTGAGATCATGGCCTAAATGAGGTTGACGTATAGGATGAATGGTGTTGATACATCATGTACATCAGTGGGCCCTATATTCATTTGGCAGCCATCCCCAACAAGCTGAGCAGTCAGCGCAGGCGCAAGAAACAATGGGTAATTCCCTGGTAAGTAATTATTACTTATTTACCAGATAATTACCATTTCCTTCAAAAATCAAACAGGCCCTAAAACTCTGTTCAAGTGTAAAGAGTTTACAACTTAAACTGTAGAGGCAATGAAACAACCCCTTATTGGACAGCTAAAATTAAAAATACCCGGTAGTTTTATTTCAACAAACAAGTCTCCACTAATCAAAAGTTAGAATTTTGCAACCAATCTAATTTTTGGACTGTAACTTGACAACAGTGAGTTCCATAATTTAGCCCGTATAGCTTGAATTAAAGCATGCTACGTGTACCATTTCTAAGTGCCTGTGTATCAAGCATCATAAGCAGCCAGAGTATCAAATAACTCGCCAATGAGAATAAAGACTCGGACGAGTCTAATGCGACTCAACTGAGTCGACTCGGACTCGGTCGGCCCAATCCAGCCTAACACCACGAGTCACCCTGACTAGGACGAGTCAGTCCGAGTCGCCTAGTCATTTAATCATGAATACAATACCGCAATAGTTGCACGAACTCCTTCACTGTCAGCAGAGTCGGAAGGGCGTACTTATCATTCAGATGGGTGTCGATATCAATTCCCAAAACAGAAACCAAAAACAAAATTAGGGTTTTGAATTCGGGCTTGGAAAGAATGGTTTTACTCTTCGAAGAGCGGCAGCGACGGAGTCTGGCGAAGGAGAGAAGAGAGATTTCCTGACGTAATTCCATTCGTCCCAGTTCAGCCATGGAACGAGCTTGTAGGTCACGTGCTGGAACTCGGAAGTCACGTGCTGGAGTTCCTCGTTCTCGGCATGCGCTTCCTCCGCCATTGAAACGAAGGGTCGAGCTCCGAAACGCGGAGGAATTATGAGTACTAGGCGCGGGTTTGGGCGCGGACTGGGTATTACCCCAACCAGGACGGACGCAACCAGGGCCTGGCTCGCGACGGAACGGTCCTGTCAAGGGCTCTGTGGGGCCCACCGTGATGTATATGTTTTATCCACGCCGTCCATCTATTTTTACGGATCATTTGAGGGTATGTTGTTAGAAAGGAGGTAGATTGAATGCTCAAGTGGACCACACCACATGAAGCAGTGGGGATTGAAATATTACCGTTGAAAACGTCTAGGGCACACAACTTTCGGATCAAGCTATGTCTATGTTTTTACCCGCAAGCGGATTGGGTGAGGTCCGGACTCACTCAGGACGGTGTTGCCCTTGCATTGCCTAAAAAAATAAAACATGTCCGATTATCATGTGGACCATATTATAGGAAACAGTATTGATTGACAGTTAATAACTAACCAAAATTTAGGATCAGCCTATATCTGTTTTTTCCTTTCATCAAGGCTTTTGTGACCTTTTTAACAGATTGAATGATAAATAAATGCTATGGCAACATTAATGGCCCATTTGGGAGCTTGGATTTAGAATTCCTTAGATTCAAAACTCCCTTAATTTGAAATCCACTTATTGTGTTTGGCACCCTAAATTCATAATCAACTTTAATTCAAAATTAGCTATGCATGATATATTTAAAGGGGTTTTAATTAAATTGATGAATCAACTTTAATATTTATAATTAGTGAATGTATGTAATGTTTGACACAATGATTATAATAAGTCTTGGATATGCCACGAGCACAAGATCACATCCAAATGACTAACCAACGAATTTCAACAGTTGATTTATATAGGCAATATTTGGACAACATTGATCATTGTATTAAAGTAATTGTAGCGATGCAATTGATAATCACATTATTTTGGAATATCATTAGTGGGCCATGTGTCCAGTAAATCAATAGTCTAGTGACACACATGCAACTCTTAAAAAGATTTTACATATTGTTGGGGAAAAATATGTTAAGTCCGGAGACTCGGATTCTAAGTAGGTCGGCTCTGCCGGCACCGCCCGGAGAGTCCGAGATAACGGTCAGAGCCGAGAGAATAAAGGATAGGTCAAGGGGCATAAGCAAAAGACGATAAAAGTTACTCTGTCGGAGTGATAACCTCGTCTGCATAAGCTTACTGAAGGCCGAGCGTGTTCTAAGCCACCCAACCGATAGAATAAAACCGACTTAACGAGTTGGTTCTGTCGATCACGGAGTAAAGAAGGATGACGGACAAACACCGAGACTATCCCGTCCGTGAGAAGGCAGAACACTTATCCTCTTAAGTCGGTCGGCTCTCCTAGAGTCGGTAACGACCGAGCCAAGACAAGAGAAGGCGGAATGAATGCAAATGCTGCTCCGAAAATTAAGGAATATGGGTATCCGATCCCGAGATTCTCGGGATCGAGAGCAATCGGCGAAGAGGAGTAAATCTCCGGATAATCAGGAGAAGAATCCTCGCATGATGAGGATTTCCAAGACTTATAAATATCCAAGCTTTTTGCAGAGGAAGGTACGCAATACAGAACTCGAAAAATCCTTTGTCATTGATCAGACGACTGACTTAAGCATCGAAGGCTCCCCGGCTATAGCCAGGGTCCCCTTGATCTTGTTGATCATGCGGGTGGAAGAAGATCCGGAGAAGCCGTCCCATAAAAATACACCAACAGTTTGGCGTCGTCTGTGGGAATCGGACAAAAAGCCATTTTTTGCGATTTATTGAATGGCAAGAACTAGGAGGACGGATCCGGATAAAGCGGGGGAGGCCACTGCCAGCACAGCTCAGGAAGCTCCCCCAACAGCACCGCCTGCGACTACCAGCCAGCCTAACCGAAGGAACGCTCACTTGGATCGAGAAGTCCAAGAAATGCATTCCGAGATGGTTGTTATGAAACACATGCTGGAACAACTGTATAATCAGCAGATGCAGCCGCGTCACGAGTTAGCACGGGTTCTCCCGCCAGCATCTATAGTGCAGCCTACTGCTCCACAGTCGCCTCGACAGCCGAGTCAACATCAGGGACCAAGTCAACATTAGGGACCGAGTCAGCCAGCGCCGGCTCGCTCTGCAACGGCCGTTTTGCCTTCATCTGATCTGCGACATAGAATAGATCAGAGGAGGCGAAGTCGGCTTCCTGTAGAAGAAACGGCGGAGAGTGCGGAACCCTAAAAAGCCGACATGCAAGACTTCAAAAAAGAGGTCCGGGAAAAGATGGAACGAGAGATGTCAGACATGAAGAACGGTCGGAACTCGAACCCGATCAAATCCGAGGAAAAAGCTTCTTCATTTGTGGACGAAGTAATGTAGGCACGATTACCGGAGAGGTTCTGCTTACCTTAGATAACTTCCTTCTCCGGAAAGACCGATCTAACAGAGCATCTTGAATGCTTCAGAACCTATATGGAGTTGCACAATGCCTCAGATGTTGTTATGTGTCGAGCCTTCTCTCTTACCCTGACTGATGTGGCCCAACTTTGGTTTAGGCAATTAAAACCAAAGTCAATTAAGTCGTTCGTCGAACTCAGTGATGCCTTCCTCAATAATTTTATCGGCGGAAAGAATACGTTA
This sequence comes from Magnolia kwangsiensis, assembly GCA_037074715.1. Lineage (NCBI taxonomy): Eukaryota > Viridiplantae > Streptophyta > Magnoliopsida > Magnoliales > Magnoliaceae > Magnolia > Magnolia kwangsiensis. The sequence continues at coordinate 88,069,829 of CM073586.1, forward strand.
AAGCCGTATGCACATCTGAACAACATAGTTCGGAGGAAAGAAAAACTGTTGAAAGACTATATCAAGCGCTTCAACTTCGAATCTCTGCAGGTTCGAAAGCATTCTGAGGAGACAGCTATTAACACTCTCATGCAAGGGGTGAGAGATAAACCCTTTTTGGTGTCACTAGACAAGAATCCGCCGGAGACTGGGCGAATTTATGGTTCAGTCGGACAAATACGCCGATGCTGAAGAGACCCGACTCCTACGGGAGAAGGTCCAGAATGCAAAATCCTCGGCTAAAGAGCCGGCCAAGAAAGAAGCCGACTCAGCCGGAGGAAAAAAGCGAAAAGATGACCGGACACGAGACGACGGTAGGTCTGGAAAGTGACCCGACAGAAGATTTTCCACATACACCCCCTGAACAAATCTCAGGAACAAGTATTAATGGAAATCAAGAACGAAGGTTTCGTCAACTAGCCCGGAAAACTCCGAGGAAATCCGAATCGTCGAAATAAGAACAAGTATTCCCACTATTATCGTGACCATGGTCACAACACAAGTGATTGTTATCACTTGAAAGATGAGATTGAGCGGCTAATTAAAAAAGGCTGACTCAAAGAACATACAAAAGGATTCGGTGCTCCGGCAGGACCGAGTGAAGATCGGCCCGCAAAAGAGATTCTGAGGATTATTGGAGGGCATCAAGGCGGTGGAGATTCCAACAATGCACAAAAGAATCACGCCAGGAGCATCAATCGCCCAGAATCCGAGATTCTTCTGTTGTTTCGGCCTTCAAAAGAAAAGAAAAAAGAGAAATATTGTATCTCGTTCACTGAGGAAGACGCTCGAGGCATTCATCATCCTTATGATGATGCGCTCGTGGACGCCCTCACCATCGCCAATAGAAAAGTGTTCCGAATATTAGTGGACACGGGATCATCGACGAATGTGCTGTTCATCAAAGCATTCGATAAAATGGGCATACGACGATCAACCTTACGACCGGTCCGAACTCCACTCATAGGATTCTCGGGTGGACAGGTGCTTCCCGAGGGAGTCGTTTCACTACCACTTACTGCCGGAACAACGTCACACCAGACAATAGGGATGGTCGACTTCTTGGTCGTGGACCAACCATCGGTGTACAGTGCTATACTCGGTCGACCATCCCTTAGCCTCCTCCAAGCCGTGGTATCTACGTACCATATTTTCATGAAATTTCTGACTGAGTCGGGAGTAGGAATCGTGAAAGGGGATCAACAAGACTCCCGAAGATGCTATGCCACCACGGTCAAAGCACCAACGGAAGTATCGATGATCGAATCGCTGAACCCTCGGATCGAATCTCACGAACGGAGGCAGCCAATGGAAGAACTCGTCTCTGAACCCTTAACCGAGACAGACGAGTCCAAAATAGTGTAGATTGGCTCGTCTCTGAGTTCACCTCTTAAAGAGAACCTGATCGGCTTGCTCCGACGATATGCCGATATATTCACTTGGAGCCACGAAGATATGCCCGGGATTGACCATTCCGTCATAACGCACCGACTCAATATTGACCCGACTTACAGGCCCATCCGACAGAAGAGTCGTCCTCTCGGCCCAGAAAGGTACGCTATCATCGAAGAGGAAGTTGGCAAGCTCCTTAAAGCCAAATTCGTCGAGTAGATATACTACCCAGAGTGGATAGCCAATGTCGTGCTCGTGAGAAAAGTAAATGGGAAGTGGCGAGTCTGTATAGATTATACAGATTTGAACAAAGCCTGCCCCAAGGACAACTTCCCTCTTCCTCGCATTGATCAGCTGGTAGACAGTACTGCAGGTCATGAATTGCTTAGTTTTATGGATGCCTACTCAGGCTACAATCAAATTATATTGCACGAAACTGATAAATCAAAAACTACCTTTGTCACCGACAAAGGCCTTTACTGTTACAGAGTGATGCCATTTGGTTTGAAGAACGCCGGAGCAACATATCAAAGGTTAGTGAACAAAATGTTCGCTCGGTAAATCGGCCGAACGATAGAAGTATATATCGACGATATGCTCGTCAAAAGTGTACAAGCAGCCGACCATGTGGCAGACCTAGAAGAAATGTTCCTGACTTTACGTAAGTATAAAATGAAGTTGAATCCTAGCAAGTGTGCTTTTGGTGTAAGCTCAGAAAAATTCCTCGGTTTCCTCGTTAGCCAGCGAGGAATCGAAGCGAATCCCAAGAAAATCAAAGCTTTACTTGATATGGAGTCTCCGAAAATAATCAAAGACATTCAAAGGTTGACAGGGAGGATAGTCGCGCTTAACCGCTTCCTGTCCCGAGCCACAGACAAATGTCTCCCGTTCTTCAAGCAATTGAAGGGACGACAGACGATGGAGTGGACGGAAGAATGTGAAAAAGCATTTCAAGAACTGAAGACTTACCTCGGGTCCCCACCACTGTTGTCTAAGCCCGAGTCAGGAGAAGCGTTATTATTATATCTGACTATATCTGATGCAGCAGTCAGCTCGGCCTTGATACGAGAGAACGAAGGGATACAGCTACCAGTGTACTATGTCAGCAAAATCTTATTATCAGCAAAGACAAGGTATCCCCAGCTCGAGAAAGTTGCCTTAACTCTGGTAATATCCTCGCGGCGACTCCGGCCATACTTTCAGTCTCATACCATCATTGTTATGACCGACTTACCATTACGCCAGATTCTTCAAAAGCCGGAAGCTTCCGGCCGACTTTACAAAGTGGGCTGTCGAATTAAGTTAATTCGACATATAGTACAGGCCGAGAATAACTATAAAAGAGCAAGCTGTCACCGATTTCCTTATTGAAGTGGCCTCCAATTATAATACGATACCTGATTCTGAGAAGGTTACTGAACCAGTGGCTTCTTCCTCTCTCAGCCCATTGCCCGACCCGGCTCCCTGGAAGCTATTCGTCGATGGTTCATCAAACTCCAAAGCAAGCGGGGCTGGGGTGGTAATAGAAACTCCCGATCAAACTTGTATGCAGTATGCTTTGTGACTTGAATTTCAAGCTTCGAACAATACAGCAGAATACGAGGCCTTATTACTCGGCCCTAGACTCGCCGCGAGTTTAGGCGCCACTCATCTCAACGTTTTTAGTGACTCGCAGTTGGTAGTTAACCAAGTTTTCGGTGTTTATCAAACTCGGAAAGAGCAACTGAAGGCATATATGGAAAAAGCTAAAGAATTAATCGACAGATTCCAGAAATGTGAGGTAATTCGGATACCCAGGACTGACAATGCCAAAGCTGACTTATTAGCGAAGCTCGCCTCGGCCAACGAAGACGACATACCTCGGTCGGTCCCGATCGAATATGTAGTAGCTGAACCGAGTATAAATGAGCCGATAGGCTCGGCTCTACTTCCTATCGACTCGGAAACTAATTGGTTCGACCCAATCGTCCGTTATCTCAACAATGGAGAACTGCCGGAAGACCACACCGATGCGCGGCGGTTAAAGGTACGAGCGTCACGCTACACCATCTTGAATGGGGTACTATACAAAAAAGGGTTTTATGCTCCCTTACTAAGATGTGTCGACTCCCATGAAGCCGACTATGTTTTACGAGAGATACACGAAGGAATATGTGGAAACCACTCAGGGGGACGTTCGCTCACCAATAAAGTTTTGCGACAGGGGTACTACTGGCCGACTATACATCCTGATTCTAACCAATTCGTTCAAAGGTGCAATAAGTGTCAACGATTTGCGATTATTCCGAGACAACCCCCCGAGGAACTGACTCCGATGTCGGGACCGTGGCCCTTTGCACAGTGGGGGATCGACATCATCGGCCCCTTTCCTTTGGGGAAGGGTCAGACTAAATTCATTGTGGTTGCAGTAGATTATTTCACAAAGTGAGCCGAAGCCGAGCCATTGGCGAAAATTACCGAGTAAAGAATCACATGCGTTGTTTGGAAAAATATCGTCTGTCGGTTCGGGATACCCCTCGGACAATTATTACCAACAATGGAAGGCAATTCGATAACAAACAATTTCGTGAGATGTGCAACAATCTCGGGATCCGAAACGTGTATGCCTCGCCTCATCACCCTCAGACGAATGGATAGGTCGAGACTGTAAACAAAATTATAAAGCAGCATCTCCGAACGAAGCTCGATGAAGCAAAGAGAGCATGGGCCGAGGAACTTCCAAATATATTATGGGCTTATCGAACTACAACACGAACTGCCACGAGAGAAACTCCCTTCTCCCTTTGTTATGGCTCGGAAGCAGTTGCCCCAGTTGAGATCTGTATTTGCTCGGCCCGAGTCAACACGTACAATAAACGAGAAAATAATGAACTCCTGTCGCTCGGGCTCGATCTGTTGGAAGAGAGAAGAGAAGAAGCTCGAATACGGATGTTGGCTCGACAAAGACAAGTTTCTCGGTTTTACAACGGCCGAGTCAAAATTAGACGATTCCGAGCCGGGGATATGGTCCTCCGAAAAATGTTTCCAAACACGAAGGAAGTTGGGGCGGGCACATTGAGACCCAATTGGGAAGGTTCCTATATCGTTTTAAGCACCATCCGCCTCGGAACATATCGGTTGAAAGATTTAAATAGGCAACTATTGCCTCATCCTTGGAATGCCGAACATCTGAAGACCTATTACCCGTAAGACAGAATAGAAAGTGCTAAAGAACAATGGAAGAGAGATGTAATTGAAATCAATAAGAAGTTCCATTCCATTTTTTCTAAGTGCGCAATGTCAGATTACAAAAAAATAAAATAAAATAAAATAAAAAACAAAAAAAATACAGTCTCCGACAGAGTAAACGCCCCTCTCAGTCGGGAACTATCCCCTATGCACCGCCCGAAGGATCAGCTTCGTCAGCAGTGGCGTCGGCAGCAAGGGCCTCTCCGTCGGTGGCTTCACCATCAGCAGCCTCGGCAACAGGACTGTCGACTTCAAAGGCGGAGAGGTCGAGATCGGAGAAGGCCGCCCTCATCTCCAAGACGCAGGCCTTGTAACCACCTTGATAAAGGCGGTCCCTCTTCTCTTCAAATTTCAAGGATTCAAGGAAGGCGTCCACGGCTCGTCCTTCTGTCTCCTTAGCTCGACGCGCCTACTCTCGAGCTTTTTGGATAAGGGCAGCAGCGTCGGCTTTCGCCCGAGTGAGAGTGCTCTCGCACGCACTGTGAACTTGAAGAAGATGTTGATGCCTTTCCTCAGCCTCTTTTAGGAGTGAGGTCAGATGGGCGTTGTCGGCTTTGGCTCCTTCAAGAACCACCCGTGCTTCCTCGGCCGCTTCCCTGGCATCCTCGGCTACTTTCCTGGCATCCTCGGCCGCCTTCCGGGCGATTGACAGATCGTTAGTCATGATGCCGATCCGACCCTCGGTAATCTCTCTGTGACCCTCTGCCACGACCGCAATTCTCCTCGCAGTCTCTGTCTCGGCTGTTTGTTTCTGGGCAGCAGTCAGCTCCGAGCAAGCTTTAACAAGGTAAGGTGCCAGTTGCGAACAGGAGACAGTAAGTTATGAACAAGGACTTAGTCAAAAATAGCGGAAAAGTAGAGAGAGAGGATTTTACTTCAAAGAGCAACCTCGTCGTGTGCCCGAGAGTCTGCACAGTCGGAGCATTGTAGTAGCTGGCGAAGACTTTCTCTCCCCTGTGAGCGAGCCCAAGGGATCATCCCCGAGATGACCTTGGCTAGGGAAGACTCTTGTTAAGTCATCTCCCCTCTAGAAGATTCCCCGCTTGGGACCTCTCTCGACCTCAAGACCTCTTCAGCGACGGGTGCCGGCTCAGGAGCCGACTGAGACACCGGAAGTCTCGGCTTCGCCTCATCCACCCTCTCGTTAGGGTCAAAAAGTACGACCACTTGGGGGGCAGCAGGGACAGGAGCAGTCGGGGCAACCGGCTCCTTAGCCTTTGCAGCAGTTTTCTGTTGTTTTGAAGGTCGAGACCCCGACAACAGAGCCGACCTCGGAGGGGTCTTCACTTTAGAAAGTGGCTTCAAGGATGGGCAAGACTCAGCCATGTTATCGATAGCCGATCTGAGAAAGGGGCGAGCCTCGAGAAGGTCTGAAAAGAAGAACGAAGACGAGTTAGACATGAAGCAGAGCGAGACGAGTTACCTGAGACGAATGAGTTTAGACCCGCGAGATGGAGGCGCTCGGGTTGCAGCAGTAACTTCCAAGACCGTTCCTCTGCGCTCAGCTTCCTCAGCTCTCTTATCCGAGTTAGAGCCCTGGACTCAAGTTTCCCCCACTTCTTCAAAATATCTGCAAGGCATTATGAGGTCAGAACGAGACAATGTAAAAAATAGGAAAAAAAAACAAAGAGGTTATCGGGCCGAGTCACCGAGTCACCTACTATCCGGAACATGCGAGAGACTCGAGGCTCGTACGGCCACGTATCGGCTGACTCCCATTGACCACAAGCACAGAACCACCTCTCCTTCCAGTACTTGTTAGAAGTGAGTGAGTCGGTAATCAAAGACCCCCCTTTGCCTCTCAAAGCACTCAGGAAGTAGAGGTCAGGGAAGTTTGGATTTTGTCTGACTTGGTAGAGGTAGAGGAACTCGTTGACTGTAAGCGAAGACTGTTCTAACTTGGCCCACAGCACGACACACCCGAATAAATTCCTCCACGTGTTCGGAACAATTTAACCGGAAGCTATTTTGACTCGGGATAAGAAATCACGAGCAATAGGATGAAGAGGCAAGCGCAAGCCACATTGCATCGCGACTTGAAAAATTACGACCATCCCCTTAGGGGGATGGTCGGGAAAATCTTCCAAATGAGGGAGACAGAGCACGACTGAATCAGGGACATGATATCCAACCTTAATCCGATTTAGGTCGGATTCAGTTAAAATTGAGGCGACAAGACCACTCGGCTCGTCTTCACCTTCTTCCCCCTTCGAAGAGGACTCAGAGGCTTCCACAGTTTGGTTCATGGGGTTTGGAACAACCACCCCTTCGCCTATAATCATTTCGTCTTCTCCTTCTTCCTCCTCTAGCTGATCCATCCCGAGATTGGGTCTCCCTGGACGGGTCACCCGAGATACTCCACCACTGGACGAACCGGCCTGAGCGGGGCGCTCAGTCGATGAGTTGTCGGCCCCCCTTACAAGCCGGAATACGGCATTAGCACCGACAACAAACTCCGTCAGTAGGGAGGGTGGTTTCGCAACGTCCCAGAGATGTTGGGACACACCCTCATCTCCGGACATCCCCTCCCGGAGACTCTGAGAGCCATGCGCAGCCATGAAAGTTTATAAAAATGGGAGGAAAGAACTCACCGGAAAAATGACAGCGGATGCAAGGGAAGTTGGCGGAGGAAGAAACGACAGCGGAGGGAAGAAAGAAGAAGAGGAAGAAAAACTCGGAAGAAGATATAGGTGGGAGGAAGGAAGGCGAAAATAAAATTCGCACGATCCTCCAGCCCGATCGTTTTATAGCCGTGCCACGTGGCAGAGCATTTAATGAAAAAGCGAAACGTGGTTCATCTTGACTCCCCTGCTCGACACGTGGCGCACGCTGACTGACAGCAGTTACGTCGTCGCCACGCGTCCGAATTTCATACGCGAACGAAACGACTTGACGACTGTTCGCACGTGTGGCCTCGGGAGACGCATCGTCGTACGTTAGGAACGACACAAAGAGTATTAAACGCCTCATCATTATCTCGGACTCTAATACGAACCGACCTGAAAACTCGTTATCCCTTGGTGCCGTGGATGATATAAGGAGTAAGGGGGGCTTACTGTTGGGGAAAAATATGTTAAGTCCGGAGACTCGGATTATAAGTAGGTCGGCTCTGCTGGCACCGCCCGGAGAGTCCGAGATAACGGTCAGAGCCGAGAGAATAAAGGATAGGCCAAGGGGCATAAGCAAAAGACGATAAAAGTTGCTCTGTCGGAGTGATAACATCGTCTGCATAAGCCTACTAAAGGTCGAGCGTGTTCTAAGCCACCCAACCGATAGAATAAAACCGACTTAACGAGTTGGTTTTGTCAGTCACGGAATAAGGAAGGATGGCGGACAAACACTGAGACTATCCCGTCCGTGAGAAGGCAGAACACTTATCCTCTTGAGTCGGTTGCCTCTCCTAGAGTCGTTAACGACCTAGCCGAGACAAGAGAAGGCGGAATGAATGCAAATGCTGCTCCGAAAATCCAGTAATATGGGTATCCGATCCCGAGATTCTCGAGATCGAGAACAATCAGCGAAGATGAGTAAATCTCCAGATAATCAGGAGAAGAATCCTCGTATGATGAGGATTCCCGAGACTTATAAATATCCAAGCTTTTTGCAGAGAAGGGTACGCAATACAGAACTCGAAAAACCCTTTGCCATTGATCAGATGACTGAGTTAAGCATCGGAGGCTCCCCGACTATAGCTAGGGTCCCCTTGATCTTGTTGATCGTGCAGGTGGAAGAAGATCCGTCCTGGAGAAGCCGTCCTATAAAAATACACCAACAGATACAATCCAAGATTTCATGATAGGCATCCTCTTTCCAACTGTTCCTTGTGTGTAGCTTAGCTAAGCTTTGGATCGACCGGCTTTTCTGGCTCCGAACCTATAAAAGAGGCGTTGCAGCTAATGGGCGGATTAGATATCAGATAGTCATCACTAGAACCTTGAAGATCTTCATTGTAGCATGGAAATCCAGCCACGGGTCATGAAGCTTATTGCACTTGTGGCTAGCCACGACGTGTGTGCTGAATGTGCATAGGCAACAAGTCCTCTAAAAGGTCTAGTCTTTCCCTTGTAATGAGGGGACAAGCCACGGTTGCCGTTGTTGCTATTCCATCTGAACACGTGCTCAACCTTATGATGAAACAACTTATATTTGATTTTGGTTTATTTATTTTACACACACTCACCCTCTTCTCCCACACCACCTTATACCCTTCCGCACACTCACACCAAAATAATGCTTGAACCCATGACATTGTGTTGAAACTCCAGAGAGTCTACACTAAGACACGGCAAGAGGGGTTGCCCATTTATTTTAGACGCAAACAAATGGATTAATCATCAAGTATACCAATTTTACAATTAAATTAATTTAAACTCTTTATGACAATTGTAAAACTAACTTAAGACATAATAGCTCCAAACTTATTACAACATGCTGGATAAAAGTACATGGAATTGAGCCATATGAGTTAAATTATTAAGTGTCAGTGGAGAATAAAGGAAATAAGCAGCTTAGGGTTAGTATTAATTGATTTATGCTAGTGAGAGTCTTGAGCCCGCATTCATGTGCTGTTTTATCCACACCGTCCATCCATTTTTCTAGCTCATTTTAGATTATAAGCCCAAAAACAAGTAATATCTTAATCTCAGGTTGACCACACCTAAGTAAATAGTAGTGATTAAGCTGATATTTGTGTTTTCCTACGGTCCAGGACTGTGTGATTTTATTAATAGGTTGGATGGCAGATACAAATTACAGTGGGCCTTGGGGAATTTTTTAATGTTGGTCATTTGATCACCGCTGTTTCCTGTGGCGTGGTCCACCTTAGATTTGGATTTGATTTGTTTTTGTGGCTCACCTCATAAATTGAGCTAGAAAAATGATGGACAGCTTGGATAAAACATATATATCAAGGTGGGCCTACAGAGCCAGTTTAGTAGGGGCATAGATTAGATACTTACAAGGTCAGTAGCTAACTGGCTTCTGATGTGATGTCACCAAGCTCCGTGGGCCCTACCATGATGCATGTGTCATGTTCATACCATCCATCTATTTGGAAACTTGGAAAGATCTTTTTATAACAGGAGAAAAAATAATGAGATAGATCTAAAGTTCAAGCGGACCCCACCATATAGAACAGTGGGGTCACCGAAGTTTCCGGTCAAGCTATATATATATATCCACTTCATCTATCTTTATGTTAACTTATAAATAGGTTGGATTTAAAAAATAAATCGGGTGACCCCTGTAACTGTTTCAACGGTGGGTGTGACTGATCCCATGGTTTTCCGTGGTGGGTCTACTTAACTTTATATCAATCTAATTCTTTTTATAACACCATAAAACGATATCTACAAAGGGTTGGACGGTATGGATACAACACATGCGTCATGGTGGGGTCCACAGAGCCTGGTGACGTCCTTTCAGTAGCGATTTGCTACTGACCTTGTCAGTATCTAATCCGCTCCCGTCCGGTAGCGACGTGCTGCGCTACTCGCAGTCTCAGTCCGCGTCCATTGAAGCAGTGCTCGGGACAAAATCAGGAGAGAGAGAGAGAGAGAGAGAGAGAGAGAGAGAGAGAGAGAGAGAGATGGCGTGGAGAGGTGCGTTGCTGAGGCACGTTCGCATCCCTGTCGTTCAAACCCTTGATCGGACCCCGCTGAGGTGGGCCCAGGCGTGGAATCGACGGCTGTCGTCACATGGAGACGATCATCTGGACAAGGAAGAAGTGATCGAGAGAGTACTGTCCGTTGTCAAGAGCTTCCCAAAAGTCGATCCGTCCAAGGTCCTCTCTAAAACCCCAAAACCCTAACCCTAGATTTCTCTTGCTCTTGTGTTCATGGACGTCGATTTCCTTTTTCTAAAGTTTCTGTGGCAAATGCCTAACAAGACGCTAACCCTAATTTTATTTTTTCCTTTTAATTTCATTAAAATCAGTTCTTCCATTTCACTGTTCTGATAAATCTGAAAATGCCATATCTTTTCTCATGGAAATAATATTTATTACTTATATTTTGATGCATATAGATACCCCTTTTTTTCATTTTAACTGAAGTAGACAAGGGCGTGTGCATAAAAAAGTGGGGGTCTAGGTAGTATTCCGCTCCCTGTGGGGCCCATTGTTTGGCAATCCAGACCGTTGATGGTATGCGTCTCATTGTCGATGGGTGATGCAAAAAAAAAAATCACATTCTTTGGGAGATGATAATCCTTTCGATGCCTGGCCTCTTTTTCTCCGTTGAAGCGAGTCTACAGGGTGGTGGACAAGGTTTTAAGTCTCAGAATGCAAGCTGTCATAATTGACTTGGGCTTGGTTGGACCCAGTCCAGTTTGACACCGGAGGTCAGAATGGAGAATAGGGGTGACTCAGCCGAGTCACTACTTGATTCATCACCGGACAAGTTGGTCTGAGTCAGCGAGTCTTAAAACAGGGGATTTCTTCCTATCACCTCTCTGGAGGAGAAGAAGAATGTACTAAATGCTAGGTTTCTGCTTATGTATTATATGTCATATTTAGAGACATCATATTATGGTTTAGGCCTTATCATTGAAGAGTGTATGGGGAATTACCATGATCTTGAAATTGCAACTAGTGCCCTGGTTTGTCAATTAGCGTATGCGTTGAGTCAGTCGGACTACAGAGCCTTACAAGAACAATTCAAGCGTCTGCCTCAACCGGATGTGTGGAAGCTCGTCATAGGTAAATCATAGCCTCACATCCCATGTCCCAAAACACCAGGTGATTAAAACCTTTAAAAACAACTTAGAAATGTCCAATTTTTCACACGGGGTGTTTGCACTTTTCTCCCCCTTTTTGTCAGTCATTGACAAAGATGAAGCAGTAGATGTTGACTGAAGATTTTAAGCATATGGGAGTACCACAGATAGAGATATATAAAGATGAGATCATTTTAAGCCATACATCATCTTGAGAAAACATGAATGTATATTAAATAGGTCAGGTAAGATAATCATGAAAATCACATGCATTTTATAGCAGAAACTCCATTTAACTAGGGGATTTCATATATCACTATTGCAGTAAGAATAGAATTATATACAACCATATTCAACAATATCCAAAAAATATACTGCCACAGACAACAGTAATTTAACCATTATCCAAAAAAAACAAAACAAAGCCCATTTGAGGGCACCCAAATATTACAGCCAGTATTTCAGCCCATCCGTGGGCATATAAAAAAAAACTTTTAGCTTGTGCAGAATAGAGAGCTGTCACATGCACTCAAGAAGCGTAGAACATTTAAAAAGATACTACTGTTCATACGCTGAGTTAAAGAGTGAGTGTGTGTGACAACATTCAGAAATCAGTGCTAGGGAGCAGGGTAAGATAAAGCTGTGTCATCCCGGCGACAAGTCATTAGGTCGACCAACTGTTGCACGGATTTTGTACCTTGTGGACAATTCGCTCCAGGACTATAAGTCGTTCTTGCACTGAGTGAATGTCCCGCTGAATCGCTCCGATCCTGTCCAGCTTGTATCGTTTGGTATGTCCAGGTATTGACATAGATGGGGCTGGATCGGTTCTAGCGGATTCATCTCCTTCCATCTTAGTTTCCTCCGTGTGAGGGTCACTAACACCTTCGCCTCCTTCTTGAATGCCTCCTCCTTTGTACTCATGGTAGACTAGATCCATTTTGCAAATGTTCTTGATATTAAAGATTTTAAGTGGAAGTACATGATCAGTGGTAGATGGAAAACCAATGCTTTGACATATTCTGCTTATGATCCAGGGATACGACAAATGCAGATATCTGGATGTATGTATAACATTTACCAACTGATTGACAAGCAGTGTTGGAAGGCAAACCTTTGTCCCATTCACAACAGAGTATACTATCATGACCATAAGACTCGTGAGATCTGATCGATTTGTACTCCTTGGATACAAATTTGTAGTGAAGATCTCATGCATAACCTAAAAGCGGGGTCCATGTACCTGGATTTCAAGGCATTCCCTTGATGCCAGGGAATATCTCTATTATGGCATAGGTACTTGGTTATCATGGATCGAACATCAGGAAGATCAAGATCCAAATTAGGGAGGCCTTCTGGAGCCATCTGTAGATTGAGAATGTGAGCCATTGTGGCAGGAGTGATAAACGCATCATCACCATCCAGAGAGACCATGAATGAAGGAGGGTCAGGTACCGGATAGTGACACGCTGCAAGGAAGTTGCGTGTTTGTTCGAGTTGATAAGGCCCTCCGAAATCTAGGATGGGCAGCCAGCCGATTGCAGCGAACAGGGATTCCAGATGGTAAGGTGCTAAACAACCCCTGTTGACTTTTCTCTCATGGATCAGCTTCCTACCGGTGTATTTTGCTGGGCATTGGATAGTCAGAGGAGGTGGTGCTGGTTGAGGAAGTGCAGAAAATTCGATCTGTGGCCCACTATATGAGGTTTGTTGTGATCTTTGCCATGTGGGGGTCCCACGGTCCTGGGCCCTCACCCTTTCTCTTGAGGCAAAGACTTTTTGTCGGGTAGTTCTTGAAGACTCCTCCGGACCGAATGCTACAACTTTGTCTTTTCCCATGTGGACTAATAAGCTTTTTGAAGAACTTTGGGAAAAAACGACAAAGCACCTGACAAACTGAAAAATATCTAAAAAGGAACTTTAACGTTTTTAGAAGGATATTATCCGATTTGTGGAAGGATTTGAGTAGTCCGACGTGGCTCCTAGTGATTGGCCGAGAGAATCGAGCAGAGAAGACGACTGAGAAACCCTTGAAGAATAAACTCACTTTTTCGCCCCGCTGACTTTTATCGGGCGCCATCTATCGATCATATTGACCATTGTCTTGATGATATCGAGAAGTTGCCGATATTCTATCGAGTCTGTCCACGATGTCATCCACGGTCATACGACTTTTTATATTCTGAAGAGCCGTCGATTGTATCGACCCTTGGTCGATAAAAAAAAAAAAAGATCGACAGTTGTATCGAAAGAGGTATTTTTCAGATTTTTCACCATTTCGACACACTATTATGTATATCCTGATTTGATCAGTATATATCACAAAATTTTGTACAAGTTTATTCCTACTTTAACTCAAGCGGTCTTCACCGCTATTTTAATTGGTATCAGAGCGAGTCTCTCTTTAAGGGCTTCACCGCTTAGAGAGTGATCTTGACTGAAGTTTAGGAATATGGCCAAAGGAGATGGCTCATCAGTCACTAGACTTCCAGTATTTGATGGTTTAAATTATGCATACTGGAAGGCTAGAATGCATCACTTCCTGAGATCTTTGGATCATGATGTTTGGGATGTGGTTGAAAAGGGATATGTGTTACCATTTGAACAGATCGTACTTGAAGATGAAACTACCATCACTAAACCCAAACCTAAAGAACAGTGGATGGCGTTCGACAAAGAACAACGAACTGCTGAAGCAAAAGCAATGAACGCCATGTACTGTGCCGTGTCTCAGGATATATTCAATCAGATAAGTATGTGTGAGACATCTAAGAAAGCATGAGATCTATTGGAAACAACCCATGAAGGCACAAGCACTGTGAAGAGGTTTAAACTACAACTTCTGACTTCACAGTTCGAAAATCTCAGGATGGAAGAGCATGAGACATTTATGGAGTTTTTCACCAAATTGAATATAATTTGTAACTCCATAGGTGGATTGGGAGAAAAAGTTTCGGTACCAAAAATATGTAGGAAAATCTTAAGATCCCTATCGGAACGATTTAATCCCAAAGTGACAACAATTGAGGAGTGTAGAAATATTGATGAAATGAAAGTAGAAGAACTGGTAGGTTTCTTACAAACTTTTGAACTACACTTCACTCAATCCCAGAAATCCAAAAACAGTCCTAAAAACTTCTAAGAAATCAAAATATGAGGACAGTGAGAGTGAAAAAGAAGATGAAGATGAGGAAGTGGCTTTACTGGCATAGAGATTCAGAAGATTCTTTTAAAAGAATTGCGGCCGTCCCTCTAGAGGTAGAAAAGTGGATGACAAACCTTCCACAGGCAAATTTGGAAAAAGAACAAAAGAACCACAATGCTACGCCTATTGGGAGTATGGATACTTATCTACCAAATGCCCAAATAGAAAAACCAAGGGCAAGGCAATGGCCGCCACATGGGATGATACGGAGGAGTCAAATTCAGAATCAAGTGATTCAGGAAGCGATGGAGGCCAAAAATCCTTGAAAATACTTATGATCTCCACTGCTTCAATCATTCCAACTGAATCTAAGGAAGAACAACAAGCTACTGAATCATTTCCATCTGACAATGAGGAAATTGAAGAAGAGGAAGAAGTTGAAAAGGACAAACTGTAAGATGCTTATAATCAACTGTATATTCATAGCATCTATATCCTTAAAAAACTCGGCATGTCTGAAAACAAAAAGGAACTGTTGCAGAAAGACTTGGAAAAAACCTTGGAAATTAACACACAATTAGTCAATGATTTGCAACAATATCATTCAGACAATGACAAGTTAGAAAGAGAAAACTTATCCCTAAAAACAGAATTGTCAAAACTTGTTAATTAGGCTGAATTGTTAAAAGACGATAATGCGCAACTCAAGAATGAGAATCACTCATTCAACATTGACTTAGAAAAATCCAGGAGAGTTGCTGAAATCAACTACAAATTTTCCCAAAGTGGTGAGAAGCTAGAAAAAATTATTAGGTATGGGAAGGCAAGGAAGAGACAAGAGTGGCTTAGGGTATGAGAAAATTAAAAAGAAAATTGGAAATAAAGCTTCAACAAAACCGGCTGCTTCAGGTAGCAATATGAGAATCTCTCCAGTCTGTCATTTATGTGGTGATGTGGGTCATTATAAGTTTGAATGCTTGGCACCAAGATAGACCTTACATAACTTTGATCGAAATCACATTGAAAAATTTAAACCAATCAGAGAAACACTGAATGATAAAGTCTTCCAAGAAAAGACATCCATTCATCACCACCTAAAGAAAAGGACAGAATAAAGAAACCTGTCTTACAATGGGTAGTAAAAGAAAAACTGAACTGTCTGATGATTAACTTTCAATCAGAGAAACACTGAATGATAAAAGTCTTCCAAGAAAAGACATCCATTCATCACCACCTAAAGAAAAGGACAGAATAAAGAAACCTGTCTTACAATGGGTAGTAAAAGAAAAACTGAACTGTCTGATGATTAACTTTCATATACCTTGATATATCAAGCAGAAAAAGGAACAAGCCTAGGTCATGCATCTAGATCTAGATATTTGCTAAAATGATGCAATTTTACTGAGCTTTCAATGTTAAATCTGAGGTTGCACACCTCGATCTTTTTGTATATAAACATTATCATGTTTATAATTCTTTTTTGACTGTGCAAAACTTGTATAAAATTTTGTGATACATACTGATCAAATCAGGATATACATAATAGTGTGTCGAAATGGTGAAAAACCTGAAAAATACCTCTTTCGATACAACTGTCGATCTTTTTTTTTTTAAGACTCTTCAAAATATGAAAAGCCGTATGATCGTGGATGACATCGTGGACAGACTCGATAGAATCGATCGGCAACTTCTCTATATCATCAAGACAATGGTCAATATGATCGATAGATAGCGCCCGATAAAAGTCAGCGGGGCGAAAAAGAGGGTTTATTCTTCAAGGGTTTCTCAGTCGTCTTCTTTGCTCGATTCTCTCGGCCAATCACTAGGAGCCACGTCGGACGACTCAAATCCTTCCACAAATCGGGCAATATCCTTCTAAAAACGTCAAAGTTCCTTTTTAGATATTTTTCAGTTTGTCAGGTGCTTTGTCGTTTTTTTCCAAAGTTCTTCAAAAAGCTTATTAGTCCACATGGGAAAGGACAAAGTTGTAGCATTCGGTCCGGGAGAGTCTTCAAGAACTACCCGAAAAAAAGTCCTCGCCTCAAGAGAAAGGGCGAGGGCCCAGGACCGTGGGACCCCCACACGGCAAAGATCACGAAAGACCTCACATGGTGGGCCACAGACCGAATTTCCTACACCTCCTCAACCAGCACTACCTCCTTCGACTATCCAATGCCCAACAAAATACACCGGTAGGAAGCTGATCCATGAGAGAAAAGTCGATAGGCGTTTAGCACCTTACCATCTGGAACCCCTGTTCGCTGCAATCGGCTGGCTGCCCATCCTAGATTTCGGAGGGCCTTGTTAACTCGAACAAACACGCAACTTCCTTGCAGCGTGTCACTTTCCGGTACCTGACCCTCCTTCATTCATGGTCTCTCTGGATGGTGATGATGTGTTTATCATTTCTGCCACAATGGCTCACATTCTCAATCTACATATGGCTCCAGAAGGCCTCCTTAATTTGGATCTTGATCTTCCTGATGTTCGATCCATGATAACCAAGTACCTATGCTATAATAGAGATATTCCCTGGCATCAAGGGAAGACCTTAAAATCCAGGTACATGTAACCCCACTTTCGGGTTATGCATGGGATCTTCACTACAAATTTGTATCCAAGGAGTATAAATCGATCAGATCTCACTAGTCTTATGGTCATGATAGTATACTCTGTTGTGAATGAGACAAAGGTTTGCCTTCCAACACTGCTTGTCAATCAGTTGGTAAATGCTATACATACATCCAGAGATCTGCATTTGCCGTATCCCTGGATCATAAGCAGAATATGTCAAAGCATTGGTTTTCCATCTACAACTGATCATGTACTTCTACTTAAAATCTTTAAAATCAAGAACATTCGCAAAATGGATCTAGTCTATCATGAGTACAAAGGAGGAGACATTCAAGAAGGAGGCGAAGGTGTTGGTGACCCTCACACGGAGGAAACTAAGATGGAAGGAGATGAATCCGCTAGAACCGATCCAGCCCCATCTATGTCAATACTTGGATATACCAAACGATACAAGCTGGACATGATCGGAGCGATTTAGCGGGACATTCACTCAGTGCAAGAACGACTTACAGTCTTGGAGCGAGTTGTCCACAAGGTACAAAGTCTGTGTAACAGTTGGTCGACCTGATGACTTGTCGCCGGGATGACACAGCTCCATCTTACTCTGCTCCTTAGCACTGATTTCTAAATGTTGTCACACATACTCACTCTTTAACTCAGCGTATGAACAGTAGTATCTTTTTGAATATTCTACGCTTCCTTGAGTGCATGTGACAACTCTCTATTCTGCACAAGCTAAAAGTTTTTTTTTATATGCCCACGGATGAGCTGAAATGCTGGTTGTAATATTTGGGTGCCCTCAAATGGGCTTTGTTTTATTTTTTTTGGATAATGGTTAAATTACTGCTGTCGGTGGCAGTATATTTTTTGGATATTGTTGAATATGGCTGCATATAATTCTATTCTTCCTGCCATAGTGATATATGAAATCCCCTAGTTAAATGGAGTTTCTGCTTTGAAATGCATGTGATTTTCATGATTATCTTACTGACCTATTTAATATACATTCATGTTTTCTCAAGATGATGTATGGCTTAAAATGATCTCATCTTTATACATCTCTATCTGTGGTACTCCCATATGCTTAAAATCTTCAGTCAATATCTACTGCTTTATCTTTGTCAATGACTGACAAAAAGGGAGAGAAAAGTGAAACACCCCATGTGGAAAATTGGACATTTGTGCTCTTATATGTTGCGGGTGTAAAGGGGAGAAGCTGCACCAAGAAAGGGGAAGAAAAATACTGGTTGTGTACATGGCTGTATTAGAATTTGTAACATTGTGTAAAAACATGTACACACAATTTAGGATGTGTTTATCTAGATATTATCTTAGGGTGTTTTGGGTATTTTGTCACGTAATTGACAAAGGGGGAGATTGAAAGTGCACCTACTAGTACCCGGGTTTGTCGACTAGCATATGCGTTGAGTCAGTCGGACTATAGAGCCTCACAGGAAGAACAATTCAAGCGCCTGCCTCAACCGGATGTGTGGAAGCTCGTCATAGGTAAATCATAGCCTCACATCCCATGTCCCAAAACACCAGGTGATTAAAACCCTTAAAAACAACTTAGAACATATGAGGGTTTTTGGTTAAGTGAATTTTTTGAAACATAAGAAAATCTTTAAGTTTGTTTGCCTTGTCGATTGTATCGATACACATTTCGATATGATCGATCTGCGCTGTCGATGTCCTTGACATTTGATTGATACTATCGATAAGAGGTCTAAAAGTGTTCAGCAACCGCATACTCATTCGGACGGATTTATCGATATATCGATACACCCATCGATATCATCGATATTCAAAAATCGAGCCCATCGGAAGTGGGTCGATAATATCGACAGACAGATTTTCGGCGCCCCTGTTTTTCTTAAGAAAACTACTATGTGCTTCGATATATCGATGCCTTTTCCGATTTAATCTAAATTCAAATATCGATCATATCGGAAGATCGTTGATCATATCGACAGTGGGTGTGAATTTCTTCCAGCAAATATTTCAAGATGTTTTTAACTTTGATCGGGGGCCACTCGAGGAAATCGATATTCTTATGTCGATACTATCGAGCCCTGGTTGATTGGATTGAGACTGGACACAAACTGTTCAATGTGCTTATAGGTAAATCTATACGATTTATCGATCCCATCGACACGGCCTCGATATCATCGATATTCAAATTCTGATGACATCGGTTGATCCTCGATCATATCCTAAAAACCTGAAATATTTCAAGGCTAGTCTCTCTCATTTTTCAAATGTCGATAGATCGATCCCAGTATCGATGGAATCGGAGGCCAGTAGAGTTACATTTGAGCAATCCTGTTAATTGTATATCTAATAGGATTAGTGCAATAAGATTTTTAAATACACTGTAAAACTTTAAAAAGTCCTATTCACCCCCCTCTAGGACGTATTGGCATATTCCTACTTCAACTCAAGTGGTCTTCACCGCTATTTCAGATCTGATGCTCCACTGCGAGGTGACTTAGAATGGACGTTGGGCCATGGCTTATTATTGTGATGGATTGCAAGGATAGTTTCAAATGGACATATCGGCCATTAGACCCATGGTTTTAAGTAGATGTTCTGGAGTGAGACTCACCTAGAGACTGTAATTGATACAGCTTGGGTCATTTCGATCTGTTTTGGTTGTGTTTGTGCTCCTTTCAGTTTGGTGACTCATCCTGGTCCCTACTAAAACATTTGCACTTGGGCGATACCGAATCATATTGGTAATATTTTGGACCTTGGTTAGATCTTATACCATAGATGAAGCTTATCAGATTTCCCTAAGAATCTAGGAGCATATTCAAAGAGCACCTTGATTGACCTTGAACAACTTGCTCCTACTTTTGCTCCATGAGTTAATGATACTCGGAGCACTTCTATGCTTATTAATAGTAACAAACGATGGTCCACGTAACTGTTAAAAATAGTCCACATAACAATGCAAATGCAATGCGACGAAAAGCAAAGAAATCGTGATTGGTCAAGGAAGAATGACTAATGCCTGCTTTAAGTGCAGAAGCGTGGCCATTTTATGTCAACCTACCTACATGGAGTTTACAATTCTACGAGTAAGAAGCTGAGGAAGAAGAGGAGCTGGTCAATGTGCACGTAGAGGCTACGGCAAAGAAAGTTGAAGAGTCAAAGCTCATGGCTATAGAATATTGGGGAAATTAATTAAAATAACCCTTAGGATGTAATAAAGGCGCTAACTTCAATATCTGAAGCCATTATTTATTTAGCCATTTGTGAACTTTTTTTGCATTTTTGGAGGATGAAAATGCCCCTCTGTCAGTCGTCCCTTAGTACAATGGTGGCTTTTCGCGGAAGTCGAGAGGGCCTTTTGAGAATGACGGTGTAGGCCTCACTAAATCAATGATTGGGGCCACCCCTCGGCCGATTTGATTCGTTGACTTTAATTAGATAGTCGTGAACCTATAGTAAAGTCATTTTAAAAAATTTGGAGCTATCTGTGACCCACAACTGTATTAACGTTGTGAGTTAATTCCGAATTGTTTCATCTGGTGTGGTCCATCCGTGATGAGTTTTGCACTAAAACTTGTGCAAATTGCATGAAATTAAAATTCATTTCATGTGGATGGCTTGGATCTGCTACAAGACGATCCAGTGGGCCCCACACAAGATGTTATATGGGTTCAATAGGTGGGTCCCTTGCATGGGAAGGCCATTTAACCTTTTTTTTTTCTCTCTCTCTCTCTCTTTTCCGTTTATTTTTCACGGAGGGGACCATTGCCACCTCCATGGGACCCACTCTAGTGTCATTCCCTCCATTATGGCAAGCTCTCTGATGTAGAAGATATAACAACCAAATGTAGGTTTAGGTTAGGATAATAATGTCTCTGGTTTTTTTTTTTTTTTTTTGGGTGGTGGGCATCAATAATGAGAGTTTGTGAAAGGGAGGAGGGTGTGGTGGTTCCCTTTATAATTTTTTTTAGTTTATTTATTTATTTTAATGGGTATGAATGCTGGGAGTTTGTGAAATGGATGAATTTTGTAATGGAAGAATTTTATAATGGATGAATTTTGGAATGGATGAATGTTGCGCCAAAAGTGGGCCCAAAGTTACTGTGGATCATCGATCCCATAAAAACAATCACCACTCCCTTGTTACATGTCCGATTTGGGTGATTTTGTACTTGTTGGAAAGGTAATTTGATGAACTTTCAAATGACTTTGGAATTACCTCATTTGGATATAATTTGATCGCCCAAAAGTGGGCCTAAAGTTACCGTGTATTGTTGATACTCACTGTGGATCACCGGTCCCACGAAAATAGTTATAACTCCATTACATGTTCGATTTGGGTGGTCTTGTACTTGTTGGAAATGTAATTTGGTGAACTTCAAATGACTTTGGAATCAGTTTATTTGGACGCCATTTGATTGCCCAAAAGTGGGCCAAAAGTTATTGTGAATTACCATGATGAACTTTGGGCCCACTTTTGGGCAATCAAATGATGTCCAAATGAGGTAATTTTGAAGTCATTTGAAAGTTCATCATATTACTTTTCCAATAAGTACAAGATCACCCAAATCAGACATGTACCGAGAGAGTTATGATCGTTTTCATGAATCTACGATCTACAATAACTTTGGGCCCACTTTTGGACAATCAAATGGTGTCCAAATGAGGTGATTCTAAAGTCATTTGAAAGTTCATCGAATTACCTTTCCAATGAATACAAGATCACCCAAATTAGACATGTAACGAGGGAGTTATGACCAATTTTGTGGGACTAATGATCCACAGTGAGTACTAGTGATGTACAGTAAATTTGGGCTCACTTTTGGGCAATCAAATGATATCCAAATGAGGTGATTTTAAAGCCATTTGAAAATATATCAAATTACTTTTCCAACATGTACAAGATCACCCAAATCGAACCTGTAACGTGAGAGTTATGACCGTTTCTGTGGGACCACCGATCCACAGTAAGTACCTGCGATCCACAATAACTTTGGACCCACTTTTGGGCAATCAAATGGTGTCCAAATGAAGTGATTCCAAACCCATTTGAAAGTTCATCAAATTACTTTTTCAACGAGTACAAAATCACCCAAATCGAACATGTAATGAGAGACTTGTGACTGTTTTTGTGGGACCAACGACCTACAATGAGTTCTGGCGATCCTTAGTGGGTATCGACGATCCACAATAACTTTGGGCCCACTTTTGGGCAACATTCATCACATTTATCCATTACAACATTCTTCCATTTCAAAATTCATCCATTATAATATTCTTCCATTACAAAAGTTATCCCTTTCACAAACTCTTGCCATTCATATTATAAAAAATAATAATTTAAGGGAACCACCGCACCCTCCTCCCTTTCACACACTCCCATTATTGATATAAAAAAAAACACACAAAAGTTACTACCTTTGGCCATTATAGCTTCTACGTCGGACAATGTTGTTGGAAATCTTTAAAAAAACACTCAGAAGCTCGCTAGAATGAAGGGAATGACGCCAAAAGCTCGCCAGAGTGGATCTCACGAAGGTGACAATGGTCCTAACGGCCAAATGGTCCCCTCTTGTGAAAAAAAAAGAAACGAAGAAAATAGAGAAAAAAAGACTAAATGGCCTTCTCGTGCAAGTAAACCACCTATTGAACCCATCCCATATTTTGTGTAGGGCCCACTGGATCGTCTTGTAGCAGATCCAAGTCGTCCACATAAAATGAGTTTTAATTCCATGCCAGTTGTCCAAGTTTAAGGGCAAAACTCATCACAGATGGACTACACTAGGGGAAATAGTTCGGAATTAACTCATATCGTTAATGCAGCCGTGGGCCACTTCTTTTTTTTTTTTTTTTTGGAAATAGCTCTATTGTGGTTTCACGGCTGTTCGATTAAAGTGAACAGATTAGATCGACTGAGGGGTGACCCCAATCGTTAATTTAGTGGAGCCCATACTGCCATTCTCAAATGGTCCTTTCGACTTTTGTGAAATGTTATCGCCGTACGAGGGGACAACTGACAGAGTGACATTTTCGTTCTCCAAAAATGCAAAAAGTGTCTAAATGGCTAAACACATAATGGCTTCAGATGCTGAGATTAGCGTCTTTATTATGTCATAATTAATGGTTATTTTAATTAATTTCCCTATAATATTGTGAAGTTGTTATGCTATTGTGAGGTCTATTAACCTAAAGAAGCGAAAACAACTCTCATACTTGAGCAAAGCTAGGGAAGAGGGTGCTGATCATCATTGATTTTGGAAGGAGTATTCATGTGTCCTCACTAGAGTCAGTTGATAAATTGAATATTACCATAACAAGCATCCAAAATTCTACCTGATTGTGTGGGTGAGCAGTGTACATAGTTTGGTGTACTATATTGCTTGGTTAATTACTTCATTGGGGCCAGATTACACTGAATTTGTTTGCTGGGATGTCATTGTCTTGAGAATCTTTCACATCCTTCTTGGTTGCGCTTGGTTATACAATCACAAATTGCAACACTATATGCTTTCATGCACAGTGGTTAGAAGAATATCCTGAAATCTAAAAAAGACAATCCACTGTAGGAGAATGATAAAGGTCATTGCTTTGATCAAAGGAGGTAATAGACGATGACATGATACGATGGGTAGACATTGTTGAGAAATAAGTGGATGTGTTTGGAAGATACATGGGTCGAGATCAATATCACGCCAATCTACGACTGGATATGGTAATCGGCTGAGCAGCCTGACTGGTAGATTTAAGCCCCTAAGCCTAAATCTTGGCCCAAGGTCTAGACCCAATCTTGAAATCTAGGCTCGATGTCTGACCAAGCCATTGATGAATGGTCTGTCCCCCATGTTGGCCTGGTCCAATCATCAAGTGGACCTCTATTATACAAAAAGAATGGTTGGTTTAAAGACACTTATGAGCAGTTCCCATTCAACATATATTTATAGTTTAAAGACGATGTATCTGGGTCGGGTTTCAATGGTCCAAACCATTCATGTGTCAAGACTCGCCGTCGCCTTTGGAGGTTACAAAAGAGAAAAAAAGTCCATCTTAGATTGAACTATTTCAAACTTTTGATCATTTAAATCAATTCCTTATAGGGCTGGATTGTAGGGTGAAGCTAGGCTCTTTTCAGCTTGATTAGGGCCAGGGCTAGGGGTACTATAGCCAGGCTAGGGACAGGGACAACCTTGGTCCAGTCCTAGCCTGGCCTATTGCCACCCATATCTACAACAATGATGGATACTCTACCATGGACAATGGTTGCAAGAGGAAGAGAGCTGGAGACCCTTCAAATATTGTGCTATATCAACAAATGAGACTTCACCAACTTCTGATGTCAGAAGAAGATAGCATAAGGGCGATTCTGTTCCATGGATCAAAATTGACCTCAAAGCCAAGGCTAGTTCTTTCTGGGGGGAATTAATGCATCTAGGCCATTTATTCGTCCAATTAAGAATTTAAAAAAGGGTCCGGATTTGATCCCAATGCTAATCGATAGAAGATAAGAACCATCCAAGGGTCTAGACTGAAGATCTGGCCAAAGATTGTGCCGACGGAAGATTGAAACCATATCAATGGTCCTGATGGATGATTTTGACTAGCTCACCAATCTGATTGGACTATGGGGCCTGCATATCCAATTGGATGGTCCTGATTGACTACTGATTGGATTGTCGGTCCCACAGGTTCAATTATACATGTTGTCAGGGCTCCACACACGAACAATGTGAGAGGTACTAGGATTTTGTACAAGTGTAAAATCCCTATAGCCATAGGATTGGTTTTGAGTGTTTTGTACAAATGTACAATCCCTATAGCCATATGATTGGTTTAGAGTATTTTACAAGTTTTGGACTTCAGTTTTAGTTCCGTTGTTTTTCTTCTTCTTCTTATTTTATTACAATATATTCTGCATTTAATTTGGCAATATGTAATTGGCCAATAGGGTTCTATTATAGGCTTTATTCTGGAAGACTTAATGAGATGTATTGGAGCTTAATATAAAAGCCTACAAGGCCACATATATCACTCCATACCATGATTTTTTTGAATGGCTACTATGCTATGATTATTTAATGAATGAATTAATTTTAGGGTTTTGTGTAAGAGAATGAGTCTCTTATTAGGGGAGGAAATGGGCTGTGCTGGATCTGGTTTGGGCCTTAACTGGGCTGAAAAGTAGTGTTACCTAGACACATGGCGCAGGAGCCAACTGCCAAAGCGTCCTAAAATGTCTGTCATGGAAAACTTCAAAAATCTAGGCATGGGGACACTTTTGTAGACAAATAAATAATAATTTAAGTAAAGAAAAAAATAAAATAAAAATGAAAACGTTTAAGATGAAGAAAATTAGAAAGCATATTCAAATAGTTCCAATAAAAAAATAGTAATAGTTTAAACTAATAACTAATTGATTAACAAAACGTTGAAAATCATAGGCAATCATCTTTGGAAATAGTAGTTTTTAACTTCTTATTAACATCACTCATTCTGTTAGAATACCAGAACCTCAATCCAAAGAACAAAAATACAAAGAAGAAAAAAGTGTCTACTTTTTCGTTATATTGTTCAGGGTACATATTATGGAAAATGAATTGGAATGCACACACACACACACACATAGAGAGAGAGAGAGAGAGAGGTAATTTCTTCTTTCAGAATAACAGAATGGAGGCAATCTTAAGAGTATGATATCTTTTGCTTGATGAAAGAAATATACATTAAAAAAATTTGAGGAAAGTTAAACAAAATATGTGGAAAAAAATCCTTGTGCAGAAAAATGTTTGGATACTCACTTAAATTGTCTAAGACACGGCATTTTCCAATGACATCACCGGGACACTTAATTTGTACCAAATTTGAAGTGTCTTTTTGTGTCTAAGAGTGTCCAAGTGTCCATAAGTGCTAGCATGGCAAAATCTTAGAAAGTAGAAGTGTCCAAGTAACATTGCCGATAAACCCTGACCTTGGAACTATAGGCTTAGGCTTGGACTAGGCTAGGGCTGGCTCTATAAGGATAAGATTTAAATGATCAAAGGTTTGAAATAGTCCAACCTAAGAGTGTCTGTTTTTTTTTTTTTTTTTTTTTTGCAAGTATTCTCTTTCCACAATGAGTCCCATTTTATAAATGATTTGGATCATTAAATCATGACCTAAATGTAACGATTGTCTTTGATCTACACGTGTGGTGAACTTGTACTGGTTACCACTCACCAGTGTCTTTAAAATGTTCATTCATTTTTGTATAATAGTGGCTGACTTGATTGGATTTGAACTGACTGGCCAGGCAGGGGAATTCATCATGGCCCCTGGCCCAGCCTATTCCGAACATTGGGCCTAGATTTTAAGCCTGGCCCCAGCCCCAGCCCTTGGGCCAAGTTTAGAGGCCCAAAGCTCATTGCTACCCTATCTCTTATCGTGAAGTCTAGTTTTAGACTACAAGGCTGTTGAGATTATTCCACAATCCATATATTTGGCTTATTTATCAATTCTGTAACAATTGGAGGAGAGGTTGATCTTACAATGTGGTATGTGTGTTCTAATCTTTAAGTTCGGTTTCTTTGGTAGTTCTACAATATATTCTTTCGAGCTAATCTTCTGTGTCGGCTTCCTTAGGCGCAGTCAAAACATGCCTCGTGATATAGGTAGCACCCTCTAGAGCCTCAGGCTCTACTTCTTCTTAAACAGTTTTTACCTATACTTCCTTGCACGTTATCTTTAGAGCCATTTTCAACTTGACCTTCACAGAAGTGTAGACCTTTTGTTGGAAAAACTCCAGCATAGTGTCCTACACACCACCATGTAGAACACTTCATTGTTTTGTCTTGTCATGCCTGCCCGTTGAAGGAGATTGTCTTCTAGATAAGTGTACTATAGTAGACTGTTCTTCTTGACATTCATTCTCGTTCACTTCGCAACGAATCATTAGATCATAAACATTTCTGTATACTCCATGGATAAATTCCTGTGGGAGAGTGTGATGAGGTCCCTAAAGGTAACCTCCTCATAATCGAGGGGCAGAAGTCTTTCTTTCATTTTAGTTCTTACCCATTCTTAAATGTTTACAGAAGGCTGCCAACCCTGCTTCTCAACCATGTCTCATCATGACGCCAACAGTTTTGTCCTGGGCCTTTGAATGTCTTCTAGGAAAACACACCTTACTCTTGCCATTCATATCATACCATTCAAAATAATCTCCCTTGGGGATTGTAGCCAATCATGAAAGCATCTAGACTAGCTTTCCAATGGAATTTGAGGTCTGCATGCATGCATGTTTCTACCGTCTTCAACATGATCCTCATAAACACAGTAGAGATGGTAGGGTATATTCGGCATCTAGCCCCACAGTCCATGTCTTGGATAACGTGGGCTGGAATTCGATAGTATCACTATGTTCATAATAACCACAGGATCCTTCTTTCCTACCCATTGTATTAAACATGGGTAGTGTGGAGAAGGCACTCCCCATTTCCACAAATCCTTCCAGTTTAGGTTGGTACTTCATTAACCCATTGGTCGGAATTATCTATTGGGTGGTTCTTGTCGCACTCATCCTGTAGGGCATTCACATGCTTTGTGACAACTCGCAAGTGTTGCATAATCGTCTTAATCATCATGCCTTCTCTTATATCCACCTTCTTAGGACTAAAAGATGTCCCGGCATGAGTGGGCATCAAAATTTGTTCCAGATGGGATTGGAAATTGCGCTGCAATGGGTGCTAGTTCATAGATTGGGTTTTTACAGTTTGTAGGCTGGTATTTGTTTTGTATCTGCCTTCTAAGGACTAAAAAATGTCCCACACTCCTGCTACAAGTGGGCCTCAGAATTGGTTCCTGTTGCTTTTGGGAATTGGGCTGGAATGGGGACTGATATATGGACTTGATGTAGAATTACCTAGGGACAGTTTGTAGTCTGATGTGTGACTGAAATATTTGCTGAAAGGAACGGTCTTAGGAACACGTAGGGGGCTAGTTTATAAGCTGATATGTTTTGGTATGCTTCCAGGACTCCTTGAGGTTGTAAATAGGGCTGAATGGGGTCTGAGATTAAGGGATCAGTTGCAGACAGACTTTAGAGCTGTTAAGGGACTGATTTATGGACAGAAGTTGGGTTGAGATAAGGGCTGATTGGGGACTGCTTAGTGGAATGGTTTGGGATTATGATTGGGCTGAGTTCATGTCCAGTTTCAAGCTGTTTTGGGTTGGTTAGGAACTTACTGTATGTTGTTATAAACTGGTCTGGGTTATGGTAGTAGGGTTGGAGTTGAATATACGTTAGGGTTTGGAAGAGGGGCAGAGATTTAGTCTATGAAGTAGAATTGTAGAAGGGAGAATATACTGAATTTGGGAAAATTAGCTGATGACAAAATTGATTTCGCAAGGAAATGAAAATTCGAACTACACCTTTAAATTAGATTGAATGTATCCCCCCCCCTCCCTTCTGGAAATTGGTCGATCTAGAAAACAATGGAAATGTTGTAGGGACACATGTCAATGTATGTTGTTGGTTTTTTAGGTTGAGTTCCATGGACATGAACCTAATGTCAATGGTTAACAACTTGAAGTGTCTTACATTATAATAGAAATGCCCATGAATTGATTTTTTGCGAGGAAATAGAAAAGCTATCATTGCGAGGGAAAGTTAAAGAGTTTCAGAGGTGTCTCAAATTATCATGGAGATGCGCACCCTCCCTTTTTGCTATATGCTAATAAATCTCATCCCTTTCTAGCTTTGTCAAATATGCTTTATCTTTTTCCATAGACGGCCATAAAACACCATATGGTTAACTTCCATCAAAGTTGACCATTAAAGGAGACACTTGACCATTAAATTTGATTGTTGACTATATGAAATGATGCTTTTGTCCTTAATTTTATAGAGATGAGAGAAATTCTCATTTTACCCCTATGCAAATATGAATATGTTAATGGTGGACCATCTATTGCATTCAATGCAAATCGTCCAAATGGTGGGTCATCCATGACGTGCGATCTAAATCATCTAAAAACCCATCCATTAGGTGGGGCATCCATCACATGTGATCTAAACCATCGAGATGGACGTTCAAAGTCATTCATGTAGTGGGACATTCATGACATATAACCTACACCATCCAAGCGGTGGAATTAACTGCCCATACGGTGGGCGATCTACGACATGCGATTTAAGTAATCCAAATCGTGGATTTGACCTATCCATATCCATCTATGGCATGTGATTTAAACCATTCAAATGGTAGATCTAACCCATAAGTGTGGTGGGCTATCCATGACATGCGATCTAAACCATCCAAATGAGGATCTAAGTCATCCATGACATGATGTACCCCATCCAAATGGTGGGTCCAACTTACTATGGATAGTCAACCATGTTGATGGATTAATTTCACCATTTGGATGGTTTAGATCACAAGCCATGGATGACCCACCATATGATGGACTAAATCACCAAGTACTGTAAATTGCATGCCACAGATGGCCCATCACATGGATGGATTAGATCCAACATTTATGTGGTTTATATCCCATATTGTAAATGACTCACCACATCGATGACTTAGATTGTCCATTTGGATGGTTCTTATCGCATGTCATAGATGCCCCACCATATTGATGGCTTAGATCCACCATTTGGATGATTTAGATCATGTTATTGATGACCCAACTCATGGATGACTTAGATTGTCCATTTGAATGGTTCATATCGCATGTTGTAGATGTCCCACCATATTGATGGCTTGGATTCACCATTCGGATCATTTATATTGCGTGTTGTGGATGGCTTACCTCATGGATGAGTTAGATCTACCATTTGAATGGTCTAGTTGGCATGCTATAGATGACCCACCTCGTTGGTGGGTTAGATACACCATTTGGATGGTGTAGACCGCATGATGTGGATGACCCACCATATGGATCGGTTAGATCCTCCACTTGGATGGTTAGAATGACATGCTATAGATTACCCACCATATGGATGGGTTAGATCGGCTACTTTGATGGTTGAGATCTCATGCTATGGATTTCCCACCATATGGATAAGTTAGATCAACCATTTTCATGGTTTAGATTGCATGTCGCACACCATGGGTGGCCTGACAGATGGATGGCTTAGATCCATCGTTTGGATGGTGTAGATCACATGCCTAGGATGGCCAACCATGTTGATGTCTTGTATTGTCCATTTGATACTTTGGATCACATGTCATGGAAGGCTAACCAAATGGATGCATTAGGTCGATAGTTTGGATAGCTTAGATTGCATGCCGTGGATGGCCCACCATATGCATGGCTTAGATCCACTATTTTGATGGTGTAGATCACTCCACATGGATAGTTTAGATTGTCCATTTGGTTGTTAAGATTACATGCTGTAGATGGCCCATCACATGGATGAGTTAGCTCTAGCATTTAGATGGTTTAGATCGTATACCGTGGATTTAACATCCATCATTTGGATGGTTTAGATCACATGCATGGATGACCCATTATATGGATGGTTTAGATACACATTTGGATGGTTTATATCACATGTCGTGGATGTCCCACCACATGGATGATTTAGATCATAAGCCATGGAAGGCCCAATATATGGATGGTTTAAATCCACCATTTGGATGGGTTTAGACCAAATGCCATGGATGACCTACCTTTGGACGGTCTAAATCATGTGGTCGTGTTGAGCTCACATAACTAGTGGTTTGGATCTTGTTCAAAACCTTTTCGCGTTTGTATAGACCAAATGCCATGGATGACCTACCTTTGGACGGTCTAAATCATGTGGTCGTGTTGAGCTCACATAACTAGTGGTTTGGATCTTGTTCAAAACCTTTTCGCGTTTGTATAGAGGCACTATGAGAATTTATCTCATCACTACAAAGTAAAGGGCATAAGCATTATTTCATTTGGTCACAGTCAAATTGGATGGTCAATGTTCTCTTTTAACGGTCAATTCTGAGGGAAGTTAACCACATGGTGTTTTATGGCCGTATATGGAAAAGGAGGGGTTATTTGGCAATAGTGAAAAGAGAATGCCTCATTTGGCATGTAGCAAAAAGAGAGGGTGGTATATGTCAAAAGTTCAAAGTTAACTCATGACAGTTGATTTCCATAGCAACTTTTTACAATACAATATTGGAGAGCATCATATTTGTGGTAGTTAAAAAAATCAATTTCCCAAGGATTCCTTGTACCCAAACGGTCCCTTAAAGGAACCAAAGAAGAATGGAAGTTGGAGAAGAAGAGCAAGGAAAGATACAGGGCATCACAAATTCACACTGATGAGGAGGATAGATCCATGGAATACACCTCTAGGGAAGATAGTTCTAGGGCATCAGCCCACTAGATCAAAAGGAGAGCACCTGCAAGGTATTTGATAATGGTAATGGTGGGTTCAATGGTTGGCCGCATGACCGTTATGATATGATCTGTCATGGCCGTTACGGAAGAAAATGTAAACAGTCCATTATGGGCATGTATTAGTTCGTTTTCAGACTTGTATTAGCCTGTTACGGCCGTTTACATGCCTTATATATATATATATATATATATATATATATATATATATATATATATATATATATATATATATATATATATATATATATATATATATATTATAGATGGGGCATTACAGCCCTGTATCACATAACAGGTCCCACCCTTTACAGCCCTGTATTGTGTAACGGGCCCCACCCTTTCCCTAACTGGTTTTTTATACCATTCACATGCAAAAATTTAATCAATAACACGCTTCAATGGAATGAATTTTTAATCACCAAATAATCATTTAGGTTTCTTTCTATATACCTATGGGCTTGTATACATAGGCCTTGCCCACGCTGACATTCCTAATTTAACTAAAATGCCAGTTGTTAGATATGGAGCAAGTTCAAACACAAAAGGAAATAGCCACCAATGCACATGATAAATCAACCATTATTCTGACAAGGAATAGACAATAAAAAGTGTGTTTTTGTCATTGTACACATCTATAACAAAAAATTAAAAATTAAAAAATTTTAAAAAAATTTATTACTTTGCCATATGTTATGCAGGGCACTTTTGCAAATTTACAGAAAAATATGAGAGATGCATATGTTACTCGTGAACCTGAGATTCGATAAGCACGCTCTTTCATCAGTACACAAGAATTCATCTCTTTTGGTGTTTTTTATTCAAGCCGAATAATGATTGTGATTGCTTCCATGATCTTGTCATGGTATCGGACTGGGATTAACAGATCATGGTTGTTGATTTGAGATTTTCGAATCTTTAGTGTCCAGCTTAGGGACAAAACTGTGTTCTCTTCATATATCAATCAATCCATGTTGGTTTGAGGTATAGTTGCACGAGGGGTGAAGTGAAGTGGCAACAAATTTGGCTGCGGGGGCAGGAGTGGGGAAGCTTCTGTTTAAAATGCCATTTAGCAGAAACGACTAGTAAGTGGGAGTGAGAACGGCACCTATTTGGAAGGATTCTGCAACTAACTAAGATCATGGGGATATAATAATCAGTTTTCTGGTCAAAGCCATATAGAAATTTCAGATTTTTGTATCCCACACACAATAAAAAAGAAGGAAAAGATTACATTGAGACAGTTATGAATTCTATTGAATTTCCGTTACTTGACAGAACAACCCAACAGAGATAGAATAAGATCCATTCCGAAAATGCCTTCCTGCATATTCCTCAATGTCCCACAGCTCTACTCAAGTTAGCTTCAGATATGTCCAGGGTTCGTTGAGCTTATTGTGGATCAATGTCACTACCCTTCTCCTCTGCACTCCACAAGTTGTAGGAGATGCAAGGATTGATACATAGAAGAACTTTTTATTTGATTGATAATCATATGAAGTAGAAGATATTATAGCCATTTGCAAAATTTTCGGCAAAAATTTCAATTTTGGTAAACGGTTCGGTGAATAGTTATTCCTCGGCATCTAGAGGGCTTCGTCAAGGTGATCTGTTGTCTCCTTATCTCTGTGTCAGTGATGGAGGCTCTTAGCAAAATGTTGGAGAGAGGGGAAGAGAGGTTTGGGGGAAGGTTTTGGGGTGGACGCATCAAATTATCAGATTTTGCATCTTCAATATGCGGACAACACGCTCCTGTTTTAAAAGGTAGAAAAGAAATACGGGCTAGATGTGTCTAGATGGTGGACTAAAGCTTCTTCGTTGTATTGGGCCTCTTTTTTATGGAAGTCGGTGGCATCCTTGAAACAAAAGGTTTGGGAAGGGATTGGATTTGTGCTAGGGAATGGGGAAAACCTAAGGTTTTGGGAGGACAAATAGGTAGGGGATAATTTTCTGTGGGAGTTTGTTCCTAGACTAGCGGGTTTAGCTTCGGAAGTAAATTTGAAGGTTGGCTCCTGTTTTTCATGGAGGGGTGCCAAAGGTTTTTGGACTCCCCTTTGCAGAAGAAATTTGGATGATGAACAGTTTCAAGAATTTTCTTTGCTTTTGCAAGTCTTGAGCAAGGTTTCTCCAGTTGCGTTGAGTAAGGATACTTTAAGATGGTTAAAGGATAAATCCGGTAAATTTTCAGTGAAATCTTTGTATTGGTACCTAAGCGGAGGGGGGGAAAATGCGGTTCTAGCTTCCACAACTTTTGTATGGTAATATGGAGCTCTGTTGAAGGTCGCGGTTTTTGCTTGGCTACTTGGAATAAACAAGGTGCTAACAATCAATAATCTATGCAAGAGGAATATGGTTCTCCTGAATGCTTGTCTTTTATGTTTGCAGGATGTGGAATCTGTGGATCACTTGTTTATTCACTGCTCTTTTGCTAGGGAGGTGTCGGGTCTCCTATTTCAGCTTTTTGGAGTTCTATGGGTGCTTTTTGGTTCAATAGACGCTTTCCTTCTTTCATGGCATGGTGGGGGTTCAGGGAAATCGAAGAAAAGGATCTGGAGGCTTAGCGGCCTAGTAGTTCTATGGGCATTATGGTTAGAGAGAAATGGTCGAGTTTTTAAAAAAACAAGAGTGAGAGAGCAATATATGTTTTTAGGAGGGCTATTGTCAAAGAATGGGTTTTGGCTCTATGCAGTTCTTTTCTTTTCCTGGTGGGAGGGTCGGTGAGGGTTGTAAGTTTTTTTTTTTTCCCCCTTGTCTTTTGTAATTATTAGCTATGGCCTTTCAATGAAATTAACATCTTTCGAAATAAATTATAGCCATTTGCATCAAGCTCAATAATCTGGATCTCATTAACAAACAATAAAGTTCAATACGGAACAGGTGTATTTTCTCTAGATCTAATTGCTTTTATTTTGCATCTCAAGGATACGAAATGAGATTCTGAATCTCATGTGTCTACCATATCAATCCAGGGATTCATCGAAAAAGAAATTTTTACAGGTTCTACCTCCTATTTTTTATGGTTGTTCGACAATTCTAGCCCAAATATTTATGGAATAGGTTGTTGCCAGGATTCAACATGTGTAGATGTAGAACCCCCTTTTACTTTTAGGAAGCATTGCCACAAACGAGGTATTTTGCAATATACATGAAACTGGGGATTTGATAAGTATGTACACACACACATGCACGCACACATATTTGGTGATATGATTTGTGGTGTGGGAGATTTATTGAGCTTTTGGCAAATTTGGGTCGTATAGACAACATGTTGCCTGCACAACTAAAATCAAGTACAGACAACATGTTGCATGCACAACCAAAATCAAGTATTTTTGGAGCTGTAAGTAATCTTTGAAATTCATGTAAGGGGTGTTTATTCCTTCAATTGGCTTGATTTGCATAATGGTAGGTGTTGATTCCAACATGTCGGATTTTTAAGTTGAATGATGCAAGCTATATTTCTTGGGCAAATTTTGTTCAGATCTTTGTTGAAGGATGAGATTTGTGGGGACAATTGGATGAGAGTTCTCTTAGCCATTTCGTGAAAAGGAATATTCAAGGTGGAGAGTACTAAGGATGCTAGGTTCGAACATGGATCCTTGGCTCAGTCGACGCAGGATACAAAGACAACCACACGCTCAAGACAGCTAAAGAGATGTGGGTATATCTGTGTGATCTTTATACCCAGACAAGCCAGGCTCACTATCATTAGGTTGAGATGACCTTCCGAACCTGGAGCAGGGCGCCAAGTTGATTTGAGATTTCTATTCCGAAACTCATCGTCTATGGAATGAATTTTGATGAGATTCAGCAGCCCCATGGTAGCCTAGCTGGGCTGTCATCAGTCTTAAACTTTGAAATATGTGGAGCTTGATGGAGTTTTTTCCATGAAGCTTTGTGGTGAATTTGAGCCAGCAAGGAGTGCATTTCTGAGTAGGAAGGATACTGGGATGGTTATGGATGCATTGTCAGAATTACTAGCTGAAGTGATGGCTTCTGATCCTTAACTCCATGACTTATGTCATCTGGTGATACTGCTACTTCTGTAGACCCTGTAAAATGGAAATGGAAGGATATGATTTGAGTCAATTGCTTCCTCTATTGTAGAACTGGCATATATCGGCTCCAGTGCAGGCAACAAAATGTTTGTAATGAGGTTTTGACATGTAGCATCCTCTCCTTTTGCTCAAAGACAAATAATAGCCCCCCTTGTGTGTTTTCCCAAATATCACCTTCCATTTTCCATATTTAGTCAAAATCCACCCCGTAGTTAACATCTGTCAGCAAAACCATGAGAGAACCAGGTCAAATCTGTTAGTTGACGCTTGACCATGGAAAAAGATCTTTTCCCCCTTGGTTTGGGAGAGGAGAGTTTGGGTTTAGGGTTGAGGTGGGCAGGTGGTGTTTGCTCTCAAACAATGGAAGCATTATTGTATTCTCTCTTGCATCCTTTTGAGTTTGGTGCATGGCATTGGGTATTTGCACTTAGGGGATTGGCCAACTTGTCTATAACTGGGATTTGGGCATGAGTGTTGCAAATTTGCAATGTTTATGCTTGGGAAAGCACTTGGGCTGTGACAAGTGGTATCGGAGCATGGTTACCAATCAGTCATAATGCTTGTGGGACAAAAGAGACACAAGATCATCGTAGTAATTGGCCTACGACCCAATAGGACTAGCTATATGTAGGTTTCTTTCTGAGTTTCTTTGCAAGTGTATGTAGCTTTGTGCTACAAGGAGCACAGAGAATCATTAAGGGATTTTGATCCCTTGAAGAGGCCTTTTGTAGGGAGGCAGCCCTCTCAAAGTGAAGATTTGTGAGATGGAGCTAAAATGGCTTTGCGATAAAGAAGTCGTCCCTTCAAAGTGGCCATAGTAAATATAGTTTGAGGAGTTATATGATACTGAGGCTGAATATGCTGCTTGAAATGCAGGCACCCAGAAATTGCATACATAGCATATATTAACTCAAATAAAATCTACTAGATTGTGCAGCCAACTGTTGCCAAGTCACAATCCGAAGATCAGATTTGTTGAACAATTGTAACCTCCGATTCATGGATACTTGTTTGTGAAAGTAGGATCGTTGGATATTTTTCATTTTTAACCATCCAATAAATGCCCACCAATCCAATGATAACCAAATAGGCTAAAATTTTGGTTCATGATACATCTAGTTTTGATAGAAGAATGGATCTTCGACCTACCACGCCATGCTGGTACGTTGCTGGTGTGTACATGAGCTTCATTGCACATGCGTGTGGGCTCTCTTTTGCATTTACTGTGTCAAATCTAGTTGGCAGTCAGATTCTATCAGCATCTTCATCGATTTGTGTATCCACTGTCTTCCTTCAGCATCGGTTGCTTACTTTCACAAGACCCTCCCCTCCCTTGCATTTCTTTCAGAATCTTCTGCAACAACCCGGCTTTCTTATGCTATCTGCTGACTTTCTTCTGCTATCTGCTGCTATGGTGCTGGCTTTAGCATCAAGACACCACTGTTTTGTTTTCTCCGCTCATTTTTGTTGGTTTCTTCTTTGTACATTCCTCCCTTCCTCTCTTGCACTTCTTTCAGAATCTTCTGCAAAAACCCGGCTTTCTTATGATATCTGCTGCTATGGTGCATTGACTTTAGCATCAAGATGCCACTTTTTTTTTTTTTTTTCCTTTTCTCTGTTCATCTTTGTTAGTTTCTTCTTTGCGCATTGATTCTGCTTTCCATTTGTTTTGAGATTGAAATTTTTATGTGTCCGTATTGGGTTTGTGCAATTGGTTCTGCCCCATCACATTACAGTATTGTATGCATGCAATTCAGTTCATTTCCATTGACAGTTTCTTCTGCAATTGACTGCAGGTGACTCCGGATGTCCATTTTCAGAAGGATCTGGGCCTGGATAGCTTGGACAATGTCGAGATAGTAATGGCTCTTGAGGAGGAGTTCAAGCTGGAGATTCCGGACAAAGAGGCTGATAAGATCGATTCCTGTATCCTCGCGATCGAGTACATACATGCCCATCCGATGGCTAGTTAGTTCAAGCGAGGCAGTACTCACCTTAGATTTCCGTCTCATTTTGTGATTTCTCATCTCCTTCTCTGGGACATCATGGTCAGGTAATCTGGTCCTTTTTTCCCCCATTGTTTGGATGGTCGTCGAAACCTGGGTCTTTGTCATGGATCAAGAATAATCTAAATCCATTGATGAGCTTAGATTATGCACAAATCAATGGTCTGTTTCGATCTAATGTCTTGGAGTTGTGACCCTAACATTGTGAGAAATGGCTTACTTCTGTGCTGTTGGTTGTGCTCACTGCTCACCCGACATTTTCATCTCATTTCGAGATCTCTCATCTCGTTCTCTGGGACATCATGGTCAGGTAATCTGGTCCTTTTTTTTTCATTGTTTGGATGGTTGTCGAAACCTGGGTCTTTGTCATGGATCGAAAATAATCTAAATCCATTGATGAGATAGTTTATGCAAAAATCAATGGTCTGCTTTCCATCTACTGGCTTGGATTCGTGACCCGATCATTGTGAGAACTGGCTTGGTTTCATCTTGTATCATACTAAGGGTATAGACTACGATGTGTTTGTCATGCCTAACAGCTGCAATTGCATCTATGCTACACATGGCATATTGTGGGCCCCACTGGATGGAACATGGGCAGGTCATGTTAACTATGGCGTGTTCTTAACCATCTGATTTTGTATGGGGAATTTGGACGGCTGATCCTTTCTTTTAACCATTCAGTTGATGACCACCAAAAGTGGGTGCTATGACCATCCATTCTGTACTGGCCCATGCACAGCATGCATAGTCAGGATATGCCACATGGATTGTGGATGAGTTGCTACGATTTGGCAAAACCACCCATTGTTAAATTTTTTTTTTTTTTTTAAAATGCTTGTTTTGTAGCTTCATCATTCATGAGTATCTCTACATGTGGTGTGTGTTTGAGATTTGAATTGATCATTGGGCAGCTTCCAACCTTGAATGGACCATAACCCAACATAACCCAAAACATTATGATCCTAACCATTCTATTGGAGAACGTTCCAAAAAAAAAAACCCTGCCTGAAGTTTGGATTGTTCTCTTCTTTCCCCCAAAGAATCTACCAATTAAAGGGTTGCCTGTCTGATTGACGCCATTTTGGGTTGCCATCCGATTGAAGGTGGGAACTGCTTGATGATCAGATCTTGTATGTCCACGACAGAAAGTATGCCAGAGTCAGTTTGCCAATGAGAGATACCAAGGCCATTTGCACGAGGATCAAATGAAAAGACAACTGGCGTCAACTGCACTGACCTGGTGTGTGGCGAGATTGGCGCCATTCATCACCAACGTGCCTTGACAATGCGATTGGCCCAGTCATCAGGCAGGCCAGTTGAGACTAGTTTGTATTTTCTTCTCTAACCATTTGCTTTTCTTCAATACTAGTAGGTCAGCAGCCTGGTCTGGGGAATGCTACCAGAGGGTCCCACCTGATGAATGACCCAGATCTTTCTCCATGTGTTAGCATGAGCCGGGATTGGCATCAGAATCTTTCTTCTTTTCTTGTAGATTGGGAGCTTAAAAGCTAAGCAACTAAGCTCTTGATCTGTCCTTTGGTACAGCCTTATACATTGGCTTCTCGAGTTCTTACAAGTGACCTGGTTTATCCTTTTTACTGGTCTGGTGTGCCCCACTGTAGATGAATCATGCCTCAAAATCGCCCTGACTGGAACATCCTCGCCACTAACCGAGGGACATCTTTTATCTCTCTGTGGACCATCACTAAATTATCTATAGTTATACTGCAGAGGAATTTTTGAGGTGTGGTCCGTCTTGGCTGTGATGGCGGCAGCAGACCGATGATCTAAACTACCTAATGATGGGCTCCACACGTTGGGTCTGAAAATGAGTATCCGAACTACTGAAATTAGGCGGTGAAGAAGAGTATTAGGGGTACCTAACCAGTATGCCAAAGCCAAAAGCTCTTCAACTGATAGAACATTTCACGTTATCTCCTTAAACTGCTCTAGATTGTAATTGATGATGAGGAAGAGAGCGCAATGGTCCACGTTCGAGAGAGAGTTGAACGAACGGTCACTCAACAGCTTGGGCCAGCATACCAAGGGTCTGGATCAATGGATCACGGTTTATATGCTCTCCTTGAGTTCTTACAATTCCTCTCGATCCATTTCCTAGGTGATGTTTCTCAGGGGACCTTTCCATACGCCTAATGGCATTCTGACACGAGGGCAATCCATACCATTGATCTGGACCACCCACTCACTCCAACCCACTTTTTATAACAAATTGTCGTTTGGATCGAATAATTCTAATATCTTTGCATTATATATATATATATATATATATATATATATATATATATATATATATATATATATATATATATATATATAACATCCTTTTCTGATCTATTGATTGATTGTATAGTACCATGGTCAACCGTGGGTGGGCCCATTAATGGATGGCTTAGAATCATGTTTGGAAATGTTTCTTTAAAAACATTGCATATCTACTTTTGCATGTTATTGATCTTATCATTAAGATTGTACGATCAATGTAGTTTTGTCAAGGTAGCAACTGAAGAGGGATGGACAAAAGGAGCAGTCCAGATGTGAAGTATACTGAGGTTTTCAGTTTGTATTTTGTAGTGGCAGGGCCCATGGTTCTGTGATCCAGACCATCCAGATCCATTCAGCAACTCGGACAGACTCGACCAGTCTCAACTCAAGAAGGGGTGGCTGAGTCTGATTTGACTGGGATGAGATGAGTTGCATGGGATTCATCTGAGTACTAAAATAATGATCCTAATGTGGGAAAAAGATGATCCTAATCTTCCCAATAGATAAAAATAAAGGACCCATTGGTAACCGTTGCATGCTTGTTTGGATGCATCTATACTGTTTTGAACATATCTCTATAATGTTATCCTTATGCTGTTTGTCAAACAACTAAAATCAAGATGAATGGATGTGCATGTTAGGCACATGTAATGCATTTACGTGTAGGTCTTTTCATTCCTTCCTTTACATTCTCATGCACCTCATTTAAGTATATTTCAAAGCTAATAATCTCATCCTTAAGGTTTTGAATACATACAACCCTATCATAAGGCCTTATCTTATCCCAACAGATTGAAAATAGAGGTTAGCTTGGATACATCTCGACATATTGCAATACGAGACGTGGAGTCTTTTTAGCCTTTGAATCTGGGTAATCTTCCAATGATAGGACACTTTGGATGATTTGTTCAGAACAGCACACATTGGTTCAGTTACTTGTAGCCCACATTATATATGTGTTTGGATCCCAATCATGCGCAGCTCACCTTAATTGCCATCCATCTCAAAAGTCAATTTGAGCGGTTGATCCTAAGAGCTAATCTTGGCCATGAAAATGGATGGTCCATATGGATTGTACTAGAAATAGTCTAGTCATTGATTAGGGCTGTCTATGATGTGAAACCCAACTCCAATTATCCCACTAAAAACCCACTTATGATGCTCCTAACCATTCCAATGAATAGAAAATGGACGGTCCAATTCTAGCTGTCCATTCAAAGATGATCATAACCATCTAACTAATGAAGATCTCAACCATCCAGCTTTTTTTTATTAAAAAATACATTGGATCTTAGGAAACATATGTGACCGATTGGATTTGCGATCGAGGATTCATCTCAATGTATTTAATGATCATCTCTAAAGTGGGTCTCACTTGTTCCCAAATGGATGTTGATTAATTTAGAGGGCTAATCATATTATGACAAGAAGGGAAAGGAGATAATCGTGTATGAAGCACAGCAGTGTATCATTTAGATACCTGTTAGTTTTAATAGTTGTAAAAAGCTCACAGGTAGTGTTTGGACACAAAATTTAAGTAATAAGTTACAAGTTGTAAGTCACTTTTAGCTTTTTAGTGCATTTGAGATCCTGAAAGAGAAAAAAGTGATTTCGGTTACCTATAAGACACGTAAACCTAATATTCAGGTTAACGTGTAACTTGTTTGTAACTTTTATAGGCATGCAAACGGGAGAAGAACATCTTAAGGTTGCATCTTTAAAGAAGTGGGTCACACTCATTCCCGAATGGATCATTTGGAAGCTTGTAAGATTTATTAGTTGTAAAGAGTTTACAGGTGACTCACTTAAAAGGTAGTGTGCCATTGCAGGTCTTTTAAGTGCCCCAACAACGAACCTATAGACCATGGTTGAAAGGCTCGGTCACTCAGATTGACTAGTTCAGTCCTAAATCGAGTTAGCCTCGCGCATCCAAGTCAAATTTGGATGAGCAGAGTTGAACACGAGTTGAGCTAGGCTCAGCTCGACTCACTATGACTCAAGCTCGAGCTCAGCTTAGCTTGGTCTTCAAGCTCACCCCTCTAACTCACCTATGCTTGCTAATTCGAGTCGAGTCGAGTTATATGAATTTTTTAAATATTATTTTAAAAATTATTATAAAATGATAAAAATGATAAAAATCAAGATTATTAGAATTGAGATAGGTGCAGTAAAAGTGCATTACAAGTAACAATATGAAAATGCTTATTACTACAAAACCTTAAGTTGGGGCAGAATCGACAGCCACATCCGAGTCATAAACTTAGCTAGAACAGACCCTATTGGTCCGGCTGGGGTCCATACCAAAGCCTGGTCCATCTAAGCCTGGCACTGGCCTGTTATTGGTGGTGGTCACAATCTCTCTAACAAAGATATAGTTGGCAAGAACTGTTGGTTGGGTTAGTTTTGGATCCATCATAACCGTTCCTTTTGTGAATGAGTGTTCCGTATGTTTATCCATGTATTTTATAATGGTATTTGGCACATTGATCTGTAAGCCAAGTAAGAGATGGAAGGTTCACGGCCATCAGATCAACAATTTTGAGCCGCTAGTATTGAGATGGATGGATCAAGGACCAAGTTAGTGATATCACCTCTTTTTTTCTTTTTTCTTTTTATAAAAAAAATTAATTTATTTTTTATTTATAATACATTGGATCTTAGGAAACATGTGTGACCCGATTGGATTTGCGGTCAAGGATGCATCTCAATGTGTTTAATGATCATCTCTAAAGTGGGTCCCACTTGTTCCCAAATGGATGTTGATTAATTTAAAGGGCTAATCATATTAGGACAAGAAGGAAAAGGAGATGACCGTGTATGAAGCACGGTAGTGTATCATTTAGATACTCGTAAGTTTTATTAGATGTAAAGTTAAGTAATAAGTTACAAGTTGTAAGTCACTTTTAGCTTTTTAGTGCATTTGAGATCCTGAAAAAAAAAAAGAGAGTGATTTCACTTACCTATAAGACACGTAAACCTAAAATTCAGGTTAACGTGTAACTTATTTGTAACTTTTATAGGCATCAAAACAAGGGGCCGAACATCTTACGGTTGCATCTTTAAAGAAATGTGTCCCACTCGTTCCCAAAAATGGATCATTTAGATGCCTGTTAGTTTTATTAGTTGTAAAGAGTTTACAGGTGACTCACTTAAAGGTAGTGCGCGATCGCACGTCTTTTAACTGCACGGAAACGAACCTAGAGACCATGGTTGAAAGACTCGGTCACCTAGATTGGCTCAACAACTTGTTCAGCCCTAAATTCAGGACTCACCCAAGTTGGAGCAGAATCGGCAGCTGCATCCTAGTAGATTCGGATGAGTAGAGCTGAACATGAGTCGAGTTTGAGTAAAGCTAGGCCGAGTTAAGCTCAGCTCAACCCCACCATGACCTAAGCTTGAGGTCAGCTCACCTTAGTCTTCGAGCTTACCCCTCTGGCTCACCTCGGTTAGGTGGTTCGAGCTGAGTCGAGCTGGGATCGAGTCGAGTCGAGCGAGTTACTCAAGCTCAGTCGAGTCAAGTTGAGTTATATGATTTTTTAATATTATTTTAAAAATTATTATAAAATAATTAAAATGATAAAAATCAAGATTATTAGAATTAAAATAAGTGCAATAGCAGTGTATAACAAGTTATTACAAGCTAACAAATAATAGTATGAGAATACTTTTTAATACAAAACCTTAACTTAGGGCAGAATGGACAGCCGCATCCAAACCGATTCGGATGAGTCATAAACCTAGCCAGAACAGACCCCATTGGTCCTGCTGGGGGCCGTACCAATGCCTGGTCCATCTTGGCTTGGCAGTGGCCTATTATTTGGTAGGACTAAAAGTCAACTAGAACAGACCAAGCAAACAAGCTCAGGTACGGCGGTTCATTGAAAATGCTAGTGACTGCCCCGAAGGCCATAGAAGGTCTTAACAAGAAATCATTTCGCCATGTGGCGTATTTTGGGCCCACTTGCACAGATGGTTGATGATTCAGGCACTATTTTGAATGGGCAAATAGCCCAGTAATCAAGGTGGATGATGACTTTAAAATAAAAATAAAAATTGCTCTCATCCATTTCTTTTTAAATGCAGATAGAGTTGTTGATTGACGAGCAGCCTCTGGCACGCGTGTGCATGTACCACGTGTTAAAAAATCTAAACCATTCATCAAACTCACCGTCACAGAATGCACTCCCAATGAAATTTCAGGCCTGCTGCATGCCTGACTGGGCAATGAGGGATTATTATAGGGAGCGGATTAGGTGAGACCCCTTATCCACCGAGGTGGTAGGGACCCCTGACTGTGGGGCTATCAGTGATGTATGTGACGTAAATCCACGCCATCCAACCATTTTGATAGCCCATTTTAGGCTCTGATCCATAAAATGAAGCCGAGTCAAATCTTAGGTGGACCACACGACAGGAAACAGTCGTGATTGAATCCCCACCATTAAAAACTTAATGGATTCCACTGGAATGTTTGTTTGCCATCCAACCTGTTGATAAGGTCACAAAATCCTAGATAAAGAGACCGCAGAAATATCGTCTCTATCCAAAGCTTTCGTGGCCCACAAGAAGTTTTTAACGGTCAATTATCACTGTTTCCTGTACTATGGTCCATCTGCGATTTGGATCTGCTTCATCTTTTGGATCATCCCCTAAAAAGAGCTTCCAATACGGATGGACGGCATGGATGTAGTCAGATACATCACGTTGGGCCCCACAGTCAAAGGTCATCTCGGTGGATCCGGGTCTCA
The DNA here is from genome assembly GCA_037074715.1 of Magnolia kwangsiensis. Taxonomy (NCBI): domain Eukaryota; kingdom Viridiplantae; phylum Streptophyta; class Magnoliopsida; order Magnoliales; family Magnoliaceae; genus Magnolia; species Magnolia kwangsiensis. The sequence goes on from CM073586.1 coordinate 88,114,365, forward strand.
CTTAATCCGCTCCCGTTATCATCTAAGCGAGCCACATGCCTCGGTTTTTCCCAGCTAGGGCTAGGGCAGATAACGGGCCTAGCATGGGGTTGGTCTTGGCCCGAATTTTAAACTATTTCGGGCCAGCCCTTTGACACCCCTAACTAGGGCAAGGCCCGTATGAATTCGTTGAATAGGAAAAGTCTCTTTATAAAAGTACCCACGTGACAGTCACATGTGCCACAGCCCATCTTTTAAGCTCCTAACATTTGTACCTGTCCATCTTTTAAATGCCTCACACGTGTCAATGTGCCATGCACCCCATCTGCCACCGTAGCCCTCATCCATCTTTTAAGCCTTTACATCCACCACGTGCCACTGATCATCTTCTTACGCCCCACGCTGAAGTGCAACACGTGCCACTGATCATCTTCTTATGCCCTACTGTGATGTGCAACATGTCCCACTGATCATCCTCTTATGCCCGCGTGTTAACATGAATCTTCAGGGAGCAGATTAGGTGCGATCTTTACCGTGGCCCACATTGATGTATGAATTCCATATCATGCCGTCCGTCTATTTTGACATATCATTTTAGGGCATGAGTCAAAAAATTTTAAGAATATCCAAATCTCAGGTGGACCATATTGCAGGAACAGTGGTGATTGAACGTCCTACCATTAAAAATCTTCCGCGGCCCACTAATGTTTTCCTAGTGTTTATTTACCATCCAACCTGCTGGTAAGGACACACAAACCTGCATGAACGCATGAAACAAATATGACCTTGATCCAAAACCTTTCTGGCCCATTAATGATCAATCACCACCATTTTAAAGCACCGTACAGATGCTATACACAACCATCTAAAAGTAGTCCATGCCCCAGTATATCACATGTGCAACATGTGCCACCTTCATCTTCAATACCCCACACGTGCCATCATACCACCATGCTTCGCTAGTACCCCCGTCCATTTTAAAGCACACCACACATGCCGACAGACCAGACCACATGTGCAACATGTGCCACCTTCCATTTTCAAGTAACCGTACACGTGCCAATGTCTCACGTGTAACGATGTGACACTGACACATTCCACGATCCATCTTCAATGCACGTGTCATCTGTTTCCCAGTTAAAATTTTTTTTTCTTCTTTCTCCCAACCAACGAATTTGGAAGTGAAGAATTTTATTAAGAACATGAAAAACACTCAATCGGGAAAACGGCTTTTTTTCTTTCCCACCACTTCATAGCGTTTCCGAGAAAAGCAATTTCTCAAAATATTTGTCCACAAATCCAAACAGGCCATAAATCTATTTTCATTTTTCCACACGCATCGCTGACCCATTCAGCAGCAACACAAATCCAAGTCCAAAAACCATTACTTCAGCTTGAATTTCTTACTGATCTTTTTACGGCAGGAACCACTGCATGGGCGGCTCCAATCATCGAACTATATATCTAGACAGACATGGACCCACCAAGTGTGGGCCCCACGGTTTAAGATTGCAATGAACCGGAGAATGCAAGAATCAGAACTGCCCCAAACTTATTATTACAAAAGGAAAAAAAATATACACAACCATGATAATAGCCATAGGTACACAGCGTTAGATCTTTACATTTGGACTGGCCCGCCGGTAATGGCGTCCTTCGGAAATGACACCCCCAAAACAAGAAAACCGAGAGACGAAAGACAAGATGCAACCCGATGCATTTACCCGTGCCAACCTTGAAACAATCCTGTCCATATATTGATAAACCCTGCTAATTGAAACAAATGATCATCATCGATTCCGTACGTTCCTGCATTAAGTTCAAATCGTTAGATTTTTTATTTTATTTTATTTTATTTTTATCATGTTACATTTCTCTAGCTTCTATCATAGTTCTAGAACTCCATGGCACGACTCAATGGGAAATCAAGCCTACTGCGAGCCTGACTATGTTCCGACTTGTCGAGCCTGCATGCTGACAGCTGAGTCGAGCCATGCAATGTAGTTTTGTTTAGTCAGCAGATTGCTATGCTAATGCTATTCATATATATATTTTTATGGGTTAAGTACCCAACAGGAAGTTCCCTGTTTGGAACTTAGTTTTGTAGATGTGGAGACCGTGGCTGGACTATCCAAGCCAATGATCTGACAGCCTCCATCATGGAGGTCCGATTCCCATTGCTGGCATGCAAATACACGGTAGAAAGGCCAAACAAATCACATTCAATGAAGGAAAGACCAAATATTAGATGGCCAGGATCCATGATGACGCAGGGATGAACGTGATGAGGTTGATCACCGTCTTCCTCAAGGATAACTACTCCGAATCCACGGAGCTTCTCTGGACTCCTCACAGAGACCTCTCGAATCCACGAGAAAAGAAAGCAAGAGAATAGAAATAAAATCTAATAAAATTCGAAATTGATTAATAAATGAATAAAAACGAGTTCATAGCCCCTTAAATAAGGGTACCAAGCAATAGGAAAGAAATCAGAATCAAACTACAACTACAACTCCTAAAATCCGCGACTTACTATAAATAGTAAACTTACTATTTATAAACGGTCGTGATGTCTGCTAGTGCTAGCACGCAAGATTTTTGGCCAAAAATAGTAAGTGTCCTATTTGGCTTCACCAAACCGTACTCCTAATTATTCTAAGCACTTTTACTTTTCATGTTGGACCCAACTCCTAAAGCCGAACGGATGAAGAGTTATACTTAAACTAAAACTTACTATTTATAGTAAAAACGAAAATAAAACAGGGAAACGACCATCGATCCAGGGGTTTCTCGCAAATCCGGGCTGTGCAACCCGGCGTAGCGGGGTTGGTTGGCTAAAGTAGCTCGTTCTACTACAAAATCATATATTTTATGTCAGATAACTCATTCCGGATTGCGAGATACGCCCGATCTAAGGTCCAATGGTCAGGATCACTTCTGTCATCAACCGGGCCTTTTCTAATCCATCTTGGCGATGAAACTGTCCACGACCCGCTCGAAATCACATGATGGGGTCTTCAGATCAATGGCTTAGACAGACCAACCATGGGCTGCATATCTAGGGAACAAGACCTATTTTATTATACAAATATTCTTTGTAGTTTAATTATTAAATATTGAGTTGGAATGAGTCTTTGAGTCCACCCGAGCTAACATCCAGGCTCATCAGGTTCTTAATCTATGGTTTCAGTATCTAAAATGACTATTCAATCTTGGGTCTACTTTCTAGCCCTCATCGTAGTCCTTTGCTCAAATGACCATCCATTTATAGCCATTGATCCAAGGGTTGGGATATATTCAAATAGGGAATATCATTGGGGAATCTCCCATCTAGGGTGGAGATGGATCAACGCATTTATGACCTGATGATTCCTCCAAACCACACCCCAAGAATGATACTGATCTTATTTCTCAAGTAACCACCCGGGGGGGTGGATGACAATCTTTCCGTTTCTCTTTTGTTGTAACATGATCTTGGAAAAGCACGACTTGGTTAGTGGTTACTCATCAATAACAAACGCAGGTGAAAAAGAAGCACAAAAAGAAAACGATGTTTTGTTCTTTTCTTCATCAGCTTAAAGAATTAACAACCAATAGGTGGAAGCAGCTAACAGAAAGCCGTTTTCTGTGGATCAGGAAAAAAGGGCTCATTTTGGACAGAGTCTGAAGGGCCGCAGAAAATAGCTGGGGGGCTGAAAGTTCTGTTTCTTCCCTTGTGTTGGTTGGTGGAGCATACCAATATCAGTAAGTGCAGGATGGCGTGGTGAACGGGGTGGGAATGTTGGTCACTTTTCTAGTTTGGTGGGATTTTCCAAATTGACTGAGGGTGGTCCTGATGTTATCTTTATTTGGACCACTGCTTTGGTGGGATTTTCCAAATTGATTGAGGGTGGCCATGGTGTTATCTTGTTTGGACCACTGCTTAGGTCCACTCCCTAAGAAAACGATGAGAACCAAAACTCAAGCTGATATTTTCTTATCAGCTGGGGTGCTCAGTCTCTGCATGCTGCACACGTGAACAGGTGAGCCCCACATGGATGTGATGTGATCCGAAAACAGGATGCCCGGACTGCTTAGTTGAGGAAAGAAATGGAGTTCTTTTTTAAAAAATATTAATTTTAAATACTATAAAAAGGAACCAACCCAACGGTTGCAGAATGTACAAGCTAGCACTCAAGATTGTCCTTCAATCAATCTAATTTTTGGACTAGGCCACATCTGTGGTGGGGACCACCAAAATGAGCAACTCCACTCCTTGTTCACCAGTGTATGGTCACGTAGGATTAGCAAACATCCGTTTTTCGGAAGGCTGAAGCCCACAGTATCATGCCATATTCATTTGAAGATGTGGACCACACAATAGCACCAAAAAAGAAAGAAAAAGAAGATTGCGTGATCCTGAGCCCCAGCAAATTTACACTCTGCAAAGACCCACAATTCCACATACGTGGTGGTGCCCATGATTTATGGTGTGTTTGGTTGCACCAAACATCATGATTTTTGCACCAAATTCGTCTGATTAATCATGAAATATCACCATGTTTGGTGCAACCAAACACACCTATAGCAATCAGATCATTCAACCGACAGGCCACACAGAGGATGGACAATACCCAAAATTATCCAAGATCGGTCCAGAAATGTACTTTGATTGGGAGCTTCAGCAAACTGTACATTTGTTGAGGCTCAGGACCCTGTAAATTCAATTTGTTATAAAGGCAGACAGAACATTACCTTCCAGAAAGTAACTGAGAACCATTTACGGGGCCTTTGGAAGCCGTGAGACGACGTGCCCTCAACTCATGCACCTTGTCAACGCGCATTGCGGCCACTTCCTTTTCCATGACAGCTACTTCCCTCCGCATCTTCTTTGCCTCAACCTCCATGGCTTTATTCAAAGTGTCGACCTTCTTCGCTAACATCTAATCAAAATTCAAGTTACATCACAATTAGAAATGGTGCCAGATTTAAAAGTAGAAATGAATCACTCAATTTTGAAAGGTCTCAAGTCCAACTGGTTGGGCCACCATTACTGTCCACCTAACAGATAACTTCCAACCTTTCATGTGTGAGCAACATCCAATCTGTCCAATTGGTTGGACCCACCATCAGGATTACCTTTTGCAAAAATCAGCCAAATACACTCATTAAGTAGAGCACACTTGTATTTTGCTATTTATCAATGGCTATAATTGTTTTCTATTGTGCGGCCCACCTGATAAGTAGATGGGAATGATTTTTGCATTAGTCGATCCACGTGATGGGGTCAACCCATTGGAAGGGTTGGATGTTGCATTCCCTTAATAGGTTACAAGTTATCCACTGGTTGGAACATAACTTGTGGTCCAACAGGTTGGACTTGAGACCTTCCGTTTTGAAAGTATACATTATAGAAGGAATTATTGGGTCCTGATGCATCAATCTTGATGTGCTGTTCTCATCCAAGAGGGCCCAAAGTTTACAAATTGAAGCCGTTGATCTTATGCATCCCACCATGAACCAGGAACGCTGGAATAATCTCCCAGATTGAAAAATCTGAACTTTCAATTGATTGCATACAAATAAATGGTAAGAGGAAAAAAAATGCAGCAATGGTCCGGGAAAAGAAGTGAAATTTTGTTAGGTAGTTGGGATCTTACAGTTTGGAACATTATTGCGGGGTCCACCATTTGAACAATCTGGATTGTTGAACCATGGTGCCCACTTGTATGATATGCATGCTTTAGAATACAGTTCACGTCCCGATGCACCAGGGTCCCATAATTTCTTTCATTAGAGAGCAAGAACAACTAACCTCAATTGCATCGTCCTTGTCCTTTAGGCTTTGATCCTTCTCGTGGCAAGCTTTTCTTAAAGTGATAACCTCCTTCTGCAACATATCATAGAACAAACCTGGCACATAGTCCTCAGGATCCCCTTTCCTATATCCACTTGGTTTCCCCTCTGAGGTCTCGTTACACATACCATTTGTCTCATTGTTCTTTGTCCCATCATCACTTTCACCATGCGGAGCAGTGGGCCCCACTCCATTTGCACAGGGCTTATTCCTGTCAAATGATCTACTGCCACCGTCAAACGATCTCGACGAACCCCTGGCAAGTTTCAACAATGCGGTGGCACTGTTGGAAGGAGCAGACCTGAATGGTGAACTCGATGTTTTCCTCGATGAAAAGCCATTAGAAGATGACGACCTCGGCAAGTTTTCTGCCCCACCAAGAGACTGGCGGCGTGAACGGCCATTGCTTATGCTTCTTCCCTCTGAAATAGTGCGACTGTTGACATTTGGTGATGCTTTTAGCCTTTCTTCCAGAACTTTGAGCCGTAATTGGAACTTCTCCTAAACATGCAACCCAAGAAATGATGAAATCCGTTTAGCAGAAGCTTGAAAATTAAACTCCTATTGCATGGGAAAAGAATTACAAAGGAGAATTCTCTCACTTTCAGCTGGGCTTCTGATTTTGCAGTACGTTCTGCTACAGCTAGTTTATCTCGAAGCTGCTGCATCTCTCCCTATAAAAAATGCATGAAACTTTAATGAGAAATGCTACATTGAAAAGAGGAGTAAAGAAGGTCGTCAAAACAGAAACCTGTGACATGCCTGTAGAAATCTTCTGTCTTCAAGCCATTGCCTGACAGGCATTACTTTGTCATTGGCATCTTTCCATTCGTTTGCAACTACGACTGCAACTCGATTTGCAGTGACCTTCGCACGAGCTAGCTCTCGATCAAGGGTTTTCCGCTCCTCCTGCACAAGCATTTTAAGTTTAAAAATCGAACCTTTGAAGAATCAGCAAGTCTATCAGACACTCAAATAATAATAAAAAGTACTAGGAAAGAAAGACTACATTCATCTCCTGTACTTTCCGCTGGTAATCACGCACGGCATTTGCAGCAGCACCACCAGCAAGAACAGCTTCCTCAAGCTCACGTACAGTTTGGCTTAGCTTCTCAACCTCTGCAACCTTTTGCCTGTGCAACTTGTCCAGAATCTTGTTCTCCTCCTGAAAGGCAGGAAAGCAACAAGACATTGATAATGCACTGAATCATTTGTGTAATTTACAAAAGGAGTCCTCAAAGACTCAAAACTGTTGATGGCAGACTATATAAAAGTTCAATAATAGAAAAAGAACTAGAAGATGTACCTGGCATATTTCGATCTGCTTCATTAGCTCTTGGTTCTTGTTTTGCAAATCATCAACCATGGAAGCTTTTGCCAAAGCTATCTCAACAGTTCTCTCTGCTTCCAGTAAAGCAGCCTCTTTTGACTTGGTGAGGCGATCGAGTGCTCTGTTATCATCCTGTAACTTTGCTGCCTAAAAAGAACAAAACCACAATTCTCAAATGTATACGAACACGACTCAACACATCCTAACAGCTGTTGAATAGAGGGCTGAAACTTGGGTGTGGGTCAACCACAACCTGACTTCAGGCGAGGTTATCAAGTTCCGTGGGTTGGGTTCAGGTTGGAAAAACCCAACCCAATTTCAAATCGGGTTAGGTTCAGTTAAGCTAATTTGGGTCAGGTTAAGTTGGGTTGGGAATAACCACATGCATTTGGGTGGGGTGGGGTTGGGTTGAGTATAGAGGCATTCAGGTTGGGTTTGGGTTTAGGCACCTCATAATGGAATTTGGTTTGGGTCCTCTTGAGATCAGGTCAGGCTCAGGCTGACCCCCAACCTGGCCCCAACCGCCCAAGTTGCACTATTGCACCCCTACTAGAATACTCTGTATGAATTGAAAAAACATCCCAAAATTGATCAAAATGTCCTCAATTTTTATGAAGTTCTAAAGAAAATTCCACACTCATGCAAGGGCAGATGCACTAGAGTACGAGAGACCAATAGTAAATGGACTCTCGACTACAACAAACAACTGGTTGTGCTACAGGTACCATACCTCCAACCGAGCCAGCTTTAGTTCGGCCTCTAGTGGAGCGATGATGGCTTCAATTGGGGGCATGTCATCGTCCTTCTGTGCAGCATGAACTCTTCGAAGTGTGGCTTCTGCTGCAAACTGTGCAGCTAGAGCTGCCTTCTTCTCATCATTTATCTTCTTAATCTCGAGATTCTACAAAATGTACGAAGGAATGTGATTAGAACCTACCCACCACCAGACATGTCAGATAACTTTCAATTAGGAATATAAAATAATGCATCATACTCTGTTTTCCAGAAGAACTTCAGTGGCCTTGAGCTTTTCATCCACTTTTTGCAGCTCATCAGTTAACTGGATGACATTCCAACAAATAAAATTAATAACATATACTGAAAAATAGAATCCGTAACGCTCACATCCACACGGACGGCAACTTAATGAACAAAGCCACAAAGATACTCGAAAGTAGATGCAAAAAACTATAATCAGCAATTCAGTGTAATCACAGTTATGGCACCTAACCTTAGCTTGTGTTAGGCTCATGGCCTTTTCAAGAGCAAAGATTTTTTTTTTTTGTGATTATCGAATTTCTACTCTTAGGGCCTGTTTGAATAGCGGAAAAGAAAAGAAATGAAATGAGACATGATTATCCAATTATGGATTCACATGGATTCCGTTTTTGGGAGTCTTGTTTGGATAGCAAGTCAAAACCTCATTTTTCCTCTCCCAGAAGACACCTTGTACCATGTGCTTGAGAAATTGATCATACTTTTTGGATAATGATTTTTTGGTGGGATCCACTCTTTCCTTGTTTGGATAATGAAATGTCCCAAACAAGGAAAAGCGATTCATTTTCTTTTCTTTTCCCACTATCCAAACAGGCCCTTAGTAGAATTTACAAAAATTGCAACATGGGGCTCTATTGTGTTGTACTGGAAAGGAAAAGCTCTTTCATATCCAGATGAGTATTGATTCTTAATTATCAGATATTCTAGTAAGAGTAGGAATCCCAAAGCAAAGTATTTTTCTCATGGGCTGAGCCAAACTCAGCCTTAACCACAGAGAAATACAACCAAAGAAGCGATGAACAAAAATCAACCAAATGGTTAGCCATTCATATGAGCCAGGAGTATGTAGCATTCCAGAGCTCATAAAGGAGGAAACCAAAGAGCCTAATGCCATCATTATTTTCTTTTTCAAATAGAATACCCGTGATTGATCATTGTGGAGGGCCATGGCAAGATGATTGTGGTAAACAAACTAATATCGGAACCCACACATCCTGACAAGGAGGCCTCGTTTTCTTGCTGAATTCATATTCATTTTAAGTTGCACAAATCATGGTTTAATCTATATTGCATATATTATAACATTCTTTTGAATAAGTTTCAGAAATCTAAAATTTTTTTCACCATAAGCAACAACAAAGGCCTTGTTTCACATGTCATTCACATCACCTCTTCGACTGCTTTTTCTCTAAGGCGTTCGGAGTACTTCAATGCCTTGATTTCTGCCTGTGCATCTGTCAATTCCCTATCTTTATCTGCAAAAAAATATCAGAAAAAAAAATATATCCAATCAGTATCAAAGACAAAAACCATCAACCTTGGATTACATAGAAACTAATAAACTAATAGACAATTGGCATCAGCACAACACAAGTGGCAGACCACTGAGACATGCTATTGTTTTTAACAATTGACAATTTCCCTCCAAATCTTTTGATTCACTGGAAATCTCAAATAACCAGAATGTCCTTTTTGGCCTCAGCACTGATCTAGTAAATTAAAACTAGAGCAATTTACAGAATGCTTTAATCACTGAAAGAAACCAAGGGGTGATATCAACTTATTGAGCAAGGAAACGATTTTTTTTCCATAATCTGCCATGATGCCATTGAATATTATCAATCAAATTTTTTTAAAAAGATGAAGTAATCAAACCTTTAAAAAATCCAAGCTACAGTAGCCCAACATTTGCAGAACCCCTTACTTTTACATGAATAGACAAAAAAACAAAAAAACAAAAAAAAAAATAATAAATAATAAAAAACAAAAAACAAAAAACAAAAAACAAAACAAAAACAATAGGAGCAAAATGCCCTCCAACTTGTATTTTTCCATTACTCGAAGGAATTAAGCTCATATAGAGGGGCACTTTAATAATTTAAGAAAATGAGGGAATTAAGCTGATTTCTGTCTATTAATTCGCATATGTGGTGGATAATTTCAATTGTACCTTAAACCCAATTCAAACGCTACCCATAAAGCCCTAATTACAGAAGGGAAATAATTTTTAAGAACAAATTGTCAAAGTACCATTAAAAAACTCAGGAACCCTAGAAAACCATTACTCCCGATAAAGACAAGATGATGCCAAACAAGAAGGAAAAACTGGTATGCATTCACACAAATTAAACAACGGAAATTTAAAAATGAGAACTTTGCCCTAAAAACCCACATGTAAAAAAGCACAAAAAATCAATTTTTAGAGAAAAAAATGAACTTTTACTCCACAAAATTGATGAAAAAAGGGAAGAAAAATTCACCCCGATTGACACATTAGAACAATTCAGTAGGGGGATTGCTATTTCCAGCCCCTAAAATTGATATCCAACACCATATCGGGCTAATTTGTCATTAAAAAAATCCCATGAGAGCTTTTCACAAGCTCTGAAATGGCCAAATTATCCATGTTGGCATGGAATTATCGATTTTTGTGGTGGAAACACCCAAATCAGCCCTATCATGATAATAATAATAATAATAATAATAATAATAATAATAATAATAAATAACTCAAATTTTCCTCAGCGAAAATGGGGGGAAAATAAGAAAGAAAATAAAATGTCAGTTCCGAGACACATCAAAACAATCCAAAACACCTCAAAAACCCTAAACAGACCCCAATCAAGCCCTAAACCCCCAAAACCCAGCAAAATCGAGCAAAAAACCGACGAATCCACAGCCGAGATACAACAGAAGATGAGGAAATCCCGACCTCGGACCTCATTCTCGAGGCGATTGAGCTCGACCTTGACGGGGTCGGAGCCATGGAGGAGGTTGATAAGATCATCAACGTCAGAGGTACCGGCACGTGCGATTGAGGAACCCTTCCTACGTCCCTTGAAGGAAGCAGACGGCAGCAGAATCGACGGTCGGGATGCGTCGCATGGGGAGGACGAGGTAAAGACGGGGTGGTGAGGAGATGGAGTCGTGGCGTCGGCATTGCTGGTGCTTGAATCCGCCATAAGAGATCCGATCTGGTTTCTGTACGTTCATGAAAGATCGAAACCCTAGAATCGAGAGAGAGAGAGAGAGAGATTTCTACAGAAATGAGAGACTGAGAGAGAGAGCGAAGAAGAGGTGGAGCTGTAAGAGAGGAAGGGGTATTTAAAAGAAGAGATTAAGGGGTTTTGAGCGGGTTTAGAACTTTAAATAAAAATGAATTATATTATTATCAGAAGGTATCTCGTCCAACCAGTTGGACAACAAGGTACGGTCCATACAGAAAGTAACATCCAACCTATTAATTTCATGTAAGATCCAAACCTTTCAATAGGTTGGTCCCACCATGAAGATGATCTAATGAGAAAATAAGCAATATCTACTCATCAGGTGGGCCATAACCTAGAAAAAATTCATACCCATTGATAAATAGAAAAATACAAGTATTGTTCGCTTGATGAATGGATATGTATTATGTTTGGGGAAGATGATCTTCATGATAGGCTTAAACTATTGGACGGTTTAAATTATCTAATTTTTAAGTATGTCGGATGTCTCCCATACGTGGAATGCTGGAAATTAGTGCTGGGTAGAATGTAGCATGTAGTGCAACTGATTGGACTTGAGCCTTTCCTATTAATTATAATTTACATCCAACCCTTACAATAAGGATCACATTAGCCAAAAATAAGATCTATATAATCATGTGTTGGACCACACCATATAAAATAATTTATTGCCATTGATATATATAATATAAATGTGGTTCAATTGATCAGTGGATATGATTTATGTATTTTATACGTCATCCTTGTGATAACTGGAACCTATTGGACGGTTTAGATTTAATACATGTATGAAAGGGTTGAAGTTATTCGGTGGTGGACTTTAACTTTTAATCCCATCGGTTGGACTTAAGAACTCATTATATTATACATGTTAACTCAGCCGATGGATTATTCTCGTTTTTGCACTGGTGGGGCCACTTGAATATAAATCTAGACCATTTTCTTTGATGGGACCCACGTGGATGGACTATTTCAAGTAAATCTGACAGTATGAAGGATCCTCGCCACACCTATGTTGAGCCTTTCGCGGTCGAGTTTCGATCGTTGTCAACCGTTCGTTTTCGTCCAACGGTTTGAAGGCTGAAAAGGGTCATGTACAGAAAGATTTTAACGTAATGGTTTGAGCACTGTGGTCCAGCATACCAGTGGCATGGATCTTTGAAAAGTGGGCCCCACTTGAGGGAAGAGCAAAGATGAGTACACTGCATAAAGGAAGAGGTGTTACTGTCAACCTGGGGAGCGGATTAGGTGTTACCCCAGGTAACTCCTTAGTGGGTGTTACCCTTACAGTGGGGCCCACTTTGATGATTTTATGTATATCCACTCCGTCCATACGTTTTTATATCCCCTTTTAGTAAATTTTCCAAAATTGAGAAAATTAAAAAAAAAAAACTAGGTGGACCACACCAAAGGAAACAGTTGATTAAATGTCCACCATTAAAACTCCTAGGGCCCACAGTAATATTTATTTGTCATCCAACCTTTTGATAATGTCAATAATTTCTGTATTAATATAAAATATAAATATCATCTTGATACAAAACTTTTATGGTCCGCAAAAAGTTTTTAATTGTCATTCACAACTTGTTTCAGTGGTGTGGTCCACCTGATGTTTGGATCTGTTTAATTTCTGTATTCAGCACGTAAAACAAGATGAAAATGGATAGACGGCATGGATATATAATATATTCATTAAAGTGGGCCCACACGATAGGAGTAACACCGACTATGGTGTTTCGCGGGTTACACCTAATCCTCTCCCATCAACCTGACGTGAGAGGCTTCCTCTGCAACATTTGTAGAATAAGCTAATTCTATGCCGGGTGCTTGGGGCTCGCCGTGATGTTTTCATAACATCCATTCCATCCATCATGCTCTTCCCCTAATATTATCATCAGAAGCTAAAAATTAATTATTAATCCATATTAAGTGGGTCACACCATGTAAAATCATGCTAATAGCTATAAAAGGACGTGTTGTGGCCCATCTCAGTTTGGGATGTCCTCATTTTGAATGTATCTGTTCATACTGGTGAGACACATCGTATGAACAGATTGGATGACATATAAAAAACATAGTACGACCTGTACACAGTCTAAGGTTTTAACGGTGGACGTCCCCATCCCAGGTTTTCCATACGATGTGACCCACCTACATCTCAAATAGGTCTGAATTATTGTAAAAAAAAAAATGGATATTGAATGGGAAGACCTTTTTGACGGAGTAGATTTGGGCCTTACATTTTGGTGGACCCCACACAAGCTTTAGAATAAAGGCCTGTTTTAAAAAATAATTTTTAAAATTTACGTTTTTATGCACTGCGCCTGCCGCCTTTTCCCGCATTGATTTCCGATTCCACAAACTCGTAGAAAAGTACCGGTAAAAGCGAAGATCTCTCTCTTGTCGGTTAATTGCACACGACGGAAGAGACGTGCGCCTTCACACATGTGCCATTGTGGCACATGGGTCTGAAATCAGATCCATCCACCCGTTTGCCCGACCCTATTTTCTTTTAAATTATGCTAGTTGACTTAGAAGGTGGGCCCCACCAGTGGAAACGAGTAGATGGGTTAGAAAGCTTTAGCCAAACGTTTTAGGGCCGCACATTTATTTTACAAAATGGGACCCACCTGATCAGTGGGTTAACGTAACTCTTCCACTTGTGCATGGATGTAGTGGTGCCTTTTTAACGGATGAATCGGGTTCTGGTTCTGGATTCCACGTATGGAGTGGACGTGACTTGCATTGCACACACGGCTTGGCAGGTCTCACATCTCTGGAGAAGCCACACTTAGGCTCTACTTTTGTGTGGACGTGGATGAGGTGAGGCAGGACGCAGATTGCGTACTACCCCCGCCCGTCCCTGGCTCAAAACGGGCAGTTCTGTGGGCGGGCCCACCGTGATGTATCTATAAATCCAGTCCGTCTATTCCTTTTCTCAGATCATTTTACAGTATTGAAGAAAATTACTGAAGAAGATCCAGCGGTCAAATGGACCACACTACAGATGATTCTTGCATTTAATGCTTTGTCCATTTTAATGCAACCAAGCTTATTATTTGTAGTCCGCTTGAGCGCTGGATCTACCTCATTTTTGTGCTCATGATTTCAATTTATCTGAGAAAAGGGATTGACGGCTTTGATGTATATATACATCACGGTGGCCCACCCAAAGAACTGGGCCCACGCCCGTCACCGGCAGGGACGGGCGGGGGTACTACGCAATCCGCGCCCGGTCACCGGCAGGGGTAATAGGAAACGGATTGGCTGCTCCCCTGCCACCGGCCAATGGCTGATGGTCGGTGCTTTGTGGGGCCACCATGGTCTATGTGTTTAATCCATACTGTCTATCTATTTTTATAAATCATTTTATGCTATTAAACAAAAATTAGGTATATCAATCTCAAGTGGACCATATTACAGGAAACAGTGTTGAATGAACATCAACCATTAAGATGATCTTTATTATTTTTTCCCTTCGTCTCGGTCTGTATGACCTAATCAACCCATTGGATGTCAAATAAACAGTACAATAGGCCTTAGGAGGATTTTAATGGTGGATATCCAATCACTATTATTTTTTTATAATTTGGTTCACTTGAGATTTATGTTCATCCCATTTTTGGATCAAGCCCTAAGGCCTGTTTGGCCGGGTGGATTGGAAGGGATTGAACCTTATTAAGGTAGATGGCATGGATTTCTAGGCAATAATGGTGTTGTCAGTGGATTGTCTTGAAATTCATGGGATTAAATCTTCCCATCCCTTTCAATCCCACTAATCAAATATGTCCCAGGTAAATTTGAACCAATTAGGATGGATTGGATGGGATTTAAAGGTAATGATGGTGTTGTCAGCGAATTGTTTAAAGATCCATGGGATTGGGATCAGATCCCCATCTTTGTTTGGCGGGCCCAGCCATTCCTGGGATTTAACTTCCAATCGCTTCCACTACCATCCAATCCCTTCCAATCCGACTGGCCAAACGGCCTTAAAATTATCTTAAAAAGTGGATGAACGGCATGAATGAAATACATACATCATGGTGGGCCCACAAAGCACCGAGCATAGCCACCGGGCTAGTGGCAGGGGAGTAGCCAATCTGTTACCGGGCTAATGCCTAATGGGGTGACGCCCTGACTGTGAGACCCACCCGGATGTATGTTCATCCAGTCCATCCATTTTTGCTAGTGTATTTTAGAGAATGGTTCAGAATGTAAGAAGATTCAAATCTCAGGTGGACCATATGGAAGGATTGCATTTCCAAAGTTAAAAAATTATCAGGACATGCCAAAGCTCTACATCAAGCTGCTATTTGTGTTTTTAATCGAACCGTTGTGACCTTGTCATCAAGTTGGATGGCGAAGAAGCATTACGATCAGTGTGAGTAAGCTATTATTAGTGGGCGTTCAATTGCTACAATTTCTTTGGTGTGGCCCACTTAAGATTTGAATCTACCTCATCTTTCAACCATGTCTTCAAATTGAGTGGTGGGCGTTCAATTGCCAATTTTTTTTGTGTGGTCCACTTAAGATTAAAAATTTATTTTCTTATGTATCTTTAAGAAACATGCACATTTTTATATAACTAATTCTTAAAAATAGAAATTATATATATATATATATATATATATATATATATATATATATATATATATATATATATATATATATATATATATAAAGCAATTCTTTAAGAAAACAATTTCAATAAAACATTTTTTGGCCGAATAATTCAGACAGTTCGATTAGTCTTGTCAATGTCATCTATCTATTTGGCTAGCGCATCTTAGTGAATGAATGTAAAAATGAGACAAGTCCACATCTCAAGTCCACTAAGAGAAATGATGGGGATTGAATTATTGGTGATGAGAATTTTTTGGGGCCACAAAGGTTTTGACCCAAGTTAATATTTGTGTTGTTTACTTGAGAATTTAATTTGTCTCATTTTTGGGCTTTGAAAGATTGTAATGGTGGACGTTCAACCAATACTTTTCATATGGTGTGGTTTACTTGAGAATTTAATTTGTCTCATTTTTGGGCTCATACCTTAAAATGAGTTGAAAAAATGGATGGACGCCATGGATAAAACACATATATCAAGGTGGGCCTCCAGAGCATTGACACCAATTAATTGGCTGGTGTTGGGTCACTAACCAGAGGTCTCTCCCCATTAATTGAAAGAAATGCTAAACAATGCCTTAGTCTAAATCTACTCTAGTTGCTGCGGGATGGTGTCTAAGGTAGAGTAACTTTGCTCAGGTTTTTATGTGGGATAACTAATCCAAACCATTGATGTGGTTGGCACCACTGCAGTCGCTACTTTTGATGTATGGGGATAGTAGCAGAGTAGGTGATACCTAGGGGTGTATATTGAGTCTAATCGAGTCGAGCTGGCCTCAGCTCGAGCACTGGCTGACCTCAGCTCGAACTCGGCTCAACTCGGTCCTCGAGCCTGACTGGCCAGCTCGGCTTGGTTTGAACAGCAGCTCGGGCCTAGTTCGAGCCAAGATTGAGCCGAGTTCACCATTGAGGCATTTCCACAAACACCTTAACTTAAAAAACCCACTGTTTTACAAACAGGGGCAATGGTTTTATAGGTAATTTACCAAAGACCTTCTAAGTAACATAAAAGCTTTTTTTTTTTTTAAAAAAAAAAAGAAAAAGAAAAAATGTATTTGTTTAATGTACATACCTTACCATCGGCCAAACCTTCCTTGCCATCAACCACATCTCGTTGAGTCATTTTATCAAGCAGTTGGTGTCAATGGCAAAGTAACCGAGTCACCAAACTGGTTCGATCCGAGTTCAATTCGAGATGGGGCCTGCTCGAACTCGGCTCGAACTCATTTTCGAGCATAAAAAATTAGCTCGAACTCAGCTTCAAACCAAGTCGAATCAAGCTTTTTGTGTACAACCCTAGTGATACCCGGGTAAGACCTTAGTAATTGTTGCCCTTACTGTTTGGGGGCCACCTTGATGAACGTGTTGTATATCCACATTGTTCATCCTTTCTTTCAGCTTATTTTAGAAGGGGACCCTAAAAATTAAGCAGATCTAAATCTCAGGTGGACCACGCCATTGGAAACAATAGTGAATGAAAGTCAACAAAATTATGAGGGCCACAAAAGTTTTGGATTAATTTGATCTTTGTATTTGCCCTTCATCTAGGCCTGCTTAAACTTATGTACAGGTTGGATGACAAATAAACATTGCGGTGGGCCCTAGAAAGTTTTTAATGGTGGTTATTCAATCATTATTGTTTCTTTAGGTGTGATCCACCTGAGAGTTGGATCTACTTAATTTTTGGGACTACCTCCTAAAATGGGCTGGAAAAAAGGATGGAAGGAGTGAATATAAAGCACATCATCAAGGTGGGCCCCACGGTAAGGGTAACTCCCACTAAGGTGTTACCCAGGTAAGGATCCACTGTGGGGCCACTGTTTATGTGGTTTAGATAATCGAACCCAGGGCCCCACTTGAAAAAAAGAGAAAACCAAGCATCACATATACATTCTACTGTATCTATCAGACGTGAGTACACGTGTCGTGCGAATGATGAGTGGGCCACGCAGGTTTTAGGCCTGGGCACATGCTAGCCAGAGCCTACGCAATGAACAGTCTTTTTCAATTGTAGGGCGCCTAGGCGGATCAAAATGGGGAGAGTGGGTTTCCTAATTCTACACGCCTTCAGTAACATACATACATGAGAGTGCACGTGCATATATGGCACACGTACACAAAATCCAAGACGTTCATCAGTCAGACTCCATGACGTACATACTTTTTTTTTTCCCTTGATGTTAAAAAATCGGAGTTGAAGCCGCATGTAGTTATGCGTGTGGATACTGGCACAGAGAGGGATCGTTTTAACCGACTTTTGAGTAGAAGTTCTCTGGCGAAGTATATTAATCGTATACACGCGCACAATCATTGTACTTACAGAATATACTTATCCTAATTTAAACCGTCCATTAAGTGGAATCTACTTATATTGATATATACAAAAAATCGAGTTGGTTGGATGATCATAATCTATGATTAGTGAACATTTATTGTGAATTTGCATGAATGACCACCTTCATTGACGGTTATGATTTAGAAATTTCGGATGAAAGAACATTTATGCCATGTGTACGGTGTCTTTATGCGGGTGTACTGATTGCACGAAGTAGTTCCTCTTAAGCCTTAATTAAAAGGAAGTAAACTAGCTCATTTATCATACAAATGGCAGATGTGTATCTCTATTCAAACCGTAAATAATGAGACCCGCTTAGATGGAGTGTTGCCCTAAGATATAGCTAACAGGACAAGCTTAACCATCTAAAATCAGTCGTTGCATTTAGACAATCAATCGTTTTCTGTTAACCTTCTATTGGATGGCCACCAATTGGATGACTTTGATTGTTGGATCTGTTTGAATATCCACATTAACAGTCGACCCCACGATTTAGATAGTCTGGATTTACATACTGTTTGATGACTTTGTTGTACCATATATCTGGCCATTTTGGAAAGCCAGTAATGAGGTAAAACATGGCAATGCCAATGCATGAGGAATATAAAGTGAAGGAAAAGAACTTTAAAAAAGTTGGAGAGTTTTTTAGGGATTATCATGTAAATTCAATTTTTGTAGGATTATAGTTGGCACAAATGTAGTTTTATAAGTGAAGGGATGGTCGATCGAATGTTGTGTTTCAATCGTGAGTGAAGAGAAATATAGTTGAGCTATTCGAGTATAAAGGCAACTAAGAGAAACAAAGTCTTAGATGTTAGAAGAACCATTATGAAATGAAGATTAATAATAATAATAATATAGGTGAGGGAATTTTTAAAATTTTGATTCTATAACCTTTGTAGTAATGGAATAAAGATTTAGAAGCTGCAATAGAACTCTATTAATAGCAAAGGAATATAATAAAGAAAACAATAATCAATCAAATCAAATCTATCAATTTATATTTTATCTCAGCTTATCTTAGAAGTAACGATAATTCAATAGTGGTAATACTCAGCTATAATCCTTAGTTGTAATCCAAATCTATGTTTATATGCTATATTTGATCTTTATTTTATATCATGCAAAATTTTCAAGGGACATATTTTTGCAGTTACTCTTAGTAACCAATTGTGAGTTTTTCTTTTTGTTCGATTGTATTGGTATTCTAAAAGTCCTATTTTGGGAAAGGCACAAAGTAACCCATCTTTGAGGAAGAATCTCACCCTCCGATTATCTCCTGATTATTATCAAATTCTGCAAGTGGCTGAGTAAGCAAGTGAACTTCTTAGAATCTTGTCATATACATTCATAGTTCATATTGGACGTATCTGCTTTTTTTGACGCTTGAGGTCGAAGTTCATTGGTTTGGATTGAGCTGCTATATCGATTCTAGCACGACCAGACACACTACACGTGACAAAAGATAAATCGAATTGTCAACATTTTTGGCATGCCTAGTGAAACATTGGTATACTTGTCAGTGCAGTAATTTTCTCAGAATCATGAACCAAAGAAGTGGTCGTAATACTTTAATTGTTGTTGTTGCAACTAACGAACCCTCTGCTCATAAGGAGTTGCAGCAGGTGCCTGAATAAGGCAATCCACCGCCTAGTTTGATGCTTGTTCCACCAAATCTAGATAGACCGTCGACATCTTGGGTCGAACCTCTTGAATTTATGTCAACCAGGATGGTTGATATGCAAAGGGAGATTCAACACATTGCAAAGTTATACCGAGTTCAGGTTGAACACTCACGAGTTTAGGCCGAAGCTTTTAATAGGTGGATCGTCGGTCATGCCGAGAGCACGAATCGATTAGTGACCCTGTTCACTAAAAGAGCACATGTTGTACTCCAACAATAGACCGATGTAAGCTCTGTTGGGAATCGGGCACTTGTACTGCTAGTCTAGCCAGTACCACGAATGCTTCATTTGCAATAAAATACACCAATTATTCTTATCCCTCATTGTATCACCATGCTGTGCTTCAACGTGATTGAACCATTCGGCCTATCCATTCATCGATTTTTGACCATGCTCAAGAAGACTTAAACGCATTGGGAGGGTCTGAAAGATTGTTAGATTGGACGAGCATGACTTCATTAAGGCACTTCAAAAAATCGAGTTCGATTTCGCGAAGTCGTTCATAGGTGATGACTAGGTGGAAGGCTGGACCAAGTATCAACAATGCAGTGTATGGTTCAATCGAAGTATTAAATAGAAGATCGTTGATCACTCCTGATGACAGGACATTTAGGTTTTTGATGAATGATTCCAAATGGAAAGATGGAGCAAAAGAAGAAGGAGATGCAACTATAACGGATCGAAAGCATGAAACTAGAGGAAAAGGGGGTTTGTGTAAGAAAGAAATAGCGAAGAATGGGAGAAGAGGAACACCGACTTATAGTCATTTATGTATTGGCCGTGATACGTACGCATTAATATTGAAAGGATAATCATGACTTCTTGAATGATACGATTCTATGCGACGTGTCATGTAAACAGCCAAGAAGAGTGAGATAGGATATTTCTACAAATGACTTTAGTCGGGTAAAATCAATAGAAAAATAACACATGGATCAAACAATCGATTGCATTTATTGTATTAAGCAATGGAACAATGTTGCTTACACAATATTTTCCAACGCCAAAACTATAACACTCCGTTTTTTTTTAAACAGTGCGTTCCACTGTTACATATGGTGTGTCCCACATGAGCTTTGGATGATCCTCATTTTTGGGCACATGCCCTAACTTTAACAGGCAAAACTGATGGACGGTGTGGATTTGTCGCGTAATTCATGTGGGGCCCACCCTCATTTAGAAAAAAAATTGAAAACAAAGGTGACGTGCTGACGCACATCACCCCATGAAACTACCCCTCCTCTCCCTCACTCTCTCACTCTTTCCCTTCTTCTTCGCGGAACAATTACAGACGTGAACCCATCCACCATACATGTCATCATCATGGTGGGACCCACTCCTCAATCTAAACCGTCCAATGAACCCGAACGGTCGATTAACCCTAGCCTTTGAAATCATTTGTTTAAAATCATTTTACGTGACTTACCTTGAAGCTTTATTTGAACTAAAAATTTTTAGCACTAGTGTCTGTAGAACTTGATTAATAGCCTGATTTCTCTCAGCTATTATGGTGGACCCTACATCACCACCCACTCCTCACGGTTACAATAACTGAAAGCAGAAATATGCCTTATGCATGAAGTTATGCTTGAACATATTTCTTCCTCTCTCAGAATCCTTCATATATGAACTTCCTCTCTTTCGATCATGGAGTTTCTCCTTAGTGATTCCAGCCTGCTCATTCATCAACTCACAGCCATTGAAAGACCTACCATTGGGATATTTAAAAATCATCTTCTTCCTATTTCTCAATTTCATGTTAGTAACAGCTGCACCTTCCAACTTCAAATCAACCAACAAAATTAATCCAAAGCTTCAATCTGTGGAGCCCACGAGCTTTGTACGGCTCGTAAGAATCATCCACAACTTTCAGTGTTGCAAAATGCATCAATCTAGATTTTGGTATGATCGTCTTCTTCATTTACACCACCATCATCTGATCTGTATAAACCAGCATTACGATAAGTAAATCTTTCCGTGAGACCCATTAAAAATTGATTTGACCAAATATTAATATCCATGGTTTTAGTATGTATATTTATATCCTGTAATAAGTAAGTTGTTTCCCAGATAATTAATCTGAAAGCAATGTATAGTATAGTTGTAATCTAAGCTTACTCACTGAGTCAATCATCTTGTAATTATTCATTTATTTTCAGAAATTGTTTCACAGATAAAAACCCTAATTGTGAGAATTGTATTAGAACTATAGGTAAATCCTATCCGATCGGACCATTTATATCATACAAATCCAATTTTATTTGTGATCCTTACATTCAATCAGATTCGTAGCAGACTTTGTTATCAAGAGAATAATCCTATGAAAATTCATATGTATATCAGAGTGTTTTATCATCACAACAAATAGGTGATCATTTCCCATTGAAAATTTCATAAATAATTACTTTATATGAGTTAGACATTGAAATATTCTTGTTTAGATTGAGCCGATACAAGTATTATTTTTTCAATTGATATTATAAATTATCTAGTTTTGATGATAGATTTTATTTGAGTAAATATGGACATTAGTTCTGTCATATCTTTGGTTATTGTATAAGAAAATGTAAGTCGAAATTACATGCATTGCTATCATAGTTTAAATCTATATGAGTGTATACATTATTACCTTTAGATATTAATGCATAATTTGAATCAAAAATTGTATGTCCATTTGATGTTGTTAATTTGATAAGTTGTGTATTGTAAATAACATCGTTTAGAAATATTAAATGGTGAATCGACATGTAAGTTGTAAACTTACAGAATGTATTATATATAAGCTATTTCAATTTAACGTAAAGATTTCATGATTCCCATGAGTGTTCTGCCCAAGGTCATTCCCGAAAGGATCGACACTATACGGGTGCTCTACTCAGGGTCATTCTCAAAAGGATTGGCACGAGTGCTCTGCCTTGGGTGATTTCCTAAAATGATCAGTACACATGGATGCATTGCCATGGGCTTTTGTCCCTAAAAGGTTATATCGGTGCTCTATCGAGGGTTATACCCTAAAAGGATTAACACTGGTGCTCTGTCGTAGGTTATCCCCTAAGGCCGTGTTTGATTTTTTAGAGTAAAGGTAAATGTATGGGAAATGGGCAATAATTATTTCCTTTTACAATTACCACACTGTTCCCTATGGTTGATTTGACTCTTACTTTTTTTTAAACGCTAAAACCAAGAATTTGCCAAATATATGTGGGGCCCATCGT
The DNA here is from genome assembly GCA_037074715.1 of Magnolia kwangsiensis. NCBI lineage: Eukaryota > Viridiplantae > Streptophyta > Magnoliopsida > Magnoliales > Magnoliaceae > Magnolia > Magnolia kwangsiensis. The sequence goes on from CM073586.1 coordinate 88,137,369, forward strand.
GATGTATGTAGATTATCCACACCGTTCATCCATCATGCCTAATGAGTTTAGGGTATAAGCCAAAAAATGAGATAGATTCAAAGTTCAATTGGACCACACCATAGTAAAAATGGATTCGAACATTCACCGTTAAAAACTTCTTGGTCTAAGTGTTAACTTTGGTGTGGGCCACTTGAATGTTAGATTTGCCTCATTTTTCTACTCATGCATTAAAATGTTTTGGTGAAATGGATGGATGACGCAGATATGTCGTATACATGATGATGGGGCCCACAAATTTATGCCATAAAAGGATCAGCACACATGAGTGTTTTGCCAACTCCAAATCTTAGTATTTTAGGAAAACTATGTTAAAATAATTTATTCATTTTATATTCATGAATGATAAATTATTATTTATGATTTTAAATCCAATGTTCGCTTTATTTTGATTGATATGTCGAGATTAAATTTGGCAATATTTGTGAAGCTTTGGACTCGGGATTGATATGATCCTATTGAGTTGTCAACTCATTATGTTTTAACCATTTCAGGTTATAAATATTTTGAAAATACAGGATACTATTATTGGTAGTAGGGCATTGGATGTGGTTGGATGCACATGATATGTCATTCTGCATATGATCAATTTAATTTTATTTTAGAATTATAAATGTAGTAAAACTTTGACTTGATTTTCTTAATTCAAGTTAAGTTAAATAATTATGCATTGATGTAGTAACAGATTATGTAATTAGTTAACATGTGATTTGAATTTTAAAATTTGTGAATTATTGTAGGAGGAAATGAAATGCATATTTACTTGTCTTACTTTTTTTTTTTTTCATAGGCCACGAGTCTGAAATTCGAGTCTTGGATACCCTATTCGAGTATCCTAATTTTGAGGCATGACAAAAACAATGTGGGGGGCAATGTTGTACCACATTTTTGGCCATTATGGGAAAGCCAATAGGATGACACCATGTGGCATCGCATGAGGAATAGGAAGTGGATGAAAGGATCTTCAAGATACTTGGAGCATTTTTTTTACGAGATTATAGCTGGCGTAAATCCAGTTATACATGTTAGGGGCTGGTTGATGGAATGTTATGGTTGGGCTCTTTAAGTACAAAGGTGATCGAGAGGAATAAAGTCTTGACTGACAGAAGAGGAGTCGTTGTGAAAAGAAACATAACCAAAGAATGATTTAGATGCGTGAAGGATCTAGAATGACTTTTCGACTGTCGTAACCATTACAATAATAGAAGAAAGACTTGGAAGCTACAACAAAACTCTATAACTAGCAGAGGAATCAAACAGAGAAAACAACAACAAATCAAATCAAATATATCAATTTATCTTCTATATCAATTTATCGTAGGAGTAACGATAATCTAGTAGTGTTAATTCTTAGATATAATCCTTAGTTGTAATTCAAATCTATATTCATACGCTACTTTTGATCTTTATCCTGTCTTGTGTGGTTCTTTCAAAAGTCGCATTCTTATAATTGCTCTTAGTGATCGATTGTAAGTTTTTCATTTTATTTGATTGCACTGATATTATGAAAGTCCTTTCTCAGGGAAGGCATAAAGTACCCCCATCATGAAGGAAGAACCTCATTGCCTGATCATTATCAAATTCTGCAAGTGTCTAAGTAAGTGATCGTTCTTCTTAAAATTTGAACATATACATTCATATTTGACGCATCTACTTATTTCGACGCTTATGGTTGAAATTGATCAATTTGGATCAAGCCTCTATGTCAATTCTGGCACACCACGTGCGCACACCCTACATGTGACAGAAAGCAAACCGAGGTGCAAACAAAATTACCACTGTTTACACAGCTCTAACCTTAACATGAAGCACACCTGCCTAGAGGGAAGACTGATATAGAATTAGGACCATTGGTAAGTTTTTATAAATTATTTAGTTAAGGATGACCCACTTGATTAATGGGAGACCTGCAATGGTTGGATATCCCACATAGAGGCCAAGTTGGCCCTGTGCTGCTTGTAAAGTAGGGTTGAAAGTTGGGCGGGTTGAACCCGACTAACTTGACATTGGGTTGGGCTTGGGTAAGATGTATCGAGTCTGATCTCAGGCTTGGGCTATACAAACGCCAACTCGATAAATCTTGGGTTGAGCTCGGGTTGAGGTCTTGGTTTGTCCGACCCAACCTGAACTTGATCAATATATAACTTATAAATTATAATTGAGTGTGGATTGTATGTGTTGAAGACATAAAAAATTCCGATGTTGTCGGGTCTCATTGGTCCACATCATTTCTGATGACTTAAGTTAACAAGAAATGCTGGATTTTTCTCTCCCAAATAGATTATGTACTACACAAAACGACTTTTAAATGAATAATTATCCTATATTTTAGCTTGTTTGTTGAGAATAAATGAAGTTCTTTACAATAGATAACTACATATATAATTAATAAAGTCATAGATATAAAAAATAAAAAGTATATTAAAATATAATAAATTAATATAATTATTAAAATATTAGTATGTATCCACCTAATTAATCTGACCAATTAAACCGAACCTTATTGAATTGGGCTTCGGTTGGGAATTCTCGACCCGAGATTGGATTGCGTTTGAGCTACAATAACCCCAGCCCGTCGGACATTCAGCCCTGTCGTAGAGTACAAGTGAGGAGATGGCGTGGCATGTTCGAGACCAGGAGGTATGCTACAATACAGCGTGAAGTATTGTAACGGAATATGTAAGGAATTTAGCCTCTGGATCTGGGCCATCTTTAAACGATCTAGACTGTTTTTACGTTTGATATCACATTTTAAATAGCATAAAGTAAAGTAAAAAACTGTTAGGTTGGGATATTATTACCCGTTGATCATTTGGCTCTTTTTCTTCGAATATGGACACTTTTCTTAATCTTTGAAAAATAAAATGATATAAATATTTTAATCTTAGAAATATTTTTAATGACCTGCATCTGAAGAGTGGCCCACATTATAAACGGTTTGGATCATTGAAAGAGCCTCGAGACAGTACCAAATACCTGACGTATCTCATTGCAATGCATAGAGATACATTGTAGCAAACATGCCAGAAATGCCGAAAAGGGTGGTGACACGAGGGAGGTCACGTTATTCACATCTTGCTTGAGTGTCGAGCAGGGCATTTTTTGCAATGATTCTGGCCGAGTAGTCCGCGAGCTACCTGGAATGGAGTCTTTCCATGTATGAAGGGTAATATTGGGCCGGGCCGGGCCTCGCCTCGGATTCTAGTGGGACCAGATTCATTTGTGTGGTCTCACACATCCATCTTGTTGGACCACATGCTAGCGGATAACTTACATCCTATTAAGTGCATGAAACATCCAAGCCATCCAATAGTTTGGCCACATCACGAGGACCACCTCCAGCTTAAATCACCCAAATCCACCAGAGCATCCGACACCTGTATTTTTCTTTTTATCAATGGCTAGAAATTGATTTTAATGGTGTGGCCCACCTATGAGTAGACGGCTGATTTTTGCACTAGATGATCATCATTTTGGGGCCCACCTATTTGAATGGTTGGATATCACATGCACTTAATAGGATGCAAGCCATAATTTATGGCCCAACCGGTTATACTTGAAATCTACAAATATGTGGTTCTGATGCTCCGTTGAACAACACCATGCATCTTGAATATAGACCCTTGATTTCGATCCTTCAAAATGTCTAATTCTTTATGCACGTGTGGCCCACTCGATCAATGGATGGATTAAGAACATTCAACTTGGAAATGTGGATTTTTGCCCGGGTCCCAAAACGGGAGAGTTGTTTTGTTACTCTGGCAGCAAGTGATGCTTAATACATGGGCACTCAGAAATTAGTGGGCTTTTGCTCATTGAATGTGACTCGTGGGCCTTTCGGGATTCAATGCCCATTTCAAGGTCCGAGTGAGCAGAGGGGATTTGTTGAGGTGGGCCCATGCAGTGGAGATCTCAGGGACCACACAGTACGGAGGCACTCCTGCAAGTTATACGCCTTCCAATTTTGTCTGGTGGGGGAGCTTTTGATACTCCGGCGGCGCATGATGTTTGATACTCGGGCACTTAAAACTTGTACACGTGGAACACATGAACACAAATTAAGTACATATCAGCTGCTATAACCAATTCAAAATCTCAATATGAATAACTGTAATTTTTGGATTACAGTTATTTGCTAAAGCAGGACCATCCCTTTTTTTTTTTTTTTTTTTTCTAAAAAATATCAACCGTCCATTAAATATCCACCAATCAGATTGTTATATAGTCAAAATAACTGTAATTTTTGGATTCATATTTTGGCCAATTCGATTTGAATTAGTTGTGTGACACGCGATCTATCAGTGCCTGCGTATCGTCCATCAAAGGCTTCGGAGTATTAAAGTTTTTGGATTGTCAGACGTGTGGGAAAGAGGAAAGTAGTCACGTGACTCACAACCTACAGTTTGACCCTCGCTGACGCTTCCTATTTAGAGAACGCGGTTCAAAGCTGAAAAACGGTCCGTTCACCAGGTGGGCCATACAGTTTAGAAAAAATGGACGGTTGAAGATGACCAACGGTTCAAATTCATTGTACAAGTGTGGGAAGCCCGATGACTAGACGGACTCGATTTTCCTGATTTTCGAATCATGGGACGTTCAATGGCCCCACTTAATGAATGGCCACGATTTCCTGCTTATGATATGAAGAGTGGATCCGTCGAGGACTTATTCCCAAGCTTTGCTAATCCCACACGCATCTCCAAACCTTACACGCAGCACCCGGGCTAACTTGAAATTTGCGTAAGATATCTGAGCCGTTCATAAAAGGCCCCCACCATGATGATGAACATACACGACAATAGGCTGGCCCACTCAACAGGAGGGTCACACATCTCTGTGGAACGTGGATGCGTTGGAGAAACTATATCCACCGTCCATTCGTTTCATGTAGGATGGCCCAGCTAGTGAGTGGAGTTCGATTTGGATATGATGCATGCACTTCTTAGATGTCCCCACGCGCTTTCTAGGTTAGCACGTGTGCTGCATGTAAAGGTGTACGTGTAGCTAGCAAAACCTCCTTATTGATCACGTGAGGTGCAATACACACGTGACATGCATGGAACAGTTTGATGGATGCCACGTGTCTGTATATATTATTGAGCGGTACAAGAAACGGAATTTAGGTGCGCACTTTGTCATCGCGGGATTATCCTCGCAGACGCTCCCATCTCCAAGCGCCAAGGAGAACCGCACTACGCGTGCTAAACCACACACGTGTAAGACATCCTTGTCGTTCATCTGATGCGTCCCATGGAAAATATTGCAGTCCGATTCATAGAATGGCTCATAAGCAAACGAGAAAATGGATGGTTAGGAAAACAATAATCTCTGGCACGCATTTCACGTACAGTGCTGCTAACTTGACTAATTGACGGCCATGATATTCGTTCTAGCACATCATTAACCGTTGGTTCAGCTGACAGACGGCTCAGATCTCACCTACAAGTGCCACTTTGGCACTTGTGGAGCGCTTGTGTTGGACAGCCATGACAAAAGGTAGGAGGACATTGCTTGAGCTGACCTTAAGATGGTCGTTGCACACGTGCAAGGTGCTTGGGCATGTGTGAGGATTTGGGTAAGATCAGAGAAATTTCAGGGCATGGCCCACCTATTTATAAATGGAGCATCTTCGCATGCATTGGATACCTTCCAGCCCTGCAAAGCAAGCCGTAGGTCCTCTGTCTTCCACCGAAGGGTGACCATCCTAAAAGGGTAGAAGTTATTTGATACTCTGACAGAGTGTGACACTTGATACACTGGCACTGAGAAATTGTATACGTGGCATACCTTTACTCAAATTAAACCCAGTTGCGGAACCAAATTTAGTCAAAATATATTATCAAAATCAGATTATTTGAACAATCTAAATCTCTGTTTCGTGGACACCTGTTTGTTGAAATAAGGTCCTTGGATACTTTTATTTTAAACCGTCCAATAAATATCCAACAATACAGTGGGTCGAATGATCAAAATAAGCATAACTTTTGGTTCATGATACATCCAAAACGATCCTTAATTTAGAGTTATTTCAATTGCTTATATCCAGCAATTTCGAAGTGCCTGCGTATCATCCATATGACTCTATCAGAGTCTTAAAGTTTTATCCTCTTCCTCGGAAGGGACGTTACACGTCCTGTCCCGGTGCATCTGAATGTGGTTCGAGTCGTCGTTATTTTAGGCCGGTTCAATGCTGATAAAGACCGTTGATATGGATAGCAAGATTAGGTGTCACCTGGAAATGACATTAGTGTGTAGCCCTGATCCTGGGTCCCACATTGATGTACGTGTTGTATATCCACGCCGTCCATCAGTTTTTCCAAATCTTTTTAAGGCATGGGCTCAAAAATGAGGTAGATCCAAGTCTCAAGTCGACCACATTACAGGAAACGGTGTTGATTGAACATCCACCATTGAAAAAGTTCCTAAGGCCCTCTGTGATGTATATTTTCCATCCAACGTGTTGATAAGGTAACACAGACTTGGATAAAAGGTAAACACAAATATCAGCTTGTTTTAAAACTTTTACGGCCCTAAGAAGTTTTGCATGGTGCGCCTTCAATCCCTACTGTGTGATTGACTTGAGATTTGAATCTGTTTTATTTTTGGGAACATAACCTAAAATGATATTGAAAAACTGATGGACGGCGTGGATATACAACACATACATCAAGGTGAGTCCCACAGTTAGGGCTACACCCACTAACGTGTTACCCAGGTAACACTTAATCAGCTCTTTTTGATCTGATGCGACGCTTCATAAGCCATACATGACGATTCCGAAAAAGCTCCACCACCCTTTTATCACCCTTTTATCAGGAGATTTTTCCGACGGCATGCGTCACTTTTAAGTCACCCGCTTTTTACTCCGCCAGCTCCGAGTTGTACCAACGGTTCAAAAGAGATCAAAGTTACGTGGCCCCACAGTTATTTATTTATTATATCCGACGTTCATCCATATTTTGAGATCATTTTAGAGTATTATTAAAAGAGAAAAAAAAATCATATCCAAAGATCAACTGGACCACACCCTAAATAGCAATAGGCATATTGGTCTTCACTGTTAAAAATTTTGTAGGGCCCACCATAACGTTTTTTCTTTCATCCAATCTATTCATTAGGTCACAAAGACCCGGATGAAGAGTAAAAACAAATTTCATATTCATCTAAAACTTCTGTTACCCCTAAAAGGGTTTCAATGGTAGACGTTCAATCCCTCACTGCTTTTTACAGTGTGGTCCACTTGATAGTTAGATCTATCTTTAGTTTAGTCTCAAGTCTTAATACGAGCTCGCAAAATAGAAGGACGATTTGGATATAACACATAACTCATGATAAGAACTAAAGAACTTGCTGACATCGATACATCATCTAGGTAAATGATGTCTGGTACACCAGCCAATCCGCTTCCATTCCTTTCATGGCTGTAGTGGTAGTGCCACTTTGGACTGTCCAGCGGGCAGCGGTAGTGCCGCAGTCCTCTCATACTTTTGCATTCCAAGATGTTGGGTGGGTCCCATCTAAAGTTGGGTTTTGCCGCTCCCAGTTGGCCTTTTGAAAATTGACAACACTTATTTGCCACCAAATAAACCCCTATATGGTGACCCACTAGATGAACAGCACTTATCACTGTATATTTTGACCACATTCATGGTGAAGAGGTACTTCTCTAACATAAGTATTAGTTGATGGACTGGAAGGCCAGGATGTTAGCTGTAAAGTTAATTATCAGGAGAGGGGGCACACGGTGTCTCTATGTGTTCATTTTAGCACATTTCCTTCTACTCTGTCCACATGAAAGGGAGAAGATAGAGATTTAAGGGTGTGTTAGAGAGAGAGAGAGAGAGAGAGAGAGAGAGATGTCTATGGTGATTGATTCACATGCACTTGATCGGGAAGTGAGTGAACTTGACCACGAATTGAGTGAATTTGACCGCGAAATCACTTCACTTCATCGTGAAGTTAATAAAATTGACCGATACTAATACACAAACAAATCACCATTTACAGTGAAATCGCTATTCACAAATAAATTAATTAACAATTCACAAGCAGGTCTTCATTCACTTCGCAGTGAATTTTATTTACTTCGTGGTCAAGTTCACTCACTTCGCGGTGAAGTGACCATCAATCAACTTGGTGAAATTCATATTAGGCTCAGTCAATTTCACATTAGGCTCGGTAATAATTATGTTAGGGTTGGTGAATTTCATGTTATCCTTGTTCACTTTCATGTTAAACTCGTTCAATTTCATGTTAGCCTCGGTCAATTTCATGTTAGGCTCGGTGAAATTCATTTTAGGCTCAGTGAATTTCATGTTAGGCTCGATGAATTTCACATGCTAGTAGCACATGTGTGACATCCAAGCCATATTCAGATGGGCCACCATGTAGATGCCCTTCGCGGTTAATTTCACTCACTTCGTGGTGAATTTTACCAACTTCTCGGTCAATTTCACTCACTTCACGATAAATTTCAACAAGCTTAATATGAAATTCAACAAGCCTAATATGAAATTCAATGAGCCTAACATGAAATTGAGCGAGCCTAATGTGAAATTCAACGAGCTTAACATGAAATTCAACGAGCCTAGCATGAAATTCAACGAGCCTAATATAAAATTTACCGAGCTGAATATGAAATTCACAATACTAACATCTTCTATAGTGATTAACTACATGGGTTTAAAGTTTTTCAAGTTTAAGTTGAGAAGAACGTCAGTGCAACCTAATCAAACTAAAACTTAATATTTATAGTAAAAACGAAAATAAAATAGGCTTTCGGCCATCAATTTGATGGAATCTCACAAATTCGCTAGGTTGGTAGGTTAAATCAGCTTCTTCTTCCTCAAAATCATATAAGATATGTCGAAAAACTTATTCTAGTTTGCAACATACGACTGTTTTAAGGTTGGATAGATAGCCAGCAAGTTGGGGTCAACCCCGACTAGACCCGATTGATCCCATCTATCTGATAGATAATCGAGGTCGACCTTGACTTGCTACCTATCTGTTTAACCTTAAAATAGTAGTATGTTGCAAACTAGAATGAATTTTTTGACATATCATATATGATTTTGGATAGGAGAAGTTGATCGAACCAACCAACCTAATAGATTTGTGAGATTCCATCAGATCAATGGTCGAAATCCCATTTTATTTTTGTTTTTAATATAAATATTAAGTTTTAGTTTGATTAGGCTGCCTCGACATTCTTCTCAACTCAAACTTAAAAACTGTAAACCCATGTAGTTAATTGATATAAAAGATGTTAATATTGTGAATTTCATATTAGGCTCGTTGAATTTCATGTTAGGCTAGTTGAATTTCATGTTAAGCTCATTGATTTTCATGTTTGACTCGTTGAATTTCATGTTAGGCTCGTTGAATTTTACATTAGGCTCGTTGAATTTGACAGTGAAGTGATTGAAATTGACCGCAAAGTGATTGAAATTGACCACGTAGTGAGTAAAATTGACCGTGTAGTGAGTGAACTTGACCAAGAAGTGAGCGAAATTCATTGCAAAGTGAGTGAATTTGACTGAGGAGTGAAATTCACTGCGAAGTGAGTGAACTTGACCGCGAAGTGATTGAAATTCACCATGAAGTGAGTGAAAAATTGACTGCGAAGTGAGTGAAATTGATTGAGAAGTGAGTGAAATGGATCGAGAAATGAGTGAACTTAACCGAGAAGTGAGTGAAATTCACCGCGAAGTGAGTAAATTTCATCGCGAATTGATAGCGATGTGATCGAATTTCACTGTGAAGTGAGTGAAGTTCACCACGAAGTGAGTGAAATTCATCATGAAGTGAGTGAAATTCACTGCAAAGTGACTGAAATTCACCGAGAAGTGAGTGAAATTGACCGTAAAGTGAGTGAACTTGATCGAAAAGTGCGTGAAATTTATCGAGCTTCACATGAAATTCTATAACGCCCCGAAAATTGAGGGTTGAGCAGAAGCTCGACTCCCGAGTTTTAACACATCACTTATGCAACATAAATAATGATGATTAAATGTTGTCCGTATTAGCACAAGAAATATTAATGTGATTACACTAAATCAACATATCATACTTTAGAGATGACTAAATTAAGCAAGTGGAAGACTGTGATAAATATATGAAGTATATAAGTGGTTATAAACCTCCAGAGTATGATCATGTCACCAAGCTGAATATATGCATGTTTGTTCTAAAATATACAAAATGACAAAGTATAATGTCCAACTACTTCGTATCCCTGTAATCCCATCGATCAGTACATGGTCTACATAAACCCGCCTGATAGCTGCATATAGGAGAACTCTTCCTCATCATCTATGAAATCTCAATTAGTAGCGTAAACATCATCGCCACTTGCATCTATGTAAGACCCGTATCTTAGACCGTATCGTTCCATAGACTTCCGCGGTCTTACTGGTCGAATTCCGACAACCTTCGACCCTTAACCGATATTGATGCGCGACCCTGATTCATGTACCGACAACCCGAGTCGACTCAACCCAAGACCAATACCATAGCGACCGCACCGTCGTTGCGGTTCCGATGCCGCGACTCGCGCACCGAGGCGATACCCTGGTCAAGAGATGTGGGCCAACGTTCGGTGCGAGAAAATGCCGAACGTTGCGAAACTCAAGGGAATCTCTAAGATGTGTCACATCAATCACATCAATCAATCAATCCATCAATCCATCACATGTCAAGTACACATCACTTTATTCCCTTTTTCCAAGCAACCACAAAAGTCTCCCAAACCCATACCTCTCTTACATAAAAAGCCACAAAAGTCAAGCTTTTCTTACACCTCCCATACCTCTCTTACACAAAAGCCTCAAAAGTCAAGCTTTTCTTACACAACCATCACTCACCACATCCATCCATCACTCTCTCTCTCTCCCTTTACAACTCTCTCTCTTTCTCTCTTTCTCATTTCAAAATCTCCAAGTAAAAGGAGCTCCATACGTATGGAGTTTTCCAAACTCTCCTAAGCTCCAAGTGGCCCACTTTTCTACCCCATCATCTCCCATCTCAACCTTCCATTCTCCATCTCCTCCATTGAAATCCAAGCTAAGGTGCCAAGGAACCCCTAGGAGCAAGGAGATCGGACGGTGGGTGCCTCTATAGGGTAGTTTCTTTCTTATTTTTATGATGGGCCAAGTGAGACCCACCGATCAATGGTGTGGATCTCACTTGGGACCCTAAGTTGTGGCTGATGGACCACTTGGATCATCATGATCATTCCATGATGGGGCCATTCTCCATGGACCCCATCATGATGTTTATTTCATTGCAAAAAGGTCATCTAAACCGTCCATTTTGGTGGAGAGAGGATCTCTACCGTTGATTCTCGATCTTGGTGGTCCCATGTGTTGAGGGATCCTTTTGATTGTATGATTTGGTTTTAAGGGAGGGCCCATAATGTCGGGGTCCCTCTATCTCAAGCATGTCCCACTCTCTCTCTATCTCTCTCTCCCTCTCTTTTCTTTTAATTATTTATTTTATATGATGAAATGGTCTTATGGCCTACTTAGATGGACTCCACCATGGAACATGTATTAGATCCAAACCATCTAAAGGAGGGGCCCACTTTACACATGTAGTGCAACCTCACCACCTCATCATGTGGTGGCCCACCTAAACAGGGCCCACCCTAGATGTATTTGATAAGGCCAAAAATAAAAAAAAGGAAGAAGAAAACGTCCAGGGACGTTGCTGGACGGAAGCAAAGCAAATATATTGGCCTTGCTTTTAAAGGTCATTGGGGGTAGGCCACTTGTATAGGCCCCACCGTGATGTTTGTATCCAATCCATACCGTCCATCCTATTCTTTGGACCATTTTAGGCGTTGAGCCAAGAGGTGGGTTTGATCGGAGTATTTAGTGGGCCATAGTGTTATAAATAACCTTGTTACCATTAAAAATCTATTTAGATTTCTTCTACAGGTCGAAAGTGGGCTGTTAGCGGACTCATTGGATAGGTCTTAAGCCGGGGAAACTAGTGAGCGGAGCAGATTCATGTGATGCGGGTCCCACACTCGAAAAACCCCGAAAATTGAGTTTTTTCCCAAAAATTTCAAGAAGGCTGCTTCCTCTCTGATGTTGTACAGCAGCTGCACGCTGCTACGTGCAGCGACAGCGTGCGGGCGGGCGTCCGGCAGGGACTCACGGCTCCAGCCGTGGGCCCCACCATAATGTTTGTTTATCATCCAATCTGTTCATGAGGTGGGTCCCCTCCTCAGGTGGGCCCCCTCCAAAAATCAGCTCCATCCATTACTTGGGTGGCCCACACCGAAGGAAAAAGTGGATTGAACCTCTACCATTGAAACTCACTTATGGGCCCACAGAAGTTTTTGATCAAGCTGAAATTTATTTTTCCCTTTCTCCTAGGACCGTGTGACCTTATGAGCGGTCTGGATGGCATAATAAACATTTCAGTGGGCCCCACAGTGAGGTATGGGTTTTATTCCCACCGTCAGCGTGACGGTGGGGCCCAATCGGCGTGTGTGTGTGTTGCGTGTGTGTGTGTTGCATGTATGTGTGTTGCATGTGTGTGCAGCGTGTGTGCAACGTGTGTACATGTGCAGTGTGTGTGCAGCGTGTGTGTGCAGCATGTGTGTCTATATATTTTTATATATTTATATTATATATAATATAGTATATACTATATATATATATACATATATATATATATATATATATAAATATTATGTAGTTTATATATATTATATAACATATCCTATACGCTATGGCGGGCCCTCATGTGGACCCCGCCATGATGCATGTGATGCATCCGGACCGTCCATCCACTTGGAAAGATCATTTTAAGGACTATGGGATAGGCCCATTTGAATTATAAAAGGCCTATGGGTTAGGCCCATTTGATTTGTAAAGGCCTATGGGTTAGGCCCATTTGATTTGTAAAGGCCTATGGGTTAGGCCCATCTGATTTATTCAAGGGCTATGGGATAAGCTCATTTGAATTATAAAAGGCCTATGGGTTAGGCCCATTTGATTTGTAAAGGCATATGGGTTAGGCCCATTTGATTTGTAAAGGCCTATGGGTTAGGCCCATCTGATTTATTCAAGGGCTATGGGATAGGCCCATTTGAATTATAAAAGGCCTATGGGTTAGACCCATTTGAAATACATAAAGCCCATAGGACTAGGCCCATCTAAGACACATAAGACCCATGAGATTAGGCCCATTGAATGCAACCTAAGGCCCACTGGTTATGACCCATTGCAATGCACATAAGGCCTATTGGAGTGATTCATTTATGTAGCTCATCTGATGAGTAAAAAGGCCCATATGATATGGCCCATTTGATGTATTTAAGGCCCAATGGGATATACCTAAGGTCCATTGCAATGTGCGAGCCCAACACGGATTATGTAGCGATATTTGCAACGATCGTTCCTTGGGTGCAATGTTGGTTTGACATCCACATTGTGAGTGTAATGCTGGTTGGATGTCCACATTACGACTCTCCTTAGGGCCCATTATTAGTCCCGTACTTATTATGTATAGGCCGTCCCGGCCCATCTGGATTGCAAGGATAGTTCATTTCACTATAACATGTTTAGTATAGTTCCATGACTCATGTTCATACGCATCATATGTATGCTTGACATGAGAATTGACTGATCATAGCATATGCCTTCGGGCAGGTCATTTATGGGCTCCCGGTTGGGCTGTGTTGCCCTACATGAGCGCACGATATGTGCAGGATTTGTTGCATGACTGGATAGCGTGAATCATGCATTTCGCATTTGTGTGACATGGTTATTGTACGCCCTAGCGACATCAGGGCCGTAGCCTTCACAGACGCATCGTGGTTGGAAGGATTGGATACTAGAAATCTTGTTGTACATGGGGTGCTATAGATATCTCTGGGTGAGAGTCCCTAAACCCTTATGGTACCAAGAGGTTACTCTAACGTCTACACCGAGTGGGTAGATGAGCGTTGAATGTCGATTACCAGACGGTTGCGCTCTCCACTGTGTCGTGGTCGGTGGAAGGGGGTGCGGCCTTACCCGCCCGAGAGTAGGGGGTAATGCTAGGCTGAGTTTGACCAGCTCGAGGAATGGGTCCGCTATCGACGAGTCGCGTCCGATATTGGCAGACGGATAGTGAGGTCTCTTCCACTTACCTTATTACGCGCAATGTGGTGGCAATCTGGTTTAGAGTGTACTAGACCCTGGTGATATTCCATATTTGAGCTGTATTGATGTGTGGACATAGATGAGGATCTGTATGCTTGAGCTACATTGCACATCGCATGGCCTTGGGGTGGCCGATACCATTCATGTCTTGCATCGCATAAGCCTTGGTACGGCTCATAATATTATGGATCCATCTGCATATTCCGCATTACTCCGACATCGCATGTTCATATTACTACCTTGCGCATATACTTTTACCACCCTCTAAGCTTTCTATAAGCTTATGTACGACCGTTGCGTGCAGGTGACGTTGGTTCGCAGCAGCGCTGAGGCAGGAGCACGTTGCGGATCATTTTGGAGTTTTTATTCTTTACCATTGTATTTCCCTTTATGCTCATTGTACTTGTAAAGTTTTTAATCATAATGGAAATGTTATGGAGTTCTTGGTTGTTGTTTGTGGGTTATGCCTTTGGTTATGCTTATTACGAATCAAACTGACATTGAAAATCCTCCTCGTAGCATCCCATGATCGAAACCTGGCGAATGGGAGCTAGGAGCCGAGAATGGGGTTCTACGGAGGCTGTTGGCGCCGGATTCGGTGATCAAAAATTTTGTGAGCCCGATTTTCGAGTTTGGGACGTGACAATCTACAACAGAGTCTGATTGGTATTTTAATAGCGTCCCAGTGAGAGTGAGTGATCAACTCAGTGGAGCTATAAGGCAAAGGTTAACATGTTATCAATTTAATTAAGTAGTAATGATAAAACAGTACAATGATCATGTCCTAAGTACTCTTGTTAATGTAAGAATGATATGCTATAATGATGCATGCCCTTGCCTGCACTTCCTCAGCGACACCATCTTATGGTCGCACATGCTACTCTCACTATGCTCTTCCACACCAAAGGCACATGCAATACGGTGCATGCATGTGTTAGCCGAGTTCTTAATTAGGCTCATTCATACAGTAGATTCGAGAAGTTAAGGTACCTCCCTTTATATCATTTACCCAGAAAATGATCTATCTAGGGTTGTTAATCTTAGTTAATCACATACGATAAGTAAATTATAGGGCAACATCACCCATAATTTGAAAAGCAGTGGATAAGCAAGTTAGGTCGTTACAGGAGGCTCGTCACCTTAGCGTAGTCCTAGTTTATACTTGAGGTTACTACGAGAAGGCACGTCACGAGTTTGGGTTGCTCACTGGTCACTATGGGGAGGCTCGTCATCCCAGCGTAGGTCGACAGCTTGACCACGGTGTCCCATACACTATCATGTCCGGCTCATGAGTCTTAGCGGATTGTGGTACTAAGGTCGAAACGAGCTTTTTAATTGGTAAGTGGTACCTTAGATTCAAGCAGTAGCATCCATATATGGTAAATACACACCAGGCCAATCGGGTTGCTTGACAAGTTCGATTGGTATGAGCGCACGCTAAATTAATCGACATAGAGCACATACACACTCCTTGTGGCCTAACCATTGTCGATAATCATTGTACGACTCGGATTCATCAAACACGTTCGTTGTGGCAAAACTAATTCGGCCGCTTGATTAGAAATTATTACCGATTGCCTGGACTACACATTAGTCACAATTATGCTCAATTACAATAGGCATTAATATGTGATAGTCAAAACAGTATTTAACAACCAATTCAAATATAAATGTCATTTGAGCATTTTAACAAACATATAGTTAGCATATTATCATACATATGCATTTTATCCATAAATCACGTAGTAGTAAAATATGTTACATGAAGGAGACTGTAACTATAGATAAGGTGATTGAAAATCCTATCTCGACACCCTCATTAAATACATTTCAATAAGAAAAGTTCTCATTCAGACATTCATCAAACACTTAGACTACACATTTCAACACACATGTAATAAATTTATTATAACATATATCATGAAAAATCCTTTCACAAAGGAGTTGTCATACTTACAACAATCATGTATTCTCAATTAATAATCATGGAAAGCACGAATTATAATTTTACATTCATTCAAACATTTCAACAAACACATGGAATGCATTGTATATTCATATAATTCACACACATGTATAATCTATCGAATACGTCGTAACTAAGATCATATGACAGTAATCAAGTCAGACACAAATCATTGCTGACATTGAAAGCCTTGAAAACCATAACCTAAACGTTTATAGTTGGTACCTTTCATCGGTTTGCTCATTACAAACTTGGTTCATACTCCACGTTTCCGTCTATAATACAACGACTACCTAGATCACGAAATAGGTTAGTTATTCCGTCGATTCTTCTATTTGGATTCCTAAAACGAGATTAGGGTTAGGATTTCTTATCAAAATCAGAGTCAAAATCGTTGGTGTAATGACACGGAAGAGGTGATTTGGTGCGTGGAGTAGTGAGAGTGAATCCCAGTAATAAACCACAGATCTCTCACTCTTCTCCTCTCTTTTCTCTTCTCTTTTCTCTCTTCTCTCTTAGGGTAAGAAAATTCGTATGGAATGAGAGAGTGGTGGGTTAAGGTCCTTATATAGGCCCAAAACTGATGTCAATGGCCACAGGGCCATGGTATACTTAGGTTATAGCCAAAAGATGGCTGTTTCAGGCCAATGGAGCTCATCTGGAGGCCCATTGCTCGTATACGGTCTAAAAAAAGTTTCCTAACAATGGATTTATGCCAGGTTAAGATCTCGGTTTGACAGGATTAGTGAATCGGTCCTGGAGGACCCGTTTTAATTCAACGGTCATCGTTACTCGATCAAGGCCACGAGTATACCAATGGGTGCAGGAAAATTTTCCTGATCCAGGGGTATAGTTGGGTCAGAATCTGACGGTTTGAAATCTTAAATTTAGCCTGCAAGCGAATGACCCAATTTACTTAAGTTCGAGTTCATTTTCTAAAGATATTCACGTTTTTCACACACTTTGATCTAGACTCAAGTTGTACATTTCTGGACACCATTCAGACTTGATTCCCGCGATGGTTGTCAAGCCCAATAAGGCGGTCATAACCGTATAGTTTGGCGGTAATCAGACTTTCGACGCACAGTCCAGGTCCGATACGGAGTTTCAATGTGCTCTCGAAAGCAAATGAATTTTGAGATTGATCCTAGGTTTCTAAGTAATGTTGAGTCAGTGGTTCTATTAGTTTTGAGTCTTGTAGTTTGTATAGAAAGTGGTTCAAGTTAATTCACCGATTAATTCAGTTTAGTACTTGTTTAATCTTTGCCTAATTTCCACAAAATTTGATCCTTGGTGATTTCTGCCTGAGGTGGTACTCGGGTCTTTGTATGAATATTTCTGAAACGTTACAATTTACCCCCCTTAAAGAAAATTTTTATCTTAAAAATTAGTACCTTTTCATACTCCTCGAGAATCTGAGAGTAGTTCTTATGGACCTCGGCTTCTGTTTCCCAAATAGCCTCTTCCTCAGTGTGATGCGTCATAATACCTTCACCAGTGGGAGAACTTTACTGCGCAGCACCTGCTCCTTACTTCTAAGATACGTCTCGGTCATAGTACATAAGTAGCATCTTCACTCAACTGTACTTACTCCCATTTGATAATGTGGGAAGGATCATGAACGTATTTCGTTAGCATCGATATGTGAAATACGTTGTGCATGCCTGCGAGTGGTGTGGATAAAGTAAGGCGGTACGCTACAACACCCACTCGGTCTAGAATCTGGAATGGACTAATAAATCACGGTATGAGTTTTCCTTTCTTGTCAAATCGAAAGACTCCCTTCATGGGGAAACCTTCAGGAATACGTGGTCCCCATCCTCAAACTCTAGTTGTCGTCGCCTCATATCGGCGTAACTCTTCTGTCTGCTTTGCACTGTAAGAAGTCGGTGCCTGATAAGGTCGATCTTCTCTGAGGTTTCCTGCACTAACTCTGGGCCAATCAAACTGTTTTCACCAACTTCTGCCCAACGCCCATACAGTGCCTCGTAGGGAGCCATGCTAATGCTCGCTTGAAAGCTGTTATTATAAGCGAACTCTGCATAGGAAAGACAGTCATCTTAACTCTCTTGGAATTCAAGCACACATGCCCGCAATATATATTCTAACACCTGATTTACTCATTCTGTCTGCCTATCCATCTAAGGGTAGAATGTGGTATTGAACCTCAGTTTCACACCCATTGCTTCTTGGATGCGAGTCCAGAAGATAAATGTGAATTGTGTGTCTCGATCCGATATGATCTCCATAGGCACTCCATGTAGACGTACTACCTCCTTGATGTACAACTTGACCAAATCGTCTGTTGAGTTTGAGACTCTAATAGGGAGAAAATGAGCCGATTTCGTCAACCGGTCCACAATCACTCAAATGGAGTTATGTGCCTTCCTCGTCTTTGACAAACCTAAAATGAAATTCATAGAGATGAAATCCTATTTCCACTCAGCTATAGGCATGGGGTAAAGTAATCTAGGAGGTCGGCGATGCTTGGCCTTGACCTGCTGGCACATGAAATAATGGGACACATAATCTGCTATATGGGCCTTCATGTTGTCCCACCAGTACGAACACTTCACATCTCAATACATCTTTATACTACCAAGATGCATTGCCATCTTCGAATTATGAGCAGTTTTGAGAACTTCCTTTCTCAAGTCATGAAGATTTAGGACGCATAAGTGGCTACAATAACGTAAACTTCATTCGAACTAACTCTCCATTTAAAGTCTTCATCGTCACTAGCTCGTTTTGTCACACCCCAAACCTGAAAATCGGATTCACATGAATCCCGATTGCCGAATCCGGTGCCGACAGCCTCCGTAGTGCCCCATTCTCGGCTCCTGACAATCCAATGCCAGATTTCGATCCTGGGATCCTACAAGGAGGATTTTCAGAATTTTTTTTTTTTTTGTAATGGAGCATAACCACAATCATAACTAAGTCACAAAACAACATCACCACATATCCACTATATCAAAAGCTTTAAGTACAATGCGAAAAGAAAAATATAAGGTGATCAAAAGCTCCAAAAGGTCCTGATATGCACTCCTGTCTCAGCGCTGCTGCCGTCCAACGCTACCTGCACGCAACTATCGTGCATAAGCTTACAAAAGCTTAGAGGGTGGTGTAAGTGTGTGCGTAAGGCAAACGCCAAGTGTGCAGTATCAGAACAATGCGGAAGTATGTGGTAAGTCCATAGAATCAACCATGCTAAAGCTATGAGATTAGATATGAATGTCATCGGCCACACCGATACAATGCAAGGCCTATATAGCCGAATGTCATATGCGAAATACAATCTAAGCAAGTCGGTACTCCTCAAGTACGTATATCAGTATAGTTCCTCTCTGGATATCACCGGAGTCTAATACACTTCGCAGTGACTGCCACCTCCCTAGCTGCGCAATCAAGCAAGCGGAAAAGACCTCACTATCCGCCTGACCAGTAGTTTGCCAATACCTACCCAGCTCATCGATAGCGGACTCATTTGCGAGCTGGTCAAACTCAGCCTAGCTTATAGCCCTCTCACTCAGGCGGATAAGGCCATACCCCCTTTCAACCGACCACGACACAGTGGGAGACGCGGCCTACTGGTATTCGGCACTCGGGCGCTCATGTATCC
Organism: Magnolia kwangsiensis; assembly: GCA_037074715.1. Classification (NCBI taxonomy): domain Eukaryota; kingdom Viridiplantae; phylum Streptophyta; class Magnoliopsida; order Magnoliales; family Magnoliaceae; genus Magnolia; species Magnolia kwangsiensis. The sequence goes on from CM073586.1 coordinate 88,157,155, forward strand.
ACTCGGTCTAGACGTTGGAGCATCTCATGGTACCAAAAAGGTTCTGCGACTTTCACCCAAGGACATCCTAAGTGCCCACAGTGCTAGAATAAGTATTTCTGGTATCCAATACGGCCATCCATGATGTACCTATGGAGCCACGACCCTGATGTTGCCAGGGCGTGCAGTGATCAAGTCACACGTATGCAAGATGCATGAATCAAGCTGTCAAAACATGCAGCAATCCAGCGCGTACTGCGCGATCATGTGGGGCACTCAGTCACATAACGAGTCCCGTAAATGGTCTGCCCAATGGCGTATGTTATGATCAGTCATTACTCATATCAAGCATACATATGATGCGTATGGGCATGAGTCATGAGATTATACTAAGCATGTTATAAGGCAATGAATGGCAACGGGTATGGACCTATCAATGGGCCCTAAAGAGAGTTACAATGCGGACATTTAACCAACATTGTACACACAATGTGGACGTCAAACCAACATTGTTTTCTAGGCACGGCTTGCCATAAATATCATTTCACGAACCATGAGAAACGTACATTGCAATGGACCCTAAGGACATCCGTTGGGCCTCGATCCCTGGGCCTTAGATATATCAAATGGGTCGTATTACATGGGCCTCACATTCACCAAATGGGTTACATTAATGGGCCTCACCAATGAGCCTTATGTACATTGCAATGGCCAATAATCCATTGGCCTTGAAATACATCTTGGGCCTTGAAATATGTCAGATGGGCCTACACATATGAGCCTTAAATATGTCAAATGGGCCACTCCATTTATGCCCCACACACATCAAATGGGCTTGATCCCATGGGCTCTTTATGTATCAAATGGGCTTAGTCCCATGGACCTTGCATATGTCAAATGGGCTTAGTCCCATAGGCTTTGGATATGTACCAAAGTAGGTCTCAATGAATGACCATAATTAAGTAAATTGTGAGCCCTAAACACGCATCAAGGTGGGCCCATTTGAAACATAGATCTGCCTCATTTTTTTTGCTCAAGAAACGAGTTTTCAAAATGGATAGACGGTGAGAGGCAACACATGCATCATGGTGGGGGGGTCATATGAAGGCCCACCATCATAAACATATTATGTTTAATATAATATATAATTTATATATAGTATATATATATGCATACAATATTATATGTAATATAATATTAAATATACATATATATGTATATATAAAATTATATATATCTGCACATACACACACTCACACACACACACGTACACTCACACACACGCATACAGACACACGCACACACACGCACGCACACACACACGTAACAATGGGCTCCACCGTCCGTGCGGACGGTGGAATTTAGCCACACACATCACTGTGGGTCCCAGGTGGGGCCCACCATAATGTCTACATGCCATCTGACCCGTCCATTAGGTCACTCAGACCTGAATGAAGGGTGAAAATAAATTTCGGCTTGATTCCCAACTTTTGTGGGCCCCAAAAAGAGTTTCAATGGTAGAATTCAATTTACACTGTTTCTTATGGTGTGGGCCACCTGAGCGTCAGATCAGCCTGATCTTTGGAGGGGGGCACGTCAGGAGGGTGACCCACCTAATGAATGGGTTAGATGACATATATACACCATGGTGGGGCCCACGGCTCCAGCCGTCCGCCAGCCGCTGGCCGTGCCAGCCTCTGACACAGCAGCAGTTACTGCTGTGTAGTATTCTGTTTTATTTTTTATTATTTTTTTTAAAATAAAACCGTTTCCCGGGATTTTTCTCATGTGAGGCCCACGTCTGAAGGATCCACTCCTACCATTGGATTCCACGGCCCACAACGAATCCAACGAGTCTAATATCGGGCCTCTTTATCGTGTAAAAAGAAATCTGGAAGGATTTCAATGGTATTGATACTATTTTCAACACCATGGCCCACTAAAAAGTTGGATCAACTTCATATTTTGGCTCAACGCCTAAAATAATATGAGGAAAGGGATGGACGGCATGGATTGAATACATACATCAAGGTGGGGCCTATATGGGTGGCCCACCCCATGAGCTTAAGAATCCAAGCTCATATTTGTATTTTTTCCCAACAATGTCCAGACGCTGGACGTTTTTGGGCATCACAATGCATTCAAGGTCGGCCCTATTTAGGTGGCCCACCATATGATGGATGGTGTGAGTACAATGCTTATAAGATGGGCCCTACTTTTAGATGGCTTGGGTCAATACATACCTAGTGATGGGGTCCATCCAAGTGGGCCACACGGCCATTACATCACACATACACAACAAAATAAATAATAAATGAAAGAGAGGGAGAGAGAGATAGAGAAAAGTGGGACACACGTGTGATGGAGGGACCCCAATACTATGGGCCCTCCGTTGCAACCATCCAATCATACATCAAAGGGTCCCATTGCATATGGACCATCCAAGTAAAAGATCAACGGTGGAGATCCTTTCTCCACCGAAATGGATGGTCTAGATGACCATTTATGTAAAGAAATTAAATATCATGATGGGGTCCATGGAGAATGGCCCCATCATGGATTGATCTTGAAATCAAAGTGGGCCATTGGCCACATTTAGGGTCCCAAAATGAGATCCACACCATTGATCGGTGGGCCTCACTTGGCCCATCATAAAAATATAAAAATCTAACTTATGGAAACACCCACTACTTGATCTTCTTGGTCCGTTGGATAGCCGGTCTCCTAGAGCTTCACTTTGATGGTGGAGATGGGAAATGGATGGCTAGGATGGGAGATTTGGGATGGGAAGTGGGCCACCAAAATCACACTTTCTCTTGAAAAAAATTTGGATGTGGGATGCTCTCTTGGTTGCTTGGGTTTGGTGTGAGAAAAGAGAAAGAGAGAGAGAGAGATGAGATGTAGGGAGATGTGAGGTGAGTGATGGGGTGATGGTTGATGGATGTGAGTGATGGGTGAGATGATGTGTTAGTTGACTTGGGTGGTTGCTTGACTTGTAGAGAAAGGAAGCATGGGTGTTTGTACTTGACATAAAGTGATTGATGGGTGATTGATTGATGGGATTGATTTGACACTTTGTAGAGATTCTCTTGGGATTTGCAACACGCGGTATTTTTTCTTGAACTGAACGCGGGTCCGCATCTCATCGTCTGGGTATCGGATTGGTGCGTGAGTTGCGGCGTTGGAACCGCGGCGACGGTGCGGTCGCAATGATACAAGTCTTGGATAGAGCCGACTCAAATGAATAGGAAACGACTTACGGTCGTGCGCAACGTCAACTACAGGTCACGGATTGTCGGAATCTGACGAGAAGGATCGCGGGAAGCGACAGAACAGTATGGATTATGATACGGGTCTTACACGTTTTCTCATCTCCACCAACCATTCATCTTCTCTTTGAGCCACAATTATTCAGTCATCGATAAGTGGCTGCACACGAATATGTGCTACATTGTCAAACGGCTCCTCTATTGTAAGTTTCTCCTTAAAGTCTTGCACAAACTTTACCATGTTCCATTCCTCTATCATCAGCGAAGTTGTAAATGCTATCATCTTCTTGCATCTCAACACGTCTGCCACAAGGTTGGCCTTGCTAGGATGGTAGGGGACCTCAAACTTGAAGTCTTTCAAAGTCTCCATCCATCGTCATTGCCTCATATTCAATCTCTATATGTGAATATATACCTGAGGCTTTCTTGGTTGCAAAAGAGCTCAAACTCATCTCCGTAGAGGTAATGTCTCTAGAGCTTTAATGCAAAGATGACGGCCGCCAACTCCAGGTCGTGCATAGGGTAGTTCGCCTTGTGTTTCCTCAACTATCGTGAGGTATAAGCAGTCACTCTATCCTTCTGCATAAGAACACAACCCAAACCAACATGAGAAGCATCAGTGTAAATAGTATATCTGACTCCCTGCTCTGACAATACTAGCACGGGTGCGGACGTCAACTTGTCCTTTAGTTCCTGAAAAGCTGCTTCTGCCTTCTCATTCTAGGCAAACTTAAGATCCTTCCGAGTGAGCTAAGACGATGGTTTGACTATCTTGGAAAAGTCCCTAATGAATAGATGATAGTAACTTGACAGGCCGAGAAAAATTCTCATTTCAGTAACTGAATCGACTGCTCCCAGTCTTGAACTACGGTCACCTTAGCAAGGTCCACAGCTATTCCTTCCTTGGACACTACAGTCCCAGGAATGTGACTTCTTCTTTCCAAAAGTCACACTTCTTGTATTGGCAAATAATTGGTTCTTCCTAATCGTCTCAAAGATTGCTTGTAGGTGTTCCTCGTGATCCTTCCGACTCTTGGAGTATATCAGAACGTCATTTATAAATACGATGACGAATTGGTACAGATACGGCCAAAACACCCGGTTCATAAGGTCCATGAACACGACTAGTGTGTTTGTGAGTCCAAACGATATCATAAGGAACTCGTAGTGCCTAAAGCTGGTTCTGAACGCTGTTTTCTGCATGTCTTTATCCCTGACGCGCAATTGGTGATACCTTGACTGTAAGTTGATCTTTGAAAAATATTGTGCCCCTTTTAACTGATTAAACAGATCATCTATCCTGGGCAAGGGATACTTGTTCTTCACTGTCACTTGGTTCAACCTGCGATAATCAATACACAATCGCAGTGATCCATCATTCTTCTTCACAAACAACACGGGTGCTCCCCAAGGAGATACACTCGGTCGTATGAAGCCTGCATCCAACAGATCATCGATCTGTCTTTTCAGTTCCTCCATCACACACAGAGGCATGCGATACGTCGGTAGAGATATATGTGTCGCACCTGGCGCTAAGTCGATTGTAAAATTGATCTTGCGTCGAGGAGGTAGTCTATGTATCGTCTTGAACACATTTGTAAAGTCTCAAACTACAGGCGTGTTTCCAAGTGTCGAACCATCAACATTCTCTAGGAAGGTGGCATAACAATTAATGCGGTAGTACCAACTGACCTGCACGGGGAAAGTAAAGGTCGTGCCCTCAGATCCATGGGTTGTCACCACTCTAGTATCACAATCGATCTCTGCCTTCATCTCGGTGAGCCAATCCATACCGATGATGACATTATAATGATATAATGGGGTGATCATTAGGTCAACGAGCATTGTCATGCTTCCTAAGTTTATCGAGCAACCCCTACAAGTCTTGGTGGAGTCTGAGAAGGTCCCTGTGACGGTACGGAGCCTCACCTCAACCATATGAGTAATTTCCAACACTAGTCGCTTGACTGCTGCGCATGATATGATCGAAATAGTAGACCGATGTCCACCAACAGAAATACGAGTGTACCTTGGATATGTGTTGTGACTTCGAAGGCCAATGGTGCTGCGGTTGCTGTCTCGGATGCCTCAATTACAAGTGAGTACACATGAGCTTATTGCGGACGATTCAGTTGCGGTACCATAGGTTGTTGAGGTGGCTTATCGAGGTGCAGGTGGCCAGTAAAATGACTGTACAGGCGGTGCTGATCGTAGAGGTGGGGCTGAAATGACCTGAGGTAATTGACGGTTGATCTTCTGAGGTGGCACAAAGCCGTTATCCCTCATCTTGATAAAGCAGTAAGTGTTAGTATGGCCCAACCTCTTGCAATAGGTGCACCACGCATCTGATCACCTAGGCTGTGTCGATGGAGCCATGAGCTTAGGTGGCTAATCTGGACGTGGCCTCTTATCGAGGAACGACTTACTCAAAAAATCAGGTCGAGGGCTTGGACCCATGGTTACACGTGTACGGGATAGCCTGTCCTCATCCTGCTCAACTCGTAGGGACATGCTCACTAGCTCAACATTGTTAAGTATGATAGTGTAACATATCTTTGTGCGAATCTCAGGCCGCAGACCCTTAGAAATCGCTGCATCTTCATCAACTCGTTCGCTAGTATCACAGGAGCGTATCTGGCTAGCTCCGTGAAGCGGTTCTCATACTTTGTCACGGTCATCCCTCCCTGTCAGAAGCGAAGAAACTCTCCCTCCTCATTACAGTACGTGAGGGAGAAGTACTTCCCATTGAAGCGGGTCTCAAAAGCTTTCCACGTCCATACGTACCCAGCAACCACTGTTTGTAGGATGCTGTCCCATTACAGACTAGCCTCCTTCTTGAACAATACGTAACCAACTCGACCTGCTCTGCCTCAATGCAGTGTAGCGACTTTAGCATCTTAGAGATGCGATCAAGCCAGTACTCGGCCTACTTAGGTCTGTGAGTGCCCACAAAGGTGGGAGGTTGGAAATGCTAAAAGCACTCGAACAAGCTTCTGGTATTCATATGTCCAGCAGGCTACACAGGTGGTGCAAGCGGGACCCCATTCATGTTCTGGGAAAGGGCCCCTGAAATCGTGATCCAAAGTTGCTGTTGTTACTGTATTAGGAGCATCATCTGCTCCAACCTATTAGGAGGAGGAGCCGCCTGAGTCACGTATGGCGTCGAGGTAGACTCACGGTTCTGCTCTGGAACCGGTGGTACACTAGGTGTTAGCTCGTTCGTGGGGCCAGTGGCCGGCTGAGAGTCTAGCATGGTGTCACTATCAGGGCCCAAGGTAGGGTCCGTGTGGCTATTTCTTAGGGGAGGTGCCCCATCAAACGATCTGCCAAGTACTAGACGTGTAGTGCTTCGAGTGCTCTTAAGTGGCATTCCTTATATACAACATAGGGTGCAACCCGTGTAAGATTTAGCAAAAGAACACACACTCATCTAAACATCATTCACATTCCAGATCAAAAGAAGCTTCATACATTTCATTTACCAAAATTGTCACAATACATGAGATATAGTCTTATATGGATTATGACAGAATATGCATGTGAGCTAATCTAAACAAGCTTTAAACACTAAAACATACTAATAACTAACCAACCCTACCAAAGCTAGTACAAAAGACGACTACACATATGACTAGTCGTCCGAATCTGGTGATGGTGGAGGAGTACCCTTATCTTGCATACAACACAGGAGAGTCTTCAAAGTGAGAAACACCTTAAATTTCTATTTCATGTAGGCCTGACTCTCTTCAAGCTTGGCCTGGGTCTCTCTAACTTCCTGTCTCAGGGAGACTTGGCCCTCCTCAATTTGAGCCAAGTGGGCCTTTACGATGGCCTGATCACGGCGGTGCTCATGTGTGGCAGGAGGAGGTCCCTCATCAGACCCTTGGGCCTCCTCTTCACCTTCCTAATCCCCCTCTTCATCATTGCCCTTATCTTCGCTGCCTTCCTCACCACTCTCTTCTTCTTCGTCACCACTTTCTTCCTTACCTTCACTTTCTTCGACATCTTCACTCTCTTCTTCTGTATCATCGCTCTGCTCATCAAGTCGAGCTTGGCGTCGCCTAAGGCCAATGCCCATGTTGTCGAGCGTGTTTTCGCTAATAATGTGGATTGGGGCAACGTCATTCATATGGAGTCAGAAACAGTAGTGGCAGGCAATTTTGCATACAAGTCGACCAAAAGGTAGCGAGGAGCTTTCCCTAATAGACTGTGTAGTGTGGATTATCTGGGATAGGACAAGTGTAGGAAGACACACTTTCTCTCCTTTCCCAACTCTATACAAGAAGTCCACCATGAACCTTGTACATTCGGTGCGGTTACTCCACCTAGGATACACATTATACGTGCATATGTGGTGAAGCAGGCAAAAGTCGTTCATCATCTTGGATGAAGTGAGGATATTTCTTCGCCTCTAACGCTCGGGCTAGCCACATAGGAAGCATTTGTGGCGTCTTTTTTCTCACTCACTAGCGAGGTTCTTCTCACTGGTGTGCACCATACCTCTTTCAACTCCCATAATGAAGGCAATCTTGTCCGCACCAACTATAGCCTCCTTCCTTCCCAAAGGGATAGAAAATTGGAGAGGCTTCAACAGTGGATTTCGAATGTGGGCATAAAAGGCACGTACAGTGCTTTCGTTCGTATGAGTGTTCCCCTCAAATATGAGACCCTACCCATTTTTTAGGAGAAAGTCGATGACTGGATACGTTCCAAACAACTTCTCATTGACGTGTGGCTCAAATACAACCTTGTGGTTGTGGAACTTACCAAGATTAACATCCGGCGGTGGCGATCTCTCCAATGGAACTCGAGGATCGAGGTCCCGCCTGGACCTTTGTTCACGCTTGACACTCGTACTGGCTTCGACGTCCGCCCTCTTCATAGTACGACATGGTTAGCTTGGCCCGGCCTTATCCGGGGCCTCTCTCTTCCTTCCCATGAGAGAAAGGAGTGTAAAGATTGAGAAGATGACAGCGACAACCTCGAAAAGAGTCATTAGAAGAGGAAATGCTTGAAGGATGAGATGGGTTGGTGGGTTTTGGAGGTCTTGAGACACAAAAGGAGGGCCTTTGTACTTAATAAATGGAAATAGGGAAGAAAGGGAGACGAAAACGATAGTTTTAAAGCAATGGAGGTGGGTAGAGGTGATGGGTAGAGGATTTGGAAGATTATGAGACACAAAAGAGGGCTTTTGTGCTCAAATGAGTGAAAATAGTGAAGGTGGAGGGATGAAATTGAGGAATGGAAAGGTAATGATGAACAATATGGGAGATTTGAAGGTTGAAAGTATATGGAAGAAAAGATTTGAGGGGAAAAGGAAGCTTTGGAGTGTTTGAGAGTGCAAACGGAGTGGAGGGGGCATGAAATGGGGCAAAGCCACCCAAAAGAGGGTTTACATGGGTGTTAGGGTGGCCCCACACATGTGACAGGGCCCACTTGACCAAGCGGTGGGCGATGCGCTGCTGACCGGGCGCTGTGAAGCCGGGCAGTGCGTCGCCGACTGGGCGGTGCCGTTGCTTGGACTCTGGACCGCCAGTGGTGGCTCCGCATGGGGGTGGTGTTCACCCCTCCCCGGGGCGTTGAAAACAAGTGGGACCCCCCCCGGGTCCCTCTGTAAATTACAATGTGGCCCCCACATCTGTTTAAGGCACTTTCGAACTTCAACTCACACATATTCATGCTTTTGGCATGTTTTGAGTGTGAGATTCACTGAATTATCACCCAAACCCGTCGATTGACGGTTTAGAAATGGATTGAGATCATTTTTTCATGATCTTATACGCATACGGGGTGAAATTCAACGGTCAGTTTCACCCATTGGTGAAACTAGGAATCCTACGTCCGTTTCTACATTTTTCTCGCCCCTACCTGAGTCAAAATAAGTTAGTGTGCATCGTGTTACCATAACCCAGGTATAGTTTAATCTAAATCATGCTTTGATACCAACTTGTAACGTCCCGAAAATCAGAGGTCGAGCAGAAGCTCAACTCCTGAGTTTTAATACATCACTTATGCAACATAAATAATGATGATTAAATGTTGTCTGTATTAGCAAAAGAAACATGAATGTGATTACAGTAAATCAACATATCATACTCTAGAGATGACTAAATTAAGCAAGAGGAATTCTGTGATAGATATATGAAGTATGTAAGTGATTATAAACCCCCAGAGTATGATCATGTCACCAGACTGAATATATACATGTCTGTTCCAAAATATACAAAGTGACAAAGTGTAATGTCCAACTACTTTATATCCCTGTAATCCCACCGATCAGTACATGGTCTACATAGACCCGCCTGATAGCTGCATATAGGAGAACTCCTCATCGTCTATGAAAGCCCAATTAGCAGCGTAAACATCGTCGCCACCTGCATTTACAACAGAGTCTGATTGGTGTTTTAGAACACCGTCCCAGAGTGGGAGTGAGTGATCAACTCAGTGGAGTTATAAGGTAAAGGTTAACATGTTATTAATTCAGTCAAGTAGTAATGATAAAGCAGTACAACGATTATGTCATAAGTACTCTTGTTAATGCAGGAATGATATGGTATAATGATGCATGCCCTCATTAGCACTCCCTCAACAACACCATCTCACGGTCGCATATGCTACTCCCACTGTGCTCTTTCATGCCAAAGGCATTTGCAATGCGGTGCATGCATGTGTTAGCCTTCTTCTTAATTAAGCTCATTCATACAACAGATTCGGGAAGCTAAGGTACTTCCCTTTATATCATTTACCCAAACAATGATTCATCTAGGGTCGTCACCTTAGTGTAGGTGGACAGTTCGAATACATTGTCTCATACACCACCATATTCGGCTCATAAGTTTGGGTTGCTCATTGGTCACTACGGAGAGGCTCATCACCCCAGCATAGGCCGACAGCTTGACCACGGTGTCCCATACACCACCATGTCCGGCTCATAATTTTTAGCGGATCGTGGTACCAAGGTTGAAATGGACTTTTCCATTGGTATGTGGTATCTTAGATTCAAGCAGTAGCGTCCACACATGGTAAACACACACTAGGCCAATCGGGTTACTTGACAAGTTCGATTGGTATAAGCGCACCCTAAATTAATCGACATCGAACGCATACGCACACCTCGTGGCCTAACCATTGTCGATATTCACCGTATGACTCAGATTCGTCAAACGTGTCCGTTGTAACGAAACTAATTCGTCCACTCGATCAAAAATTATTACCGATTGCCTGGACTACACATTAGTCACAATCATGCTCAATTACAATAGGCATTCATATGTGATAGTCAAAATAATATTTAACAACCAATTCAAATATAAATATCATTTGAGCATTTTAACAAACATATAGTGCACATATTATCATACATATGCATTTCATCCATAAATCACGTAGTAGCTAAGTAGGTTATATGAAGGAGACTGTAACTATAGATAAGGTGATTGAGAACACCCTCATTAAATACATTCTAACAAGCAAAGTTCTCATTCAAACATTTCATCAAACACTTAGACTACACATTTCAATACACATGTAATAAATTTGTTATAACATATATTATGGTAAATCATTTCACAAAGGAGTTGTCATACTTACAACAATCATGTATTCTCAATTAATAATCATGGAAAACACGAATCATAATTTTACATTCATTCAAACATTTCAACAAACACATGGAATGCATTTTATATCTACATAATTCACACACATGTATAAGCTATTGAATACGTCGTAATTAAGATCATATGACAGCAATCAAGTCAGACATAAATCATTACTAACATTGAAAGCCTTGAAGACCATAACCTAAATGCTTATAGTCTACACCTTTCGTTGGTTTGCTTGTTACGAACTCGGTTCGTATACCACGTTTCCGTCTACAGCACAACGGATATCTAGATCACGAAATAGGTTAACTATTCCATTGATTCCTCTATTTAGATTCCTAAAACGAGATTAGGGCTAGGATTTCTTACCCAAATCAGAGTCGGAATCGCCGGTGTAGCGACACGGAAGAGGTGATTCGGTACATGGAGTAGTGAGAGTAAATCCCAATAACAAACCACAGATCTCTCACTCTTCTCCTCTATTTCTCTTCTCTCTCCTAGGGTTAGAAAATTCGTATGGAATGAGAGAGGGGTGGGTTAAGGTCCTTATATAGGCTTAAAACTGATGTCGATGGCTACAGGGCCATTGTATACTTAGGTTATAGCCAAAAGGTGGCTATTTTGGGCCAACGGAGCTCATCTGGAGGCCCATTGCTCGCATACAGTCTGAAGAAAGTTCCCTGACAATGGATTTATGCCAGGTTAAGATCTCGGTCCGACTGGATTAGTGAATCGGTTGTGGAGGACTCATTTCAATTCAGCGGTCATCGTTACTTGATCAGGGCCACAAGTATACCAATGGGTGTAGAGAAATTTTCCTGATCCAAGGGTATAGTTGGGTAAGAATCTGACGGTCCGAAACCTTAAATTTGTTCTGCAAGTGAATGATCCAATTTACTTAAGCCTGTGAAACATATGCATAAAGAGAAAAATACACAAACATTGCAATGGGCCACACAGATCTCATGATTTCAGGTGATTCCTATAACTTGTGTTACGGGCAATTCGTGTATACTGGAGTGGAGCCACTTGCATAGAAAACTACATAAAAGAGGAATTATATGAACCTTAAAAGGCCGTTTGGATACCTATAACTTGTTTAAGTTATAAACAAGTTACACCCAAAATCAATTTTAATTATATGTTGTTTACATGCGGTTCTATTTAGCTTTTAATTAAAAAGTACCTAAAGGATGGAGAGAGAGAGAGAGAGAGAGAGAGAGGATGTCTCTCACAATTGGAACTCTTTTTATTTATTTATTTAAATGCTTACAAATTGGGTGAAAAATACTATCTGAAAGAGAATAACTTACAAACCCTTTACAACCAATAAAAGTTATAGGCATCCAAATGACTACTATGTCAACATACTCCGATTTTTTATTTTATTTTTAGAAGCAGGCGAATGAGGCCCATCACAATGTTTGTGTCTCAACAACTCTCATCAATTATTTTCGATGGATGCGAGTTCAGTATTTAAAACTCAAGTAAACCACGTCACAAGAAACAATAGGAATTGAATGCCAGCTATTGAAACCTTGTTGCCATCAAAGAACTTCTGAATTAGGACGATGTTTATGTTTTCTCGGAGTCCCAATGGGAATTACTTTATGAGGTGGGGGTGAAAAAAGGTTTCAATATTTTGCATTTCCCTCCATTGTTTCTCATGACGTGGTTTACTAAAGTTTTGGACCTGCATATATTGGGTCCACACATCTTAACATGATCTAGTGAAACTGATGAACGAAGTGGATGTCACATGGACAACATGCTGATACCCATAAGACAGTTCCAAGGTCTTCATGTAACATCATGTAACAATGGTTACACACAACTCACATCCTCCATAAGGTGGTCCGTTGGTCCAATGATCTAGACCATGGGTTCATTTCGGCCAACCATGGATGGACCATTTTGCATTGACTTCTCCAAACTCAAAGCATTTTGCTAGAATATGTTGGGACTTTAGCCTTTGGATTTGGGGAGTCTTTTAATGATATGAACCGTCCATATGACAAGACTTTGGATTTGGGTGTTTTCAATGATCCAAACTGTTTATATGATGACTCACCTTGGATGGGAGATAACATAAATACAAATCTCATTGATAGGAAGACTTCAACCTGTTAATCATCTGACTATTTTCCTTCGAATGTGGACAATCCACTTAATCCATTGATAATTGATGGAGAATCATTTCAACATTAGAAGTTTCTGAGGTATCCATCGTCGCAATGAGGCCCATCTTATAGACGGTTTGGGTCAATGAAAGGGACTGGGTCCAATGGCTGAAGTCCCGCCTACTCTATTTTAATAGGTTGGGATGTATTCTAGCACACCTCACCCTTTCAGATTGGATATTTGCTAATTCCAGGCTACTGTAAAGCCATATCCATTCACACGTGTGTGAGATCTAAGCTTTCTAAAACGTTGAAAATCATATATAGATCTTCTATCTAAAAAGTAAAATAATTTCACTTTTCAGGTGGGCCACAATGCACAAAGTAAATTGGTTGTTGCTTTTTACATTTAAAAATAATAAAAAAAAAAATGTAGCTATTTCAGTTCTTTTACATTGATGTGGACCACCCACCACATTTTTATATTTTTTATCTAGTCATTTTAGTTCTTTTATATAAATGTGGACCACCTGGGTTGTGAAATGGTCTCATTTATAGGCTAGAAAATGTAGCTCATCTAATAGAAAAGCTATGATGTCACACACATGTCGCATTATGGCACGAGTGCTTGAGATTTGATGTGAGGGCCTCCCACACACGTGGCATTAGCAAATTGTCCAGATTCGCTGAGGACCTAAGACTAGTGGATGGGATCTTCTAATCTTGAGGTATTTGGGCCATCGGCCCCGCATGGTGGGCTCCATCAGAGCAATATTCAGTATGTATGTGAGTAGAAGAGGGAGGTGTTGACTTTGGGAGTATATTTTAGTTAGATGTAGATTACGTGGTGATCGGACATGGTGAGATTTTATTGGGCCACGTGTCATTGTTAAATATAAGGTCACACAAATCATGTTTAAAAGTTGATATATTCGATCGATCCCCATTCTTAACAACAACACGTGGCCCTGCTTAAGCAATTTAGTTAAATATAGGGCCACACGTTTTAATGAGGACTTGCATTCAGTTAACTTGTGAGATTAGAAAAGTATGGGTGTGCTAGAGTCTTACTCGACTCAATGTTTAATTGAATGTTGGTGCCCCTCGCATTGGTATAGATTGTTTAAGATCGAATTCTAAGACTTAGTCAGCCTCTCAACGATTGGTTATAACAATGATCATGTAGGAGTTAGTCCTTCGTGGTGGATTCTTTTTGCCTTATATTTTAAGGACTTGTACTTATACTATTAATTACAGTCAATCTATTTCTCAATAGAATGGATATGAGTAAATTAAAGAAAGGCTAAACAATATCTATTTTTATTGATTTAAAAATAATGCTTAATACAATAGAAGGAGAGAAATAAACAAATTAGAGAAAAGATAGAACAAGAAATAAACATATGAAAAACCTGTATAAACAAGCAATCTAGGTAAATGGTGAGAAGAATGTGACCAAGATGTTTGATCTTCCAAGTAGGGTCTCGATTGATTGAGATCCGATAATGAAAGGTTGTGGATATTTATCCTACTCTTAAACGTATTGCGGTGTCACTGCTAGACAGTAGATATGGCTGAACATAAGCAAATAGGGCTAAAGCTATGCTAAGATAAAAAGCTAGAGTTTGTAACGATAGATTGTGTTTCGCATGGGTCATGAACTTTTTATCATGTTCTCCTTTTATAACTTTGAGAGGCATGAAACCCTCGTTGGGTTTCCTTTTTGGCCCAGGATCCTTCACAGTCATGGTGCTCAATTGTTTTTTCATCATTCCAATTTGGCCAAAAGATTTTCATATATCAAAGATTCTTTTCAAATGTCTTGCTAGTATGACCGTAAAGATCCATGGATCTTTAGGGCTTTGTCTCATCTATTTGGTTACAAACTGTTTTCAGATCTCCCCCTATCATGACCATGAAGATTCATGGATCGAATGAGACTAGTCTAGTTGGATCTGAATCAAGACCCAATCTATTGTTTCCTATACGCTTAGATATTGATCTGATCTTCAAATCTTCGTAATCGTTGTGAGAACTTTGAACATTTCTGAGTAGATCTCTCATTTTGGAAGGAATATGAGAGACAGCCTTACCGAGCATATCCAAATTTGTGATATAATCCTTGCCTTGATGGTTCTTTTATCAATGTGTTGATCATGCTGCCTTGGTCATGTGTCACACATATTAGGGCTATGTGTCATTTGTTGCTTCGTTTTCTCTTGAGATGTGCACACAATTTGGCACCATTATTTTTTGTAGGTGACGTGTCATTGAAAGATCAGAGACAAAAGATATCTTAGGCAAGAGTATGATTCAATTATTATTAAATGTGTAATAACAACATGTGGCGGCATCTTATTAGTCCTCGGGGGTGTGTAAAAAATGATGTAAATATGTCCAATCAAATCTCATTATGTTGGGTCATTGTCAGCCCATTTACGCAAAGTTGGAAATATGGGTTGGCAACTAACCTTGTCTAAAATGTAAATGTATTGAGATTTCATTGGAAAGTAGGTCGTTGTCAAAGATGGGGCTAGTAAAATATGTTTAAAAGTTGTATGTACTTGATTAGACCTCATCTCTGACATCAACTCGCTGTTCAATTAAATCTCGTTACATTGTACTAACATTAGTACTGGCGAGAGCCTTATCCAATTCGCATCCCAACATTGCATAGTCAGTGATGGGAGCTATGCAGTGCTCACTAAAATATACCAGAGAAATTCACTCTGTCCATCTGATTTGCAAGATAACAACCTAAAAATGAGGTAGATCCAAAATTCGGGTTCCTACATGATTGGAAACAGCAGGGAACGCTCACCATTGCCACAAAAGTTTAGGATTATGCTAATATATATCTTTTCAGTTTATCCCAAGAGGTAAAAACCTTATTAACGGTTTCACTAATATTTTTATTTTAAGTTTAATCCAAGTGACAATAACCTTTTTAACGGTTTGGATGACATATACCCATCACGATAGGGCTCTAGAAAGGCTTCAACGGTGGGCATTATAATTCTCATAGTTTCATGTCACATGATCCACTTGATTTGTGATTATATCTCATTTTTGAGCTCTTATCTATGAAGCTAATGGACAGATTTGATTCTCATGGACCTGTTTGATGCATGTGCTGGGCCTCACATAACTTCTGTCAATAGAAACTTAGGGCCTGTTTTTTAACTTTGAAAAATAGTACTTAATACAGAATTGAGAAAATACTCTGTGTCAAGAGTTGTTTGTTAATACCAAAATTAGAAAACACTAAGCGATTTTTCATTGAATTCTTTTCATGAGAGGAGTCTGGCTTAACGGTGAATGCGGAATGCCCTCCATAAATTTTTCTATAAAAAAAATTTGCTTCCAAAACTACCCCTATAATTTATGTGAAACTTCTTTATGCCTTATTATGATTTATGTGTTTGACACACACCGTCCATTAACTTTTTCAGATAATTCTAGATCATTAGCCTAAAAATGAGGTACATGTAAAACTCAAGCGGACCACACCATAAAAACCAATGGAAATTGAATAAAATTATTATTGAAACTTTCCTAAAATTATTTATTTCTCATATAACCTCTCTATAAGGTTGCACTAACCTTGATGAAAAGAAAAAAATACAAATTTCAACATGACCGGGGCCGTCTATGGCCCTGGGAAGTTTTCAACGGTAGGTGCCTGATTATCACTATTTCCTATATTGTAGCCCACTTGAGCCTTTTATCTATCTCGTTTTTTATTTTATGCCTCCATATGATAGCAAAAAGTGATTAGACAGCGTGAATAAGTCATATAAATCACCATAGGCCCTACGGAACCACTAACGACCCAGTTAAAATCCTTAGGTAGAAACTTCCACTGAATGACTTACCCGTGAAATCCGCATCCCATGCAGATTGCACGTACACGCTGCCTGCAAAAGGTATGTACGGATCGCCACCAACCCGTGGCTCCACCATGATGTGTGTGTTTCACGTCCCTCTGATCAAGGGGAAAATAACCATATACGAGGATAAAAATATAGATACTCCGACAAGGTATGGAAATCCATGCTCATGCTGCATAAAATCAAACCGTCCAAAACATCACCAGATTCCATATCAGGCTGACGTACAACATTTGTTGAATGCATAAGATTGAAGTATTTTTCATTTTTGGCATATTTTAGTTTACATAATTTAATCGAATTTAATTTTTTATATTATTACTGATCTACTTGATTCCCACAATTTTTACGGTTTGGATTAAGGAAAATATATAACAAGAGGTACATTTCTATGTAAATGCGTATTAATTGCAATTCTATAGCAGAGTATTAAATAGCTCTTCCCTAACCGTTGAGAACGGGACTGGACGACAAGAATCTTCTTGCACCGCGTCCATCCAGAGAGCCAGTGCATTGCGGAACATGTTTGAACATGGGACACATGTGAACAATCAGAACCATTCTTCAGGTCGAACGTAATCTGTTTCATTTATAGACCCATATTAATTTACGTCCACTCATCATATATGTTATGATATTATTTTGAACATAGACCATTTATAACTTTCAACACGCCATTTTCTCGTATAGGCATGTCCCACCCACTTAGCAACACTTACTACTTGAAACGACCAATTAACAGTCAGGATTCCTAATTCATGAGAGATTATGACAAGTGTACCGCAATGAATGCAGTTCATCTCAAGCGAGCGAGTACACTTAACATTCCCGCTGTCATCCGCTTCTTTTCTTTCATGCATTGCATACAAAGCTAACATTCTATTCTTCTAACAGTTTATATATATATATATATATATATATATATATATATATCACACACACTGTGGCAGCTTGTGAGACTTGATACACAGGCGATGATGAATTGTACATCTGTCATAGATTAATTCAGTTTAAGTCAACAAAATTGTGTAAATTACCATCACCAAGTCACGTTATTACAATCAGATTTCTCGAACAATCCTGACCACTGATTCATGGACACTTGCTAGTAGAAATAATTATATGGGATCTTTTTGTTTTTAACCGTCCAATAAATGTCCACCAATCCGATATTAATTTTATTAAATAAAACATAATTTTTGGTTTATCATACATCTATACTATGCTCCACAAATTGGACGGTTAGTTATATTCCTTTCATACAATTTCCAAGTAAATTTTAAGTGCCTTAGTATGATCCATCAAAGTCTGGCCGAGTATCAAAGTTTTTCTTGTCACATTATTATATGCCATGCTTTCGTTCCAAGTTTTTCAGTTTCAGCTTTTGTCTCCTCCCATCATGGTGGGATCAAGGTCATCAGCTGCCACGTGTAGGTTCCAAAGATAAGGGCCTTTTTTTTTTAAAAAAAAGAAAGAGAAATGATCACATAAACAGCACCCTATGTTAACGTTCACATGCAAAACCATGTTTCCCGCCAATTTGGATGGAATTTGAGCCGTGAAAAAGTGGGACACACCATGAGAATCATCTGGACCGATAATCAGGTCTAGTCATTTGGAGGGATACTATATTGAAATTGATGGGCAGCCAATGGTCAGGATCATCTTAACAGTGCGCCCCACCTAATGAGTGGATCAGTCTGAATTTCAAGGAAAATGGTGCAAATGGCGTGGCCCATCTTGTGAACGACTCAGATAAATCACTTGATTGGTGTGCATGTTAGGCTAGCATGCAACCGGTTGTAGGCGATCAGGTCTCCTTCATTCAATGGCCATTCTGTAGTTTCAAACTCTTTAAACGCAATGATAATCTAGGGAAAAGGTTTGGTAGCATGACAGAGTGTGGTGATTCATACACAAGCACCGTGAATTTGTACACGTGGCACAGAAGTAACTCAACACAAACCGTCAAAACTGTGGGCCTTACTTTAGATGGATCATAAACCAAAATTTTATATTGATTCAATCAAACAACTAGTAGATTGATAGACATTTATTGGACGGTCAGGATGAAAAAAGGCTACGGGTGGAATTTAGGAAACAGTCGTCCACTAAACAGTGTTTAAGATTCTTCAGCTAATCTTAATTGAGACAATGAACTATCTATATTGGGTACCACAGCCTGCGTATCAACATCCTTCACTTCCAGAGCAACAATGACTTCCTCAAGATTGAAAAACTCAAGGACCGGCTAACCTATACTTGTGTGGTGCATGGAGTCACAAAACCATTCAATATCCTGTGGGCCCCATTTATGTAGAAAGTAGAGGGCAAGTTAAGGAATCCACCTGATCGCATTCAGGCCCGTAAAATAGGCCCGTGGGTTGGGCCCAGCTCCAATATTGAGGCCCGATTGAAAGGTCTTTCAGTATTTATGTAGTGGGTGAAATGCATGAAAACATTCCCATGAACATAGTAAATCCATGACTTATTGGCATTCACATCACCTATCTGAACCGTCCATTAGGTCCAGTCCCCTATTCTTCTATTATTGGGAGAAAATGACAGCAATCAGATGGTTTTATACATTTGGAAATGGGCCTATCTTCTACCAAGAATCTTATACATCCATTTTGCATGTAATTAACCGGACAGTTTGGATCATCTGATCAGAATGTATTTTCCAAGGCAGACTATGCCAAATTCGTTGGATCTAATGCATGGTCCGGATAGATGATGTGGATGTCTCTGGGTTCAAATTAAACTATGTGCATGGAAAGCCACTCTGGTGGGCTAGAGCTCACAAATCAGGCCAACCAATAACTCAGGTGGGACATGAAACAGAGAACAACCTGGGAGAACATGGACCATATAAAATGGAAACATATAGTGTATGCCCACGGTGGTGTGATTATGACATCCAAGCCAACCATAAAATGTTCCTAACCAGGACAAAGGGACGGCTCAAAATTCGAGAGCATCCAAAACACAGTTGGGCCACACCATTTCAATTAGGAGGTTAGGCCATGTTTTTATGCTGTTTCCTACCAACATGAGTTTTAGGTCAGCCTGTTGCTTGGGGCATCATAGTTTCCATGGTATTTCGAACCAGATGCGAGATTTGGGCCACAATTTGGACCGTTAAATTTGAATTACTGTCTGCCACACATGCATTTTGCACCAAATTTCATAATGCATGTAGGCCTGTATCGTAGCAATCAGTACGTTGCACAAAACAGATTTTAATCACAGGGAAATGGGCCCCTTGTGATTGTAAAGGGTGGGGCCGGGCATGAAAGTAGAGACCCGATTACTAAACAGGCAATGCCACTGGGCCTGACCCATCCAATTTCCATCCAGCTGGGATCTAGGGCGAGATCACTTACTGGCTCATTCGATAATGTTGGAACAAATACGTTTTTGTGCCTTGTAGTTTGAATTAGTGGGGCCGATGGTCCGGATCCATTCGAACTGTTGAAACCACGGGTCTCATAATGGATGGCCCATGTATCAAAATCCCACAAATTGGGGAAGTACGAACCCAGTGGCAGATAACTAGATGGTTACAAGACGTATGTGAGAAAGGGCTAAGCATTCCATGGGTGGGATCTTTCAATCCAGGGGATTTTCTTGATATATGGTGAGACTCAGTATAGCAATGGTTTGGATGGGAGTGACTTTCGAATAAATGGAGAATAATTAAAAGTAACATGCTAAGGCATCTGATGGACGAGTTGGATGGCAATGATACATCAAAATGGGCCCCACGCAGCTAGACTCATACACTCAACAACGGGATCCTCCACCCCACAAAAGTTAATATGCAGTGTACTCGGGTTTCCAGTTTGTAAAGGTGTGGGCAATGGCTAAGCAATCTGGACCATCAATTCTGTTTAGCCCCACTGGAACGGACCATGCTCTGGAAATCTCCTTGATAGAAACAATCCAATCATTGGCCTGAAAATATATGGTTTATCTTGTGTTTATTTGCACCGAAGTTCATGAAAAATTGCACCGAATTAGACTGAAATATCACAAACTTTCATGATATTTGGTGCAACCAAACGCACCCTAAAAGAAAAAATTCAGCAGCAGTCCACATTCAACTGAAAAATGCCCACTCTCCAAGGCATGGGTCTTCAAATCTGGAAGTTTTGGGAAGCTCAGTCCATCTATGGTGCGCTTGATGGAACAGTGGTCTAGATCAGTGAACCATGGGACTCACTTCCACAAGCTGAAAACCCAAGGATACTGGGCATGCTCTCTGTTAAAAGTCAAAAAGCAAAAAAAAAATTAAAAAAGAAATACATAAGGTCGGCCACACTATTGAGATCTTCTAGCCTAAAAATCAAACCGGTTCACTACTGATGCCAGAACTAGTCACAAATCTCTCTTATAACCCATGATGTGGCCTAATAAAAAGTGCCTTGTGTGCTTGTAAAATGTGGGCCTTGTGGTGAAAAGTGTGACTCCATTGGGTTAAATGATGGTTTTTTTTTTTTACTTTTTATTGCAGGGTCCGCATCTGATACACTCATGTCACTTTTTCATTGGGCCACATCAAGGGTTACTGGCATTTCATGTCCTTTCATTACCCAGAAAGTCACATTGTAACAAACCAATGGACGACTCGAAAAAATTATTGTTTTTGCTGCCCTTCTCTTTTGCATATTGTTATGCACCTTAGAAGTGAAATGGCCTGATTTTTTTACCAGAAGATTTAATCAGGTTGGACCACTAAATGAAAAGCTCAGATCTTGCACATGGTAGCAATATTGGCACATGCTGGCAGGACTCTACGTGTGTGAAGATTGGCAGACCTTCTTACATATTATTTGATAAAAAGAATAAATAAATACTGCTCATCAACAAAACCGATATTATTCACATGATGTAGCATTGTCTGAGAGTGTAATTTGTTGTTCTTTCTCTGTTTTTTATTCCCCACATCCCATTTCTATGAAGATTTGAAAGCATACTTCTTTAAGCAGCTGATCTGGGTATCTTATACTGTTTTTTAAGGAATAGATTAGCCTCGGAATCACTTCTGTGGCATAAAATCCTCAAAAGGGTTTCAGTGTCGGCACCCAGTCTGCTTCGGCCCCCTTGCGTTCCTGACAAGCTTGCAGATTTCAAGTCATCGATCAATACACGAGTCTGCAGAAACACCAAAAACTTCATAAGTCGGCGAATGGAAAGAGGAAACTCAGCAGTGAAATAATAATAAAGATGAGTTTTTTTTCTTTTTTTTTTTTTTTGGGGGGGGGGGGGGGGTGTGTTTTAGTTTGGATGCACTATTGAATTGAATCACAATTATTTGCTTAGGGCAAGTTTGTTTGCACCAAATATCATGATATTTGATGCAACCAAATGCACCCTTAATAACAGTGGAAATAGCCAAATTCCTATTTATTTAACATTCACACTGGAAGGTGGGCTCTGGATTGCAATTTTGTTATGATTGATGCTGGAGTCAGAAAAAAAGGGGTAAAGGGAACTTTGTTAACATGTTCATCACCTGTCATTTAAGATTCTTTAAAATATAAATTTAAGCACGAGTTTGACCACCAACCTCATAGCTTTGTAAAGTAATTACAGGGCGAACACGTGCTACTAAGTTTTCGACTGTCCCTCGAGGCAGCCCATCTCCACCGGATATAAAGAATTCCTGTCATACACAAAAATTACCAGTGAAAAATATCAGGTCAGTTCCTTTCCGTTTTACCTCCAAACTTAGGCAGGGTATTGTTGAGATGTCCAGACTGCATTCTTTGTTCAGACTCATTAAGGGGTGTAAACATGCTGCCCTATACCAAATGCACATTTAGCCTTATCAAATATATACCAAATGCACACTTAGACTCACATATGGGGCCCATGATCTGGTGACCTGGACCATTGATCTGATATCTCCATTATGGATGAGAGGTGCCCAAAAATAACAGTTATCTCTTTTGCCCTGAAGAAGACCTCCAATGACAATTCCGATTTGTTGTTGAAGTGTATGTAGCATAATTGGTTGAATAATTATCTTATCAAAATTCCTTTTAAGTTTTGTAGGCACGTGGTGCTAACGCGACACACTAGAGGCACGTCTTCACTTCATTCACCCGGCTCTAATTCTATTGGAAACATCCTCATCAATCTCCTCATCCATTTTGAATAATAGAACTTGATTTGAGGAATCTTTTGAGTTTTGACCATTGACTAAAGCTGCCCGTATCATTGTCCTTACCAGGGACTGTTTGCATTTGGGCCAAGTTGTGTCATTGACAAAGTAGTTAGGACAAAAGTACAGGTCCATGGTTTGGGAACCCACTTGTGTACGGGAACCTATGCACTCTTGGACAAGTAGTCCAAGATATATGACCATTGAATAGAGCTATACATGAGTTGAGTTAGCTCAATTAGCTTGCTCGACTTGACTCGGAAAAGCTCGACTTGCCTCGGCTCGAAATTGAATTCAGACTGAGTTGAGCTAGTTTTTGAAGCTTGAAAAAATTTCGAGCCGAGTTCGAGCTTGCCCAAGCTCGACTCGACTCGGATCGAACCTCAACTTGAATCGACTCAGATTGAATCGGCTCAGTGACTTGGTTATTTTGATATTGATGCTACTCGCCAAGTGTTTGATGAAATGACTAAACAAAGTGTTGTTTCGGGTGCATACATTCTCCACAGGATCGGTTGGTGGGGAGGAAGGAATGGATATGAAACAAATCACTACCAAAAAAAAAACTTTACATTATAAGACTACCTTCATATCTTGATTTTCATGTTGCTCGCCGAGTGTTTGATGAAATACTTGTAAAGTGCTGTTACTGTTTTGTATTCTGTGAGAAATTGAAGATGCATTCTATGTGTTCGAGAAAATGTCGCACATGCTCAAACTGGTCCGAGCTGTTGACCGAACTGAGCCGAGTTTGAGCTGTGGTTAGCTACTGGCCGAGCCAAGTCGAGTTGTGCTAAGCTTGACTCGGTTCAACTTGTGTACAGCTCTACCATTGAAGCATGGATTGATTACTTTTAAAGAGGTAGAACTCCTTGTCAATGATAATTTATGATTTTGGTGTACATGAGGAACACTCTTTATCCATACACATGCATTACATGTTCCAATGTGCACGTGTGCGATTGTCTAAGTTCAAGCACCCCAAATGTGCACGTGTGCTACCATCAATCTTCAGCACCCAAAAAAGTTGCACATGTGTCAATATAACACCGTCCATATTAAGTTCCCCATATGTGCCACCATTCATCCATCCTCCCTATTTCAGGGGGTTTGACAAACAAGGAAGATAACAACTAGTCTTTACAACATGTTCACAAATGACTAGTCCTGACAACATGTCCATGGGTAGCTTGTCGCAATACAACAAGGCCTAAATCCAAATAGCCCTTACATTCCAAAAACTCCATCTTGGTTATGCTAATTTTTAAGCATTTATATCTGACAGCCCTGCCTCCAACATAGATTTGTCACACTACTGCTGCAAATAGATGTACCCCCGCCATCACCAACCGCCATCACCAACATAGGGGTTAGGTTGACAATCATGTAGCTTATGGGCAGATGAAAAAAAAAGGAAGAGTTTAACTGTGACTGTATGATCACTAGCATGCAAAACAAAATTGCTAGTATAAATATAGTAAGAAAATAAATGATGTTTAAGTAACCATTTGATCGGACTGATGAATCATACATGCGAGCCCACCTTTCAATAATCCTAATCATTTGGATGGTTTGCTTCATGATGACTGGGAAATACCACAGAAGTTTTTACTATCAGATGATCCTAACTACCAAATTGGGGCACTCATTAAATGGAGACATCATCTATTTTCATCAAAAGGATTGAATCATCTACTAGGGGAAGTACTAGGGCACGCCCTATCCTATGAAGGAACCCACCAAATCATTGGCCTATATAACCAAAGGATGCTCTTTATCTTTGTCGTTGATGGGTCAAACAAAAAAAAATGTCATTTCTTTTAATCTAGCATTATATAATACCTCAAATCCAACAACCCTTGCATAGAGAGCCAAATTCTTCAAAACAAATTACACACTCCATCATTGCAAACATATTTGATCGTTTAAGGCATGGACATACCTTTAAGATTTCTAGATCCTCTTCCAATAGTTTAGCATCGTTTGGAAAGAAGACACGTGATGGTCCCCCATCTAATAGCACCCGGAGAAATCCATCCTGGTAAGGCGACACTGACTTGCGTAAATTGCAATTCTAAAACTTAAGGAGAGTTTAAAGGAAAATAAAAAAGAAAAATCAGTAAAGCGCCAGACCAATGATGCCTGAAGGAGTCCTGTAACGATGCGATCCCTCAGTGGCTCAACAATGACATCACAAAGTTGATTTAATACCTGCAGTGAACATCAATAACCACCATTGCATAGATATTGAGTAAAACTGTGCCCAAGACACCATCAATGGTAAAAACAGTAATTACAGTAAGAAACAAGATATGCATCTGACAGATGCAACTCAGAGTTGTGACTTATATTGCAAAACCTGGTGAATCATGACTGGTCGAGCTCAGTGTAGCTCTTTGTGGTCTCTTTCCCAGGTTAAGCATTTCATTTAACCTGCTGAATCATTTCCTTTATTTCGGAACTTTGGTTTTTTCTTTCCAGTAATATATCTTCTCTTAATTTGCTTAAAGAAAAAACTTTACATTGCAAAAATTCTTTTGTAGAAAGGCTTGAACAAGAGATTTAACCATGAGAATATATGGAACATTGGTCTTGAAAAATTCAAACATTGGATCGACAACCAACTAGAATTTGAACTGTCAATTTCTGCTTTTCTAAATGCCTCAGTATTTATTTTGCATACTGTCATTCTCTAGTGTATAAGTAACTTATTACTCGTACCTAAGAAAATGTGTCAGTTGCAGTATGTAATTTTTTTAAAATAATGTACATTACAAGTTTGGAAAATTAAAAAATCCTAAAATTTTCCATTCTTTGCAAAATTTCCCTAAATTTTAGTAAATTTATAGAATCTAGAGAATTGAAGATGCAGTCTTTGACTTTCGGGAGAGATATGTCACACATTAGCATACCTTCTCAAAATTAGTGTTTTCACTATGTTGCGATATCACTGATATATCCCATGACATATCGGTTATCCCAGCTGGGTGATGTGAAACCCAAGCTTTAATATCTATTTTTCATGGTATCATTCAATATATCCACACTTTCCCTTTACAAATTGTTAATGTATTGTACTATATACTGATATCGAGTACGATATCAAAAGGGATAAAAGGAAACCAACACCGTTTTGTCCAGAAAATCATAAAAAAAAAATTTTAAAAAAAAATTATTATATTATTATTATTATTTTTGGAAAAGAAACTTCTCCATAGTACATTGCAAGGAGATTTTGACTAGTCCACTATAGTTTGTTGGAAGAAAATTTTCAAAATTTCTCCAAAATCGCAATCGAAAGCTTCTTGGGGCTGGATTATAAAAGGTGCATATTTTTTTGGCTTCGATTCATTTTTTTTGTTTTTTCGTTTTTATATGTTGTAAATAGTGTCTAATGGTAAGAAATCCAAAATTCTCCATGTTTTGCATGAAAAATTATGGATTTGGAGCTTCAATTTTGAGATTTGGGGGAGATGGTCCAAGTTGCGGAAATTTGGGGGAAAATCCAAATTTCCTCAAATTTTCCCAAATAGATTGCAAGCTTAGTGTCCAAACATGAAATCAAACATGTATATAACCTGATCTACACATTCTTGGCAATTTAGGGTTTTCTTTTTTTGGAATAAAATGAAGTTTGAATTAAAAATAATTGAAAATTGTCCAAAATTAATTTAAAAATAAAAAATTATTAAAATCAACAGGTATATTTTTAGTTTTCTACTTCTTCTTTTGCTTTAGAATGTAATGCTTGTGATTCCATACATTTTTTTGAAAGGCGGTAATTTTATTGAAATAACAAAAAACAAAAACAGTACGGTAACAAACTAAACAAAATGAAATACACGGGCAAAAACACAAAACAAACAGAAAAACAAGGTAAAGGAAAGAAAGAAAAATACAAACAACTGCCCCACGACAGCCAAAGCCCAGGAACACAAGAAGAAGCCTTCTATGGAGCCCAATCTTGGAAAAAAACTAAGACTCTAGAGAAAACCTCCGCAGTTGAAACTGACAAGTTCCTAAGATAACGATTGTTGCGTTCAGCCTAGATGGCCTAGATCACAGCTAGGAGGATAATCCTACATTTTCTTTTGCCCAAAGCCCCGCCAGGCTCCGCATGCCACATACAGAAGAAGACGTTGGTAGAGCTCAGCATGACCCATGAATCCTCCATGCATGTCTTTTTAGATTTATAAAATATATGATTTGACTTTGAATATAATTATAAAAGTTTAGTCAGACAACGCATAGGTTAGGACCCCATACAAAGGAAACCTATTATGTGCACTTGATTTTTGTGATTTTTTTTTTCTAAGTGTGTATTAGTGTCTTTTTTTAACAATCTCTAAAGTTTTTTTGAAAAATTCAACCAATTTACCAATGTTTCCCAATAACAACGATAAATTACGCGATACAACCGATATATCCTGTGTGATAACCAATATGTATGTGTATCCTAGTGGTGTGATACATTACACGATAACGATATGGAAAACATTGCTCAACATGAAGACATGCTAGTATTTGGAAACAGGAGGTAACCTAACCCTAAAACCCGACCTCTCTACTCACAAGTCACAACGCAGGTGCAAAGCTAGAACATGTGTGCGAGATCCAAGCCACTATCAGGTAGGTCCTGCCATGTAGATTCTGAGGCCCAAAATCACGTCAGTCCACTCATTATGTGGGCAAAAGTTTTACTTAGCTGTCCCTTTGTTTGCACATCATGGCCTTCCTAATGAGTTGAACAGCCTGAATTTTGCAACATGGAATATGTTTGGGCACCATGGCCCACCTCATGAATGTAAGTCTGGAACAGCCTGAACTTTGCAAGCTTTTTTATGCATTTCTAGAAACACAATCGGTTAGAAAGGATCTCAACTGTAGTGACCATAAAGAGCTGAAGTTTCAAGATGCTTCTTCTTTCTTCCAGAAACATGATTCATTTGTTTCTTTAGTGATAAGGGTTTCCACAATTATGTTATTTTATATGTTTTTGTGCATCATAAGATGCTCTGGTGATAAGGATTCTAGGTACGGAGGATACAATGGTACAAAAATAATATGTCAATTGCAGGTTCAAAACCAATAGAGTACTCTAACATAATCTATCATGAACTTGGTCATAAGGAGGGATTGGATTGCATTTGGTATTTCAGACATCTACTACCATAACTTGTCCTTTTATTAGTGACATAAGCATAGGAAGTAATGTATATGAATCACAAGCAAAACCTACCGTGTCAAGTGCCTCAATAAGCACCTCCAATCTAGACTGTGAAACACCATTTTTATACAGGTTGTCTATGAATGGCTCCCTCAGATCCCAAAATATGATCTTAGTTCCTGCAAGCATATGGATTGATGCATTAATGATAAAAATTGTCTTAAGTAAATGTACAAGAAACAAATGAAATACTTACCCGTGAATTCGCAGATTCTATCTATCGCTGCATTTATGTCTCTTCTACTCCCATCAAATGCATCCTTTTGGTGGTGTGAGGAAAAACTTCTTGATTTCTCATCCATTGACCTCTCTACAGATAAAGAATTGACTGAATCAAACATCAAATGCAAATTTGCTTCTGTTTTGATTCTGAACATACTATTTGTAGGATAGTTCCACCGGTTGAAACAAATAGTCAATTTGGAAAAACTAGGACATATAAGTTGCTGACATCATCACGAAATATGCTACACTGCTGACTTTACTAGGAAACTATACCTAGTGGTATTTTATATAAGCAGTAATAGAAGCATATGTCAGAATATTTAAATCAAGACTCACCAAAAACTGTAACGAAGAATAAAACTAGCTTGCTAATTCTTCAGAAAGTGATAAACCACAATGTGTCACTTTTACTCTGGTTTCAGAATTGCATTTCCTTACTGAACACAAGAAGAGCTTTTGAAGTAGGGATACCAGGTGATTGAAGCATGTCATAAATGTGACTCAATTTTCTGCCAGTACACCTTTTTTAGCTAACACTTCTCTATCATTTGAGAATTGTCACGTTTGATGCACTTTCGATTTTAAATGGTGAAGACATGCTCTCTATCTGAAAGGCCTGGATGGATGGGCCCACAGGATCTGATGGTATCTACACAATCTTAGGGACCTATGCACAAAGCCAAAGATGGACGGCCCACGTCCAACGATCTGCCAACCACTATGGGAGCATAAGGAGCTAATCACTCTAATCCTCCGATTAGGATGGCCACTACACACGATCAACGGCTTAGGTCATCTAGAGGCAGCCTAATGGACAATGAATATTCGCTCGTTATACCTCAATTTTCTCGGGGGACTCTCTCGGATGGGATGCATTTACCAAGGGAATGCCTCCCCTTTTATAAAGAGAGGAATTGAAAGACGAATAACGAGAGGATACAAGAGGAGGAACCTCAGAAATTACTAGCCAAAAAAGGGGGAGATCACAATTAACTACATCTTTCAAAAGAGAAACCCAGTCTATCACGTAGCCAGGAGGATAAGATGCTTGACCTTGCTAACCGCCGACTCCTCCGTATCAAAGCTATTCTGAACACCAACTATTTCTCTCCACCCAAATAACCCACCATGTAGCCAGGAGGATAAGATGCCAAATCATGGAGAATATATTGAATCTATTGATTGTATCAAAATAATGTCAACTTTAACTTGGGATCAAATAGGCACAGGGAAATTTTCACTTCACAAGGGAGAAATAGGATCATTAGCAGGTGAGAAACATTATAGGGTACCGGATACATGTACATGCCCAATGCATTGTATTTTACATGATATGATATTGATACCAGAACCGGATACTTGAGTCTGATCATAGAAATGATTTAACTTAGTCTTGTATTATGCATGAAATTCTGACCATTTTCTTTCACCCTTGTCATAAAATGTGTGCTCATAATGCAAAATTGTGAACATCACCAATTTCAATAAACTAGCATACTAGAAGGATTAAAACGAATACCTCGTTTAATAGAATTAAACAAAATGGCTCAAATTTTCAAGTAAAGAAAATAAGAAATAAGAATAGCATGCTACAAATAGAATAGTGTGCTACAAATAGGATAATCTTATCCTGATCATCACCATCATCTAAGCCTTATCCCAACTAATTAGGGTTGGTAGATAACCTTGTCCTGATCTTTTTTATAAATGAAGGGTCTGTATCAGTAGCTGTATCCGGGTGTCATAGTAGAAAATCATCTGTTTGATCAACCATGATACTAATAAATCTCAACTAGTTGTTTAGTGTTGTAAAAAATGTTCTGGACATGCACGCACGAGTATTATCCCTCATCCAGGGTAGAGGTAGGCTTCTCCTCTAATGGACGGAGCACCTTTTAGTACATTGTTGTTATTGTCATGTTTGCTTTTGGAGGAGCAAACACCAAGAAGTAATAAATTGTAATGACTAGAGCATGAACCATACAACTTAGAAGAGAAACTCTACCACTAAGAATCCACAATTATGGAAAATAGGATAGAAGGGACAAAAGTTGTACAAAAGCTTTATGCCAAAAAAATAAAAGAATTGAAGAAACCAAATGGATATATGATGTAGCACACATGCTGGGGCATACCTTTATATAAGTGGGCCACATGTACAAGATGTGATTGTTGAAGTGATAATGTCCCTTGATATACATTGATACACCACACTCTGACAACTTAAACTTTTAGAGTAAATGGTTGTTTGATATGGTATCAAAGCGGAAGGTCCTATGTTCGAATCTTGAGAGCAGCAAATATGTCTCGCTAATATATTATTCTCCCATGGGGGGTCAGGAAAAATCAGGTCCAGTCCAGGGACCTGGAAATCAAGCCCGGCGTATTTATGGCGTGAGTGTCCCTCCACCCTTGTCAGTATGTTCCCATACGGAGTTCCCACCATGCACGTGTTGGGGGGTGTTGAAGTGATAAAGTCCCTTAATATACATTGATACACCACACTCTGATAGCTTAAGCTTTTAAAGTAAATGGTTGTTTGACAGTGATGGGGCCCTATGTTTGTGACTTGGAAATAACATGTGGTTGGAAAATTGAAGAATCCAAAGGTCGAATTTTCCTCACTTGGAAAATGGTTGAGAATAAATGTCATTACATTTCTTAAGCATAACGTGTCATGTGAAAGGGTTAGTGGGTGTCTTTAAAAAAATAATTATTGACTTTGTGGGTGGCTAGAAGTCATATTGCTTTAATTTTGTCTAGTTTTCAAGTTAATTTATGTGGTCCCAAGGTAGCCATTGAATGGACATGCATTTTTGGGAAGAAATATGATGTAAATGGGGTTCTATGGAAAGTTCTCTATAAGGGTCAAATGAAAAACGAATTTGGATCATCCAATACTCATTTGAACAAGTTGAGTATTGCTCCCTTGTAATGTACCTTGTAATAGGCGCTTCTCTGTGAAGTGAAAGTTTCTTCTTTCTTTCCCCATAGTTGTTATTTTTCCTCTTTTAGCATCATCATCATCATCACCATCATCATCATCATCTCTCTCTCTCTCTCTCTCTCTCTCTCTCTCTCTCTCCACATCAATATACATCCACTTCATGATCTTCATTTACATGCATGTGTGAGGAGGTATCATGGATGTGCTAGTAAGTTTTCAAAAGAGGAAGGCAAGAAAAAGAAAAGAAAAAGGCATTTGACAACTAGGAGACCTATAAATAATTTAAGTAAAAGGCATCACAAAATTAGGCAGATCTCACAGACCTCCTTGAATGTCTTGAGGCCATAGAGGTGATGTTTTTTTTACCAGATTCAACATCTTGTCTATCTATTGAGGAAGAACAAGTTCATGAGAAAAGTGAAGAGAGCCGAGCCAAGGGAATATGGAAGATAAAAGGGAAAAACAAAAGAAAAATGGAAAAAGGAAGTTGTTTTACTGTTTATTGAACCCACTAATTTATTCTAGGGTAAGGGGGTGACACATGAAATTTAAATCTGACGAGGGCTTTTCCATAGGGAGTGGGAGAGTTTTTCTATATATTTTCACTATATTGTGCAACACTTTATATAATTCAACTTAGTTTTAGACATACATTTGATGGACTTCCAAAGTGTCTTTCCTATCTTTCGAAAGATGGAAAGATGCTTATAAATCGCTCCAATTTCAACCACCCAATTTGCGAGCCTTGGGGGTACATTTGCACCTTTGGAGCCTAGTTTATAGCATTGGTAGATTCCCCCCAATGATAATTGGGTGAAAGCCTAAGCCAAATGACTCATTTGATTCCCATCAAAAGCACCCAAATTTCTGTCTAATTAGAGTCGGCTGTGCCAATAGGTATAGAGACGTTCCTTTGGACCCTTCCCTCATTAGCAAGAATGATAATACAACCAATTTTCCTAGTTCACTCCAAGCTCATTAACCTTTATGAGCATTTTCTGTGTTTTAAAGGTTAGAATCATTATTCAAAAATAATGTTTCAAAAAAAGAAAAAAAAAAGAATCATTATTCAAAAATTTGCATTAGTAGGAAACATGTTGTTGTTAGAGAAATTTTGGGTTGGGAAACACATCATGGCGACATCATGAAACCTTAAAAATTCAAAATCTACATATAGTATATTTTATTTCCAATAGCTGGATCCCTAAATTAATGCGAATTACAGGTAATTCCCCTTAAGTGTGTGCATGTGGGTCTGGGTGTCCATGTGTGGAGAATGTTCCCATACAGTAGACTGTACCGTACAATCAACTGTGTGTGGACCCACTGTGAGGCATTTCAGCTATCCAAACTGTGGATCACAGGTGCCCCCAAAAATCAGTCAGATCCAAGACTCACGTGGGCTACAACATCCAAAACAGCGTAGAAAATGCCTAAAGCCTCTAAACTGTGTGGTGGCCCACCTGTCTTCGATCTGGTTGATTTTTGGGGCATTCCTTTTTCTTTTTCTTTTTTGTTTTGGGGGGGGGCACGGAGTTTGGATGGCTGACATGTGGAAGGGCCACACACAAACAACCACACAGAAGAATCAATTGTGTGTGGGACACCACAAAAATCAACCAGATCCAAGACTCAGGTAAGCACCATTTGGAAGAGTGTAAAAGCACGCTTAAAGCCTCTAAAATTTTGTTGTGGCCTACTTGAGTCTAGAATCCAGTTAATTTTTGGAGTGCCACATTTTCTAGGGGGCACCTCTGATGCATGGTTTGGATGGCTAACATGCTTCACAGCGGGGCCCACCATGCTGTTTTAGTAAATATTTTGCAGGATTTTGTTAGGAGTCCAAAATTAAAAGGTATCTTTGGTTGCCTTTAGTAATAGTTTCCTAGTAAAAATATCAGTATCATATCACATATGCCATGATATGCTGGATATATCCAAGTGTCCAAGTATCATACATTATCTTTGTACTAGAAGTGGTAGACAATTCAAGTGAGATGATTCACAACATTGTAATGGCACATGGAACTCCCAAAAATCCTGCATCAACACATATTCTCTATGTTGACAAATAACATGATCAAACTTCAACATAGCTATTCTTCAGCATCAATATATAAT
The DNA here is from genome assembly GCA_037074715.1 of Magnolia kwangsiensis. Lineage (NCBI taxonomy): Eukaryota > Viridiplantae > Streptophyta > Magnoliopsida > Magnoliales > Magnoliaceae > Magnolia > Magnolia kwangsiensis. The sequence continues at coordinate 88,190,706 of CM073586.1, forward strand.
GTAACTTCTTCATCATTTCTTTCTAGGTGGAATGTCTACCTCCATGGCTAGTCTTTCTTTAAGTTTGTTTACATAATACAAGAACCCTTTCAACAAAACACTTATTTTTAATCATAAAGCAGTTATATATGTGACTTTGTAGCTGGATATCTCAAACAAAACAAGAAAAGAAAATTATAAGTTAGGAGAAGTACTCATGTTAGAATTTTCTCGAGGCCTTTTCCTTGTCCATCTCTCCTGAATGCTGTCTTCCAATTTATTCAATTGAGTAATAGCATACTGTCAACATCATAAAGAACTTTAATAAGAAGTATAAAAAAGGGGCTTCCTCTTCAAGCAATAAATTCAAAGATTGATATCAATCACAAGAAAGCTATAAAGATTTAACATATGGTTAATTAAGTTTACAATACTAGTTACAACCAAAAAGCATAAAAATATGCTTTGATACAATTTATCAAATTTTTTTTTTTATATAGATATAACAGGTCTACTTTCTTTATGAATTGCATGTCATAGAACATGGGAAGCCCTCACATGCACACACTCTGCACTCATGCCAACCCCCGGGCTGGTTTTGATAAACCATGGAAACTAACTATAAGTGGAAAGGATATTCAGACACATTTCAGAACAACATATTAGAGAAGAAATAAATAAAAGAAAGAAACAGAATTAAGAAGAGGAAGGGAGAGAAAAACTCGACTCACCTGTCTTTAATAAGGAATAACATAGAAGAGAACAGCCAGCTAGTTGGAACTAATCTTTAATGGAATGAGAGCGTATCAATAGCGCCAAGTTTTATTTTTCTTATGCTTCTGATTTTCAATGGAACGAGAGCGTATCTATAGCACCTACCACATATGCTTATGATCCGGTCCACGCAACACATCCGGTTTCAAATGAGTCATACCAGTTTGGGAACTAGATGAGTAGCACCTCAAAATCAATATTTCGATGCATGAGGTCAACCTGACCCATGCTACTCCTAGGAACAAAGATAGAGGATGATATCTCTAATGAAGGGGGAAGAAAAATGTGAGCTTCCAAATTAAGTGCAGCCCAAACTCTTCAAAGGCAGGAAAGGAACATAAGTGACAAAAGAATCATAATCAGCCCCTAGTTCGTTGAGGGAAAACAAAACTTTGAGATCTCAGTTGAGTGGCATGACCCTTGATTGATTGGTCATGGAAAAGTTTCTAACCCAACAACTTGAGCAAGTGTATCTTAAGCAGTGTTTTAAACAGCATGTAGCGTATAGCATGGCGTTTGGCCCTCTATAGCGTGTAGCGTAAGCTACACAATCCTTAATATTTTTAATTAAAATAATAGAAGATGTGATAAATTTTACAAAATGCATAATTTCTATGAGTTCTTGACAACGAATCTGGATCATCGACCACTTATTTTCATGCAAAATCTCCCCCTTTTTTAAAATTGAAACATCATAAATTCATGATATAGACCACAATTTGGATGGTCTAGATTGATCTAAGTACTCTATCTACGATATGGACCACAATTTGGATGGTCCGGATTAGTTTAATGATGTGTCATGTGTCATAGGTATAAGTATGTGTTAAACTAAAATAGAAAAAACACTTTAAAAAATGAGATTTAGGGTAGCTTACGCTATCCACACTACACTATGCTACATGCATTGTAGCTTACACTACATACCCTATAGCTTACGCTACGTAGCGTTTTTGCTACGCTATACTACGTAGCGTGCGCTACACGCTACACTTACAACGCTACTGAAAACACTGATCTTAAGTGATAGTAGAATTCTACAATTTAAGAAGTTCAAAATCTTTTACCCAGACTTGCTAGGCATGAAATGGGCATCGTAGGTGAATCGCTATACATGCCAGAAGAACCTGTAGAGAAGAAAGAGAGCCATCTATGTTCGTAACCCATTATATGATGGAGCTGTTCAAATGTATTGAAACAAGTGACATTGGATTAGGAAGATGTGGAGATTGTACTACTACTGCCATTGTCGCTTTTGAATCCATTCCTGTGTTTTGCTCTCTCTCTCTCTCTCTCTCTCTCTCTCTCTCTCTCTCTCTCTCTCTTCTTCTTCTTCTTCTTTTTTTTTTTTTTGGGGGGGGGGGGGGGGGGGGGGGGGGTGGGGGGGTGAAGAAACGGTCTTAGGGGGAGCTAGTGGGCAAAGCAATGTGGGGGTTGAGGGCGATGATGGTTGTTCTTATCATCCAAATGACACGCACGATCATTTTCTATTGTGGCGATCATAGATGGATTATCCCTAATGCAATTTGGCGAGGAACTTTGGGACAATCCTCATTGATTAGGTTGTTAAGGTCACCTGGTGAGTGGCTCAAAATTTTGGTTTTGTATAAGAACTCACCTAAATTTACTAGCCAAGCATCACGACAAGAGGCATTTTCATGTCCATGAGGCCTAAATAATGCATTAGGCCCTCAAGAGATTGTGTGCGTGCGTGCGTGTCTGTGCACACTTGCACATATGTGAATGTTAACATCCCGGCCTTCATGGGGACATTAGCAATCCCCCCAAAGCTTTTAAGTGATGTGCGGCATGGCCATTCATGAGGCCATTAGCGGTGGCCCCAAAACTTTCAAGTGATGTGTGGCATGGCCATTCACCAATCTAGGCCACTCGTTCATCCATACCATTGGGCAAGAATCACATTGATCCGATGATCTTAACCATTTTATCAATAGCATGAAAAATGGACACTCAAGATTGAGCGAAGAAATAAAATAATTCTAATCAATATCTTGAAATGTCTATACAACAAGTCCCACCATGAATTGCTTATGATTCTAGAGAAGCGTTGTGGTTTGATGATACCAACCATTGATTTGTGGTTGATTGAAAATGTGGTTGTGAAAACTGGCTTATATTGAAAGGGTTAGCCTCATCCGATTGGTGAGACTTTTTCACTATGGCTTGCCCCCAATGGTATGAATGAATGAGCGGCCTGGATTGATGAATGGCTATGCCACATGTCACTCCCCCCTCCCAAAACACATTTATTTATTTATTTGATGACGTCAGGGTGTCTCCGCACCATTTTGAGGTGAGACTATTCATTGTAAATCCATGCAATCACCTGCAAACCACGTGCATCGAGTAATCCCAAGAAGGGGAATCGAACTCGCGTCTATGATGAGCACACCCACGACGCTTCTCATACACCCAAAACACACATTTATTCATGTCTACCTCCTTTAATCCAAGTTTTTGAGTGTGACGATCTTCTTTTTTTCATTTTAGAAATGGATCATCATATTCTTTAGAATCACATGTGATCCTCCTATCACACTACCTAATAACCTTATTAGATGAAAACGACACATCTTCTTACAATGAAGGACCATCTAGCTTTTATCCCCTTTTTTGGGGGTTCAATATATAATCTCAGCACCACCACCAACAACAACAACAATCAAGCCTTATCCCAATTCCCAACTAATTGAGGTAGGGCACATGAATCTTGTTCCACCATATAGTCTATCAAGGACCATATCCTTAGGTTTATATAGGCCATCTAGTCTTCTCTTACTACCATCACCCACATCCTTTTAGGCCTTCCATTAGCCCTTCTAAAGCCTTTAAGTTGAACCAACCTACTCCTAACCATTGCAATTATCGGTCTCCATTGCACATGACCAAAGAACCTAAGTCTACCTCCTTCATCTTATTACCCATTAGTGCTACTCCGAAGTTCACTTGAATGCATTCATTCCTAATTCTATCCTTCCTCGTCTTGCCACTTATCCATCTCAATGTCCTTATTTCAACACACTCATCCCATGAACATGTTGATCCTTAACTACCAAACTTTCAAGTTTCAACAGATAATCTCGCAAGGAAAAAAAAAAAAAAAAAAACAGGTACATAAAAGTTATTAAATGATCCATTAATGCATATCATATATTATGGTACACATCACACAACCTGTTTATGAATAAACAGATTATATACCATGCTACAATTCATACACCCTATTTATGAATAAACACAACAAACTTTCAAGGCCAGTAACAAAGAACTATTGTGTGTGTAAACTTGATGTAGCGAACAAAAGAAATTCGTCAACTGCATGCAGTTATATCAAACTCTAAAACCAAATCATACCCAAACACACCTAATCCAAAAATAAAGATTCTTCTACTTGAAAAGAAAGGAAAAATAATGCAATAACCAGCGAATAATCAATGTTGTCACCAATTTTGATGGCCTAGATCACAGGCTCCACTTGTGAAAATATCCACTTGCACAAACCGGACGCGGTTTGGCTAGTGACCCCAACACCAACCAGCTAACTATTGACAAAGCTTTGTGGGCCTCACCATGATGTAGCCACACCATCCATCCATTTTTTTCAGCTCATTTTAGGGCATGAGCCAAAAATGACGCAAATCCAAATATTACGTAGACCACACCACATGAAAACAATTTTGATTGAATGTCCACCATTAAAAACTTCCTAGGGCACATTGTATTGTTTATTTGCCATGCAACCTGTTGATAAGTCACATGGACCTGGATGAAGGGACAGACAAATATCAGCTTGATCTAAAATTGCTGTGGACCCTAAAATGTTTTCAACATTATGCATTCAATCCCCATTGTTCCCTGTGGTGTGGTCTACCTAAGATTTGGATCCACCTCATTTTTGGGCCTCTGGCCTAAAATGAGCTGACAAAATGGATGGACAGTGTGGATAAAACACATACATCATGGTGGGGCCCACAACGCTTTGACACCAGCTAGTTGGCTGGTGTTGGGGTCACTAGCCAAACCGCGTCCACACAAACCTTAGAGAAGGGTTGACACCCAAGGCTTGAAGAGAAGAAAAATGCCCCAAAAGCTGCTAGGCATTCTCTTTAGAGTTTTTATATGAAGGAAAACAAAAGAAAAGCCATAACACGAATCTGGGCTTTACATCAAGCATAAATTATGGGTTGAATGTTATAATCTCAGCTTTACAATCTTTATTTAAAGAAAAATGATTAAAATACCCCTATCTACTTGGGTGAGACACAAGCAAAGCAAAAAATAAACCAAATTCGTAACTTAAAGTAAATGCCAACAAAAGTCCCTTTTGTGGACACAAAAGTGTACCACGGATGCCACAATGTGTGGTCCATTAATGGGTCTATGGATTTGGCCCATAATGAAAGATATTTAGGCCATTTCCACACTCTAATCCATTCCAAAACTACTCAGCAAGTACATCAGCTTGATCCACATCTGGTTGTCCACATCCTCATCATCCTCCTCAGGTTGGGAAGGACTTGACTACGAGTCTGAACTGTTGTCCATTACCATTTTTGGTGTGAGATCAACAACATTGAACACATTAGAAGTGTTCACTCCAAGTGGTAGCTCAATGCAATAAGCATTTCGTTAATCTGCTTCAAGATCTTGTATGGGCTAAATCTAATCTTTTTCTGCTTCAACTTGTTGTAAATGCCTGCCGCAAACCTTTCCTTCCACATGTAGACCCACACTAGACCTCCCTCTTTAAAAGCCACCTTTAAATGTCATCTATCTATAGCTTCCTTGTAACTTGTGTCACTTGTTCCAATTAGCTTGCAACTTGTTTGCGCACTTGGCGAATTTGCGCCATCAACTCATCAATATCATCAAGCCCCTTAGTCATACTGGGTATTGTTATGAGATCAATCATGTTCGAAGGGTTAATACCACACACCATTTCAAAGGGGCTCTTCTAAGTAGTTCTGTTTTCGCTTGGTTATATGCAAACTTTGCTTGTGGCAAGGTTAAGTCTCACTACTTCAGCTTGTCACGTACCAATGTACACAATAAGTTCCCCAAAAAATGAGTTCCATATTGTCTCAATAATGTCCACAAAAACAATGGCTGATGAACTTGCTATTATGTTCAAACTAATACTCTTTGGCACCCATGTAACTTTACTACCTCCCAAAAATATAACCTTGCAATGTAGGATGCATTGCTAGTCATCCTGCACGTAACAAAGTGACCCATTCTAGCAAATCAATCCACAATAACAAAAATAGAATCATTACCATACTATGTATGCAACAATCCCAATATGAAATTCATACTCACATCTAGAGCAATACACGAGTAGCAAAAGTCCGGTAACTCGCTTGACTCGGCTCGAAAAAGCTTGGCTTGACTCGACTCGAGTTCGAGCTGATTTCTGGAGCTCGAAACGAGTTCGAGCTTGGCCTTGCTCGACTCGACTCGACTCGTCTCGAATACTGCTCAAACTTGGCTCAACTTGGTAACTCGGTAGGTACAAGGTATATATACCCTTTAAAAATTAAAACCCTAGCCCCATTCCCACCAAATCCCAGCACAGGCGCTTGTCCCTTCAAAAAAAAAAAAAAAAAACCCTCTCTCGCATCGCAGGCGCTCGTTCCCCATTCCCAAATCCCAGTCCAGGCCATTACCCTTCTTCCCTCTCTCTCTCAAGTCTCACTTCTTCCCTCACTCTCTCAAGCACTTGATTGCCCTGTCTAGCGACCTTTCTGGTGGCCACAGCGACCGTCCGGTGGTCCCTACCCTGCCCGGTCGTCATTTCCTTTACCCTTCTTCTTCCCCCCCCCTCTCTCTCTCAAGCGCTCACATTGCCCTATCCGGTGGCCACAACGACTGTCCGGCACCCCTGTCCGCAGCTTGTCCCTGCCCTGCCTTGTCCACAACTAGTCCCTGCCGCAGCTCGCCCTTGTAACTGGTAAGTAGCTGGTCATACTCAATTAGGAGTTTTTTTTAGAATGTGTTGAATCTATTGATGCATCTGGGATGGTATGCTTGAATTCTGGTATATGCATGCACGTTCTCATTTGATGGATTTGAACTCGGCTCGAAATCTGCTCGAACTCGGCTGAGCCGAGCATGAGTTGCTGCTCCGAGCTCGAAGCCCGAGCCGAGTACGAGCTGGTGCTCGGGCAGACCGAGTCGAGCACGAGCTGGACAAAGCTCGGCTCGACTCGACTCATGTACACCTCTACTCACATCCACCCATGATGCCTGTGGAATAGGTAATGGCATATATAATCCTGCATTTTGTGCGTGTCACTTAGCTATTTGACATATCCAGCATCTTTCCATGTACCTAGCCACATCTCTTCTCAATCATGATTAATAGTACTTTTCTTCAATCAAAGGGAGAGTCAGATCTCAACCCTTGTGACTCAATAATGATCATGCATGAATCTCAACCAATTGTTTCTCTTGGAAAGAACATTCCGGGATGCACAATCCCGTGCCTTAAAAGAGAAAACTGTCATTTAAAGTATATTCTCCTTGATGCGGACTCTCCATTCCAACCCAAATATGTACGAAATCCCGGTCACCAAGCAATCAAAGTCAACCACCTTGGCTTGCAAGTAGTCAATAAGCTCATTTTGTGACTCAATAAATATACCACCCGATTGTGTGCCCTGCTTTATGCTTCAAAGTGAAGGTAACTTCCTACAAGTAAGATACCCATTTCGCATGCTACTAATTAAGTTTTTGCTACCCATTCAAATATTTCAAAGCTTCATGATTAGAGAACAATACAAACTTGTGCAACAACAAGTAATGTCTCAAGTGATAGAGGGCCTGCACAATTGCGTGGAACTTCACATCATATGTAGAGTACCACACCCTTAGACCACTTAGCTTCTCATTGTAAAAAGCTATGGGCTAGCCATCTTGGCTAAGTGCAGCCTTGATGCCAATGTATCACAATCTACTTGGAACACCTTATAAAAGTTTAGCAAAGCTAAAATAGGCACTTTTGACTTTTTCTTCACAACTTCAAAACTCTTTTGTGTCGTTGTAGACCATCTAAACTATCCATTTTTCAAGCAATTGGTCAAAGGATCTGCCAATGTACTCAAGTTTTTATCGAATTGACGATAGAAAGTAACCAATCTAAGGAAACTTTGCACATCATGTATTGTCTTGGGCATGGGCCATTCCCGTACCACCTACATCTTCTCCTGATCCACACTAATACCATATGCACTCACCACATAGCCAAGGAACACATCTCAATCCAACACTAAACTGCACTTTTTTTGGATTAGCATATAACTACTCCTGTCTCATAGTGTCAAATATACTCCATAGATGATGCATATGGGTGAGCATATCCTGACAGTAAATTAAGATGTCATTAGAATATACCACTACGAACTTTCCAATGTAGGGTTGTAGCACCTGGTTCATCACCCTCATGAACGTGCTTGGTATGTTACAGAGACTAAATGGCATCACCAATCATTCATGCAACTACTCCTGTGTCTTGAATGCAGTCTTCCACTCATCACTCAGGCAGATCTGAATCAGACGATATCTGCTTCATAGGTTTATTTTAGAAAAGATTTTCACCCCTGAAAGCATGTCCAACATGTCATCCAATTGGAGTATCAGAAATCAATATTTTATGGTAATCTTGTTGATGGTTCTACTATCGATGCACATCCTCCATGTGCCATCCTTTGATGGTTCTGCTATCGATGCACATCCTCCATGTGCCATCCTTTTTAGGAGCTAGTTGAGACCATGCACAGGCTCATAATCTCCCTAATGTATCCCTTTCTATTAACTAGGTGAGTTATCATTTTAATTCATCATGCTTTTTGAAGCTCATCCTGTAGGCTGCTCATTTGGGTAAACTCGATCCCACCATCAAGTCAATGCAACGTTGGATATCCCTCATTGGCGAAAATCTTAGAGGTAGTTCATCCAAGAATACATCTTTGTATTTGCTGACTTCATAGGGGTGGCAACATTAGCATTTTTTCCAATCAACATATAAACCACATAATGACCCTCAATCTCCTCCAAAAACTTTGCATGGGACAAAAGGCTAACTTCCTCGTGGTTGTAGGTTTGCTTGAATCCTCTCTTTCATGGGTTTTAATACTACTTTTTTTAATTATCTTTCATGAAAGTGTATTTATTTTTCCAACCATCGTGCATGATCTGCCGGTCATATTACCATGGTTGACCCAATAATATGAGACACACATTCATCCCTTGGACTATGTCACACTAAAAATTGTCATGATAGATTTTACTAATCGTGAAAGAAACTAAACAATGATAGAAAACCTTTACCTCACTATCTTTCTTAAATCAAGCAAGTTTATATGGAATTGGATGCATCTCAGTCTTTAATTGGAGCTTTTCTATTACCTCTTCTAATATAACATTTTCACTACCGCCCTCGTCAACTATCACCCCTATAGACTTTGCCATTCACACTGCAATTCGTGTAGAAGATATTAGTTTGCAACCAATCATCTTCCTAAGACGACTTGGGTGCAAGAAGAGCCTTTTGGATCACCAACGTCTTTGGACCATTACCATATATTCCATCATCTCCATAGTGTCATAATCCACATCATGTGTTCCCTCTATGATCTCACATTCATTGCCAATTGATTGTTCCTCCACAATTGCTTTAAAGCTATCGGCCAAATTGACTTGTCGCTTCCTACATTCTAAGGAAATGTGCCCAACTTTGTTGCATTTTGTAGCACCAAATGTTTAGAACTCATGTTCATCTTGCTGCCCCATTGTTTAGAACTCATGGCACAAACGCAAGAATGACATTTTGGCGCGACTCGAATCCCTTGCAAGTTTATTATAGCTACCTCGAATACCAGTGGATCTATTAGACGCTTCCATGCAACCATACTTTTCTTTGCTTCTCTTTTCAACTAAAAGGCTTGCCTGCATAGTTCTGCAACAATAAACAGTAGCTGAATCCCCAACTAATCTACAATAGTGGGCTGTAACCCATCAATGAAATGAGTAACAACTAGTCTTTGTCTCGAATAAATTATTCTGAGCCACCAGATAATGGAACTCTTCCGCATACTCCTCTATGGTCTTATCCCCTTGCTGGATATGCAGTAGTTGCTAAAAAAGAGATTGCGCGCAATCGATGGGTAGAAAGGCCTCCTTCATGGGAGACTTCGTCTTCTACCATGTTTTCACCCTGGACTTTTTGTGCCTTTCTTAGATGGCTTTAACCTGTTCCCATTATGTTGAAGCTTGACCTTTCAACTTCATGGTGATTATTTTCACATTTTTTATTGTGTCCACATCTTTATAGTCAAAGATCCTTTTCACTGCTTCAATCCATCTAGAAAATCATTCCCATGGATACTACCATGATATTGAGAGACTTCGACTTTCACTTCCAACTCCCTAGTTCGATCATAATAATCCCTCCTACTTCTCGTTTGTCATAGCTCTACAAACGGAGCTTCACGATGAAAAGGGTTAATGTCACTCCCACTCAACTCATTATCACCTTCTCCCGGAGTCCGTGGTTTATTTCTCGCTAATAGAATAAGAAGCTCATGCAAGAATAAGCTGATGTGCTTATTGAGGAGTTTATTTCTCCCGTAAGTTGTTGGGAAATGGTCTGCATTTGCCTCTATTACATGGAAAATCTCTCTTCTATTGGATTTGTATTCCTCGTGCACCACGAACTCTATCTCTACATAGCATAATCATTGAATAAGAAGCTCATGCAAGAATGAAACAATAGTGGAAGCGAAGGCTCTAATACCAAATGTAGTGTAGTGATCGAATGAGATTCACTAACTGCAAGCAGTTATGTCAAACCCTAAAACCAAATCATACTCAAACACAACCAATCCAAGAATAGAAATTCTTCCACTTGAAAAGAAAGAAAAGACAATGTAATAACCAGCGATCAAAGCTCTCACCAGTTTTCATAGCCTATATCACAGACCTCACTTGTGAAAACATGCACTTGCACAAACCCTATAAAAGGGTAGACGCCCAAGGCTTGTAGAGAAGAAAAATGTCCCAAAAGCTACTGGACGTTCTCTCTTTATTTAGTTTTTAAATAAAGTAAAACAAAAGAGAAGCCCTAACACTAGTCTGGGCTTTACATCAAGCATAAACTATAGGCTAGATGTTATAATCTCAACCCTATAATCTTAATTTAAAGGAACATGACTAAAATAATCCTATCTATTTAAATAACAGCTAAAAAAAAGAGTCCGAAAATAAGATAAAATTCGTAATCTAAGGTAAATGCCACCAAAAGAACCTTTTGTGGACCCAAAAGTGTACCAAGATTGCTATAGTGTGTGGTCCATTGATGGGTCTACAGATTTGGCCCATTATGGAAGATATTTGGGTCCCTTTCCACACTCTAATCCATCCCAAAACTCCTCAATAAGCACATCAGCTTGATTTATCAGCATTTGGTTGTCCACGTCCTCATCAAAATGCGTGTTGGTCAAGAGTGCATCATAACTAAGGTAAACCATAACAAATGATGTAAACTTGCGAAAATGAATACGAAAAAAGCAAGGCATCAAAATCATGAATGAAAGGGCATACAAATGGTTGCACCACAAACAGAAGTAACTAAAACAAGAAACAACATAGATTCCTAAAACCTCATAGAAAAGTTATTCAATCTAAACAAGTCAAAGATGAACTGAACATTAAACTCACATGTAGAGTGTTCAATTGAACACAGAGTGTGGATGTTGACAGCACATTGATTTGGCTAGATCTCCTCTCATCAGGCAATCTAGGATCAATTACTTCCTTCTTTACAAAAGCTTTAATTCCAGCTTCCTTTTTGTATCGTGTGAGTATAGGCACGGGTGGAATCAAGTCTTCTTTGCTAACTGCAGGTACAAATGTACACAAGTTTCAATTTTCAAAAAAGGAAGACGAATATAGAAACAAAAGGATTTGGAGAAGTATATCTTCAGTTATATCTTAGAAGTTAGAGGTGAGGATTGAAGTTAGAACGCAAAACCCCAGGATGTGAATGAATAGACACAATCCCTTATAGCTATAGCTGTATATAATAAGCAGCATTGAACTGACCAATTCATATATTTAATGCGCAGAAAGAAAAATAACAAAAGAAATCACCACAAGATACATTTTGAGCTAGGTTATCTTTTGATAAGAGACCAACTACCAACTACAATTAGAGGCAATATCCGATCATAGAGTACAAAGAAGCTAGGATGCAGAGATTTACCTTGGTAGGGTCAAAATTGGAATTGCTAATCACAGAAATACATGGGGCAATCAAAGAGTGTCATGTGTGTTAGTGTGTGCAGGAATTATCACATACAGCTCCCAACATGCTAAGCTTACCATTCTGCATGAATTTTCCTGCCAATGTGCCATGCGTGGGACACCAAAGCTGTGCAAAAGTTGGGCTCCACCATGAATCATGTGGGTTATATCATTGATTTCAATGGCACCAAATGATTGCATACAACATATGTTGATGGGATTTACACGAAGAACTTGCATTTTAGAGTACAACGAGGACGGCTGACCTTGTAGAATTTTCATTCTTTCTTTCTAACATAACTATCCATAGTGCTCAAACCCGTAAATAATGTAGAATTCACCCGATGGATTTTTGGGGTCGAGATGCTTGATATCCAAGCTGATACCATCACAAGTTTCTATAGGATTGGACGTCTCCATCTTTCTCTAATATTTGAAGAATAGTGACTGACAATGGTGAAGGCTAGCCCCAAAGGTACTCTATTTTGCATGTTAAATCTACCACATGCCTTACTGGAGAACACATTAGCATAGTTTTCAATATCGTTATCACATTGGACGATATGGACGAATCATATCCGATACTGGCCTAATATGATATGCAATACAGGACCAAATTGGCCTCACTTTAAAATAAAAAAAGGATCGTAATGGCCTGTATCAGCCGATACGGGTCTGATACAGACCAATACTGGCTGATATACCTATAAAGGTCCAATTTTGATTTTTTTTTTTCAAAATTCCACTCATGTTTCCTCGTCTTTTATTCATTTAAACCAGTGTTTCAAATAGCTACAGTATGTGGCATGTAGCTTACACTCCGTAGCTCATGAAAATAGCTTAAGCCGCGTGTAGCCTACACTACATGATAATTTGCATAAGCTACACACTACACAGATTATGCTACACGCTACGTAACTCACATTACAAGTTATTTTTCACTACAATATTAAAATCAATTAATGTTTCCAACGATTTATTACATTTTTCAATTTTTGATAAAATTTAGTTAATCTTTTCAATGTTTTTAATTAAATAATATAACAATATTAAATCAATTTCATTGCTCTTTATTTACCTTATACTTAATCATTGCCCTTTCCTATTATTTTAGATTGCATTTGGTTGCACCAAATATCATGAGATGTTAAATTTCACGATTAAGTCTAAGTTAGTGCAAAATATCATGAAATTGGAGACATCATGAAATTTTGTTAAATTTCATTATTAATCATTCCAATTTGGTGCAGAATATCATGAAATTGGTGCAACCAAGCACAACCTTTATTAAAAATTTAGAAATAGCATGTAGCTTACACTACACACCATGTAGCTTAGGCCTCACATTTCAAAGGGGTGAACACTATGCTATGCCCTGTTCATTATTTAAAACAATGATTTAAATCATGGAAAAAGGTTAGAAATACAGTTTAGGTTAGATCTAGACCTATTTTGGTACCAAAACAAATGATTTGAGTGGGACTTGACGAATCAAAGTGAAGTGGAGCATTATGGCAAAAATTGGAACGAAGGGCAAACTTTCACTTTCTTTTTTATGTTTCTATCTTCGTTTTGTTGTGTTTCAATGTAATGGGCCCTAATTGAACACAAATCAAGCGCCCATTAAGTTGGCTTTCAATAGGTGAAACCGACAAACAACATTTTTATCAAAGAGTAATTCGTCATCATATGCATGTCATATCTCATTTTTCTCTCTTTTTTCCCCCTGATATTTTCCATATTATTTGGCTTAAAAAAAATTTGACCGATACAGGTCAATATGGTCCCAATACCGATGTGTGATGCTTGCATTGTATTTCTTTTTTTTTTTCCCCCTTCTCTTCTTCTTTTTCTTTTCTTTTTTTTTTTCCCCCTTCTCTTCTTCTTTTTCTTTTCTTTTTTTTATCGGGCAAATACACTCCCCGATACTGATATTTAGAACCATGCACATTAACTCTCATGTAAGTTCCAAGCCCTATTTTCCTACCTTCCTCTTTCAGAGCCTTCAATCCTCACCAAGATGACTCAACTACGTTACACATGCCATATAAATAAAGAAAAGAAGATATGTTCGAGTTCAATACAAAATAGCTAGGTTTCTAACACTTTGTCTATCATGCAACACAACCCTTCGAAGTTCAGAAAAGTTCAGGTATGTCATTATATAGTTGTAAACATGACATTTTATTTAATAAAATTGCAAAATAGCGAATTCTCGCAATGTGGACTTGGCTGACAAATGACAAAGCCTGCTAAAATTCTCTTTTTAAGTCTATGTGATCGAGAATTAAGGAACCTTCTCCGTGGACCAATGCATGGAAACCCTTCATTCACCCAAGAGTGTGACCTTTTGCTTAGATGCCCATGGCCAATAAGATTCTTCTGTTTGACAAGTTAAAGACGAGGAACATCGAGATTCCGAATATGTTAATCATGTTCAAGGAGGGGTTTCTTAGCCATATCTTCCTTCATTGTGACATAGCAAAGGAAGTATGGCACCACTGTTTCAACCTCTTCACGTTTCTTGTATTTTCAATGATTCTATCCAGGTTTTGTTTCTGGGGTGGGATAAAAGTCCTTTTCCTTCTAAAGGGGAGGTGTTATAGGAATTGTTTCCATTTGCAGTTCTTTGAGGCATATGGAAAGAGAGGAACCTGAGGATCGTTGATGACAAATCCACCTTGATGGTTTCTCTACCTAATCAAAGTGGAGCTATCTTAGCCATGCTTCCAAGGATGGAAATTGCTCTTTTGATCTTTCTTCCCGAGATCCTTCTGTAATGAGGGGATTTTGAAATTAGTTCAATTTATTATTATTATTTTACTTTGTCTGGTGGGTTTTGTTGTGTTCTCTTGTTGCTTCCTTGGTGATTCTCTCATCTTATCATCAAGGTATCCCGTATCGGTATCGGTTGGCGTAACGGTGACCTCTAAAACGGATACGGATACGGGGGCGTAACGGCGATACGGGAGCGTAACGACGCAAATTATTTTTTTCTCGAAAAAATATGAAAAAATATGGATTAAATCCGGAATATTCTAAGCATTCCAAATATGCATTTATTTATAAATTGGAACATGTTTATGGTGGTGTAACGGTCCACTCTTTGGTGAGAAGTTGTATCGTACTGTCTGATGAATTTATGAACCAGATAACCTGAATTTGATTACAAAATTCATACATTTAATTTTTTAACTATTTAATTTATTACTTAACAATTTGATATCATTTTTCCCAATAATTCTTTTAAAAAATAAAATTACATTCGGGTAGATGGCGTTGCCAATTTGGGGCTGACTTGGAGGACCAATCCATGCCCCAAATCAGCCTCAAATTCATGCAATTTATTGGGATTATCCTACTTATGAATTGGTGGACATTTATTGGATAGTGAATCATCAAAAAAATCAAAAGGCCCTATTTTAAAAAATAAGCGTCCACAAATTAACAATTAAAACTATTCAAACAAATTGATTTTGGCATTGTGAGTTAGCAATTACAATCCATAATTTAATTGGTAAATTTTAAGTTAATGCATGTCTTGTGTATAATTTTTTAAGGGCCCGAATTAGGTGGGACTCGCATTGTGAAGTGTAGCACACGAGTGTCAAAGTTTTTTGGGCCCTACCCGTTATGAATGTGTTATATCCACACCGTCCATTCATTTTGCCAAATAATTTTAGGGCATGAGCCCAAAAATGAGGCAGATCCAAAGCTTAGGTGGACCGCACCATAAGAAACAACAATAATTAAACATCCACCATTAAAAATTTATTGGGGGCTACAAAAGTTTTAGATCATGCTGACATGTGTGTTTTCCCTTCATCCACATCAGCGTGACCCTATTAACAGGTTAGATGGAAAATAAACATATAGGTGGACCCTAAGAAAATTTTAATGGTGAGCATTGTATTTGTTTCCTATGCTGTGGTCCACTTGAGATTTAGATCTTATTAATTTTTTGGATCATGAACTAAAATAATGTGACAAAATGGATGGACAGCATGGATAAAATACATACATCATGGTGGGGCCCATGTGGCAGTGTACCATTTATTAACTTGTCCATTAAAAACATGCCGCGTACCCAATCCATTCATTTGACGTCAGCATTTGCTTTGGGTCTAATCACAAGGTATGTGTTATATCTAAACCGTCCATTCATTTGACCAGCTTGACTTAAGGATTGGCATGAAAAATAATACAAATCTAATTATCAAGTGGACCACACTACAAAAAGCAGTGGGAGATTGAACGTCTACCGTTGAAATACTTTTTGGGATCACAGAAGTTTCTGATCAGTATGAAATTTGTTTTTCCTCTTCATTCAGGTCTTTTTGACCTTGCGAACAGATTGGATGGAAAATAAACATTACGGTGGGCCCTACGAATTGTTTAAAGTGAAAATCATTATATTCGTTGTTATTTTTGGTGTGGTCTAGACGATCTTTGGATGTGATTCATTTTTTGAGTGATGCTTTAAAATGTTCTCTAAAAATAGATGAACGGTGTTGATATAATAAATACATCGGTGTGGAGCCCATGTAACTTTGATCTCCTTTTAACTGTTCATACAACTCAGAGCTCGAGGAGTGTCAGCGCTCATCTCAGCATGACACGTACCTGCAGCAGCTACATAGCTGGTGTGCGGTACACTAGCAAATCTGCTTCCGATTTCGTTTCCGACGCGAAACGAAAAAAGAGGGAAACCGAAAAAGAAAAAGAGGGAGAGAGAGAGAGAGAGAGAGAAGGAAGAAGAAGAAGAAGGCTACAACCGCACCCGCACTCGCAGCAGGCCCGCAGCCGCAGCCGCTGCAATCCAGAAGAAGAAGAAGAGGAAAAGGAAGAAGAAGAAGAAGAAAAGAAAAAAAAAAAAAAGTACGTTCCCCCCCCCCCCCCCCCCCCCCCCCCCTCCCCCCCCGTTTTCTTTAGCCCGTAATAGCCATTACGGGATGTACCGGCCGTTATGACCTGTAATGGCCCTGTACCAACCATTACGGTCACAAAATCGGGAGGGTGCCCGTTTCGACCCCGTATCGCGTAACGGTGTCCACCGTTACCGTTATGTATCGGCCGTTACGGCCGATACGTAACCGATTTGGGACACCCTGCTTATCATGGTTTTCTGTATGGTATTCAAAAACAGTTACGTAATGACTATGGCTGTTGCATAATGGTGACGGTGGGGGCTGTTACGTGATAGGTGGCACATGGCTGTAAGAACCATTCTGAAAAATAATAATAATAAAAATGGGCCCATAATGATCTGATACAGAGCCAATAGATTTTCTTCCCCTGAAAATTTTTTGACCATTATAGTGCTGTAACGGCCATTACAGGGGCCACAACAGCCCATATCATAACAGCCATAAGGCTGGCCATTACAGCCACCGTTACTGTTATCAAATATCTAGGTTTCCCGTTTGTATGGTTTTGTACTTTTTTAGCAATAACACTTCTAGTTACCATTAAAAAAAAATATACAAAACTGTCATCTTTGCCTGTGCATATCTCAGGTTAAGTTGCTTCCTATGAGATGATTTCTCATGGTCAACTTGTTTTTTGTTTGTATGGTTTTGCCCTTATTTTGACAAAAAAAAAAAAAAAAAGCAAAACAAAACAAAACTGCCATTTTTTCCTATGCAAATCTCTAGTGTTCTGGGGCATTAGTTACTAGGATTGGACAAGTGGGCCCTCTTGGAATACAGATCATATTAAAGGCTTTAGATCAATATGGGCAGTCCATTTCCCTAGCCATTGAGAATCATCATCATCTAAAACTTATCCCAACTAATTGGGGTCAGCTATACAAATCATGTTCCTCCATTCCACTGTATACCACACCATGGATGGGCAATCAAGGGTGGGACTCACATGATGGATTGCCAAGATCAATGATCAGATCCTTTTGTAGTATGATCAATATGGAAATCAACACCTATGATTTCCAACTTATTACTGAAGTCATGTTACAAGTTCTGGAATCCCCTTCTCCAAGATACCACTGATAATCCCCAGCAATTACAATAGGGAGTACATTATTTTGTACTCCATCGGCCCCCAGTCCAAACAGAATCCAAGTAGTTTCCAAGTGTTCATGTAATTTGATTATCGAACATAGGGAGTACATTAATTTATCCCTTTAATATTCAAAAAAAGGCAACCCTGAGAAAAAGCACGTTTCAACAAATTTAAGGGAAAAAGATGTTCATTGACAATGGATGAAGTAACAAGATAGCCAATAAAGGGTAACAAGATAGACCAAACAAATGCTTATTTTTATTTTTATTTCGCATTATGGACGGGTGAATATCATTAGATCAAGAAAACAAACAAAACAAAGAAGGATCAGTCAAGGGGCACTAACCATGTAAAGTGTAAATTGTGAACATACAGTGCTAATGAAAGGTTGTACACACCTAATTTGTCAACAATATGTTGTGTATAAACTTGAAAGGCATTATCAAGGCCGCGAAAAAGGCAAATCAATTCAAGAGACCTCATTGGCACTTTAAGAGCAAAAAATTGGTCAACTGTCTGCAATAAAGGAAACATTTTGCAACTTTTAAGGCATTAGTACGTTTTTTCAGTAGATAAATGATAATATTGGTGAATACTAGATATCATAACCTCTGATATCATGTGATAATACCCATCAATAAAACTATACAGAATTGCTCATGATATATTGCAAGGTCATCTGAAGGAGAAATTACAAATTAATTCTCCACATGGAAATAGAAAGCAAAATCCAATTATCCGTTTCAAACTGCTAATAGTCTAATATAAGCAAGTAAAAGAAAGCAAATAAAAAGGCTTTTGGCATTAAAAAGAAAATAATAATAATAATAATAAGAAACTTCTTAAGAGGAACATTGAGCTTAAAAGAAAAAAGGGTCATATACTTTGAAGGAGAAAAGGATTGGAAAATGATACTTGGATTCTCCAAAAAGCTGGAGTACGTGCTTGAAATACTCAGATAAAGATAAGGGATATCCCTTAATCGAAACTCGAACTCCAGATCTACTCAGCTCTTAACCTTAGACCTACTCGGTTATTTAGAATTTAAGGTGACTCCTACCAAATAGGATACATGTTCAACTCGTGATATTGTTGGAGACATTTTAACATGAGTATATCAATAATTGTGATCAAATAACCTCTGTACCCAACGTCAGATTTTTTATTTGAAGGTTCATCATCATCATCATCTAAACCATATCCCAATTAACAGGGGTTGGCTGCATAAATCCTGTTCTGTCATTCCACTCTACCAAGAGGTTGGAATGTCATATCATTTGGATTCATGATGGAAGTTATGGCATAAGTTTGACTGCCAACCTGATGCAACCCCCCCTGCTTTAACCGAGCTTGGGACTGGCAATGAGCGAACAAAACCCCTGCAGGCACAATGTAAGTGACTATTACATAGGTTGATTGCAATCAAACACTATCTAATAGAGAAGTACATTGGTTGATTACTATCATAAGAAAACATATGAGTTTTTTATTTTTAGCTACTATGGACCAAATGACTCATGTTGTTGTGTTTTTCTTATTCTCCTCAAATGTCTATGTGCTTGTAAGTAACTTGATCTTTGGTATGGGATAATGCCTTAGGCTGCACAACAACCCATAAAAACCGCTGATGTTATATCTGTGGACTTGGGCCATGGTAATGATACGAACATGATACGAACAAAGTTTGGCCATCATATCGTGCATAGAATTTCCATATGCACCACAATTCTTCTGGCATTTAAAGCAAATATTCATTAGGTATTACTTTAATGAAAAAAAAAAAAACCTGTAGGAAAGAAAGAAAATATTTTCTTATGATTGTGGTACTTTCACCATGCTTGTCTCTGTTGGGAACTTGAAAATTGTAAGTTGTAAGGAGGGATCATCCAGTGCACTCAGAGCACTATATGTTATAGTGCTCTTAGCTGCATTGGGCACTTGGATAGCCCAAGAGGTCAATCTAGGCAGTCCATTAGCTCCAGTAGAGGCTTCATGAGATACCATGTAAAGATCATACTGATGGGATGAATCTAACCATCTGATCAATGGCATATCAAAACCATCTATGAAAAAATAGGTCCAATCGAAAATTTAAGCTTTCCATTTGGTAGAGCCAATATCTGGCATCGCCGATATTATCAATAACATCAGTCAATATTATTTGTATCCCAGTTCAGCAATACAGATACAGGGTGTAATATGGAAAATACATTGTATCGATCTATTTATAGATAATATCACCGATGTCCCGAGATATCAGCGAAAGCTCTTTGAAATAAATACTACATGCCGCCAATATTATGATATTATTGATAATGTTGCCAATATTAACCATGATATCAAAATGATACCAATGTTAAACCTCCGAAATTCCAGAAAATTAAAAAAACCCATTCTTTCAATTTTTAGGGGGTAGCTCTTCCGAGAGGTGTTCTATCTTCCAAGAGGTGTTCTAAATTAGTGCATTATAGATGTGAATTATTGCATTAAAATCATATTTATTTGAATGTTTTTGTCCAACAGTGCATAGTTTGGCCCCTTATATAACCAAAACCTATAATGTATAGTTTTTTTTTTTTTTTTTTTGGGGGGGGGGGGGGGGGGGGGGGTAATATTTCGAGTTCTAAGTGCATAATCATGTGTTTTTTTAACTTCTCCTGAAGTTTCTCTGAAAAATTCCACCTTTTTCCTAATATTTCCCCAAAGTTTACCCCAAACAATTATACATTCCCCGGTATATGCGATATTATCAACAATATCGATACATGTTCTCATATCCTAGGTCTGCGATACATGTAACATTAATGATATTTTGAACACTGGTAGGAGCTCATCATGGCTTGCTTATGGTTCCAAACAATCATTTTTCTCAGAGAATCCTAACCATCTACCATCCCATCCATGCTTATTGGATGGTTCAAAGGATGAAGGTTAACTTTCAGGTTGTAATTGAGGGTTGCATTCTTTTCTCTTTGATTTTGGCAAAGCAACATTAATAAAATTTCTTGCTCTTCAAAAAGAAAAGAAAAGAAGATCATAGTAGTTTTTGTGGACTTGATTAGAGAATGAGGCAAGAAGAAAGAAAGAAGAGAGAAGAAAAGATGAAATTAGGGTTGGACGTTCCCACCTCCCTCTTTTTATATCACGAAGTAAAAACCAAAAATGCCAAAAATTCCCTTATTAAAATGTCACTAGTATTCAAAGGCATACACGATAAGGCCAAGTAACTGACCATGAACAAAGGATAAAAGGAAATAGGTCATAAGATCATATACCACAGGTAGAATGCACACATATATAGCCCAATCAATCTGGACCGTGGACCATAAGATCCAACATGATCTGTATCAATAATTTTCACACGGAAGCCCATGACATTTTTGCTGCATCTAATGACAATCTAGTTAATCAATCATACTAAGTGTGAAAATGAACTCAGAGCACTAGAAGTTGTAGCATTCTGAGAGCACTAGATCATCTCTCAATCATAAGATTTCATTTTGGGAAAACTATTTATACTCGTAATATTTGGCAAAAGAACTATTTATTCCACTAAATAAATTTTAGAAAAATCCAAAGCACTATTATACGCAACCTGTTTTTATGCAACCTCCATGTGATGCACTTTTCGCTTATGAGATTTGATAGATAGTCCAATGATTACTGCTTTTCTTCAACACTAGCATATGATCAATATTAAACCAGAAAAAGTACGTTGTAACAGTTCAGTTCCAAAATAATAATTATTATCATCACCAGATCAAGTTATCTTGCTTTTTGCTTTTGCAGGATTCGGTCCAAGGAGATACACTCCTCAATTTGCTAGTGCATGTGAGACCAACAAATCCTGCAATCTGGTTATACATGCATTGGCCTATGGCTGTAGGAGTTTATGTTTACAACATGGGGGTGAGCTAGCACTTGAGCCTCAATGCTAGACAACTATTATAGAATGCACGCGCGCGCACACACATGGGCTTTGTTAACGTCCCCACCTGCATGGGGACATTAGCAATGTCCCCAGTCCTTTTGAATGACACATGGGACACCCAATCATCAATTGGGATTGTTCATTCAATAGTTATCGCATCATTGGGAGCATGGAATGGTGCAAGAGTCATGCCGATTGGATGGTCCTAATCCTGCGAATAAGGCCAATATGTTGCAACTGTCTGCTTTTTATGAGCCATAGATTGCATAGTTAGAATCCTCAAACCAAATCCTTCTTTGAAATCATAAGAAATACAAAGTGGGATCTATCATCTATCGAAAGATTGTTCAAGATGATGATTGGATATATATTGTTTATCCACTCAATCTTGATTGTCCATTTTTTATGCAGGACAATTAACCACTTGTTCTAAAAGCTCGAACTGTTAAAGCATGGCAAATTAATCCATTTATCTCATAGCACAGGCCTCACATCTCATGGGTTAGGACCTCAACTAAACCCCCTCTTGTGGGCCCCAAATCACATGGGTACCTCCTCACACAGCCCGCCCCACCCCGAGTGTGTCTCTGCATCCCACAGGCTACCCCACTCGAGCCCGCTGTGAAATGCGCATTAATCACCCCCGGTGAGGAGTCTCGAACACAAGACCTCCCTCGTGGGCCCCACCCACCCCGAGTGTGCCCCTGCATCCCACAGGCGACCCCACTCAAGCCCAGTGTGAAAATACTCCTACATTAATCACCCCTAGTGAGAAGTCTCGAACACGAGACCTCCCGCTCTTATACCAATTTGATGTAGTACAATTAACCACTTGCTCTAAAAGCTTGAACTATTAGAGCATGGCGAATTAATTCTTTTATCTCATAGCCTAAGCCCCACATCTCATGGGTTAGGACCTCGGCCAAACCCCCCTTGTGGGCCCTAAATCACATGGGTACCGCCTCACACAGGCCGCCCACCCCGAGTGTGTCCGCGCATCCCACAGGCTGCCCCACTCGAGTCCGGTGTGATATGCACATTAATCACCCCCGATGAGGAGTCTCAAACACCAGACCTCCTCCGTGGGCCCCACCCACCCCGAGTGTGCCCCTACATCCCACAGGCGACCCCACTCGAGCTCGGTGTGAAAATGTCCCTGCATTAATTTTCCATGCTACTAATCAAACACATATGATCATCTGATTGGTGTGATTTTTGAACCATGGATTGTCCCTGGTTGTAAGAAAGAATGGACGATTCAAATTGACAATTGGGTGTCTCACATGTCATTCAAAAGGTTTGGGGAAATTGCTAACGTCCACATGGTGGGGATGTCAGCAAAACTCTACACGCTTTTGCACCATGGCTTGTCCCTAGTTGTATGAAAGAATGGACGGTTTTTATTTTTATGTTGTTGAAAGATAACAACAATTTATTAAAAGCTCATGGGAAGCGAGATAGGAAACAACAAGATGGAGCCAAAACAACTTGGTGAAAAGGATTAACTAGAGCTTCTTTAACATACATCACCCAATTTGACGCCATACCCTTAACACTAGCAATGACCTCTATATGACCCTTCTCATTACGGAAACAACGCCCATTTCTAGAGCCCTAGATTGCCTAAAAGACAGGCATGATGATCAATCTCCACACAGCTTTACCACCTCCACCAACTCCACCACCAAGTCAAGCCTAAAGCAAATCTTCTACCGACTGTGGATCACCCAACAAGTGTTAAAGAATGATAGGAAGTGATTCTATATTGTAGCAACAAATGAACAATGGATGAAGAGATGGTCAATCGTCTCCTCATTTTCCATGCAAATCAGGTGGGCATTGGAGAGAACTAAAGCCCTTCTTTGCAGATTGTCAATTGTCAAAATCCTTTTCCTACCTACGAGCATTGTTTGAATTATCTCTGATATTATCGTTATCTCCAACTTGGTGATACCGATAACACTGGTAGCGATATTGATAACACCGATAGTATTGGAAATTCCAAGCATCAACAATGTATCGCTAAGTATTGCCAATATTTTCAATTGTGTAAATTCTAAGCATCGCTTATATTGCCAATGTATCGATGTCGTCAATATTTTCAACTACGTAAATTCTAGGTAACACTTGCATCACAAGTGTACTGGCGATATTTCAATAATATTGCCAATGTAGAGATATCACAGAAAGTTTGTTTATTAAAAAAAAATCTATTTCATTTTTTATGAGCACATTATTATATGCAGTTTTCAATTTGTCGTTGCTAATATTGATAATATCTCAATATTATCGTTATCGCAACTTACGCAATATCGCGACCATAATATTTTGTTTCCTTTCCAGTTGTTGATGATTTTTTGGCAAAATATCATGAGTTGCCGATATTCTGCAATATTGATGGATGTTTGGATGGAAGGTTGGATGGATGATTGGATGGTTAGATGGGATAGAAGGGATGATTAGACTGTTTCTTACAACGACACATGCTTTTAAGCCCCCATTAAATGGAAGCTTACTATGTGTACTTCTTTTTGCAAACCTTTTATTCTAACTATGCAAATGTGTATTTTAGCATCTCCTAAAATTTCACTAAAAATTCTGCCATTTTCCCCATGTTTTACCGCATTTCCAATTATCAGCGATATCGATATTGTTTTCATATCCCCAGTCAATGAAACTTGTAGCGATACTGACACCTTGAACACGCCTAGAAGCTAGACGAACACTACCACCCAAGGTATAGCACCATAGAACCAAGGGTGAAAGGATGATATACAGAAGGGCATTGGGTCGGATTAGAAAACATATTGCATAAAGATTTAACGGAGAACTTCTTGGATTGATGTCTTCCCCAAAAAATCCAATCCTCAAGATATCAGGCTTGATGTTCTTTAGAAAGTCCAACAAACCAAGAACATTAGCTATCTCCTCTTCCATCATGTTCCTTCTGGAGGGGGAAGACCACAAAATCGGCTCACCATTAGGGGGAAAAACAATCCGCCACCACAAGGTAGTGATCGGGGGGCAATCGAGCAACTCTAGAAAAGATCCTATAGCACCCTATCTCCACACCACTTGTTAACCCAGAATCGGATATGATTTCCACTACCCAAAACGAAGGAGATACCCTTGCGCACTATGGGCTCTGTGGCTGCTATAGCTTTCCAAACTTCGGAAGCTCTATATAAAGACAACCTCACGAACCAGCCTCCACTCTGCATTTCGTATTTAAAAGCAATTATCTCCCTACATCTGCTTCCAACTTATGACCCAAATCTCCAGATCCATTTACCAAACAATGCCAAATTCATTACTATAAGAGGCTTAAGACCAGCCCCACCTTCTTTGATCAGTCTGCATACCTTATCCCACTTGAGAAGATGAAATTTCCTCCCCACATTGGCGCCTCTCGAAGGAAAATTTCTTCTTAACTTCTCGTGTCTGTGCAACATTGTCATGGGGTATTTAAAAGAGACATGAAATACATCAGAATATTTGAAAATGTGTTCTTGATGAGAGTAAGCCGACCCCCCAATGGCATTTCATTCAATTCTCTCAATAACTTTGTCCCACAAGTGCTTGGGCAATTTCCCAAAACAAAGAGGAAGATCGGGATAGGAGGAAGGGAAACCCCTTATTTGCATCCAAAAATACTCGTAAAATAGCTTAGGTCCTCTCTTCCAACATGCACTCCCAGCATATCGAACTTGGCCACATTAATCTTCAATCTCTTTCTGAAGGATGTCCATTGCTTTTGCCTCCGCCTCACAAAACAAGAACATATCATCAGCATATTGGAGATGACTGATCAGGTCACCTTCTCGAGATCCTTTGAAGCCACGAAACAAACTGTTTTTCTCCACTGTTTAAGGGCTTCACCGATGACCACAAATAAGTATAGAAAGATCTGGTCACCCTAAGTCACCAAGAAGCACTTATGTACCCCTTTGGCAATCCATTAACAATAACAGAAAAGGAGGTGGAATGCGCACAAGCACCAATTCACTCCCTCCACTTATAACCACACCCTAATTTGTCTAGCATATAATCTAAAATATCCAAATCGTCATGATCATATGCCTTTTCAATGTCCAGTTTACATACTAACCCGCTTTTTTTCTCCTTGTACCTGGAGTTGATGCATTCATGGGCTATAAGAGCATTATCCAGAAGGTCGGCCCTTTTCAACCCGTCCACTATGGATAGATTCCTACTTTCTTTTAAAAGGTCAAGCTGTTGAATTTCATTCGCCACTTTATCAAACTCCTCTCCCACCCAAGAACTCTTTTTTCCACAATTTGAGCTTCTCTTTTAACATTTTGAGTTTCCTACTAATTCTGAAGCCAGCATAACCATCCACTGAAAAGGATGACCACCAATATGCGACCAGTTGATCAAAATCATCCACTTCCATCCATGCTAATTCAAATCTGAACAGGTGAGGTCCTAAATTTTCATTGCCCTATGATATGAAACAATCTTTAGTAGTCCCTATTGATTAGCCAGAGGGTATCTCTCAGGCCAATTTATGGAAACCAAAAAGTTCTCCAAGCAAGGACCATACACTGCAGTAAAGACCCATTGAAAACCTGAAGAAATCTCCCGCAGAAGGACATAAACAGAAAAACTTCCACAGAAGGATTCAATCTGCTTCATATTTGAAACTTCCAAGCAACGGAAATTCCACCTGCTACTCCCATAACATCAAGAATTGCCCAATCTGAGTTTCTAACCCGCCAAATAGAATTAAGCATACCTCTATTCATTGACTACAACTTGGATTCTTAAATGGCAATGATATTGGTCTTTGATCCTTCGATTTTATGCACAAATTCTTGACCTGGACCCTCTTCCTTGCATTCCCCAACCCTCTAATGTTCCAAGTTAGGATAATCATTGAGCACCACCTTTGCCCGATCTCACCCTCTTGGTTCCGCTCGCTTTGTTCGCAAAATCGTAATTGATGGAGTACTCTAGGTTTACCATCTCTCTCCAGCCTCTGGGTGATTTCCTTGGTTTCAGGATCTGATTATCTTGTATGCCTTGAGCTTCCTTCGCCTAGACAAATTGAAAAAAATCTAGACATCTTCATCTCGGATCCAATAAGACATCCCCACTAGGGCCCCCACTCTTTCTAGGACATCATTGGTCCATCTGAATTGCTCCTCATATATTTGAAGGGACCTACCATTAGCCTCACAAGATATCGGATGAGAGTCGATTCCGTTGTCACAGATAGGTCGGTGTTCTTAACCCATTTTTTATGTGCATAATAGTGTTACTACAAAAGCTTCTTCCAAAAGATTGTCTTCGATAACATCTACTTTAGATGAGAAATCCCCTATCTCTAGACAAGGAAATGCTAGCTCAAATTAGGCAGTTAACAAAAAGTTTGGATATGAATATGGGTGTAGTTGTGCTTCCAAAAAAGCAAACCTTACTGTGGCCTTCACATTGTTGTAAAGATAAGAAAATTATAAAATTTGTTTTAAACTTTTTAAGCTAAAAATAGTCTGAGATTATAATAAGATGCATGATATTGATACCTTTATCATTTCATATCATATTCCTGTCTTTGCAATATGACTCATTAATACAATATAAATAATGTATTATAAATAATCAGCATCATCTAAGCCTTACTAAAACTAATTGAGGTTAGCTACATAGATTATATATTCCACCATTCCACTCTATCAAGAATATATAATTGTTGACGTAACAACAGAGGCCTACCAGGCATGGTAGTGCCTATATGGGGTCAAATTCAGAGTCGCCACTAGCCTTCCTATGTATATTTCAAGGATAGTCGGAATCCTTGTTTGTAGTTAGGAAATTTAAATGTAAGAATCCCTCCAATTTCTAAGAAATAAAGTCCACAAAGGTCTTTTCACCACAATCTTGGGTAAGGACCATGGTTATAGGATAGGAAGGGATAGGCACCCTACTCTACCCACAATATAGCACTCTCTATCTGAGGACAACAAGATTCCAACAATTGGAATTTCAACAAATGGTTGATTGAGTCCCCAAAGTTAATGAAAGAAAGTAGAAAATATGAATGTTGGAGGGTCAGAGAAAGAAGTTAGAAAGATAGAAAATGTAGCAATTTGATTGCTTGACGCGTCTTCTCTTGGGCTTAGATGAGCTAAATCTTCAAAACTCTTGAACTTGTTCTTCTCCTTGAGATAAAATTCCATGGTTGTAGGTAGTGTTCGAATTATCTCTGATATTATCTTTATCTCTAGCTCAGCGATACTGATAACACTGATAGCAATATTGATAGCATTGGTAGTATCAGAAATTCCAGGTATTAGCAATGTATCACTAAATATTGCCAACATATCAATATCACCAATATAATCGCCAATTTTTTAACTATGTAAACTCTAGGTGTCGCTTGTATTGCCAATGCATCAATGTCACCAATGTATCGCCAATATTTTCAACTATGTAAATTCTAGGCAATGCTTGTATCACAAGTGTATCGACAATATTTCAATAATATCGCCAACGTATTGATATTATCAAAATTTTGTTTATTAGAGGAAAAAAAAAATTATTTCATTTTTTTTTCATAGGTACATGGTTTTATGCAGCGTTCAATTTGTCATTGATAATATCTTAATCTTATCGATATCGCAACATGTGCGATATTGAAACCACAATCTTTCGTTTCCTTTCCAATTGTTGATGATTTCTTGGTGAAATATCATGTCTTGTTAATATTTTGCAATATCAATGGATGTTTGGATTGAAGGTCGGATGGGATGGTTGGACTGATTTCTTACAACAACACATGCTTTTAAGGCCCTATTAAACAGAAACTAGTTATGTATGCATTTTTTTTACAAATTTTTTATCTCTAAATATACAAATATGTATATTTTAACATCTCCTGAAGTTTTGTTGAAAATTCCACCGTTTTCCCCATGTTTCCCCACATTTCCAGTTATCAGCGACATTATCGATGATATCGATATTGTTTCCGTATCCTTGGCCGGCGAAACTTGTAGCAATACCAATACTTCGAACCCTAGTTGCAGGAGGGCCTTGCCTTGTACAATCTTCTACAAATTTTGAGGAAGGGTAAAGAACAAGTGAATTCTTCTATTCCCGAAGGTTGTCAGAGCCTTGACTCGCCACTCTTAGGAGTAGTGTTGTACTTCGTTGCCTTGGGACAAAAGGAATTCCCAAGCTCTTGATCCCCTTCTCATGTTCTCCTTCTTCTCCATAGATCTTACAGAAATTTTTGTAGTATTGGGACTTCAGGCGCTTAGGTGCAAGGTATGGGACTTAAGAGATTTTGGAGAGTCAGGACCCCTCGTGTAGCAAGAGGCCACTATTTATAGACGAGACGGGTGGCAAGGTTGTAATTTGAGATGGGTGAGAGTTTTCAGACAGTAGGAGATTGGCAACAGTTGAGAAGTGGCATAATAAAGATATTTTTAAAAATGGTTATGTAATGGTTGTTAACAGTGGGAAACATTACGCATTACGGGGCCAACAGAAAAAACGGCCCATAATGGTCGTTACTACCCTATGATTGCCCATAATGGACCGTTACAAGCTCGATACACTTTTTTAGGCCATTACGGCTCATATCATAATGGTAATTATGGTGGCCATAACGGCCACTGTTACCATAATTGAATACCTTAGAAATGATCCTAGATGCTAATTTGGTAGTTTAGGTGTTTTTTTTTAAAGGATGTTTTAGGTTTAAGGTGAATGAGTTTTGGGGGTTGTTAGCATAAAGGGAAGGTTCTATGAGGCTTCTAGAGGTTGAGATATGAATGGTGGAGATTAAAACACTTGGGAGAATCTTGTGGCTTGGAGGGATAGTCTTAGGATTTCTAGGGGGGTAGTTTGGTAAAAAGGTGATAAGCTGGATGGGTTAATTAGCCTAAGCACTCTTTTCGGGTGGGGTGTCTACAATAGTATATTATAAATATTAAAATTTACAAAATTATAGAACACTGCTCTATAGTGTACCAACAAATACCTAAATGGTATTGGTGGATACAATATGATATTTTGAATAGATATGAAGTGAGATATCCAAAGTGAAGCATTTTCTATCCAAGTCATTCAAGATTAAAGATCTGAGATTACGTAAGTACATTCTTGGGATTGAAGTTGCACAGTCACCGCACAGCATCTTAATATCTCAACGGAAAGTATTGCCTAGAGCTTAATGAGACAAGCCTCTTAGGTGCTTGTGTCGTGTCTACTCCAACTAAAGTCAATCATAGTCTCCACCAAATTGAATCTATTGCCCTTAGTGATCCACGCAAGTATTGGCACTTGAGAAGTTGATATACTTAACTATCGCTTGGCCAAACATTGCCTATGCAACAAGCATAGTCATCTAGTTTAGGTAGTCTCCTTGCTCCCATCATCTTGACGCGGTGTATCACATTCTTAGATATTTAAAGTTGGCTCCAGTAAAGGGTTTGTTATACTTTGATCATAGCCATCTGGATATTTAGGAGTATTGTGATGTAGATTGAGCAGGGACATCTAGTGATTGTCACTCGACTTCTGGGTATTAAATGTTTGTTGCGGGGAAAACTAATCTCAAGGAAGAGCAAGAAACACTCTGTGATCACTCATTCATCTACGGAAGCAGTGTACAGAACTATGGCAAATGCAACTAGTGAGATTCGCTACATCCAATTCCTATGTGACCTATGTGGTACTGATCCTACACCTATTCCCTTGTATTTTGACAATTAAGCTATAATCCACTTTGTTTCCAATACTGGGTTTCATGAATGGATAGAGCATATGGAAGCTGATTGTCACTTAATTCATGAGAAAATCTCATCTAGCGCATTATGCATACCACACGTGAAATCAAGTGATTAGTTGGTCAACATCCTTATCAAAACCATTCAACCTTCTTCTCCACAAGTATATGGGCAAGTTGGGCTTGATTGATATCTTTGCTCCATCTAAGGGGGTGTAGAGAGAGAGTGCAAGTGTATATACTTATGTTTTACACATGCATATAAGGTATATTACAAGGTGAGGATGTATTATGAGAAAGATAGAAGCTATGGTCATTACAGGAAATATTATTATCCAAGATTTTATTCCTCATGCTATCCATAACATGGACCATGGGACACAATGCCAAAGGATTTTATTTATTTGGAAGGCATCATGTGACTAGGGTGATCCCATCAATTTTAAAATGGTGTGCAAATTGTCTCTAAAATTTGTGCAAATTTTGATGCAAGCAAAAAACTTATAATTAGAAATAATTCAATGTGTGGGGGCCAACCATCTTAAAGATTTATTATGGTAATAGAAGGCCAAACAATTAGACCTTGAAACACTTCCTAAAGATTAAACTTTGGTAGACTTTGAAAATCTACCATTTAAGTCTAGAAAAACATTCAGATGCATGACAGAGAATTTCATGTATGCTAACTTAGAAGACATGCATAAAGAAATCTACCATCATCATGATTTTGAATGTTAGTATTGGGGGGAGGAATGAGATATAATGGTGTATCATACCATTCATTGATAAGAATGATGTTTGTTAGCTTAATGTATTAAAAGTCAACCAAATATGCCCTAATTGCATGAACATCAAATATGATCTGGTCAATTAGGGCCCATTACATTGATATATATATATATATATATATATATATATATATATATATATATATATATATATATATATATATATATATATATATAAAGATGGAAACACGAAAAAATGAGATGGTTTACCCTTTCTTTTGTTTTCTTTTCCATTATGGTCATTTTTTTTTAAGAATTAACAAAGATTTTATCAAAGAAACACGCCAAAAGTTGGTGCAAGGCTACAACCTAAATAAACTATACAGCACACATAAATCACAATCCTTCAGGTAGGAAGCCCACCCCAACACCTCAATCTTTATTTTCTCAATTACATCTTTCACTAATCCACTTATATTTTGGAAACAACTATTATTCATTTCACTCCAGATTGCACAAAGAACTGCCATAAATACCAACATCCAGGTCATTCAACCTTGTTTTCCAACCCCACCTCTATGCCCATCCAAAAGAACTTCTATTGCCCACGACATATCCCACACCATCTTGAAATTTTTGAGGAACCTTTCCCACACCTTTTGAGCAAAAGGGCTATGGATGAAGAGGTGATTAATGGATTCTACATCTTCCATGCACATGACACAAATTTTGGGGAGCACCAAAAGATTTGTCAATAGTTAGCACCTTCTACCTCCCACTAGCCAAACAAAAGCCACAGCCTTAGGGGGAGCACCATAGGACTGAGACTTGGCCATGTGATGACGACACTCTTCCACAAGGGTCTTTCGAAGCGGCTTATGAAAGAAGAGAACAGAAAACTAGCCCAATTTGTCAAATTTCCATGTCGTTGAATCCCTCGCCTTCGAAATCGAATTGCATCCTTGAAGCTGATCTAGAAGCCTAAAAAACCCCTCCACCTCCTTCTCCCACAAATTCCTCCCACAAGGAGGCAACCAAACCACCTTACCACCACAAAAGGAGAAGCAATGAGCAACTGGAACATTTGCAAACCAAGCATCATCCCAAAAATGAATCCTCTCCCCGTTCCCTATGGAGAAGCAAACCCTACCCTAAACAACCATCCAACCACACTAGAAACAGGCTTCCACGCACTTAATCCTCTGTAAAGAGATGAACTTTGAACCCATCGCTACCCTTCCTGGAGCCCATTTCAAATCCTTGCCCCCCTCCCTTCTCCAAATATGGTTCATCCCATCTCACTATGCGAAATGTTTACTTCTCCCCATTTTCCCTCCACAAGAACTCTCGCCTCAGCCTCTCAAGTCTATCCACAATTTCTTTAGGGCGCTTGAAAAGCGATATGAAGTAAAGCGGCAAGTTAGAAAAAAACCGCTTTAATGAGCGTGATCCGCCCGCCCAAGGACAGGTAATGACTCTTCCACATTGATAGCTTCCTTTCCACCCTTGCAACAACCTTGTCCCAAAGATGCTTTGCCAGTTTGTTGATGCACAGCAGGAGACTGAGGTACAACAAGGGAAAGGATCCCGCGCCACACCCAAAATCCCTTGCAAGCTCATCCAATTTTTCTTTGGTCACGTGCACACCCATTAGCTCACACTTAGATATATTAATTTTTAACCCCGGAATGACCATGAAGCACCTCACAGCCTTCCTCATATTATCCACCATAACTCCATCTATTTCACATAACAAGGCCATGTCATCGGCAAATTAAAGGTGGGAGATTTGCAAACCAACGTTTTCCCCCCTAAAGCCTTGAAATAAGCTAGCCGCTGGAACTTTTTCCAACATTTTACTAAAAGCTACTACAACGACCACAAATAGGAATGGCAAAAGCAGATCAGACTGATAGATTCCTCTAGAAGACTTGAAAAATCCTTTTAGTAACCCATTAACCAATAATGAAAAATTAGATGATCAGATGCATTCTTGAACAACTTCGCCACCTTTGGCCTTGTATTGCATATAGTATATTGCTGATTATACGAATACGATATGGTTGTATTGGCCGATATGATATTGATATTCCAATCAATGGCTATAGTCAATTAAAACATTAGCAGAAACAACCGTAGAAATTTATTTACGGATTTAAAAGGATAAAGCTATGTAACTAATATTGGAATCCACACTTGCATTGTCATTCTTGCACCTAAATGGCCAACCATTTGCTAGAAGATGAAGAGCAATTGCATCATGGAGGAACCGATAATGCCTTCTGACATAAGATAGCCAAGGCCAGACATGCATAGATATAATAATTAATAGTTACAAGGGAGGGTAATACCAATGGATATGAGCATTACAATTACCAATGAGCAAAAAGGAAATCCTTGAACTTAGTGCATACCTCTTCTATAATCCTATAAACTTCAACGATTGAACTCCCATATCGTTGTTGAGGTGATATTGGATCCCACCGCTGTGAAAAAGATTTTCATAAGCATTAATCCATGGTGGCTAGGAAGATTTGTATGAGAAAAATCCAAAACAAAATGAAGCCTAGAAGCTAGAATGCAGCTACTAGATGCATGTCATTACAAAGGCCAATATCATAAAAGGAATTTCAATACGTAGAAGAATCAACATCTATAACAAATTTAATAAGGTGTATAAAAACAAACATATACCAAGAATGATGAATTAGGACAAACCCAACAATGAACATAATGAAAACCTTGAGAATTGTTAATGCAAGATATTAGAGACAGAGGAGAGAGAATGATGGCGAATGAGAGGATCCAATTATCCCTCTCACAATGGTTTATTTATAATAGATGGTTACATGCGATGAGAACACCATAAATGAGAATAGGAGATAAGAACACAATAAATGAGAATAAAAGATAATATCCTTCCAGTTTGGTGCTCCACAGGCACATGCAAAACCATGTGACACATAAGTTCTTCTAACACTCCCCTTCTAGCTGAACATAGATATCCTACATGGACCACATCCCCAACTTGCCCAAGTATCATAGAGGTGACATCACATCACCATTAGAATTTTGTTTTTTCATTGATCATGGGATGGATCATCTAAGGTAGGCGCCATAACATCACTATTAGATTATTGTTTTCCAAGTCATCATGAGATGGATCACCTATAGCAAACTCCATGACATCACTATTACACTCTCGCTTTCTCATTTACCATGGGATGGATTATCTACATTTAGATTATCACTTCCCTAGACATCATGGGACGGATCATCTACAACAGCAGCCATTACATCACTGTTAGATTATCTCCTTCCTTGTCAACATAAGATAGTTCATATACAACATACACACTATGACATCACTACTATACTATCACTTTCAAATCATCATGGGATGGATCATATATAACAAGCGACACAATATTACTATTCAATTATCATTTTCCTAGTCATCATGATATGGATCATCCAAAACAGGTGACGTGATATTACAGTTAGATTATCACTTTCACAGTCATGATGATATGGATCATCTACATCAGGCGGCACAACATAAAATCCTGAGATGATAGCACATTATGAATGATGTCTAGATGAAGAATGGATGACATTTAGATGACATATGGATCCGAGCGTTCGCATGGATATCTTAACACTGTGAACATGGTGCGTTGAGATGATGGCATGTTGATGTTGTGGAGATGAAGATGTGGGGGCCATATGATGATGAAGGTGATGACGAAATCAAGTTAACCCCAATCCAGACTGATACCATGTTAACACATGATATTAGAGAAAGAGGAGTTATCCCTCTCACAATGGTTTATTTAGATGGTTACAAGAGATAAGAACACCATAGGGATAAGAACATAATGAGAATAAAAGATAATATCCTCCTAGTAAGGTGCTTCAAAGGTACAAGAAAAACCGTGGGAGACACTACTTCTAACAAGAGTGAGAGAGGCATGTAACACAGACAAACTAAAGGACAGAAAACAGTACATCCCTGCAAATCCATCTTCTGCTCCTAAATCTTAGAAGAATCTAGACATGTCTCAGCACACATGGGAACACATTCATCACCACCATAGCCTTGTCCCAGCTATTTGGGTTAGATATGGAATAAACACAAGCAGTAAATTTGGGAAGTGCTTGTAGAAGAGGCCTGATTAAAAGGAGGAATAGTGAAGAGGATTGATTTCGGAAAGATCAATGGTCAATGAATACACCACTAAACACGAAATTCCCTAGGCTTTATAGTCTATTGTTTGAGGAAGAATACGTCGACAAAAGATCACATCGAGGTTTCGGGGGGGTTAATATGGATTAATATGGAATATTGTTTTTAGAAGGAATCATTCCGGTTACAAGATCAACCTTCTTGATCAATTGTTCAGAGCTTTGGAGGATGTAAGATTACCTTTACTTCAAAGAGATGAAAGCATTTGTGCACAACATCGAATATTCTCAACTCTAGAATTCTTCAGGGTGCTATCTCTGGATGATGTTGAGGTGTCCCCTCTACTGAAAGATGCAAAACTTGCCATTTCCACCTTGGGTCATTGGACAGCAACTGCTAATAAGATATTGGATCCTCTTAATAGTCAATGCCTATCACTTCCTAATTTATGTTTGTGTTGTAAGGCAAAGGTATCTGTAGACAACCTATTCTAGCATTGCCAAGCGGCAGCTTCAATTCAGCACTTCCTTTTTAAGCTCTTTGGAATTAGTTGGATCCACCTGTCATCCACTGCCAACCTTACATGAGGATGGTCCAAGGTCCTGTTTAGGTAGCAAATATGGGATATATGCACCCATTGAGGCAACTTCAGCCTCGACCAACAATATAATTGTTGATTGGACTTGTTTTGAAGGAATTTTGACATTTTCAGTGGCAGATTTGAAAAAAAAAAAAAAAAAAGAGGCTGTAATCATACTTTTACTGTAAGTGCATGTAAGACGAAGATGGCTAGCTTATGGCATCCGCAACCAATTGGGATCATGGAAGCTGCACAATAGTGGTAGCTCAAGAGGCAAAACTGGGGAGTTTTCGAGATTGTGTCACCCAAGATCACGGTGGCATAATCCAATCAATATTTTATGGCCAGATTGAGGCATGAGAATCTAATGTGTGGAAACCGGGGCATTATCAGTTTGAAGTATACGGAGTTTTCTGAACATCTAATCATTCATGAAGGTGACTTCTCCGTTGTCGCTCTGTTGAGACAATGAGCAGGTCGATTCTCCAGACAAGAAAGGTGCATATAGACCCACTTTTTGTTAGTTCCTATCCATCACCTTCTCTAGCCAATCATGTTAGTGACACGCTGATGGAAATAGATATCTTTTTTTATTTATAAGTGGGATGAGAACAAAGATCGAAGTTCAATTCAAAAACAAAAAATTGGGTGGGGCACTCAGATTATGCACATCACTCTGCTCCTATTCATATTGAAGTTAGTCATTTAGAGAAACCTTATTTCCCATATCTATCAAATTGATGTATGGATTCTGTGTCGAATCTTTATTTTATTTTACCAATCAATAAACAAAAGCGTGAGAGCTTTCTTTTTCTTAAGATGCAACATATGTTAGAGCATGCATGTCATTGGAAAAAAGCATAGTATAAGTAAACAAAATTCCACATTCTATAACATCACATGGAGATGTGATTGATAAGCAAGAATGGTGAATCATGATAGAAGGATGAACTAAAAATGATGCTATATTCCATGATGTCTACTCTTAAAATCTGAAGCTCTTCTTGACACCATTGGCCGTGCGAGGGGGAGTATCTGAAAGGAAGAGGTTAATGCAGGGACCAGCCTTGCTAGTACATTACCAAATGCAGAGATCCAAGTCTCTCAATCTAAAGCAGGACCTTACCAAGATCAAGAAACAATATCATATTCTCTGATGACAGCAATCTCAGTGGCAACAAGGTATTCAAAAAACGTTAAGTAATGGTAATGGTCCTGTAAAGGGGCATAACGGCCATTATTCAAAACATGGTCATTATGGGGCCTCTCTTGTTTCTTTTTCCCTTTTTAAGGCCGTTATGGCCACCATTACCATTATTGAGTACCTTGGGTGGCACTGAAGTTCTGGGTGGGATCACAAACATTCTCAACTGCAATGTTGTGATCATCGTTTTAAATATCAATGATATTGGCCAATATATCCCACAATATATCTTGTATCCCATTCCCACTTGTGCAATAAGAAACACACAAGTAGTGCCAATATATACCACATGTTTGATCCCGTGAGCTTTTTCAATTTCCAATCCATTTTTTTGTCAAAATTATGTTAAATCAGTGTCAAATGGTTATAAATCTATTGGTTATTAATGTTTTACATGAAAAACCATGGAGTGGGAGCTTTGATTCAATATCCATTGGTTCTTCATGCTCTCCATATTTTTTTTCCAAAATTTTCCTTCAACCAGCTGTCAATCGAGACTAACTTTGAAGTATTAGGAGTATTTGATGAAATGATCATCGCATACACTCTAATTTCGAAATTTGAGTGTGGGTGGTCCGATTTGGGGAAAATTGAGAAATTTTCTAAATTTTCCCAATTTCTCCCAAATTGCTTGCAATGTTGCACTCCAAACATGAAATCAAGCATGTATGAGGACTGATCTAGTTATTTGTTAAGCTCTTGTCAATCTTCAAAAAATAAAAATTATTTTTAATTAAAATTTAATAAAATATTATTTTTTTCGAAATTTCCCTTCAACCAGCTGTCAATTGAGAGACTAATTTCGAAGTATTTAGAGTGTTTGATAAAATGATCATCATGTACACTCTAAATGTTATGCATTCAATTTGAATATGTTTGCATTAGTTCAGTCAAACAACGCATAGCTTAGCACCCTAAACAAAAGAAACGTATAATGTGCACTTCTTTTTTGAAATGTTATGATTTAAAAGTGAGTATTAAGGGCCTTTTTAACAATCCTTGAAGTTTCATTGAAAAATTCAATCATTTTCCCAATGTTTCCCCACGTTTCCCAAAAAGTGCAATAAATTACCCGATATAAATGATATATCCCGTGCAATAATCAATACGTATTTGTATCTCAAGGATGCAATACGTAAAGCGATACCGATATTTTGAACACTGGTTGTGATTGACAAGGGATAATAGTGTTGTCAAAACTAATATCAAGAGTAGGAAGTCTATCTTAGATAAGGAATAGGATAATTTGGTGAGTTTCTTTCATAAGATCCATTAGATTTTTTTTTTCCCTTAAGATAGGTATCCCACCCATCTTGAAAAGGATTCTCTCCCCCAATTTGTCAAAATGTCATTTACATGTCCATTACTAAAGTCTAGCATGGAGACTGAATGGTTCATCATCTTCCTCATCTCCAACCAGAGTGGGTATGTGAGCAAAATGCATATTATGGATCAAGTTCTCATTGGGAATAAGTTATCAACACAACTTCCTTATGGGCTTTGGGTGTCTTTTTAATATCACTAGTAACCGTAACAGGATGTAGAATGGGTTGGGTCATGAGTGATTATCTCTTCCTTGGGTAATGGAAAAAATGGGGTAAAATGCTAAGAGGTAAGGTCAAATGCATTGATGCATCTCGACTACTCATTTTTTTAGTTCTAAAATGTTGTTTCATCTAGTTAGGTCAAAGGAGGGATGGTTGTAGACTTAGCATTCAACACCCACATACATGTCATCTTCCTGGACCCCCTTGCATCACCCACCAAATAACCTTTATAAGTACTCTATCATATATTTTCTCCAGATCCATAAAAACAGTGTGTAGACCCTTCTTCTCAACTATCGAAGTAGAAAAATAACTCAATTATTCATCTTCCTGGCACAAAGCCAAACGGATTCTCTGATATCCTTGTTTCTCGTCTTAGTCTTTGCTACACCACCCTCTGCTAGAGCTTTATAATATGACTCATGTAAGTTTATTAATAATACAAACAACTATTAACATGAAAATATATCTATAAAGATGCATTAGCAAGTAAGGTTACAATGAGTCAACCTGCTTAGAAACAAAGCATAACCACGATCCATTTAAACAGTCCCTTGGAACCACATTTGACATGTTTTCTTAAGGAATGACATTAAAAAAAACATGATATAATCATCTAAATTATAGTTTATGCAACAAACTTAGGTTACATTTGCATCTTTAAAAAAAAAACATGGATATCCTACATGCGATTTGGGTTTTTTTTAGAAGGCAAGAAAATAAATCATACTTAATGGGCTCTTCTTTCTGTACAGCACCAAAATGACAACCCTATTTTGTTGACTTGGAATTCCTCTCAACCACAATTTGTAGCAACTTCCAAAAGAACCCTTATATGGAAGCCGGGTACTACTTAAAAATATCGAATCACAAAATTCTGGAAAGTTGAAACAATTTTGTTTGCCAACCGTCCCACATTCAGACAGAAACAGAGTAGAAAAGGCATTAATAACTATGCTTGAAACTACAGATACCCAATAACCACATGACTGTAAAGAGAGCAGTAGAAGTGAGTAATGACTGTGAAGCAAATGGTGATCAAGCGAATAAACTCTTTAACAAATAAAAGCCTTGTTTGAGACGAACTGCTAAAATGGAATGAAGAAGCACTAAGCAATGTGTTTGGTTTTAGACAAACTTAAGAAATTACCTCCTGTTGAATGGCCCGTTCAACCCATCCTAAAATTCTTCCTGACTGTGAGTTCACCCAGCGCATAACCAGCGTTCCAGATACAGTTTCAATCTACAGTAGAAAATCCTGAGAGATGTGAGATGTATAGAAGAAAAACCAACAATTAAAGAAAAAGAAAAAAAAAAAAAAGAGCAAAATTGGGAATCAATCAAATGAAACAAACATGTGACAGATCAGAAGCACAACCATATTAGCAGTTAAAGCAAATTCAAACAGCCAAGAAGTATATCTGAATCTTATCTGTTTGCTTACATATATATCGGCAAACATGCAAAGAAAGGTTGCTTATGTGCTTGTTCCTTCTATAGGATGCTTCAGGACTCTTCCATCGCTCCAATCAGGTTTTCCTTCCACCCCCCACCCCCCCTTCCAAATATCCGTTTATTGTGCATGGTTGACGCCGAGTCAAATGACCATCTCTTCGTCCACTGCATCTTCACTCGCAAGAGTTGGTTCTCCTTTCTTTCTATCTATAATATGGTGTGCGTTATGCCAAAGTTGGTGGATGGCTTGCTTTAGGCTTGGCATGGAGGGGTTTCTAGGAAAGATGGAAAGACACTTTGGCATCTCATCATTGTAGCAATCTTGTGGCGTATTTAGGAGGAAAGGAACGGGTGTTGTTTCTAAATAAAAGTTCTTCAGTGGAGGAGGTTGTTAGGAAGGCCAAGTTTAATATTAGGATCTGGGCCTTCATAGTGGAGGAGGCAAGAAGCTCCTCCCTTAAGTCGTTGGTTTAGTTGTTTTTTTTTTTTTTTTCTGGGTTGTATTATTTCCCCACTTTGCATTTTGGCTTTAAAATGGGTTGGCTAATAAATATTTTTGTTAACTCTCAAAATGCTTATGTGTTTATGTCATAGTTACATGGAGGGTGAAGCAAAGCATAAACAAATTCATGTGTAGGAGCAGGAAGTCTGTTTCAAAATGTTAGCAAGTACAAACATATAGTAAGTAGGAGAGGGAGCAAGAGCCTGAAGCACAATATGTAGCATGAGTAGTACCTAGTTAGAAGGATCGTACCAATGTTTTGTGTTTCGTTATTGCATTATGTATGGGATACGGTCATATGGATACATATTGGTCATCGCGTGGAACATATCAGTTGTATTGCGTAATATATCGCTAGTGTTAGGAAACGTGGGGAAACATTGGTAAATTGGTCGAATTTTTCTATGAAACTTCAA
Organism: Magnolia kwangsiensis; assembly: GCA_037074715.1. NCBI lineage: Eukaryota > Viridiplantae > Streptophyta > Magnoliopsida > Magnoliales > Magnoliaceae > Magnolia > Magnolia kwangsiensis. The sequence goes on from CM073586.1 coordinate 88,232,103, forward strand.
GGATTGTAAAAAAGACATCAATACACACTTAGAAATCAAAACGTCACAAAAAAAGTGTACATAATAGGTTTCCTTTGTATGGGTCCTAATCCATGCGTTTTCTAATTGAATTGATGCAAATATATTCAAAGTCAATACATATAATTTATAAATATAAGAAGACATGTATGGAAACACAAGTAATACATCAAAACCAAAAGTAGAAAACTGGAAATATACCTATGTATAATGTGTATGGCTATGGCTTAGACCCATGTAAAGTTCAATGGTAGCTCAAAATCATTATCTCCATCTCGACAAGGCTAGGCATACTATTGTTGCTCCACAAACTGACACTACTATGCCCAGGTTATAGTAAATTGATAATAGTGAAGATACTCTCTAACGTGACATTGGTATTCATCCTTTCCTATTTGAAAAAAAATTACAAAACTTTTAAATTTTCCCCAATTTTCTCCAAATCGACCAATCTTATGCAATGATGATTTTATCAAACACTCCCAAAAACCACCATGTTAGAGACTAGGTTGAGTCTATTTAGGAATTTTCTTTATTGTTAGACATTCCATCATTTAGATTTATAAGAGATCTATCGCACATACTTTTTTTTTAGACATAGAGGTGATCGTGTATCTGAGATACGGGGGAAGCTTTTGAAATTTATTGAGATGGAGTTCGCCCTTATAACAAGTCTCAAGACTTGAGACCTTTCTATAACCAAAATAGGGACTAGTAAGAAGTCCACAAGAGAAATACTTGAAGAAACAATATCTCATATTAAAGAAACATCTAGGAGAGGTGTTTGATAAGATCGTTGACACCAATAAGCATGAAGATGTCGTGAAGGTTGCCTTATTAATATGTGTAGAGTGATTTATTAGGGGGACTGACACTAAATATTACTACAAATCGGAGTACATTGACTTGGTTGACTCTTTAAAAGAGTTCACTAGGTATCATTGGGATAGTTTGGTATTCAAGACAATGAGTCAAAGAGTTGAAGGAGTCGTGAAGGCATCACATGGGACAGGGAAAACCTACAGTGCCTACGGTTACATCTTTCCGTTGCAAGTAAGGATTCTTACGTTATTCTACATAATTAGTGTTTGTATTAAACTATAGTTTTTTAACCTTATGCAATTTCATTGAAACAAATATAGGCCATTGAGAGAGTACTGGCCCTTAGAGAATGTGTGATCTCATTTACTCCCTCCCAAATTCCAAGCTTCATTAAATATCAAGGCTAGAAGGGTTGGAGGTACAACACAATATACAACATCTTCGAGAGTGAATACGTAAGCCAATTTATTTGAGGCTATTTAGTCACTTATTTTAACATATAGGTTCTATACATGAACTTGAAACAAGTTATAACAAGTTATTTTACAGATCAAAGAAATAGTTACCTTGGAACCCACCACCACCAATGAAGAACTGGAGACGGAGGCCATTTGTATGGTCCAGGAAAAGTTTGAGGTAAGATGTCATGCAATCTCTTTTTTTCTGTTGATGATTATTAATTTCATATATATCTTTAATATATTACATCTCTGATATATACATTGTTACGTTCTATAGAGCATTAAAGCGAGGTTATATTGAAAGACTGGTAAAAGTAAGGAAGAAGAGAAGATTCAATGTGCAAGAGGAAGATGAAAAGGAGGAAGACAAAGATGAGGAGGAAGATGAGTATGACGAAGAATACGGGAAAGGAGAGGGAGAGGAGGAGGGAAAGGGATATGAATCGGTTAAAGAACTGAAAGGGATATGATTTGGTTAAAGAACTGAAGGAGGAGAGGACGAGTTGAAGAAGGAGAGGGAATGGTTGAAGAAGGAGAGAGGGTTAAAGGAGCTAGAAGAAGGCTCCCATAAGGTGCGCTTGTATACTGAGTAAAGTATTTGGACATTCAATGAACTGTTTCGTGAAGTATTTTGTAATATATTTTGCAAAATCCTAGATATATTTGTTATATATATTGTACTATTAGTGTCCCTGATATATTAATTGTGAACTCTTTTGTGAATTATTATGTCCTTAGTATATCACAAACAATTCACAAATACATCACAAATAGCTCACAATTTTAACCGAGTACTCGGTTAAACAACTCTATATTCGGTAAATATTCACCAAGTACGTTTGTATTCTGTGAAATATTTTGTGAACTATGTGTCCTATCGTGTCCTTTAATGTCAAGTGTCAAGTAAACTACTGTGTCCTTGAGTAAATATTCTTATCTACTTTGTAGGAGAAAGAAGAGGAAAAGGAAGAGGAGATGCAACCCTTTATTGCGATAGAGGATACGGAAGAGATGGAGAGGCAACCCTCTATTGCAGTGGAGAAAGAAGAGGAAGCAACAATAGCTACTACTAACGAAGGGAGACCAAAAATGCTCTTGAAGCCTTCTTACTATAAGGTTTCTCCATTTTTGTCCATGTCCGCCCTTCCTACAATTCCCGGCATTATCATTGGCTCTGAAGAATCCAAAGACTTTGGTACTTCTCCTATACCCTTTCAGGACCAGATGGACCCATTTAGAGTGTTATCGGAGGAGGAGGTTCAAGAATTGAAGGCTTGGTATGATGCAAATAAAGAGTTGGCAGCAGGAGTTTAGTTCCGCTCAATATGGGTGAAAGATGCATGGGTTAATAGTGTTGTAAGTATTTTCAATCTATATACGTTGAATTACATCTATTTAGCTCCTAGATTAGTTTTGAGTTGAATCATCTTTTTTTGTTGCTTAGGTTATTGACAAATACATTACATTCTTGGAAAAAAGACAGGATGATATTTGAACAGTTTATCCTTAAGATTGCGAGTTCTGTCCCACTTACTTTTTGGTAAATGTTTACTTTGGATTATGGTTATTCTATTTCCCGTCTTTATGAGATTTGTAATATGTGATTCTGCTTGAAACAGAGATGTCTCGAAAGCGGTCTACTAAAATTGAGAAAATATTGGGACCAAGGCACGAAGTCGAAACAACAAGTGTTAAAATTGGGAAGGTCACTACCTTTGGGATTGTCAACCAACGAGAAGGGGTCAAGGCCATATGGTGCTACAAACGAGTAATGTTTTCGTTAAAACTTACCCACATTGGATAATGGATATACATTTTTCATCATGTCTTCAATGATATTTTCTTTTTTCTTTTTTCTTTTTGCATGGATAGGTATACGTACCCGTGAACCATGACGATAAACATTGGATTCTTATGATCATCCACCCACCAAATGGAAGGTTGAAACTCTTTCACTTAAACTTCAAATTTCACTTAAATTTGACCAAATACTTGGTGTATGATGAATGGTGAAATGGTGATTTGTGAATGGTGAATGGTGAAATCCTATGTACTTAATGAATTCACAAGGTACTTCGTATTTTTCACCGAGTACTCGATTAAATAACTCTGTACTCAACGAATATTCACCAAGTACGTTGTAATTTTAACTGAGTACTCGGTCAAACAACTCTATACTCGATGAATATTCACCGAGTACGTTGTAATTTTGACTGAGTACTCGATCAAACAACTCTGTAGTTGGTGAATATTCACCAAGTACTCGATCAATTCCTTTGTACTATTGTGACTGAGTACTCGGTCAGTTCTTTGTGTTTTTGAGAACTATTGTGTCCTTTAACTATTTGTGATATGTTTTGCAATTCATTCGTCTTTGTAGAAATTAAGCCCCAATCGAGTTGAAGATTGTCAATTAGCGTCAAATCAATTTCGTCAAGTCAGATGAGCCCCAATCGAGTTGAGGATATCAAGATTTGAAGATCGAAAACTTGCGAAGTGAAGATTCAAAGGTTTATGCATGTGCCTTGGCAAGTCTTCACCTAGACAGCCTAATAGGATCCCAAAACCCTTCGTTAGGTGGCCTAAACATTTATAAACATTCCTCAATCCATCTAACCAAAGTCAAGTGTCCATTAGATAAGGATGGACCTTGTGGAAGGAAGTGCAAAAGAACCAAATTTGGAAAATCCATCAAATACACAAAGTGAATTGTTGCCGACCCATGGACAGCCTCCTTAACCGGTCGATAGGTCGAAAGCCATAGCCGATAGGTCGAAACAATCAAAAATCAGACAAAAGAAAACTCATGATCCTAGAGATTTCGACCCATGGATGGATCATTTCAACAAGTCAAAGGTCAAGTTCGACCAGTCGAAAACAAGGGTCAACAGATCGAATGTGGCAAAATCTGGACAAAAAAGAGAACTCATGATCCTAGAGATTTTGACCCATGGATGGAATATTTTGACAAATCAAAGGTCAATTTCGACTAGTCAAAAATGAGGGTCAGTAGATCGAAAGTGGCAAAATTTGGAAAGAAAAGAAAACTCATGATCCTGAAGATTTCGACCCATGGATAAATTGTTTCGACAAGTTGAAGGTCAATTTCGACCAGTCGAAAATGAGGGTCGACAGATCGAAAGTGGCAAAATCTGGACAGAAAATAATACGTTAAGCCATTAACTATCTTGACCGGTCGAAGCATCGGGTGGACAAGTCAATAATTAGTTGTTTTTTGCCCGTTGCAAAACATCTATAAATCTATCTTGGCCCGAACTCTGGAAGTCCCTAGAGAGGGCCACTAGTGGGTGGTATATGTGTGTCCTAGCCTCCTAGGATTAGGATGTGGGGGTTGATGGTGAAGCCGATTTAAAACCACAGAGATAGTGAAATCCAGAGCACTTGTTCAAAGAATGTGGCAACCAGGAGTGGAGGAAATAACTAGTCGAAGAACTATACATCGTCGTGCATTTGTGATTGATCGTCTATCCTTGCTTATGCCGCCTGTCGAATATATCTTTCGTGCTTAGATAAACTTATGTTGAATGAAATGCCTGTGATGTTGCTATCTTGGATCTAGTGTGTTACATGCATACACTTACTCGGCCACTTAGTTTTGATCAAGGCAATTATTTAGGGCCAAGTTTGATTAAAGTAATGAAGAATATTAAAAGTATTATTCAACCCCCATATCTCCAAGTCTCACATGCAGTAGTAAATCTGCAATTTCGATAATATGTAAAGACATCTCGCAATTAAATCATTCACCGTCACATTACATTCCAACAAAAAATACACCAATGCGCATCATAAAAAATACATTAATGTGCATCTCTATAAGGAAAGTAGGATACATTATTCCTTTGGTATTGGAAACTTGCACCTTTGTCGATTATGCCCAGTTTGTTTGCACATTCCGTATTTTACTATTTTTCATTCCTCTCCACGTGAAGGAATTCTTGTCTTCTTCGGTCTTCCAGCTGACCTCTTTTGTTGTGGGGATTTAATTTTCACACAATACTCCCTAAATCCGTTTGATATTTTCCATTCACTCTTGTCACATACTAGGTACACGGATTCGTTATATGTGATATGGTAATTTTGCATCGAATAGAATGGGGAGCAGTAGGTATAATGAGGAAAATTACACTTTATACATGTTGAAAGAACATGCAAACAAGGCAACCCTTCGATGTCAAACTCGCGACATGTACGTGAAAGCTCATTGAGCTTAATTGTGTCATTATAATCTCCCACAATATAATACTCGTCTTAAAAATTTACATGACAACTGACATTGCGTGCCTTCGGTAGAAGACCCTTTAGTTGTTCCTCCGCCCATGGTGTAAACGGTCCAGTAAATGATTATGCAAATTCTCCTCTTGTAGAACATTTCTTAGATCTTAAAACTAACCGTCTCTATCAGTATGGTCACAGGGTACTCTCTTGCTTCTTTGAACAAAGCATTAACGCACTCTGATATGTTAGTAGTGACCAAGTTGAATCTTTTTCTTTGAAAATACGAATATGGTCGTCTTTCATATCCTATTTCTGTCAACCATGCATGTACTTGGGGTTTAGCCATTTCAATATCATGTATTAACTTTTCAAACGCAGCCTTCCTAGACGTCCTTACAGCTCGCCAATAATACTTTTCCAACGACCTATCTTTAAATGTGTCAACCAAGTTTTTGTAGATATGATAGGCACAGTAGCCATGGATTGCATATCAGAAGACTTCGGGGACTCTTTCATTAAACCTTTATGTCGGTCTAATATAATGACAAGACCAGGAAAATACCCTAGTGTAGAATTGAGGTGGGTACGGAACCAATTCCAAGTATTAATGTTCTCTGATTCCCTAATACCAAATGCTACTGTTAGGATATGATTGTCTCCATCCAAGGTTGTAGCCATGAATAGAACATCCTTATATTTACCTTTTAGGTGCGTCTTGTCGATGGCCAACACCCTTCGCAAAGAAGTTTGAAAATTTTTAACACACTATCCAAGAGCCAAAAAACATCTCTCGAACCTGCTCGTCAGTAGGTTAACAAGCATAGCAATCACTGTCCTTAGGTTGGCCCTCTCAGCTCATGCAAATAGATTGGGAGTTCATTGTAGCAATCTTCATAAGATCCCGTTACGTGCTTGATTGCAATCTCCTTAGCCCGTCATGCCTTCTTATAGCTAATAAGAATATTATATTTTTCATGCATAGCCAATATAATGTCACTCGGCCTTAATCCCATACGCTACTCAATACGACTAATAACCAACTCGTTGGCTAACTTACTACTAGCTTGTCGGTGACCACTCTTCATCCATGACATGCCACGTGTGTTTGGACGTGTAAGTCATTATCCTGAATATCTCCGCATCATTCACCCTAGATGCATGAACCCTCCATTCACAATTATCTCAGAAACACACCATGATGAATCTCTTGGATGATAAGTACAGGACCCTATATTGAAAGTTTTTGCAAATTGCAAATTGGCTTAAAACATACTGGCATTGGCTCTTATCCTTAAACGTTTATCCAACAGCTATCTCAATTGGTTCATCAAATGAATCTGAATATTCTAACAATCACAGATATGCATTGATGAATGTGTCATCCTCAAAAGGCACATTAACTTGACCGGTCATGAAGTTTGATGTTCGAGGTAGCTCGGGCAGTGAAATGTCACTTACACATACACATTTGTCACCGGTAGTGGAGGATGAAGGCACATGTACTCTTGTAGATAAATGAGATGTCATATATTCACATTTGAGGTTAAGGTCAGCTGCCCAACTAACACCATGTTCCTCACACAGATTTCCATCCTCAAAAGTCACATTAACTTGACCGGTCATGAAGTTTAATGTTTGAGGCGGCTTGGGTGGTGGAATGTCACTTAGACTTATACATTCATCACCAGTGGTGGAGGATGAAGGCACATGTACTCGTAAAGGTGATGTCATATATTCACATTTCAGGTTTAGGTCAGCTGCCCAGCTAACGCCACATTCCTCACACGGATTTCCAACTGTAGGGGCATCATGTTCAATGACGACATCATGTTCAACACCGGTCCAACCGACGGGGTCTTCATGTATGGTCTCATTAATGCATTGCATTGTCTCTATGATTAAAGGTATGTATGTATTTGGATGCTCTGACTGTGCTGCCAAGAACACTCGCACATGTTCGTCATCTTCGATTTCAAATGGAGGGATTGATTAGTTTGAGCATGGGTACAACACTGTCACCCTAATATCGTAATCCTTAAGTGTGGTCTTAATAATCCTATATATTTTAAATAGAAGCTCCTCATATGTAGTCCCGACACTCAAAGCAATACTTTTTTTTACTTTCCACCCTTATACGTGTATCCATTGTTTTCACATATTAACTCACCACCATAGAAGTATACAATGATTCTTAACTGCAAACAAACACATCAAAATATTCTTAGCAAATCGTTACATATTGAAGTTTTTTTATCAAAAGAAATTTAGAAATTTCCGTCTGTAGAGTACGGTGAAATTGGTTGAGTTCACATTGAATTTCAATGTCCTTGGTCAATTTCACCGAGCATACTGATATTTAGAGAGAACTCTATCATTCTCACTGATTACATACTTCATTCCCTCAAATCCAACTTGCGAAAAAATAATTCATTATTCTTAGCAAATCGTTACACAAATTAAAGAGTACAGTGATATTCAAAAAGAACTCGGTCAATTTCACTGTACTCGATGAAATTCACCAGGTACAGTGATATTCAAAGAGAACTCGATCAATTTCACCATGCTCGATCAATTTCACTAAGTACAAAGATATTTAAAGAGAACTTGGTCAATTTCACATACTCGGTCAATGTCACCGATTACAGTGATATTCAAAGAGAACTCGATCAATTTCACTATACTGGGTCAATTTCACCGAGTACGGTGATATTCAATGAGAACTCGCTCAATTTCACCATACTCAGTGAAATTGACCAAGTTTTCACTGATTACATCACTCCCTTAAATCCTATTTGTGAAAAAACACATTCATTCTTCATTCTTACCTCCCACAATCGTCATTCTAGTGAAACACGAGTTCAAGAAGAAGAAGAGTGCGGTGAAGTGAATTACGGTTTCAAAATAGAAAACCCTTATGAACAAAACCCATAAGATTCCAAGTTTATCAACGCGGCCGGTTTGATGCAATGAATAGAACCCTGATAAAGATTGCATATGTAAAATGACAATAACTAGAGATTCAACTGGAAATTTTAGGAAGAAAAATGAAGAGAAGATGGGTTTTTGGGTATAGCGGAATGAAATGAATATAACCCAAAAAACAAGGGTATTTTCGTTCGAAAAAAAAAAATTCCGTACAACATACGTTTAGAAATGGAAAGTAAAGTTTTGGAGGTTTAGTTAGGCTGATTAGTAAAAAGCCAAGTCTACAAGTGGAAATTTCTCTATTTTTTAATATTTTTTAATTAATTTTTAATTTAAAAAATCTCAAAATTTTCCCAAATTACTAAGAATCACTAATAAGGTTACATACATGTTTGATTTTGTGTTTGGACACAAAGATTGCAATGATTTGAGCGATATTGGGAAAATTTTAATTTTTTTCAGTTTTTCGCAAATTGACCCATCTCCCCCAAACCATGAAATTGAAGCTCCAAATCCATGATTTTTCATGCAAAACATGAACAGTCATAGATTTGTAACCATTTGACTCTGATTTAACATGATTTATAAAAATGATCGAAAATGCTCACTAGATTGAAAACGGCCCTTAATCGGCTTTGATCTTGATTCTGGCCCAAAATTGGTGTTTTTCTTTGAAGGGATTCACAAGGTTGGGCCAAAATCTCCAATAGATCTATTTAGAAGTGGAAAGAAATTAAGAAAAGGGGTTTGGATGGGTTTTTCTCTGCCCTTGGACCTGAACTTCCCACGCGTTCAAGTATTTTTTGTAAAGAACTGGTCGAAATATTTCACAATATCTGCAATACCATGCAATATCTTGTACTATATCCTGTGATGTGAATATTTTAAGACAGTACCTATGCGGTGCAAGAAATATCAGCCGATATCGCTGCTACTAAAAGCATTGGGTAGTTCAACTAAGGTTTATGCATGCATGCATGTTTACCAAGTTCCACATACAAGAAATGATTATCAGCTCTCCACTGGTAAGGGAGACATTTCCAATGGATCAGAATTAGAAGATTCACAACCAGGTTAGATAAGAGAGCAGATTACATAAAAATTAAAAGTTCTTACATGTGAAGCAGAACTAAAAGCTAAAATAAGTCATGCCAGAGATTCATTTGGAAGTAGAAGATTAGAGACATTAATGAAGACCAAGCTTTCACCTGATATGGAGTTAATTTTTTCCTGCAGTATTCATCTACAGTTTCCTCTTCCAACGAAGATGTAATAACTTCCATTATATACTGCTCTAGACTATCAGCTGCCGGAAACACAGATACTGCATCCTCTGTTAGATGCTCAGCGCCATCAAGAAAAGGTTTCTGAAGAAACATGTTTGACTAAGATCCTTCGAATAAAAACTTCAGAATTTACTGGGAATAAGGAAAGGGCATTGCTTAAATATGTTACTCTCTAATGAGCTTACTAATTTGTTCCCATAAAGTTTATGAAGAAGAGAAGCAGAAGCAACAGAAGCTTGGGAATTCCATTGAGATAAAATTGGCATGAACATGGTTGTATCTTTCTTCAGAAGTTTTTTACATTCCTCTGCTAGTGATGCTAGAGAATGTTCTGAAGCTGTGTCCGCCGTGGCTTCAACTGCATGCAAAATCTGTAGGTAGCAAATGAAACTTGAATCATCTGTAAACCATTGCTAGAAAAGAAATGTAAATACTTAAAACAGATAGCACAGTATGGGAAACTTTGGCCAGATTATAGTTATGCATTATTTTACAATGGTAGTTCTCAACATGCCATGAAAACATTAAGCATTTTACAAATCCACAAAGGAGAGTCCATTCTAACTTTAACTGATTCAATCTCAGATGTATAAATGTTTGCTTCCAAGTTCCACCAATAGATAAAGAAAAACAGTCATGGCTAAGAACATTGAACAGTAAATATCTTGCACAAAAGAAAGATTCAAAAATACTGATCCAAAAGAGGAAGAAGAAGAAGAAGATGAAGAAGAGAAAGAGAAGTCAATCAGACAACCAAATAACTGCATTCCTAATTACTATAATGGCCATTTATTGAAGCATCAATGTGATATCTCACCAAGGTTGTTTTGCTTTTGCAAAAACAATACATCGTGTAAATATATTGACATTTGGGGAATTTAACTAAACACAATTTTCAGCTGACATCATCTGAGAAGGGGAAAGGAAATTGTCAGATGATGGATGGAAAATGCTTGAAAGTAATTACATTATAAGATCGCCACAATAAGTTCCAGAAAGAATGAAATCTCAGCATGATGTTTCAGTGATGAGTTTTTTTTTTCCATCAGCAAAGTTTAGGAGAATGGGGTGAGAGATTATCGTTCACTATGTATATATAATACATGCATACTTATATACACGTACATTCATATGATGGATGGGTCAGATGCTATTCACACATCACCTGGACCCCACAACAGCCCAATACCACCATAAGCTTATGGTGGTACTGGTACCAATGGAATGCAACGATATATAGACGTGTACATATATAGAACATGGCATTCTCCTAATAATCACGATGTTGCAAGCCTAGCATACATACATCAAATTCATAGATCACAACTGGATGAAATAACCACCTATCCAGCACAAATTTAAGCAAATTAGACCAAGTCAAACCTAATTGGACAAACAAATGAAGTGATTGATGAAGACTGCTTAACCTAGAATCTAGCAAAATCAAGAAATCAAGAGCAAGTTGGAAGTCATAAGAACCAAAGAAAGATCTTTTGCTAAGTTGATAGCATTATAACCAAAGCTTTCCGAGTCTGTTTCATGCGCAAAAGAAGGAAATGGAAGAACGAATTTATCCACTGCAATACGACAAGAAGATATGGGATTGTTTTGGGCTTTTCAAAATATCATGGATACTTAAAATAGGGCTAGGGGAAGTAGTGGGGAGTTGAACATAGGGTATGTTTACACAAAAGGAAAGATCAAGGTAGTCAATAACAGTAACATTGGCTGCAAAGGCCACCTCCATTACCATTATAATATGGACCGTAATGGCTGTTATGGCCTCTTTTTGGGGGAAAAAAAAAAAAACCATATATCGGCCCCGTAATGGACTGTTATGGGCCCTTTTTTTTTTTTTTTTACATGATAGCCATTACGGGCCATTTTTTCCGTAATGGCCGTTATAGCCCTGTAACACAACGGCTCCCACCGTTACTATTACGGCTGTTATGTTAACGTTTTTAAATACCTTGGGAAAGATTCTTTAAAAGATGCTTCCTTTTTCAATCATATGAGCATTTTGATGATGATGGCACCAACTCCTCAAACCCACTATATGGCATTTTTGGTAGGGAGGAAACAAAAGAATCCTCGACAACAGCTCACAACATTCGAAAAAGTGAGTGCGCAATCTAGAAAAACATTCATGCACTCTAATATAGAAGGAATTTAAAGTAGCAAAATGTGACGTTAAGAGATAGGAGAGTGGCCAATGAAAGCAGCAGTAGAAGGACAGGTTTAAAATGGAACCATCTCTCTCCGAAGTATATGAAATTAAACTTTGACAGGAATTCAGTGGGCAATTTGGGCCCCTCTGCTCTGGGATATGTAACTACGGATGATCAAAAGTACATCAGATTGATTTTCAATGACCGCGTCAATGGATTCAAAAGTGGAAATGTGAGATATTTGGGAAAAGTTTACAAATCCTTTCCTCTTAACTTATCTGAAAAAAAAAAAGAAGAAGAAGAAGAAGAAGAAGAAGAAGAAGAAGGAGAAGAAGAAGAAGTGGGGAAAGGGACATAGGTGGCACACAAATATATATCTATGATACACGTAAATCCCAATTAGTCAGGATATGCCTTAGATGATGATGATGATGATGTGTGTATGCACGATGTAAGAATTATTGAATAGGTAGACTGGTGAAATGTATCTGCTTAGAGAAACTGCAACAAAAACTCATTAAGGCCATCAAAAGCAATAACTTCATCTTTGCAACAAAGCGACTCACCCTCGAGAATGCACTTTTAATGGAAGATGAGATATATGCTTCAATCTGGTCTCGATCTGTAACAGATACTGATTGCATTGCCTGGATCAAACAGGAAACATTGTTTCTTGTGAAACTTTCCAGGAAAAAATCAAAACATACAAAAATATATATTTATTGCATTTATTGCGCTGTTACTCAGTGGATGGTATCAGATAGTTTGGATGAAAACTATATGTGCCTCAGTAAAAGGAAGATGAGTTTCAGTCAGGAATGGAAGGACATTCCAATGCTCATAAAGTTCATCAAACCATAGTCAAGTTGTAAACCATGTCAGCACGTACTATTATAAACAGAAAACCACATAAAAGGGAAAAGTTGAATGCATACTTGTCCATTTTCTTCCAGTAGAAGCCTCTGGGTAACCATTGCAACAGTGACTATCCCCTCCATCATAGCAGACCCCTGTAAGGTACGTAGAAAATATCTGAGAACTACAATATGTATACCATCAGGGACTACCAAGTTATCTATAAGGAATTTGTTATAAAGCAAGACATATTGACACCTCTGGTGACTGGTGAGGGAAGAGAAAATCAAGCAACTCTTTTTTCTTTATCTTTTTCTCTCTTTTTTCCTCTATTATTATTATTTTTTTGATAATTTTATTAAAGAGAGAGAAGCTGAAAAACAAAAAAATGAAACTACAAATTGACAAAGGAAACCAAACAACGGTCTGGGAGGCAAATCTTAGACCAAAGGAAGGCCTGGGGCAATTACTTTATAACTGCTCTTCCACTCAGATCCAAAATGAACCACCTGTAGCCCCCTCTTTAGCCAAACCATCCATGTTCTCGTTTGCAGATCAGAGAAGATGTAACGAGTGCAGCATTTATCCTAGTAGCAACTTCCTGAGCTTCTTCCAACACATTGGCCAGCCTCCAAGGTGCTCTAGCCCACCTGATTGTGATTTTAGAATTGCCTTCAGCTATAAGCAGTAAGAGGCATCGCTTCTCCGATATTCTTACGCTGTGAAGAATGCTACAGCTTCTACAAATGAGTCCCCAAAAACATGTCACCCAGGAGAACTACAGCAACACTTCCCCTTTGTTGTTCCTGATGGTACCACCAACACCAGTGAGCCCCAGATTACCTAGAAAGCATCAGTCAAAGTTCATCTTGAAAACACCATCAAGGGGAACCTTCCAAACTTCCTCTCTTTAGTCCACCCAATTGCAATTTTAGAATTACCTTCAGCTATTAGCGGCAAGAGGCATCGCTTGTCCATAATTCTTAGGCCGTGAAGAAGGGCCGCGGTTTCTGCAAATGATGAGTCCCTAAAAGAAGTTGCCCCAAAGAACTCCACCAACACTTCCCCTTTGTTGTTACTAATGGTACCACCAACACTGGTAAGCCCCGGATGACCTGGGGAGCAGCTGTCGAAATTCATCATGAAAACACTAGCCAAATCTGATTTCCTCACCCCGATTTGAGTGCAGCAGCTCAGAAGTAATCTTTACCATAACTCCAATTTAGCATGAGCCCTTGTGTTTCTTATGAGCAACCCCACCCCCCCCCCCCCCCCCCCCCCCCACTCATCACAATTCATTCTCATTCAGACCATATTTGCTAACTAAAATCAATTTCAATAATGGGGACTCATCACCACTCAGCCTCCACCACCATTTTGCAAGCGGGGCTTGATTAATTTCCTGAACAGGGATAATACCACGATCACCGTGGTGACATGGTTTGCAAACATCCCGCCATGCCACCGGATGGAATATGTGGTTGCCTTCCCAATTGTTCCAAAGGAATCTCTCTTGAAGAAACTTCAGATGTTCTGCTACCTTCATCAGGCATGCGAAAAGTGACATTATGTGCAAAGCAGAGTTGGTTAACACAGCCTTGATCAAGGTTATCCTTACTGCCAACAAGAATATTTTTCCATTACACGCCACCAGCTTGGAAACACATCGCTCTATAATGGCATCCAACATCGACTCAGGAGGCTCAGCCTTGCCTAAAGGCATTCCCAGGAGTTTTATCTAGAGGGATTCCGACTGGCAACCTATGGAACTGGCTAGTGATGCTATCTCCCCATCATCCATATTGCCTCTAGAGATCATGCCCTTTCCAATATCGATGTTCAAACCAAAGACAACCTCAAAGCACCTTACCACAAATTTGAACCCCACAGCTTCTTCTTTGCCACCCACACTGAAGAAGATGGTATCATCAGCATATTGAAGATGCAAACAATCCACCCCAAATCTTCCAAAATCAAGAAACTTGTTTTGATTGGACACACGCTCTAAGGCCATATCTAGAGGTATTCTATGTGAGACTTGTATTTCATGAAAGAATGAATACAATGTGAGGTATTAGAGGTATTCAACCTCCAAGGCCATATCTAGGAAGATTCTAATAAACCTAGGGGACTAGAGATCTTGAGAAATTAGATATTTACAATTATGTCTTGCCAGAATATTTACAAGAATGGCATCCAAGCGCAACTTATCTCCTAGGTCCCAACTAAGGGTGGGTGACAATGGGCCGTGTAGCCTACCCGACCCGATGAGCCCAACCCGGCTTTTGGCCAAGCTTGGACCTGCTAGCTTGGCCCGTGGGCCAGGCTTGGGCCTCACATGAATGGTCCGATCGAGTTTAGGGTCAAGCCTGAGCTCAAGGCATTTTAGCCCAACGCAGCCCAACCCGTCTTTTTATGTACACATGTTAAATACTAGAAATATGTCATTCCAATCCTTGTATAGGAAACCCATCCATCTACACTACAATGTAGACCGTTGGTTTCATTCCTTTAAAATGTATATTTCTTTGTGCATATGTGTCCGGCTTGATCAACGAATAGATTGGGAAAATTCAAGAGGAAATAGGGATTTATCAATTTCTGGACCAGGCCGGGACGAGTCAGGTTGTGCCCAGGTCCAACAAAATTTATTCAAGCTTAGGCTTGGCCTTTTGTGATAGGCTCATGCCAGGCTTGGGCCAGATTCGAGCCTTGGATCTTAAGCGTTGGGCCAGTCCCGAGCCCAACCTAGCCCGGCCCAAGCCCCGCTCATTGCCACCCCTTCTCCCGACACCCTAGCCAATTGTCATTGCTTTTAAAATTTAATGAACACAATTGATCAAGGTATTCAAAAATGGTTAAATAACAGTAACAGTGATAAGTGGTAACCACTGCGCGTTACAGGGTCGTAACAGCCGTAGCGGCCATTACAGAAAAATTGACCATAAAGAGTCCTTTACGGGGCCGGAATAGGTTAAAAGAAAAAAGCCATAAGCCCGTAACAGCCATTACGGCCTATATCGTAATAGTAATAGTAGTGGCCTTTACAGCCACCATTACCATTATGGAATACCTTGCAACTGATTTACCCACATAGGTTGCAATGTGCCATTGTAGCCATTATACATATTTATAATAATAATTAATTTTAAAAAAAAATAATTTAAAAAAAAAAAAAAAAGGATTTCTAGGACAGAAGCTCTATTTTTAGACTTTAATATTGATGAAATTTCATAAGATGGTTCTTTAAAGAGTACTAGAAATATGGATTCATCACCAATATCTTTGATGTAATTGCTATCATAGTTGTGTCCAAGTTATTTTGTGTCAGCTTTATGAATCCCATTTCACCAATCTTTCCTATCTAAGCCATTGCCCATGCCTAGTAAGTCAACAAATGTTCATGTCCCTTCTCATCACCTCGTTCCATATCATCTGCCTTTCTCTCATCCTCTTTCCAAGCCCTTCCACCCCAATCAGTGTTCCCAAGCTGCTTTGAATGACCTCATTCTTAATTCTATCCTTGTCCTCCCACACATTCACATCAACATCCTCATCTCTACCATATCCATACTCTGCTCATGTAGCCTCTTAATTATCAACACCCTGCCCCTATAGCATAGGTAGCCTAATAGTTGTCACATACAACTCCCTATTAAGTTTATTGGCATGCACCAATCACACAACACTCCAAATGGGCATCTCCACTTCAACCACCTAGCTCTAATTCTATTTGATAGTTGAAACATCCTAGTGGAGAATTTTATAAACAAAAACCCTTCTGTATTTGCTAGGGTAAACAGAATCACCTGATACAAGTACATGAATGCATGAATTTCCACATGACAACAATGTGCAGATGAACAATAATGGCACCCATATACACACATTCACATCCATGACAGCTTAGATAGTATATTCATCAACCAAAATGAACTATAAATCGCAAAGTTCCCCTTGGTTAATCAAACCTCAGCAAAGTGCAAATGATAATCTCCCAGCTTCTTATCAGCCCATATCTGAATTGGCAATAAGAAAGACTGCATAAATGTCAAGTCCCGAGACCCTTCGACTAAACAGTGGAGACTTTTCAAGTGTAATCTTTCCTGCGGGCCACGTTGTTCCTTGAGCGGTATCTTCTTCAGTTGGCCAATGGCATATTTCAGGAGCTTTTGTTCACCTGTAATAACAAACTGCATTCTGACAAATTCTAGTTAGGGAGTTGTCCAGAAATGTCTATACACAACTAACATAAAGATGTGAGATCATAAGCATATCGACTTGCTTGAAAATATGACACAGAAATAGTCAAACAGTATTACAACAAAGAAAATTGGACTTCTAATCATTCAAAGAAACTGGTAGATCTGAATCTGTAATTGTGGAAAAAGTTGGACATGTCAAATGAATAAGAACTACCATGCAATTTTAAACTCTTGATACATATTATTCGTAAAGCGAGTTTAAGACAAGAAAAATCTGTCCAAGACAAATGCTTCAATTATCACAAGTAGGGCTGTCAATGGACCGAGCTTGAGCTGGGCCAATGTCTGTCAAAGCCAAGCCTGCAAAGTAAAACCCATGCCTGGAATAGAACCAATAAGATCTCGACTGTGGTGGTGGATGGTAAAAGGATGGAGGCTAAGTCCAAGATTGATAGAGCAACAGTTAATTTTTATTTGACCCTCAAGATTTGAAGAGGGCGGCTTGATTATCTAGATTTTAATTGGATCTCTAGTGCTGAGGCTGATTGTCTTGAGAATCAGTTTTCCAAAGATGAAATTAAAGCAGCTGTGGAGGAGCTAGGTTGTGAAAAGGCTCCCAATCCGGACGGTATTCCTATTTCTTTTAGAAATTCTGGAGCTTGGTACTAAAATGCAATTTGGTGGGCTTCATCAACGAATTTTTTTAGTGGGGGTCACAGAGCGTCTGAGTTAGGTGTGACATTCATTGCCCTGACGTCTGAGTTAGGTGTGACATTCGTTGCCCTGATTCTGAAAAAAGAAGGGGTTGAATATTTGAAGGATTTCAGGCCAATAAAACCAGGAGCCTACAAAATTTTAGCAAAATTGTTTGCCTCCAGGTTTGGAAAGGTGCTAGTACAGGGTGATTTCAAAAGGCCAAGGAGCTTTCATAACAGGCAGGCAGATTACAGATAATGCTCTGATAGCACATAAATGCATCACTGCTCGTCATAGGCTTGGGAGGAAACAGGTAGTTTGCAAGCTTGACATAGAAAAGGCATATGAACATGTGGACTGGGATTTTTTTATATTACATGTTAGATAGCCTAAGCTATGGTAAAAAATGGAGGTATTGGATGCAGAGGTGTATGCAATTGGCTAAGTTCTCAGTTTTTATAAACAGTTCTCCAAAAGGATATTTTGCCAGTTCCAAAGGTTTGCATCAATGGTATCCTCTATCTCCTTATTTGTTTGTTATTTTAGCGAAGGCTTTAAGTAAGATACTAGATAGAGGAGTGGAAGTGTGACTTTTTGAAGGCTTTAATGTAGATAAGTCAGCTCTTCAAGTATCTCATCCTCAATATGCAGATGACATTATTCTCTTTTATCAGGCAAATGAGTATAAAGTGGACAATTTAAGGAAGATCATTATATTTCGAGGTGGTAGTAGAACTAAAGGTAAATATAAGCAAGAGCGAGCTTTTAGGTGTTAAACTCAAAGGAAGAATCTATCAGTCTCGCTGGTGTGTTTGGATGCTATGCCAATTCATTTCCATCCACATATGTTGGGCTCCCTTTTTCCATAGGTAAGATGGCTAATCTGAAGTGGGATAAAGTTATTGGGAGATCCGAAGGCAAGCCTTTAAGATGGAAAAGCATGTATTTGTCTATGGGAGACCGGTTGACATTAATCAAAGCAGCTATGTCTAATCTTCTGATCTATTATATGTCACTTTTTAAGTATCTAAAATCAGTGCTGACCGTGCTGAAAAAATTAAGGTAGGAATTCCTATGGCAAGGATCAAAAGAAAAACACAAGTTCCATTTGCTCAAATGGGAAGAGGTATGCAAACCGCTTGAGGAAGGAGAGTGAGTCCTCAAAAGCTTGACCAAATGAACTCGACCCTTTTAGGGAAATGACATGGACATTTCAGGTAAAGCAAGGAAATCTATGGAGTGAGGTGATTATAAGAAGTATGGACTCTAAATAGGGGTGTGGTGAACGAGGGATTCATCTTTTTACATGGCGTCATTAGTGTGGAAATTGATAGCGAGTTTAAGGAAAAAGTTTATGGAGAATGTAGGCATTTCTTTGGGAGATGGGAAAGTAGAAGATGATTTGATGATTATGGTGTGGAGAAAATAGTAGAAGAGTGAGAGAGAAAGAGGAAAGAAGAGACTTTGGAGAAATATTGTGTGTAGGCCAACATGCCCTAATACACTATTTTATTATAAGAGTATATAGTACACTGCAAGAGAAGAGGAAATTGTACACATGCACTTACATTAAAAGAGCCACTAACCATACACACTATACACTAACACTCTCTAGACTCCCCCTCAAGTTGGAGCATAGATGTTGATCATGCCCAACTTGTCACGAACACAATAAGGAGCATCTCGACTCAAAGACTTTGTAAGAACATCAATAAGTTGGTCCCCGAATCGAATAAAAGGGGTGATGATTTCCTTAGAGGTAACCTTTTCCGGAATAAAGTGACGATCGACCTCAATATGCTTGGTGCGCTCATGGAAAACCGGGTTACGAGAAATATGGATAATCACTTGGTTGTAGCAATGAAGAGGAATACGAGCCGAAGGAGGATAGCCAAGTTTTTCAATAAGGGTGCAAAGCCATGTGAGCTAACACGTCGCATGAGTCATAGCATAATATTCTGCTTCAACCAAGGACTGAGCACAACCAGTTGCTTCTTGCTTTTTCATGCGACAAGATTGACACCTAGGATGGTACAAAAGCCGAACGTAGAGCGGCGATCATAAGTACTACCTGCATAATCGGCATCAAAATAACCAGAAAGATGAAGATGACTATGCAACTGAAAACGGAGGCCAAGGCCAGGGGCTGATTTTGGATACCGAAGTATGAGATATACAGCTGTGAAATGTGAAGAACGAGGAGCTTGTATGAATTGGCTAACAATGCTCACTGCAAAGGAGGGATCTGGGAGAATAATAGTCAAGTAAATGAGCCAACCTACAAGGCATCAATACATTCCAGGATTAGAAAGGAGAGCACCATCATTTGGCCGAAGCTTCTGCAAAGTATCCATAAGGGTGGTAGCAAGTTTACATCTTAACATACTAGTCTCCATCAAAGAATCAAGCGCAAATTTTCATTGTGACAAAACCACCTCGGATGAGGAGTAACCAACTTCAATTCCTAGGAAGTAGCGAGCCAAAATCCTTGATCTCAAACTTGGTCTTCAAAAATTCTTTGACCTCCCACATTCCAATCGATCACTGTTGAATAGACCACTATCATCCACTACACAATGAGAACCATGATGTCTGTCGATCGACAACATATAAAGAGGGAATGATTAACATGACTACGAACAAAGCCGAACTCTATGAGAGCCCGATGAAATTTTTCGAACCATGCACGAAGGGCCCCCTTTACAATAAAATATTGTCTTTCCAAAAAACAAAAAGTAAAACCTATGCACAGGCCCTTGATGGGAGAAAATAAACAAGACCAAGCCCGGCCGAAATTATTATGCACGGCCTGAGCCCGAGCCTGGCCACCCACTTCATGCAACATCTGATATGTTCATTCAGTTTGCCCCCATCATTTATTTTTATTTTTTAAAAACATGATATACAACAAAAATTCCCTTGAAATCCTAATTGGGCCTAACACGGTCCAAGCTGAACTTGGTCCAAGCTGAACTTGGTCCAAGCTGACAAGCTCTTAAACAAAGCCCACCCATCCCAGTTATTGGACGGGCTTAAATTTTAGGCATGGGCCTAGCCCTTGAGCCAAGTATTCCAGTCCAAGCCCAGCCCCTTGACAACCCCAATCACAAGTACATTTTTTTAATGGATATATCATAGGTACAACACTGAACCACATTTTTACCAACTAAAAATCACTCAGGAGATGTGTGGAAAACAAGAAATATCTCTAACTAATAGTCTGGTACAGAAAACCATTAAAGACAAAAAACAGTTCAGGAATAAGCATGTTTACTCAAAAGTAGGAATCCTGTTAGGAAGTTATCATAGAAACACCTTAGTCTGAGAGGTTCCCTACTAGAACTGTTCTTCCACTTCTTCAAAGATTGGACTATTGAATATTAGGTGTATACCAACCTTTGCTGAATGGTCCACCAAGATTTGGATTGTTTTGTAGCCTGAGCAGTGGATCCCACCTACATTAATCATCTTTCCTGAGGATCCACCCCTCAAATCAATTCTTCACTCGGATATATGGTTTCCTAAATTAGGTGATATATTAGCATTATGGTGGGTTTGATTTCGTGTCCACGGAAGTGGAAGTAGTGATCCCCTTTTAACAGACTCATCTTTCAGAGAATTATGCTGCAGTAGAGTGCATCATCCTGTATCTCAATATACACATACTGTCATCCTCTAATCAAGTGATTGATTTCCCAAACAGCAATCCAGACTCCCCTTGTGTCAATCAAAACTAGTTGTATTCATCATTGTAATAATAATCTGCCTTGGTGAGTTGACGCAGTATGTAAACTGGGTTTTATAAGATGTGATTCCAGCAATGGAGGATCATCTCATTCATCATTGATGCAGAGGTATTGACATGTATTATGCGGTCAAGGATCTTTTTGTGATGGTTGACGATCTACAAACAAGTGTAAGAACATATCAACAAAGAGATGTTTTGTTTTCGGTTCAGGTTAATACTTGTTTACTGTATGTTTTGTCTTCGAGTAAGTTCCAGAAGATAATTCCTCTCTTCATGAGTCTCCATGGTAAAGAAATGGAGATAAGTTTTCTTCTTTTTTTTTCAGGGTCGTTCTCTATGTGAGGGTATAGTTTGGCTCCTAAAGTGTACCATACTAAGTCTTGGAGACTATCTCAAATGATGTACAATACGACTACAGTAGTAGCGAAGCAATCATATTTTTGTGTGCAATTGTAAAATACCTAAATATAGGAATAGAATGCAATACAAGCAGCTGGTCTCTCATATTATTACAAGACTCCAGCACTCATTCTTTGATATTATTCTCTTTAAATCTCTTTAATCTCTGCAATCCTTCAACCAAATAATCTTGGTCTCATAGCTAGGATTTTGTACTCTCATATCTTGAATATTTTCCAACACCAGATCTCTTTTGTTTCAAGTTCTATCAACATCCCCCATCAATGTATGATCAATTAGAGCAAGAGAGCTACGACTGAAGACTAATTTACCAAGGTCTTTGGACATTTTCTAGAATTTTTTATGATATCAAAGACCAAAAAATAGTCTATGGTGCACTATTGAGATAGCCTACAACATTTATTATGCCACACTGCAAGAGCAAAACTGCACTATAAATCTTAGGTTCACCTTGATCCTTTTCCTGATCTATATCCTCCTGATGATACTTTGTCTCTACTCAAACTCATCTTTCTGATCCTCCTCTAAAGATCTATCACTAGCAACCCCAAACAATCTCCACCTCCTAGTAATATGACTCACAATCCTCTGTACTGAATACTTTCTCACTACTACAGATGTTGACTCCTCCATGTCCTCTAACTCTTGTACTTGAAAGTATCCACATTTGCCATCGAACTCTTCTTACCCATTATGGTTTCTTACATATAATCATTCCTCCCCAGCATATAAAACTTCTAATATAGTTGTTCATTCCAATCATGAACCTCAGACTTAAAAGGAAGATTCAACTCATCCTCACTGACAACAGACAATGCATGAAGAGGTTGTAGCTCTAGACAAAACCCAAACTTGGGATTTAGTTCATCTTTCATCACTAAAACATGCTCATGGATGTAAATGGCAGTATAAAGCGAAGATAAAATTATGATGCATCAAATGAGCATTGTAAAGCTTGGCAGGTTACAAAAGGTTACAAGCAAGAGTATGGAATGGATTATGAGAAATTGCTCGCACTGCTAAATGACCATTTTAGAACGACAACTCCTATTGATTCTATGGACAATGGCTTCATATCAAATGGACATCAAAATTGCATTCTAAATGTTTATTTGACAAAAGATTTATATGACTCCACCTGACCTACCTCTTCGGGCTTGTCAATTACGACATGCCCTTTATGGACTTAAACCGGTGTTTTAAATAGCGATAGTGTGTTACGTAGTGTTCAGCCCTCTATAGTGTGTTACGTAGTGTTCAGCCCTCTATATGCATAAAAGATGATTCATTTTTTCAAGTATAAGCATGTTCAAACAAATTAGTAATTATCATTTATCAAAAGCCAATCCACATTTACAAAGTTATAAATCAAACCAAATAATTATCACATCCAATGTTTTAAATATTGACGATATCGGCCAATATATCCCATGGATCTTGTATCCCACCTGTGCGATACAAAACACACAAGTACTACCAATATATCCCACATGTTCGATCCGGTGAGTGTTGTCAATTTCGAATCCCTTTTTTTGGTTGAAATTATGTTAAATCAGTGTCCAATGGTTACAAATCCATTAGTTCTTCATGTTTTGCATGAAAAATCTTTGAGTTAGAGCTTTGATTTTGATATTCATTGATTCTTCATGTTCTCCATTGTTTTTTCAAAATTTTCCTTCACCCAGCTGTCAATTGAGACTAATTTTGAAGTATTTAGGAGTATTTGATTAACTAATCATCATATACACTCTAATTTCAAATTTTGAGTGTAGGTGGCCAATTTGGGAAAAATTGGAGAAAATTCAAATTTTCCCCAATTTCTCCCAAATTGTTTGCAATGTTACAATCCAAACATGAAATCAAGCATGTATGACGGTCGATCTACTGATGTGTTAATTCATTGTAAATTTTTGAAAAATAAAAATTATTTTTTTAATTAAAATTAATAAATAATAATAATTAAAATATATATTTTTAAATTTCCCTTCAACTAGCAGACAATTGACACATCAACAACTTTCTAAGCAGGCCACTTTAATTAATAATGTCTAATTGAAACCACAACTCACAACTCACAAGTATGAAAAAGAAATACAAATTCTATGGGTTAAAGAGTATTAAGTACAATATAAATGTCATCAATATAAAGAGCGGTTTTCGAAAACCCTCCTTCGAAACCCTTACTCTTTTAAGTTTAGTTTTAAAGATTTTTTAGTGTGCGAGTTTCACACCAACTTTAACAACAGATCACCGCCATTTTAAGTGACAATAAACAACGAAAGGTTTGATTTTAACTTTACATTTTATGTTTTTTATAATGTGAGTTTTATACCATTTTTAACAAACAAAACTTAAAGAAAAAAAAAATACATTATAGCGTATGCTACAAACGCTACATGCTACAGGGGATTTATGCTATTTAGCTACACTATATAGCGTATGCTATGAGCGCTATTTGAAACACTAACTTAAACATGTGCCACGAGCCTAGTTTGAAGGCTTTTGCACTGCCATTTTAGATACCATCCCTCAACAAAGCTTCCATGATTCTGCATTATTCTCCTTGACTTCCACTCATGAGATTTGACTATGACTAGGAATGGCATTTCTGGTATTGAGGAACTTTAAGTCATATCCGCATACAATATTTTCTTGGCATATAAGTGGTATATTCCTCTCAAGACTACCTACTTATTCAATGAAATATATTGAGAACATTATTCAGAGAGACAGCATAATGGATGAGAAGGTAGCAAATATCCCTCTAGAACTCTATGGAAAATAAACTCATTTGATGGAGTACCACTTTCTGACCCCACCCACTACCACCAAATAGTTGGGAATCTTGTGCATCTCATAGTTAAAACCAAATATTAACTTTTTGTTCATATGGTCAGCCAGTTCATTTATGCTCCCACCATCGTTCATCAGGCTGCAGTGAGGCATTTCTCCGGTATTTGACAGACATGCTCTCCGAAGACCTTTCTTCAAGCAGCTCATTGATTTCTACAGTTTATTCATATTTTTGACTGGGCCAGAGATTAAGATTGATGATCCACCACTAGATTCTGTGTTACTCTTGGCTCCTCTTTGTTTATCTTGGAAGAGCAGGAAACAAACACTTGTTTCAAGATCCTGTACTCAAGCTGAGTATAGAGCACTAGCTCATGCTAACTCGTTTGGCTAGGATGGCTTCTACAAGACATGAGCATCTCTCTAAGATCCTAATCTTATCCAATGAGACATTCAAAATGCTCATAATGATGTTTCTCATGAAAGAACCAAGCATATTGAACTATATTGTCACTTTTTTGGTTTACATCTTCTGAATAGCACTCTCCGCATATGATCAATCCCCTCTGACAATCAACTAGTAGATTTCTTCAACACCTAGATTCAAGCAACCTGTGGGCAATCTATCAATGCTCTCTTTCAAAGCATCTTGAGCTTGAGGGGTGTGAGAGTATAGAGCAGTTTTGATCCTACATGTTGTGTACCATATGGAATCTTCTAGACTGTCTCCAATGGTGTACCATATGACTCTTATTAGATAAGATTGTATTTATTATGTGCTGTCATAATATATAGGTATAGTGTGCAATACAGGAAACGGATAGTTGATCTCTCATATCAATAATAAATTCCATTACTCATTCTTGAATATCATTCTCTGTTCAAATCTCTTCCATCTCTGCAATCATTCCGCAAAATTCTCTCTCTAGAAGCAGTAATCTTCATGTTTATTCCTCCAAAACGTTTCCAACATCTTCTCCATGTTTGTCTTAGTTATTGTCACAGCATTCTTTTTTCTTTCTTTTTTTTCCTGAGAGATTGCCACAGCATTCTTTGCCTTATATTACTGCCAAATAAGCTTTTAAGGGTCAGTAAGCAAATAGGAGCAAAATTCTCCAGGAGGGCCAGAATGCCCGAGGACATCATGTGTTACCCATCCAGGAAGGAAGTATCACTCATTGAAATTTTGCTCATCAGCACATTCTTGAGGACTCCACTTCAACCCAAGATAGCTACCATAGATTCTATTGTGATATTTATGTGTTGATTCACCCCAGAACAATGTCTCATCTCTTTTTCAAGATTCTGTCTTTTTTATGGATTTATTCACTACATTGAAGTGTTGAATAAGCTGTTGCAGACTCGACTCTTCACATGGGGCTGCTAGCTTTACACATTCACAGTGACAATCTAGTGTATACATCCTAACCCTCACCACAAATTGTCTTTGTAAGAGGTTACAACTTGTCTATTTCAAAATTAAGCTAGCATTGTAAGCGCAAACGAATCCAGCAGTTGAAGCACATCAAGCCCTGCAATCAATAAGCAAAAACGTGGAGAAACGGTATAGAACTTTTCCCCTATTAATCCGAAAATCCAGAAGCTGACACATTTTATGTTCATGTAACCAACTTGAGATTAAGGTTTCAAGTACAAATTTGAAGGCAGCTCAAAAACCGCAGGCATTTGATATAATTGCACTACTATGCATACACTGAAATTTCAACCCAAAATCCTCATTCTTGAGTTGCTACGGTAGTTAATTCAGTGAGGACAGAGATCCTAGAAAACAAGTCCAGCATTTCCTAGTTCCCAAATTTCATTGACACCAACATTTATGGGATTGTGTGACTATCCTATGTAGGAATGAGGAGTTTGTAATTGGCCTCAATTTACTAAATGTGTTAAACATCCCATGATGAGGACGTATATGATATTGTTGTGTACATATGCCTGAATCACATATGTAAAACTGATGGGGACATCACGCGCATGAGGAGGAAGGCCCCACCATCGATCTAGATCGATGATGACGTCCAAGGAGGGCCTCTTAGTTAGAGGACTGCGTTTTGGTTCCTTGGAGTGGACCCGATCGTCATGTAAATCCCACCATGGGTTCTCATAATCGTGGCCCACTATTTTAAACGATCTAGTACTTTGAGTTTTGGTTATTTTTGTTATTAGGAACATCATGGATGGTTTAGATTGCTTCGATTAGTTGTTATTTGTGGTTACTTCATCTCCAAATAATGGATAGCGCATATGGCGCGAGTTTTGAGGTATAGGATTTTTATTATAAATAGGCACCCCTTGTAGTCTTTTTTTCTCATCGATGATTGGAATAAAATTTCTGCATTTTCCTACTCTTTTGAGTTGTGAAAACCTAATTGGATGCGAAACTCTCCCTTCTTCAAAGGGCTACTACCGTGGTGCGAAGCCACACCCATCCCGATTTGCCCCCACCTTCTACCATCCATACTCCTCTTCTCCTACAATCATTCCACCTGCAAATCCATCATTATTTTGTAGTCATTCTTTCTCTACAGCAGATTTCTGGAATCTGGCCCTGCAAGAGGGCTAAAACTTCGGCGGAGCACCACGCACGGGCCATACATCAAATCGGGCCAAAACTTGGGGGTTTTGTAGCCCAACCCTACCGACCAGCCCCAAGGAGGGGGTTTTTGGGTTCGTGGGCCCCACACACATGCGAAAAACCATCAGCGCACGTGCGTCAGGCCTAACTTGTTGTCCACACACGCAGATTGGCTTCAAGTTCACTCTTTCCTATCCTTCACTCGCCTCTTACCTAATTTCCCTAACCCTAACCCTAGATTGTCTTAAATTTCAATTTATTTGCCCCTTTTTCTAACCCTAGGGTTTCCCGAATTGAAACTTGTGAATCCCTTGGATTGGAAAAGTTATTACTGTGCATGTGTCGTTGAATCTACTCTCCTTTGAGCATTGCTTGGTCTATAATTTTTAATTGATCCAGCCCTAGCATGTGTAGGCCTGGACCCATATAGATTCCCCTTGACTGAGTGCTTGACTTTATGTGGGATGTGGAATTTTGTGTGATTGTTTTGAACTAGTAAGATCTAAAGCCTGGAATCTCGCATATCATGTTTAAAATTTCATGTCCCACATCAAAAACCCACTTAAAATATATTAGTAAATAAGGGAAGAAAAATCATTCAAAAGAAAGGGAAAAGATTTGGCAACGAGAAGCACAGTGATTTTTTTTGTAGGGTGTGCACCAGGCCCAAGCAACACTGCAGCAGAAGGGCGATGCTTGAGAACCCCAACAGCAAGGTACTGTGGTAGGCCCTCCTGTACAAGAAATTAATTTAAGATCATGTGACCAGATGAACCATATATTCTTTCTAGTTCAACAGCTTATGCTCCATGGGAAGGGAGCTCAATGTAAGAATATGACCACATTCTCCAACTTCCAAACCCCACACAAGTGCTGTTGGAGGCACCGCAAAAGCATAAAGACTAGGGTTGAAGTGCAGGAGACAACCTGGAGTTATGGAATTCATCTAGTAAATAAACTGATTAATGTATGATCCCAGTTGCAGTCAATTGCGATCGAGAGAAAGTTTTTTGTTGGTTTCCCAAAAGCCAGAAACTTTTTTCCTGGTTTTAGTTGATTGTGGAAAAATTAAAAAATTGTAGAGCATTGGCTGCTCTAAGTCTAGATCATGAAGTAAATCATTAATGTAATTGAAAAAGAGATAAAATACAATATATGATCTCATTTCTCAATCAAATAAGCAAACATCATAGTATGGTTCTTAAGATCTCGAAACCCCTTAATTCACACTACACACATTTGATCCGTGGATAATATTGATTTTATTTGTAAGTAAAATTTCTTGATTACAAATGTGCTGTGCGGTTGATTAACAGACACTTTTGTCGAGGGCTTTAGAATTTGATGTTGTAAAGCAAACTAGTATCAAAACTAACAGAACAAAATTTCAAGAAACAAAGAGCATCTGGAGTTTACATTACCTGCCGAAATAGCACCCATGCATAGCATGTGTCATGAATTGTCTCTGTGATTCCTAGTATGCGCCAGGTTGACTTCAGGAGCTCAAGAATTTCTTCCACATGCTGAAAAAAAGAATTAAGGAAGATACATATGAATTGACAAATTTTATCTGTAGATATAATTATAAATCCCGATAGCAGAAGTTATAGAATGAAATTGTGATATCATGTGAAGAAAAGAACCTCTGTAAGCTTTCCCTCATCCAGAATGTCAAAAACACTAAAGAGCAATTTCTCATACAGCCTAACGTTAAGATGATAGCCATCCGCCCAGTGGCAAATTTCGCCAGTTAGGTCACCCCGAGCTGGTCTCTCAGCAAGTGCAGTGGTGATCTCTCCAAGGGATCTTAGGCACTCAGTCCGTTGGACTTCACCGGCAGAAGATGGAAGAGACTGTAGCAATACAAAAGTTAGAATTTATTTAAATTATGATAAGAGTAATACATCAATGAACCAAGTACATGCAAAGAGAAGCCAAAAATGAGTTAGCGGTAAAAAGTAAGTTAATACTTGACCAAAAAACAGACCATTCAAAGCTTTCAAGAAAAATATAAATACCAAAAGCAGACTGCAGGTCAAAAAATCAACTACAGGAGTGTTTGAACTCTCTTAGGCATATTGGACTATAGACAGGTGAAAATAATCAAGCCAGTTAAGAAACATCTGAAAGGCATGTACCTCAGATTCCTCAATATTTTTCAGAAGAATCCTCAAATCATTCGCCTTACGTCCAGATTCCCCAAACCCAACAGCAGGATGATTTAGAAGCCCTTCTTCCAGCAAATTTAACTGATCCAAGCAAATGGGGACTAGGTAACACAGAAAATCTTCACCAAGACCAAGACTCAACGATACAGTATAGTGACCAATTACCTGCCTCTTTTGCCACCGAAGATATGCTCTCTTATCAGAAAACTCTGTTCGTGAAACACAACGCAACAATTCCAGTGGAACCAAGAGGGTATCCATTCTTTTCCCCTCTCTACCTACAAGAGCATGCAGCAAACCTTGCCTTGCTCTCGTATCCATTGTCTCTGAAATCTGCAGAAAGTAACAATTAAAGAATAAAAACTAGAGAATTACCAACATGTAAGCAAAAACAGGCTGGAGATATGTTCAAGGTCTAACTGGAAACAAAATAATCTTTACCATAAAAAATAAAAAATAAATTAAAAAATTAAAAAATTAAAATTAAAAAATTAAAAAATTAAAATTTAAAAATTTAAAAAAAAAAAAAAAAAGCCAAGTAATCTTTCAATGAAGAAGAAGCTAACTAAAAGCACTCCAGTTTATGGGGAATTTGAATGGCAAGGAACCAATGCATGTTAGATGACCATAGATCTTTGAAAGAGGTGCTTAATAACACAAAGGGGTCCATATTAGGATAGAATATTTTTCCCATTTGGAAAATACTTCCTTATTCCAATGAGACCATGGCAGCGATGATTCATCATCGGTACTGTCTTGAGGGGTTCTTGGAAGCTAAATGTAAATGATATAGCCAATGCTATTTCAGACCATTCTGGGATGGGCAACATGATTTCTCATTCTATGGTTCAGAGAGGACACCGATCATGTGGGACTGCAGTTTATGATGCTTCAGGAAGGTCTCCATATTTTTTCCTAAAATTTTCGAGCCATTAACTGTGGATGGGGTCTCTGAGAACATATCAAACTGGACCTAATCATGGGAAGGAACCTTGGAGAATAGTGGTGACATGGGACTTATCTTCAAGGTTAAACATTCATTTTCCATTCTCTTGAGTGAAGCTAATGTCACAGCCAATATTAATGCAGGACAGTGACACTTGGATGGTCATAATCAGCCCTTTTTTTTAAATGATATCCAAATTTATTAAAGAAACGAGGGGAAAATATAGGCAAAGAGATAGAGGGATGATGAGAACCATCCCCCATGATCAAGAAATTTAAAATTTAAAATTAAAACACACACACACACACACAAAACAGTCCCTCATAAACTGATGGCTAAACAACAGCCACCAAACTTAAGATACAAATTGAATTAAAGAATCCCAATCCTCATAAGATCAGAGAAAGAAATCCCTCTAGATTCAGCAAAAGGCATGGTCTGATTCGCAACTACACGCAGAATGTGCTGAATAAGCTCAACATTTTAAGAGTACTCCATTTTCAAAATTTCTTCAATTTCTCTTTCCAAAATCCCCACATGATCATAGCTGGAATATTCCTCCAAATTCTGTTACCACAGAGAGTAAACAGACCATCCACCCAACCCACAAAAACGTCTGATATCGTACCCTTGGTACTCCAAGCGAACTCAAAAAGATCGAAGTGGTCCAAAAGAGCACTAGCAGTTTTATAGTGTAGAAGGAGATGATTCCTGCATTCTTCGTTCCCCTACACATGATACAGACGCTTGAATGGCTATCTCCCTCCTCTTTAGATCATCAATGGTAAGGATCTTTCAAACCGTGGCAATCCAAATGAAAACTTGGACTCTCAGCGATATGCTGATCCTCCATGCTTTGGCTATAGCAGATTCTGGCCAATTTCACTTGGAAAAATCACCTGCAAAAAGGACCTCATAGTAAAATTATGGCCTCATAGTACAATTGTCATCCATTATTCATCTCCGAACCTGACTGTTATCTTCCGAGAGATCAATGTGAACTAGGTGCAACCTAGACATGAGCATTGAGATGGCCCCAATCTCCTCCTAGAGATTCTCCTAAGCATCACATTCCAGATCACAGCTCCTCCCACAAATTCGTAACACTGCTATTCTCACCTTTAGCAACAGCAAAAATAGTGAAAGCCATCACCTGACCTAGAACAGGTGGCGGATGACTTCATGGATGGCAAGCATAGAAAGAAATCAGGCTGAAAGGCTCAAACTAGGGCAAAAAGGCCTAAACATGCACTATAGCTTTGGACAGCCACAACTTTGCAACAAGTTATTTGTTTCGCAAGTATAATATACCACTAGAAAGCCAGTGACAAGCTCTACGCCCTGGCCAACCACCCAAAGTGTGTTGGCCCCCAAAAGGGCTTCACCAAACTCAATCATTTTATGAGTCAAAATAGGGTTTTTAAATAGAACTTGCTAGTTTTAGTAAGTTCCATTTTGCTATTTTTAGTAGTTTCACAAATTGTTGGCTTTTGATACCTTGGGTCAATAATTCATGAGAGTGAAGAGATTGAGAAGGATGTTTCCCATGAAACTCAAGTTGGGTGGAAGAAATGGAGATATGACTCTGGAGTTTTATGTGATCGCTATGTATAAGGTATTCCATAACAGTGAGTGGAAGAAGTGGAGATGTGACTCTGGAGTTTTATGTGATCGTTATGTAAAAGGTATTCCATAATAGTGATGGTGGTCGTAACGGCCACCGTCATTACCGTTACGATACATTTGGGGGGGAGGGGGGGCATAATTGACAGACGCGGATTGCCTACAAAAGCCTTTCGTAGGAAGTTCCTGCACTGGGAGTGGGACCCTTCTTGATGTCTGTGAGAAATCCAACTGTCTAGCCAATTTGCCAAACCATTTCTAGATATGAGACAAAAACTGAGGTGGATTCAAAACTCAAGTGGGCCACACCAGAGGAAACAGTGAGGATTGAATGACCACCGCTGAAACGTTCGTATGGCCACAAAAGTTATGTATTAGGCTAAGTTTTTTGTGCTTTCAGCTCATCCTAGTGGGAATGACCTTATAAACAATTTGGATGGCATGTAAACATCAAGGTGGACCCCAGGAAGGTTTCAACGGTGGGCATTTCTTTCCCCGCTTTTCCCTCTCATGTGGCCTCCTTGGGTTTTGGATGCATCTCATTTTTTGAGTCATGTCCTAAAATGAGTCGGAAAAACAGATGGACGGAGTGGATTTGTTACAAACATCATGGTGGGCCCCACCAAGCTTCCCAGTACAAGAATTTATTATGAAAGCCTTTCACAAGAAATCCATGTTTATAATAGATGATGCTTCCTTAACAAGAACGGTCCGTAGGAAGAAGTGGCGTGGAAATCCAAGAGAGATGTCATAGAATGGGTATTTGGGGTTTAAATTGTTAATGTATATGTGGTGTCATCCAGTGTTTTAAATATCGATGATATCGGCTGATATATCCCACGATATATCTTATATCCCACCTGTGGGATACGAAATGCACAGGTAGTGCCGATATATCCCACCTATTCAATCCGATGAGCATTTTCAATTTTCAATCCATTTTTGTCATAAAATACGTTAAATCAGTGTCAAATGGTTACAAATCTATGATTCTTCATGTTTTCAATGAAAAATCATGGATTTGGAGCTTTGATTTCAAGATTTGGGGGAGACGGGGCAAGTTGCAAATAATTGGGAAAATTGAAATTTCTCAATTTCTCGCAAATCAGTTGCATAGCAATCTTTGTATCCAAACACAAAATCAAACATGCATGTAACTCGATCTAGTGATTCTTTTGCTTTTGAATGTATTTCTTGTGTTTCCATACATGTCTTCTTACGTTTATAAATTATAAAAATAAACTTTAAATATACTTGCATCATTTCAGTTGGATAGTGCATGTATTAGGACCCCATACAAAGGAAACCTCTATTATGTGCACTTTTTTTTTGTGATGTTTTAATTTCTAAGTGTATATTGATGTCTTTTTCAACAATCCTTGAAGTTTCCATGAAAAATTCGACCAGTTTCCCAATGTTCCCATGTTTCCCAATAATAGCAATACATTACACGATACAACTGATATATCCCATGCGATGACCGATATATATCCATATCCCAAGGGTGCGATACGTTACGCAATAACGATATTTAAAACATTACCGTCATCAATGTTTGGAATGTAATCTTTTTGGAAAGTAATTTCTGCATTTTTTTTGTTGTCTTGATATTGTCAAGCAACCTTGCAATAAATTTGATTTACTATCCTAAAAGAGAGAGAGAGAGAGGCCTCACTCCGACCCTATCTAATCTTGTGTTATGAATTATGACTCCATGTTGGCCTATTCCCAAAAAGTGATATGTGCAGGGCTCCATGCTACTCATTTAAGTGTTCACTTGACTCTTGGGTACCTCCTAGAAGCTTAACCCCACTATGAAGGTAGTGTGTGGATATTCTTTATCCAGCTCTATGAGATATGGTGCTAAAGCTAATGATTTCTTCACATTATCATATAGATAGTTTAACACTCTCAGGCTATTACCTTAGGATCAGGGGTTGCTCCCACAGAATGTAATTAAGGGTTTGTGCCAGACCACAGCCTAGAATATAATCAAATCCCATATTGTGTGTGTGTGTTAGAGTAGCTTGTCCTAAAATTCATAAGCAAATTGCGTTGTAAGAAAAGATAGCTAATTTTTGAAACATTACATAATAGAACAAAATAGAGGACATGGAATGAGAATAAAACAAAGAGCATAAAAGAAAAAATTTAGCATGCCTCTAGTTGCACACGCATGATCTCTAACAAACCAGTCAGTCCAGGTGCATGTTCAGATTGGAGCCCAACATGGTCACTCTTACTACGACCAAGCTTCCTCAACAATTTGGATTTCTTGTCTTTCTTCTTTTCTTTAGGTGGTACAATGAGGCCCCTACATAACAAAGAAAAGCAACTAAAGATAATGTACAAGGAAAAAAAAAAAAAAAGGATAAAAGATAGAAATATGAGACATAATTGCAATGATGATACATCAAAGAGAGAGGTCTTCGAAACCAGCGACAGGTAAAAACAGAGACCAAACTCTGTTCTATCAACAAGAAGCATATCTACAAGCTGAAATCAAATTCAAATTGAAGAATCATATACCCTGCAGCGCCAGCAGAAGCCAAGAGAATTTCAAAAGATGTTTCGCGAAGGTCATCTTCCGTAAGGCCTGCAAGAAAATAAAATTTTGAAAATCAAGCAACAAAGGTCATCTTCCGTAAGGCCTGCAAGAAAATAAAATTTTGAAAATCAAGCAACAAAAATAAACTAGGGCTGAACTTGGGTTCAGGTCAACCCGAGCCCAACAGACCCAACCCAAGTTCGAGTCGGGTTGGGTTGGGTTTTCAAGGTCCTCAGGTTGGGTTGTGTTGAGTCAGGTCAAGTATAGAGGACTTCAGGTTGGGTTCAGGTCGGGCACCTCAGGTTGAAATTAGGTTCAGGTCAGGTTGCAGGTTGGGTCCTCTTGAGGTTGTATTGGGCTCCGGTTGACCCTCAACCTAACCCAACCACCCAAGTTGCACCCTAGAATAAACCGGTTTCTTTTTCCTTTTTTTCTCACATTTGAAGGTCAATGCATCTATGGTTGAAAACTTTATCATCATAAGAAATCTAGAATAATTAGACACCTTATTAACTTGATTCTTCAAACAAGAAGTAAGTATAATACCATTTACTTTGTTTAATCTAACATAAGAATTCAATAATTTATCACTAGACCTTTACAGTGTAATATGCCAAATTCTGCAAATATTTGCAGCATATAAACAACTCCAAACAATAGTTGTCTTCTA
Source organism: Magnolia kwangsiensis (assembly GCA_037074715.1). Classification (NCBI taxonomy): domain Eukaryota; kingdom Viridiplantae; phylum Streptophyta; class Magnoliopsida; order Magnoliales; family Magnoliaceae; genus Magnolia; species Magnolia kwangsiensis. The sequence continues at coordinate 88,267,287 of CM073586.1, forward strand.
CATCTAGTTTTCAAAGAAAAGAGCAGGGATCAGGGAAACAAGCCGCAAGCAGAAATTTCATGCAGTGGCTCCAAAAGTAACGAAGTTGCAAACTTTCAACATGCCCCTACAAAGCTCAGTTTTGGCAAGTAACAGATCAGACTGCGTACCACTTGATGCTGTTGGGAATGTCAGGGGTTATAGCACTAGGTTGGAGGACAGATGTACTGGAAAAGCAAGAAGTCGACATTGGGGCCTTCTCATGTATGTGTTTTCAAGAAGAGCAATGGGGCTTCAAATGGGTCCTTGCAGCAGTATATAGGCCGTGTAATGGTCAGCTTTCTGCGAGAAACTAAGTGGGACCAAATGCAAATGGTGAACCTACCATGGTGCATATACAGAGAGCCAATGTGATACATTTCTCTTTGAGAAGTTATGAGGGAGCAGAAATACAATGGCAATAAAACAGTTCTCTACTTGGATGAACCAGAATGAACTGATTGATATCCCTCTAAAGGGTTGTTGTCAGTGTTTTAAATATCGACGATATCAGCCGATATATCCCACAATATATCTTGTATCCCACCCATGCGATACGAAATGCACAAGTAGTGGGATAGATCCCACATGTTCGATCCGGCAAGCATTTTTTATTTTTGATCCTTTTTTTCTGTAAATCATGTTAAATCGGTGTCAAATTGTTACAAATCCTTGATTGAAAAATCATGGATTGGGAGCTTCGATTTCGACATTTGGAGGAGAAGGACCGAGTTACGGAAAATTGAAAAAAATCAAAATCAAACATGTATGGAACCTAATCTAGTGATTCTTCTATTGATTTTAAATGTATTGCTTGCGTTTTCACACATCTTCTTACATTTATAAATTATATGAATAGACTTTGAATATACTTGCATTAATTCAGTTAGACAATGCATAGATTATGGTAATGTTTTGATTTGTAAGTGTGTATTGATGTTTTTTTTTTTTAACAATCACTGAAATTTCATTGAAAAATTCAACCAATTTCCAATGTTTCCTCATGTTTCCAACAACAACGATACATTACGCGATACAACCGATATATCCCATGCTATAACCGATATGTATCCATATGCCAAGGGTGCAATACGTAGCGCGATACCGATATTTCGAACACTGGTTGTTGTTTTACTAGGACAAATAATCTAAACAATCTGATCATATCAAGGATTGATGCAGGACAATTAACCACTTGCTCTAAAAGCTCAAACCGTTAGAGTATGGCGAATTAATCCCTTTATCTCATAGCCCAGGCCCCACATCTCATGGGTTGGGACCTCGGCAGAACCCCCCTCTTGGGCTCGTGGGCCCCAAATCACACGGGCCGCCCACCCCGAGTGTGTCCCCACATCCCACAGGCTACCCTACTCGAGCCCGGTGTGAAATGCCCCTACATTAATCACCCCCGGTGAAGAGTCTCAAACACGAGACCTCCCCCGTGGACCCCAAATCACATGAGTCACCCACCCTGCGTGTGTCCCCGCATCCCACGAGCTACCCCACTCGAGCCTAGTGTGAAAATGCCCCTGCATTAAGGATGGATCAATTTCTTATTTCAGGAGCATGGAAGGACCACTATCAAGGTGCTTCGCGAATAGGAATCCCTCGCCCCACCTTGGACCATTTTCTAGTGTTGCTAGATACAAAAGAAACACAGGGTTCGATTCTATTTCATTTTCAATTAACATAGCTAGAAAAGGAAGGATTTGCCAACTAGGTTAAAAAATTGGTCTTCTAACGAAGTTGATGGAAGGGCCAACTTTCGGTTAATAATGAAATTAAAGAAACTCAAGGTCATATTAGAGAATGGAAAAGGATGCACTTCGAGGATGGAGGAATAGGGAGTCATCAATCCTTCAGGAAATCCAAGCTCTAGAGTTAAATAAAGCATGAATCTATTAGAGGTGGAAAAGCAAAATCGTGATGCTTTCAAGTTTGAAAGTGCGAGAGGATGAAACTGTGTGGAGGCAGCTTGCAATATGGGTTAAGGCAAGCAATAAGAACACAAAAATCTTCCACAATATTGCCAAAGCAAGGTGAAGACAACCAAAGATCATGTATGAAAGTGGAAGGTAAGAGGATGGAAAACAAGGAGGAGGCATGCAGCACCGTATTGGCCTTCTACTTTAATCTCCCATATTGATGACATGAGAAATAGACCAAAGTTGGACAACTTGCAATTTGGTCCAAGTAATGAAAAAAGGAGGCGACTTTGGTAGAACAACCCATAGAAGAAGATGAGATAAAAGAGGCAGTATCAGATTGAGAGGGAACAAGCTCCCTGGAAAGATGATTTCCCAATAGCTTTTTTCCAACTTTTTTGGGAGGTGGCGAAGGGGGACATTCTTGAATTCTACCAGATTTCTACTAAGGGGGACAATATCAAAATAAATGGTGGCAGTGATATTGGTTTTTATACAGAAAAAGAAGGGGCAGAATGTCTTCGTAACTTCAGACTGATATGGATAGCCAATAAACAACAGTAGCCAAGATTCTAGCTGGGACGTGTAATTTCTAGATCACAAGGAGCATCCCTATTTGGAAGGCGAATGATCGATGGAGCATTGATAGCTCATGAGTGTAGCAAAACGAGATATAGAGAAGGTCAACCAGAAATTTCATGCAAACTCGATACAGATATGGTGTATAACCATGTTAATTGGAACTTCTATAGTTGCCCCCCATAATGGGTTCGGGATGAAGTGGAGTCAATGGATGAGAACATGTATCTCATCAGCGCACTACTTGATATTGGTGTGGAATTCATAAAGGTTTCTTTAGGGGATCTAGGGGCATCTGTCAAGGATCTCCTCTTTCCCTTTATAGAGTCGTAAGCCCTTAGCAAAATTATCAAAAAGGGAATAGAGATCGGGTTAATGTGAGGATTTAGGGTTGGAAGAGATGAGTGTTAGGCGTCTCATCTACAAATGCCAACGATATGCACCTGTTTTGCGAAGCCAATAAAGATCAGTTCCCTAATCTTCAGATGATTTGAAAATGACTCAAAAAAAATTTGAGATATTAGGAATTAAATTAGGAGGGGTTGCTCAGACCTAGTCTTCCTCTATGCATTGGCAAACCAGTTAAGAGGTTGTGAGACTCAATGACTAAGCATATTTGATGCAGGACAATTAACCACTTGCTCTAAAAGCTCAAACTGATAGAGCATGGAAAATTAATCCATTTATCTTATAGCCTAGGCCCCAAATCCATGGGTTAGGACTTCAGCTGAACCCTCCTTGTGGACCCCAAATCCATGAGTTCCGCAAGCTGCCCACTCCAAATGTGTCCCTACATCCCACAAGCCACCCCACTCGAGCCCGATGTGAAAATACCCCCGCATTAATCAACCCCTGTGAGGAGTCTCGAACACGAGACATCTTGCTCTGATACTAATTTAATGCAGGACAATCAACCACTTACTCTAAAAGCTCGAACTAATGGAGCATGGTGAATTAATCTCATTATCTCATAGCCTAGGCCGCAGATCCATAGATTAAGTCATCGGCCGAACCCTCCTAATGGGCCCCAGATCCATGGATTAGGTCATCGGCTGAACCCTCCTCGTGGGCCCTAAATCAATGGGTTCTGCCTCACACAGACCTCAAATCCATGGGTTCCACAGGCCACCCACCCCGAGTGTACCCTTGCATTCCGCAGGCCACCCCACTCGAGTCCAGAGTGAAAATGACCCCGCATTATTATTGATAGGAAATTGTCGGCATGGAAGAGCAAACATGTGTTATTAGGAGGCTGAATCACTCCTAAAAAGGCAGCTCTTTCCAATATGTTGACGTGTTTCATGCAATTGTTTAAATGCCCAGCTAGTGTTATTTGACATGTTGATGGTTAGCAAGCAACGAAAAAAATCTTACCATTGACCAACTCTAGAAAAGAAAGTCAACACTACCAAATGTGTTTCATTTACACTTTAAGGGCTGAGAGTCAACTAATCAGTCTTATCCTATGTGATTTTCCTCAGCAATAAGGAGGAGAACCCTTAAGTCTTTATGGAATGCAATGGATCATACTGCAATCAGTGAAAGCTCTTCTCCAAGTGTGAAGGGTGGTAGTTTTGACAACAACCAGGAAAAAAAAAAAATCCATATTATGGCACCCATCATCCTTGTGATACTTTGGTATCAATGGAAGGAACGAAACAATATGACTTTTAGCATTACATCAGAACAATTGACATGGTGTTCCACAGGGTTAAAGGAAGTGCTTTTGTATTGGGCCCAAGGGGCTCCTCTTTTCAAAGGATGTAAGATGGAAAAAGTAAGAGTCGCTTTTTTCAAGCTTGGTGAGAGTAATTGGTTGTACAACTGGTCTCCTATTCTCCCCCATGCTTGTCCGTATAGATTTGTAAAGCATTTTGTTTTCTCTAATGAATATCATCACCATTCCGAGAGAGAGAGAGAGAGAGAGAGAGAGAGAGAGAAGAAGAAGAAGAAGAAATGAAATGAATGCGATATAAGTTATAGCCAAGTTACTCAAAATACTCTCATGAAATACCAATATTGTCACTTTACTGGGATGCTCAAATGTTAAGGACTTTCAAGTTTGTAGACATTCCACTATATTTCTTCATTACCTGTTGCAAAAGATGGCAATCCTAACACAGGATCATTGGCATTATTTGGACGGTGTCTTGAAACCATATGACTTTCAACTTCCTCTTCGTCATCTTCATCTGTAAAATCATCGATGTCATCTACAGATAGTTCCTGAACCTGTGCGGACTGAAGGGATTCTGATTTTGATAGACTTGTCACAATTGGTGGCTGGAAAACAGTAACTGGTGGAGGCGTCCGGGTTGGCGGTGACCCTGATGACTCAGGATTTGTTACCAAAAAGAATTCATCAACAGATCCTGTATGATTCTGAGAAGGAGGAAAGAAAAAAGTTCATGCACAGTAATTGAAGTAGCAAATCATCCAACAAAAAAAAACTGTAGGATCTATTTTAAGGGTAAAAGCTCTAAACAATGGAGTATAAATGCAGCAGGGCCTAGCTTTTATGTGAGGCAAGGACGGTTTTTAAAAAAAATTATAGAAGTGATATAAACAACTTAGCTTGACATGTATGTTATATCAAAAAGCCATTGGAAAAAAATAAGCCTATATATACACATATATATAAAGAGCCATAGAAGAAAGCACTGATTCTCAAAGGTCCCCAGGAAAGTGTGGATCATCAGCCAGAAATTTGTTTTTTGTTAATCAGACAAAATTACAAGCCAATGCAAACTACTATCATGGTCTCCTTCCACCATAATTAACAAAGAAAATTCACTGGGAGGACTTTAGTTCATTAGCCACAACAACTCAAGAAACTACAAAATGTGATTTCATAGCTTACCGTTGGAGGGAAGTCAAGGCTATCATGGTAATCTCTGATAGCTTCCGAAAGCTCAAGCATTTCACCTATATCAAGAAACAGATCTCAACAAATATTACAAGAATTGTGACTGATAAATCTAAAAGTGCAATTCATGGCTAGTTTAGTGTGGGCTGCAACAGTGTACTGGAATGTCCCAACCACATCTGGGACTTGCCAGTCTGTATTGAAAATTCAGACTTTTCTCATCATTTATCAGTGCCATTGCATACAAAAATGAAGAGAAAATTAACTATTTTCCTGTTTCTTCACCGACATATTAGAATCCCATGTACTAAAAGATGGGGTGATTCAACGGACCAATAAAGGCTGGCACAGAGCAGCAGTTATTGGATACTTCATATCATCCCAACACTCAGCCCTTATCATTGTATCTATACAAGGGAAGGATCCTATGCAACTCATTTGCACTCTAAGGTGTATTGCATATATGGATGACCCAATCTAGACAACTCAACCATCCATCCAAAGGGTTCAGCTTTAATTGCTTATATTCAAAATTCATTCTAATCAAACACATTAATAACCAAATACTGGATTGCAATGAAGATTTACAGTAAATCAGGCTTTTCTATCTTTAACCATCTGTACTGCAAGCCACTGTTCGGACACATGGATTCACCAATTGGTATTTGTTCTGCATGATGGCTAGAAAACATTAGGGCCCAGGCCAACTGAATGAAAAGCTTGGACTATGATTGGACCACCCATTTACCTGATTCAGTTTCATTTCTTATGATCATTTTCACACACAGACTCAAACTTCCATCCGAGGAAAATATTCCATTACCTTTCTTAGCACAATTGAGGACATGATCAATGCTGACTTGATCAAGGTCCACATCATCTAATGAAACTGCACCTGGAGGCATTACCACTTTCTTAATCAAGCTACCAGACAGTATGAAATTCAGAAGCACTCGTCGATCACGCCGATAGCGTTGGACAAGCTCAAGAGCACTTTCCCTACATTCATCAAAAATTATTAAAATTCCCCACAACAAATCATGAAGAACAAAACCAGCTAAGGAGGGATGAATACTCTTCCATGGTGATTGAGGCTTTAGCACTCAGCGAGTCCTCAATCAGAAAGATTTCCCTCTTTTCAAGCAATTCTACAAAATCAACCCGTTAGGGATTCAACAACCTAGATCAAGCAAAACTCCATAAACAATGAGATGCCCAGAACACCACAAACAATTGTCCATAAATACCTTAATAACAACTACAAAAACTTACTTTATCAAAAGAAAAATCATGAATCCAACAAATCAATCAATAAAATCACCTTGAGAACTCATTTGGGACTCATGGTAGTCAGCAATATAGATCAAGAAAAAGTTCACGGAACGAATTAATCCACAGCTAGAGGACATGCATTGTATCCTGAAGCCCCAACTTTGTAAAAATGGGGTTTACTAATCATGGCATTGATTTGATGGGCTCCAAAGTGGATAGGGGATCTTAAAAAGTCTCAACAATCCTAACCATTTGAACAGCAGATTGTGAATGGACAATTAAGAAAGAGGGCGTCTCCCATCGACAGTCAGGTCTACTCTAGCATATGCCCAATCTGGATTATTGAAACATGGGCACCACTTGTACCAACTCAGGAATTGAGCATGTCTTGCAATCCTCTGGCAATGGGTCATAGAGTTCATAAACCTATTGGCAAAATGCAGAAGAGAATCCACCACGAGCACCTTAACAAAAACTAAATGCTGTAATGTAACAAATCTATCAGTAAAATCAGCATATGAAGTCGCTCAAGACTAGACAGCCTATACTAATCCAGACTGAGTCAACAACGGTATCTCAAAAAATACAGCAAATGACCCACGACTAACACTTCAACATCAATTGGATAAATTATAGAATTTTAAAATTATAAAAAATTAAAAATTTAAAAAAAAAAAAAAAAAGAGGAAGTCCACACTTTCAAAAGTGTAAACTCAACAAATCCAGCCTTGTCCCAGATATTCAGGAACTCTTTACCTATCCTATTCCACCAATAGTTCCAAATAAGAATTCTCCAAATTGCAGAAGGAAAGTCCATCACGAATAACTCGTCAACAAAAATTTGAAAATTCAACAGATTTAGCTAATAATCAACTCCAAAACAAATCCAAAATTCAACATCATGACCATGTGGAACTAACAACTGAAAAATCTAAAATTCAACAGATCTTACAGTACAGTCAACTCACAGATCATAAAAAAATCCATAAACCACAAGATCTCCAAATGCAGCAAATCAGTCATCCCAACCACTTTCCGCTACATCTAAAGAATAGTAAATTGAACAAATCTAACTGTATAATCAACTCAAAATGCATAAACAACTCGATACCTCGGATCACACAGAAGTTCAACAACAACAACGCGAATCATAGCTTATGCCGATCTAACAACAAAATCAGCAGCTCAGTATCTTGTAGAACATGCAAAGACTCCAAAAACAAGCAGAATTCAACAAACCTGACTGCAAAATCAATACCACGACGCAACGGAAACTCAAGTCAGATCGATTGAAGATGCAAATACAGCAAGATCTGGAAATGCGAACAGAAAATCCGCCACGAACACTTAAAAAACAACAGAAAATTCAGCCAGGGATTGAAATCTAACGGCAAAATCAGCATTGGAAATTGCATTTCTAGAGAAAACCCTCGAAACCTCCTATAGAGAAGAAATCACCAGCAAATATAGGAGAGTAGGAAGAAATGAAAGAAATGTGATTGGACGGGGGTTTTATACTGAGCTTTTGAAGGAATGGAAGTACCTGTGAAGTGGAAGATGCTAACGTGCGCGTGCGGAGCAGTGTCCGAGTCTGGCAAATCCTCGCAGAGTGGGGAAGGCGCGGATGCGCCGATGCGGAGACTGAGCGGGAGGCACAGATTTAGGAAAGACGTGAGAAGAGTCGCGGGTGGGAGGAGAGAGGATTTGTTGAGTTTGGGTTATACTCCCGTGTCAGTTTCTCACCGTTTAAGACGGGGAACAATTGATACTCTGGGTGACTATGATGCTTCATACTCAGCCATTCGGAACTTGTACACGTGGCATGCATGAAATCAAGTAACCGTATGACTGTGGAGCCCACTCTCGGTAAGTCACATCCCCATCATAATAGTAGTTTGACAATCCTAACTTGATGATTTAAAAATTTTTATAAAAGAAGCAGATGTGAATATAAAATTTTTTAAATACTTGGTTGTTTTTATTAGGAATTTTGACAAAAAAAAAATTAATAATAATAATACAGGCATTGTGGTATTCCCAAATGCCCCTAAATATTAGAAGTATTAAACAAATATCCTATTTAGTCATCAGACACCGTTTTCTTTTTTTTTAAGGTTTGGACGAAATTAGCATCTGACGCCTTTTTTTTAAAAGGTCAGTACGAAATTAATGGTTGCCTTTTGCGTTGAACCAGCGTCATACGACGGTGGGTGCGGTTCAGATGAGGTAAACTCTGCAAGGCTCGCTATGGTATTTGGGATAAATCCACACCGCTCATATGTTTTGTCAGCTCATTTTACTACATGAGCCCAAAACCTAAGTAAATCCAGAGCTCATGTAGGTCATACAACAAAAAACTGTAGCGATCATGCGCCCACAGTTGAAACATTCATAGGGCTGCATAAGCTTTGGATTAAGCTAATATTTATATTCTATTATTCCATCTCCGTAATGAGTTCACGAGCATTTGGGTCATTTCTTGAACAATTTGGAATACATATAAACATCACAGTGGAGCCCAGAAAAGTATGAACGGTAATCAATTCATTTCCCCTATTTATAGCCATGTGATTTACTTGAGTTTCAAATGGATTCAATTTTTTTTCTCATGTCTGGAGATGATCTTCCAATATGAATGGATGGATTAGATTTCCTACAGAGATCATGGTGGGCTCAGCATAGCTTATGGCTATAGAAACTACCTCCATAGCTTATGGCTCAGCATGTTACAGCTTGGATCTTACCACGGTATAACTTTTATGGTTATAACTTAACAGCATCCGCCCTTAACATCTTACAACTACAATTTTGATCCTTATAACATAATAATGTCAACCCTTACTACATTACAATCACGACATTAACCCTAGTAACATGGCAACCTCGACCCTTAACACATGACAATCTCGACTCTTGTTAGATTACAACCACAACCCTAACCCTTATAACATGACAACATCGTCTCTAAACCTTATAACATGACAACTTCGACCCTTGTAACATGATGACCTCGAACCTTACCACATTATAACTACGACATCGACCCTTATAATACGACAACTTAGACCCTTAGCACATAATAATATCTACCATTCACATGACAACTTCAACCCTTACCACGTTAAAACCACAACCTTGGAGCTTATAACATAACAACCTCAACTATTAACACATTACAACCACAGCCTCGACCCTTATAACATGATAACATTGACCTCCTTACCATGTTACAATTATAACCTCGAACCTTATAATATGACATCCTCGACCATTAACACATTACAACCACAACCTCAAACCTTATGACATGATGACCTCCCTTACCACATTACAGCCACAACTCAAACCCTTAATGCATGGCAACCTCGACCTTTAACACATGACAACCACGACTCATAACCTTAACACATGACAACCCCAACCCTTAACACATGAGAACCATAACCCAAACCATTAACACACGACCTCAACCCCTTAAAAAATTATAAATGTCCACTACCTTCAAAGGTAATGCATTACAAAATCCAATTTTTATCTCATTTATTATAACCACCGCTATTTCTCTCTATCCACAACCAAAAGTGGCTTCCATAAAATTTATAAAAAAAAACAATTGATATTTAAAAAAGTAAAATAAAATATTCATTTAAAATGTCTTACACGTATCAGTGGCTTGTCCATATACTGGAGAAGTTGATGGCGGTGAACATACGCTGAAAATTGCAGTCAAAATAAGTGATGGTAGGTTGGAAAATATTTTTAAAATTGAAGAAGAAGCCTCATAAAATTTGTAAATAAATAATAAAAAGAAGCTTTGTACATACCTAGTTCCATTGATAGGGGCAATTTAGTCTAAATTTTTTTTTTTAAAAAAAAAAAACATATCAAATGACTACCCTCTAAATATTTGAAACATTTCATCCATTTATAGATTTTTACCATACCTCAATGCTAGTACAGTCAAAATCCCTTGTCATTATTCGCTTTATATTTTGTTGAAATATTTACGTTTTTGTTTAAACATTTTAGGATTTTATATCCTAGTGCTAGTTAATTATGTTATGAAAATTATGTATGCCTATTTTAAAAATTTTTATTTTATTGCGTATTTAGGTTATTATGCTTCTTTTTCTTTTTCTTTTCTTTTTTCTTTTCTTTTTTGTTAATTGGATTATCCTGCGTATGTCCAAATCTTTCATACAATATCAATAGCTAATCCATATATGACTTTTTTTAGAGTTTAATTCATGTGTGACTTTTTTTAAGATTACTTGGATTACAAGATAAAATGAAATGAAGTTACATTAGATGAAATGAACACCATTATTGTATAATAATTGCATGTTTGGATATGTTATGGTATTTTGATTAATTAATCTCATGTCTATAATAATTGCATGTCATGATATATTGTTGGGGAAAAATATGACAAGTCCAGAGACTCAGTTATGGAATGGACCAACTCTACTGACAACACCCTAGGATCCAAGGTAACAGGTCAGACTGAAGTAAGACAAAGTCTAAAGGAGAGACTTAGCTCGGGCATGTAGGAAATAAATCTCAGTCGAGACTTAAAGAGTCAAGAGTCATGGGCAAAGTACGTAAGACACATAAAGCTGACTCGGCTAATAGGGCAACAACGTCTGAGGAAGCCAATTAAGGCTCGAATGCTATAAGTCACCTGACCGACCATAAAACTGACCCATATTAAGCTAGTTAGTGTCGATCGACTATTAGACTAAGGAAGAACATCAGCCATAAGTCGATCTTATTTCGTCCGATAGAAGACAAAAAGCTCAACCCTTGTAGCCAGCTGAGACTTAATTGTTACAGAGTCAATTGAGGCCGAGCCAAACAAGGAAGAGACGGTGTAAATCAGATATCGTCCCAAAAATCTTGTATATGGATCTTCGATCCCGAGATCTATATATTACCCAGAATGGTTGAGCTCCTCAAGGCCAAATTCATAGAAGAGATATGCTACCCATAATGGGTAGCTAATGTCATACTTGTGAAGAAAGCCAATGGAAAGTGACGAGTCTGTATTGAGTATACCGACCTAAATAAAGCCTACCCAAAGGACAGTTTTCCTCTTTCGAGGATCAACCAATTGGTGGATAGCACTACGGGGCACAGACTTCTTAGTTTATGGATGCTTATTAAGAATATAATCAAATTGTAATGCATCAATATGATAAATCTAAAACTATATTTGTCACTGACAAAGGTCTTTATTATTACCGTGTGATGTTTTTTGGTTTGAAAAACACTGGAGCGACTTATCAAATATTGGTAAACAAAATCTTTGCTCGGCTAATCGGCCGAACCATGGATGTGTACATTGACGATATACTCGTCACAAGTATACATACGGCCAACCATATAACTGACCTAGAAGAAATGTTTCTAATATTACGTAAGTTCAAAATGAAGCTGAATCAGAGCAAGTGTGTCTTTGGTGTAAGCTCGGAAAAGTTCCTCGGATTCCTGGTTAGCCAGTGAGGGATTGAGGTAATTCCGGAGAAGATAAATGCATTGCTCGACATGGAATCTCTGAAAATAATTAAAGACATATAAAGGTTGACCGGATGAGTAGCCGCGCTCAACCGCTTCCTCTCCCGAGCTACCGACAAATGCCTCATGTTCTTCAAACAATTGAAGGGACGGCAAACGATGGATTAGACGGAAGAGTGTGAAGCTGCATTCCAGCAACTGAAGTCTTATCTCGGATCTCCACCTCTCTTATCGAAACCCGAGCTAGGGAAAACTTTGTTGTTATATCTTGCGGTGTTCGAGGCAGCAGTTAGCTCGGCTCTAATATGAGAACACGAAGGAAGGCAATTGTCGATCTATTATGTCAGTAAAGCACTATTACCGACATAGACAAGACATTCACTCCTAGAAAAAGTAGCCTTAGTCTTGGTGGTATCCTTACAGTGACTTTGGCTATACTTCCAAGCTCATACCATCGTCGTTATGACCGACCTCCCGTTGCGTCAAATTATACAGAAACCGAAAGCATCCGGTCGACTTACGAAATAGGCGATTGAACTTCGTGAATTCGACATTCAATATAAGCCGAAAGTAGCAATCAAAGGGTAAGTCGTAGCCGACTTCATTATTGAAGTGATAGCACAAGCTAATCCAATGACTGAGCATGCTACCGAGCCTATTGAGGAATCGATGACCGCTTCTCCCGAATTAACGCCCGGCCCAATCCCTTGGAAGCTGTATGTCGATGGCTCCTCCAACTTTAAGGCAAATAGGGCAGGGATAGTTTTGGAAACTTCCGATCAAACCTACATGCAGTATGCCTTAAGACTTGGATTTCAAGCCTCGAACAATACAACAGAATATAAAGCTTTATTACTCGACCTCTGACTCACGGCTAGTTTGGGCGTTACGCATCTTAATGTCTTCAGCGATTCACAGCTAGTCATTAATCAAGTTACCAATGTGTATCAAATATGAAAAGAATAATTGAAAGCATACACGGAGAAAATCAAAGGAATTGATTAGCAGATTTCAGCTCTGCGTCGTCACTCAAATCCCTTGGGTAGAGAATACGAAAGCCGATCTATTAGCAAGACTTGCCTCTGCCGACAAAGATGTCATACCCAAGTCCGTTCCAATCGAGTACGTTACTAAAATGAGTATCAATGAACCAACTAACTCGACCGTACATGCAATTGATTTAGAACCTACTCGGCTCGACCTAATCGTCTAATATCTCAACAATGGAGAGTTGCCCGAAAATCATGTCGAGACTCGACGATTGAAGATCCAATCTTCCCGTTATACCATACTCAATGAGACGCTATATAAAAAAAGGTTACTATGCTCCATTGCTACGATGCTTAACCCCCGATGAAGTTGACTACATCCCACCAGAGATCCACGAAGAGATTTGTGGGAACCACTCAAGAGGGTGATCACTCACACACAAGGTCTTACGTCAAAGATATTATCGGTCAACTATCCAGCACGATGCACGTAAGCTCGTCCAGATATGCAATAAATGTCAACGATTCGCAGCCATCCCAAGACAACATCTTGAGGAACTAACTCCTATAATCAATCCCTGGCCCTTCGCACAATGGAGAATCGATATTATTGGGTCATTTCTTATGGGAAAAAGCTAGACCAAGTTTGTTGTCGTAGTAGTGGACTACTTCACAAAGTGGGCCGAGACAGAGCCACTGATGAAGATAACTGAACCGAAAATCACAAACTTTGTATGTAAAAATATTGTCTGTCGGTTCGGAATATTCCGGACTATCAATACTGATAACGGGAAGCAGTTCAACAATAGGAGCTATCGAAAGATGTGCGATAATCTCGAGATCATAAATGTGTACTCGTTGCCCCACTATCCTCAGACGAACAGGTAGGTTGAGGTGGTCAACAGGATCATTAAAAAATATCGCCGAACCAAGCTCGACCGAGCCAAATGAGCATGGGCTGAAGAACTCCTGAAAATATTATGGGCATACCGAACCACAGCCCGAACCGCTACAGGAGAAACTCCTTTCTCCCTTACTTATGGCTCGGAAGCCGTCACTCCAGTTGAGATCGGGTTGTCTTCAGCCCGAGTTAATTCGTTTAATGAATAAGATAATGAAGAACTCTTAGCCCTCAGACTCGACCTTGTGGATGAACAAAGAGAAAGAGCTCGGCTGCGAATGGTGGCTCGGCAACAATAAGTAGCTCGGTTCTACAATGCCCGAGTCAAGATCATACGTTTTCAAGTCGGGGACATGGTCCTTTGAAAAATGTTCCTCAATACTAAGGAAGTTAGTGCGGGCACATTGGGACCCAATTGGGAAGCACCCTATGTCGTCTCAAGCACCATCCGACCGGGAATGTACCGATTGGAAGACCCAACCGGATAATTGCTGCCTCATCTGTAGAATGTCAAGCACTTAAAAACCTACTATCCTTGAGTCGGCTTAGTAAAGCGTTTGAGAAGACTCAAAAATAACATACATGTAAAACTGAGTCAAAATGAATAAGAGAAAATCGAGTATATTCATTCATCAGTATGTTTATTACATTGAATTACATCTTGCATCGACATTGCATTGATAGAGTAAAAGGGTTAAGGCAAAAAGATTGGCCATAACATGCGAGCTTCTTCCTCGGCTGTAGATATTATCGAGCTTGCCCTAGAGTTTAGTTCGCATAAAGTGCTAGTATGAGTGCCAAAAATCGAGTATTGGCGTGAGTGCCAAAAGATAGAGCCCTGAGGTTCATTAGGAGCTAACTCAGGACGTGGCATAGACTCAGCTACTGCCACCGCTTAGAGCAACCTCAGGAGTTACCACGGGTCCGACCTCGATACCAGCCGCAATGTCAACGGACCCAACAGCCTTTGGGCCCTCACATCCGCAGACACCTTCATCAAATCCTAAGAGATCAATATCGGGAAAAGATTTTCGCATCAGTCAGATATATTCAGTGTACCCTGCTTGAAACAAGATATCCCTCTCTTCTAAGAACTCTCGGGACTTAAGGAAAGCCTTTACGGCCTGTTACTAAGCTTGCTTGGTCTGATCTTTAGCCCGCTCGACGGCTGCATCGGCTTCAACTTTGACCCGATTCAGCTTGTCCTCACAAGGAGCATGAGCCAGATGAAGTCATCGATTCTCCTCCTGAGCCTCTTTTAGCAGTAAGGTCATTCGGGCACACTCAGCCTTGACATCCTCGGCAGCTTTCTTAGCAAGACTCAAGTCACCCGACAGCACGTCAGCCCGAGTCAGAGTGCCTTCAAGCTGCGTCTATAACTACGCAACTTGCTTATCGATGTCAGCGAGATCCGAGCTACCCCTAAGCACGCAAGTGGCAAACTGTAAAAAGAAAAGCTTGAGGTCAGAACTAAGTCGCCTAAACAAAAGGGAAACCACTAAAGACGACAAAGATCAAAGACCTTACCTTAATCAGCACTTTCACTATATGAACGAGAGACCGCCTCGAGGGAGAATTGTAGAGGCCGGTATAATCCTTCTCTCATGACCTAAGAGACCATGGCCGACACATCCCTTACAAGGAGAGAGGGCTCTTGTTGAGTCATCTCCCTGCCGGAGGTTTCTCCTCTCAGCTCCAAGACCCGCTCTGTAATGGGTTCTGGCTCATGAGTCACTTGAGACTCGACAGGAACCACGTCCGCCTCTTCCGCTCTTTCCTCTGGGTCAGAGAGTACGATAACAGACGGGGCAGGGGCGACCGGGGCGAATGACTCCCTAGCCCTTGGAGCTGCCTTTGACTTCTTCAAAGGCCGAGACTCCAACAAAAGCGCCGACCTCGGAGGAGCCTTTACCTTAGAAGCTGGTTTCAGAAGGGAATGAGCTTCAGCCATCTCTATATCAAACAAGGTACAGAGTTACATAAAATCTAGGAAAAATGCACCAAGACAATCAAAGGATACTTGTTACAGTCGAATATAAGCCCGAGAGAAGAAGACGCTCTAGTTGAAGAAGATTCTTTCAAGACCAATCCTTCGGACTTAGCGCCCTCAAGTCTTTGATCCAAGCTAGAGCATTGGCTCCTAGTTTCGGTCTCTTCTTAGAAGTTTTTATAGAATACATCCAGTTAGACTCAGAAACATCATAGCAAGAAAAGACAGAGAGAGGACACATCGAGTCACCTGCTTCGGAGAATGCTCAAGGAATGCGTTGTTCAAAGAACCCGAGCTTGGTAGTCTCCCAACGATCGCACACCCAGAACCACCTTTCTCTCCAGTGCTTGTTGAAGGTAGGAGGGTCGGTTATTAAAGAGTCGCCCTTGTTTTGCCAAACGCTCAAAAAGTACCAGCCTGGGTGCCGAGGGTTTGGTCGTTCTTGATACAGATAGAGAAACTTATCAATAGTCAATAGGGGCTGCTCAGCCTCAGCCCACAACACTGAACATCTAAACAAGTTCCTCCACCTATTTGAAACTATCTGCTCGGGCGCAATTCAGAGTCGAAAAAGAAAATCTCGAGCAATGGGTTAAAGGGGCAGACGCAAGCCACATTGCATTGCGACTTAGAAAATCATGACCATCCTAGTAGGAGGATGGTCAAGCAATTCACTTGGGAGGGGGAGACAAAGAATAACTGAGTCGGGGACATGGTACCCAACTCAAATTCTGTCCAAGTCTGCTTCAGTCAAAACTGAAGGGATCGGACCCGTCTGCTCGTCTCCAGTCTCCCCACCCTTGGCGGCCTCTCCCTCTTCATTTGCCGACTCAATGGATGGTGCCGATCTCCTAAGAGGAACCGACTCAGTAGTTTCCTCGAATTCGTAGCCCTCTTCTTCTAGTTCATCCCTAGAAAAATAAGGGTTAGGTCTACTTGGGGCAGTCACCAGAGATGCCCCTTCGCCAGAAGGACCTATCGAAGCAGGACATTCCGCTGAAATTCTAGACATTCTTTTAGAGTATTGAAAGGCCTCATTGGCGCCTATCGCCATCTCCGTCAGCAATGAGGGCGATTTCGAGACATTCTAAAGATGTCTCGTTTTGTTCTCATCACCAGAAATCCCCTCCCGGGGACTTGAAGAATGCATTGCTATTAAAGAGTGAAAAGGAAAGGGAGGGAGAGAACTCACCGGAGAGGCGAAAAGCACATAGACAGGGAAGCAAAAAGGAAAATGAAGATGAAAATGGCGAAGAGAATGGAAACAGTGAAGAAGAGAATTCAAAAGGAGAAGAAACAAATGCACGAAATTGGGAAAGAGATATCCCGCTCCTCTTTTTATAGCCTTGCCACGTGGTAGAGGCATTTAAGGAAGAGTCAAATCGACGCTTGTTTCGACTCCCCCGCCCGACATGTAGCGCACGCCGACTGACACAAATAGTGCCCTCGCCACGTGCTTGATGTTCATAAGCGGACAAAATGTCCTGACGGTTGTCCGCTCGTGCGACCTCGAACAACAAACCGATGCGCGTTAAGGATGACCTAAAGAGTATTAAATGCTCCATCATAACCTCGATTTCTAGGGTAAACTGACTTAGAGATTTATTATTCCTTAGCATCAACACAGTTAACACTATAAGTAAGGGGGCTTACTGTTGGGGAAAAATATGACAATTCTGGAGACTTGGCTATGGAATGGACCAACTCTACTGACAACGCCCCATAATCTGAAGCAATAAGTCGAACCAAAGGTAAGACAAAGCCTAAAGGAGAGACGTAGCTCGGGCATGTAGAAAATAAATCCCGACCGAGACTTAAAGAGTCAAGAGCCATGGGCAAAGTACGTAAAACGCATAAAGCTGACTCGGCTAACGAGGTAGCAACGTCTAAGGGGGTCAATTAAGGCTTAAATGCTAGAAGTCACCTGACCGACCATAAAACCAACCCATATTAAGCCGATTAGTGTCGGCCTAAGGAAGAACATCAGCCATAAGCCGATTCTGTTTCGTCTAACAGAAGATAAAAAGCTCAACCCTTATAGCCAACCGAGACTCAATTGTTATAGAGTCAATTGAGGCTGAGCTAAACAAGGAAGAGACAGTGTAAATCAAATACCGTCCCGAAAATCTTGTATATGGATCTTCAATCCCAAGATCCTCGAGATCGGGTGAAATCTGGAAGTGAAGCAAATCAAATCTCCTACAAACGGGGAAGAGAATTCCCGTACGCTGGGACCTCTCACTCCTATAAATAAAAGACTCTCCAGGATCAAAGGTACGAAAAAAAATACCTAAAAACAGTCCTCTTTTCTTGTGCAATCACTTACTTAAGCATCGAAGGTTCCTCGGCTCTAACCAAGGTCCCCGTTACGTCTTGCTAGTGCAGGTGAAGAAGAGGAAGGAGGCGTAACAAAAATCTGCATCAACATATATCATGGTATTTTGATTGATTAATCTCATGTCCAGGACCAAATTCTTCATTCAAGCACCACATTATATTAAGCGAAACCCGCACTTAGTGGATCAAGGAATTGCAATCATCACTAAATTTGGTCGCTCAAATACATGCATCAATAATACCACTTAAAAAGGCCACATATGTACGTAGAGCATAGATAAGGCACATGCATCAACGTGGGATGTGGATCTATGGTGTGGTCCACTTGAGCATTGGATTTACCTCATTTATTGGTGCATACGTTTAAATGATGCGAGAAAAAGGATGGACAACGTGGATAAATAGATATATCACCGTGGAGCACCCCACACGGATCTACTTGTTAGTAGTTAGAGATGCGAGGAGGATAAGACGCAAACCGTGTCCACCAATAAAAAAACTCACGGATGTAGTGGATTTCAAACTCAATAAAAGTCCCTCACTATTTACTATAGGATTAAATGATATGATACCTGAAATAATCTCATCCTTTATATTGGTTTCAAATGTTGGATGGAATTTGCATTGGATCAAATGCAATTCTATATCACATAATACTAGGTCCGAAACAAGCCTAAGTCAATATTTATATCATGTTCAATGCGAAAAAGTATGGATATTGCAATATCCAACCTAAATTTTATGGCCTTTTAGGTTTTGAAGCACAACTAAAGTCTCAGCTTTAGTGTTGAAAGGTATTTTATCTACCATTGAGCCAGCATTAGCTCATTTACAACGTTATTACTGTTGAGGGTCAAATATTACATATCAACCCCAGTTATTTCCAAGATTTACGAACATGATACTGTTTAATGCTCGATTTTAACCGTGTTTGTGATGCAGGGTATATTTGAGAGCATGAACTGCAAAAAAGGTACTAAAGGCATGGATTTAACGATCTGAAGATACCAACGTAAGGGACGAACTCCAGGGGACCAAGATCGAATAATTTACCCGCCAGAGATCAGAGAAAACGGATAAACCAAAGTTCAAATGGCCCAAAATTGGTCCATAATGCAAGATCATATAGTTCCAACCATCCATTCAACTCGAAACTTCATACACGGCCTGAATAACATAAATTAACCGTACATGTCGAAAATCAACCATTGGATCGTTGTGGAATTGGCCCAACGGGTAGATCAGTCCCTTAATTCCTCAAGTGGGGACCACCTGATCTCTAGATATGCTTCAATTTTGGGGTCAACGTATTAAATTAAATGAGGAAGGGGATGGATGGAGCAGATTTCTCACAAACATCTCTGTGAGACCCATACATGTAGTGCATGAGCAAGGTACGCGAGTGCAACGAGCGTGCACCAAAAATTAGAAAGTCGGTCAGCAAGCGCTGACCGACTCTTCTTCTTAAATCAGGAAACTCTCACAACATGCGGACATAGGTTTGCCGGCTTCCCTCAGTGGGCCCCACCCCTTGCTCCTTTGAATGATCTAAGCCGTCCATACTCTCTATAGGGGGCACAACCCTCATCTAGTTGTCATTCTATTCTCATGCATTTACACACGTGTAAATTGCAAATCAAATGCACGATGGACGGCAGAGTAGATAGACTTGTGGGCCACACCGAAATCAAAAAAATCTTGCCCTTCCCGGATGGTTTTTCGTCCTGAAACCAATAGACGGAGTGGAGTTTCTCAAAATCACTGATTATGGGCCCCACCATTATCATTGCGTAAGTTTTGCGGGCTACCACCATACTTCAAGAGTCCGATCCGGATCGTCCACCAGAAGCCCAGGCTCTCTATCATCCTAGCCTAGATGGCAGAATTCCAAGAAACAACGAAGATCAGTTTTTAATCGTCTAAAAGGAGGACGAATGGTGCAACAAAAAGTCATGTGGGCCACACCGAAACAGAAGAAAAGCGGGCATGTTCGACTGTTTTTCCATACTCATCTCAATGAACGGAGTAGATTTTCTATCGGAGCTCGTCTATGGGGGCCACCAAATATCAGCGTGAAAGGCATACGCATGCTGGTCACCGCCTATGGGTGTGGAAGTTCCATCGACCGACCTCAGCCAACCCATGTTGTCTATAAAAGGAGGAGAAAGAGAGAGAGAGAGGATCCATCAGGAGGCCAGGGAGCATCAGTTGGACGTCAGAGAGAGTTTTTGGTTTTTTTCCTAGTTTTTTTCTATCCTTTTCTTTTGAGAGACTTTTAACCTCACCATGATTGTGATGGCTAAACCTCTTGGCTAGGGCTAAGAGGTGAAACTTGTAGTGTGATGGGAGAATTTATGCTTGTGCCTTTTGTTTAGACTGAATGGATTTTGATTTAATTTTATTTTGGAAATATTTTTAGTTTTTAATGGTCTGTTGTGACTGAAATTACGATGAATCTGCGATGGCTTTGAGTATTTCTATTTACTTTTCATGTTTATGACGTCAGGAAGCATTGTTGTTCACCATCGTCTTCTGGGCATGGTCGGATGATGGTACCCTTCATAACCTTCATATATGTGATTGGTTGGTAATTAGTTTAATTCTGTTGTTTGTTTTGTCTCTTGGGCATGGTTTGGTGATGGAATCCATTCTAATTCATATACATTTCATCTCTTGAAAACTATATTAAGTAAATTCAGTCTAATTTTATGATTTTTGAAGCAATCGTAAGATTTCCCTTATCTCTACAAGTGGATCTTCTAAATCCCTAGTTTCTCACCTCTGATTTCCCCTAAGTTTTAAATAGTTATTTCATCATTATTCCTTAAATTACACTCGATTTAGATTTCATCTTATTATAGTTCTAGTTGTAGTTAATTTCAAATAACGTACAGGTTTCAGTCCTTTGAGATTCGACCTCGGTCTTACCGAATTTATTATTATATCACAACCCTGCACTTGGGGAGTGAATAATTGCTAAACATACATTCAAATTTAGATGGTTTAATTTAAACTAACTATATATTATGCTTGCATTCTTTAAGTAATTTACAAGTGCTTAGGTATCACAACATCTCAAATCAATTTATGAATAGTAGCCCATCTTCAACCATGCGCATGGCATGGCTGCATGAAGGATTTAATATTTTAATTATAACCATCCATTTCAGTGACGTTAGTTAGATTGTTATGGTTGCCTGAACATTAGGATTTTAGAAATATGATTCCTCCAAATGGGACCCACGGTTTGGATGGTCTGCTAGCTGTACGTCAGCTTTACGATTGAGGAGTCAAGGCTGTTTTCAAAGTGGTGGTGAACTAACATCTGAGTTGAGCCAATGCGGCGCGATGTACACTGCACGATGCGTCCGTTTTCAACGAATTCACGGTGCATGGAGGAAACGGATTGGCTACTCGCCCTGCCACTGCCACCACCCAATGGCTGATGGTCGGTACTCTTTGGGCCCACCATGATGTATGTGTTTCATCCATACCGTTCATCTATTTTTCTAGATCATTTTAGCATGTGAGATGAAAAATAAAGGTATATCCCAATCTCAAGTGGACCATATTACAGGAAACAGTGTTGAATGAACGTTGACCATTTAAAACTTTTTGGGGCCATAAAAGTTTTGGATTAAGCTGATCTTTGTTTTTTTACCTTCATCCGGGTCTATATGACCTAATAACAGATTGGATGTCAAATAAACAGTACAGTAGGCCTTAGGAGGATTTTAATGGTGGATATCCATTCACCATTGTTTTCCTGTGGTGTGGTCAACCTGAGATTTATATCACCCTCAATTTTGAGGAAGGAATCTAAAATGACCTTTAAAAATGGATGAACGGAATGGATGAAACACACATCATAGTGGGGCCCACAGAGCACCGACCACCGCCACCGGTCTGGTGTCACGGGGATTAGCCAATCCGTTTCCGCCGTGCAAGTAACCCGTGACACGGCTCCCTTGTAACCGCCGTGGCCCCACCAGGATGTTTGTGTCATACCTATTCTGTCCATCCATCGGCTTCTTCAGCTCATCTCAGGACATGATACCAAACCCGAACATGATCCAAACTCAAGCGGGCTGTATAAAGCAAACATGCCAAACAACGGGACGCAGTTTGGCTAGTGACCCCAACATCGTATAGCTAGTCAGCGTAGAAGCTCTGTTGGCCCGACCTTAATGTACTTGTTTTATCCAGGCCGTTTGTCTATTTTGTCAGCTTAATTCAAGGCATGAACTAAAAAATAGAACAGATCTAAATCCTAAGCAGGCCATATCATTAGAAATAGTCAGGATTGAATGTTCACCGCTAAAAACTTCGGAGGCCATGGAAGTTTTGGATTAGGCTGAAAATTCGAGAGGCCATGGAAGTTTTGGATTAGGCTGAAAATTCGCTATCCTTTGTACAGATATGTGTAATCTTATTAATAAGTTAGATGACAATTAAACATTAATAGACAATTAAAATTGATTTTTTATGGTGTGGTCCACCTGACATTGCCTTGTTTTTTTTTTGAATTCATGTCTTAAAATAAGCTAGGTAATCGAATGGACAACGTGGATAAAACGCATACATCACGGTAGGGATGCGGAGCTTTCACATTAGCTAGGTGGTTGGTATTGGAGTCACAAGCCAAACCCTGTTCCAAACAATGGAAATGGAGACACTGACGATTTAAACCTTTACGGGCCCACCGTAATGATCACCTGACATCCAACCCGTTCACAAGTGAATTCCCACCTGGATTCACGGAAAATATAAATATAAACCTGATTCAAAACCTCTGTTACTCCAGTGAGGTTTCAACGGCGCATGTTCAATCCTCACTCTTGTCGTTTACTTGAGTTTTTTTGGAACATGTCCTATAATGAGATGAAACGGATGGACGAAATGGATATAGCACAAACATCGTGGTGGGCCCATAGAGCTTTCGGTAAAGGAGAACCCATGCAACTTCCTAAAAGAGTACCTATTGCTACTCTGGTAACCTATGACAGCTGATGCACAAGCACCTGGAAATTGTATGCGTCGAATAAATTACTGAAATTGAACTGACTAAATTCTCCGGATCACATGTATCTATATCAGCGTCTCAAAATCAAATATTTGGAATAATCCAGACTTCAGATTTTTGTGCACTTGTTTCTTGAAATTCTTAGATAGCTTTCATTATTAACCGTCAAATAAATGTCACCAACAGAATAGTCAGATAAAACAAGCAAGCTTGATTTTACCTAAATAAAGCATTCAATCTTGGATTCATTATTTAGACGGTTCATTTTATTTACTTTTATTTTTAAGTATGTAATTTCTAATTATTTCCCTCTATAGCTACGGATTATAACCGTAGCCATAGGTAGGGTAGCTGCTCTTGCAACCAGCCCGAATAGTGGGACGGGACATTAAATCGGGGTCGACCAGGCCAGTGGGACAATGACTCAGGGTCAACCGGGTCAGTGGGATGTGGATACCGGGTCAGTGGGGTTTATCTATTCTTTCTCAGACAAAAATGATTTTATTCTCTCTCATCCATTATACGTGCATTATGCACTTGATTCTCTTTATCACATTATTCTCTATATCGTTATTTCCATTAAGAATAGGTTCTCTAAATTAAGATGCCTGAAATTTTGTAGTGTTGGGTGAAACACTAAGGATATCTTTATCCTTTCTCAAATTTAGAAGTCTCAATATGGTGTATCTAATTCTTTCAATTCCTTTATTTATAATTTTTTTTTTTTTCAAATTAATGCAACTGTGTTTGATTTTCGTATGGCAGTTTGCTATTTTTCTTATTCAAAGGAATTGGCATGCTTTGATTGGTAGGGCAATTGATGATCATGATAAAGAAAGAACGCATTGGTTTTGAAAATATGATCCAGTGAAGACAGTTTCACAGTGATAATTGTGTTGGAAATTGGTTGAATTAAATAGACTATTAAAATCAAAAACAAAAATAAAAATAAAAATTAGAGAAATAAAAACTTATTGAATTGAGTCGAGACGTGACTGAGTCACTCGGCTTGAAATCGAATTTGCTCCCCTTGGACAGCGTTCCAAGTGCAACAGGTTTCCAGAGCAATCGACCTCCAGGATACAACGACTATGACCCGATCTCAGCGGTGCACTCACTGAACATGGGCTCGACCCACTTACAGTTTAATCCGAAAGTGCTGAGTTGACTCAGCAATGAACTCAATAAATGCTTAAAACCGTATCAGAGAGTATTTTCGTATATTTTGAAACTAGAATCGGAAGTCTTTATATAGACTCCGAGGTGATGCATAAGCACCCTTTACAAAAGGTTAGGTCCGTTGGGTTTAAACCCAACAGTGGTGACCAACCGAAAGGGATACATCTCTCTGGTTTAAAACGAAAAGGCGCAAGTGCGAGTATACTCTCGCACATAGTCTTGCGAGTACCCATACACGCACCTACGTGAGTACACTTACACCGCACCCGCGCCCAGCCTGTCCTGTCCCGTCGCGTCGTGCACACGGACATGGCTCGGCACGGATCGGCTCAGCGCTCGCGCGTGTGGTCAATGGCATAGATTAGAGCTATTGACATAGCTCCCCCATAGGACCAAATTCACATGCCCCCTAAAAGGGGCTTAAGCCCTATGCAAAAATACTATCTTATATACAAGATAGTTTACTTTGTCAAATTCGATGTGGGACAAAACCCACAACTCAAAGTAACTCAACTTTTCAAATGTGGAGGGAAAACACCGAAAATTTAAAAATTTAAAATTTAATATTATTTTAAAACAAAATATAACAAATTGCTCATTTAATGTTCAGGCCTCCATAGCTTGAGAAAACAATTCATATCATTTTGCCAGCCATGGGGTGTGGATGCTCTATATGAATGCAATAGTGAGGTGATTGTACCCGGCTTCTTTAGGTTCAAAGCAGAAATAGGTGATCTTTCTTATTATGCTTGCCTCAACATCTTACAAACTTTTTAGAACTATATAACCTTTGCTGTGAAAGTGAATGCCTTTAACAAGTCTTTTCCATCTCCATAAACCTGTATACTTTCATCGCTTTCTAGTTTGTACATGGACAAGACATGTCATGGTACACCAGGAAACTTCATATGCAAATAGATGCTGCAGGATATATTACAATACTGAAACTTTGTCAAAGAATTAAATAAATAAATGTATTTATTTATTTGTTGTTTGTCATTTAACCTTTAATATATGTAAAAATATATCTACTCTGGTCTCTCTTCATTACAACCGACGACCGATCACCCCATCATCTTCTTAAATAGAGATGACGTATGATCTACTAATTCATCCACATCTGGGGAGGAGTTCACATTCGCAGGAAGGTTTTGTCGTGTGAGATCTGTTTCCACCTCAAATGATGAGCTAGTCTAAAAATGGTAGGGGATTTGAACATTAAGGGGTTTTGAAATATTGTTTTGAGGCATTGATGTATGGCTCGGTCTTAGTAGGTGATGCCAACTCCACTTCTGACGAAATGTGTTAAATGTGTAGGTATAGAGTTCCATTTTTATTACTTCTCTTTGCATGATAGTTTAGGTAAAAGAAATTGGAAAAAGAATAGAAATTCCTATTTAAGAAATTTATCTATTTCATGACACGTAAGATCCAAAAACTAAGCTAGTTGGCATTAAGAAATTCTTTACACACACCTGTATATAATTTTTTCTATTTTAATATTAAAAATGAAAGTGTTTTCTCTTATACATGATTTACCTATTACCATTATCTCTTATGCTAGCTCAGACTTATGTAAGCCCAGACATGCATAGTATATTGTGTTCAGGGGCTTATTACAAATACTATATACAATATTACATATGTATAGTATTTTGAGATATTTAAATGGTTTAGTTAATTAAAATCAGGATTATGTGAATATATTATATACATGATTCAATTGCTTTGAGAATATAGGCCACCAAATATTAACTTTGTATTCCTTTCTTGAAAATATGCCTTGTCAATATCATCTGCCTATTGATTATCAGCTGTCATGATCCTTGCTTGAAAAAAATAGGATGCAATTGGATGCCCTCACAAGGATCATAGCGGGGCAAACATGAAATTCAGCGGGACAAATTAGAAATTGAGCAGGACAAACTAGAAATTCAGAGGAGCAAGCATGAAATTCAGCTGGAAAAATTGAAAATTAAGTGGGGCATGAAATAGCAGTGAAGACTGTTTGAGTTGAAGTAGGAATATGCTAATATGTCCTAGAGGGGGGTGAATGGAACTTTTTAAAGTTTTTATGATGTATTAAAAATTCTTATCACACTAATCATATCAAAGAGTACATATTAATATTACTCAAAATTAACTCTATTGGCTTCTAAGCCTGGTAGAGGATCCAATCACAAACTATTTAAAAGATAAACAATTTATAGATAAGATTGTGATGGATATAACAGTGTGTGTATAAGATGTGATTTCAGATGATCAGATATAAAAGCATATAAGAAAATCACATAAATGAAAGACAATTCTAATCTCAAACACAGCCATTTTATAGTGGTTCGAATACTACTTGTCTACTCCACTACCGGCTTCCACACTCAACCCTTGAGTGACCGGATTTCACTAAGGAGGTTTCTCATGGTTCACCTCAAACCTAAGGTTTTAAATCAGGTTCACCTTCAACCTTTATAGAGGTTTCTACTCGGTTCACCTCAAACCCTGGAGTTTTGCTGGCGCACTCCTAACCAGATGTTTATACCCACACAGAGCAATGGTCCACACAACGCATCTAGATGTTTATGCCTACATAGAGCAAGGGTCCACACAACATACTCAGATATTTATGCTCTCCACAGAGCAAGGGTCCACACAACATACTCAGATGTTTATGCTCTCCACAGAGCAAGGGTCTACACAACGCACCCCGCATGTACACTCCGGTCGGAGGCCTCCTTTGAGGACTTCAAATAGTGAGCAACACCTACGACCCAATCCTAAAAAGGAATTATCACAAGTGTCCTCTGGACTCTAAGTACTTACAGATAAGTTGATGAGTCTCATTCAGCGCAATGTCAAAGATCTCCTCCTTGTTGTTGAAGGGTCTTTGGCTCCTTAGATCCGCAACACAAAAGATATACCAGTAGTAGGTTTCGGGTTGTGTCAAGGTTGTGATGGAATTCTACTCTCTAAAGATTTTCCTATCAGGAAGATAAAGTGATTCCAATCATCTATGCATTCAAGGCATCTCAGCTTAATGATTTGCAAGGTAGTAGCTGAAGGATCCTTGAATGTGGAAGTTCATTCTCCAATCCACTCTATTGAATATCAATGATGAGGGTGGATTGGAAGATGAACTCCCTGAGAGAAAGGGCTCAAGATAAAAGGTATGAAATTTAAAATACTCAGAAGCACTCTCTTCTTTCTCTTCCAGCAATAAAGACTAGTCTCTCTATATATAAGCAAAAGGTTCTAACGGATATAAAACGGTTACATTTATGACAGAGTTCGATATCATCGAGCAAGAGTCGATATGATCGAGCGTATACTCTCGATTGTATCAACTAACCTCTCGATGATATAAACTTAAATGTCATTTTTGCTTTTGGAAACCTTTTGCCAACTGGTCGATGGGATCGAGAATTTTGAACTCTAATTCCATCGATAAAGGGATCGATCTATCGACAGGTGAAAACAAGAGAGACAAGCCTTGAAGAATTTCAGGTTCTAAAGATGTGTCAGGGAACAATCGATATCATCGAAATTTATATATCAATGATATCGGAGCCTGTGTCGATGGGATCGATAAATCGTATAGATTTATCTATAAGCTTGCTGGACTGTTTGAGTCCGGTCTCGATCCAATCGACTAGGTCTCGATATGATCAACATATGAATATCGATTTCTAGACTGGCCCCCCGATCAATGTTTTAAAACATCCTGAAATTCATGCTGGAGGAAACATGCGCCCACTATCGATATGATCGACTGACTTCCGATATGATCGATATTTGATTTCAGATTGTATCGGACAGTCATTGATATATCGAAGCTCATAGTGGTTTTCTTTAGAAAAACATGGGCGCCGAAAAATTGTCAGTCGATATTTTCGATCCATGTTCGATGGGATCAATATTCGAACATCAATGATATCGATTGAGATTCCGATATATCGATAAATCGTCCAGATGAATGTTTGATTGTTGGACGCTTTTTGTCATCACTCGATTGTATCGATTGAGATGCCGAGGACATCGACAGAGCAGGTCGATCATATCAAAATGTGAATCGATATAATCGACAGGGTAAGAAAAACTTTAAGATTTTCCTGTTTGGTAAAAAGTTTTCTTACACTAAAATCCTAAGATGTTCTACTTATTTTTAAGGGTTTTAATCACCTGGTGTTTTGGAACATGGGATGTGAGGCTATGATTTACGTATGGCGAGCTTCCACACATCCAATTGAGGCAGAAACTTGACTTGATCTTTCTGTTAGGCGTTGTTGTCCGACTGACTCAACTTACACCATAATTGACAAACCAGGGCACTAGTAGGTGCACTTTCAGGGCAAACATGAAATTGAGCAGTAACATAGAAATTGAGTGAGGGAACCTATGAATTGAGCTATGTAACTTAGGAATTGAGCAAGACAACCTAGAAATTGAGCGAAGGAACCTATGAATTGAGCGAGGCAACCTAGGAATTGAGTGAGGAAACTTAAAAATTGAGCGAAGGAACTTAGAAATTGAGCGAGGGAACCTATGAATTGAGCGAGGCAAGCTCAAAATTAAGCGAAGAAACTTAAAAATTAAGCGAGAGAACTTAGAAATCGAGCGAGACAACATAGGAATTAAGTGAGACAACCAAGGAATTGAGCGAGACAACTTACAAATTGAGCGAGGGAACGAAGGAATTGAGCAAGGCAACTTAGAAATTGAACGAGACAACCTAAAAATTAAGCGAGACAATGTAGAAATTGAGCAAGGGAACCTAAAAACTAAGAGAGGAAACGTAGAAATTAAGTGAGGCAACCAAGGAATTGAGCGAGGGAACCTATGAATTGAGTGAGACAACCTATAAATTGAGCGAGACAACATAGAAATTCAGCGAGATAACTTAAGATTTGAGCGAGGGAACCTAGAAATTGAGTGAGGAAACTTAGGAATTGAGCGAGGCAACCTAGGAATTGAGAGAGGGAACATAGAATTTGAGCGAGGCAACCTACAAATTGAGCAATGCAACCTAGTAATTGAGAGAGGGAAGCTAGAAATTAAGTGAGGGATGTTAGAAATTGAGCGAGGCAACATATAAATTAAGCGTGACAACCTAAGAATTGAACGAGAGAATCTAGAAATTGAGTGAGAGAACCTAGGAATTGAGTGAGGCAAGCTAAAAATTAAGCAAGGCAACCTAGGAATTGAGCGAGGGACGCTAAAAATTGAGTGAGATAACCTAAAAATTCAGCGAGGCAACCTAAGATTTGAGCGAGGTAAGTTAGGAATTGAGCGAGGGAAGCTAAAAATTGAGCAAGGGAAGCTAGAAATTGAGCGAGGCAACCTTTGAATTGAGTGAGGTAACTTAGGAATTGAGCGAGGCAACCTAGGAATTGAGCTAGGGAAGCTAGAAATTAAGTGAGGGAAGCTAGAAATTTAGTGAGGGAACCTATAAATTCAACGAGGCAACCTATAAATTGAGTGAGAGAACCTAGTATTTGATCGAGGCAACCTAGGAATTGAGTGAGGCAATGTAGAAATTCAGCAGGGCAACCTAGGAATTGAGCGAGGGATGCTAGAAATTGAGTGAAGGAACCTAGAAATTCTTTAAGGAAACCTACGATTTGAGGCAGATAACCTATGAATTGAGCGAGAGAAGCTAGAAATTGAGCGAAAAAACTTAAAAATTCAGCGAGGCAACATAGGAATTGAGTAAGGCAACGTACGAATTGAGCGAGGGAAACTAGAAATTGAGCAAGGGAACCTAAAAATTCAGCAAGACAACCTAGAAATTGAGCGAAGCAATTTAGAAATTAAGTGAGGCAACGTAGGAATTCAGCGAGGCAACCTAGGATTTGAGTGACTAAACCATCTAACTCTACTTTTTCCCATCTTATTACCTATTGGTGCTACTCATAAGTTCACTTGAATATATTCATTTCTAATTCTATTATTCCCTATCTTGCCAATCATCTATCTCAAATCCTTATTTCAGCTACACTCTTTCCATGAACATGTTGTTTCTTAACTCGTAGATTGTAATCAACATATGCAATACACTAACACATTGAACTAGCCTAATATGAATTTTAATGAACTTAAAATGCAATTAAAGTAGCCAAACATCAAATTTTAAGGTCATTATTAAGGGAATTCAACCAATCATGAATCGAGAATGTCGGCGACAACTCAAATATATTGCCGAGAAGTAGGTCAAATAGACCAAGAACTCTTGACATTTGAAATCATTTTGATCCGTATGCTTTTATCGTGTTGAGTTAACTAAATTGGGCCCAAGATTCAACTTGAATGTATGTGGACTATCCACGACATTCATTCATTTTTCTATTTATATTAAAGGTCTTTCTTAAAATTTGATGTTTGGCTACTTCAATTGCATTTCAAGTTCATTAAAATTCATATTAGGCTACTTCAATTGCATTTCAATTATGTGTTAGTCTAGTTCAATTACATTCCAAGTTCATTGAAATTCATGTTACCCTCGCTGAATTTTCAGTTTTTTCCACTGAATTTCTTGATTACCTCGCTAAATTTCATGTTTGCCCCGCTCAATTCCATGTTTGCCCCACTGAAATTCATGTTTCCTTTGCTGAATTTCATGTTTGCCCTGCTGATTTTCATGTTTTCCTTGCTCAGTTTCTAGCTTGCCTCGCTCAATTTCATGTTTGCCCTGCTAAATTTCATGTTTGCCCACTGAACTTCATGTTTGCCCCACTCAATTTCCTATTTACCCTACTGAATTTCATGTTTGCCCCGCCCAATTTCATGTTTCCCCCGCTCAATTTCTAGTTTGCCCCGCTGAATTTTCAATTTCTTCTGCTCAATTTCATGTTTTCCCGGCTCAAATTCAAGTTTGCCCCGCACAATTTCATGTTTGCCCCACTCAATGTCTAGTTTGCTCTACTGAATTTCATGTTTCCCCCGCTGAATTTCATGTTTGCTAATGGCCTTGAAATTACAACTAATAGATCACAAGATTATGTAAATTTGAGACTGAAGTGAGCATATAGTTCAATTTATTTGATTTTTTTCCATACAATCATAATATCTTGATGAATGTTGTGGCGTAGGTTTGATGCTGGCCACCAACTTGATGCAACCCTCCTTCAACCGGGCTAGGGATCGGAAATGATAGTGCAAAACTTCCACAAGTGCAATTTAATAGGCTATACATATGTTGCTTACAATCAACAAGTTAAGAAACAACATGTTCATGGGAAGAGTATAGCTGAAATAAGGATGTTGATATGGATGATTGGCAAGATCAGGAATAATAGAATTAGAAATGAATATATTCAAGTGAACTTATGAGTAGCACCAATAGGTAATAAGATAGGAAAAAGTGGAGTTAGATGGTTTGGTTGCTCAAATCCTAGGTTGTCTCGCTGAATTCATACGTTGTCTCGCTTAATTCCTAGGTTGCCTTGCTCAATTCCTAAGTTGTCTCGCTCAATTTTTAGGTTCCCTCGCTTAATTTCTTACTTTCCTCGCTCAATTCCTAGGTTGCCTCGCTAAATTTTTAGGTTCCTTGACTCAATTTCTAGCTTCCCTCACTTAATTCCTAGGTTGCCTCGCTCAAATCCTAGGTTGCCTTGTTGAATTTCTAGGTTCCTTCACTCAATTTCTAGCATCCCTCGCTTAATTCCTAGGTTGCCATGTTGAATTTCTACGTTGCCTGACTCAATTCCTAGGTTGCCTTGTTGAATTTCTACGTTGTCTCACTCAATTCCTGTGTTGCCTTGTTGAATTTCTACGTTGTCTCACTCAATTCTTAGGTTGCCTCAATCAAATACTAGGTTCCCTCACTCAATTTATAGGTTGCCTCGTTGAATTTATAGGTTCCCTCGCTAAATTTCTAGCTTCCCGCACTTAATTTCTAGCTTCCCTAGCTCAATTCCTAAGTTGCCTCACTCAATTTTTAGCTTGACTCGCTCAATTCCTAGGTTCCATTACTCAATTCCTAGCTTCACTCACTCAATTTTTAGCGTGCCTCACTCAATTCCTAGGTTGCCGCGCTCAATTTATAGGTTGCCTCGCTCAATTTCTAGCATCCCTCGCTCAATTTCTAAGTTGCCTCATTCAATTCTTAAGTTGCCTCGCTCAATTTGTAATTTCCCTCGCTCAATTCCTAGGTTCCCTCACTCAATTTGTAGGTTGACTCGTTCAATTACTAGGTTGCCTCGCCCAATTTGTAATTTGTCTCATTTAATTTATAGGTTCCCTCGCTCAATTTCTATGTTCTCTCACTTAATTTGTAGGTTGCCTCGCTCAATTTCTAGATTTTTTCACTCAATTTTTAGGTTTTCTTGCTTAATTTTAAGGTTCCTTAACTCAATTTATAGGTCGTCTTGCTGAATTTTTAGGTTCCGTCGCTCAATTTTTAGGTTGCCTCACTGAGTTTCTAGGTCCCCTTGCTCAATTCCTAGTTTCCATCGCTGAATTTGTACATTGCATCGCTCAATTTGCAGGTTGCCTCGCTCAATTCCTAGTTTTCCTTGCTCAATTTCTAGGTTCCCTCGCTCAATTCGTTGGTTCCCTCGCTCAATTTATAAGTTCCCTCGCTCAATTTATACGTTGTCTCACTGAATTTATAAGTTGCCTCGCTCGATTCCTAGGTTGCCTCGCTTAATTTCTATGTTGCCCCGCTCAACTTTGTAGGTTCCCTCGCTCAATTTCACCTTGCCTTGCTCAATTTCACCTTACCTCACTCAAATTTTAGGTTGCCTCGCTCAATTTCAAACCCCCCTCGCTCGATTTCATGTTTCTCTGGCACAAATTCTAGCTTGTCTCCCTTAATTACCAACTTGCCTCGATGAACTTGTAGCTTGCCTCGATCAAATTCATGCTTACCTTGCTCAATTTCACCCAAGTCTTATTCAATTTATAAGTTGCCTCGCTCAATTCCTAGGTTGCCTCGCTGAATTGCTAAGTTGCCTCGCTCAATTGCTAAGTTCTCTCGCTCAATTTCTAGGTTGTCTCGCTCAATTCCTAGGTTCCCTTGCTCAATTCCTAGGTTGCCTTGCTCAATTCTTAGGTTCTTTTGCTTAATTTCTAGGTTGTCTTGCTTAATTCCTAGGTTGCCTCGCTCAATTCATAGGTTCCCTTATTCAATTTGTACATTGTCGCTCAATTTTCAGTTTTTTCCGTTGAATTTCATGTTTATCCTGCTCAATTTTTAGTTTGCCCCGCTCAATTTTTAGCTTGCCTCGTTGAATTTCATGTTTGTTCCATTGACCCAGTCGACCCCAATTCAATGTCCCGTCCTACTGTCGGAGTTGGCAGCTAGATCGGCTACAGTGCCTATAGCTATAGTTATAATCCGTAGCCATAGAGGGCTGCCAAATCCATAGCCATAGACCAACTTACTTAAAAAGCAGGGGTATTTAAATCCTCAAATTTGTTGTTCATAGATGATGGTCTAAGTTGGTAAGTTAAGTTTGTTTTGCTTCAAAAAAACTGCTGGATAAAAGGTGGCATCTACAATGGTAAATTTCTCTTGAAGTTCTAATGGCGTATTTGACGCAAGGGAACAGGCAGGATAGAATTGCATTCCATCTAGTATTTGGAGAGGATAGGAAAGGTCGGGATCAGGTGGGATGGAAATATATATTAGTCCCATGAAATTGCATTTGGTACCATGCATGATTTGAGTGGATTTTGATATCCACTGCACATGTAGGCCCTACATTAATGCATGTGTTTATTAATGTTGTCCATTCATATACATCGTTTACACATGACATTCTGGTTACACATACACACATATAAGTGAATGACATCAATTGTAAATTTAGTTCATTGATTACAATTTCATAGTCCATCAATCATGATTTTGCTTAATCAAGTGTTTTCTTGTAGTAAAATTTTTATCCCAAATATGGAATTGGATGGCTGCAATACCATGGTATTTATAGACATATAATCATTGTGCAGTAATGATGTTAATTTCATCTAATACAAATCAATATCATTCAATACCACGGACCAAACATGCCTAGGTTTGAATTTAATTACTAAATCAACTTTAATCTAAGAATAAAGGGCAGCCTCATTGCATGAATTTGGAACCCCTGGATTCAAAACCCCCTGGTTTAGAATTCTCCAATTTCGTTTGGCACCCTAGATTTAGAATTCTTTGTAATCTGGAAATAATTATGCATAATATATTTACATGGGTTTGAATTTAATTACTAAATTGACTTTGATATCTTAAGTTTTGGATGAACAACAAGCACAAGATCACATCCGAGTGGCTAACCAATGATTTTTAACCATTAATTTACATGAACAATGTTTGGATTATGCATATTATCCTGTTAAAATAATTATAGTGATGTAGTTGATAATCCGATAGTTTTGGGATGATTTGGACTGTGCAAAATATCCTATTAAAATAGTTATAGTGGGTTGTGCCCAATAAATTAGTAGTCTTGCCACACATATGTTACACATGCCATTCTTGGAAGGATTGGATTGAAATCCAATGTATTTGAAACCCCCGATTCTTAGAAGGAGATATGAGATTACTTCAAATCCATGGTGCTAAATGACCTTTAAAGTTAATGATTATACCAGAGGTGAGATATAGCTAAATAGGGCTATCTCTTAATAGGGACCGTTCATTGACTTCTTCGTAATATGAGTGGCCTTGGCCTTCAAAACAATGGCCATAAGCGCAGTTTGGCTAGCCTCCACAGCACCAGCCAGTCGGCTGGTGTCAAAGATCCGTGGGTGCTACCATGACGTGTGTATTTATCCTTGCATCTATTTTGACAGCTGAGCCCAAAAATAAGACCGATCCAAATCTCCAGTGGACCACACCACAGGGAAATAGTGTTTAACATTTACTATTAAAAACTTTCTACAGCCAAATGTAATGTTTAATAAGGTCAGACATACTTAGATGAAAGGAAAACACAAATATCAACTTGATCCAAAACTTCAGTCGTCCAAAAAGTTTTCAACGGCAAGCATTCATCCCCACTGTTTCTTATGGTGTGGTCCATCTAAAATTTATTCTACCTCATTTTTGGGTTCGTGCCCTCAAATGAGCAGAAAAAATGGATTGACGGCATGGATTAAACATATACATTGGTGGGGCCCACTGGCCTAACCGCCGCATCCATCGCAGGAGATAGGGTCAGTGGGCCATCCCGCAGCCAGGGCACCCGCACTTGGTCCACGGGCCAGGCCCAAGTTTGAAATTTAGGACCGTCAGGGCCACTGGCCTGACCCAATCATGAAGTGGGCCAAAGGTCCGTTACAGGTATATGGTTTACAATAATATTTGGATCTAAGGTAATGTTGATCAAAACCATTTATTTGGTGGGACTCATCATGGATGAAAGGGATATTTATTCATTTGTTAATTTGGATTAATTCAAACTTTTGATCATTTCACTATTTTATTTCAGTTTGGTCTACCCTAATGTGGCCCATTGCCACCTTACTCCTAAGTGGCATATTTACTAAATTAATTTATATTTGAATATTCCAATACCATTGCACTTGATTGCACCAAATATAGTGAAATTCCATGATTTTTCATGATTAGCCAGTCTAATCTAGTGCAAAATATCATGATACTTTTACAACCAAACGCACCTTACATGATGTTTGACTTTTTATCAGTCAAGTGGGATTGTAGCTGTTTTTTTTTTAAGAATAAAATAAAATAAAAATTTATTGCTTTATCGGCCACTTGCTGGAAATTTTAAGATTTTTATGTGGGAGATTTTCTATGCACACACTAAATATATACATTGGTCCCATTATATCAATGGTTTGGATCAGTGTGGGCCCTACTTGTACAGGATTCAATCTCTCATGATGTTGTTCAATATCTATCTGTCATGCATTACTCCAAACGTTACATGCATCATTGCATGGTATGCATGGATTTTAAATCCAGGTAAGGCGACCTGAGTCTCGATCATCTAGACTACTGACCCATTTGTCTCATCACGTATGGACCATGCCTCAAAAGTCTTAATGATTTGGCAGTCTTAGCCTTTCGATTTTAGACTAAAGATGGACGATTAATAAGACTAGTACACCAACTATGGGATATTCAATGAGAAACAAGGATATAGCATCTAAAGGTTGTGATCCTTTGTCTAAGAGAATCTTGGAACCCATGGTAAGCAAATGAATCGGTTGCACCGGGTCAAGGGTTCGAGTACCCATGGTGGTGAAATCCCACGGTGTGTGTGCATGTGGCATGAGTGTGTGGGGGTGTGTGTGCATGTATAAAAAATAAAATAAAATAAAATAAAATAAAAATGAATCAGTTGCACACTCGGAATTGAGAAGTGAGAACTAGGGGTGTATACAAACCAGGCTAGCCCGGTTAGCTCGCTCGACCCGGCCCGAAAAAGCTCGACTCGGCCTAACCTGGAACTGAGTTCGGGTCAGGACGGGCCCATTTTCTCAGCCCGAAACTGATAGAGTGCCGAGTTCAGATAGCTCCCCGTTCGGCCCGACTCGGTTCGAAACCCGACTCAACCAGACCCAACCCAGCCCGACCCGGTCGAGTGTGTGTGTGTGTGTGTGTGTGTGTGTATTCCCTAACCCTACCCGTCCCTTTCCACTTTCCCCTTTCCCCTTTTGAAATCGCCCAACCCCAGCAACGACGCCCAACCCCACCAAACCCTGCTCCCTCTCTCACTGCCCGACCCCACCATTGTTGAAATCTCTCTAATCTCTCTCTCTCTCTCTCTCTCTCTCTCTCTCTCTCTCTCTCTCTCTCTCTCTCGTCCGACCACAGTCCGACACCCTCCTCACGCTCTCACCTCTCTAATCTCTCTCTCTCGTCGTCCGACCAGCGGGCGGACGTTGTCCAATCACAGTCCGACGCCCTACTCGACAGTCGACGCTCTCACCTCTCTAATCTCACTCTCTCTCTCGTCCGACTACAGTCCAGCGCCCCACTCGACGCTCTCACCTCTCTAATCTCTCTCTCTCTCTCGTCCAACGACAATATGATTTCTCTCTCTCACTCTCTCTAATATTTATTGAAAGCAGAGTTTTGGTCTACACAAAATGAGATATTTTTCAATGCTTGTGCAAGTAGCAGTTTTGGAAGGATCAACAACTTCAACTTCTTCTACGTGTCTTTCTCTGTTTTCTTACATTAAGTGGGCCATGTTGGTGAGCACCTGCACCTTTACACGTGGCACACGTGTCAACCCAGCACATGGATAGGACATCTAAGCCGTGTTTTGAGGTGGGCCCCACCGTGCAGATGACCCAACGTGAAGATCGGGTGGGCCGGGTCATCTTCACTGTGCGGTCTCCGTATGGATGGATCAGATGTTCCCACAAATGTACTTTGGTAAGGCAAAATGTAAAGAAAGATAATGGAGGTCTTTTGGAAATAGTGTTTTGATTGTTGTTTAGATAGAAGGATTGTGTAGTTAGATGGGGTATATATCTAAAAAAAAATATCTGGATAGGAAGATGGTAACCCTCTGATCAGCAGGTGGGCCACCCTTAAATTGAATAATAGTAGAATCCTACTGATGTATTGCTTCAGTAAATGGAGATCTGATCACCTTCGTACCGCGAGGAACCCTACAATCCTCCATCCCAAGGATATATGCATTATCTGGGGTTTTCAATTTGTACAAATGGGTCTCTGCATTCCCGTAATCTAGACCATTGGTTATCTAGGTCCCAAAGTGGATGGACCATAACCCGTAAATCTCCTGAAAAAAGGACTAATATTGATGGAAAATGAAGGCAATCTGGACTAATATCTAGGTCCACCCACCAAAAACTTCCAACCTTTCGTGAGTGCGAGTAAAATCCAATCCGTCTGATAGGTTGTCCACATCATGAGCATCACCTTGTGCAAAAATCAGCTTGCATACAACAGTGAGCATGCACTTAGAGTTATATGTGCTCTTCAAATGCAACATGGTCATAAATGACTAATCTTCATTAAAAACTTGATAAATTAATGAATTATAACTTATAAGAATTTCTTTTAAAATTCTTTTTTGGCCTTTGAGGAAATCATGCAATAGACAGTGTACCAAAAGAAATCCTTATAGTCCATTAATATTAATGTTCCTTGTACACATATGTGGGCTTACTGTTTGACTCCATGCATGTGCATCCACACATGTATTTGTATTTGTCCAATGGGCTAGATCATTAGTTATTGTCCACCTAAACTTTTGAGCTTTTATGTGTGGGTGACATCCAACCATCCAATAGGTTGTCTGCATTGTGAGGATTATGCAAAAATATTGAATATATATGCCCTTCCAGTGCAATTTAACTCATTTGATTATTTTGATGATTTAAACTTAGTCATTAATGACCTTTTTTGGTGAAGGGAATAGAGTCATTACTGCGCCACTTTATTATCTATCTTATCATTAATCGTGATTGAAAACTTAGACAAATTAACGTATTATGAAGGTTTTTTTTTTGAAATTCCTTGATGTTCTGTATTCTCGAGTACTCGAAAATTTTCATGATGATTTCAATTAGGCTAGACAACCCGTGATTAGCTTATGGTCATCTTATGTTATTGTAACTTATGACGACTCGAGATGAATTTATCTCCACTATTGAGTATCTAATCATCATCATCCTTCATATATGGGCACATGCACAGATGCTCATTTGTTTGCTGAGATCTAGTTTTAAATTTGATTGGGTATTTGTATCAGATGAATCATGTGAAGTCTCCCAACTAATTTAAGAACACCCCTCATGCTTAGATTTGATTGACTTGATCATGCACTAGCTTATATATATATGCTTATACCAATTGCCTATTGGATATATTTTTATTTGTTTGTTTTTGTTGTAGACTTGCAGTATAGGATAATCAGTTGCCCATTTGAGAATTTTTATGTTGCCAGACATAGATTGAGTGTGTTGATGGATGCATAGAAATTCTCGAATTGTCCCTTTTTGGACAGTTCAATGTTAGATAGACAGTAATGTTTTCATTTATTATAATTTAAATGCACATGCCTGTTTCTATTCGTCTCTCCTAATTCTCTCTGGATATATTTTTTACATTACTTCTTCATCAAATATCCACACTTTGTGTGGATAGTTGACGTGTGAATCAAATCTAAGATTAATATATTCTGGAGAGATAAGGAGAGATGCTGCCGAAATTTTGGCATGATATTTAAATTAAATAATGAAAGCATTACTATCTATTCAACATTGAATGAGTAACTGATTTAATTATTTTTTATGTTGTTGTTGTAGTATAGGATAATCAGTTATCCATTTGAGGATTTTTATGTTGTCAGATATAGATTGAGTGTGTTCATGGATGCATAGAAATTTTTAAATTGTCCCTTTTTGGACAGTTCAATGTTGGATAAATATTAGTATTTTCATTTATTCTAATTTAAATGTGCATGCTTGTTTCGGTTGCTCTCTCCTAATTCTCTTTGGATATATTTCTTGCATTTACTTCCTTATCAAATATCCATACTTTGTGTTGATAGTTGACGTGTGAATCAAATTCAAGATTAATATATTCTGGAGAGATAAGGGAAGATGTTGCCGAAATTTTAGTGTGACGTTTAAATTGAATAATGAAAGCATTACTATCTATCCAGCATTGAATGAGTAACTAATTTATCCGCTTAGGAAATTCTTTACTAAAGTCCAAGGATAAATGAAATTGTTTCATATATTTAGATATGACTAGTGAGGATGAATTCCCACGTAATCCTAGTGCCGGTGCCAGTGCGTCTGCCACCTCACCACTTGTTGTTGAGGGAGAGGGGTCTTTAGCTGCAAACAAAGGAAAGAAACGGTCAACTGTCTGAGATGATTTTAAAGAAGTAATAGTTAACAATGTCTCTAAGATCAGATGTATGTACTGAAAAGTCTATACACCAAAAGTGTCGGGGGGTCGATGTCTCATTTAAACCGACATAAAAAAAGTTGTGCAAGAATACTTAGACTTCCACGTTCAGGCCAACAATTGCTATCATTTACAAGGTCCGAAGGATCTGCTTCTGAAGGTACACTTACCACTCATAAGTTTAAAAAAGGGAAGCTGAATGAGTGGTTTGTAAAGCTTATTATCATTGATGAACATCTATTTAAGATGGTAGAGAGTAAAATATTTATGAGATATAGTAAATACCTTAATCTTCAGTTTGAGAAGGTCTCCCGTGTTACTGTGAAGAAGAAGTGCATGAATATGTATGCCACTGAGAAAATAAAGTTGAAAGCAGTTTTAGATTCGGTTTCAAGGGTAAGTTTGGCGTCTGATATGTGGCGGCGCAAAATCAAAGAAATGATTATATTTCATTGACTGTATACTATGTTGATGAAAATTGAAAACTCTGTAAGAGAATATTGAACTTTTGCTACCTTCCACCTCCTTATTCCGGTTTTGTTATTTAAGATTGCATTTACAACTGTCTACGAGATTGAGACATTGAAAAAAAAGTCAGTTCATTAATTTTAGATAATACTTCGACAAATGACAGTGTTATACAATTCTTACGTAACCAGTTCGAAGCAACTTACGATTTATTTTTTGAGGAAAAAATATTTTATGTTCGGTATTGTGCACACATTCTCAACTTAATTGTACAAGAATGGTTGAAATCAATTGACCAAACTATAGAGAACGTGTGAGAGAGTGTGAAGTACATAAGAGGCTCGTCGTCAAGATTGAATATATGGAATGACATCGTCTAACGTTTGAATTTGACGTCTCTAAAAACGTTGAAGCTAGATATTTGCACACGTTGGAATTTCACTTTTGAGATGTTGGATTCATCTCTGGAATTGGAACATGCCTTTTTAGAATATGCAATGCGTGATAGAACATATGCTTGGTTGTCTACTGATGATGATTGGAGCAAAGCGAAAAAAGTTCACAAAATTTTGAAGGTTTTTTATGACTGTACGAAAATATTTTCTGGCAATAAGTTTCCTACAGCAAATACGTTTCTTTCATTTGTGTGGAAGATCAAGGATGCCCTAAAGAAAGCTGCTGATGACGGTTCATTTTTTCTCCAAATCATGACAGGTAGTATGCAAATAAAGTTCAATAAGTACTGGGATGACTGTCATATGATAATGTCCATAGCTATTGTTCTTGATCCTCGACGTAAGATGAGTTATGTTAAGTACATCTTCACGAGGATTTATTTTACTGAAAAGGCAATATCTGAAACTTCAAATGTTCGTGACGCAATCGAAGTATTGTACAATGCGTACACAACCACAGTGTCCACACCAAGTGCTTATGAAGTTAGATCGCAAGTTGCTTCAGGCTTCGACGATGCTAATTTCATGTATTTCTTAGCAAAAGAAAATATAGACACAGACATGAAAGTATCAGAGTTAGACTGTATCTCAAAAAGTCGGTCGTAGTACGACAGGATTCGGAGTTCGATATTTTGGAGTGGTGAAAATTGCGAGTTAGTGAAAGAAAATATCTTACACTATCGACGATGACACGGGATATTTTATCAATTCTTATTTCAACAATGATATCAGAATCTGCGTTTAGCACAGGGAGTAGGGTCGTGAACAAGACTAAAAGTTTCCTTGCACCAAATACAGTGGAAGCATTAATTTGTACACAAGATTGGTTGCGTCCGAGTCTAGGAGGTGATCTTGATGAGAAAAAGGAGGAGAATGTGAATGAAGCAACAACACATGAAATAACAACAATATGATGCATGTTATAATCTTATTAGTTTATCTGAATTTGCAAATGTTGCAATGGGTACTCTTTTGACTTTTATTTTTATTTATTTGTTATGTTGATGAATGTTAAGCAAGTTGCATAATGCATTTTTACATCTGTTTGCTGACTTTTATTTTTATTTATTTGTTATGTTGATGGATGTTATGCAAGCTGCGCAATGCATTTCTACATCTGTTTGCTGACTTTTATTTTTATTTATCAGTTATATTGACTTTTATTACTTTTTAATCCATAAATTACTTTTATCTTATGTCAGTATTTCATTATTGTTAAAAAGCTTAAAATACTTTTCCAACACAATATGTAGATATGTCTTCAAGCGAACCATCGGTTAACGTTTGAGACTACGGTGCCTTAGTCCATTCTCCAAAGTCTGAAAAGTTCAAGATTTTGTGTAATTTGTGTGGAGCCAAGTTTGTTAACAAAACTAATCGGCTCAGATTACACTTATCCTGTTGGGGTGGAGATGCAAGACTGTGTCATAAAGCCTCAAAAGAAATCCAAGTTCTTTTCCAAGCAGTTCTTGATTCAAACAAAAAAGATTACACTCCTCAATCCAAACTTTCTAAGGTAGAGAAGGAAGCTAAATTATTAGCATTGGAAGAAGAACAATTTCAACTCGCCTTAAAGTGCAGTATGGAAGAAGCTTCTACACATCAGCGATGTCCTCCAAGACCACATGATGTCGAAGCAGGTTCAAGCTGCATGGGTAAAAAGAAAAATAGTAAGAATTCAGCTAAGTTTCTCTCCAGTCTAGGTGCATTTTACAA
The DNA here is from genome assembly GCA_037074715.1 of Magnolia kwangsiensis. Classification (NCBI taxonomy): domain Eukaryota; kingdom Viridiplantae; phylum Streptophyta; class Magnoliopsida; order Magnoliales; family Magnoliaceae; genus Magnolia; species Magnolia kwangsiensis. Next base: position 88,310,378 of record CM073586.1, read on the forward strand.
GACGTTGGTAAGTACGTATAAATCTTCTCACAAAAATATTTTGAAAAATCTAATTCAAACTATACAAGAGGAAGGCGATAAAAAGCTATCTCCACCTTCTGAAGAGGGAGAGGTAAATAAGTGCGTATATAAAGATTTAGATAGCAGCTCGGACTCAGATGAATCTCTTCGACAGTAGTCGGTAGTATATGACTGTATTCAGTTTGTATAAAATGTTTTATTTTATGCTTTGTCAAATGTATATAAATGTAGAAAAATTATAATATATCCTCTTTCTCTCATGAACTTGTAAATTGTAATGGGACGTGGATTACCTGCCAAAGTCCTTCCCATAAACTTGCCGTAAGGTTCGAAACTGGCTCGAACTAGAAGGTTTAAAACTAGCCAGAATCGCCCAAGTTCGACTCGGCCGGGTTCGGGCCGGAGATGTTGGCCCGGTGACCAAGCCCAGTCAGGTTCGGGACTGATGCGGCTACTGAAAGGGCCTGGACGGGCTAAGGCAAGTTCAACTCGGCCCGACCCGTGTACACCCCTAGTGAGAACCTTAGCATATCTAAAGAGAGAAAGGAATGCTCATGGGCACACCAATTCTCACGAGAAGGCGTGAAAACTTTTTTAGAACTCATCTCCCATAATATAAGCCCAAAATCTGAAATGTCCATGTGATGCAGCTCTCCATGGAACACCCAAATCACCTTATACAAACTTTGTTAGGCCATGACAAAAGGAAACAACCTTGATTTGTCTCTCTTTTGTCATGGCCCACCAAAGTTTTGAACAATGGTAAAAGTTGGACTTTGGTGTGTTCATGGAGTGCTGCATCACATGGACCGTTTAGATTTTTGGCTCATATTAATAGGAGATGAGTTCTGAAAAAGTTATCATGAGAACCAGTGAGAAGTGGTGCAAAAGTTTACATTCATCCATATATTTGTGTGTATGCACGCCACACAAATAAATAAATACGTATGAATGTGCAAATAAATGGACCACTTGTGCCATTCCCTTTATATGAGAGCCTGCGGGGACAATAATCAGTTCAAGAAGGGATCCGTGGTGCCCACTGTGATGTATGGGTTTTATCCATGCCGTTCATCCATTTTTTCATATCACTTTAATGTATGAAGCCTAAAAATTAGACAAATCCATAGCTCAAGTGAACCACGCAAATGAAGCAAAGGTGATAATGACATCCACCATTGGAGCCTTCCTAGGGGCTATAGTAATGTTTATTTGCCATCAAACCTATTAATAAGGTCATATAGACCTAGACAAAGGGAAAATGCAAATATTAACTTGATCTAGAACTTGTATAGCTCCCCAAAAGGGATTTTACGGTGGGCATTCAATTCCCACCGTGTGGTCTACTTGAGCCTTGGATTTGCTTCATTTTCAGGTTCTTACTTTAAAAGGATCTGAAAATGATCGACAGACAGTCTAGACGGATTATTATCCAGGCGGGTTCCCTTTTCTACTAACCATATATTGTTTTTTTAAGAAAGCTTCTTTCTATGAAAGCGTGGAATAGGAAATACTATTTTTCATATTTGTTTATCAACAATATTTTTTTAAAGAATTTGAATTTATTTTAAAATAAATAGGTTAAATAATGTTTTTTCAACTGTTACATCCAAGGCCCTCCTGAATTTTGGCATAGTTCATATTTTTGTATGTCCATTCTTCTTGATGAGGGGCATTATTTTGAAGGCTTGGATGAAAGAAGAGAAAATCATATAGACACTGTGGTAGGCCTTATGCAAACCCCAGAAAGATATTTTCTCTTCATCGTGTGGCCTACTTGAGTTTGGATCAGGCTCATTTTCAGCCCCAATGTCACGACGTTAAGCGAGCACTTGATAGTGGACGTGAATTTTCCATATAAAACACAGTAGGCCATGCTTAGCCAAAGTTACCACGTCCCTACTTACACATGCCTTTTGGAAAGGGAAGTTGCGTTTTCTAAGGGAGAGTTGTGTTTTTGAAAATAAAAATTATTTGATATTCTCGCGGTGTATGACTCTTGATACACAAGCACTTAAAAATAATGTGGCATATGATGGGGATTTTGACCGTACTAGTATCATGGTGTGGTGAAATTATTGGAATGAAATAGAAGTTTTAAATATTTTAAAGGTAAAATCATTTGATAAACTTTGAAAAGTTTTTAAAACCAAATTACTCTTGCACGCAAAAATAAATAATTATAATGAAGACAGGATAGCAGCTGTAAGTCTTTTGTTGGATGCTATTTTCCTAGTTATGGGTCCATTGTGAATTAAGTTTTCAATCTACATGATTCGAAATATATTTCTCAAAATTTGAAGGTTACTTATAGATGAAGTGGACCACACCATAATAAATATTATGGGTTGCGCATAACCGTTGAAAACTAACAGGTAGGTCATACACCTTTCTGATAAATATAATATTTATGCTTTTCCTTTATAGATGTATATGTGGCATGATGAATAGGTTAGATGATATATAAACATCACTTTGGGCCTCACAGACCTGTTGTTGTACTATTCTGGTTAATCGCGTGGGCACGGGAAAAATGCCACGAGGGAGAAGGCTTGATGATTACGAATCTCGATGCCATATGAAAGGGTGATGCTAATCACTTTGATCATGGGGCCCATCAAAATGTGGATCTAATCCGCTAATAATATTTATGGATTATGATTTTCTTTAAAATATACAATCTTCACATCGTTTCGAGCTATCAATGGTCCATGATGAGGAAAAAGAATCAATAGTTTGTTAGTACAATACCTATTGTCTTGTTGTGTTGTGGGCCATTAGATTCAAAGAATTTGATCATTCTCTGGACATTTGTATTCTTAAACATTAAGAAGAGAATGGATGGATCGGATTTGACCAACAACCCCAAATAGGACCTAGAGACGTCACACAGAAGAAGTTCATAACGTAAAAAACCACCGCGGGTCACATTCCGAACCCCAACCCTACCACTGCCTCCTGAAGCATCTACTTTGGGACCCTCCACTGCCCCTTCTTGCTCCGTCATTGTCTTTCAAGCTCTGGCATCTTGTAGCTTCCGACGAAATGGCAAACGAATGTACGTAGTTTGTGAATTGTTGGGGATGCTAACCATAATTTATTTATTTTTGCTACTGTGGTTTGTGAATGTGAATGGCTAAGGATGTTAATATTTGGGATCGGTTGAGGTTGGCATCCACAATGGGTAATGATGTATTACAGTAATGGTTGTGGTTTACAACCAATAATGGTCGAGGGTCGTAGTTATCTTACAGTAATAGTCGAGGTTAACATTCAATAATTATCGAGGTTGTCTTAAGTAATGGTCGAAGTTGACATCCAATAATAGTCAAGGTTGGCATATAATAATGGTTGAGGTTGCCAACTTCGACCCTCAGTTTATTCCAACCTCGACCTAATGTGTCTGCCAACCTCGTCCCAGTGTGGATGACAACCTCAGTATATCCCAACCTCAACCCCCAATGTATGCCAACTTTGACCCTCATTATATCACAATCTCGACTCTCAATGTATGCCAACCTCGACCCAATGTGTATGCCAACCTCCACCCAATGTGTATGCCAACCTTGACCTAAAGCGGATGGAAACCTCGACCCACTAGATGTCAACCTCGACCCTTAGTGTATTCCAACCTTGACCCTCGGTGTATGGCAACCTTGACCCAATGTATATGCCAACCTCAACCTAAAGTGAGTCAACCTTGACCCAATGTGTATGACAACCATCTCTCTTAGTGGATGATAAGCTCGACACACTAGATGTCAACCTCAACCCTTACTATATTTCAATCCCAACCCTCAGTGTATGCCAACATCGACCCAATATGGATAACAACTACAACCCAATGTGGATGATAACCTCGACCCTCAGTGGATGTCAACCTCAACCCTTAGTTGATGACAACTTTGACCCTTAGTGGATGATAATCACAACTCTTATTGTCCCATTGTCAACCCCTTCCACTATCATATGACCACCTTATACCTTTATTGGATAATAATCTCAATCCTTATTGCAATGCAGGTCAAAACCAGCGGAGAAGGACCACCTGCTTTGACTACAAGAAGGTTGTAGTCTCTCCAAAGTGTTCTATCAAGTTATTGAAGGATTACATTTTAGAAGATTATGACAACAATCCTACCAAAAAAGAGTTGTTTAAGAACAATTGTTTTGAACATCTACTCGATTTTTCGGTGTCCAGGTGGATAAGCATATTGGTGACCTGACCTTCGACGTTTAGGGTAACATAGTGAAATTTATCGAGCTTGACTTTGCCATAATTATGGGTATTAGGTTTGGACCTATTAGGTCAAATGATGATGGAGAGGATAAAACAACAAATAAAAAGAAAAGAAAATGTATTAGAGAGAGATACTTGAAATAAGGAAGTGTGACAAAGGACGAAATAAAACAAGCTCACCTCTTAGTCACCGGGAAAGAACATCATGAGGATGTGGTGAAGCTGGCATTGTTGTTTTGTGTGGAGAATATACATCCCAATGACCACCAAGTAGTTTTAAATGGTGGGCATTCGGTCACCAGTGTTTGTGTGGCATGGTCCACCTGACATTTGGATCTGCTTCAATTTTTGGCTCATGCCCTAGAATGAGTTGAAGAAACAGATGGACAACATGGATGTAAGACACATGCATCAAGCCTCACCTAGTTAAAAAATAGCCAGTTGTGAAAAATGTCCAAAGGCTCTAGTGATTGCTTCCAATTGTTGAGTTTATGCAACAAAAAGAATCATGGGGGCCCACCACGATATACATATAAAATCCACAATGCCCGTCAATTTCATGAGCTTATGTTACAATCATAGCTAAAAAATAACCATGTTGAAGACTAAAGTGAGCCACATTTGTTTATATGCATTTTTTTGGCAAACCCTTGTGTACCAATGAGATGCCGCCACACGTCAATACTACATAATTAATAATGATAAAATCAAACTCTCACGCCAAGGATATATTATTTCCCCTTAATATTCGAAGGTACACCACATGTCAAAAATAAAGTAGCACAGAATCATATGTATGTCCCAAAGAGGAGACAAAATGATAAATGATATATAGCCCTAAACCACGAGGCTGAGGCAACCTAATTGGCAAGTTTAAAAGACCCATTAAGTGAAGTTTTTTATTACATACCTGGATATGCTCATTAAGGCCATCATTCACTCTCTATCCAAAATGGGAGATCTTCCCCATCCATCCAAAATGGGAGATCTTCCCATAAACGATCGAAACTTGTGTGGCGATTGTAAAGATTTGAGAATTTGACTAACATTTGAGTGGATGAGAACCAATGGATCGTGTCTCAATCTAGATCGAGTGGACTAGTTCCATTAGATCTAAATATCTTCATAGTCATGATAAGGTGAGATCTGAAGGCAGTTTGGATCATGATCCAATCAAATTAGACAAAGCCACAAGGATTCACGGATCTTCATAATAATGCTGGCAAGAGGTCTGAAAATGATTTCTGATATATAGAGATTTCTTAGCTGGTAGGAATAATCAGAAAACGACTGAATGCTTTTACTATCAATGATCCTATATTAAGAAGGAATACTCAGCGAAGGATTTGCTTCTTCTCAAAGCTATAAAAGGAGAATGCGATGAAGAGCTTTGGGCGCATGTCAAACACAATATATCTTTAAAGCACGACATTGTCTTTATTTCACTTTAGTTTAATTTTAGTCTCTTCGCTTCTATGCAACCATGCTGCAAAACATTTGAGTTTTAGATGACTGTAGATCACTATTTTCCAGCATCATCACTGCGGTAAGCTTAAGGGTGCATAAACATCCGTAATATTCCATTATCAGATCCCAATCAATTGAGTTTCTACTTTGAAATATCAAGCACCCTAGTCATATTCTACTGACCATTTGCTTAAATTGTTCGTCCAAACAAGTGATTCAAGTATTTGCCTCTCGTTTTATTTTTATTATCTAGTTTATTTATTACTCAATTGATTATATCAAGCATGAATTACACATCAATAAAAATCGGCATCTTTTTTAACTCTCTCTCTTTGGTCAATTTATGTTCCATTGAGAGATACATAAGCTGCAATTATTGGTGAAAGAATAAGTTCTTAAGACATAAAACAAAAATAATTTGTTAGGAAGGAACAACCCCTACTTTTATGCAAATTGCTCGATCGCTGTTATAATCGGTAATTGAGAAGGCGACTGATCCCAAGAGTTTCGGTCTTAAACAGTCTATCTCATTGCGGGGGTATCAATGTTCAATCAAATTTGAGTCGAGTGTAACTCTAGCATGCCTGCACTATCATAATCGCGCACCTAAATATAGGCCCTTCCTACTATGTGCGGCCTCATGTTTGATTGAATTGCACCAACAACATCACAATAAACAAATGAGAATGGAAACGCCTATCATTGAAATCATCCGGGACTTACTGTAATGTTTATATGCCATGTAATATCTTCTTAAGGTTATTCATACTAGATTGAAGGGTAAACACATACAATCCTAATCTAATTTTGGACTCTAACAACGATTCAATGGTTGGCGTTCATTTCCTACCTTTTCTTCTGGTGTGGCCCACATGAGTCTTGGATTGGTTTACTTTTGGCTTCTCATTGTGACATGGGCCGGAAATAAGGAAAAAAAAAAAAAAAAACAACTAACAGATGGATTAGATTTTACATGGACATCAAGAGGGGCTCCAGTGGGCTCTGTGTTGCAGGAAACTGGCGTTTGAACACTTCACAGTGCATACTACCTAATGAACGGCCTAGATGACGTACGCCTCGAACGAGGCCCCACATGGTACGTGTGGTCCACTTGAGCATTGGATCTCTTTCATTTTTGAGCTCGTATCTTAAAATGACATGAGAAAAATGGATGGATGGCATGGCTAAACATATACATCACAGTGGGCCCCACAGGAACTATGTCAAATGACTTATTCTCCGATCAAGGTTCGGACACAATCCGCATCCTTCTCTATCAAAATTTTGTGGAGTCACTGTCCATACCGCATTTGGGACCTGCAAAGATATTTTTCTCCTAGAATTACCATGGCATTCGCCTTAAGTACCAATCAAGGTTTCTTTCACACAAATGGGAGGGGAACCCTTAACGAGCATAAAATATACACCATCCATCATGTATACCACCCATTTTTGGTGGCCTTCATCCAAAAAAATAGGATGATTAAACAAAGGTGGGTCACCCCAAAAAGTTCGTACATAAAAATTATAGATTCAAGTTGTATGGCTTGTCTGAGTGGTGGAATATTGTAAAAAATTTTGCAATACTTTCATCCCGATGAGTCTGGTCAGATGAATGGATTGGATTATATATAAATACCACGGTGGGTCCTATACAGAACTAATGGCAGGCTTTCTATCCCAACTTTTTCACGTGGTGTCACCTATCTAACATCTTGGACATAATGATTTTTAGGTCCAACGCTTAAAATTAGGCTGTACACCTGATGGACAGTATAGATCTCATGAAAATTTCATCCACATGCCTCTCAGTGTATGAAAGTAGCCTCAATAGGAATCTAGCGCAAGTTACCATCCTGCGGCTTCTCTTAAGAGAGGGTTGTTAATTAAAATAGTCATCCATTATGATGTCATGAAGGTGATGACCTTAATATCTGAAGCCATTATTATTTTAATCCTTTGAACATTGAACATTGTTTGGTTTTTTTTTTTTTTCCACAATGAAAATGTACCTTTGTTAGCCTCCGTCTCGTATGACAGTAACTTTTTGAAGAAGTTGAGACATCCTTTTGATAATAGGGGCATGGGCCCCACTAAATTAATAATTTGGGTCACTTCTTGTTCGATATAATCCGTTAACTTTTATCAGACAACCTTAAATACATAATAGGGCCATTTTTTTAAAAAAATGGAGTTGCCCGTGGCCTACAACTCCATTAACATTGTGTATTAATTCTAAAATTATTTCCTCCTGTGTGGTTCATTTGTGATGAGTTTTTTCCCTCAAACATTGGTAGATGACATGAAATTAAATTTCATTGCACATTGATGGGTTGGATTTGCTTCAATACAATGCCTTACATAAGGTCTCATGTGGGTTTGAAAGGTGAGCGACCTTTTGGCCTTTTCTTTTTCTTATTCATTTTGTTTTGCCACACGAGGGGACCACACAAAGAGTTAAACCCTCTTTGACGGTTAGTTGTATGGACGGGTACTTCCCAACAATGATAATAAAACTCTAGCAAACCTCAAAGGAAACTTCGATGAAGCTTTGTCAAGTATAGACTTCTTCTTTTTTTTTTCTTTTTTTTTTTTTTCTAAGTTCTCCGGATACAATCTCTAACATAAAAGTTATTACGGACAAATGTGGGCTATGTTTTGTGTGTTGTATTTATTTTTGTTGGCGAGTATCAATTGTGGTAGTTTATGAGATGGAGGAGGGTGTGGTAGTTTCCTTCATGGTTTTTTTTTTTTATTTTTTATTTTTGGGTCAAGTATAAATGGTAAGAGTTTGTGAATGGGAGGATAACGTGGAAGAATATTGTAATAGATGACTTTTTTCAATTGAAGAATGTGGTAATGGAAAATTATTATGATGGATGAATGCAATGAATGTTGGAATGGAAAAATATTGTAATGGAAAATAGTGTCTAAATGAGGTGAGTCCAAAACCATTTGAAAGTTTATATAATTACATTTCAAAAAATACAATATCATCGGAATTAGACATGTAATGATGGAGTTATGATTTCATGGGATCAATGATTCATGGTAAGTATGGATGACCCATAGTAGCTTTGGGCACACTTTTGAGTAATAAAATGGTGTCCAAGTGAGGTAATTATAAATACATGAAAGTTCATCAAGATAACTTTTCAACGAGTACAAATTTGCTCAAATTAAATATGTAATGAGGGAGTTATAATAACTTTCATTACATTAGCGATCCATAGTGAGTGTCAAAGATTCATAGTAAATATTGATGAACCATAGTTAATATTGGTGATCCTCACTAAATATCGGCGATCCACATCGAATATCGACTATCCACATCGAATATCGGTGATTCACAATTACTATCAATGATCCTTACTATGGATCACTGATGCGATGAAAACAGTTATAACTCCCTTATTGCATTTATGATTTAGTTGATTTTATAATTGTTGAAAAGATAATTTGATGGAATTTCAAATGGAATTGAAATCACTTCATTTTGTCATTATTTGATTGCTCGAAAGTAAACTTAAAGTTATTTAAGACTTTAAATTATCGGAACATATTACGGATTGCTAATCCAACAAAAAAATCATTATTCCATCATCACATGTTTAATTTGGACAATTTTCTACTCGTTGGAAATTTAATTTAATAAACTTTCAAATGGATTTAAAAATCACTTCATTCAGATATCATTTTATTGCCCACAAGTGAGCTCAAAGTTACCGTGGGTCGCCGATTCTCACTCTGGATCGTTAGTCCTACGAAGACGGTCATAACTCTCTAATTACATGCCTAATTTAGGCAATATTTTATTCGTTGGAAAGATAATTTAATGAAAATTTAAATGACTTTATAATAATCTCATTTAAACACCATTTGATTGTCTAAAAGTAGGCCCAAAGTTCATTTATTTGGATATCTCATTCGATAATAAATGTTATTATGAACTTTGGATCCACTTTTTAACAACCAAATGGTGTCCAAGCGAGGTTATTCCAAAGTCATTTGTAGTTTCATCAAATTATATTTCTAATGAGTATAAAATCGCCCAAATCGTACATGTAACAAGGTAGTTATAGACATTTTCGTGAGATCTATGATCCATAGGGAATTATGACAACTATAACTGTTTATCCATTTCAACATCCTTCCACTACAACATTCATTAATTACAAGATTTATCCATTTCACAAAATTCTCACTATTTACGGTGATAAAAAAAAGTAATTATAAAGGAAACCATCATACCTTCTTATTTTTCACAAACTCTAATACCCACTAATAAAAACAACACACAAAAGGCATTGTTATCTTAACTTAAACATGCCTTTAGTCGTCATAGCTTACACGTCAGAGAAAGTGGTAACAAAAAAATAAAAATAAAAATTCAAAGCTTGTTAGAAAAATGAGGGAATGACGTTGGATGCACGTTTGAAGCTCGTTAGAGTGGGGTTCTACAGACATAGTAACGATCTTAATAGTCAAATGGTCCCGTGAAAAGAATAAAGAAAAAAAAAAGGATAAATGGCATAGGAGACCCACCTATTGAACATCATATGTCTTATGTGGGTCTACTTGATTATCTTTGTGCACATCTAACCTGTCCACACGAAAGAAGTTTTAATTTTATATAATTTGCTGAAGTTTGAGGAAAAAACTTATCACGGATACACCACACATGAGGAAACAGTTCAAAATTAATGCATAATGTTAATGAAGTTGTGGGCCACACACAACTCTATTTTTATTTTTTTGAAAATAATCTTACTATGAGTTTTTGGCTCTCTGATGAAAGTGTATGGATCAAATTCGCAAAGGAGTAGCCCCAACCATTAATTTAGTAGGGCTCACTCTCAATTCTTGTTAAGGTATTCCTAACTTACACTAAAAGCTGACACAAGCAATAGGTAGCAGGCAACGGAAGGACATTATTGCCTTGATAAAAAGCCAAGTAATGTCCAAAATATAAAATGATAATGACTTTTAATGATAAAATCATTTTATATCGTAATCGAAGAATATTTTAATTAATAACCCCTTGGAAGTGGATTTGGTGTTACTGGCACTGACAATTTAGTGGGTATTAACCTTATTGTGGGGCCATGATCTTTTTTTTTTTTTTTTTTTTCCTCTATGCCGTCCATCCGTTTCTCCCTACCATCCTACCATCCTAGGATGGTCCCAAAAATTATACAGATCTAACCTGAGGTGGAACGCATCACAGGAAACAGTGGTGAGTGAGTGTCTTACCGTTAAAAATTCCAAAGAGCCCATTTGAAGGTCTTCTTGATGTTTATTTGCAATCGAAAATACAAATATCAAGTTGGTCCAAAACTTTCGTGGCCATTAAAAGTTTTTAATGGTTATTCATCACTGTTTCCAGTGGTACGGACCACCTTAGATTTGGATCTTATTAAGATCTGGTATCACATACTAAAATGAGATGGAAAAACGGATGGACGGTGTGGATATACAAGAAATACATAAAGGTGGGTCCCAAACGGTCAGGGTAACAGCAACAAGTTGTTACCCGAGTAACAGCTAATTCGCTCGCCTTCTCTCCCACCATTGCCAAGGTTTTTCTAGGGTTTTAGATGGTTGAGGAAAAACCAATCTCTTCATCAAAGTCTTCCATGGCGAAAAATCTCATCGAAACGAGAGTAATGTCGGCAGCAGCAGCAGAAGACGAAGAAGAAGAAGAACAACAGATGGAAGATTGGGACGATTGGAAAAGCGACGAAGAAGATTCTGATCCTGATTTTCTATGCCTGTTTTGCGATCTGAAGTGGGGTTCGATGGACCCCCTCATCGATCACTGCCGTTCAGAGCACTCATTCGATTTTCAGGCCATCAGAAACAATCTACAGTTGGATTTTTACGGCTCGTTCAAGCTCATCAACTACGTGCGGTCCCAGGTTCGTAATCAGTTTCTTTCTCTTTCTCTCCACACACACGGTCGTACTCTAGTCCAACCGGTTGGACCACAGGTCATAGTCCATCCAGCTGATAACTTCCATCCTATTGAGTGCACATGACATCCAAACCTTCCAATAGGTTGGCCCCACCATGAGGATTGCTTCTTGCAAAAATCGGCGACGTCTATTCATCAGGTGAGCCACACCATAGAGAACGATATCTAGTCATTGGTAAATAACAAAATGCAAATGTGGTTCACTTGCCGAGTGGATGTGGCTGATTTTTGCACGAGATGATTCTCATTGTGCGGTAAACTGATGCAGTCCACATGGGCCCCACTTATCTCGAGGGCTGAGATAAGAATAAGAGCCAGACATGACCATCGCTATTTTGGTGGAATTTTGGGTTCTTTGTAATGGGGTTATTTTGGTTATTTTCTTTTCTTTGTTAGCTTTTAGTTGGGAGGTTATAAGGTTGTTAGAGGTAATATTGATTAATTGAAGGTTAGTTGTGATTAAAGAGTTGGCGGGGTTGGCCGTGATTCCAATGCCTCGCAATGTTGTCCGTTGATTTTTGCATATAAACAAGTGGAAGAAGTTCAACACCGTGAGTAATATCGAATTGCCCGGAGCTTCTGAGTGTTTTCTTGTGAGTGAAGTTATGCTTGTTGTTCATGTTGATGAATTGAATCTCTACAAGAATCCGATCTTTGACAAGGGACCCATCAATCATTATGACATTGTGGACGCCTGTGGGCCCGACCTCTGTCCCGACATGGTTTGTTGTGAGGAGAGAGGAAGGAAGCTCACGTGCTTGCCACTTTTTGGTATGGTGCGATGTGGTTATGAGTTGATTTGGCTAAATGTTGTTTCCTTAGTTTTGCAATGCCCTCTAAAGGCAGCCAACAACCGGTACGTTTTAGAATTTCGGAGTCACTATCCATGGCTGAGTAGAGCCCACAGACTTGCCTTGAGGTCGAGGGGATCATGAAATCCCCTGGCTTGAATGACTCTGATAATTGGCTTGTGATTGCAAAGGTCTGGATAAGGGTCTCGGTTACAGAAGAGGAAGGGGTTCTGCACCCTCATCTGCCCGCACACTATACGGTCTTTACTATACAAGATGAATAACTTTCAAGGGAATCTAACTCTGCAACTATGTTATATATCTAGCCATGCTTCATGTAGCTCTTTAGGAGGACCGAGCAAGCAAAAACAGGGAAAATCCTAGCCCTGCTTCGCAGAGTTGGGCGACCCCAGGCAGGTGATCTAGAAAAATAAAAAGATGCATAGAATTAGAGTGATTAAGAATGCGAATGACGAGGGATAATATGCTAGGGATGTGTGGAATGGAGTATGTCCCAAGCTTGACTGAGATGTGAGAAAGAAAATTGAGAATCAGACACAATTTTTTTTTTTTTTCAAAGATGAATCAGACACATTTTTTGTTCAAAAGAGATAGTCAGGTGCCCTTGATTATGACCCTAGTCTTTATCTGGTCGGCTTCCTTTGAAGGGCTGACTTTTCAAAGCTGATTGCACTGGGTTAGGCAGGGCCTAAGCATTGACGTGGGAGATTTCCCTACACTTCCTTATGTTCCCCTCTGCCTCTGATCTCTCTCTTCTTCTACTGTTGGGGGCTAAATTTATAGAGTGGCACACACTTGTTGATTTTTCAATGTCGTAGGATCTGTGCATTGGGGTTGGTGGAAAGGGCGCCAGGTAGTTGTCAGTTTCCTCGCTTCGTGTTTTCGGCCTAGCGGCTCTTCTTCTTCAGTGTTTTCTATTTCCTTTACATCTCTTCTGTGTTGGTTTTAAGCTTAGAGGGTTAGTAGATCAAGCAATCCAGGTTGTTCATTGCTTTTGGAGGGGAGTTTAAGCCAAGTGTCGCAACGCTTCCTTCGGTATATTAAGTGCAGTTTTATCGGAACATTGCTTGGGTCATGGACTCTGGTGGGTGCCGATCTTTGGTTTCTATTGAGGCACCAAAGGTTGGAAATCTCTCGACCAGGTCCGATAATTTCTATTGTGACAAGTCATGGATCCTCTCACTCAATCTTGTCAGACGTTCAATGGTGGCTAAGGGACCTAGGTGCAGTTTTTATCAAGGCATAGTCAGATGGTTTAGGAGAATAGTATCTTGAGATTTAGTTGGGGTGTCTACAGACATCTAGGGAGAACCGATCTATGATTGCTACAATAATGACGCGGATTTGTTTGAGTTTAAAATCACTATAGAAGAGCCAATCCTTGTGGTTGAATTGATTGAGTCACCAAACATCTTAGGAGATCCCATTTCTGATTGTTATGACGACGATGTGGACGATGAGGTAGTGTATGTTGACAATGGCGAAATTTGTGTGCTTCGCAAGAACCTCATAACGCTGTACCCAGGCGAGCTCCCCAAATTGGTCTACATCTAACTAGGCCCTAGGGAGTTAACATGATTGACAATGGTGATGGACCTTTGGCCGTAGCCATATCTTGATTTTAATATTATTCAATACTCCATGAAGTTTGAAGTTTTACTCTATTAAATTTTAATAGCGCATAGGTCAGGAGATGTTTCAATCACCAAGTAATAGAATACAAATTTCTTGCAAGATTGCAACAAAGTACCCTGAGTAGGAGTTTCTTACAATCTGTTCATGTTTATCAATGGAAGCTGCATGCATTATTGGAATTCGGTACCACTCTTTGGGCAACTGCCAACTATGACTGCTAAATAACCTGGAATAACACATGGAAATGGTGCTGCTTTCCTTGAAGAAGGTTGGTCTTTGAGTGACTGATTCATAAGAAAAAAAAAGTTGAGGGGAACTCATCTCACACATTTAAAATTAGAATATCATTAGGAGATTGATGTCATTGTTTACTGGTCATTGATAGTTGACGGTGGCTTGCACATTGCTACCAAATGAATGTCCTCCGATGATGTGGGATTGTGGAGAATCATTCATGGTAATGAGATTCATGAGCCATTGTCAAATCTCAATGTTTCCCATCTCCCACGTTTTGAGATAGGCAAATCAAGTCGCCAGCTCCCTTACCAAGACATGCTGATGGCTTCTCCTTGTATCTGTACTTCTTTGCATCTCTTAATTTTGTACCGTATTCTTTTTTCCCCTTTCAATAAGTTTCCAAAAAAAATAAAATGAAATCTATTTCTGTGTTTTAAGTTGGAATTATTGAATTGACCTACATAAATAAAAGAAGAACAAATATATATATATATATATATATATATATATATATATATATATATATATATATATATATATATATATATATATATATATTCTGAAAGATGCTGAGAAATGAAAATTGATGAGGATTTCCCTGTTTTAATTTGGCAGGTGGCAGCAAACAAATGTTGGAATTGCGGGTCCACCTTTCAGTCCAACAAGGATCTTCTGAACCATTTACATGCAGCTTTTAACTTTGGAAAGGATGGGAAACTACCATGGCAGGATGATTTGTATCTGAAACCTTTTATGCCAGAAGATGCACTCTTGCATAGTTTTGGTGATGATGAAGATGGTGAAGATGATTATACTACATCAGTTGATAGGGAGGAACTGTTAAGAGAGTTAGCCAACAGCAAAGACCTTGGAGAAATTTGCATTGATGATGAGGACATCTTAGATACTGTTCCATCTGAGCTTGTTGCTCCAAACGAAAATAGAAGTAAGGAGGCCAGTTGTGTGATGAACGGCTCCCTAAACCTAACCCATTCTCTGGAGAAGGTTGCGATGAACAGAATGGCTTCAGGAGAAGATCTTGGATCACCTAGTCAAAAACAAAAAGATAAGAATCTGAGAGTTTCTTTTGCCAATGTTGCTGCAAAGGAAATCAAGAATGTGAATGAGAGTTATTTTGGGGCGTATGGCTCTTTTGGCATCCATAAAGAAATGATCAGCGACAAGGTATTGAATGTATCAATAGATCCTAGTATTTGAACTATAGATGTCTAGTAAACTCATTGTACTGCCTCTTTTGCTCCCGAATTGGATTTCGCGAATAGGGTAAACTGTCCAGGATTTGGATTTCTGGAAAGTTCATTTTCTGTAAAACTAAATCTGTTACTTGTTTGATATCTTAGCATCCCGAAAATTGTCACAGGTTAGAACGGATACTTATAGAGATGCAATTTTGAGCAATCCTTCTCTCATGAACCATGCAACTGTGATGGATGTTGGCTGCGGCACTGGAATACTAAGGTGAAGTGGAGATTTTATCATTCACGTGGTTGAACTTTACTGGTTGTATTTGAACTTCACACTCAAGTGCCAATGTGTCACATGTAGGACATCCGAGCTGTGTATTAATTGGACAGACTGTGAAGATTGCCAGGCACAAAAATCAGTTCAGTTCACTCATCAGGCGGGCCACATGTTTATGTTCCGCCACAGTGTTGGCAGGTCTGGTGTAAACTGTTCATTGTTTACATAGAGTGGCCTGCCTGGTGAGCAGGCTAAGCCTGATACTGGCTCCAGGTGATCTTGATGGTTGGTCCATGCGATATGCAACTCAGATGTCCCACACATGTGACATTTTGGCATAGTTGCGTCTGAAGTTCACATGCAACTGCTTGAGCTTGGGTTTTTGCATGCCTGTGTGGTTTATTACAAGGGGTTCTCTGGTAGATGGTTTTAAACTACAACATGCTGTCATTTATTCTCTGTTGCTTCTGTTTAAGAACGGTTATCTTGTTTGTTTTCATAATTTTCTCACTTTATCGTTTATAGTCTCTTTGCAGCTCGAGCAGGAGCTTCAAGAGTAATTGCAGTTGAAGCGAGTGAAAAGATGGCTGCTGTGGCAACTCAGGCAACTCCTTTGTGCTTTGCTGAAATTTGCTATTTTCTGTTTCTTCTTGGAATGTTTGGAAGACCTCATGAGATGTGGATAAATGCAGATTGCAAAGGACAATGGCCTATTGCAGAGTGGAAACCAGGACGGAGAGAAAAGGGATGGGGTAATTACTGTGGTGCAATGTATGGTTGAGGAGCTCAACAAATCAATTCAAGTTCCGCCCAACAGTGTTGATGTGTTAATGAGTGAGTGGATGGGATATTGCCTACTATATGAATCAATGCTCAGCTCTGTACTCTATGCACGCGATCGCTGGTTGAAACCTGGCGGTGCCATTCTACCAGACACTGCAACTATTGTGAGTTTTCTATGATGAGGTCTGCTCTAGTGGTACTGGTACCACTGTATGGTGGAAGTGGGTGGATGTGGCGACCACATGATGCTTGAGCTCATGTTAGCCCCAGGTATAAAAAATCAAACCGAGATGACACTCAGGTGGGCCAGCACAGGGAACAAGATGGGGGGAACGCCCACCATTGATTTATCCCCACATAAGTTGCAAAACAGCCCGATTTTGGGCCCGAGCCTTCATCCAGGGCAGATGAAGGGTGTGCATGGCCTGGATTACAGATACACTACATGGTGGGGCCCCTATTCAAATCAACGGTAAGGGGTCGTTTGGATGCTTGTAAAGTTTTAAGTTGTAAGTACATTACACCTGAAAAGAGTTTCAGGTGTAAACGGTTTACATGCTATTCTGTTTGTCTTTTAAGTGGTAACCTGTTTACAGGTAAACAGATTGTTTGTTTGGATAACTTGTGAAGTGTTTACAATGGATAAAGTAGGTATTCATACCATAGAGTCAGGGTGGTAAACCTTCCAAAATCTGCAAATCATACAAGGGTTTGATTTTTTTTAGGAGCCCTAAAAGAGGATTAAATCATGCACACACTAGATGGATTGGATATCCTTCACCCATCACAGTTGGCCCCAAATGCAATCTGATTTTTTTTTTTTTTAATGGTGGATGTCCCATCCATCCCTTGTGTGGTCCATTTGATAATCAATGAGTTGTTATTTTAGGACTAGAGGAGAGCATCAAGGGAAGCACATGATGGATAGATTGGATGCACCATACACATTACGATGGTCCTCACATATCATGAGTGTATATCAAACATTGTGTTCTATTAGGTATAATACCTTTTTAATTGTAAAGACTTTACTTGTAATTTGAAGCATGACTTTTTGCCACGTTTCAAATTACAGCTAAAAGTTGTAATCTGTTTACAGTATGTAAAACTTTTACAGGCAAATACATGCATCCAAACAGCCCCTGTAATCGGATTACCTGTAATCCCTTTACAACTTGAGGACTTTTACGGTTGTTAATGGTGTGACACGGTGTCAGTCTAGGCAAGCAAAGAACCCCAATTTGGAGAATAGCCCTCCTGGCTACCTGGTGGGCAGTTTAGGAAGAAAGAAATGGAAGAATTTTCAGAAATGAGTCCAAGTCGACGGAGTCCCTAGTTTTTAGAACTAAACAGATGATCATAGAATGGACTGTTAACGTAGATTCTCTTAAGGGTTGTAATCTTCTTTTCTTAGGAGTCTAGGTGGTCCACTTCCTCAGTGGCCCCTCTTCTCTTGTTTTTCTCTCCTTTTTTCAATAAAATTTTCATGATCCTTTAAAAAAAAAAAAAAACTTTTACAAGCATCCAAAAGACCCCTATGTGTCCACTGTCAATTTGTTCCGTGGTGCCTGAGTTTTGGATCGAGCTGAGTTTTGTAGTAATGGGGTATCTTGAGGTCACGCATTTGATGGACAGGTTGGATGCCATGAATACGTCATGTGGTCCCCACTTCTGTCCAGATGAAGTGTGTCACGTACCTTATGGTGGTACAGGTACCACCTGAGCACGCCCCTTTTGTGATTGCTTTTGCTGGAATCTATTGTCAGGGTTTTACATCTGACTGAAGCTAATACCTTGTTTTATTACTTTTTAGTTTGTAGCTGGCTTTGGAAAGGGTGGGACCAGTTTTCCATTTTGGGAGAACGTGTATGGTTTTGATATGTCTTGCATTGGCAAGGAAGTTGTGGAGGATGCTGCTCAACTTCCTATTGTTGATGTGATTGACAGTCGTGATATAGTGACGAATACCGTGGTTCTCCAGGTAAGCATTCAATTCCAGTTTTTCTGAGGTCTTCAATGCTGGATTTGGATGCACTCTTTGACAGAAATGCAGATGCCTCTTTAGCATTCGCATATGAGGAATAGGATCCAAATTGCAATTATCTATGGTTGACTAGGACTTGGATGATATTTGTGATTTGAAGCGCACATCCTCACTTTAAATACTTGGAAACATCATCTATAGTATAATGCTTAGCTTTTGGACATTTTTGCCCCTGCAATTAGCATGGCAAGGGAAAAAGATTCAATTTTTTTCCATCCATGTAGCCCTTCAACACAAGGGCATTTTTGTCCTTTCAACTCCATAGAGCAGCCTGCACCCACCTCTCTTCTTTGCGTGCAACCCACATGGATACAAAGGCTGCGGGGTCGACTGTGAACGCACAATACATCTGTTGGGAGGGCATGTCGGCCCAACAATGAGGTTGATATAAAGCTGGAGTGGGCCTCAACACTGGAAATTGTGGGCATGCATCATGCACAGTCAAAACCCTTCTCTCTCTTTGTGTAGCTCAAACACATCTAGCTGCACCCTTTCCCTAGTCTCTCTCTGTTTCTCTATCCCCTAGTCTCTCCACATGCATTGCACGTTCTATACCCTAGTTACAGTAGTGTTCAGAAGGGCTGTCAACGGGGTGTTTAGCTTTGGCCCAGATTTTGATTCATTTGAACTGGGCCTGTTCAAAATTTTGATTTTGATTGGCCCGACCTGGCCCATTAACAGCCTTAGTGTTCAAAATTAATTTCTGCATCCAAACGCACTTTAACGCTGCAGAAGGAAAAAAAAGGAATTTAGATATGATTCCTAGTATATTCATTGATCAAGTCCAACCTAGAGGTAAAGTAGCTGCAATTTGGCGCTTCAAACACTATAATTTGGGTATTTCCACTTGAGAACTGATCAGGTTCATCAGGAAGTATGTTAACTTGTCGTCCAACAAGGTATTTCCCTCCAAACATGCCAGCTGTGCAGGACATCTTTACAATGCAAATGGTAGGCCTCACCATAAAGATCACCTTATGCTAAATTCAGGCAGGTCCACTTATCAGGTGTCGTACATATACATTGAGCACACCATCAGTTGTTCATTGATTCCAACGGTGTGGCCTACCTGATGAGCGGACAGCCCTGATTTTTGTGGTAAGTGATCTTCATTGTGGGGCCTACTGTTTTCACGGTGTGGATGTTCTAGGAAGCTGTCATATTGGCAGGAAAGACCTTATTGGATGACAAGTGTACTTCCCAGTCTCCAAACGCACCATCCGTGCTTCATAGATCATGTCCCCTAAGACATTAAACCCGCAGGAGCTGAGAACCAAAGACGCTTGACCTCGATCGGAGCCTAGTCATAGGCATGAAAATGATACTGTCAAAATTCGAAAAGGATCCTATTCAAAACCTTGGTTCCACTTACGATAGCTATTAAAAACTTCTTTACCTTCTCTTGACTTTAGAGTCCAATCATGTAAGGAACTTTGTGGGCTCGCTCTCACTTTTCCTTTTGAAATAGGAACAAAATATGAATATCAGTATCGTATCAGCCAATACGACCGTATCGTATCCACATCAGCATGAGATGATACGTGATATGAGGTCGTATCGGCTTGATACGAAAAAATTGACCCATATCGGCCAGTACGGGGTGTATTGGTACCAATATGGGGCCGATATGCCTAGAAAAGCCCAAATTTGTTTTTTTTTTTTTTTCAAAATTTGACTAGAAGAAGATAAAACTCATTTTAGGCTATATCTAGACCTATTTTGGGGTCAAAATAAGTGATTTGAATGGAATTTGACAAATCGAAGTGAAGTGGACCATCATGGGAAAAATCAGAAAGAAGGATAAACCTTCACTTTCTTTTTCATATTTTCATTTACTTTTTGTTGTATTTCAATGTAATGGGCCCTAGTTTACCAAATCATGCTTGATTTGTGTTCACTTGGTGCCCATTAGTTGAACTTCAACAAGTCAGACCAACATACAACATTCTCATCAAAGAATGATCCAATACACCATCAGATGCATGTCCAAAATACTAAAAAATGATCGATCCTTGAACATATTATTATTATTATTTTCCTGATATTTCCCTTAATTCTTTGGCTTAACAAAATTCTGACCGATACGTTCCTGATACCGATATGTGATGCTGTATTGTATCATTTTTCCGCCGGGTTGATACACCAACCGATGCTGACATTCAAAACCATGGAATAGATTGCTGATGGTTGAGAAGAAGAAAAAGGCAGCTGATAGTTCAGCACCATTTTTGAAATGGTGGTGTCGCATGGACCCATACTTGCATGATGTAATGGACTGTCCAAATCACGGGACCATTGCGAAACATGAAACTTAGATTGGTTAGAAGATCTTGAGGTCAGTTCCTCTACAAGTCCTACAGGGGTTTCCTGTGGGGCCCACCATGGTGTATGTATGGCATGGCATTCAGCTTGTCCAGCAGGGCCACTCCACCATGAAAGTTGGACATTCCAAAAATAGGCCAATCCAATCATCATGCATGCCACCACATGAATTTGAAGGTTCTTGGGTGGTTCTCCACTGTTTTCTGTGATGTGGCCCATCTAATGATTGGATAGGCTTGATTTTGGGGGCATACCATCAACATGGCGGTGACGTACACACAACAGGGTGGGCTCCAAATAAGCAATAGTCTGCAAACAGGTGAATAGACGGGCGAGTTGCTTTTTGCTCACATGTGGATAACTTGTGGGGTTTGATTATTCTTTAAGGACTAGTAGGGGAAACAGCATTGGAAAAAACAGATGGGCAAGGTTGTCCAGTCAGTGTGATTTTATGGGCTTTCTCATCCACAACAGGTCCCATGGTTTGGATGGTCTGGATGTATCTATACAGTGAATGAGTCCCCATCATCTTTCAAATGGTGGAGAACAACCTCAGTTTCTCATTGCTTTGAAAATTTATCAAAGTGAATTTTATTAATGCTATATAAAAGTCAATCAATTTTGTTTTAGACCTTTGATCTGGTGACCATGAAGCCGGACGACATGGATTTCACTACAAACATTGAGCTGGAGCTGAAGGCTGATCTTCACAGAGACTCCAAATATGCAAAATCCGAAACTATTTCATGTTATGGATTTGTCTTATGGTTCGAGACTGCTTTCAGTAGCAGATTTTGCAAGGAGATGCCCACTACCCTGTCGACATCCCCCTACTGTCCAAAGACTCACTGGTCTCAGACCATCGTCACATTTAGGGAACCTGTTGTGATGGGACCAGTGAAACCTGCTGCCGATGTGGGGGCCACAATCAGCACTGATGCATGTCCTGCTGCAAGGATCGGGGCCCGCATCAGCATTGCGAGGTCTGCAAGGCACCGCAGCATAGACATATCGTTGGAGACTACTGGAATCAGCTTTGATGGCCGGAAGCGTAGTTTCCCTGTGCAGATCTTTAATCTATGACATGGGATATCTGATTGATAGGCGAGATTGTTCCAGCTGGCAGTTTTCCGCATTTGCCCTGGGATTTGGTGTATCAGTCGGGAGTAATCCCTGGTTGCAAGTGAGTTATCATCCCCTCGAACTTCTTGTGTTTTTGTTGGGTATGTAACCTAAAAATGATTTTCTTTTGTTCCTTTTTTATACGATCAGCTCATGCTTATATCTTGTTGTCGCTTTAGCTTGATATGACTAGTAGAACTTTTCTAAGCCTGCACATGTGCAATAAAGCTCATATACACACCACACATGTGCCAGCATGGTATGACAGGTCTGAGATCTGATCCATATGCTAGAACAGCATTGCTGTATTGATGCCCTAGCCTGAGAATCTGGTTGCCTCACTGTCAGGTGGGCTGCAGTTTGCAAAACAAATATATCCCTCTGAAATTCTTAGCTGAAGTTTTCTAACCCTTCCATCTCTTTCCAACATCAGCTACTGGGTGGACCAGATTTATTTTGGAAAAATATTTAGGTCTGATCAACATGATGGATGGATTGGATCTTGCACCTATGTGCAATGTTGGCACACGTGTGGCGTGTATATGATTTTTATTGCACAGACGTGTGTGCTTAACGTAGGGGGAGTTCATGTCATTTAGTTAGTGTATTAAAGATGATGATTGTTGGTCATTAGATTATTTTTAATCCTTTGCAAAAAGAAAATATGATCTCTAATACATGATCTGTCTATTGTATTTTATACAAGGTGTTTGGCCAATTTTACCCTTAGCATCCCTTAAGAGAGGGAGGGCATATACTTTCAGTTTTAAAAGGAAAAAGGGATATGTCTGGACCTTCAACCGCCAGCATTTTTTGTCATTTATGTGAGTTGCCTGCCTTTATGATCTCTCTCTGCATGTAGACTGCACAGACAGCATTGTTAGGGTGGCAACACGGGAGCGGATTAGGTGTGCCCTGGCCTCACCCAAGACTGCTACCGTGGGATCCACCTTGATGTGTATGTAGAAGTGAAGAAGATCCAAATCTCAGAAAAATCACAGAGCATGTGTTGCATGGGAGCAGATTAGGTGTGGTCCTGGCCTCATCCAAGATGGTGCAGCCGTACTATGGGGCTCACCTTGATATATACGTATTCTATATCAAGGTAAGGCCGGACCGCAGCTAATTTGCTCCTGTGCAACACATGCTCTGTGGGGCTCACCATTGTTACTTTGTGCGATCCAATTCCATACCCCTGTCACACGAGCTGATGTTAGGACATTTTTACTGAGCAGTAAATATCACTAAAAATTAGTAAGAATGGATCATCCACCATTGAAAACATTATACTGGTATTTACAGTTTTCCTCATTTCTTTTCAGAATGCGTAGTGTAGCACACAGCATTGATGTCAATACAGTGTTTTGCTGGAAAAGCTCTGTGGGCCCACTATGATGTGTTTTATCAACTCCGTCCATCCATTTTGCTGGCTCATTTTAGGACATGAGTCCCAAAATGAGGCAGATCCAAATCTTAGGTGAACTACAGAGTCTACACCACAGGAAACCGTGGTGATGGAACGCCCCACTGTTAAAAGCTTCCTATGTATCACTGTAATGCTTATTTCCCAAAAACACAATTATCAGGCTGATCCAAATATCACCTGTTCTTTTCGATCCGCAATCCGCGTCGGCTCTTATCTATCGATCTCATGCAGTAAAGATGATATTTGAATCTGCTTCATTTTGAGTCCGTAATATAAAATGATATGGTAAAATGGATGGACGGCTTACATATACTATGAGGTGAGCCCCACGGTCAGGGTCCTACCCTCAGTCAGTTCGGGGTCGCACTTTAAGTGGCCTCCACCTGACTTGGATGGTGCTCTTGCAGGGCACGGCTTTGGTGGATCCCGCTTGTCACCAGCACCTGCCAACTAGCTTGTGTTGAAGCTTTTTAGGCCTATCATGATGTATGTGTTTTGTTTACGCACTCCATCCATTTTTCTAGCTGGGCATGAACTAAAAAAATGAGGCAGGTCCAAAGTTCAAGCGGATATAGTGGGGATTGAGCACTACAGAAGTTTTGGATCAGGTTGATCTTTGTCTTTTCCTTTCATATAGGGTTAATATGACTATGGATAGGTTGGATGGCAAATGAAATGTCAATAGGTTCAAAAAAGTTTTCAATGATTCCTATTTAATATCCACTATTTTTCTATGGTGTGGTTCACTTGAGCTTTGGATATGAAAGAAGCAGGGGGAAAAAAAAAAAACCTGTATGTCACTTGAGCTTTGGATACAGAGGTGGGCATCAAGTTGGACCAAGTTAAGTCCAACTTGACTCGGTCCGGTATTGTGAAAACTCTGACCTGAATTGGATCCGACTCGAGACCGAGTCTAGCAGGCCTAACTCGATCCGAATCGATTCTTGGTTGGGCTGACCCGAACCGACTCCGACTCGATAAGGGAAACTGAGTCGAATCGAGTTGGGTATGATTTGGATCGGCCCAAATGTAACATAGTTGGTAAGAGCCGTCCATTTTAATTTAAATAATAATCAATAAAAAAATACTTGAAAAATTGAGCTCGAGAATGGTTTGGGTGGCTGAACTGGTGTTGTTGTGCGGACGAGTGGAGGAGAGAGGAAGAGGAGCTCCCGTCCTACTATGAGAGAGGAGGAGGAGCTCCCGTCCTACTGTGCGGACAAGTGGAGGAGAGGAAGAGAGGAGGAGGAGGAGCTCGAAGCCGGATGGGTGCTGTTGTACGGACGAGTGGAGGAGAGAGAGAGAGGAAGAGGAGGAGGAGCTCGAAGCCATATGGGTGCTGGAGTAAGGGACGTCGAGATCGGGTTGGGTGGACTGCTAGGGTTAGGGTAGAGAGGGAAATGAGTTCTTTTTTTTTTTTTTTTTTTTTTTTTGTATATATAATACTCAATTTCGGTCCGAGCCCGGTTTCGGATTTGATCGGATCAGATTTCGGATCGGGTCAGATTAGATTATCATGTAACCCGAACTTGACTCGGTTGGGATTCAGATCAGGTTGGTTTAATCGATCCAAACTCGGCCCTGACGTTCGGTTTGGGTTGAGTTGGATCCACCGGATCGAGTCAGGTCATTCCTAGCCCTATTTGAATATGAAATAAGCCAGGAAAACATAAACGGATAAAACACATGCATCGTGGTGTGGAGATAGAACCTTGACACCTTGCTCGAGTCACCAGCCAAACAGCGTTGGGTATCTCTGGATTGACGTATTGGACGTCGGTGGATCTTTGGGGCCACCGTGATTTATGCGCCTTACATCCATGCCGTCCATCTGTTTTCAGAGCTCATTTTAAGTTGATATAAATCTTAGGTGGACCACACCATAGGAAAAGGTGGTGATTGAATACTCACCCTTACAAACTTCTTGGGAGCACCCGAATATTTATTTGCCATCCAACATAAATGATTATGTCACAGAGACATGAATTAAGGGAGCACATAAATATATTTATGAGCTTGATCCAAAACTTCAATGACCCACGAGAAGTTTTTAATGGTCAATCATCAGTTTCGTGTGGTGTGGTCTACCTTAGATTTCGAACTGCTTCGTTTTTGGAATTCATTCCTTAAAAGGAGCTTTCAAAACGGATGGACAGCGTGAATGTAAGGCATATACATCACCGTGGGCCCCACAGACAGGGATCACCGAAGCCGCGCCCACTCTAGAAATTCCCTACAACAGGTGTGGTGCGCAGAGTGTAAAACCCAGAGCTCTTTGGTGCCCTCGTGTTGTTCGTGTGGAATCCAATCTGTTCATCATGCCATTCTTGTAAATTTCACTGTACATCTCAGAAATTACTCATATCCAAGACTCAGGTGCGCTACACCTGTACACCATGGCAACGTGAGATCATGTGTAAAACCTCCTTTTAAGTTCCGAAACCTATACTATACAGTATCACATGCTTTAATGTAAGACATCAGTCATTATAAGAAATGAATTATATCCCAACCATCTGTCCACTTGGTGAGCTCATAAGGCTTGATCCGATGATTAAGACAGATCAAAAATCAAAAAATCAAGTGAACCACACTATAAAAAGTAGTGAGGGATAGAACGCGTGCCATTAAAACTCTTACGAGGATCACATAAATTTTGGATCAATATGATGTTTGTTTTTTCTCTTCATCTTATTATGTGATCATATGAATAGATTGGATGGAAAGTAAGCATTGCGGTGGCCTACAAATGTTTTAGCAGTGATAAACATTGTCCCACTGATATTTGTGGTGTGGTTCACTTGAGTCTTGGAAATTAATCATTTTAGGGTTCAAGATTTAAAATGGTTATTTTCAAATGAATGAATGTGTAGATATATAAATATATTATCGTGGGGCTATGTAACTTTGATCTCCTTTGAACCGTTTGTACAACATGGACGTGGAGGAGAGTCAGTGGTGGTCTTTGCAGAACACGTACACATGCCAGGGTATGTGCTACATCAGCCAATCTACTTCCACGGACAGGGAAATACTGACCAGAGCTGTGGGCCTTCTCCATTTTTAAGATCATGCATTTAAATGACCTGATAAAGGCGATGATCAGTGTGGATAAAACGCTTATATTATAGCCTTCCCCGAACGGATAGGACACAATCCGTCTCCTCGTGTGAGTGCTTTAATACTCGCGGATTGCATCCTACCCCGCTCAGATGGATTAATCCATTCAGGTAGGGATTTGTGGGGTCTATCGTAATGTAAGTGTTTTATCCACACTGTTAATCGCTTTTCTCATATTATTTTAATTTATGGATGTAAAGTCGAAGTAGGTCTATAAATCCAATGGACCACTCTGGAGGAAGCTGTAATGATAATGACACTCACCGTTTGCACCTTTTTAAGGGCCATGGTGATGTTTTTTTTTATATATCATCCAACCTATTAATAACGTCGCGTAGACATGGATGAAGTGAAAAAAAAATAAATATTAGCTTGATTGAAAACTTCTTTAGCTCCAAATAAGTTTTAATGGTGGACATTAAATCCTCACTTTGTGGTCTACTTAAGCTCCGTGCCTTTCTTCGTGTTTGGCTCGTACCTCTTAGAAAAGCAATTAATGGCATGGATAAAACACTTACATTCGGTGAGCCCGCAGAGCCATATACAGATGGATTATCATCGAGGTGTGTTCCAATCCGCGTACATACTCTTGGCCGCCCGGAAGGGGATTGCGTCCTAATGGTAATAGCCCTCTATTATGATGTAAGTGTTTCATCCATTCGAGTCCTCGCCTTTATCAGGTCATTTTAATGCGGGATCTAAAAAATAAAGAAGGCCCGCGGCCCAATAACCATACCAAAGGAAGCTACATTGATAATGACACCTACGGTTGAAACCTTCCTAAGTGCCGCCGTGATGTTTTTTAACCATCTAAACTTATTCATGAGGTCACGTAGACATGGATGAAGTGAAAAACAAAAATCAGCTTGACCGAAGCTTCTCCGACTCCTAAGAAGTTTTTAATGGTGGACGTTCAATCCCCAATTTGTGATCCACTTAAGCCCTGTACCTGACTCATATTTTGGTTTATACCTTAAAATGATATGCGAAAAACGATGAACAGCGTGGATAAGACATTTACATCACGGTGGGCCCCATAGAGCCCTGCCGTCCGTCTGGGCGGGGGTAGGACGCAATCAGCGTCCTTCACACGACCGGTCCTCTCGCCCCTCTCCCCTGCTTCTCGGGCGCGGATTGGATACTGACAAGGTCCAGCCAAATTGCTACTGAAGTGACGTCACCAAGATCTGTGGATCCTATCATGATGCATGTGTTGTATCCATACCGTCCAACCATTTGTAGAGATCGTTTTATGGCATTACAAAGAGAATGAGATAGATCCAAATTTCAAGTGGACCCACCACAGAAAACTGTGGAAGCCATCACGCCTACCGTTGAAACGTTTATAGGGACTACGGTGATGTATTTTTGAGATCCATCCTATTCATAAGTTAACATAGAGATCGATGAAGTGAAATAAAAAATATCAGCTTCATCGAAAACTACTGTGGTCCCTTAGAAGTTTTGAACGGTGGGTGTCACTGTCCCCACTATTTTCCATGGTGGGGTCCTTTGAACTTTAGATCTGTCTCATTATCTTTCCAATGCCATAAAACGATTTCTGAAAATGGTTGGACGGTATGGATACAACACATGCATCATGGTGGGGTCCACAGAACTTGGTGACGTCACTTCAGTAGCGATTTGGCTACTCACCTTGTCATATCCAATCCGCGCCCCTGCTTCTCGCAAGTCGCAACCCGCTGCCTCTTCTCCACGTGCATTGCACGTGACATATCGATTGCTAAAAGGCTTTCTAAAAAAATAAAATTAGGGGAGAGATTGATGTTCTTCAGCTCCTCGGCCTTCCAAAGGCTCTCATTCCTCATGGCTGCCAAAACCCCTCGCCTCCATCAACGTAAGAACACCTCTCTCTCTCTCTTGATTTGATTTTTCCAGTAAGAAGTGCGGTCCAGCGGTAGCTGGAAGAAGTGGGTCCCACCTTGTCTACTTATCAATCCAACCCGTCCATCAGATACGTTCCCTGATGTCACCGGGCCAATCTAAGTTGCAGAACAGCCTTATTTTTTTCTCAACTTTTCACCCAGGGCAAACGAAGGGTCTGGACGGCCTGGATTCCGTGTGCACAACACGGCTCAACTCGTCCCCTGTGCTGCGGCCCACCTCAGTTTTCGTTTGGGTTGATTTTTGGGACCGAGGGATGATGTGAGGCAAATCATCTGATGGACGAGTGGGATCTCATGAATACATCACGTGAGTCCCACATCTTCCCTGTACCGCTGGAGCACGCCCCTTCCATTAATGACCCTGAATTTTCCATCTATTTACATCAAACATCTCTACTGCATCTGTTAGTATGACCTCTTCATTTCCTTCTCAATGCCATTCTCATTCCATTCTCTCTCTCTACAGTTGCAGATTCATCAGTTCTGCCCTCAGTGAAGAAACCAAGAAGAATGACTACAGATTCCTCCATGAAAGACGGATTCCAGAAATACGCAGATTACCTCAACCAGCTGGTATTTTTTGATATTTTTTTGTAGGGGTATTTTAGGAAATGAAGATATAACACCAATGGCAATGGAATGGCATGAACGTTATTATGGTGGGGTTGAGGAATTAGAGGTCTGAT
Source organism: Magnolia kwangsiensis (assembly GCA_037074715.1). Taxonomy (NCBI): domain Eukaryota; kingdom Viridiplantae; phylum Streptophyta; class Magnoliopsida; order Magnoliales; family Magnoliaceae; genus Magnolia; species Magnolia kwangsiensis. Next base: position 88,339,656 of record CM073586.1, read on the forward strand.
GCGTCTACTATGAAAAATTGGGGACCATGTGAGTGATCCAATCCATTTATATGATGGGCCCAACCATTGATGGATAATTCCCCAGTCTGTTTTTCTGGTTGTATGATTCGAATTCGAGGTTGGAGTTGCTTGAGATGCAAGTTTGTTTGGGCATCACCCATCCGTTGTGAGTTCCTTCGGATAAATGGTTTGGATCTTCAAACATTGGGCCCTGTATGTACAAATAGGTGGATTAGGACATTTTCCTTCCCATCTTGGTTTAAGTATCGTCCGGTAGGACTCCGGTTCTCATAGGAAACTTGTCTAGCTTGTGCCTCGGATTCAAGAAACACCCTCTAGTCAGTTCAGTTCGTCCTGTATAATGATATGTTGCTTGTTTGAGTCAGGCCAAGTTGTGGTTCCATTGTCCCGAAATTAGGTCAACTGAGACATGGTTCTGAAGTAGCCTCAAATATGAGAAGAGGGAGTGAGAGAGTTGAAGTGGGCAAATGAAGATGGATTTTTTTTTTTTTGGGTCCAAATAATGACAAAAATGCCCTTCGCTTTAGTAAAATCAGTAATGATGAAAATGACCTTATTAACTTGTGGTTTTGTTCTTGCCACCTTCTCTTTAGTTGTGGTCAAGACATAAGAATTGGGGAAGAATCAAAGGCAATGTGTGAGGTGAAAAAACATCCATCGAGTTTTTTGGGCTCCTGAGATGAGATCCACCTTGGGTGGATGCAATAGTGTAGTGGAACCATGGAAGAGATTGATCCAAGATTGGCATTGATTGAAATGGCAAAATATTTAATGCACTACTTTGTGATTGAGGAGCATTTTGCTGCGGATCGAAGAGCATAGCTTCATCATTAAAGGAAAAATGAAGTATGAATTAAATGCCTCAATAGGTGAACCTTGTTCCAGTTTCTGTGAGAACATTAGAACGAATGAAGATCCTCTGGATCAAGATGGTTTGTTTGAGGCCCATGTCATGGTTAATGAAGCTCCCGAGATCAATGTCTTCAATGGTGTGTTGTTCCAACCTGATTAAGATGTTGAAGTGTAGTGGAATCCCGTAGGGCTAATCATAGGGTTTCACTGGACAAGTTCAAGATCGGCAACGAAGCATGGGAATTGGACTGCAGGACAACAATTCTAAATGTTAAGGACACTTGGTAGGAAATTGTTCATTGAAATTCAAAATCCCAACCCCCTCTACCTCCCTGGGGCGATCAAGATACTTTTTGGTGACAATACCTATAGATATCAGAAGTGCAAATTGACAATATTTCGACCCCTACCACCCCTTTCTCTTCATGTCATATGGGATTAGATCGGCCATCTAGTCTTCTGTGATACGATATTCTCTCTCTCTCTCTCCCCCCCTCTCTCTCTCTCTCTTCCATACAAACTTGTAGGCCCGCCAACAAAATCCTTGTGTTGTGATGGTTCCCTAGGATTGTAGAAATTCAAAATTCACTCTCTTTGTGTTCCCATTGAGTTCCCAACTTGGTAGTTTCCATGTGCCTAGCTTGTCTTACATTCCAATTAACATTCTCATGTCAAAAAGCATTTCAGTAATGTCGAAGGCTTTATCCCTCTAACAAGAAGTCATGGGCGGTCGGTCGTCTCCTGTTCCAGGTAGTAGGTTGCTCTGTTCTTGAATCTTTGGAGGGTCTCCCTTGTGAGGCCTGCTCCGGAGACTCTAATTCAAGCAAGACGAGACGGGTGGTGCCTCAATGACGAGACCAATTCTTGCTCAGGAACTTTCCCTTTCGAATCCTCCAAACCTGGGCTTGGTAAGCAAAGGGTGAGTGTCAGTTTCTCTCTTGTAACATAATATGTCCCTCCCTATTCTTGTTGCAAGAAGCGAAGTCCCTACTCTAACCATCATTTTGCAAGTGATCCACCTAAACAATCTTGTTGGAATGTTAGAGCTCAATCTAGATCCAGCTTTGCTAATCCTTGGCAATAGCTTGCCTTCAAGTCCTATTAGGATAAGCAAATCAACGTCTAGTTAAGTCAACAGGTTTTACGTTAGGTCAAAATCAACCTTTGGGTTAGTGGCATCCTTTATATTAAAAAAAAAACCTTGGGTTAGTGTTGGAGCGTTGGCTTTAGGTTTTGAGAGGGAGAAAGTCGAGTTGATAAAAGACACTGTCGAGAATAGGCTACTTAATGGGCATGTTTTGTTGGCGATGTGATTTAGATGTCATGGTGCTTCTTTGCCATCTGGAAGATGGGAACATGCTAAGAAAGGGGAAGAGAAGATGAACCTTCCTGAAAGAAGCAATTGGGTAGGAGGGAATTGGTGAACCCATTGCTTGGTGAAATATGATAGGGATTTTGGGACTGACGGGCAAGAAGGGAAAGAAGAAGATCTTCTAAAAGGTGAAGGGAATAGGGAAATCTCTAAAAGGTCATCATGAAGATTATGTCATAGAATATGAGATGGCTGGGGCTCCGGATCCCCGCATAAGTCATAAAAGAGCCTGTATGTTTTGGGTGCATAGTGGGGAGAATTCTTGCCTTGTAACTTGCTCTTCGATTATGTGTTGGAAAGCTATTGGAACATCTCTTGAGCATGGTGGTTGAGAGGGTGGAAAGGAAATTGCTAGGTTGGAAGAGAGGACACTTATCACTTGGGGGGCTTATTACCCTTATTAAACCGGCTCTAGTTAACATGTCCATCTACCTCATGTCCCTTTTCTAGTGCCTTGCAATTGTTATCCAAAGACTGGAAAGGATCCAAAGAGAATTTCTCTAGCAAGGTGCAAAGGAAAAGCACAAGCTTCATCTATCGAAATAGGATAAAGTTTGCAAACATAATGATCGAGGAATGTTTATCATATTGCTCAAGTCCACAAAATATGAATACTACTTTGCTTAGAAAATGACTTTGTAGGTTTGGCACAGATGACAACTTGCGGAAACATTGGGCGCATGTGTACCATGTTCATGTGGGTGGCGTGTTTCAACTCTTCCATCTCTTTTTGCACCAATCTCTTGGGCATTCCATGGAGGGGTTTACTTTAAACCCTTGGTGGCTTCTGCACATGGAGTGGTATTTTCTATGTAAAAGTGGTATTTTCATCGCAAGATAAAACTCGTGTAGGCTGCCATGTATGGGAAGGACGGGGAAGTAATATTTCACTCTTTAAAACCTATTTTATTTATATACAAAACATTGCTACCTCTTTTGGCTGAAAAGAACCAAAGCAACCACTTCTAAGAGAAAATCTCATATATTAAATGTAGGAAATATCTCCATTTTCTCAAGCTGCTATGACTTAATGAAAACCGAAATAATGCTTGGTAAATATGATTCTGATGAAATTACTAGCAATTCCCACTTATTACATTACTGAATATGGATTTACATAGACATATCTTCATTGATCTGTACATACTGTAGAACGAGAAGCGGGAGAGGGTCGTGAAGGCAAGTCGTGATGTGACAATTAACAGCAAAAAAGTCATTTTTCAAGTCCACAGGCAAGAAAATTTGCATAATGGCCTTTGATATTTTTATGTTGTCATTATGGTTCCATTTTTAGTTCAGTTCCTGTCTCATTATGAATGGACCACCATTGTACCCAACATCTCCATTTTTAGTTCAGTTCCTGGCATTTGTTTCTACTGACCGGGATTGTTGATTTGGTGAGCCATCACATGGATGGGTGGTGTTCAAAGAGCAAGGGATTGGACCATGTTTGGAATTTGGCCAGTAGCCAAAAGGGACAATTAATGTAAAAAAGGTGCAATTGTCCTCATTCAATTGAAAAAAAAAATACAACAATTCTATTTGTATAAAGTGTCCAGTCATTACGAATCTTGGCCTATAACCCATCCACATGGTGTTGCATCAGATCAATGGTCCTGATCACATACATGTTTGACATGTATGGTGGGGACAACACTTGCATAGAACAGGTAATAAATGCATGTGATAAGAGTGTTTTTCTTTAATTGTGTATTGAATGCATCAATATGCACATTGATATGCATAGATTTGTATAGTCCTATGTATATGATGGTCGTCCACTGTAGTTTATCTGACTTTAGTCACACGCAATTCTCTAGCTCTTGTTGATGTCTTTTTGTTATATGCTTTGTATCTAATCAGTAAATATTGTCAATTATCAGCAAAAAAACTTTCTTTTTAATTACTCGAATTCTCTTAATAACAGGATTGGTAAAGATAATAAAGAAGACATTTTGGAGAAGGCAGGAAAAGATCTCACTGCTGTGAATAATCTATATATGTCGAAATTAGTTAAGGAATTGGAAGGGACTGATTTTTGGAAGCTCAGATGGGCTTATTCTCCTGGGGTAACACCTTCAAACCTGTGTTGCTATAAACTAAGATAATTAAAGAGAAGATCTCAAGTCCAACTGGTTGGACCACAAGTTACGGTCCAGCCAGTAGGTAACTTCCATCCTATCATATGCATGTGCATCCAACCCTGTCAATAAGTTGGCTCCTCCATTTGGATCACCTATTGCAGAAAAATCTGCCTCATTACTTATCAGATGGGCCACACAAAAACAATGCCTAGCCATTGATAAATAGCACAATACAAGTGTGGTCCACTCAATAAGCAGATATCACTGAAATTTGCACCAGGTGAACCTCATGATGGATCCAACTTAGCAGACGGGTTAGGTTTCACGTGCAAATGAAACTTTGGAAGTTATCTGCTGGCTGGACCATAACTTGTGGCCTAACCGGTTGGATTTTGGCCTTGTCAGAACTAAAATCTTACATCTGTTCTTTGCATTTGACCTCTTAGGTTCAGGAATATGTTGAAGCTGCAACATTCTATAACTTTTGTAAGAATGGGACACTGTTGAACCTTGCCGATATCAATGCTAGTTTGTTGCCGCTGAGTGATCCATCCCTCAAGCCCTTGCAGATTAATGTCATTGACTATCTACTAGGGGTACGGCTCTATCCCTTTTGAGCCTAGCTACGACTACTTACAAGAGAATTAATTCAAACTCTCATAAATTATGCCAATGTGGCACATATGTGATTTCAATGCCCATTCATCAGGTGTATATTGTTGTGGTAAAAAAATCAGGTGGTCTGACCATCACACATGTATATCGAATGTGGACTATTGATCGGTTTTTAGCGACCCACTTCTGTGATACATGTACCCACCTTAAATGACCGTATCAGTTTGTTTCTTTTGCCACAATGTGTACTCAGTATGGTCCACCTAATGAATGTCTTCAATCTCTCACATATGTGCCATAATGGCATATAGGGGAGATTAGGATTCAGAATCCTTCTCTTGTAAGCATCCATTGTACTTTTGTGGGCATCGGTTTTCTGCCCTTGCAATGACGATTAGTTTTATCTTATAGGAAGTAAATTGCTTTATTTTCTTATTTTTATTTTTATTTTAAATTTTTTGGTTTAGGTTGGGGACTTGACGGGAGAGCTAATGAGACTTGCCATTGGCCGAATATCAGATGGCGAACGTGAATATGCTGAGACGATATGCAGTTTCGTACGCAACTTATACAGGGAACTAACCCTTCTTGCCCCCATCATGGACGGCAGCTCTGAGATGAAGAAGAAAATGGAAACCATGCTTCAAAGTGTGGTAAAGATAGAAAATGGTATTTCTTTCTCTCATTCTTCTGTCTATCAGTTGCTGCACTCATCTTTCATGAGCACACTGAAGAGGTTTAGCTTTCTAATGCGCCTCTATCTAGGCACCTCATCACATGCACTACGGATGTCCATCAGGCAAATTTCTGGGACATATGAGTGGTTCATAAGGCGGCTTGATGCATCAAATTGAAGAACTTAGATCTAATGTGTCATGGGTGTGTATGGTATGGTCTGTATAAATTCCAGCAAGTGTGGGACGTCTGAGTGATGCATAACCCTGCCATATTCCCGGTTCTTCTGGCTTCAACATATCATCTTCCGAAGACAAAAGCCTAGTGATCCACATAAAGTGGTCTCTTCCTATTCAGATTGCTAATTAAAGAAGTGATATTGCTAATTAAAAAAGTGTTCCAAAGAGTGAAACTGTAAACAACAATTGAAGAGTCCAAATTTGATTGGAACTCCTTTTATACACAAGCCTTTCGAGGCTTTGTATAGAGCTAGATGGGTGTTCATGCCCACGGCTGGTGTAACCCTTAATGCAGTCGCATGGCTATCTTCTGCTATATTGTTGAATATACATATTAATAGGGTAACCAGTTGTATAGAGGTATTTAATACCTCTAGAAAATCTGTCAACTAAAACTGTCAAAATATACAACCATATGGCCATATGGTTGGTATACAAGAAATAATTTATTAACCACTTGATGCATATGACATTGATGTTCATTCGATTGGACATTTGGACCTCGTAGTCTAATCTGATTCCATTAATGTGGAATCTGCACCATGTGGTCCATCCTGGCCCTCCATGTGTGATGCATGAGCTGATGTCTGGCTTGAGTGGATGTGCTGGACCACATTGGGTTGGCCATCCCTATATGAAAATATTGGTTGATTTAATAAAAAACTAACGAGGGTCCACATTCAACTACATGAGCCCACTGGATGAGTGAACTGGCCTGACTTTGCATTTGATCATATTAACAGTGGGGACCGCCTTATGCATTGCACAGATGTCCCACTCTTGCTAGGTTGGTATGTTGCTGCGTAAGGGTGCATTTGGAGATGGATGCATGTGGGGCTGGCATACTCATGCATTAGATTCAAGTCAGAAACATGAATGGGCAACTCTCATGTATGCTAAACATATGCATTCCTTACTGAGATTTGCTAGAATACATCCTGATGCATTGCTATAGCATATGCCTGGACTTTAGCCCTCGGATCTGGGCTCATCAATCCATGATCCAAACCATTTATATGATGGCCTAACCTTGGATGGGATAGCCAAACAAAAATTTAAAAAGTAAAAAAATAAACAAAAAAAATAGGTTGTAATATTTTAACCCTTTGATCAGTCTACTATTTCGTTTGAATATGGACAATTCTGTAACCTTTGAAAAATCAAAGGGCTGAAATATTTCAATCTAAGAGTTTTATTAGGTACACCCATCCACGGTGAGGCCCATCATATAAAATGTTTTGGCTCATTGTAAAGAACCCCAGTCCCAACAGGCTGAAGTCCAGACGTATCCTATTGTAATAGCAAACCTCTTCATCATTAGGATGGAATAGTGTTCATAAAGGTGTCCATCAAACACAAATGGAAAAGGGATTGTAAGCATGCATGAGCCTTAAAAAAAATATACATGGTTAAAGCGTTTAAAGTCCTAATATATATTAGCCTAAGAAATGTTTATTTGGCACCCATTATTTCTTTTTTGCTGTGTTTGTTGCAGCTTGCTTCAGTGTGCACGTCAGAGGATCTGAGTATACTCCGTCACTCGGATCAGGCGATCCAAGCTACGCCTTCTTGGCCATGCCAGATGTCGAGCTGTGAACTAATTCTTTCTGCTCGGTCAAGATATGTTTGTCAGAGTTTCAGTATTCACCTTATGAGTGCAAGATTTCAGCTGCTGATTGAATGGGCCTCTTCATGTATGTGGCGTGGACTGAAAATCAGTCCAATTACCAGACGGGCTTGAATGTGGACTTCCCAATTGGGCAAATCTGTTTATTCATCCATGTTTTCAGTGGAAGTGGAACCGACCTGACTATTGAATCAGTTGGGTCGCAGTACCTGATGAATGGCCCGGACCTCCCACACACATACTGAACGTGTAATCATCAAACATGAGATTTTGGGTCTTTTTTTGTTTTTTGGAGACACCACAGTATCAGTGTATATTTCTTCAGAGATTCAATTTCTTTGATATTAGGTTAGACCATTTCATGCATTTTATTTTTTTAATTCTTGGGAAATTAGAAATTACTAAATGATTTTTGTCTAAGAGGTACCCCAAAATGATCATTTTGGAGTAGCAGACTGGTTGGTTGGGATAAAGCCTAGATGATGATGTTTATTAGAGGTTCGTTCCTCTGCAGGTCCTTGTAGAATAAGCTATTATACAAGGGCTCCATGTGGGGCCCACTGGGCCACAATTTTTAGATCAAGCTAATATTTATGTTTTGCTTCCATTCTGGTCTGTGTGACCTTATCAACAGGTTGGATAGTAAATAAACATTACAGTGGCTGCTAATAAGTTTTTATTGGTGAGCGCTCAATCACCACTGCTTCCTGTGGTGTGGTCCACCTGAGATTTGGATCTGCTTCATTTTTTGGCTCATGCCCTGAAATGATTTGGCAAAACAGTGGGTATAAAACAAATACATCACGGTGGGTCCATAGTCACAGATCTAGGCAATCCCGGCTGGTATATGGTGCATGCACCCTATCCATCAGGTCCAACACCCTGTATTTGGACCGGGACCAAAAATCAGGCTGACAGCACTTACGTGAGCTACACCATGGGAAACCTGTTGAGATGGGAATCCACCCACTATTAAAATCGTCTAAATTGTCCATGGGGTCTACCATGCTCATCCAATCCTTTTACCTGACAGGCAACACAAGGATCAATGGATTTCTAAAACCCAAGACATTCAAAGATTCATGTGGGACACATCAGGTGAATTTAGAGGTCTTGGGTATGATATTACACCTTCCCTATTGTGGGGGCCACATAAGGAAGCAAACCAAATCACAGTTTGGATTATCACGCTTCATGAACTTAATAATTACAATTCAAAATTCACATGCACCTCGGTGTTCAATTCCATAGCGATGCGTCGAAGTTGGTCTTCAGTGCATCAAGACTCAAGATCACCGCCATTTTTGGCTCGAAGGATGTGTTGAGGTCAAGCACCGTCTTCCTTAGGGGGCACTTCTCTAAACTCCTCACAGAGACACTAGAAGTAATTCTAGAAATTAAAATTTCATTAATGGATAATTGTCTGCTATGTATGTCCCTATTACATCATTAATATGGAAATAAAAACTCAAAATTAGTAATTACTAAAAATAGCAAAATTCTAACTCTAATAAAAATCATAATTCTACCAAAACTCTTCTAAAACCTAATTTTTAAAAATAAAAATTCCAAATAAACCCTGCTAGAAGAGTCCTAGCATAATTACAAGTTATTTTTAAAATGAAAGAAAATCTAAAACTCTAAAAATAGAAAAATATTAAAAAATTCGGAATTACTGAAAATACTAATTTAAAAAAAAAAAAAATCGTTTTTGAGCTGAAAGTGTGCGTTTTCTAACGAAATGGATAGATGCGACCCACTTTGTGGGTCAGTTCACCTTGGATGGCCTATAAAGTAAGTTGGTTCACATCGGATGGCCCATTTCAGTAAAGATTGATAGGTTGTGCGCTCCTTAACGATATTACAGTCAACTTATGGTCCACCTTCTTTTGGCCCAACAATGCTAGGAACATATCCCTGACACATTCTACATCATATTTGGACATGCATACTGAGTATTTCTGGGATCTGAACCATCCATGCTGTAATTACTATTTTATATAGCAGGCTGTAAGAAAATTAAGCTGAAAGTATGATTATATATAAAATTATTTGTAGATAGATTTAGAACATTGAAATAAGACCGATTCATGGTTCATCCTAAAATCAAGCATCAAAATCACTATTAATGCTTAATTATTGGACCATAGCTTCTTTATAGTATCACAAAAAAAAAATAAAGGGTTTAGATGACTAGATCGCTCAGCTTGGCCCTAATTTAGCTTAATTATTCACACTAAAGATCAAGAATAGGATCATCATTAAAGCTTAATTATTGGATCATAGCTTCTTTTTAGTATCACAAAAAATTAAAGGGCTTAGTGTTAGGGGCCTTGCACAAAACTTCAGGATCTAGTCCTCCAGAACAAACCAGAATTATGGGATAATAATAGCAATGAAAACAATCAAAGCATCAATCACACATCACACAAGAGATTTTTACGTGGAAAACCCTCAAAGAGGTAAAAACCACGGGACCTCGTCCAAATTAACAATCCACTATGAAGTAGAACGTTACAACTTTCTTCACTCACGCAAGAGCGGATAAACCGTAAGAGAATAAAAGAAAAACTCAGAGATCTAATTGATTACAAGGACGTAGGAGCGTTGAGATATAGATTGCACCGTAGATCACCTCCACGAGCATAACCTCCCTTCTACAAGCTACCTCTATCTCTCTCTCACCTTTGATATCCCTAAACCCTTTTCATGCCCTAGAAAAGCCCTAGGAACCCCTTTTTATAATTTTAGAAAACTTCCTTCCGCATTCCAGTTGTGAAAGGACTTGCGACACGAAATCCGCGTAAAATCGCGGAATAAATCTGTGTAGGTTCGACCGGTCGTGGACCTCCTACAACCGGTTGAGCACCCCCTCGAAAAAAATAACCTAATCACTGGACTTTGAGTCGAGCTACGACTCGACTCCCACGACTGGTCGTACCAGCCTTCGACCGGTCGAGTAGGGCCTATGACCGGTCGAACACGGGGTAAAAAATTCCATCAAATCTCTCCCTTTTTGACCCGGGAGGGATCCTCCATCTTCAAGCCAGCCTGGTTTCTGAAAACCTCAAACTTGCCCTTGAGCAAAACTTTGGTTATCATATCTGACTCATTATCGTCCGTGTGGATTTTCTCAAGCTGTAACACTTTCTGTTCCAAAGTACCCCTAATCCAGTGATACCGAATTTCTATGTGCTTCGACTTGGAATGCTGACTTGGATTCTTGCTCAAGTGTATAGCACTCTGACTATTATAATAGACCACGTGCTCCTCCTACTTCAGGCTAAGTTCGTGTAGGAACCTCTTCATTCAAAGCATCTTTTTACATACTTCTGTGACTTCAATATACTCGGCCTCTGTCGTCGACAATGCTACGACCTTCTGTAGCTTACTCTGCTAAGAAACCACTCTCCCTGCAAACGTGAACATGAACCCCGATGTAGACTTCTTGGAGTCTATGTCACCTGCCATATTTGCATTTGTGTAGCCCTCTATCACAGGTTTTTCGTCACCATAGCATAGGCTCAACTTAGATGAGCCTCTTAGATACCGTAGTATCCACTTCACCACTGCCCAATGCTCTTTGCCAGGATTGACAAGATACCGACTGATAACTCCAACCGCATATGTTATGTCTGGGTGTGTACACACCATAACATACATCAAACTTTCTACAGCTAACACGTAGGGTATCTTCTGCATCTCTTCCACCTCTGTCTTCGTCTTGGGATACTGCCTGTCGCTCAATTTGAAGTGACCATCCAGTAAAGTACTGACCGGCTTCGCTGCATTTATATTGAACCACTCTAGGACTTTCTCAATATACCGCTCTTGTGACAGTCAAAGCTTCCTACTGCTTCTGTCACAGGTTATTTCCATTCCTAGGATCTGTTTAGCTGGGCCCAAGTCTTTCATCGTAAAAGACTTGCCCAACTCCTGTTTCAGCCTGTTGATCTTCTTGATGTCTTTTCTTATGATGAGCATGTCATCAACATATAACAGCAGAACTAAGAAATCACCATCTGAGAACTTTCTCGTGAACACACAGTGGTCCGACTTCATTTTGTCATACCTATGCTGTAACATGAACGAATCGAACTTCTTGTACCATTGCCATGGAGCTTGTTTCAGCCCATACAAGCTCTTCCTAAGGCTACACACCATATTCTCCTTGCCATTGACTTCGAACCCCTCTGGTTGGTGCATGTAGATCTCTTCTTCCAGGTCACCATGGAGAAAGACAGTTTTAACATCTAACTGCTCTATCTTCAGATCCATGCTAGCCGCCAACCCAAGCAACACCCGTATGGATGTCATCTTCACTACTGGTGAGAATATCTCTTCGAAGTCTATACCTTTTCTCTGACCAAACCCTTTCACTACAAGCCTGGCCTTGAACCTCGTCTGTGAATTCTTCTGCTTCACCTTCTTTTTGAACACCCACTTGTTGCTCAAAGCTTTCTTGCCTTTAGGCAGTTTCATCATGTCATAGGTGTGGTTGTTATGCAAGGATTTCATCTCCTCTTACATAGTTTTCAACCACTTCTTATGCTCGTCAGCTAGAGTCTCAGAATTATCTTCTGGCTCTCCTCCATCAGTCAGTATAATGTATTCATGCGGCGAGTACGTCTTAGATGGCTGTCTGTCCCTAGATGACCTCCTCACCTGTGGCTCAACAGGTAGATCAGGTGGGGGTTGCTCTCCCGGTCCATCTTCTGTAAGAACTCCCTCGTTCTCTGCACCTTTCTGTACTTCCCCGTCATCAGGCACCATGGGAGGAATAATCGGATCCATGTCCTTTAGCTCACCTGAACTAGGCTGGTTCTTCTCTGGCTTACCAATGTCTTCTATACACTGATCTTCAAAGAAAATCACATCTCTGCTCCTGACGAGCTTCCTCTCAGTTGGATCCCACAATCTGTAATCGAACTTTTCATCACCGTACCCTAAGAACACGCACTGCCTGATCTTCATATCGAGCTTGGACCTCTCATCCTTCGGTACGTGAACAGATGCCCTGCATCCAAACACCCTGAGATGACTATACGATAGATCCTGTCCAGTCCACACCTTCTCAGGTACTTCTCCATTCAATGGGGCTGATGGAGACATGTTTATCAGATACAACGCCGTGTGCATTGCTTCTCCCCAGAACGTCTTGGACAACTTCCCATGGGATAACATGCATCTGATTCTCTCAACAATGGTGTGATTCATTCGCTCAGCTACACCATTATGCTGGGGAGTTTTGGGAACCATCTGTTCATACCATATACCTAGGGACTTACCGTATACCTAGGGACTTGCAGTACTCATGAAAGTCGCTAATGTATTCACCACCATTGTCAGTGCGGATGCACTTCAACGATCTACCTGTCTCTCTCTCGACCATAGCATGAAATAATTTAAACACACCAAAGATCTCGTCCTTGGATTTCAAAGCATAAACCCAAACCCTCTTAAATGCATCATCTATAAAATTAACAAAATACAATGCCCCACCCAAGGTTTTTGTCCTCATAGGAACATAAAATCAGAATAAACTAAATCTAATGCATGCATTTTATTAACATGAGAAGTAGTTTTAACGAATGAAACTCTATACTGTTTTTCTGATAAACAATCAAGACATGTTTTGAGAGGCGTACCTATCACGTTTAGAAGGAGCCGCTTCCTCGCTAGTAGTTGAAGCCCTTTTTCACTCATGTGGCCTAGACACCTGTGTCACATGTCTATAGATGAATCTTCCACTGCGTTCAACCCACCCTTGCATATACTGACACTTGCCTTGTACAGGGTGCAACACTTCTTTCCTCTGGCTGCAATCAACGAACCATTGATGAGCTTCCAGCGCCCATTAGCAAACCGGCTTTCATAACCATCATCATCCAGCCTTCCCGTCGACATCAAGTTGAGGCGAAGGTTTAGGATATGCCTCACATCCCTGCGAACTAATGTGCAGCCCACATTGGTCTTCACACAAATATCACCAACCTCTACGATCTTCGATACACCAGAATTTTTCATCTTCACGGTCCTATAGTCACCTGACTTGTAGCTTGTGAAGAAGTCCCTGCGTGGATTCGCGTGAAAAGAAGCTCCTGAGTCTATCACCCAGTTGGTGTCTTGACTTGTAGCCGTGAGACATACATCATGATCTGCAGAAAGAATAACTACAATGTCACCATCTGAAGCGACCGTAGTGGAATCTGATTCATCTTCCTTCTCCTTTCCTTTTTCTTTCTTGTCGTTCTTGGCCTTATGACATTCATACTTATAGTGGCCCTTCTTGCCACAATTCCAGCATTCAACATCTTTTCTGTTACTCGACTTACCTCTTAATTTATCTCAGGCCTTGTTACCCTTCTTGTTCTTTCCTCTCCCCCGTTCCTGTGTCATAAGTGCCTCTTGCCGAGTAGACCCCTGAGACTTCCTCCTTGTCTCTTCATTGAAGAGACAGCTAGTAACCTGTTCTATGGATATCTTTTCGTCTGGCGCGGAGTTACGTAGAGACACCACCAATGTCTCCCAACTGTCAGGCAATGAACTAAGCAAAAGCAAAGCCTGCAATTCATCATCCAGGACCATCTTCATAGAAGAGAGTTGGTTCACTATATTACTGACCTCATTCATGTGCTTGGCTACAGAACCACCATCCTTGAACTTGAGATTCACAAGTCGCCTTATCAGAAAAATCTTATTACCGGCTGTCTTCTTCTCATACAGCCTTTGTAATTTCAGCCATAAGCTAGTGGTTGAGGTTTTCATAGACACATGGTGGAACACAGTATCATCCAGCCATTGTCTAATAAACCCCACTGTCTTCCGGTCCAGCTTCTTCTAATCTTTATCAGACATATCCTTGGATTTTGCTGATATGCTTAAAATTGGAGAATATAGATCTTTGTAATAAAGCAAGTCCTCCATCTTAGCCTTTCATATGGTCCAGTTACAACTTTGAGTCTGATCATCCTTGATAAGCCACCTTCCATAATTCCAAACCGATCCTACCCGTTTAATGAACTTAGCTCTCTGATACCACTTTGTTAGGGGCCTTGCACAAAACTTCAGGATCTAGCCCTTCAGAACAAACTAGAATTATGAGATAATAATAGCAATGAAAATAATTAAAGCATCAATCACACATCACACAAGAGATTTTTACGTGGAAAACCCTCAAAGAGGTAAAAACCACGGGATCTCGTCCAGATCAACAATCCACTATGAAGTAGAATGTTACAACTTTCTTCACTCACGCAGGAGCAGATAAACCGTAAGAGAATAAAAGAAAAACTGAGAGATCTAATCGATTACGAGGACGTAGGAGTGCTGAGATATAGATTGCACCGTAAATCACCTCCACGAGCATAATCTCCCTTCTACAAGCTTCCAATCTCTCTTTCTCTCTCTCTCACCTTTGATATCCCTAAACCCTTTAAAAAATTCTCTTGTGCTTTTTATCACACTTCTCATGTCCTAAAAAAGTCATAGGGACCCCTTTTTATAGTTTTAGAAAGCTCCCTTTGTAAGACCCGTATCTTGGTCTGTACCTTTTCGTACACTTCCGTGGTCTTACCGGTCGAATTTCGGCAACCTTCGACCCTTAAACGATATCAACGCGCGATCCTGATTCATGTGCCGACAACCCGAGTCGACTCAACCCGAGACCAATACCATAGCGACCGCGCCGTCGTTGCGGTTCCGATACCGCGACTCGCGTGCCGAGGCGATACCCTGGTCAAGAGATATGGGCCAACGTTCGGTGCGAGAAAACGCCGCGCGTTGCGAAAACCAAGAGAATCTCTACGATGTATCACATCAATCACATCAATCCCATCAATCAATCACCCATCAATCCATCACATGTCAAGTACACATCACTTCCATCCCTTTTCCCAAGTAACCACAAAAGTCTCCCAAACCCATACCTCTCTTACACAAAAGGCCACCAAAGTCTTCACCACCCATACCTCTCTTACACAAAAGCTTCAAAAGTCAAGCTTTTCTTACACAACCATCACTCACCCATCCATCCATCACTCTCTCTCTCTCCCTTTACATCACTCTCTCTCTTTCTCTCTTTCTCATTTGCAAAACTCCAAGCTAAGGAGCTCCATACGTATGAAATTTTGCAAGAGCTCCTAAGCTTCAAGTGGCCCACCTTCCTACCCCAAAATCTCCCATCTCAACCCTCCATTCTTCATCTTAACCATTGAAGTTGAAGACAAGGTGCCAAGGAACCCCTAAGAGCGAGAAGATCGGACGGTGGGTGCCTTTATAGAGTAGTTTTTCTTATTTTTATGGTGGACCAAGTGAGGCCTACCGATCAATGATGTGGATCTCACTTGGGACCCTAAAATGTGGCCAATGGACCACTTGGATCATCATGATCGTTCCATGATGGGGCCATTCACCATGGACCCCATTATGATATTTATTTTCTCTTCAAAGGTCATTTAGACCGTCCATGTTGGTGGGGAAAGGATCCCCATCGTTGATTTTAAATTTCGGTGGTCCCACATGCTTTAAGGCCCACTTGATGTATGATTTCATGTAAGGGAGGGCCCATAATGTCGGGGTCCCTCCATCATAAGCCGTGTCCCACTCTCCATGTCTCTCTCTCTCTTTCATTCCTTTTATTTTATTTTATTTTTATTTGATTTTATTTTTATGAAAGGGGTTGTGTGGCCCACTTGAATGGACCTCACCTTGAGGTATTTATTGGGTTCAAGAGTCCTTCAAGTGGGGCCCACCTTGCATGTTGAACCCCATCATCCATTAGTGGTGGCCCACTTCAAAAGGGCCCACCACCATGTGCTTTAAAAAAAAAAAAAAAAGGAGCTTACCGTCCAGCGTCTGGGACGCTGGACGTCCCTACCCAAAAGAAAAGAAAGAAAAAAGGTGGTTTTGGTGGGCCGGCTTATGCAGGCCCCACCTTGATACATATGTTCAATCCAAGCCGTCCATCCTCTCACCCATATCAGTTTAGGCGTTGAAAAAAAATGTGAAGCTGATCTAACTTTCTGGTGGGCCATACCTTAGAAAATAGTGATCTCCACCGTTTAAAGTCTCCTAGATTTCTTCTACGCACCGAATTAAGCCCAAGTTTGGACTCTGTTTTTCGGTATCGAGCCGGTGAAGCCAATGGACGGGTTGGATTTCCTGATGGTGGGCCCTACCTGTAAAAATCCTCAGATTTTCTTATTTTTCAAAAAAAAAATAAATTCAAAAGCAAGAGGCATTGCCTCTGCCTTTTACCGTGCACGGCAGCAGCAGGCGCTGCGTGCACGGTCAGCTGTGCAGTTACCCACGGCTGCTGCCATGGGCCCCATGCGATATATATGTCTTATCTACGCCGTTCATTAGGTGGGTCCCCTTCTCAGGTGGGCCCCCTCCAAATTTCAAATAAATTCAAAACTCAAGTGACCCACACCACATGAAACAGTGGGACTGTACCCCTACCATTAAAAATTATTTTTTTGGGCCCACATAAGTCTTGGATCAAGATAAAATTTATGTTTTCCCTTCATCTAGGTCCGAGTGACCTTATGAACGGATCAGATGGCATTTATGCATTTGGGTGGGCCACATCTGTGGAGCCCACTGTAATGTATGTATTCTACTCACATCGTCCACAGGCCGTGGACGGTGATTCCCACTATGATGTTTGTGCTACACCTCCACCGTCCAGCAGACGGTGGAGCTCACCTCTCACGTGTGTTGTTCACACCACCTCCCTCCCCTGGCTGCATATTTTGGGTGGAAATAAACTCTACAGTGGGTCTCCCCCTGGCTCATACCCACACTGGGTGACATATAAACATTACAGTGGACCCTTGCCATTTCTAATGGCAAACAATATTTTAGTGGGCCTCTAGGCCATGGGATTGGGCCCACTTGATATGTTCCAAGGCCCTGTGATTAGGCCCATTTAAATTAAATATAAGGCCTAGGGGTTTCGGCCTATTGACTAATCTAAGGCGTATGGGTTAGGCCCATTTGATTTGAAAAAGGCCTATGGGTTTAAGCTCATTTAATTTATATAAAGGCCTATAGGATTAGGCCCACTTGGTAGGTACAAGGCCCATGAAATTGGACCCATTTGATGCAATTTTAAAGCCCATGAAAGTAGGCCCATTTGATATATGTAAGGCCTAGGGGTTTAGGCCCACTTTGATATGCATGCAAGGCCTAAGGGTTAAGGCCCATTTGGCGTACATATGGGGTTCAATTGGTGTGGCCCATTTGTTACCTTTAAGACTCATGTGACTAGGTCCAATTGATGCAATCCAAGGCCCACGGGTTTTGACCTATTGTAATGTACATAAGACCCATTGGTGTGGTCCATTTATATGGCCCATCTGATGACTAAAAGGCCCATAAGATAAGGCCCATCTGATATATATGTAAGGTCCAATGGGGATAACCTACGGTCCATTGCAATGTGTAAATCCATTACAGACTAAGCACTGACGTTTACAAAAATCGTGCCTGGGAAGCAATGTTGGTTTGAC
Source organism: Magnolia kwangsiensis (assembly GCA_037074715.1). Classification (NCBI taxonomy): domain Eukaryota; kingdom Viridiplantae; phylum Streptophyta; class Magnoliopsida; order Magnoliales; family Magnoliaceae; genus Magnolia; species Magnolia kwangsiensis. Next base: position 88,357,655 of record CM073586.1, read on the forward strand.
GTCCACATTGCGAGTGTAATGCTGGTTGGATGTCCACATTACGACTCTCCTTAGGGCCCATTACTGGGCCGTACTTATCGTGTATAGACCGTCTCGGCCCATCTGCATTGTAAGATAATTCATTTTATTATAATATGTTTAGTATAGTTTCATGACCCATGATCATACGCATCATATGTATGCTTGATATGAGGATTGACTGATCATAGCATATGCCTTCGGGCAGGTTGTTTATGGGCTCCCGGTTAGGCAGTGTTGCCCTACATGAGCGCACGGTATGCGCAGGATTGGTTGCATGACTGGGTAGCGTGATTCATGCATTCCGCATTTGTGTGACATAGTTATTGTATGCCCTAGCGACATCGGGGCCGTAGCCTCCACAGACAGATCGTGGTTGGCAGGATTGGATACCGAAAATCTTGTTTTACATGGGGTACTATAGATATCCCTGGGTGAAAGTCCCTAAACCCTTATGTTACCAAGAGGTTGCTCCAACGTCTAAACCGAGTGGGTAGATGAGCGCCGAGTGCCGAATACCAGTTGGCTGCTCTCTTCACTGTGTCGTGGTCGGTTGGAAGGGGGTGCGGCCTTACCAGCCCGAGTGTAGGGGGCAATGCTAGGCTGAGTTTGACCAGCTTGAGGAATGGGTCCGGTATCGACGAGTCGCTCCCGATATTGGCAGACGGATAGTGAGGTCTTTTCCACTTACCTGATTGCGCGCGATGTGGCGACAATCTGGTTTAGAGTGTACTAGACCCCGGTGATATTCCATATTTTGAGCTGTATTGATATGTGGACATAGATGAGGATCTGTATGCTTGAACTGCATTACACATCGCATGGCCTTGGGATGGCCGATACCATTCATGTCTTGCATTGCATAGCCTTGGTACGGCTCATGATGTTATGGTTCCATCTGCATATTCCGCATTACGCTGACCTTGCATTCATATTACTACCTTGCGCACACACTTTCACCACCCTCTAAGCTTTCTGTAAGCTTATGCACGACCATTGCGTGCAGGTGACGTTGGATCGCCACAGCGTTGAGGCAGGAGCACGTTGCTGAGTGTTTTGAAGTTTTTGTTCTACACCACTGTATTTCCCTTTATGCTCATTGTACTTGTAAATTTTTTGATCATAGTGGAAATGTAATGGAGTTCTTGGTTGTTGTTTGTGGGTTATGCCTTTGGTTATGCTTATTACGAATCAAACTGATGTTGAAAATCCTCCTCGTAGCATCCCAGGATCGGAACCTGGTGAATGGGAGCTAGGAGCCGAGAATGGGGTTCTACGGAGGCTGTCGGCGCCGGATTCGACGATCGAAAATTTTGTGAGCCCGGTTTCTGAGTTTGGGGCATGACACCCTTCCACATCCCAGTTGCGAAAGGACTTGCGACACGAAATCTGTGCAAAATCGCGGAATGAATCTGCATAGGTTCGACCGGTCGTTGACCTCCTACGACCGGTCGAGCACCTCTTATGACCGGTCGTGGACCACCTACGACCGGTCGAGCGCCCCCCCGAAAAAAATAGCCCAATCGCTGGACTCTGAGTCGAGCTACGAGTTGACTTCCACGACTGGTCGTACCAGCCTTCGACCAGTCGAGTAGGGCCTATGACCGGTGGAACACGGGGTAAAAAATCCCATCGCTTAGATCACTAGATTCGTTTATCATATATATGGGCTCTAATTTGTGAATAGAGAAGCTACCATGAGTTCGAACTCATAGTGTTATTTTTGCCATTTTCTTCTAAAGGTGGAGTTTTCGCTGCAAAAACACCAGGCGCACGGGCGTTGAAGAAAATGGCACTAACCACCCTTGCCAGCTTCTTATATAGTTAAAGTCGTGCGAGTTTCATGATGATCTATGTAGGACATCCATCGAATTAATTAGATGCGACTTTCCATGATGGTATAAGGAGCATAAAAATCTGGCTAATTCATGACTTAGGTGGGCCACATTACATACAACAGTTGAGAGTCGATACTAACCCATTGAAATCTTCATGTCGTGCGTTTATAAGGCCCACTAAGATATGGTTCACACATCCAGTACATGCATTGTGTTAGTACTGCTTGGATGAGGTATCCAAAACTCAGATGGGCCCTATTAGTTTTAGATATTTTAGCACGATTTCACTGAGTTTTGATTAATTTGAATTCCTGATATGGCTGAATTTTGGGATATCCTATAACCTAGAGGGGGCCCACCAAAAGAAGTGCGCGTGGATGTCTTACATAGATCATGCTTGTCCCTAAGTTAGCTGCATATGATGGTAGCTCTGAGTGTTGTGGGAATAAAATGAAGTCGTTTGCATGCAAGCTTCCAGTCACCTCCTTCCCAAAACACCACCAACAACAACACCCTGCCTCAAAGATGGCGGATTCTGACAATGAAAACATTGAAATTGAAGCGGCTCCAGAGGTTCAAGTCCAAGTAGAGGAACCTGTTGAAGTTGAGATCGACAACACTAAAATGGAATCGTCTCTGGAGGTTCACCTAGACGTTGGGGAATGTCCAGGTGAAGTAGCTGTAAACGGGAACCCGCCAAGAACGGGTTTATTTAAAGTTGGATTTCTTGATAACATCGATGTGATTGGCATTTTGTTGATGGGATTGCTGCTACTATTGGTACCGACATTCCAATCATCGATCTCAGAGACCACTGCTAAAAGGAAGATATCTACGGGTATGTTACTGATCTATGTTGGATTAGCACTCAAGATTAGGCTTCCTTAATCTTAGAAGTTGAGAAATGGTTATTTAAAGGTACTTGTATGGAGTCGGTATAATTATCTATCTTCAGTCAATCTCTTCCCCTGAGGGTTTGTTTTCTTCTTCTTGTTGTTGTTGGTGTAATGTTTGAATACAATAGTTATATGATCCTCAATCTGAGTATATGGTGAGATTTCATCTTCTCAATCTGAGCTCTTTGCCAGACCCGTTTAAGGTTTCAAGGGTAAACATCATGCATGGTTGGGCCTGTGTTTGATGAACAACCTATATCTTGTAAAAAAGAGGGTGGTCCAGCTTGAGCTCGACTCGGAACCTGGCTCTACAAAAGACAGTGATTTCCCGATGCATACCTCCCGAGGAACTTTAAGGGTCTCCAGGTTTACGATCTGGAAGTCGTGTGTCACAACTTTTGCTTTGGTTTTAAACTTTTTGAAGAGATTATGTGGTTTGGCAGGCATGTTATCATCTTCCCCACCCTGAGCTTTGTCCAGATTCATGAGTTCAAAGTCTAACTTGATGTTGGAATCATATGAATGGACCTTAAACTCATGCAGTACATCAGACAAACTAGGCACATTATTGCATGCAAATTTTGAAATATTTTTTGATGTTTTGTGATTTTTAAGTGTTGGAATATTTGATGCTTTTAATTTTTGATTTTGATTTTGATTTTTTTTTTTTTTGAATTTTGGGCTCAAAGGGACTTAGAGAAGGTCGACATTGCAAACCATGAGTGAGGCTGCCCTGGCTCTCAGTGTCGAAAACTATTTAAGTTGGCATTTTTTTTTGGGACCGATGCCCTTGAATTGCTCATCAGCGGATTCAATTGTCAAGGGGACTAAGGTCCAACTGAGATCCCAAGCTCATTTGATGGGAGTTAATGAGATGGATGGAGGATCATGGTCTAGCCCAATGGCCATTACCTCTACCTAGTCGTGATCGGGATTGAAGTCATATTCTTCTCCTAGGTCACTTGCCACAAATTGGAGCTCTTCCAGCTTCTCTACTTGTTGCAGAATTCGTACATCAGACCAATCTAGGCCTGACCATTTTCCCTTCATAGTCCAATGTATAGGCTTATTGTGGTTGGTCGACAGAGCTCGCTGCCCTTGGCTGGAGGCTGGAGGGGGCATGTTATGCCCCCACAGACTGGAGTGGGTACGTTGTTCCCTTGGCTGATTGTTGAATATGTTGAAACGGGTAGGTTGTACCCCTAGTTGATTAATGCATCCAGATTGTGCCTCTGTCTGATTAACATGGGCATATTGTGCCCCTGTCTGATTGTTGGAGATGTTGAAACGGGTAGGTTGTGCCACTGGTTGATTAGAGTCGGCAGGTTGTGCCCTTGGTTTGCTGAAACGAGCAGGTTGTGCCCTTGGTTTGTTGACAATGCAGTGAGGATGGCTATTAAGGCATTCGGATAGTCCTCAAGATGCTGCACCTGGTCTTGCCCCTGGTTGCTCTTCTTTTTTTGGCACGGGTGGTTTTTATCTCAACTGGTCCTAAGATTGTCTCCCATCGGATGAGAGGCCATTTCTTAGCGCGGTTCGTCCTTCTAGCACCATATCTTTGCAAGGTGCCCCTGGCTTGACAAACATGATTGGCGTGCAACAGAATTTCTTCTTCCTCCATTTTTTGAAAGTTGGCCGATATCCCAGTCCTCACTCTCTCTGGTTGTAGTTCATCTTTATCGCTTTTATCTTGAAATGATTCTTTGCACGATACTTATGGCCTGGTCATTCTACCGATTGGAAGACATACTCAACATTTATTGGTGATGGATTTGCCATCAATGGTCTTGAATTCAAAACTATATGGTAAGCAATGTCGTCTTCTAAGTATTGGATGTTTATGACCGAGATGTCTGGTTCAAGAGCGTTGTAATTACTTGGAATGATCAATTTGAGTTTGGACAGTATGGAGATCAATTTGTTGTTTAGAATGTACTTGACTCATTGGTGGAGGGTATGACTTTGACCTTATGAAGCCATGACCTACCTAGGAGCATGTTGAAAGAGATGGATATGTCTAAGACCTGAAAGGTGATGACCAAGACGTCTTGTACTTTGATACTATCTCTCCTTCCATAGTACTATAGGAATTTTTGAATGCCTTCACACTCATGTTGCTTGGTTGGAAGAAGGATGACTTTCCAAGACAAGCAGTGGTACTGAGTGGGAACACATTCAGGCTTGACCTGTTATCTAGGAGGACTAGTGGAACTCGTACGTCCCTATAGCTTATGTCTATATTCAGTGAGCTTCTATGATTACAACCTTTCGGAGGAAGATCATCGTCTGTAAACGTGATAGCTCAAGGAGTGAAGAGTTGCCTGATCATAAGTGTGATCATTTTGGGTGGCGTGTCTGAAGCAATACATGTGTTGTTTAGTGTCTTTGCGAACAACTCCCCATGCATGCATGATATACAGAGCAACTCCCATATGGAGATTTGTACTAAGATCATCTTGAATTGGGATGTCACATGATATGTTGTTTCTCCCTTGCTTCCTAGGCCGAATAGGGCACCTTTGAGATCATTTTTGTTCACGTTGTCTCTTTAAATGTAGCGTCTGCTGGGGTTTATATGTCCCACCTCACCGCATTCTGGGTAGTGCCATAGAATTGTCTTGTAGCAGGGATGCTCTTTTTCCTCGAGAGTGACTGGCTCTTCACAGGTTGGTGGTTGTGATGATGTGGGGATGGCCACCATTTGCACTTCATATGGAGCCTTTGCTTGCAGGACTACTCTATTTCCCTTGTTGAATGGTACGAAATGTGGTTCATCCTCATAGACTATGGAAGGCCTAGGCTCTAGCTTGATTGCTCGTGGTAGGAGGTTCCCAATGGATGAATAATGGCATTTTTTTTCCATTATCATATGTTGGTGGGGGAACCTTCTGGTATGGGCTAACTGATGTGGCATGAGCGTTTTAAAGAATCCATCGATTTGTGTCTCGGCTGCCCCTTATAGGATGATTGGGTAGTACATTGGTCTTGCTCCTTCCAAGATTATTGGTTCTTCATATGGTCTCTCATAGAATGCCCCTTGCTTGACTGGTGGGAGTGATGATGGTGAGAAAACCTCTATGAGGATTACCAGTTCATGAATAAGAGGTGCCCCTTGTAAGATGACCGGCTCAAAATTAGAGAGTGGGCCCTTTAATACCATGGGTTCCCATTGCTGGCTACGACTAGGAGGTGGTGGAGGATGAGGGGTGTCCCTTGAAGAACCATTGGCTCAATCATCGAAAGAGGAGCTTGGGGTGCCCCTTGTAAGACTAATGGAGCATCGACGTGGTTATTTGAAATGGTATGAATGGACTGTTCATGAGAGAAAAAGTCAATGCTCTCCTCTTCAATGTATTGATGGCAGGGCCACTTGACGTGTTTGGGCTTGCTTGATGATGTGGTAGTGGCTTTTGAAGGATGTTGGTGGGAGCCGCAGGGGCTACTCCGGAAACCGAGATCATGATATTTTGGCTATCGATGAGGTCTTAAACCACATAGCTTAATGAAAAACACTAGTTTGTAAGGTGGTCACGACCTTAGTGGTATGCATAATACTCATTTTCGTTGCAGTTGGGAGGCAAAGGGTTTAGCTGAGGCCTCGATTGTAGGGAAGAGATAAGTTGCTCTTGCACTAATGTAGCCATGATTTGGCTATACGCTTGTATGAGCAGAGTGAAATTCCAAGGTTCCTTCACCAACTGCATATTTTGGTAGGGGTATAACACATTTCCCTTGAACTGCTGTTATAGTTATGGTTGCAGTGGTGGTTATAGAATTTATTGTGGTGGAGGTGGATGTGGATGTGGTTGGTATCTCTGTTGGTGTTGTTGAGGTTGGTATTGCTGATGCTGCTAGCGCCCCTGTTGGTGTAACATCTCGAATTTTCATTATTTTGGATTGATAAAAATCCTTAAATTTTTTTATATAACTAGCCACATCGTCACTTACTGACCCTTGACACTCGAGATGAGCTTATACACAGCTGGTACCGATGAAGAACTGTACAAATAAGATTGATGAGTCATAGAAAATCAATGAATCCAACTGATCACTTAAACATCAAGTTTAGCCCCATGATTTGTTCACATAGGGCCCAAATCTAATTGACTTGCCACCAACTAACCAAACAACCATAACTAAATTAGAGATCTACCTAAACCCGAGCCAGTTATGGGTTGGACCTTAATTAATAAACCAAATCAACCTAGTTACTCTTTTAGTGTGAAACCGACAGTTTAGAGTGGTCATGACGGAATCACCATTTTCGCTAATTTTGAATAAGCTATACTGTAAACTTAGTTAATCCATATATCAACAATTGCGCCCAAAAAATCTCCCTATCCAATTTACTCAAGAAATGCCCCGATTACCTGAACAAGCTTTAGACCACTCTTTAGTGGGCCATTAGTTCCGAAATTAAAAGTAATGTCCATCTCACTGGGCTTGTGTTCCATCCCGGGTAAGGGACTCAAACGACACTTGAAAACGGATGATCTGCGCCATCCATCTGGCACTTGTAAAATGTAAATCTCCTAAGTAATAACCTAAAATATGAATTTTTAAAACAATTAGCCCCACTACTTAGGATAATAAATTATGACATTTTAACTGTCGAATTTCACCCAAATTTGCACCGTAGGTTGAAGATATGTTCCTCCACTCGTTCGCCAAATCTGACCCGTGATTGAGGAACGGTGACCGTTAATCCAAATCGGACCCTTGAGATAAATACCCGCATTCGTTTGCTGTTAAACCTTGGACAACCTCTCATCGAACCATGGGACACCCATCCCATAATTTAGATGGGCTAGAGGGCCATCAGGGCAACCCCTAAAATTATAAGTGGGCCCCAAAGGAGCACTTGATGGAATAATTGGCACCTAGGGCATTTAAACTAAACTGTAGGGTATATAACCCTTTAAGCCCTCTCTCCCTCACTCCCACATCAAATTCTAGCAGCTGAGGGAGAGAGAGAGAGGAGAGAGAAGGGAGAGAAGAGAGAGAGAGAGAGAGAGTGTGTGTAAGAGCAAGGGGAGCTAGGAAATTGGAATTTTCACACTCTTACCTCTTTCATTCGCTGGAGACCGCGACCCTACCGTTGTAGAGGCGAAGTGTAGCTGATAAAGGGTTAAAAATTCGAGCTCTCCTCCATTTTTCTTAGCTAAGGCCGCATGCATGTGTCTTGACATGCGATTCCTTTGGCATTGGGCCGCGACACATCAAATTTGTGGATCCGACGTCATTAGAGTGATTACAAGAAATGCCACTTTTACCAACGAAAATTTTTGTAGGCAAAAGGCTTAATTTTGTAGCAAAAAAGTTTTACCAGCGAAGTTTTTCGTTGGCAATTTCGTAGCTAAAAGCCCGAGGGGAACACCTTTTACCTGTGAAAAAAACATTTCGTTGGCAAAGGTAAGACTTTTTCCGATGAAAGTTTTCATAGGCAAAACATTTTACTAACGTTTAATTACGTTGGTAAAAGTATTGACAAAACGTTTTACCTACGAATAATTTTGCAGGTAAAAATACATACAAAACACTTTACCTACCAACAATTTCGTAGCTAAAAATATATACACGACATTTTACCTACGAATATTTTCGTAGCTAAAAATATTTGAAACACTTTTTACCTACCAACAATTTAAGACTTTTTACATACGAATACTTTTGTAGCCAAAAATATTAAAAACACTTTTTACCTGCCAATAATTTTGTAGCTAAACATATTTACAAAATTTTTTACCTACCAACAATTTCGTAGCCAAAAATATTAAACTCATTTTAGCTGCCAAAAATTTCGTAGCTAAAAATATTAACAAGACTTTTTACCTACCAATAATTTCGTAGCTAAAAGGTACATGATTTTTCCTCACTTCACTTTAAAAAACGTTTCCCTATCAGAAATTTTGTAGCTAAAAATTCCTTTACCTACGCATATTTTCGTAGGTAAAAATGTTTGTTTACAAATGATATCGTAGGTAAAAACATTGTTAAGCTTTTAACTACGAAAATTGTCGTAGGTAAAAGTTTTTTTTTTTTCCCACCCTATATTCCAGCACAAATTTCTTGAAATACACCTGATCAGGTAAAAGTCTCTTTTCTAAAAAAAATTCCAGCACAAAATTGCTAGATTTTTCCTGATATACACCTGTTACAATATATACATATTTCATCATATTCTTCCTGATATACACCTATTATATAATATATTTCATCATATTCACATTCACATCCATATAAACCCAAACTGGCCATCCAAACATAAAAGGTGATAAAAGGTCTGATGCGGGGAAATATCACCTTCAGTTGTTAGATTTGGGCACGGGAATAAGCTGATAAGGAGGTTTTGGAATACTTACATTGCTCCATCCTAGTAAAAGTGCAGTCATTAGATCACCTGTCCCCTAAGTCACATCTAGATACATGTCAGACCAAAAGCATGGTATATTGGAAACATCCTCTAGCAACCATGAAAAAAGAATTATAAATGAGAGAAAAAATCAATGTGGCTTCAATGCAGTATGCACACAAAATTGCAATTATGACCAATCAAATTCAACTTAGACCACCTATAGAACTCAAACAGTGCATGTTGATGGACTGATCGCAACTATTTGTAAAATGGGTGTGTTTGGTTGCACCAAATATCATGAAATTTCATGATATTTTGATATTTGGTGCAGCCAAATCCACCCATAAAAAATAAAGTACCAAAATAGTAATTTCCTTAGCAATCATATTGAGGGTCTGGATCCTGGCACTAAATTGCAATTGCAAAATTATGCTCCTTTCAAGTTGGATTAAATAGGAACCATTTCTGCAACCTGAGGGCTACTTCCCTCATAAAGAATGCTAGCACATTAATTTTTGTATTTCCAATTCACTTGTGCATCCACATGCGCCATTCGAAATCACTCCATTTCTTTTTTCCTTTTTTCCTTTCTTCTTATCTCCTTTAAAATCCATGGTAAGATGACCCTTGGACGAAGAATTTTCAATGGAAACAGATCCTCAAAAGATAATAAAAATAAAAGGAATAAAAGGTAGAATTTAAACTCTACTGACTTTAGGTATCTCATGCTTTTCCAAGAACAGATTATTGTCTTTAAATTAAATTTAGAACAAAAAATCCTCTTACACATGGGAAATAGGATTTTACAGCATTATAAAAGGCAGTGCGATAAAGCATCAATACTGATCCATCTATAATTAGATGAATACGGTTCATAGGAAAATACCAATAATAAAGGGCCTCAAATTAATAGAGACTGAGGAGATTGACTTGGGAACGAACTTGAATTGAGGAGCTCCATTGCAGAGCTCAGGCCTAGTAATTAATGGATAAGTTATGGGAACAACAGAACCTGTGACTGCAGAAGATTCTGTTGAAAACGAATCCTAATGAATCATTGGGAATGTTCACACAATGGGGACTGTTATAATTCAATATTTTGCAAAGAGAAGAGAAAGAGAGGAGAGGAATTTTGGAGATAAGGGTTGTAACAAAGCCACAATATCATTTTATATAAAATCCTAAACACAGAAATGTATGGTGCACAAGAGGAAACTATATATATGCATGTGTGTGTGTGTCCCTCCCTCCTCCCTCTATCAATCTATGGGAACCAACGACAACAAGGGATTCAATACCTGCTAATTGTGAACTAAACAAACGTTTAAAACCTCCGTGGTTAATATAGAACAAGATAAACAAATTCGAATAGTCGAAGCATAAGAACAAAATTCTGAACTTATTCCAAGGATCCCTTTCATGAACATATCCAATATGATGAGACAAAAATAAATAACAACTGTCCAAACAAAAATAAATTGTCAAGACGAGAGTTGCATCTTTTGTTGATAGCATTCTAAGTTTTTAACATAATGTATTCAACACAATACATTGGCTGCTGAATAAAAGTTGCCTTGACTGGACTATCATAACCATTTAATGAATGAACTTCTCACTGAATGTGAGTTATTGCTGATTTTTGCCTTTTAGTGTCCATTAGTACACCACCAATTGAAGGGTTGGGCTCATCCAATCTGTGTGATTTTGGTCTATGGCCCATCAACTATGGACCAACTAAATGAATGGTTTCAATCTCATGCACCGTGCTACGCATGCAGCCATTATATGGAGGCATGAATATATGCAACATACACAGCAATTACAGAAACTATATGCCGTACGTATGTGGATCAGTTCCCAGTTTAAAGGACACATTCATAGGCTCCAGCTTTAGCAGTCACAAATGCAAAGAATTCTTGGGCAACTGCCGCCGGCCTTGTTGTTTTCCTATTAAGGCACCGAGACCTGAATTTCATACTGAGTTCTTTTGCAGAAGTTGACCAATATTTGATCAGAAACCATCTAATTTAATGTGATTCCCCTACAAACAGCTTACACTTGAGCAGCAATATCTATCCATGAACCTTGCCAAGCCCAACACATGTGCAATAAAGCCCACGTAAACACCACACATGCACCAGCACGGCATGTTAGGGTCCCAGATCCAATCCATCTATCAGAACAACACCACTATATTGAAGTTGAAGTTCTAAAATTTTACCAATATTTGATCAGAAATCTTCTAATTTAATGTGATTCCCCAACAAACAGCTTACCAACACTTCAACGGTAACATCTACCCATGAACCTTGCTAAGCCTACATGTGTGTGCAATAAAGCTCATGTAAACGCCACATATGCGCCAGCACGGCATGGTAGGTCCAATATTCAATCCATCTATCAAAACGGGACCACTATATTGATGCCCTGGCCCAAGAATCAGGTTGATCCACCGGTCAAGTGGGACCCAGCTCTGAAAAATAAATGTACAGCTCTGAAAAACTTCGCTGAAATTTTCTAACCCATCCACTTCTTTCCCATATTAGGGCACACAGACTGGGTGGACCAGATTTCCAACATTTATCAGGTCAGACCAACCTGATGGATGGATGGGATCTCGCACCTGCATGCCATGCTGGCACACATGATGAGTACATGAGCTTTATTGCAGATATGTGTGAGCTTAGCAAAGCTCTCTACACAAGAAATTTCCAGAAATATAAAAACTATTTACCAGCAAAGAAATATAATATATACATAAATATGCAGACATATAAAGGAAGACTGCAGGATTACAAAAAAATGTGGTTATTACATGAAGGGGGAGGAAGTGATGGTGATGGGACAATAGAGAAAGGGTCTCCATCATTGTCCGGGGAAGGGTTTCAAGTGGAGGAGGTGGGCCACCATTCGCTAATCGAGAAGATCGATTTAAATGAAGAAGGGGGAGGAGATGGTGATAGGATGGAGGGTGTGTTGTTGTATGGGTCAATTGAGAATGACTGTCCATCATCATCTGGTAAAGAATTTCAAGTTCAGATGGGCCATCATTCATTGATCGAAGGGCTCAAAGAAGGATATGATAATGGACTGGAGGATGTGAAATTGCATCGGTCAATAGAGAAAGGGCCTCTGTCATCATCAGGTGAAGGATTTGATGTGGAGGTGGACCACCATCCACCAATCGAAAGGCTTAATCTGCATGAACAAGGGGTAGGAGATGATGACAGACGCGAGGATATGTCATTTGATGAGTCAATAGAGAGAGGGTCAGTTTCATCATTTGGTGGAGGATCTGAAGTGGAGGAGGTGGGCCACCATCTTCCAATTGAGAATCTCTATTTACGTGAAGGGGGAGAAGGAGATGGTAGTGATTTAGAGGGTGTGTTATTCCCTGGGTCAATAGAGAACGAACTGCTATCATCATCTGGAAAAGTATTTGAAGTGGAGGTGGGCCACCATCCACCAATCAAGGGTCTTGATTTACATGAAGGGGCAGTAGGAAATGAGGGTATGTTACTCCATGGATTCACAGATAAAGGGCCGCCGGCCCGCCATCATCTTCTGGTGAAGGATTCCAAGTGGAGAGGTGGGCCACCATCTGCCTAGCAAGGAGCCCGGTTTACATACAGATGGGGGTGCAGGAGATGTTAATAGATGAGAGAGTGCATCATTCAATACATCAAATGGGAAAGGATCCCAACCGTTGCCTAGTACAGGAAGTGAAGTTGACAAGGTGGGTCATCATCTGCAGATCGAAGAACTTGGGTCATAAGGAGAAACCACAAACGGTGTGGTAGCACAGCCAAGGAAATGTTCCCAATCTGGCCAACAAAGGCATTGAATGAAAGGGGGTAGTCGATCCCGACCGTCGATTTGTTTCAAGTATGGGAAGGTTGGACACTCGAAGAAAGACTGCACCAACTAGACAAATATGGACTTTCACATACATCCCCATAAGTAAAAAGTGGGCTACCCATGAATCAAAAGAGAAAATTTCTATGGCTTAAACTAACATATTCATGCAAAAGAGAAATCATCACCAAGTTGGGCTGCCTTTTACAAGCATATGGGATTAGCCAACCTCTTGTTTGAAGAAAAACATTCTGCTGACATCAATCTTATGATTAAAAAATTGTAGATTTTGAGAAATTGGGTTGATTACCTTGAAATCTTCATATCCTGCCTCCATTGCATCTTCAAGTGCAGAAAGACTACGTTGCACCTGCAAAAAGGGAACCCAAATAGCATGACAAGGATTTCAATACTCAAAAAGGGGTAGAATTACTCTAGTGATGAAGAGTGACGGCAAAAAATAGATAGCTCAATGCAGGTTAATAACTAGTATTTCTGCTAACAGGGTTTTTCTAATCTCAAATGTGTGTACAGCCCAAGCTCCTTCATGCCACCACATATGGAAAATTGACATGAGTTCAAGATACAGAGAAATGGATGGGCAGAAAAAAAAAAAAAAAAACCTCAATATTTGCTGATCTGATGGTTAGGATCATTTGGGCAGCATGATTTTGGACTCTCAATCAACCATAATATGCCCATGGATTTCCTTACATATATGCCTAGTGTGGATAATTCACCACCCTTCAAAAATGGTGGTAAACTACAACCTTAGTCTTGTCAAATGATAAAGGAAAATGGAAGAGAGATGTTTACAACCCTTTGCCTTTCATGCAAACACCCCATCTTTCTATTTATTGATAGTAGAGTAGTGCACTATAGGTACTGTAATAGTACCAAAACTAGACGAAAATGGTGTGTGCATGAAAAAGATGGGTGTAAATGACACTTACCTAATAAAATGGTATCTGTGCATGAAAAGGGTCTGAAATATTTATACTGAAATATGATTGGAATTACCTGAACAGCTCTTGCATATGGAGTGCCTGGAATATATAGTGGAAAGGAGATGAGTCCTTTCATGAAAGTGAGGAAATCTTCCAGTATTTTTTAAGTTTGTGGCTCTTCTGGTGTCAACCCAAGAACTTGTTTTACCATCACATTGAATGTGAACTGAAGAAAGGAACCAAAAAATAAAAAAAAATAAAATCAGTGACTTGAATTTTATTATAATCACATAAGAGTAGAGGAATTGTACATCCACCCCCAAAAGTTGATAGCTCACCCCAATATGAATCATTTGACGACATAAGGTTTTGGAAACTGGGATGTACACACCATGCTTCTGATATATATACAAATATCCTTTTTCTATTTTTGGCATATGAGTAGTACGACTAACTACCATTCTTATACCATAAGCATGAGATTAGTAATTTGGCCATTGTAAGTTTTGGAACATGACTTGCACACCCTATGTTTCTGATATATATACAACCTAGTTTCTACTTTTGTATATGAATAGTACAGATTTGTACTACTCTTATACCCAAAGTACAAAAATGGTGTTTTCATTCAAAAGGAGTGTGGACATCAGTTCCCTATTTTCTTTTGTTTGAGTGGCTTTAACAGTGTGGTATCAAAATTAATATTCATGGTTGGGACACTCAATTTTAGGGGGTGGAAATATCAATGTCATATTGAAAGAACAAAAAATCTTATTTATAATGATGTCTTTAATGATATTTTATACTCTCTCTCTCTCTCTCTCTCATACCTTTCTAGCTTCTTCACAGAAGATAACTTCTTTTTTGTCTTTCCATGCATCCATTATCTGGATTGCTATTCTTTCTATATCATTGAGGTACTCAGGCTTTGATTTTGTGGTGCTGACTAGTGTCAGTGCCAAGCTTCTCAGCCTCATGTGTGTCTCCAACGACTACAAGCATGGAGGATGTTCCTAATATCCCATGGATGGGCTTTGGATAGCTGCATTGGAATAGCTTCTCTTCATTTTGGAGTATGAAATTGTTCAGCTCCTGGTCACATGAGACAACAGTTGGGGAACAGAACAGATGAGATTTGAACACTTTCCCATACCTGCAAAACCAAAAAAATCCTTCTATCTATCAGCTTTTTACCCATATACCTGTTTTGTTCTTTATGTTAGCACTCAAAACCACGACAAAGATAATAAAAAATACACACACACACATGGACAGATATATAGATATATAGATTTATAAAACAGACCCATGTCCAGTATTGGAATTTTTGAAAATTTTCATACAACATGCTTAAAATCAAAACCCCGTATTGAGAAAAATCATGAAAATAAAGCCATATTAAAAAAATAAAAAAAGGCATCTAATTAGTTACAAGTGTCATTGTTCCAGTGGAAGACATGGACCATGCTCTTTCTTTCAATTAAAAAAGAAAAACACACATGCACATGTTGATGGAAGAAACCCATAGCTATTGTAGCTTCTCTTTCTTCTTTAGCTTTGCACACTACATGCATAGAAATAAGAGCCCAAAATAACAAAATATTAATAAGAAGTAAACCCATATAAACATGGCATACATGTACAGCAATCCATATGCATGCTCACAGGCATATACACATGGCATACATGTACAACAATCCAAACCATCTGAAATGATGACCCTAATACATATGGGGTACGTTCCTAAAATCAGATTGATTGGACAATCCTAAGCTTGACAAATAGAGATTGGTTAATTGAGTATGGATAATTGAGGTTTTTCACTTATGTATCTGTGTCTATGAACACTAACAAGACAACTAAGATCACCAGTTCGGTATGACTTTTGGTTAATTGAGTATGGATAATTGATCTTTTTCACTTATATATCTGTTTCTATGAACACTATCTGTAGATGAATTTAGAAAAACAATGAAAATAAAATTTTCAATGGCTCACATTCAACTCTAGAACCAAATTTTAGGGTCATCAATGAAGAATGCTTATGGGATAATAGCTTATAGATGGTCATGATGGTAGACGGTTCACATCATTGGACTATCTCATGATGAGAGCCCCAGTGGCTGGTGACACAAGCTGGATCCTATGTTTCAACAGGGAAAAACAAACTCAATAAGCATCCCTCAAACTGCAGTGCAATTACATTGTTTTCTAGTCTAACCATAAAACTAACAAAACTGTAATTTGGAGCCCAGACCCTCAATATGAATGCTAGAGAAACAATTTCATGTCTTTCCATTTCATAAAGTTAGTAATCACAATTCTATTAGATGCTGCATCCAAACACACCCTAACAATGCAAAAGCCACAATAATAAGCTCTGTTGCAGAGACACTTTTCTGCACAACTGCCATTCATATGCATGTGAAAACCAGTCAATGGACCAGGCCTAGGCAAGGCAAAATCAAGTGTTTTTAATAGGCCAGGTGCCTAATGTAGATTGAACAATTTCTTCAGCTCTTCTTTTATGATGCAAACCATTCATATGAGGGATCCCATCATGGATGGTGTTGGAAGAAACACCCAAGAAGATCTTCCTCTTCGAACTGACACAACAGTCTGGTTGAGCCTAACCAAATGCAGTAGTTGTTCATTGGCAACCCTCTGCTCAGATTGACATGATCGCTGATATGATATTGGGATTGGCACATCAGGTAAAGAGTTTAGCTTCCCTGAGGTGAGGTCCCACTTGTTCAATGTTTCTGGATCAAAACCAAAATAATATTTAAAATACAAATTTTGAATTTTTATTTTCAAAATCTCAAAAAATTTCTCATATTTTAATTTTTTTCTCCAAAATTTCAAAATGTTAATTTTTTTCTTCAAAAGCATTATTTTGTTCTCAAAATTTTTTCTTAAACATAGTTAAAACTTCTAAACTTTTCAATATTCTTTTTTATATGATATTACAAATCATTTAAATATTACCTTTTAATTATATATATAAAAAAATTTTCATTCATATGATATAAAAACTATATATATATATATATATATATATATATATATATATACACATATATACATAGAGAGAGAGAGAGAGAGAGAGAGAGAGAGAGAGAGAGAGTCATGCTCCCCTGCGCACCTACGCACGTGCGCACATTTGCACACGTGCCATGGGTGTCCAATCTAAACGGTTCATGTGATGCGGAATCCCATGAAACCTAATGTGACAAATTTTTACCCCGATATAAAATTCTGGTGGGCCATAGCAAAGAGAAATGCAAATCAAGGGAGGAAACTGTTTTCATTTTTCATGGCCCATCAAAGTTTTAGATCAAAGTAAAACTTGGGCCCATGGGGTTTCACGAGGTGCTGCTTCACATGAATGGTTCACATTTTGGATCCACATCACGTATGATGGGTTCTTAAAAAAGTTCGTTCATAGTACGTACGAACTGGTTCGCAGGTGAGCATTTCCGTGTAATCATATATTGGGCCTGCCTAAATGTGATTCACATATCCAACACACTCATTATGTGTGTCCCACTTAGATTAGGGGTCAGACCAAGTTTCAACAGCATCCAAAACTCATGTGGGCCCCACCAAGTGCTTTTATATTTTTTAGGATGTCTTCACATAGTTTTAAATGGTATGGCCCACTTGAGTTTCGTTTACCAATGATTTTTGAGATATCTCATAACCTAAAGGAGAGATATCAAATCCACGGTGTTGATGTTCGACAGACATCATGGTAGGGCCCACAAAACTTACTAACATCAATTCTTAGGTTCTCACGAGGTCAGTAAGTTGAGCCACAATTTTAACTAGAATATTTAGCCCATTTTACATGTCTGGTGCATTCACTCTATTTTACTGATCAATACTCTTAATTTGACTGGTTACTCGCCTTAATCAAGCTACATATGAGAAAGATATTGGGCATACAAGATTGATTAACAATTTCAGTGAAATTTGATTTAAACATCTGAAGTTATTTACTCTTTAATTTAAATTGATTAGCATGTCCAAAAACAATTAAAGGTTCAATTAGCGGATGTGCATAATAATTTAGTAAATTTATTTTTCACAAATAAATTTAACATTTTTTTTTTCAAAAGGTATATTTTTTTTACTCTTTTAAATAAATATCATTTTTATTATAAAATATTTCAAAAATATTTAAAATACAAATTTTAAATTTTTATTTGCAAAATCTCAAAAATTTTTTCAAATTTTAATTTTTTCTCAAAAATTTCAAAATGCCAATTTTTCTCTTCAAAAGCATTATTTTGTTCTCAAAATTTTTCTTAAACATATTTAAAATTTCTAAAATTTTCAATATTCTTTTTCATGTGATATTACAAATTATTTAAATATTACCTTCTAATTATACACACACACACACACACACACACACACACACACACACACACATATATATATATATATATATATAATTCCATTCATATGATATAAAAACTATACACACACACACACACACACACACACACATTTAGGTTATAGGCAAAAAAATTTTTAAATTAAAACATTTTTACATTATTATCAACTGTTTTTAGCCGTCGGAAAAAAAAATTAGGAAAAACACTTTTACCGCCACCATTTCAATCACCCAAAACCCAAAAGATCCTTTAGCTACGAATACTTTCGTAGGTAAAGATGGTTTTTCCCTACGAAATTGCAATTCGTAGGTAAAAGTATGAAAATTCAAAAGACCCTTCAAAGAAGAATAGTTTAGTGAACCTTCAGCTACAAATATTTTCGTAGGGAAAGATGAGTTTTACCTACGAAATTATAGTTCATAGGTAAAAGTAATGATTTCGCCTTTCAAAAGACCCTTTAGCTACAAGTATTTCGTAGGTAAAGATAAGTTTTACCTACGAAATCAGATTTCGTAGGTAAACATAAAGTTTTCGATTTTTGGTTTTTTATAAAAATTGAAAACACCCTTTAGCTACGAATATTTTAGTAGGTAAAGATGGGTTTTACCTACAAAATTACATTTCGTAGGCACGAGTAACATTTTTGATTTATTGGTTGTTTTGAAAATTCAAAAGTCCCTTCAGCTACGAATATTTTCGTAGGTAAAGAAGGGTTTTACCCACGAAATTACATTTTGTAGGTAAAAGTAAGGTTTTCTATTTTTTGTCAAAAACCATTCAGCTACGAATATTTTCGTAGGTAAATATTGGTTTTACCTACGAAATTAGAATTCGTAGGTAAAAGTAAGATTTTGGATTTCTTAAAATTCAAAAGACCCTTTAGCTACGAATATTTTCGTAGGTAAAGATAAGTTTTACCTACGAATTGCCATTTCGTAGGTAAAAGTAAGGTTTCGAGTCCCTTTAGCTACGAATTTTTTCATAGGTAAATGGGGTTTACCTATGAAATGTAATTTCATAAGTAAAAGTAAGGTTTTCTATTTTTTTATTGGGTTGAAAAATTCAAAAAGCCCTTTAACTACATACATTATCGTAAGTAAATATTGGTTTTAACTACAAAATTAGAATTCGTAGTTAAAAGTAAGGTAAAGATGAGTTTTACCTACAAAATAACATTTCGTAGGTAAAAGTAAGGTTCAAGACTATTTAGCTATGAATAGTTTCGTAGGTAAAGATTTATTTTACCTACGAAATTACATTTCATAGGTAAAAATAAGGTTTTCAATTTTTAGTTTTTTTAAATATTCAAAAGACCCTTTAGCTACGAAAACTTCCGTAGGTAAAGATGGGTTTTACCTACAAAATTAGAATTCGTAGGTAAAAGTAAGGTTACCTTCAGATACGAATATTTTCGTAGGTAAAACTAATTCAAAACACTCTTTGGCTACGAACATTTTCGTAGGTAAAGATGGGTTTTACCTATGAAAGTCTATTTCGTAGGTAAAAGTAAAGTTTTGGTTTTTTAGAATTCAAAACATCATTTAGCTACGAATATTTTCGTAGGTAAATATGAGATTTTTGATTACCCATTAGCTAGGAATATTTTCGTTGCTAAAGATTGGTTTTTTACCTACGAAATTGTAGTTCGTAGGTAAAAAATTCAAATTAACCTTTGGTTACGAATATTTTCGTTGGTAAAGGTGTGTTTTATCTACGAGATTAAATTTCGTAGGGAAAAGTAATGCTTTCAATTTTTCACTATATGAAAAAGGCAAAAGACCTTTTACCTACGAAAGTTTCGTAGGTAAAGATGGGTTTCACCTACGAAAATAATTTTCGTTGGTAAAAGTCATATTTACCTACGAAAATTATTTTCGTAGGTAAAAGTTTCGTAGGTAAAAGCCAGATTTCTTGTAGTGACAAGAACTTTTTATCGATGATAAATACAGTCCATTACCTCTAGGTGGCTTGTTATCATGCCTAGAGCGAACTCTAGTAATTTTGGGTGAAGATTTGTTTGCATGTTGCTGTTTAGTATGAAATCACTAATTTTGAACTTATACCTGAAATTTCCTTAAATTGGGAAAGGAATTTCAAATTCAAATTCCTTGATGTATGCATTGTTGAATTGTTTGGCAAATTGCAAAGTTGCATGTGCATTATCCCCAATCTTGCTGATTTCATAGGTTTAATTCTGTTGCATGCAATTAACATGTGTAGATTAAGTGCACAGCTGGTTATATTGTTGAATTGTTGAAATTTGTGGAACCCCTAGTTAGGAATGTCTCTGATTTTACTAAATTAGCATCATGGATTCGTGCGCATGTCACTCGTAGGTTTGAAATGGGTGAATTCGCTACCTACACCCAACCATGTAAGATTAATTCTCCCTGTAGCTGGCTGTGGTGGTCATTCCCCTTTCCTTTGATCTCTTGAAACTTAGTCTCATATATTAGTATCACTAGGAATTCCCTGAATTATGTACAACAATTACTTATGCCCTAATTTTGAATGTGGACTATAATTACACTTGCCCCCACAACTACGAGTAGATCGACTTCTACTTGTTAGTATCGTATTTATATATTGCACCCTTTTCGGATCGACCAGCCAATCGGAACTTTCTTGGGCAGTCCTTCTCTTCGGTTAGCCCACGGGTAAGCTTGGCCCAACTAGCCAAACTATGAGTTGTCTGCTGTAATTGGACCACGCGAGATGTTGCTCTCAAGTCGTACAGCCCGTAGTTCATCTCATGGGGGAAAATTGGCCCACTGGTTGGCCATCCTTGTATATTAACCATGTTTGTACACGCCTGTTGGAACCTGAGGCACCTTGTACCCGTTTACACCGACTGACAACCATTAATTAAGCCCACAAGTCTCATGAGATGGGGATGGTGGTATGGGACACTATGCCCAAGCTGTTGCCCTACGCTGAGATGATGAGCCTCCCTGTAGTGACTAGTTAGCAACTAAACGCGTGAGTCGAGAATGGTGGAATGAAACACTATGCTCGAGTTGTTGACCTACGTGGGGTGACGAGCCTCCCCATAGTGACCGCAAGAAATACTTTAATTGTCTTAAATACCTTCATATGATTCCAATTATGGGAATGATGAACCTAAACGGGCCAAGGATCGAGAGAGCCATACGACCACGATAAGCAGAGCCGCACTATCAGATTGGGGCATTGATATGTCGAGGTTTTTTAGTTTTTCCAAATTGCTGGATGAATGAACATAATTAATTAACTTGGTTAACATTCACATTACATTGCATTGGCTACTTTGGCGATTTGGCAGTCGTGTTCGCACTAAGGGAGTGTTGGTCATTCGCGATCGTTAGATGTTGTCGCTTGAGGGAGTGTTGTGGTGAGAGCATGCATCATATCATTAAATCATGTATTTGTATTAACCAGAGTATTTAGGATTCTGTGAATGCATGCCTTTCACTAAATTTGTTCCTGTGTATGATAATCTGTGTAACTTATTGTTAATGGTACCACTGAGTTGATTACTCACTCCTACTCTGGAAAGGTGTTTCAAAACACTAACCAAAACCTGTCATAAATGTAAGAGCAATAGATCTGGATGCGCTGAAGGATGCCAGTGTGGACGATGGGTTAGAGCGGGCGTATTACTAGACCTTCGGTGACTCCTTCTAGCTTATGTATGGACAATCGCAAGGTATGGGTCAGGGCCCTAGTTGTTTTGGGACACTTGTATGGGTAGGACTAGTTCCCTATCTTGGATTTTCTTGGGATTGTATTTTAGATATTCCACATATTTAGTGGTACTTGTTATTGTTTTATGACTTATGCTTCATGGTTCGCTAAACTTCCTATGACTTATGAGATAATCTAAATGTCATTGAAATATGAAGCCCATTAGGGCACACGTGACACCTGAGAATTCGTGAGCCGAATTCCTACTCGGCCCCTGAAATTCGGGGCATTATAGTTGGGGTATGTACTGACTGCCTTGAGTAGTGGCGATGATGTTATTGACTTTGGTTTGACATTGGGTGGAACCATTTTTGTTCTCGTATCTTGGAGGTTTTCCTTCAATTTTGCTCTATTTTTTTGGAGCGACTTAATGCGACCAAGGGGAGATTATTCCCATTTCGACTTGCTCCCCTGCATGGATGAGCCAAGTAAAGTTGGCGTATGGGTACGAGATCAGGTACCCATAAATATTACTCGAATTTGCCAAGAGGATGATCACAGAGATCTGCTCCTCATCTTTGATGGGGGTTCACATTTGGGAAACCATAGCTCACCAACGTCCGACATAGACTGACAACATCTCGTCACTTCTTTGCCTTAGGGCGATCAAGTTTGCTCTTTTAGGGGCCATGTTAAGATTATACGCAAATCGGTCAACGAATGCCTAAGAACGTTATTCACAGGTTCTAATGTGGTGAAAATCTAACGAAGTACACCAATCCATAGCATCTCCTTTCGTAGATTTTTGGAATAGGCAGATGAGGGCTCCATTATTCCCTACCACAACATTTAGCTCTCTAGAGAAAGCCTCAAGGTGGGCTGTTGGGCAGCCACTGCCATCATATCTTTTAAATTTGAAAACCTCAAAGTTTTGAGGTACTCATGCATATGGAAAGGGATACAAGTCCCCATATCTACTCCCATAACTCCTCCATTTTTGTTTGGCTTGTTTGAGAGACCATAACCTTTCGTAGCTGGGCTCGTTCCGCTTCTTCGGCATAGTGGTCGACTTCTTTGATCCTATGGCTCCCGTTAGGAAGAACTTGTTAGAATGTAATTGTGTTCTTAATTGCGAAAAATTATTGGAATTGAAAGGCATTCCTGACTGGGGAGTTTGAGATGTTGGAAAGTGATCCCCTTGTTGTCGGCATCTGACAGTGCTGATCCTTGGCTTTCGGTTGGGGAAGTTGTTGTTACTTGAAATTGATTTGGAATCCCGGCTACAGGATGTCCTGAAAATTGAATGGAGATCCTAGCTGCAGGATCGATTTAAAGTTGTAACACCCCGAATTTTTGCCAACCTAGGGTTAGATGTCCTTAGGCAATGGGTCAACCATATCACTCTCAGAACTCAATTCCAAAGCCAAAGAAATCATTTAGGACTAAATTCTTTAGAAATTTAACGTGAATTAACTAGCGCTAAACTAGATTACCTGTAAAATTAGCACCAACCACTTTAAATACGATCTGTAAGAACCAAAACCTATAGAATCATTGACGCTATCTTATCCTAAAATCCAGGATCAAACTCTAAACCTGTTTGTTCTCAGGAAACCTTTGAAACTTTGTATTGGATCTAGACTACACGTCGAAAGTCTGATAGTGATGAACTTAGACCATTACGATCGCCTAGTTGGACTTGACAATCACCTAGAAAATCTAGCCCAACCGATGTCCAGACACCATTTTACTGAGTCCGGAGTGGAGAGAGTGAGAAAAGAAAGATATTTAGAAAATTAATTCTATTTTAAAGTAATCTGGCACGTGTCACTTGCGTGACATTTTTAAGCGTTCTGGCCGTTGGAATTCGACCACATTTCACCCTCGGATCAGGATAGGTGGCCCTAACATGTCATAGCACTTGTGGCTCTGATCGAGTTCCCGTAGACGCTGAACTGAAACTGGTCTGCCACGGTCGATCTGAAAACCCGACCGGACTGAAAACTTAGCTTGACCTAGATCCAATATTAGAGAGCTTAAGTCCGACCGCATTTAGTAACAGGACCTCCGGAAGTGCTCCGTTGGATCGGAACATACTCGATTTGGTTATAACCTAAGTATACCTTGGCCCCAAGTCTATTTCCGTCGCTTTTGGGCCTATATAAGGACCTTAAACCCTCCCTAATTCAGCCCATATGAATTTGAGAGAAACCCTAGGAGAGAGGAGATAAAAGAGAGAGAAAGTGTGAGAGAAGTGGGAGAGCCTTCCTGCTATTCTTTCCTGCCGATCTACGTGCTCAACCATCACTTTACAATCGCTTCTCCAGCGATTCTGGCTTGGTTCTTGGGTAAGTTAAGCCAAACCTAACCTTTTTTGAAGCCTAGAATAGTTTCAATGACGTAATAGCTAACCTATTTCATGCTACAGGTTACCTTTGTGCCGTAGACAAAGACTTAGAGTATCTGTCGAGTTCGTTGCGATTCTACGGTGTAAGGAGCGGACTATATACGTTTAGGTTATGGTTTTCAAGACTTTCAATGTCAGTTAATGATTTATTACTGACGTGGATGTTATTTCACATGTACAAAGTGTTGTCCATTTCGATTTTCAGTTATACGTTAATTATGTTGAATATACTGTATTCCTCGTATTTGTAGAAAATATCGTATATGTATAGAATTTAGATTTGTACTTAACATGATTATTTTTCGTAAATATATGCTTGTTACATGTGTGACAACTCCTTAGGGAGAGGACTTGCCCTAAATAACGCCTTGGCCAATATACGCCATATGTGTTAAAGTGTGTAGCCCACGTGTTTGTGAAAATGTTCAAATGAATACAGAACCCGGATTCATGCATGCCATGATTATCTGCCGTGGGTACATGCAAGTGGTGTATGGGGCAACTCCCTAGTGAAAGGATTTGGCCTAATACATGATATACCAACATATGATATGTATTTAGTATGTGTAGTCTAAGGGTTTGTGCATATGACTGAATGAGTATAGAACTCGCTTTCATGCTAGCCATGACTAACTGTCATGGATATACGATTGTTGTATAGGCGATAACCCTTTGACGGAAGGACTTGCCCTAGTATGTAATAGAATCGACATACGTAACGTATGTTGAATAGTGTAATCTAAGTGTTTGTATAAATGTCTAAGTGGGTTAGTAGTTAGTGAAAATGTGATTGTTAGGTTGTTGAGATATGAATCTCAATCACAATACTTGAGTATATGATTTTCTTCATGAATTGTGTAACTTAGATTATTCTTATTAACTGTGTATATGATTTCCTCCATGAATTGATTAACTTAGATGAATCATGTTAAAGGTGTATGTGATTTCCTCCATGTACTGTATTTACATTTAAGTTATACTTCATGAATGTCCACATGATTGTAGAATATGACTCATATGCCTGCTATGGAATTTGTATGTGATTGGGGCTGTGCTAGAGTCCAGGTAATCGGTAATCATTCTGTAAATAGTGGTTGAGATTGTTTCGCCACACAGGATGTATTCAATGAATCTGAGTAGTACTTGGGATGTTCGGTAGTGGTTAGGCCACATGGAGTGCTTATGCATTCCATGTCGTTCAAACTCAACGTGCACTTGGCCTAGTTGAACTTATCAACTAACCCAATTGACCGATGTTTGTTCACCATGTTTGGTCATAACTGTTTGAATCTAAGACACCGAGCTTACCAGTGAAACTCACGTTAACCGTGGTACTATGATCCCCTAAGACTCATGAGTCGGGCATGGTGGTATGGGACACCGTGGTCGAGCTGTCAGCCTACGCTGGGGCCACAAACCTCTCCGTAGTGACCATTGAGCACCCTACTCAGAGCAGATTATGGTGGTATGGGACATTATATTCTTGCTGTCGGCCTACACTGATTGGTGACGAGCCCTCTGTAGTGACCTTGAGTTTTATCCTGACACTGCATAGGGGCGATGAGTCCTGTTGAAGTCTTGAGGATATAAGTAGGCCTGTATTGATAAGGTGATGGGGGAGAGGAGCAACGATTGTGCGCAACAGCCCTGACAGCCCTTGCAGCGACTTAGAACCATAATATCATATGAGATTCCCAAGGACTGACGACCATAGAATGGATCAACATTGGGAAATGATATAAGTGAGGTGTCTTAGCTTCTCAATCCTGCTGTATAAAAAGGACTAATAAGAACTTGGTAATCATACTCATGACATCGCACTGCATGCCATTGGCGTTGGTGTGAGAGCACAGTGGTAGTGATTCATGCCGCGATCGTTAGATGATGTCGCATGAGGGAGTTTGTGGTGAGGGCATGCATCATTGTTCATATCATCCTTGCATTAACAAGAGTATCTAGGGCATGTTTGATTGTACTGCTTTATCATTACTGCTTGATTGAATTGATAACATGTTAACCTCTACTGTATAGTTTCCACTGAGTTAGCTACTCACTCCCACGTTACGGGACGGTGTTGTATACATCAACCAGTCCCTATTTTAGTTTCAGATGATAGCGATGCTTGTGAAGCAGAACCAGACTTGATGATGATGAGGATGATCCCTCCTATATGCAGGTTATGGTTGACGGGGTTACAGGGTTACTGATTAGATGCCAATACACTTGGTATTTTATCCTTTTATTTAAACACCCATGTATATTCTTTTCTTTCCATTTTTGGAGTATACATGTATTTAGTTAACCTAGTAACATGTTCACACTCTGGAGACTTACAATCAATTATACATTTTATATATTTATCACAGTCTTCCGCTTGAGAAACTTAACTGTCTCTGGAGTATGATATGTTGTTTTGGCTTAATCCATTTCATGTTTTATGCACTACTATAGTCGACATTCATCCATCATTGAAAGTGTTGCATAAGTGATGTTCTGGAACTCGGGAGTGGAATTTATGCTTGACCCCCGATTTTCGGGATGTTACAGAAGTTGATTTGAAACCCCGTCTGTGAGGTTGGCTACATACCGACAGGAGATCCTGGTTGCTAGAATGTTTTGAAATTGACTCCTGATTGCGAGAGGGTATTAGAAAAAATGCCCCATAGTCGAGGGCTTTGCCGATCGGTGTCGGTAATCATGAAAAAATTTTGATGGTTGTGCCTGATTTGAACTGGAGGCTGGAAAAAATCTTGTAGCGGGTTGTTATTGTTATAAAGGCAGGTCAACTTGGTTGCTGGCCACCGTGGCTTGTGCTTGCATGAATTGAAGGGGCATTTCTTGCATTGCCTTTACACCCTATGCCAATTCCTGGATGCAGGCAATTGGTGCGACTACTCCCTATTGCGTCTGTGCAGGCTGAGCTTCTGCAAGGTCGAGAGTATGGAAAGGTTGAACATCCTCCTTGTGGTTGGCCATGACTATCTGTGACCTAGTTTAGATGATGTTGAGGAAGGAGAGATTCTTTTGGGGATGTTTGGTCTAAAAAGGTGTAATCATTTTGTTTTTCTATTTTTCCTTTTTATGGTTTTTCAAGTTTTAGGATGAGATGAATGCTATAGGCTAATGCTAATGCACATGAGCTGTTAATTCACGAGGATTAGTAGAATTCTACTTTTTAAGTTAGGTTGTGGATAGTGCGATTAACATATCCCCAGTAAAGTCACCATTCTGTGGACGCTATATTTCGAACGAAATCAACTTATGGGTTCCATGGGTGCCTCTTTAAAGGTCTTTTGCACTAGTATATTTGAAATGACGTTATGTTCGACTAGAGTCACCACTAGCCAGTTATTTCGTTTCTATGGTTAGTAAGACCCTATAAAAATGTTAGGAGAGAGAGGATCCGAAGATACTCTACCCTAAGGTGACTCATTGATTTGTATTTAGAGATTCCGGGTAAGGACTACGGAGAGGGAATGTGTTAGGCACCCCACTTTGCCCTTACAAATATACGATCTCTACTTCGCATAATTCAACCAGCTTCAAGGATTATTTTTTATTCTTACACTTGAATGATACAATGGCGTGTAGTATAGTACCAAATATAAATCAATATAAGTTTCTAATGGACAAGATCCAAATATATCGACAAGCCACAAAGCATACACTTGTACCCAACAAATGCGAAAATATTTATGTATGTGATGGGATGCTTATCATGCAATAACTATTCGACCATGGTTTCTGATGGGCAGAGTCTGATTATATCAGCAAGTCGTAGAGCATACGCTCAGATCGATTAGGTGTAGAATGCAATATAATGCAGAGTTGATGACTTTGTCAAGCAAGAGTGCTGAGAAGGAAATAGATGTTGCATAATGCTAGTGTTGAGATTAAGATGAAGCTACTTAGAGTTTGGATGGTTGAATGGAAACTATTGTCACAAGGATTAGATCAAGCGGTTTGTATTTGAACTTGGTTCGCTCAAGATGCTAGGATTAGGGTTGATCTAAGGCCAAACTCCCTTTCTCACTCTCATTCGGAGGGATGGGATGGCTAAGATGGCTAAAGTCTTAAAAGGGTTGGGGGTCTTGGATGCTTGATGATTTTGGAAGATTGGAATGAGAAGGGGTAGGAGGCCTCAAACTCATTTTTCTGGTAATTTCCTGGAAGTCTAGGGTTTAGATAAGGTTGAATGGCTAAGATTCCAGATCGCCACGTGGCACAATCCAGATGGTAGAATTGCTTGGTAAAAGTATAATTTTGGGTTCAAATGAGGGATAGAAGTATTTTTGTAATTTTACGCTTGTATAGATTGCAAAGGGAGGTCTGACACTCATGGGGAACTCCTTGCCGAAACGGGGGGTTTGCCACATGTTGGGTGGTGGTCAAACCATTGCCCAAGGCATAGGTTTCTCCCATATATGTGAGGGATCTATGGCTGCTGTGATGTTTGTTTGTTTTTTAGGTTATGAACCTCTATTAGGCCTATGGGCTTGGAATTTAGGCTTGGTCCTGTGTTTGTTTTTAGGCTTGGGTTGACTAGGTGAGTCGACTAGGTTTTGGGTGACTCAGTGAGTTGACTTGGTGATTTAACTAGGTCGGGCCTGGTTTATGAAGTCCTAGGGTTTGGGCTTTTAGGGTTTTAGTATTTAGGATCTAGGTTTAGGTTTAGGGTTCGGATTTAGGGTTTAAGTTAGGGTTTGGATCAAGTTTTGGGGTAGGGTTTAGGTTGGGGGTTTAAATTAGGGTTTTTCCATCCATTGAAATTTTCTAATTTCAAACAGTTTGTTAGCCTAGGGTGGGGTGTCTATAACCCCTTGTTGTTTAGAGAGAGAGAGAGAGAGAGAGAGAGAGAGAGAGAGAGAGAGAGAGAGAGAGAGAGATAGAGAGAGAGAGAGAGAGAGAGAGAGAGAGACCTGTGAGTGGATTTTCAACGCACTTATCTTTCATTTGTTAAATTTTTTCACTATTTTCTTGCTTGAATCTTTTTGTATTTTGTACATTCTTTATGCCCAAATTTTAGTTGTTCACCATGCTCAAAATTGGATAGTTTTGAATGACCTGATTCATGTTAAATCTGAACTTTTTGAACAGTTTGATTGGAATAAAATTTTGGATATATTTGAATGATTGACTTGCATAAATTTTAGACAACTTTGAATGGTTTAATTGGCATGAAATTTTGGACATATTTGAATGATTTGATTAGCATAAATTTGTACTACTTAATTTGGCATGGAATTGGATAGTTTTGTATGGGATGATTGGTGGGAATTTTGAACAAATTTGGAGGGTCCAAATTGTGTGAATATTGGATTGGATAGGGCATCCCAATTTGCTAAAAAATTTACTACTGTTATGGGAAAAAATGGATTGACCAGATGAACAAACTCGAAGACTATGGATTACTTGAGGGCTGAAAAATCACCCCGATCTCGGCCTCGGATATCAACCTCGGCCTCAGAGGTCGGACTTGACCAAAGAGCTCGACCTCAGTTACCAACGTTGGAGGTCGGCCTCAGATACTGAACTCGACTTCGGGAATTAACTTTAGAAGTCGGCCTCGGATACCGACTTCGGCCTAGGCAACCAACTGTGGAGGTCGACCTTGAATATCGATCTCGGCCTTGGGATAGAAATACGCTTACAATATATAAAGATAGGATTATCTTCCGAGATATTCTCTATAAAGATAGGAATATCCTTTGACATATTCACGGAGGATATTAATAAATCAATCACGACACATCCAGAGGAAATCTCTTCCTCAATACGCATCCACCACAGAGAGGCATTGCCATATACAACATCGCTCTCAAAAGGCTATAAATAAGGACTCCGCCTATGGTGAAAGGGATACAGAATCTCTCACCCAAAACCCTACTTACGACCAGACCTAGATTCCTAACCTGACTTTGGCATCGGAGGGTCCTTGTTGCAGGGTCTCCTTTGTCTTCTTTCTATGCAGGTACTTGAAGGTCTAAAGAGGGTGGACCAACTTTTTGCATCAACGGACCCTTAATTTACTCAAAATCTAACTGTTGATTGGATGTTTAATCTTCCTAAAAACTGACCACTGTTTGGACATCCAATCTATTAAAATTCAACCATTAAAAATATGCATAAATCTGTCCAAATCAAACTTATGGATGAATGTGCAAATATATCCATTGATCAACTATAGAAAGATGCGAAAATCTATCCGGATCGAATCTAGGAATGAATGTGTAGATCTGTCCATTAATTAAGTGTATAATCATGCGCATTTTAAATTGTCCTTTGATTACATAAACAATTTTGAACAAATCTATCTAGTAATATGAAGCATTAAATCGTGTAGATCTATTCATCGGATTAGGTATTCAAATAATTGATTTTGGCCTAATATTCGTCCAAAAATGTCTTTGTTCGGTTGGTGTCTGTTAAATGGGGCACTTCCTGTGGATAGTCGGGTGCAAAGCAAAGCTATCCACCTTACCTCTAGGTGCTATTGTTGTCAGAACGGCCCCATGATCAACTCGCAGGTAGAATCGATCTCCCACCTTTTTCTGCACGGCCAGCAGGCGAGCGCCATTTGGCGCTATTTCTCAGCAGTTTGTGGCATCACTTTCTACAATCACACAGGTGTGGAGGATAGAATTCGGCATTGGAAGGCTGCAGATGCTCTCGAGGCTGTCTCTGCATTAGCCAGGCATGTCTTACCAGTTGTGATTCTGTGGGAACTTTGGAATAGGCAAAATGGGGCCAAATATGATGATCACACGATGAAGACAAACATAGCGATTGCTCGAATCAGGTGGTGGGCGGTCACCCTGCTTGAGAGTATAGACGACATTCAACAGAGGTTTTCTTCTGGGGCCAAGTCAATGAGCATCCCGTCCTCCTGCTTCTCAAGCTCCTTTCAAGTCATCAAATGGGAAAGACTTGCAGCTGGTTGAGTGAAACTAAACATAGATGGTTCAGCGTCTGGTAATCTGGGCCCTTCAGGGGGAGGAGGGGTCTGTAGGAATGAGGATAATAATCTGATTTTTTCCTTTCATGCGGGGTATGGAGTGGGGACAAACAACAGGGTGGAAGTGAGAGCGATTTACGATGGTATTGTTTTATGTTTGGAGCGTCGCCTGAGCAGAATCATGGTCAAATCTAACTCTATGTTGGCAGTTAGCCTCAGTTCCTTGTCGTCCCAAGTCCCCTGCCATTGGCGACCTTGGGTTAGCAGAATTCAATGACTGGGTCAGAGTGCGACCATTGTCTTCTTAGCGATCCCCAGTGAGGGGAACGGCCCGACCGATGGTATGGCCAGGGAGGGCAGCTAGATGCAGCTATCACAAGTTTTTGAGGAAGCCCGGGATCTTCCTCTTCATATTCGTGGCCAGCTCTTTCTGGACAGAGTCAACATTGGCTCAGTTAGAGGCCCCCTAAGATAGCGTTTTTCTAGTCCATGATCCCCAGGGTAGTGTATTTCTGTATCTCCAGGGTTTGGTTGCGGTTTTTTGGTTTGAGTGGGGCAGGGGATCCTGTCTCATTTTGTCTAGGTGTTGGTGGTTCTTGGGTGTTTTCTTTTTTACACGATAGGTGTGGCCCGTGATTTTTGTCAGGCCTCACCAGAAAGTCTGTATATTTGTTCAGCTGGGATGAATGCAATGTGGCAAGAGCCCACATTTTATTTTTAAAAAATAATAATAATAATTGATTTTGGCCATTAACCATATATAGATTTTATTTAAATCTTGCCACCCATTGGACGTGTAAATTTGTATAGTTTAGGCCACTAGTTTTGATGAGTAAATGTATGTAAATTTGGTCATCCATAGAAGTGTAAATATATATAAACTAGGACATTGATTAAAATGTAAATTTATATAAACTTGGCCATTAATTGGATACACAAATTCTAATGAAATCAAGCCATTCATTTTACATGAACGTGTGCAAATCTGGACGTGGCTTATTTTTAAAATTTTACATTTGGTATGATCATGCGTTTGTCTCAACATTGTAGTTGGTTAAATCTTTTTTTTTTTTCCAATTATCACAAGTATCACCTTGTTTGTATTTTATTTTGATATAAAATAAATAACCATCCTTGTTTAGATTAGATCTTTATCCATCATCTTGTTATGAAGTTTTGAATTAAATCAACAATTATTTTCTATTTAGATAAGAATTTAGGGATATATGAAAATAATGCATTTTATCTCAACATGATTATTTGGCTTATCTTTTTAGCAGGATATACATTCTGTAATAACATTGTGAACATTTTCATTTCCTTCTCTGTTTTATTATAATGGTTAAATGTGAGTAATTGTATATTTGCCTAAGATTTGTAACCATATGAATTAGACTGTGGAATATACATACAATAGTTAGGATCTTGAAGATATATTGGATTTTTCTTAATTAGTGAATGATTAGAATTGAACCTTGGATATACATGCAATAGTTAGAATTTTTCTACTTTTATATATATGGAAGCATGTTCATGCACATGATGTTGGAAAAGAGCTTATACCTTGGATATTAGTTACAAAATGATACTTAGATGAAATTGTGGGAATGCAAACATAGCGAAATTATACTTCAAAATATATTTTCATAGAAGAATAGATAATGAAAATTTTATTTTCAGAAAGTTTTGTGGGGAGAAACTAAATATGGGTTCCCGAGACACTAGCAAACAGTAGGGCCATATACTGTCCATCGGGTTTTAAATTCCAGAAAGCAAGATATGAGGGCTTTTAAGACCCTTAGGCTGAAATTACTTTAAACCCAAATTAAATCCTCTTGGCCTACCTTAGTGCGAGTGTAATGTGAGAGTGAATCACTTGCACAAGAACAATAAGTAATTTTTATCTGACCGACCTGATCGTGTCCCTCACCATGGTCCATGTGGATAAATATGATGAGAACCATAAGAGGCCATAGTTTGAACCGTGTTACATTTACGAAGGTTTATGGCCTACTAGTGATATAAAAAAAGCCCCGGTGTTATTGGTGACATGTACATGTGGGTGGTAGCGCATTCCTCGTGTATTGCATCATGCATTTTAGTGTAATTTGGTACTATAATTTATATTGGTTTTAAAGTTTATTCATTTTACAATTATTTATGTTTTTAAACTCACTTGTATTAATTATTTCAATTAAATACTATAGTAAAAAATATGAGATATAGGTAATTGTCATTTTTGAAAATGCTAGATTTGTATCACTATTGTATTTAGAAACTATCGTATTAAATTTATTGTTACGATGAAACCTACCTTATTTATAAACTTGCTTTATTTGAAAATTGTCATTTTGAGATTATTATTATTGTTGATATGCATTTTAGTATTGATGTATTTGAAAACTTACCATTTTTGTAATCCTGTTAATATTTCTTTTTGGGCTTTGTAACTCACTCATGTTTTTGACATTTCAGTTTCAGGAATTGACGTGGAGGAAGTGATCATGAGAAGAATGATTAACTTTAAGAATGAACTAGCTATATTTAGATTTTATTCTACAATGATTGCTTAGTAGAGAAAGCCTTCTGATAAAATCTAATGTAATGAGTCTAGTGATTAATTGGCCTTTGTTTATTATTGTGGATCTTTTAATTTAATTTGTGATTGTTGTTCTCTTATTTTATTTATAGACATAAGCTTAATATGGTTTAGTAGTTAATGTGATTGAATTTCTTATTATATTTTGTGAGATTTAGTTTCAAAGTGACTATGAAATGAGAATGTTGTGTAATTTATATACCTCATAACTTAAAAAATCGAGGCCGGGGCATTGTACTCTATGTCAAATTTCGGGGTTATGATAGTAAATGAAGAGAGTGTTGGAAGGAAATTTAGGTCTAAAAATGGGATTCGAATGGAAGAGAGAAATGGCCATGCTAGGTAAGCTAGGTTAACGGGCTTTTAGGCATGTAGTTCAAGCTCGGTCTAATTTAGAAACATGATTAAAATTTAAGCTCAAACCTACCCTCGGGCCTAATACTCTAGCCAAAGTTCAACTGTCAATTCCAGAAGCTCAAGGCGTATGAAATTGAGAGCCAATTATATGTTATTGGGTAACACCTTACTGGGTGTCGCCCTGCTTGTGGGGGTTAGACTTTGATTTTTTGCATTGTATATCCACATTGTCCATCAGTTTTTTAAGCTCATTTTAGCATTAGTGTTGAAAACAATATATAATATTTAAATTTTTTTCTAGAAAATTAAATAAGAAAATAAAGTAAGAAAAGATAACTTATTTGTTTGAGTCGAGACATGATTGGGTGACTTGGCTTGAAGCCAAATCTGTCATTTTTGGATTGTGTTCCAAGTGCAACAGGAATCTTGGATAATTGGCATCTACGATACAATGACTATGACCCGATTCCAATAGTGCACTGCTGTATACGGGTTCGAACCAACTTGCATAACTTAACCAAAGTAACTTGACCCGATGACGAACTCAGTTGCACAACACCATTGAACTGGAGACGCATTTTGAAAAAACAAAGAAAGAAATTGTTGATTTTTATTGAATTAATTTGGAAAAAGTAGGTGTATATATAGATCATGATTAAGTGTTTAAAGCACCATTTCAAATGGGTTAGGTTCGTTGGATTTGAACCCAATTGGTGTTACCACATGAACAGATGCATCCTTGGTTTAAAATTCATGTAAAACTGACACGTGTCGGAGTGTGAAACAAAATTCGTTTGTGCGAGTGTACTCTTAGTCCATATATAGACTCTGACCCAAACCAACTCAACCCAGCACGGCACATGCAGACGTCCATAAATTGGCTCAGCATGCACATGTGGTTAATGGCAGAAGTTCGGGCTAATAGCATAGCACCTATTGGACCAAATTCATATGCCGCTAGAGAAGGGGCTCAAGCCCCATAAAAAACTTATTTCTTATATACTTGATTTTTTTATTTTTATTATTTTTTTTAAAGGTGCTTTCTATGTGAGATAAAATATACACTAAAAACAAAATACTTTTCAAAACAATAAACCATTAGAAATTATGATTTTTCAAAACACTTTATTTTAAGA
This sequence comes from Magnolia kwangsiensis, assembly GCA_037074715.1. Lineage (NCBI taxonomy): Eukaryota > Viridiplantae > Streptophyta > Magnoliopsida > Magnoliales > Magnoliaceae > Magnolia > Magnolia kwangsiensis. The sequence continues at coordinate 88,393,084 of CM073586.1, forward strand.
TACAATATAGCACATTGTTCTAAAAATAAAGCAGATCAAATCACAAGTGAACTATACTAAGGGATTGAATGCCCACCATTGAAAACTTTTTGGAGCCACAAAAGTTTTGGATCAACCTTATAAAGAGGTTGGATGGCAAATAAACATTACTCCCTGATAATTTTCTAATGGTTGGCGGCCCCTGTTTTCTGTGGTGTGGTTCACTTGATATTCGGATTTGCTTTTGGGACTATGTCCCAAAAAGAATAGGGAAAACTGATGGACAGCATGGATATACAGCACAGACATCAAGGTGGGCCCCATGGTCTAACATATTTACCTGAGTAACATCTAATTCCCTTCACATGAAGCCTGAGACTCACGATTGATGACCCAAGTAACTGAGGGGTCTTACCATTTCGACCGTTTGTTAAAGTTTCACATGTGTCACATGTACAATTAATGAGTGCATGCTCCTAAAGGATCTCTAGAGATGGGAAGTTGTTGGGCCCACCGTGACATGTGTGCGCGCATGTGTGTGACAGACTGACATCCACTCCGTCCATCACTTGCCCCAGCTCAGGTTACCAATTGGACCAAACAATAAGGCACTCTAGGTACAGGTGGGCCACACCAGGGGAAGAAGTGAGGATTGAGATACATACCATTAAAACTTTGGTGTGTCCCACCCAGGTATTGGAGTGGGCTGATATTTGACTTTTACCTTCATCCTGATGGGACTCAACTTATAAACGGGTTGGATGGCATACAAATAAAATGGTGGGTCCTAGGATGACATACAAATAAAATGGTGGGCATTCCCATTCCCTGTTTAATTACCATAGTGTGGCTCACCTGAGTTTTGGATCGGCCTGCCGCAAAAACTATATGGAATGCATGGGTAGGATCTAGGATATCCTTAAGATGGTCGCCTTGACGCATCTACCATACAAAGAATTATGCTGGCCCAACCATCAAGTTATCAACATATGTACATTGAATGTGGAAGAGTGATCTCTCTGACCGTCTATTTTCCATCAGATATGTGTGGCCTGTGGCCTACCTACTTAATTACCTCCCTGTTTCCCATGGAAGCGGATTGGCTGGTATACCACACACCACCGACTTGGCTGGTGTGGGTACACTCCTCAAGCTCCGGGTGAACGGTTGAAAGAAGAACAAAGTTACATTGGCCCCATAATGATGTATTTATTATATCCACACCGTTCATCCAATTGGTGAGATCATTTTAGTTTACGCGCCCAAAAATGAGTCATATCCAAAGCTAAAGTGGACCACACCACAAATAGCGGTGAGACAACTATTCTGACCGTATGGCCTGCCATAATGTTTATTATCCATCCAATCTGTTTACGAGGTCAAAAAGGCCTGGATGAAGAGGAAAAACAGATTTCGTATTGATCCAAAACTTCCGTGACCTCAAAATGATTTCAATCGTAGATGTACAATCTTCCGCACTGCTTTTTGAAGTTTGGTTTACTTGATCTTTGAATTTGTCTTATTTCCTGGCTCAAGACTTGTGATGCGTTCACTAAATAGACAAACAGCTTAGATGTAACACATACCTTATGATGGGAGCTATAAAACTTGATAATGTCAACACTATTGTGATGTATGTAATATTGACTACATGGAACCTTCTTAAGGTCCATTCAATCTCTTAATACGGTCATATACATAGGGATGAAGTGAATATATATATATATATAGCCAAGCTATATGTTATAGAGGAGGGGTGAATAGGACAATGTAAAATTAATGCTAAATACAGCGGAATTAAATTAAATAGATAGCCAAACAAAAATAAATCAATTCACAATGAAACCTCAAAATCTAGATACTAAGAGATTAATATAAAAATTATTCTAAGGACAACCTTATACCAAAAATTAAAGGTTTATGGTAGGACAACTTTATTTATAGAAAAATCTTTGTATTAAGAACTCAAACCGAAAGAGGAAAATATAAATTTTTTTAAAAATAAATTATAATCTTAAAAATTGATTATTCTAAGGACAATCATGCACCATAAAAATGGCAATGCAACCTTACTAAAATAATTATAGAAATTGAAGCTCAAATTGATAAGGGAATAGTAAGAGATAAATTGCTAAAATAAAACTCTAAACTATTACACAATTCTCCACACTCACTTGAAATGTAAATAGTTACAACATTCATATCCACATACACATTTTACAAAACTGAATGATAAAAGATAAAGAATTAAGCAAGCATTCAATCCAGAAGACAATGAGTTATAGTGGTTCGCCTGTGTGTTCACCAACTGTTAAATAACAGCCACACAGAATGCTACTCCACTCCTAATATCCTCACACAGGGATATTAGCATTCACTATGAAAATAGGTTTCACAGGTTCACCTAAAACCTTCACAATTGTATCCTTTTAACTTGGGCTTACACAATCCAAAAACCCACACTATTCTGAGTTTTCTAGCTCTCCTCAGATAACCATACAAATGAAAATTTTCTTGCGAATTCTAAACAAAAATCAAAAGAATGAAAATTTTACAGAATTGTAAAATACCTGAATTTCTCCTTTTGTAGCAGCCTGGAAAAACCAATCGGAATAGAAGTTCGAATATGTAAGTTCAGTGTCCAATACTCATTTTATAATGGTTCTAAGTTCTAATTGATTTTAAATTAAATCAAATTGGGCTAGCTCTATTTGATTTTAATCCAAGAATGAGGAAAATAATAATTCTTCTTTTCAAATCAGATTGAAACATAGAATAAAATCAAATAGTAAAAAGTTAACAAAAGGAAATAAAATTATGCACAATATAACTTAAAATCAAACACAAACTTATCTCAGAGTAGAGCTTCGAATTTACTTAATTTTCGATGAAAAACTCTGAAATTCGTGTGCTATTTATAGGCAGAAATTCGTCTTTGACTGGTCCTAAGGTCACCATGACTGGACGAAGAAGAAACGGATTTTTGAATTTTTGAGCGCGATCGGATCAAATCGTTGTATGACCGGTTGTGAGCAGTCCACGACTGGTCGAAGGTAGTCCACAACTGGACCCCTCTACAACTGGTTGTGCGACACTTGATTTAGTTGCTGGAGTTTGAGTCGTAGCTCCACGACTGGTCGAAGGTTGAGTCGAGACCATCTTACGACCGGTCGAGCAGATTCCAGGACTGGACGTAACCGAATAGAAAAAATTCAAAAATTCGCAACAAATATATGACTGGTCTTGAAATTTCTTGGACTAGTCGAACCAGTGCTTGAACTAGTTGAACAAGGTCCAGGACTAGTCTTAGAACAGACCAAAATCACTTGTAAAAGATATATGAATTATGTATCTAAAGTGACCTACTCTAAAGGTCAACCTAAGGTCAATCAAACCTCAATAAGTAAGGACATCAAACCTTCATTTGCTTAAACTTTGAACTTCACGAAGCTTGAGTTCTTCTTAATGTAGCTTGAATACTTCACAAGCTTTGAAGTCAATGTCAATTTGAATTGCTCTCAGTTCCCTAACTATGCTTGAGTCTTGATCTTGAATATACGTGAACTTTGAGTCTTGAACTTGAACTCGAGCTAGAGTCTTCAACTTGAACTCTTCTTTAATATTGTCAATATTGTAGCTTGAACTAGCTTGAGAAGTTTATCTTCTTGTCTCGAAGTGTTGATGTGGTGTCTCGAACATATTTAACAAGATATATATATAAGACACATATAGATTTTGACACACAAAATTTGACAACCAAAGAGGATTCAAACCATAGCACTTACACACACACACACACACACACACATACACACACACATATATATATATATATATATATGGAAAAGGTACTATGCGATTGACCTCACGGTAAGCTCCCGTGAGGTCGAGCTGTGTGGGCCCCACTATAATGCGTGTCAACCATTAACACCGTGCATTTGATGGCTCCCCTTTAAATTATGCGATATCCCAAAAATCAGCCTTATACGGAACTTAGGTGGGCCATACCATCTAAAATCATGTGAAACACCGTTAAAACATATAAAAGCACTTGGTGGGGCCCACCTGAGTTTTAAATGCAGCTGAAACTTGGTCTAAACCCTCATACAAGTGAGACACACATAATGGATGGGCTAGATTTGCAAATCACATCTTTTGTGGGCCCCAAAAATGATAATGAATGTTTTAATGGTGCACGGCCCCTCTCCACTTCTTTATGTGGTGTGGCCCATGAAAGTCACGGATTGACTTGATTTTTGATATCTATGCCCACTCTGGAATGTTGCATCTGACTGATGGGGTAGATGTTCAAAAGGCATCACGGTGGGGTCCACATAGCTCAAATCATGGGACGGACTCGTGAGGTCGAGCGCATAGTACCTTCTCCCCCCCCCCCCTCCACACACACACACACACACACACACACATATATATATATATATATATATATATCATCCTGATCCAAAATTTCTATGGTCCCTGAAAAATTTTCAACGGTCAAAATTTAATCCCCACTGTGTGGTTCATCTGAGCCTTTTATCTTCACGGTTTATGAGATCAAAATCTAAAATGATATGGAAAAATGGATGGACTATTTGGATAAAATTGATATATAGAGATGGCCCCTCAATGCCCCTTCAAGCCTCCGCCTTTCGCGAGCTCGGAACGTGCCGGGGTAGCACCTAACCGTGGATATTTCCCAACAGTAGATGTTCCCAATCCACATTGACTACTGACGCTGTCACCAGCCAGTAGTTACTGGACGGTGCTCTGTGGACCCCATCAAGATATTCATCCGCACTGTCCATCCATCTTTCCAGATCATTTACATGAGCTCAAAAATGAGTCAGATTCAAATCTCACGTGAACCACATCACAAGAACCAGTGGTGATTGAACGCTGACCACTAAAAGCTTCGTAGGGCAACAAAAGTTTTGTATGAAGTTGATATTTCTGTTTTACCTTCATCTAGTTCTTTGAAACCTAATAAAAAGGTTGGATGGCAAATAAATATCATAGTGGGCGTGGGGTCTGGGAAGTTTTTAATAGTAGGCTTTAAATCACTAATGTTTTCTTGTAGTGTGGTCCACGTGAGATTTGGATCTATCTCATTTGTTGGCTCATGCCATAAAATGACCTAATAAATAGATGAATTGAATGGATCAAACACATATATGATAGTAGGGTAGCCACCTCCCTCTAGAAGGCAATCCGCGTCCCTGATCCGGTGCTTGAATAGGTGGGCCAGTAGATGCTCCTAATCCAGTACTTGATCAGGTGGGCCCCACATGAACAAAGAAATGGCCATTTAGAAAAATATGAAATGGATCGGGCCATAAACGCTGGACCCAAGCCTACACCATGGGCAAACTAATAAGTCCAAGCCCAAACTTGCACCAGCTTGGATCCAAAAACTCAACGGGTGGGGCTGCTAATGGGCCAGACTTAACCTATCTTACCCCAGCCTGCAAAGTAAATTTAAAAGGATGAGCCCAGTCCATGATGATTATGCATGGTGTGGGCCCAAGCAGACCCTTACCCAAGCCCATCTACCTCTTTAATGCAGATCTGCTACGTTTATTAGATGGGCCCATGATGCTTGATATTGACAAGAATGCCTTTGAAACCCCAAGCAGGACGTGCTGATGGGCCTTTATGCACAGCCCAAGTCCGGCCAATTAATATAATGGCGTAATGATTTTGGCTAAGATTCGTCCCTTGGTGCACTATTTTCACGCTGGTCGATTAACAGACCTATCAATGGCTGAAATTGGGCTATCAATGGGATGGGCCCAGGTCAAGAAAACTCCACAATTTGAAAATTAATCAAATCCTTGTTTTGCAAATCAACATTTCTAATCTATCCAGTGATCAGGTGGACCACATGCAGAAAGAGATGGACACTTGTAGAAATGAAGCCTAACGTTGGGTCAACCATCAATGAGTCGCGTCCAATGGATAATTGGGAAAGTTAATCAGGCCATGCACATCATACACAAGCATTGTCAAAAGCCAGGTGGGCCACCTGTGTCCGGATTATAGGCTGGATTGGATCAACTGAAAAGATGGGCTGAAGAAACAATGCTGATTAAATCCCTGTTGGGGATTTTGACCTGCGGAATCACACAGATCTAGATCTAGGATAGCAATCCAATGGCACCAAGCACACAAGAGAATACAGAGAACACCCAAATTTAAGGTGAAAGTTCTTTTCGGAAAAAAACCATGACACAAAGCGACAGATCTCCACTATGAAAACCGAAATTACAAAGAGAGAGGATTTACCTGATTCGAACAACCTCGAATCTCACCCTTGCTACACCCTTTAATTTCCTTAGAACCCCTTTAGAAAGCTTTCCTATGCCCTAAAAAAATCCCAGGAACACCTATTTATAGTTTAGGCAACTTTCCTTCTGCATCCCAGTTGCGAAAGGACTCGAATCCGCAGTTTCGCGTAAAATTGCGGAACAAACTGCGTAACCTAAGACTGGTCGTAGCTCTCCTACGACTGGTCGTAGACCACTTACGACTAGTCCTAAACCAGGGAAAAAAACAGCACAGAGTCTCTGTACTTCGAGTCGTGTCAGAGCTCGAACTTACGACCGGTTGAGCGCCTCCCACGACCAGTCGTGACTGTCTCACAACCGGTTGAACGACCTAAAGAACTTTAGATTTAAGACTTTTTTCAACAATCCCTACCATTGAAAACAACTTGTTTGTTAACAAATCTCTGAATTAATTAATTTGACACATTTATCCCCGTCCTTTAAAAAAACAATGGTGATTAAATCCCTACATTAAAAACTTCAAGTATTCCATCAGAATGTATTTTTTTTTTCGCCATCCAACCAGCTCATAAGACCATAGAAACTAGATGATATTATGTTGATCCAAATCTTGTGTGGCCCACAAGAAAATTTTAATGGTCAATTACCACTGTTTCCTTTACTGTAGTCCATATGAGATTTGAATCAGTTTCATTTTTTGGGATCATGGCCTAAAACGAGCTTTCAACATGGTTAGATAACGTGGAAGTAGTCACATACATCACGGTGGATCCCAAAATCATGGTCCCACCTAACTCGGTGGATCCGGTAACATAAATTGTCTACTGACGACGGTGTTGTATTGCTTCCACCCCGATGTGTATTTTATCCGCATCGTATGTCTATCCATTTTTTCAGATAATTTTAAGGAGTGATCCTAAAAACGAGGAAGATCCAAATATCATGCGGACCACACCATAAGAAACATTGGTGGATTGAACGCCCACCATTAAATGCTTCTTAGTGGCCTCAGAAGCTTTTAACGAAGCTGATATTTGTGTTTTTCCTTTTTCAACGGGTTAGATGGTAAAAAACCATTACAGCGGGCCTTAGGAAGTTTTTAAAGGGCCCTAAGAAGTTCTTAACGGTGGACGTTCCATCACCACTGTTTTCTTACGGTGTGGTACATTTGAGATCTAGATCTGTTTCATTTTTGGGCTCATGTAATAAAATGGTCTGTTAAAATAGATAGACGGCATGGATAAAATAAATATATTATAATGGGCCACATAAATAGTTCGCTAGACACAAGGCTGCTAGGCAAACCGTGGTGTGCTCAGTGTTGTGTTGATGTCACCAAGTTATGTGACCCCACCACAATGTATGTGTTATATTCACACCGTACATATTTTTTGAGACATCATTCTAGGATATGAGACAAGAAAATAGGTAGATCCAAGCTTAATTGGACCACAAAACAGAAAGAAGTGGGACAATAATTCTTAACTTGAAACGTTCCTATGGCACACCATGATGTTGATTTGTCATCCAACGTGTTCATGAGGTCACAAAGACGAGGATGATGTTAAAAAAAAAAAACAAATATCACGTTGATTCAAAACGTCTATGGCCTTAAGAAATTTTTAATGGTAGAAGTTCAATCGCCCCCCCCTCCCCCCCCATATGTGGTGTGATCAAATTGAAACTTAGATCTGTCTTATTTTTGAGCCCATGCAATAAAATTATCTCTTAAAATGGTCAGACGGTGTGGATATAGCACCTACATTACGGGGGAGCCCACAAAACTTGGTGACGTTAACACATGGAGGTCACCGCACCGCCCTTTACCAAATCGGGATTGGATACTACCCAACCAGGATAGAGACTGATGTTTCTATTAGGGGATCCGTGGAGCCTACCTTGATGTATATGTTTTATCCACACCGTCCATCCATTTTTTCGTACCATTTTAGATTATAATTAAAAACGAAGCAGATCTAAGGCTCAATTAGACCACACTATTATAAACAGTGGGAATTGAGAGCCTAATGTTAAAAACTTCTTAGGACTACAGGAGGCTTTGATCAAGCTGATATTTGTTTTTTCCCTTCATCCAGGTCGGTGTGACTTTTTGAAGAGGTTAGATGACAAACCTTACAGTGGATCCCGGGAGGGTTTCAAGGGTAATGTTCAATTCCTCTGCTCATGTGGCGTGGTCCCCTTGAGGTTTGGATGTGATTGATTTTTTTGGCTCATGTTTTAGAATGATTTACAAAAGTTGATGAACAGTATGGATCTAACAAATAAATCATGGTGGGCCAAAAAATTTCCTCAGCAGTTTTTAGAATAAAAAATTTGAATCCATAGCGCATGTTCCTGTGTTCCCCCAATGAGCCAGACCTCCCTTTCATGGAAAATTTTCTAAAGTTAACCCATGTACCGTTACTTTATAACCAGACAAAAGTGCTTCTAAATTTTCCAAAGTAAACACATATACCCTTTATAATAAAAGTGCTTCTAGGTTCTGTGTTGCGTGAAAGTTTTCCGCGTTAACAAATATACCCTTAGTTTATAAATTTAGCTAATTTGGTATTTTTGTAATTCTTCTTCGACACGGGAGACAAAAGTATTTTCGACTAACAATTCTCTTGGTATTCTTGCAATTCCTCTTCAACAGAGAAGCAAAGTTATTTTAGCGTTTTTGATAACACTTTAGCCGACTGGGTATTTTTGTAATTCCTCCATAACATGCAAGGAACTCCATGTAACAACTGTCCAACATCCTATGCGAGCATTAAAGTCAACACATTCAGGAGGCCGGATCCTCTTACAACCAAAATGAAAGGACGCGGTTTGTGTCCTACCCCCGCCTGGACGGGGGGCCACCGTGATGTAAGTGTTTTATCTAACCCGTTCATTATTTTTCTTAGATCACTTTAAGATATGCTATAAAAAACGAGATAGGAAAAATGCTTAAGTTGGCCACAAATTGGGGATTAAACGTCCACCATTAAAAGATTCTTGGGAGCTACAGAAGTTTCGGATGAAGTTGATGTTTGTTTTTTTGCTTCATCCACTTCTACGTGACCTTATGAATAGGCTGTATGGAGGCATTAGAAATGTTTCAACGGTAAGTGTCGTTATCACTGCAGTTTCCTTAGGTATGGTCCATTGGAGTTGTGAACCTAATTAATATTTTTGATCATGTCTTAAAATGATACGAGAAAAATTATTAACGGCGTGGATAAAATACTTACATCAAGGTGGACCCCACATAGCCCTGCCTGGACGGATTACCGTCCGGGCCGGGGTAGGACGCAATCCACGTCCAAAATGAAATAGGGCTCCTCAGCTTGCAGCTTTCCTATTCGTCTTGTTTTTTTTTTTTTTTTAAATAAAAAAAATAAAAAAAAGAAATGCTACCATTTCTTATGCGAGGATTAAAGTCTACGCATTCAGAGGAAGCTTCTTGTCTCTCCGTCTTATAAATATAACTTCTCTCCTTCCTCTTCAAACCAATCCCTCTCTCTCTCTCTCTCTCTCTCTGATGGGGGATTCTGAGACTGACAACATTGAGATGGGAGCAGCTATGGAGGTTCACCTGGACGTTGGAGAAGGTGCAGGTGAAGAATCTGTGAACGGGAATCCACCAAGAATGGATTTATTTCAGGTGGGATTTCTTGCCATAGCTGTTAGCATAGCCTTCATCTATCTGTTGAGAAAGCCACTCGCCGGACTCTATGACTTCGTAATCTACAGCATTTTGTTCATGGGATTGCTGCTTCTACTGGCTGCGGCATTTCCGTCGTGGATCTCAGCGACCACTGCTAAAAGGATCATCTTTATCGCCAAATTACTCATATATGTTGGACTTGCACTCAAAATGAAGCTTTCAGTCTCATCTTAGAAGTTGATTATGTATCTTGATTTATTCTTCTTTCTTCCTTTTTATCAAGTGTCTGTTTTCTTATTGTTGTTGGTACGATACTCATAGCTGCCTGTATATCATCTATTACACTTAATATGGAGAGATTTCATGATATCATCTATTACAGTTATACATCTACCGTTATTTCATTTTCTGCCGGACTACCATATCTGTATACATTTATAATGCTGCAGGATACAGGCCTTATACCCGTCAATCTTGCGCAACTTGCGGGACTAAGGTTGTCAACGGGATGGGTTAGGCCGGACCAATGTCTGTTCAAGCCCAGCCCGATTCCGATCAAAAGAAGAAGAAGAAGTAAAAGAAGAAACAGCTTTTGTATTTGAAGGGTTAGGGTTAGCATTTGGAGTTATTCTTCATGGGTAAGGATTTCGGTTTGATTTTGAGGCAAATGAAGGATCTTTACGTCTAGAAATTTTTTTGGAGAAGCCATGGAAGAGAGAAGGGCCAAGCTGACGGGCTTCAAGACATCTTGTCCAAGCTAATTGAGAGAGAGAGAGAACGTAACGGGATGCAAAGGTGGAGTGCACCGAAACATCACTCTCTGAGGCTGTCTTGGAGAGAACCATGGTGAGAGAGAGAGAGAGAGAGAGAGAGAGAGAGAGAGAGAGAGAGAGAGAGAGAGAACGTAACGGGATGCAAAGGTGGAGTGCACCGAAACATCACTCTCTGAGGCTGTCTTGGAGAGAACCATGGTGAGATCAGAGAGAGAGAGAGAGAGAGAGAGAGAGAGAGAACGTAACGGGATGCAAAGGTGGAGTGCACCGAAACATCACTCTCTGAGGCTATCTTGGAGAGAACCATGGTGAGATCAGAGAGAGAGAGAGAGAGAGAGAGAGAGAGAGAGATCAAGCCGAGTAAAATCGTGAATCAAGCGGATTTAGTAACCGGTTCGCTGATATAACCCATTGGATGATCATGTATGCGAACGGTAGCCCCCTCAAAGATCAAGCCGATAAGATCTGTGGCAACTAATGAAGTACATGCATGCAAACAGTTGACTTTATGATGATGGCCCCCACAATTAATAAAATCATAAAGTTTGCTGATATAACCGTGCAATCCGTTGGTTGTGCAAACTATGCACTGTTGAGACCCAGACACGTATAATTTCATGATTTAACGTATAGTTTCGTGATCCAACTCGTAAAATATGTCTAACACGATTAAAATCATATCTTAAATATAATTTTAACATAGATAAATAATTCATAATAATTTAATAACTTATTAGTATGAAAATCATAATAAAAATCAAACTACACACAATTTTAACGTAAAAATAAGAGAATTATGATAAATTTAACTTAAATTGATGTAATTTTAAAAGAATATATCACCTTAACCTTAAATGCAAACCCTATGTAGATCTTGATGTAGAAGAGATTCTACATGAACCACAACGTCACCCGAGCAAGAGATGGACACCATACATGTAAGGAAGGAAGGGAAGGGATGAGCGTCTAGGCTTGGGCGTCTCTCTCTCTCTCTCATGGGCGTGAGGGGCTAGTGGCGTGCGTGGGTATTGTTAGAGAAGGGCACACGCTCCCTTGTTATAAGGAGTGAGCTTGAGATGTGTGTTGCATCTCACTTGGATTAGGTTTCCCAATTCTCCTTAAATTAGAAATCTTTCTTCAAATCTAACTCATTTAGGCATGTTGGGCTTGGTACCAAGTTGAGTCGAGTTCGGGTCAGGCCTATTTCAAAACTAGATCGAGTTGGGTCAACTCTAACTCGGTCCAACTCGACTCGATGCCTAGTTCTGATCGATTACGAGTAAGAGCCCCTCAACAGCCAGAGAATGCCAACCCGCTATTGGGGAAACAATTCTCCTCGAGCTCGGCCCTCAGGAGGCAACTTGGTCTCAATGTCAGGACACAAATCCCATCGGCAGGTTGGTCATCTGCCCAGTACTAAGGGAAAACTCGACTACAACTCATTAGAAAATTCAAGTCGGCGAACTCCTCTTTGGAACGACCGTCACCTCGGACTCCCCGCTTCGACCTTCTACTATGTGCTTCCGCTAGTCCGACCTAGCTCTGACCGACCCTACTCGAGATCCCAGCCGAGGATCTTGGAAGACGATCGCAACAAGAATCTCCTCGAGATCTCGGCCCAAGATCTCGGAGAATACTCGTGACATCCTCGGATACGAATCCCTCTACAACTTGGGATCTGAATCCCTTTATAATACGCTCATATTAAGTAAGGAGATCGCGATCTACACCACAACCTCTCTCGACTATAAATACTGATGGGGGCCTTGCACAAAACCTTAGGATCTAGCCCTCCAGAACAAACCAGAATTATGGAATAACAATGCAATTAAAATCAATCAAAGCACAATCACACACCACACAAGAGATTTTTACGTGAAAAACTCTCAAAGAGGTAAAAACCACGGGACCTCGTCCAGATCAACAATCCACTATGAAGTAGAAAGATACAACCTTCTTCACTCACGCAGGAGTGGATAAACAATAAGAGAATAAAGGAAAAATAAAGATCTCACCGATCACGAGGACGTAGAAGCGCTGAGACGATGACTCCCTTCCACAAGCTTCCTCTCTCTCTTATCTCTCACTCTCTCACCTTTGATATCCCTAAACCCTTTAGGAAACCCTCTTGTACTTTTTCTTCACACAACATACCCTAGAAAAATCCTGGAGACCCCTTTTTATAGTTTTAGAAAACTCCTTTCTGCATCCTAGTTGCGAAAGGACTTGCGCATCTCAGTTGCGAAAGGACTTACGCGACTTGTGCATCCCAGTTGCGAAAGGACGACGAGTCAAAAAAATCCATCAAATCTCTCCCTTTTTAACCCAGGAGGAATTCACCTTCTTTAAGCCACCCAAGTTTCTACAAACCTCAAACTTGCCCTTGAGCAAGACCTTTGTCATCATATCTGACCCATTATCGTCCGTGAGGACCTTCTCAAGCTGTAACACCTTTTGTTCCAAAGTATCCCTGATTCAGTGATACCGAATCTCTATGTGCTTTGACTTGGAATGCTGACTTGGATTCTTGCTCAAGTGTATAGCACTCTGACTATCGTAATATACCACGTGCTCCTCCTGCTTCAGGCTAAATTCTTCTAGGAACCTCTTCATCCAAAGCATCTCTTTACATGCCTCTGTGACTGTAATGTACTCGGCCTCTGTAGTCGACAATGCTACGACCTTCTGTAGCTTGCTCTGCCAAGAAACCGCTCTCCCTGTAAACGTGAACATGAACCCCGATGTAGACTTCATGGAGTCTATGTCACCTGTCATATTTGCATATATGTAGCCCTCTATCACAGGTTTACCGTCACCATAGCATAGGCTCAACCTGGATGAGCCTCTTAGATATCGCAGTATCCATTTTACTACTGCCCAATGCTCTTTGTCAGGATTGACAAGATACCGGCTGACAACACCAACCGCATATGCTATGTCTGGGTGTGTACACACCATAGCATACATCAAACTTTTTACAGCTGATGCGTAGGGTATCTTGTGCATCTCTTTCACCTCTGTCTTCGTCTTGGGACACTACCTGTCGCTTAATCTGAAGTGACCATCCAGTGAAGTACTGACCAGCTTCGCTGTATTCATATTGAACCGCTCTAGGACTTTCTCAATATACCGCTCTTATGACAGCTAAAGCTTCCTGCTGCTTCTGTCACGGGTTATCTCCATTCCTAGGATCTGTTTAACCGGGCCCAAGTCTTTCATCGCAAAAGACTTGCACAACTCCTGTTTCAGCCTGTCGATCTTCTTGATGTCTTTTCCCATGATGAGCATGTCATCAACGTATAACAGCAGAACTATAAAATCACCATCTGAGAACTTGCGCGTGAACACACAGTGGTCCGACTCCGTTCTGTCATACCCATGCTGTAACATGAACGCATCGAACTTCTTATACCATTATTGTGGAGCTTGTTTCAGCCCATACAAGCTCTTCCTCAGCCTACACACCATATGTTCATTGCCCTTGACTTCGAACCCCTCTGGTTGGTGCATGTAGATCTCTTCTTCCAGGTCACCATGGAGAAAAGCTGTTTTAACGTCCAACTGCTCTATCTCCAGATCCATGCTAGCTGTCAACCCAAGCAACACCCGTATGGATGTCATCTTCACCACTGGTGAGAATATCTCCTCGAAGTCTATGCCTTTCTTTTGACCAAACCCTTTTACCACAAGTTTGGCCTTGAACCTCATCTGTGAATTCTTTTGCTCAACCTTCTTTCTGAACACCCACTTGTTACTCAGAGCTTTCTTGCCCTTAGGCAGTTTCACCATGTCATAGGTGTGGTTCTTATGTAAGGATTTCATCTCCTCTTGCATAGCTTTCAACCACTCCCCCTTATGCTCATCGGCTAGGGCCTTAGAATAATCTTCTAGCTCTCCCCCATCGGTTAACATAATGTACTCATGCCTCGAGTACCTCTTGGACGGCTGCCTGTCCCTAGATGACATCCTTACCTGTGGCTCAACAGGTGAATCAAGTGAGGGCTGCTCCCCTGGTCCATCTTCTGAAAGAACTCCCTCGTCCTTTGTACCTTGCTGTACTCCACCGTCATCAGGCACCATGGGAGGAATAACCGGATCCATGTCCTCTAGCTCACCTGAACTAAGCTGGTTCTTCTCTGGCTTACCAATGTCTTCTATACACTAATCTTCAAAGAAAACCACATCTCTGCTCCTGACGAGCTTCCTCTCGGTTGGATCCCATAATCTGTAACTGAATTTTTCATTACCGTACCCTAAGAATACACACTGCCAGATCTTCATATCGAGCTTGGACCTCTTGTCCTTTGGTACATGAACAGATGCCCTGCATCTAAACACCCTAAAATGACTGTATGATGAATCATGTCCAGTCCACATTTTCTCAGGCACTTCTCCATTCAACGAGGCTGATGGAGACCTGTTTATCAGATACACTGCCGTGTGCATTGTTTCTCCCCATAACGTCTTGGGCAACTTCGTATGGGATAACATGCATCTGATTCTCTCAACAATGGTACGATTCATTCGCTCAGCTACACCATTATCCTTGGAGTCTTAGGAACCGTCTGTTCATGCCGTATACCTAGGGACTTGCAGTACTCATGAAAGTCACCGATGTATTCACCACCATTATCAGTGCGGATGCACTTCAATGATCTACCTGTCTCTCTCTCGACCATAGCATGAAACAACTTAAACACACCAAAGACCTCGTCCTTGGATTTCAAAGCATAAGCCCAAACCCTCCTAGATGCATCATCTATAAAAGTAACAAAATACAATGCCCCACCCAAGGTTTTTGTCCTTATAGGACCACAGACATTAGAATAAATTAAATCTAATGCATGCACTTTGTTAACATGAGAAACAGTTTTAATAAATGAAACTCTATACTGTTTTCCTGATAAATAATCAAGACAGGTTTTGAGAGGTATACCTGTCACGTCTGGAAGGAGCCGCTTCCTCGCTAGTAGCTGAAGCTCTTTTTCACTCATGTGGCCTAGACGCCTATGCCACATGTCAATAGCTGAATCTTCCGTTGCGTTCAACCCACCCTTGCATACACTGACACTTGCCTTGTACAGGGTGCAACACTTCTTTCCTCTGGCTGCGATCAACGAACCCTTGATGAGCTTCCAGCGTCCACCAGCAAACTGGCTTTTATAGCCATCATCATCTAACCTTTCCGTCGACATCAAGTTGAGACGAAGGTCTGGGATATGCCTCACATCCCTGAGAACCAATGTGCAGCCTACATCAGTCTTCACACAAATATCACTAACTCCCACGATCTTCGATACGCCAGAATTTTTCATCTTCACGATCCCATAGTCACCTGACTTATAGCTTGTGAAGAAATTCCTGCGTGGAGTCGCATGAAAAGAAGCTCCTGAGTCAATCACTCAGTCGGTGTCCTGACTCGTAGCCGTGAGACATACATTGTGATCTGTGGAAAGAATAATAACAACGTCGCCATCTGAAGCGACCGCAGTAGAATTAGATTCATCTTCCTTCTCCTTTCCTTTTCCTTTCTTGTCGTTTTTAGCCTTACGACATTCATGCTTATAGTGGCCCTTCTTGCCACAATTTCAGCATTCGACATCTTTTCTGTTACTCAACTTGCCTCTTGATTTATCTTGGGCTTTCCCGCCCTTCCTGTTCTTTCCTCTCCCCCGTTCCTATGTCACAAGTGCCTCTTGCTGAGTAGACCCCTGAGACTTCTTCCTTGTCTCTTCATTGAAGAGACAGCTAGTAACCTGCTCCATAGATATCTTTTCGTCTGGCGCTGAGTTACTTAGAGACACCATCAATGTCTCTCAACTGTCAGGCAACGAACTAAGCAATAGTAAAGCCTGCAATTCATCATCCAGGACCATCTTCATAGAGGAGAGTTGGTTCATTATATTGCTGACCTCATTCATGTGCTCGGCCACAGAATCACCATCCTTGAACTTGAGATTCACAAGTCGCCTTATTAGAAAATTTTTATTACCGGCTGTCTTCCTCTTATACAGCCCTTGTAGTTTCAGCCATAGGCTAGCGGCTGAGGTTTCCATAAACACATGGTGGAATACAGAATCATCCAACCATTGTCTAATAAACCCCACCGCCTGTTCCGTCCAACTTCTTCCAATCATCATCAGACATATCCTTGGATTTTGCTGATATGCCTAAGATTGGAGAATATAGATCCTTGCAATAAAGCAAGTCCTCCATCTTAGCCTTCCATATGGTCCAGTTGGAACCATTGAGGCTGATCATCCTTGATGAGCCACCTTCCATAATTCCAAACTGATCCTACCCGTTTAATGAACTTAGCGCTCTGATACCACTTTGTTGGGGGCCTTGCACAAAATCTTAGGATCTAGCCCTCCAGAACAAATCAGAATTATGGAATAACAATGCAATGAAAATCAATTAAAGCACAATCACACACCACACGAGATTTTTACTTGGAAAACCCTCAAAGGGATAAAAACCACGGGACCTCGTCCAGATCAACAATCCACTATGAAGTAGAAAGATACAACCTTCTTCACTCACGCAGGAGTGAATAAACAATAAGAGAATAAAGGGAAAACAAAGATCTCACCGATCACGAGGACGTAAAAGCGTTGAGACGACGACTCCCTTCCACGAGCTTCCTCTCTCTCTTTTCTCTCACTCTCTCACTTTGATATCCCTAAATCCTTTAGGAAATCCTCTTGTGCTTTTTCTTCACACAACATACCCTAGAAAAACCCTAGGGACCCCTTTTTATAGTTTTAGAAAACTCCTTTCCGCATCCTAGTTGCGAAAGGACTTACGTGACTTGCGCATCCCAGTTGCAAAAAGACGACGGGTCAAAAAAACCCATCAAATACAACATCCCTAATGGTGAAAGGTACACATAATGAAACCTAGAAAATACTCTAAAAAACCTTATATGACCTAGCTTGCATATCTAACTCTGGCATTGGAGGGGTCCTCTGCTACAGCCATGGTCTCCATCTTTATCTTCTCTTGTACGTATCAGAGTGGTCTAAAGAGGACATCCAGATTTCTGCATCAACACCCACCATTAAAAACTTGTTGAAAGCCATAAAAGTTTGTAGATTAAGCTGATATTTGTGTTTTCTGTTCATCCAACTTTAGATGGCAAATAAACATTATGGGGCCTGGGAAGTTTTTAATGGTGGGCAGCCTTATTTCCTGTGGTGTCGTTCACTTGAGATTTAGATTTGCTTAACTTTTGGGACCATGTCGTAAAAAGGATAGAAAACTAACGGACAGTGTGGATATACAACACAGACATCAAGGTAGGCTCCATGGTAGGTAAACACCCACAAACAAAATTACCTGGGTAACACCTAATCCGCTCCCCATGAAACTTGGGACCCACTATTGATGACCCATGTAACTTAGGATCTACCATTTCGACCGTTTGTTAAAGTTTCACATGTGTGACATGTATAATTTATGAGTGCATGCTCGTAAACGATCCATCTTGGGATAGGAGTTGTAGGGCCCACTATGATATGTGTGTGTGCGTGTGTGAGACATACTGACATCCACTCCGTCCATCATTTGCCCCAGCTCAAGTTACGAGTCAAGTCAGAAAATAAGGCCAATCTTAGGCTCAGTGGGCCACAACCCGGGAAGAAGTGAGGTTGGAGATGCATATAATTGAAACTTTGGTGTGTCCCACCCAGGTATTGGAGTGGGGTGATATTTGGCTTTTACCTTCATCCTGATGGGACTCAACTTATGAACAAGATGGATGGCATACAAATAAAATGGTGGGGCCTGAGACAATTTCAATGGTGGGCATCCCCATTCCTTCTGTCCACCTTGGTGTGGCCCACCTGAGTTTTGGATCGGCTTGACTCCAAAACAATATGGAATGCATGTGTAGGATCTGGGATTTTCATGGGATGGTCGCCTTGAGGCATGTCCTGTCAAGAAAATTATGCTGGCCCCTCCATCAGGTGGGCCACACATGAACAAATAAATGGCCATTTAGAAAAATGAAATGAGACGCATGTAGACATGAAATCACACCGTGCCAGGTCCTACTAAAGTAACCCAACCCCGGCTCAGAAATGGATCGGGCCATAAACACTGGGCCCAAGCCTACTCCATGGGCAAACTAATAAGTCGAAGCCCAAACCTGCACCAGCTTGGATCCAAAAACTCAACGGGTGGGGCTGCTAATGGGCTATACTAAACCTGTCTTAGCCCAAACTGCAAAGTAAATTTAACAGGATGAGCCCAGTCCATGATGATTATGCATGGTGTGGGCCCAAGGAGACCTTTACCCAAGCCCATCAACCTCTTTACTGCAGATCTGCGCCGTTTATTAAATGGGCGGATCATGCTTGATATTGACAAGAACGCATTTCAAACCCCAAGCAGGACGTGCTGATGGGCCTTTATGCACAGCCCAAGTCCGGCCAATTAATATACCGGCCTAATGATTTAGGCTAAGACTCGTCCCTTGGTTCACTATTTGCCTCAAAATCAAACTGAAAGTTAATCAGGCCGTGCCAGGTGGACCACCTGGGGCGGATTATGGCCTGGATTGGATCAGCTGAAAAGCTAAAACCTTTAGTGAGATTTCACCACCTATGGGTACTTAAACCTTGATTAGGTGTTCAAACTCAGGAGAGTCTACCACCGGAGCAAGAGTAAGGACCCTAAAGTTGGAAAACCCTGTTTGAAAGAAATGTTAAAGTTGAAAATTAAGTATCAAATCTCAAACAACTTTTTCGTTAACAAATATCTTGGTTTTTTTTTTTTTGTTAGCTTACTAGTACACTCGGCTGTCAGAACGATACCAAGACCACAGTGTTGAAACATAGTATCTTTCACTCAGTATTAACAAACGTCTGAATTGCTAGAAATTGGTTATTTTGATGCACTCGTTCCTGTCCCACGGAAAACAATGGTGATTAAAATCCTACAGTTAAAAACTTCAAGTATTCCACGGGAATGTATTTCTTTGCGTCATCCAACCAGCTCATAAGGTCATAGAAACTATATGATATCATGTTGATCCAAATCTTTTGTGGCCCACAAGAAAATTTTAGTGGTCTATTACCACTGTTTCCTTTACCGTGGTCCATATAAGATAGATTTGAATCTGTTTTATTTTTTTCGATCATAGCTTAAAATAAGCTTTCAATATAGTTTGACAACGTCGAAGTAGTCACGTACGTAATGGTGGATCCCAAAATCAAGGTCCCACCTACCTCGGTGGATCCGGTAACATAAATTGTCTACTGACTATAGACGGTGTTGTATTACCCCCACTGATATGCGTTTTATCCACATCATATGTCCATCCATTTCTTCAAATAATTTTAGGGAGTATCCCAAAAATGAGGAAGATCCAAATTACATGTGGACCACGCCTTAAGAAACAGTGGTGGATTGAACGCTCACCATTAAATGCTTCTTAGTGGCCCCAAAAGTTTAAATGCTTCTGAGTGGCCTCAAAAGTTTTGAACGAAGCTGATATTTGTGTTTTCCCTTCATCAACTAGTTGGATGGTAAATAAACATTACAGCGGGCCATAGGAAGTTTTTAATGGGCCCTAGTAAGTTCTTAACGGTAGACGTTCCATCACCACTGTTTTCTTACGATGTGGTACATTTGAGATCTGGATCTGTCTCATTTTTGATCTCATGTCGTAAAATGTTCTGTTAAAATAGATTTACAGCGTGGATAAAATACATATATCATAGTGGGCCACATAACACAGTTCACTAGCCAGCAGGCTGCTAGGCAATCCGCTTCTAATCGGAGATCCACGAAACCTGCACCGTGGTGTGCTCGGTGCTGTGTTGATGTCACCAAGTTATGTAAGCCCCACCATAATGTATGTGTTATATCCACACCGTACATACGTTTTGAGACATCATTTTAGGACATGAGACAAGAAACGAGGTAGATCCAAAGCTTAATTGGACCACAAAACAGAAAGAAGTGGGACAATAATTCTAACCTGGAAACATTCCCGTGGCACACCATGATGTTTATTTGTCATCCAACTTGTTCATGAGGTCACAAAGACGAGGATGAAGGAAAAAAAAACAAATATCATATTGATTCAACACTTCTATGGCCCAAGAAATTTTCAATGGTAGATGTTAAATTGCCCCCTTGCTTTATGTGGTGTGGCCAACTTAAGATTTAGATCTGTCTCATTTTCAGGTCTATGCTATAAAAGTATCTCTTAAAATGGGCAGACGGTGTGGATATACCACTTACATCATGGTTGAGCCCACAAAACTTGGTGACGTTAACACACCACGGAGGTCACCGCACAGTCCTTTCCCAAATCGGTACTGGGTACTACCCAACCAGGACGGTGACTGATGTTCCTGTAAGGGGATCCGTGGGGCCTACCTTGATGTATATGTTTTATCCAAACCGTCCATCCATTTTTTCATATCATTTTAGGGTTTAATATAAAAAACGAAGCATATAGAAGGCTCAATTGGGCCACACTATTATAAACAGTGGTAATTGAGGGCCTACCGTTAAAAATTTCTTCTGGCCACAAAAGGCTTTGGTCAAGCTGATATTTGTGTTTTCCCCCTTATACAGGTCCATGTGACCTTTTGGTCAAGCTGATATTTGTGTTATCAGTTGGACTTTATCAGTCTGCTATCTTCGACCGATAGCAGACTTGTATCGTTTGGGTATGCATTTTCGATTGTATTGTATCGTATTAGATGATGTGTTGTAACTTTTATTGTGTTTGGATTAGAATGGATATGAATTGAATCCTACGCGAGCAACCAAAGTTTCGGTAGAGTACCGTGAGGATGTTTCAAAAGGCGGCAGAGTACTGTGAGGATGTAAAAGTCCGTCGGTACTGCACTCTTAGATGCGCTGTATACGGCATCATGGTCCCCTACGCGGCATTCTGGAGATGGATGAGGTTGTGTCCGCTGATGAAAGCCGACTCATCAGAAGCAAGGAAAAGAGCCTCATCAGCGATGTGGTGAGGCTTCAACACAATTCCCTTTAAGCTAGAAATCGCACAACAGTTAGCTTCCAGCTGGGTAGGATCCAAGTTATAGATCTTGCAACGGTGTAGCCACATCGAAAGGTGAGATGCAATTAACCCTGATTCCATACATCCCAAGCTCAGATGCCGTTGATCGGACAAGGCCCACCAAAGCATGCTTCGATATGGTGTATGCATGTGGGCCAGTTACTCCCAAGCATGCAGCCACGCTAGCCGTGCATATGATCGATCCACGTGTCTGCATCGCCACCATCGCTTTAGCTGCATGCTTGGTAGCTGCGGCCGCTCCATGAACGTTGGTAGCCATGGTGTTGTCCATCTCACCGGTATCCATCTCCAGAATGCCGCATAGGGGACCCATGATGCCTAAGGCCCACTGTACTGTTTATTTGACATCCACTCTGTTGATTACGTCATACTGGCCTAGATGAAGGGAAAAAACAAAAATCAGCTTGATCCAAAACATATGGACGGAATGGATAAACACATACATCATGGCGGGCCCCACGGAGTACCGATTGGCTGGTGTCAGGGGAAGTAGCTAATCCGTTTCCGTTGCTACCCAAATATGGATTGACCATCCGTACTAATAGAGTTGAAATTTATATAATTATATAGTACCTAGTTTTAATACCTCACATCTAAACATTGATACATATAAGGTATTGTATATTATATCAACCAATACCTCTAATTCAAACATTGATTAGTATTTGCTTAATTTGAATGTATTTTGAAAACCGTTCAATGCATACATGAACAGTACTCAAATACAGTATAATATAATACCATACGCGAATCCAACAGGCCCGTGAAGTTATTTTTGTAGGCCTGGTATTTTTGTAATTCCTCCACGACATGACAGTCGAACTCAAGTTATTTTTGTCGGCCTGGTATTTTTGTAGTTCTTCCACAACATGATGGTCGAACTCATGCGAGTATGAAAGTCCACACGCAGCAACATTCAGCGGCATCTTTCTGTCCCTATATAAATACATAACTCGTCTCCTTCCTCTTCGAACCAAGCCCCTTCCTCTTCGAACCAAGCCCTCCTCTCCTTCCTCTTCGAACCAAGCCCCTTCCTCTTCAAACCAAGCGCTCCTCTCCTTCCTCTTCGAACCAAGCCCTCTCTCTCTCTCTCTCTCTCTCTCTCTCTCTCTCTCTCTCTCTCTCCCGATGGGGGATTCTGAGACTGACAACACTGAAATGGGAGCAGCTATGGAGGTTCACCTGGACGTTGGAGAAGGTCCAGGTGAATCCGTGAACGGGAATCCACCCAGAATTGATTTATTTCAGGTGGGATTTCTTGCCATAGCTGTTAGCGTAGCCTTCATCTATCTGTTGAGAAGGCCTGTCGCCGGACTCTATGACTTTGTAATCTACAGCATTTTGTTCATGGGATTGCTGCTTCTACTGGCTGCGGCATTTCCGTCGAGGATCTCAGCGACTACTGCTAAAAGGATCATCTTTATTGCCAAATTACTTATATACGTTGGAGTTGCACTTAAAATAAAGCTTTCTGTCTAATCTTAGAAGTTGATTATATATCTTCAGTTATTCTTCTTTCTTCCTTTTTATCCAGTGTCTGTTTTCTTCTTGTTGTTGTTGGTACGATACTTATAGCTGCCTGTGTATCGTCATCTATTACAGTTAATACGGCGAGATTTCATGATATAATCTATTACAGTTATTCATCTACCGTTATTTCATATTCTTCCGCACTACCATATCTGTATTCATTTATAATGCTGCAGTATACAGGCCTTATATGCACGTCAATCTTGGGCAACTTGCGGGACTAAGGGTGTCAACAGGCAGGGTTGTGGCTCATTGCTCTCTGTTTTCTAGCCAATGGTTTCCTCTTTTGGTCGAAGGCATCCCTATCCTCAAACGATAGCTGAAGGTCTTATTTCCGGCAGCCTAGAATCCTTCACTCTCATATGCAAAGAAAGGGAGAATGAATGAATGAACGAATGAATGAAATAATGCAGCAGTTGACTGATGCCTAAACTGTTATGTATTTTCTTGTTGTAACACTACAAACATTGTGTACTTTCCCCATTTCCTCTTGATTAAAACGAATGTTAGCAATTCAATGTACTTGTGCATCCAAACATGGCTAAGTTTGTGTTTTGGTCCTCAGTTGAATTTCATTCAATTCAATATAGAAGAAAGACCAATTTGGGGGTCGGCCATTTTAATTCATAAGGACAACCAACCTCAAATTAGACCTGAAACTACCTTAATTTGAATTTGGGTTTTGACCCTCTTTGTGAATGAAATGGGGCTAGCTCCACTTGGATCACTTCCAATTCATTGATTTGAATAAATTTCAATTCAATTCAATTGAGCATCCAAACACAACCTTAGCTTGTGTTTGGACATGTGATTTACTTGGATCACTATAATTGAGTTGCAGTGGTGTGGAACGATCGTGATTTTTATCCCAATTAGAAATATCAGCTATTTAGCGGATATCGCAGATATGGTTTTTGTTTCAAGTCCAGAAGTAAAGTGAATGTACCCACAATAAGGGACTTGTTATTGAATCCGCTAACAGAACTTTGGACATTTTGTTTTTTTGCTGCTTACTAATTGCAATCTAGATCAACTGTATATCCAAACACAATCTACTAGTTCTCTTGTTGTGTGTGATGATATAAAGGGATTTAAAATTTTTGCAAATCTTACCTCTGAGAAAGCCATCTGGGTTTTATTCTTCTCTGGTTTTTCACCATGAAACCTTTCGCCATACATGCTAACAGCTGCTTTAACTGACCCGATTCCGCCTCAATTTTTGGCTTCTGTTCTGTTCATTCCAGCCATGTTTTTAATTCAAACAGAGAAACTGGATCCAGTATTCCCACAGGGAGAAGGGGGAAAAGAAGAAGAAGAAAAAAAGCGACTTCTCTAATTTGTACTCTTTTCTTGCAAATAAAAGCAGTAGCATTCTAACCAAGTTGGAGGCAGTTTGTCGGGAATCAAGCACAGGGAATGAACTGTGGTCTGATTGTATGGTTCTCCCAATGTCGGTGAACCCAGGCCATGCAGCATTCTAGGCTCTTCATCTAGTATGTCCCACTGTGGATGATTCAGATGGAATAATTCCTCTGATCAGAGATCTTCACCACCACATAAAGATGATTAGAAACAATAGTCCACAGTTCAACACCTTCGTATGGCGAGGATTTATCAGTAGGATATTTCCCACATGGTCCATATTTCCCACCGTTATTTACTTGCAAAGAGTCAGTCTCAATCTAAAATTCAACAGTAAAATAGAAAACTGCAATTTATGCAAGTAAAGAGAATCCTTAAAGCTTCACATTGATTTACCCAAGACTTAAAAAAGGACTGTCAACTGATTAACTTCCTTTTAGTGGGTATTGCTACAATTCTCTATTTGCTGTTCTGTTATTTTTGGTGCTCAATGGAGAGCAGAACTGAAAGTTGTTGTCCATATGTTAAATTTTCAAACAAATTTCCAAGTTCTATGTTAGTATCTTCTAGAATTTCAGCTGTAGATTTTTTTCCCCTTTTTAGATGAAATTCAACATAATCTTCCAAATTGTATATCTTTGATTCTTAGAACCAATACAAGCAATCTCTTCCTACATAGCTCTACAAAGTAAGTCAGCGGGTTTCTCTCCATCTGTCTGTGATGCCCCCAAAGAATCCAACTTCAAAACTTATTTAATCAATTCAACAAACTCAGAAGTATCCATACATTTTTGTCATTCTTTTATTAGTCAATGGACCAAGGCAGATAAGCCAGTTGTGTCTTCTGAGGATTTTGGACTATGACATATCTTGCTTCTTAGTTGCCATGACAAAGTGAACAGTTGTACATCTCACAGATTCTCAACTAGATGGAATGATTACTAAGACTAGTTGTATAGATATTGTTACTCCACATCTACTAACTACACACCACATTAAAATTATCCAGAAATAGGTCTGACCAAAATGTCTTGTAAGATTTTAGCATAAGCGGAGTAAGCAGTCAGTATTAAACATTAATTTGAGTCCCTAACTTCCCATCTTCATTGTAATGTTTTTTTACTTAGCGATATGGTGATTCTTGTGAACCTTGGCAGATTTTTGAAGGTTCTTCCTTAGTAAGTAACCCTGCATCTATGGATATTTTTTGAAGGTTCTTCCTTTGTTTTTATTGTAAACATCAAATACAAGCATGATTTTTATTGTTTGTTAACAAAGAGTTCATGCTTGGCTGACATCTTTATCCTTTCTTCTCCACAACTTTTACATTTTTCAGCCATAGTGATGCATGTAATATGAATTGTCATTTAAGATATCTATGAATTTCATAAATATATCAGCACTATTTCGTTATATTGCTTTTGATGGAGCCATAAATTTTCTCTTAAATGAGGTTTAATGTCCTATTATTTCATTTTTTGTTGTTTATGCAGTTAACACCTTGTCTAGCCATCATTTTCAAAATATCAAAAGTTGATGGTACGAGTAATTCTAAGTGGAATTGCTCATGTGTGGTAGATGTAGGTTGGCATTAATCTGGTAGGGAAAACTATCATAAAGCACTAACACAAACAATAGGCTGGTTGACTCATCAGATAGGCCATGCATGTACATTGAATATGGGCCATTCATCATTTCTTCCAATGGTCCATTTTTCTCATACAAATGTGGGCTGCCCATTGAGTAGACCAATATGATTTTTGGGCTTGAGCATTAGCATAGTGTGCCTTTACCTGTCCTGCACTGCTCCTGTGTACCTCAAGCAGCGTTCATCTAATTGTATTCATTGTATGGGCTGTTTTTGAAAAATAATACAAATTAACCATTCAATGTCAAAAATATATAAACCTGAAATATTTTTTCTTCTTTCTAGCCCCACTGATCCATCAGGATGGCCTGTTACGTCTGATTATATCTGATTGATTGTTCTCATGGTTTCTTAATTATGTAGGTCAGCCGCCTTTTGGACTTGATATTTCAGTCTGTATAGCCACAAGGAAGTATTTCTCCGGTTATGAATGGAGCATGGATGAGGTTTTTCTTTTTTATTTATTTATTTATTTATTTATTATTTATTTTTTTTTTACACACGCACACACACCCCACACACTCACACTGGTGGAATTTCACCACCTATGAGTACTTGAACCCTTGACCAGGAGTTGAAACTCCTAAGAGTCTACCACCTGGGCATGGATGAGGTTTGACCATTAGTTCATGCATTTAATAATCATGCAGTTCAAGCTGTTCCCTCTTCATTGAATGGTATTTGGAACAGACGGCTCTCAGTTCTAATCCTACTCCAATGTGCTTCTATTCGGGCTTTTGTGAATTCTTTTGTTCTGCTTGCAATTCTGTCTCTAGGTTGTATCTCATGCATGTGCTTATGCTGATGCTAAAACTATTTCTCCCAATCTTTGATTAATAGGATAAAGTTTTGAAACTTGCATGATGTGTGGCCATTGAAGGTCTCAACTGCTGATTTACAACTGTATTGGATGATTTTAACTTGTTCTTTTTGTTAATTAAGCTAAGTTGTTCCCTCTTTTATTTTACTACTGGTGCACCTGTACCTTTGGAATAAGATAGACAGGCTTGACTCTTCTCTTGGGTTTGCTTGGCTGAGTTGACTCTTTATACTTTAGGCATGACCTGTGTATGTGTTGCATGCTTTACATGATTTCTCTGATTTTCGTTCTGTTTTAGATTGGTTACTTCATTGGTTCTTCACTTTCGTAGGACAGGCATTTGGAGCCTCACATTTGACTGTTGTTCAATGTTATGAGCTCAGAGATGTACAGGAACTATTGGAACTAAATCTTAAACGGGAAAATCTTCTTCAGTGATTGTAGTAGTAGTGATAATCGGAAGCTTACTGCAATAGTAGAAAAGTGGATTGAAATAGAGAGCAATGAGCTAAAGAACCAAGAGGGAGACTGATTGGTCAAGATGGTCAATTGAGTAAGAATGTACATATCACATGATTCACATGTGAACATGCACACACATCCATAAAATCTATTGCCTTAGAGAAAATTATATCACCATTCTTTCTCCGGAGGAATATTTTCACTTGAATCTAGGTTGTTTAACTTTGTTGCAGTTATTTGATTTTTGTAGAAGAGGCTGAAATGTGCCCGTTGAGTCTAAATGAAGTGTTTGGTCCATGTTTTTTCTTCCTGTTGCATTTATACAATAGAACTAATTAACATAAGTTTAAATAAAATTCAGTAAATTTCTTTAGAACAACAGCCCGTTTGGTAGAAGAGGTAACACCTCTACCTGTGCTCTTTTAGCAGTAGCTCCTTTGGAGCTCGCTTTCACGTTGACCCAAGGGTCCTAGCATGGAACTACTAGATCTACCCGTTGAGTATACAAGAGAGACGCAGTGTTGTTTGTTTTTGTTTAGTAGTCTTATTTTATACTTATACCTATAAAGACACTTAATTTAATGGATTTGATATTGAATTTGGTATGCCTATAGGAGTTGAGGCTAGGGGCTTTATATTCGGCCCTCCAATTGTGTTAGTGATTGGTGCAAAGTTTGTTCCCTTAAGAAAATCAAGAAAATTCTCAGGTATTATTCATCAGTCTCTTCCATAAATAATTGATCTTGCTTAATTTATATTTTTGTCGTTTCATTTATGTGCTTTCCTAGAGGCCCAACTTGTAACTCCTTAGAACCCGCTCTGCCGTAAGATATCATGGTGTATGATGGTTCCCAGCAGGTTAAGTTGCAAGTTATTATATAGAGTTGGTTGAATGTCTTCTATTTTTGTAAATGCCGTTAATAGTTAGTTGGATGATAAATGATACTTGTGATTGTGAATGACAATAAACAACTTATATATATATATGTTATCCTTGGAGGATTTATTTTTTAAGGGGACATGATATTCTTGCAGCCTATTGTATGGTGTCCCAATATTGCTTTTATGTTACTAGTATGTAGTAGGTATTACTAGGTTAATTTATCAAAACAAAATTCGTTTCTTTAGTTTAAAATTCATTCTGTTTTTATTTAGCTAGATGATGAATGCCAATTGTGATTGATTGTGTAATTGTTTAAGTATAGGACAATCAGTCACCCTTTTGAGAATTTTTATGTGGCCAAGCATAGATATAGTGTGCTTTTGGAGGCATAAAAATTCTCAAATTGTCCCACGTTTGGACAATTCAAGGTTGGATAGATTAGAATGCTTTCGGTTCCCTGATTTAAATGCGCATTTTAGTTTTGCGTTGTATTTGTCTTTTTCTCTCTGGTTACGTTTCTTATATTTATTTCTAATGTCAAATATCCTCACATTATGTGGATACTTGACATGGAAATCAAATGCAAGATCAATGTATTCAAAGAGACATGGGGAGATGCTGCTGGAATTTCAGTGTGGGCATTTAAATGGGAGCATGAAAGTATTACAATCTATCCAGTCTTGGATGAGTGACTGATTTAAGTTGTCGTTACTTGTGGGGTGAGCAATAATAGTGTTTGTTTTATTATAATTTATCTCTTTAGTACTATTCCTTTAATTTCTCTTGAACCCATTTTAGTTTCTCTCTCCTAGGATGAGGTTTTGATACAACCCTATGTACGAAATAAAACAATTGGGGATGCTATTGGAACTTGTATTGTTTTGCCCTCTATTTTGTGTAAGGTAAGATTTTTTTTTTTTTTTGCCATATACAATAGAATTTCTTGTACAAAAGATTGTGAGTACTAATTAATTTATTTTTATTGTTTTGTTTTCCAGGATTAAGGAGAGATGGATTGAGCTAAATGAAATGACCTCTCTCTCTCTCTTGTAAATATTTTATATTTTGTGCATGGGTTCAGGATTGATGTGTGATTGCTTTTGGATAGAAGGTGTTTGACTCTAATTTTGCAATTTGGATTGACTTAAGATCCAATGCATATGATAGGTTGGGTTACTAAATCAACAAGTTAGCCAACATGATTTACTCTTGTTTTTATCAATTTTCTTTATAACTCAATGCAACTCTTGTTCTTTCTATGTTTCTTTACAACATTAATAGGAGGACGTTTACCTTTTTTAGCGTGTTTTTTGAGGCAGTGTTAGATGATGGAAGCCAAACGAAGGAGAACAACTACATTTATGTAAGTATTGCTGTCGTTATTCTTGGTACATATTTGCAGTATTATAGGTCTTAAGCTCCATTTGGTCATCACAATTATCTTAATGAATATAAATTTTTATCAAACCAAATGAATCTTAAGCCCTTTTTTAACTCCTCCAATGCAACTACTTGCATTGCCGGTCCCAAGCCCGGGTAAAGGAGCAGGAAGAAGGGCTTGATTGGCAGTTACAACTGCAACCTTCCTTACTATTCATAATGAGGAAGTAGTCCTCAATTGGCAGTTACATCTGAGAGCTAGTAACTTATTAACTGTCAATTAATTGGCCTCCATTTGAAAGGTTTAGAATCTTCTATTCTAGGAGGTATGGGAAAGGCATACTGCTCATACTTTTTGAGTCTTTAGTGAAACTCTTGGTGGTTCTTCTGAAGGACTCATCTATGCATGAGACTGTTTCCTCAGCCTTGCAGGTTTAGATCAGCGTAAAATAGCAGAAAGTGAACTGTGAACCTGCACATGGACCAAACATACCAATTCTGGGTTTGCCAGGAGCTCTGGCGGATCCACTGATCATGACCATCTGCACTTTCCAGAACAGGGCCTAAGTTATTCCAGGCATTGTATTGTAAGATTTTAATCGACTCTAGGTATTCCATAACAGTAATGATGGCCGTAACAGCCACTGCTGTTACTGTTACGTTAAGGGCCGTTACAGTCTCTCTTTTGCGTGAAGAATTATTAATATCCGTGACAATTTGGCTGACCACATGGTAACATACTTAGAATTGCAGTTCTGTAGTATTTGTTCAATTCAATTATTTCCATAGCTGATAACTTCTTTTGGCAGGTGGTTAATGTATATTTCAGTTTATACATTTTGAAATAGTTTCTTTGCCTTTGCAAATCTTCGATCGCTTCTGTTCATGCTTCGAGAAACTATAGATAATGGATGCCCCATTTTCTTTTTTTGATTGTTCTTTTATCTTCATTTTGTGTAATGAAGCTCGTTCTTTCTCAAAAAAATAGTTGTCTAGTCATTTATTACATTGATGTATATACAATTTCAATGTTCCTACCTGTAGGTGTTGAGCCAAAAGCTATTATCTCAAAGGAAAGCTTTGACGAAGTTCAGGTGTGGTTTTATTACTTCTTTAACTCTGTGTGAAAGCAACTGATTTTATCTCTTTTCATGAATTCAAACAATGGAAGCTGTTTTTTTCTCCTTCAATCTATGAACTATGCTGTTTTGCATTCATAATGTTTCTGATTTTGAAATTCAGGATTTGCTACAGATTCATCAGGGAATGTGATATCTGGAGACAGTGGTCTTCATAATCCACGGCAGGTTAGGTTCTCATTGATAAACATTATATTGTAAAGTGTTATTCGTGAACAAATGCACAACAATATCTTTCAAAAAAGAAAAAGAAAAAAAGCGATTCTTTATTTATTTATAACCCGTACTAAGATTCTGTTTGTACTTTAGTGTAGTATACTGTGATAGGACAATATGCAAGCAGTTTACTGGGAAACCTCCTTGGAGTGAGTTTGAGGGGGTAAGCACTTTTTAAAAAAAAAAAAAATTTAATATAGTTGATCTTTAGAGACCCTCAAACTATATTTCCAGATATACACCGCCCTCACACATTAGAAATGATAAAATGTAACTAGCTGCACTTGGAAACTTGAACATTCCCAATCATCAATCTGCCATCTTTTTTGTCCAGCCCACTCTTTGTAGAACACTTTGCAAAAATCACTGGTTGACAATCTAGTAAGTAGCTTGCAAAAATGGACAGTCAACAGCATTTAGATACAAATATTTTGCAAAAACTCCACTTTTGAGCAGTGTGGCCCATCTGAGTGTTTGATGAGGCTGATTTTTGTAATTTTGCATTTATTCTTCTAAGTGAAACCTTATGAACGGGTTTGATGAAAGGTGGTCCCCACACATATACCTATGGTTGGTGTCCATTTCCATTTTTTCCTGTGGTGTGGCCCACCTGAGTTGTAGACTTGGCTGATTTTTATACCCCAGACCTAGCGTCAAGGAGCACACTTGATGGATAGAATGGATTTCACATCGATAACATGGTGGGCATAGAGATAGAGCTGTGCATGAACCGAGTTAGCTTGGTTAACTCGCTTGACTTGACCCAAAAAAGCTCGATTCGACTCTGTTCGAAACTGAGTTTGAGCCGATTCGAGCTGATTTTTTGAGCTTGAAAAAAATTTTGAGCCGAGTTCGAGCTTGTCCGAGCTCGACTTGACTCGGATCGAATCTCAACTCGAATTGGCTCGATGACTCGATTATTTTGATATTCATGTTGCTCACTGAGTGTTTGGTGAAATGACTCAATGAAGTGTTGTTTCGGGTGCATACATTCTCGGCGGTATTAGCTAGTGGCAAGGAAGGAATGGATACGAAACAAATCACTACAAAAAAAAAAAAAAATAAAAAAAAAAAAATAAATTGCCCTTAAATCATGATTTTGATGTTGCCCACCCAGTGTTTGATAGAATACCTGTATATTGCTGTTACTGTTTTTTATTTTGTAAAAAATTGGCTGTGTTTGAGAAAATGTTGCATGGAGTAGAACTCAGCTCGAATTGGCCCGAGCTACTGAGCCGAGCTGGCCAGTCAAGCTTGAAGATTGAGCAAAGCGGTGTTTGAACTGAGGTTAGTTACTGGCCGAGTCAAGCCCAGCTGTGCCAAGCTGGACTTGTGTACATCCCTACATGGAGAACTTTACTGATGTAGGCTTTGGGTAAAACAGGTTTCCTAGAGGACACTCGCTTGACTTTCATAGGCGGTTGAGGGATCGGATGCGGATTTCCCGTCGAAAGCCTTTCACAGAAAGTTTCCGTGGGGAACCTAGGTGGGGCCCACCGTAATGTTTGTGAGAAATCTACCCTGTCCATCCGTTTTTTGAGCTCATTTTAGGACAGGAGACCAAAAGTAAGTAGGATCCAAGACTCAAGTGGGCCACACTAAAGGAAAAGGTGGGTGGGGAAATTTCTACTGTTGAAACCTCCCTGTGTCGACTCATGTCTTAAAATAAGCTTACAAAACGTATGAACAGAGTGGATTTCTTGCAAACATCACGGTGGGCCCCACCTAGGTTTCCAGCGCAGGAATTTCGTGCTAAAGGCTTTGGAAGAGGGTGTGACTTTTGCGGACAAATGACTTGATGAGATCTACCCTGTTCATCACGTGGCCCGCCCTGTGTTTGGACCGGTGCCCAAAATTTAGGCTGAACACTCATGTAGGCTAAAACATGGAAACAGCTGAGACGGGGATGTCCTCCCACCGTTAAAATGTCTAAATTGTGCGTGTGACCTATCATGCTAGTATATATACCATCCAATCCTTACATCAGATGCGCCACACGCTCCCCAAAATCCAAAACATTCCAAGACTCACATGGGCCACACCATGTGAATTTAGAAGTCGTAGGCATTATTTTACCCTATTCCTTATGGTGTGGCCCACCTAAGTCATTTTTTAAGGATTCATGGTAAAGATGCAGTGGTGCATCTAATGGAAGGGATATATCTGATGCATCTGTCACACGAAGTAGTCAGTGTGGTGGGACTCGATTTCGGTAGCGCTCCCTCCGGTTACCGAGGTTTGTACTGGTCAGTGTTGTGGGCCCCACCATGATGTATGTGTTTTATTTATGCAGTCTATCCATTTTGTGAGCTCATTTTCACATAGGATGTGGCTCAAAAACTAACGGATTGGATTCTCCACGTGTGAGACACGTCTCATTGGTAAAAAATGGGCGCACTTAAAGTTCACGTATAGCCGCATCACGTAAACCATTTCCCTAACGAGTTAGTTGATACTCTGCCGGAATGTGTTGATGATACGCATGCACTTGAAATTGTGCATTTGACGGAAGCATAAATGACAAGAAGCCGTTGAAATAATGTAAATTGCTATAAATAGTTTAGTGATTTTAATATCAGAATTAAAAATTCTTATCAAGTATATATAAACTGTTGGTTTCTTTGATCCTGACTGAGGATTAAATATCAGTTAATCAAGCAATTCAAAAAGTTTTTAAAACAACTATATTCAGTCTATTAGACATTTAGAGAAATGCCCACTATAAGCAGTTTGATTTGAATTTTTCAGTGCATGTGTATCATCAATCACAGCAGCCCGAGTATAAAATTCAAAGCTTTCCTCTAATCCAAAATTGATTTTCCAATTACCAAATACCTTAAAGATTCTCAATTTTCCATTGGATTTTAGATATCTAATCTAAGGCCGTGAGGAAAATTTTTCGTGTTTAGTGGTGTTTGTTAATGCGTTGTTAATGTAGAAGATGGAAAGTGCTAAGTAGTTTTTCACTGAATTCTTTTCGTGATAGGAGTCTGGCTTAATGATAAACATGGAATGCGCTTTGTGATTTTTCATTAAACAAAAGTTTTTTATTCCAAAAATACCCTTTTTCAAGTTATTACGGAAATTTTTTCTTTTAAATTGTTTGTGCAATACAAATTCAATCTTTAACTTATGAAACTTCTTTATGTCCCACTATGATTTATTTGATCCACATCGTCCATCAACTTTTTCAAATAATTTAAGGTGTGATCCAATAAAAGAAGCGGGTCCAATGATTAATTGGACTATAAGGTTGGGATTGAACGTCCACCGTTAAAAACTTCTTGAGAGCTGGAGAAGTTTCAGATCAAGCTGATATTTGTGTTTTCACTTCATCCACGTCTACATGACCTAATGAATAGGTTGAATGGTTAAAAAACATCACAGTGGCCATTAAAAAGGTTTAAGGATGGATATCATTATTTAATGCTTTGTGCATTTTAATGCAACCAAGATTATTATTTGGTGTGGTCCACTTGAGCGTTGGATCTGCCTTATTTTTGTGTTCATGCCTTAAAATAATTTGAGAAAAGGGATTGACAATTTAGATGTACAGATACATCACGGTGGGCCCACCCACAGAATTGCCCGTTCGGAGCTAGGGACGGGCGGGGGTAGTACGCAATCCGCGTCCGCGTACAACCTGCCGCTCGTCTTAGCAGAAGACGGGAACAGATTGGCTACTCCCACTGCCATTGGCCTTTGTGGGCCCTACCATGATGTATGTGTTTCATCCATGCCATCCATCTATTTTTCAGATCATTTCATGGCATAGGACAAAAAATTAGGTATGTTAAAATGTGCGCCACATTACAGGAAATAGTGTTGAATGGGCATTGACCATTAAAAACCTTTTGGGGGCTATAAAAGTTTTAGATCAAGCTGATCTTTGTTTTTTCCCTTCATCTTAGCCTGTATGACCTAATAAAAATATAGGATGTCCAATAAACAGTAGTGGGCCTTAGGAGGATTTTAATGGTGCATATCCAATCATTATTGTTTTCCTATGGTGTGGTCCACCTGAGATTTATATCCCTTTAATTTTTGAGGTGAAGCACTAGAATGATCTGTAAAAATGGATGAACGGAATAGATGAAACACATACATCATGGAGGGGCTAACAGAGCACTGACCAGGGTGGTTGGGGGAGTAGCCAATCCGTTTCCGTCTGGCCGGACTCCTGCGAAAGGAAAGTTCCTGCGCCGGGAACGTAGGTGGGGCCACTGTGATGTTTGTGAGAAATCCTCACCGTCCATCCATTTTGTGAGTTCATTTTAGGACATGAGGCCAAAGATGAACCGTATTCAATGCTCAGGTGGGCAGAAAACTAGATAACTAAACGTCCATAGTTAAAATATTCGTGGGGCCACTAAAGTTTTGAATCATGCTAATATTTGTGTTTTCAGTTCATTCCAATAGGAATGACGTCATGAGCAGTATGGATGGCATGTAAACATCACTATCGAATCAGGGAGGTTTCAATGGTAGGAATTTCCCTAAATACCTTTTTCTTTAATACAGCCCACTTGAGTCTTGGATCCTGTTCAATTTTGATTTAATCTCCTAAATTTAGCTCACAAAATGGATGGACGGAGTGGATTCTTGATAAACATTATGATGGGTCCTACTTGAGTTTTGAATATGATTCATTTTTGGATAATGCTCTAAAATCATCTCAAAATTTTGATGAACAGTGTGGATACAATAAATACATCATTGTAGGGCCATGTAACTTTGATCTCCTTTGAACCATTCGTACAACTCGGACTTGGGGAAGCATCGACGCTTATCTTTTGCACGACAGATATTTACACCAACTATATAGCTGGTGTGTGGTACAAAAACGTTATAATGGGCCTATATTGTTGTTTTCCCTTCATCCATGCCCTTATGATATAATGAATAGGTTGGATGACAAATAAACATCACTGTGGGGCATAGAAAGGTTTCAACGGTGGAAATCATTATCCCCACTGTTCCATGTTGTATGATCCACTTAATCTTTGGATATGCTTCAATTTTGGACTCAACCCCATCAAATCAAAGAATGATATGTCTAAAGAAGAAATTGCCACCATACTTATGCAAATTATTAATTTTTTATCTGTTTTTATGAATGGTGATATTTTAATTTTCTATTAAATACTTTATAGTTTATTTGAATTAAATAGAATAATTTTATTTTCATTTAATAAAAAATAATTTCTTTATAATATAAAACATTTCCAAACCGAGATATGAGCAAATGTGTCAAATTAACATATTTTAGAAATTTCAGATGTTTGTTAACAAACAAATTATTTCAAATTCAGTACTTAATTTTCAGATTTCAGCCATAACTACCAAACAAGTTTTTTGACTTTAGATTTCAGATTTCAGATTGAGCTTTAGATTCAAATTCAGGCTCTAGACTTCATATTTAACAAACGGGGCCCAAGCCCATTCCGATTTAGAAATGAGCTTGAAGTTTGAACCTGGGCATTGCCCTCGGGCCTAATACTCTAGCCCAAGTCTAGCCTGAGATGGTCAAGAATCGAATGCTCAAGAGGCCAACCCAGGTGTTGCCCCAACCGTGGGGCCCACCTTGATGTACGTGTTGTATATCCACACCGTTCATAAGTTTTTTCAGCTTATTTTTGCTTATTTAAGGTTCCAAAATTGAAGCAGATCAAGTCTCAGGTGGATTACATAGCGGGGATTGAATGCCCACCATTGAAAACTTGTTGGGGACCGCAAAAATTTTGGATCAAGTTATTATTTATGTTTTCCCTTCAACGAGGTCTGTGTAAAATGCTTACTGTTAAAACCTCGTTGGGTCCATTCGTAACGTTTATACGCCATCTATGCCGTACATAAGGTCATTCTTATTACTGAGATGAACCCAAAAAAAAAAAAAAAAAAAGCTTGATCCAAAACTTCTTCAGCCCTCGAATGTTTCAACGGTGGATGTCCAATCCTCACTGTTTTCTATCAGACGGGCCCGTGTCCTAACATGATTTAAAAAAAAAAAACGAATGGATGGGATGAATTTCCCACGAAAATAACGCTGGGCCACCTAGCTTTCCTTCGTAGGAATTTCCTATGAAAGGCTGTGGCAGGCAATCTGGGATGCTCGTGCAAACAAGAACTTGTACAGCTGGCCGTGGGGTGTGAGTGTGACAGATTGACATCCACTCCGTCCATGTCCAACTAAAGTAACCCAACCCCAGCTCAAAAATGGATCGAGCCATGCACGGCCAAGCTAATAGGTCCAAGCCCAAACCGACACTAGCTTGACCCAAAAACTCAATGGGTGGGGCTACTAATGGGCTAGGTTTGAGCTACGGGCTGTCTTAGCCCAGCCCACAAAATAAATTTTAGGACTGTGATGGAGAAAAGGCTTGATGAACCCAGACCGTGATGATTACGCATAGTCTGGGCCCAAGCAGACCCTTACCAAAGCCCAGATACCCTCTTTACTGCAAGTCTGTGCCGTTGATTAGGTGGCCCGATCATGCTTGATATTGACAAGAACGCCCCCTTGAGACACTAATCAGGATGTGTTGATGGGCCCTTCTGCACAGCCCAAGCTAGGCTAATTAATATACCTGCGTAATGATTAGGCTAAGGCTCGCCACTCGGTGAACTAAAATGACTTGAAACCCAGCACATCATGAAAGTTGATCCGACCATGCACGCCATGCACAAGCACTGTTGAAAGCCAGGTGGGCCACCTGGCCCATTGCCCCGAGACCACAGGTTGGATCCAATCAGTTGAAAAGCGGGGCTGAAGTTGACTTTGGTCCAGCTGATTCACAGCTCTAATTGGAGCAAACTCTTTTTGTACTTCGTCTCACATGTGTCAAACTAGAACATGTGTGAGATCCAAGTGTAAGATTCCTTTGATCAAAAGTCACGTGTCTCCTTTCATTAGGTGGGCCACAAATGCCAAACTACATGGATGGTTCGAAAAATATGATTAATTGTCCATATCAACATACATATAAAAGGCCTACTTGATGAGTGGATCTCCCTTACTATTGGTTTTAGGGATTCATGGCAGGCCTAACCTGATGAATGTCTCAAATTTCCAAAAATCCTGGCCACCCAATTAACATTTCATGCTTATGATTAGATCTATTTTGATGCATCAGAATTTAGACGGTGTTCTGCACTATATTCTGCAAATGAAGGGCCATGATTTAAGTGATCCAAACCATTGCTTTAATGGGCACCCTTTGTGTACAAGGAATGGCTTGAAATTCTTCCTCAACCACTCAAGGAAATATACCAACCCTGTGATCACTCACCCACAAATAATCAATCTTAGAAACTTTGAATTGCATCTTATATTTACTTCCACATCTTAATGAAGATAATAAACGGGTTGAGTTCCATGCCGGTGTAAGGTGGGATGTGATGAGAATATCATATGGGCCGTACCATGCTCATCCAATCCTTTCACCCAATGGATTCCCAAAACCCAAGACATTACAAGATTCATGTGGGACAAACCAGGTGAATTTAGAGGTCCTGGGCATGATTTTACACCTTCCCTATTGTGTGGCCCATATCAACATACATATAAAAGGCCTACTTGATGAGTGGATCTCCCTTAGTATTGGTTTTAGGGATTCATGGCAGGCCTAACCTGATGAATGTCTCAAATTTCCAAAAATCCTGGCCACCCAATTAACATTTCATGCTTATGATTAGATCTATTTTGATGCATCAGAATTTAGACGGTGTTCTGCACCATATTCTGCAAATGAAGGGCCATGATTCAAGTGATCCAAACCATTGCTTTAATGGGCACCCTTTGTGTACAAGGAATGGCTTGAAATTCTTCCTCACACACTCAAGGATATATACCAACCCTGTGATCACTCACCCACAAATAATCAATCTTAGAAACTTTGAATTGCATCTTATATTTACTTCCACATCTTAATGAAGATAATAAATGGGTTGAGTTCCATGCTGGTGTAAGGTGGGATGAGATGAGAATATCATATGAGCCGTACCATGCTCAGCCAATCCTTTCACCTGACGTACAACACAAGGATCAATGGATTCCCAAAACCTAAGACATTACAAGATTCATGTGGTACAAACCAGGTGAATTTAGAGGTCTTGAGCATGATTTTACACCTTCCCTATTGTGTGGCCCACCTAACGAAGTAAACCAAATCACAGTTTGTAATCTCCCAATTCATGAACCTAATAACTATAATTCAAAATTTTCATGACCCCACCAATGTTTCAACATTCCGCGTTCAATACCTCTGCAATGCGTCGAAGTTCATCTTCAGTACATCACGACTCAACATCACCGCCAGTTTTGGCTCCAATTGGGACCCACATGCTAAGTATTTCTAGAGATCAGAACCATCCATGCTGTAATTACCGTTCTATATGGAAAGCTGTAAGAAACTTAATCTGAAAGTAGGACGATGGGAGCCGATTAGGTGAGAACCCCGCCACACCTGAGATGGTGCGGCCCTCACAGTGGGGCCCACCTTGATGTATGTATTCTGTATCCACACTTTCCTTCTGTTTTTCAAGATCATTTTATAATTATCTCAAAAATGAATCATATCCAATAATTAGGTGGACCATACCACAAGTAACACTGGTGATTGAACATCCTACCATTAAAAACTTCTTAACATACCCGTTAACGTTTCTATTGCGTTTATTTTCCATCCAATCTTTTATAAGGTCACACAATCCTGGATTATAAGAGGAAAAAATAAATATCAGCTTGATCCAAAACTTTCGTGGCCCATTAATAATCAATCACCACTATTTCTTATGGTATGGTCCACTTGGTAATGGGATATACTTCATTTTTGTCATAAGACCCTTAAAATAATCTAAAATAATCTGAAAAAAATGAATGGACAGCATCGGATATAGAATACATACATCCAGATGGGGCCCACGGTAAGGGCCGGGTCTTTAGTGTCCGGGTCTCACCTACTCGACTTCCCTGGAAATGGGGGTGCCACTTTCGCTAACGTGGACGTAATGACTTCAACGTTATCTTAATTGACATGGGAAGAATTCCCACCGGTAAAATCCTCGGTCTTTAGTGTCCGGGTCTCACCTAATCGACTTCCCTGGAAATGGGGGTGTCACTTTCGCTAACGTGGACGTAATGACTTCAACGTTATCTTAATTGACATAGGAAGTATTCCCACCGTTAAAATCCTCTAAATTACGTGTGGGGCCTACCATGCTATATACTATCCACTCATGGATTCCCAAGAGCTAAGACATTAATTCGGGCCACACCACGTGAATTTAAAGGTTGATTTTACACTATTTCTTATGGTGTGGCCCACCTGAGTCATATTTTAAGATTCATGGCGAAGATGTAGCAGCGCATCTAATGGACGGGGTAGATCTGATGCATATGTGTCACAGGCAACGGTCAGTTTGGGCTGTACCTCTGTCTGGGTTTTACTTTGTGTGCTGGCATGAACTTCTACACACCTGTCTTATCGCAGCTTATAAAATATTTTTGCTCTATGGGCCCACCATTTTGTATATGTAAAATCCACGGTTCCTTACATGTGCGAGCCATGGTTCAGCCACCGCAATAGTTGATTGGATGGGCCGCACCTTGAATGACAGATGTTGAAATGTGCTAGAATCTCATTGATTCAGAGATCCTAACCGTTAAATATGAGGATATAAGAAAACAGAGCAAGAGAAAATATATCAACCGTCCATGTTCAACTAAAAAAGGGCCAAACATCAAAGAGTAGAGACCTACGGACCCTCTGAGTTACATTGAATCCCTGATCCATGGATAGACCTGTTGGACCAATGGTTTGGATCTCGGAGGAACAGGCCCCACATGTAGTGAATTATATACATGTACCGTTACTTGATATTATGCTAGAGTACGATAGCTGCATACATTTACAATACTGCAGTATACATGGTCTACCGCAGCTCAATCTGAGCCGTTAAAATTATAGTAACTTTCGTGGAAAGAACACAATCTAAAATTTACCCGGACTATATGATCTATGGCCATCAAATGAACGGTTAAGAAATAAAACACAGTCACCTGAAGGAAACTCAAATAGCTAGTCCAGAGGCTAGGTAGCAGCTGTAAAAGAGCTTAAGGCTTCCAAGGAATGGGAGGAAGAGAGGGATGTACTCTATAGCCTTGGGTATAATAAGTGTTGTTGCTGTATTTTTATGGGACGGCTTCTCTGAGACGGACCTTCCTCCACCTGCACAATCAACAATGTCAAGGTGACCCTGGTTAGAGCCGGGGAACCTCCGATGCGTAAGTCAGTCGTCTGATCAATGGCAAAGGGATTCTTCAATTCAGTATTGCGTACCTTCCTCCGTCCAAAGCTTAGAGATTTATACGGTTTGTGAATCCTCATCTTCCGAGGATCCTCCTGATTATCTGGAGATTTACTCCTTTCCACAGATTGCTCTCAATCCCGAGAATCTCGGGATTGACTATCCGTATTCCTGAATTTTCGAAGCAGTATCCGTTCTCATTCCGCCACTTGTTGTCTTGGCCAGGTCGTTGCCGACTCTGGGAGAGTCTCGGCCTACTCAGGAGGATGAGTTCTCTGCCTTTCCACGGAAAGAATAGTATCGGTGTCTGTCCGTCATCATTCCTTATTCCGTGACCGACAGAACCAACTCGTTGAGTCAGTTTTGTTCTATCGGCTGAGTGGCTTGAACACGCTCGGCCTTTAGTGGGCTTCCGCAGACGAGGTTATCATTCCGACGGAGTAACTTTAATCGTCTTTTGCTTATGCCTCCTGGCCTATCCTCTGTTCCATCGGCGTTGTCTCGGACTCTTCAGGTAGTGTCGGCAGAGACGACCTACTTAAATCCGAGTCTCCAGACTTGACATATTTCTCCCAAACAGTGAGCCCCCCTTACTCCTTGTGTCGTCCGTGGCATCAAGGAGTAATGATTTTCTCAGTCGGTTTGTATTAGCGTCCGAGACAATGATGAGGCGTTTAATGCTCTTTGAGTCGTATCTGGCGTACGACGTTGCGTCTCCCGAGGCCGCACGTGCGACCAGCTGTCGGTTCGTTTCGTCCGCGTATGAAATTCGGACGCGTGGCCACGACGTTACCGCTGTCAGTTAGCGTACGCCACGTGTCGAGCGGGGGAGTCGAGACGAACGACGATTCGCTTTTGCCATAAATGCCCTACCACGTGGCACACGGCTATAAAAGGGCCGGGCGAGAGGACTGTGCAAATTTTATTTTCGCTCTTCTTCCTCCCGCCAGTGTCTGCTTCCGAGTTCCCTTTTTCTTCTTCCTCTTCTCCTGCGCTGTCCCTTCTTTCTTCGTCAACTTCCCTTGCATTTGCCGTCAATTTCCTGGTGAGTTCTTTCCTCATTCTTTTATAAGCTTTAATGGCTGTGCGCGGCTCTCAAAGCCCCCGGGAGGAGATGTCCGGAGATGAGGGTGCCTCCCAACATCTCTGGGACGTTACGGAACCACCCTCACTGTTGACAGAGTTTGCCGTTGGCGCCGACGCCGCATTCCTGCTTGTAAGAGAATCCGACGACTCATCGGCTGAGCGTCCTACTTAGGCCGGTCCATCCAGTGGTGGAATGTCTCTGTTGACTCGTCCAGGAAGATCTAA
This sequence comes from Magnolia kwangsiensis, assembly GCA_037074715.1. NCBI lineage: Eukaryota > Viridiplantae > Streptophyta > Magnoliopsida > Magnoliales > Magnoliaceae > Magnolia > Magnolia kwangsiensis. Next base: position 88,435,899 of record CM073586.1, read on the forward strand.
CCTCGGGATGGATCAGCTGGAGGATGAGGAAGGAGAGGACGAACTAGTTATAGGCGAAGGGACGACCATTCCAGGCCCTGTGAACCAAACTATGGAAGCCTCTGAGTCATCTTCAAAGGGGGAAGAAGACGAACCTAGCGGTCTCGTCGCCTCCATTCTAATTGAATCCGACTTAAACCGGATCAGGGCTGGATTTCATGTCTCTAACTCGGTCGTCCTCCATCTCCCTCGTTCAGGTGATTTGCCCGACCATCCCCCTGCAGGGATGGTCGCGATTTTTTAAGTTACGATGCAGTGTGGCTTGCGTTTGCCACTCCAGCACATTGTCTGTGACTTCTTGTCCCGAGTCAAAATAGCTCCCGGTCAAATTGTTCCAAATGCGTGGAGGAATTTGTTCGGGTGTGCCATACTGTGGTCCGAGTTAGAGCAGTCTTCACTTACGGTCGACGAGTTCCTCTACCTTTGTCAAGTCAGACCAAATCCAAACTTTCCTGACCTCTACTTCCTGAGCGCGTGGAGAGGTAAAGGGGGGTCTTTAATAACCGACCCACCCACTTCGAACAAATATTGGAAGGAGAGGTGGTTCTGGGCTTGTGGACAGTGGGAGTAGGCCGACACGTGGTCGTACGAGCCTTAAGTCTCTCGCACGTTCCGTAGAGCAGGTGACTCGGTGACTCGGCCCGATGGTCTTTCCTCTCTCTTTTTTTTGTCATCTTCTACTAATCTTGACTTCATAATGCCTTGCATATATTTTGAAGAGGAGAGGGAAGCTCGACTCCGGAGCTCTAACCCGGATAAGGGAGCTGAGGAAGCTGAGCGCTGAGGACCGGTCTTGGAAGTTACTACTGCAACCCGAGCGCCTCCATCTAGCGGGTCTAGACTCGTTCGTCTCAGATAACTCGTCCTGCTTCGCTTCATTATTCCGGTTTCTTGTCTAACTCGTCTTCGTACTTCTTTTTAGACCTTCCCGAGACTCGCCCCTTTCTTAGGCCCGCGCCTAACAGCGTGGCCGAGTCCCACCCCACCTTGAAGCCGCTTTCCAAAGTGAAGGCCCCCCCAAGATTGGCTCTGTTGTCCGGGTCTCGGCCCTCGAAGTGGCAGAAGACTGCGGCCAAGGCTAAGGAGACGGTCGCTCCGCCCGCTCCTGTACTCGCTGCCCCCCAAGTGGTCGTGCACTCTGACCCTGACGAGAGGGCCGAGGAAACGGAGCCAACTCCCCCGATGACTCAGTCGACTCCCAAGCCGGGACTTGTTGCAGAGGAGGTCCTGAGGCCGAGAGAGGTTCCAAGCGAGGAATCCTCAAGAAGGGAGATGACTCAACAGGAGTCCCCCCTCGCCAAGATTATCTCGGAGATGATCCCTTGGGCGCTCGCCCATGGGGGCGAAAAAGACTTCGCCAGTTATTATAATGCTCCGACTGCCTAGACCCTCGGGCATACGGCGAGGTTGCTTTTTGAGGTAAACTTCTCTCTAATTCTTTATCGTTTTCGACTAAGTCTTGCCGTGTAGCTTACTGTCTCTTTTTCGCAGCTGGCACCTTGCCTCTTCAAAGCGAGCTCGGAGCTGACTGCCGCCAGGAAACTCACTTCCGAGACAGAGACTGCGAGGAGGATTGCGGCCGAGGCTGAGGGTCGCAGAGAGATCGCTGAGAGTCGGGTTGGCATCATGACCGGCGATCTATCAATCGCTTGGAAGGCGGCCGAGGATGCGAAAAAGGCGGCCGAGGACGCCCGTGCGGTTCTTGAAGAAGTTAAGGCTGATAATACTCGTCTGACTTTGCTCCTACAGGAGGCTGAGGAGAGGTAGCAACACCTTCGTCGAGTTCACAGCGGGTGCGAGAGTACTCTCGCTCGGGCGAAGGCCGAGGCTGCCGGCCTCGTCCAGGAAGATCAAGAGGAGGCGCGCTGAGCCAAAAAAGAACAAGAGCGAGCCGTAGACGCCTTCCTCGAATCTTCCGAGTTTGAAGAGGAGAGGGATCGCCTTTATCAAGGTGGTTACAAGGCCTGTGTCTTGGAGATGAGAGCGGCCTTCCCCGATCTCGACCTTTCCGCCTTTGAAGTTGACAGTCCTGCTGCCGAGGCTGCTGAGGGCGAAACCGCCGAAGGAGAGGCCCCTGCCGCGGACGCTGCTGCTGACGAAGCCAGTTCTTCAGGCACTGTATAAGGGATGGATTCTGACCGAGTGGGGCATTCACTCTGTCGGATATTGTACTTTTTTTTTTTTTGTAACCTGACATTGAGCATTTGGACAAAATAGAACTTTTCATTGAGTCGACTTCAATTATATTTCTTCAGTACTTTCTATTATATCTTACGGGTAATAAATCTTGAGATGCTCGACATTCCAAGGATGAGGCAATAGTTATCCATTTAGGTCTTCCAGCCGATAGGTTCCCGGGCGGATGGTGCCTGAGCCGACGGAGGGACTTTCCCAATTGGGTCCTAGTGTGCCCGACCCAACTTCCTTTGTATTTGGGAACGTTTTTCAGAGGACCATATCCCCGGCATTGAATCGTCTGACTTTGACTCGGCGATTGTAAAACCGAGACACCTGTATTTGTCGAGTCATCATCCTCAACTGAGCCCTCTCTCTTTTCTCTTCCAACGAATCGAGTTCGAATGAAAGGAGTTCGCCATTCTCTTGTTCATTGTACAAGTTGACTCGGGCCGAGCCAACATCGATCTCAACTGGTGCGACTGCTTCCGTGCCGTAATAGAGGGAGAAGGGGGTTTCTCCAGTGGCAGTCCGTGCTGTGGTTCGATAGGCCCACAGTATATTTGGAAGTTCCTCGGCCCACGCTTCCTTTGCTTCATCGAGCCTCGTTCGGAGGTGCCGCTTTATAATTTTGTTGACCGCCTCGACCTGTCCATTCGTCTGAGGATGATGAGGCGAGGCGTATATGTTTCGAATCCCGAGATTGCTGCACATCTCCCGGAATTGTTTGTTATCGAACTGCCTTCCATTGTCGGTAATGATAGTCCGAGGTATCCCGAACCGACAGACGATATTCTTCCAAACAAAGCTTGTGATCCTTTGCTCGGTGATTTTCGCCAATGACTCTGCTTCTGTCCACTTCGTGAAATAGTTCACAGCAACCACAGCCAATTTAGTCTGACCCTTCCCCAGAGGAAAGGGCCCGATGATGTCGATCCCCCACTGCATAAAAGGCCATGGTCCAGACATCGGAGTCAATTCCTCGGGGGGTTGTCTCGGAATTACAGCGAACCGCTAACACTTGTCACACCTTTGAACGAATCGTTTAGAATCATGCTGTATAGTTGGCCAATAGTACCCCTGCCGCAACACTTTGTTGGCGAGTGAACGTCCTCCTGAATGGTTCCACATATCCCTTCGTGTATCTCCCTTAAGATATAATCGGCTTCTTGGGAGTCGACACACCTTAGTAAAGGAGCATGAAAGCTTTTTTTATATAGAATCCCATTCAAGATGGTGTAGCGCGAGGCTCGAACCTTTAACCGCCACGCCTCGGTGCGATCTTCCGGCAGTTCTCCATCGTTGAGATAACGGACGATTGGGTCGAACCAAGTAGTTGCTGAGTTAATAGGAAGTAGGGCCGAGACTATCGGCTCATTTATACTCGGTTCAGCTACGTATTCAATCAGGACCGACCGAGGTATGTCTTCCTCATCGGCTGAGGCGAGCTTTGCTAACAAGTCGGCTTTGGCATTGTCGGTCCTGGGTATTCAAATTACTTCACACTTCTGGAATCCACCGATTAATTCTTTACCCTTTTCCATGTACGCCTTCAGTTGTTCTTTCCGAGTTTGATAAACATCGAAAACCTAGTTAACGACCAACTGCGAGTCACTAAAAACGTTCAGATGGGTCGCGCCTAAACTCGCGGCGAGTCTAAGGCCGAGTAATAAGGCCTCGTACTCTGTTGTATTGTTAGACGCCTGAAATCCAAGTCGCAAGGCATACTGCGTACAGGTTTGATCGGGAGTTTTTAATACTACCCCTGCCCTGCTTGCCTTGAAATTGGATGAACCGTCGACAAATAGCTTCCAGGGAGCCGGGTCGGCCAACGAACCGAGAGAGGAAGAAGCCCCGAGTTCAGTGACCTGCTCAGAAGCAGGAATCGTGTTATGATTAGGGGCCACCTCGATAAGAAAATCGGCTATAGCTTGACCTTTGATGGCTGTCCGCAGCCTATACTGTATGTCAAATTCACTCAACTCGACTGCCCACTTCGTAAGTCGTCCGGAAGCTTCTGGCTTCTGAAGAATTTGGCGTAATGGTAAGTCGGTCACAATGATGATGGTATGAGCCTAAAAGTACGGTCGAAGTCGCCGCGAGGATATCACCAGAGTTAAGGTAACTTTCTCAAGCTGAGGATACCTTGTCTCGGCTGGTAATAAGGCTTTGCTGACATAGTATATTGATAGCTGTCTCCCTTCGCTCTCTCGTATTAGGGCCGAGCTGACTGCTGCATCAGATACGGCCAGATATAATAACAACGCTTCACCTGGCTCGGGCTTAGATAGCAGCGGTGGGGATCCAAGGTAAGCCTTCAGATCTTGAAATGCCTTCTCACATTCGTCCGTCCACTCTATCGTCTGTCGTCCCTTCAATTACTTGAAGAATGAGAGACATTTGTCTGTAGCTCGGGACAGGAAACGATTAAGTGCGGCTACTCTCCCTGTCAACCTTTGAATGTCTTTGATTGTTTTCGGAGACTCCATTTCAAGTAAAGCTTTGATTTTTTCGGGATTAGCTTCGATTCCTCGCTGGCTAACGAGAAAACTGAGAAATTTTCCTGAGCTTACACCAAATGCGCGCTTGTTGGGATTCAACTTCATTTTATATTCATGTAAAGTCAAGAACATTTCTTCCAAGTCCGCCACATGGTCGGCTGCTTGGATACTTTTGACGAGCATATCGTCGATATAAACTTCTATCATTCGGCCGATCTGTCGAGCGAACATTTTGTTCACTAACCTTTGATACGTTGCTCCGGCGTTCTTTAAACCAAATGGCATCACTCGGTAACAGTAAAGGCCTTTGTCAGTGACAAAGGTGATTTTTGATTTATCATTCTCGTGCATTACAATTTGATTGTAGCCTGAATAGGCATCCATAAAACTAAGCAATTCGTGACCCGCGGTACTGTCTACCAGCTGATCAATGCGAGGAAGTGAGAAGCTATCCTTGGGGCAGGCTTTGTTCAAATCTGTATAGTCTATATAGACTCGCCACTTCCCATTGGCTTTCTTTACAAGTACGACATTGGCTATCCATTCCGGATAATATATCTCTTCGATGAATTTGGCTTTAAAGAGCTTGCCGACTTCTTCTTCAATGATAGCGTACCTTTCCGGGCCGAGAGGGCGACGCTTCTGTCAGATGGGTCTGTAAGTCGGGTCGATGTTAAGTCGGTGTGTTATAACCGAGGGATCGATCCCAGCCATATCTTCGTGGCTCTAAGCGAAGATATAGGCATACCGCCGAAGCAAGGCGATCATTTGTTCCTTAAGAGGTGGACTCAGGGACGAGCCAATTTGGACTACTTTCGACATGTCTGTCTCGGTTAACTGCTCCGAGACGAGTTCTTCCATCGGCTGCCCCCGTTCATGAGATCCGATACGGGGGTCCAGCGATTCAATCATCGACACTTCCGTCGGTGCCTTGACTGCGGTGACATAGCATTTCCGAGAATCTTGTTGATCTCCTTTCACAATCCCTACTCCTGACTCAGTCGGGAATTTCATGGAAAGGTGGTAAGTGGATACCACGGCTTGAAGGAGGCTTAGAGATGGTCGGTCGAGTATATCGTTATACACCGACGGTTGGTCCACGAACAGGAAGTCGACCATCGCAGTCATTTGGTGAGGCGCGGTTCCAGCAGTAAGTGGCAGTGAAACGACTCCCTCGGGAAGTACCTGTCCACCCGAGAACCCGATGAGTGGGGTTCGGACCGGTCGTAAGACTGACCGACCTATGCTCATTTTGTCGAACGCTTGGGTGAATAGAACGTCCGTTGATGATCCTGTGTCCACTAGTATCCGGAACACTTTCCTATTGGCGATGGTAAGGGTGACCACAAGTGCATCGTCATGAGGATGATGCATGCCTCGAGCATCTTCCTCAGTGAATGAGATACAATATTTTTCTCTTTTCTTTTCCTTGGGAGGCCTAGACAACAGAAGAACTTCGGACTTCGGGCGATCTATGCTTCTAACATGATTTTTTCGGGCGTTATTGGAGTCCCCACAGCCTTGATGCCCTCCAACAATCGTCCGAATTTCTTCTTGGGGCCGCTTTTCACTCGGTCCTGCTGGAGCTCCGGGCCCTTCTGTATGTTCTCTGAGTCGGCCTTCTTTAATTAGCCGCTCGATCTCATCTTTCAAGTGATAACAATCACTTGTGTTGTGACCATGGTCACGATGATAGTGGCAATACTTGTTCTTATTCCGACGATTCGGATTTTCTCAGAGTTTTTCGGGCCAGTTGACGAAGCCTTCGTTCTTAATTTCCATTAACACTTGTTCCTGAGATTTGTTCAGGGGGGTGTATATGGAAAATCTTCTCTTGGGTCACTTTTTCAACCTACCGTCGTCTCGTGCCCGATCTTCTTTTCACTTTTTCCCTCCGGCTGAGTCGGCTTCTTTCTTGGTCGACTCTTTAGCGAATGGTTTTGCATTTTGGACCTTCTCCCGTAGGAGTCGGATTTCTTCCGCATCAGCGTATTTGTCCGACTGAACCATAAACTCGCCCAGAGTATCGGGCGGATTCTTGTCCAATGACGCCAAAAAGGGTTTATCTCTCACCCCTTGCATGAGAGCGTTGAGAGCTGTCTCTTCAGAATGCTTTCGAACCTGTAAAGATTTAAAGTTGAAGCACTTAATATAGTCTTTTAGCAGCTCTCCTTCATTCTGAACTATGTTGTTCAGATGTGCGGGCGGCTTTAACTTCTTCTTTCCGCCGATAAAATTGTTGAGGAAGGCGTCACTGAGTTCGGCGAACGACTTAATTGACTTCGGTTTTAATTACTTAAACTAAAGTCAGGCCACATCCGTCAGGGTTAGAGAGAAGGCTCAGCACATAACAGCATTCGAGGCATCGTGTAACTCCATATAGGTCCGGAAGCATTCAAGGTGCTCTGTCGGATCATTTTTTTCGGAGAAGGGAGTTATCTGAGGTAAACGAAACATCTCCGGCAACCGAGCCCGCATTACTTCTTCCACAAATGGAGAAGCTTTTTCCTCAGATTTGGTCAGATTTGGGTTCCGACCGTGCTTCATATCTGCCATCTCCCTCTTCATCTTTTTTCGGACCTCATTCTTAAAGTCTTGTATGTCGGCCTTCCAGGGTTCAGTGCTCTTCACCGTTTCCTCCGCGGGGAGTCGACTTCGCCTTCTCTGATCTATTTTATGTCGCAGATCAGAGGGAGGAAAAACGGTCGTTGCTGAGCGGGCAGGCGCTGGCTGACTCGGTCCCTGGGGTTGACTCAGCTGCGGGGACGACTGTGGTACAGCAGGCTGCCCCACAGACGCTGGCGGGAGAACCTGTGCCGACTCATGACGCTGCTGCGTCTGCTGGTTACACAGTTGTTCCAGCATGTGTTTCATAACAGCCATCTCCGAACGCATCTCTTGGACCTCTCGGACCAAGTGCGCGTTCGCTTGGTTCGTCTGGCTGGTAGTCGCAGGCGGTGCCATCGGGGGAGCTCCCTGAGCTGTGCTAGCAGCGGCCTCCCCCGCTTCATCCAGATCCGTCCTCCTAGTTCTTGCCATTCAACAAATTGGAGAAAATGGCTTTTTGTCCGTTTCACATAGACGACGCCAAACTGTTGCTGTATTTTTATGGGACGGCTTCTCTGGAATGGACCTTCCTCCACCTGCACAATCAACAATGTCAAGGTGACCCTGGCTAAAGCCGGGGAACCTCCGATGCTTAAGTCAGTCGTCTGATTAATGGCAAAGGGGTTCTTCAGTTCAGTATTGCGTACCTTCCTCCGTCCAAAGCTTGGAGATTTATACGGTTTGTGAATTCTCATCCTCCGAGGATTCTCCTCTTGATTATCTGGAGATTTACTCCTTTCCACAGATTGCTCTCAATCCCGAGAATCTCGGGATTGACTACCCGTATTCCTGAATTTCTTGAGCAGTATCCGTTCTCATTCCGCCACTTGTTGTCTCGGCCAGGTCTTTGCCGACTCTGGGAGAGTCTCGGCCGACTCAGGAGGATGAGTTCTCTGCCTTTCCACGGACAGAATAGTCTCGGTGTTTGTCCGTCATCATTTCTTATTTCGTGACCGACAAAACTAACTCGTTGAGTCGGTTTTGTTCTATCGGCTGAGTGGCTTGAACATGCTCGGCCTTTAGTGGGCTTCCGCAGACGATGTTATCATTCCGACTGAGTAACTTTAATCATCTTTTGCTTATGCCTCCTGGCCTATCCTTTGTTCCATCGGCGTTGTCTCGAACTCTTCAGGTAGTGTCGGCATAGCCGACCTACTTAAATCCGAGTCTCCGGACTTGACACATTTCTCCCCAACAAGTGCCTTAAAGATATTAAGAAGTTATATCCTGAACTTGGATTAATTTCTTCCGAGGGCAGTCCTACTTAAGAGCCAGTTCTGTCAAAAGCTAAAGAGCCAATTTGGGTGGGACTTTAAACTCTTTTTTTTTTTTTTTTTCAATATATGCCCTTTTCTTAAAAAAATAAATAATGAAAATGGAATCTTTTGCAATGATCTCTTATGCATAGGATTCAAAGTAGATATAGTAGGTCGATATTCTGCACTTTGGGCACACTAATGATCTAGACATTGCGAACTCAAGAGCTCTTTTATTAAGGAAATTTTACCCTTATAGAATATGTAAACGAGTTGCAATGGTTCATTCTTAAAGGACAGAGTAGTTCACTTATTATCTTTCCTTATATTAAAAGATTTTCATTGTAGATTGTGTAATCTGTGTAGTATTATTAATTAATGGTCCAACCTCTTTTTTAATGGTTGGATAACTAGTGAGGACTGTTTCTCCCTTGCACTAAAGGAAGTCTTCAGTAGGCCGTGTAGTATAATCGATTAATGGTCCGACTTCTTCTCCAAGGGTCGGACGATTAGTTAGATGATGGTTTTTCCTTGTATCAAAGGAAATCCCTAGTAGATTGTATAGATTGAATATTTGTAGACATCGAGTAGAATTTAAAATTTTCTGGCTTTAGGATTTTATTTCCAAAATTTGAATAAGACATGTAGATTCCGACCTAGTAGGTCGATTATTATAAATTCTAATTAGTAGATATGTAGATTTCGACTTGATCTCTTGTCAATCTTTACGGGTAGTATATCTTCAGATGTTCAGTGTTCCATGGATGTGGCAGAGGTCGTCCCTCCATGTCTCCAAGTTGGTAGGTTCTTGGTCAGGTAGTACCTGTTATTATGTAAGGTCTTTCCCAGTTCGGACCCAAAGTCACCGAACCAAGCGCTTTGGTGTTTTGGAAGGTTTGGCGAAGGATTAAGTCTCCAACTTGAAACCTTCTTATCTTTACTCTGGAATTGTAGAATCGGGCGACTTGTTGTTGCCGAGTCGCAACCTTGAGTTGGGCTCGCTCCCTTTTTTCTTCAAGCAAATCGAGGTCTAGTACCATTTGCTTGGCATTTTGATTTTGATTGTAAGAACGAATCCACACGGTAAGGAGCCTGATTTCGACTACAACAACCGCCTCAGCTCTGAAGGCCAGAGAAAAAGGAGTTTCTCCTGTGACAGTTTAGGCAGTGGTCCGATACGCGTAGAGGACATGGGGGAGCTCTTTGGCCCAGGCCCCCTTAGCTTTCTCGAACTTGGTTCAGAGGTAATTTTTGATGATCTTGTTGACTGCTTTGACTTGACCGTTAGCTTATGGATGTCGGGGTGATGAGTAGGTGTCTCGAATTCTAAGGTTCCCACACATGCCTCAGAATCGATCGTTGTCAAATTCACTACGGTTGATTGCCCACTTTGTGAGTCTTCTCGACATTTTCTCGAGCACTTGGCGGATGGGCTAATTAGTCAGGACTATGATTGTATGAGCTTGAAAGTATGATCGGAGGCGGCAGGATGACACGACTAAAGTCAGGGAGAGTTTCTCGATGCCTGGGTATCTAGTCTCAGCCGGGACCAAGGCTTTACTGACATAATATGCTAATAGTTGTTTCCCTTCTTGTTCACGGATAAGGGCTGAGCATACCGCTATTGTTGAGACCGCCAAGTATAATAGTAAAGGCTCTCCTTACTTGGCCTTTGAGAGTAGTGAGGGTGAACTTAAGTACTGTTTGAGTTGTTGGAAGGCGAGCTCGCAGTCCTCGGTTGTTGAGGGTCAAATATTGTATATTACGAACATGATACTGCTTAACGATCTATTTTAATCGTGTTTGCAGTGCAATATGAAGTTAGGAATGTGGATCGAAAAGGATGCTTAAAGTACAGATTTAACGCTTAGAATTCACCAAGGCAAGGGACAGACTCAAGGGGACCAAGATCGATGGATTAACATGCCAGATATCCGAGAAAATCTAGAAACTGAAGCTCAAGTGACTCGAAATTGGTCCAGAATGTAAGATCACAAGGTTCTCACCATCCATTTGGCTCAAAAATTCATACATGGCCTGGGGACTATAAATTAACCATACACGTCAAAAATTAAGCCATTGGATCATGGTGAAAGTAGCCCAACAGATAGATTAACCTATAAAACAGTGAATTGGGGCCCACCTGATGTATGGATATGCTTCAAGTTTAGTCTCAACACTTAAAATGAGGTGGCAAAGCAGATTAATGGAGCGGATTTCTCACGAACATTACAATAGACCCCACATGTACATTGCATGTACATAGGGTACACATGCACGAGAAGTGCACTGGACAGAGAGTCTGGTCAAACATATGGCTGACCGACTAATTTCTAAAATATTTCAAAATCAATAGCATCCGCATGGACGACCGGTGGTTTTGAGTAGTGTGGCCCACCCATCGTTAATTTAGATAATCTAGACCTTCTATTCACTCAGCGAGGTGGCCACAACTCTCACCAAGCTTTCCTTTTGGTCCCATGTGTACTATTACGTAATTTTCACTGTCAAACGTAGGATGAACGGTGAGTTGAATTGATACAATGGGTCATGCCAGAACCTACCAAAACCACCCCTTGCCAGGAACCCAATGAATAGGGTGGATTTCTCTAAATATATCATTATGGGGCCCAACGAGCGTTCCAGCGCAAGAACTTTCCCTTTATGCACGATCGGACGCACCGGACTTCCGTAGGACGTTCTGCGATCAAGATCGTGATCGGATGGATGATCCAAACCGTTCAGAACTTTCAAAGGGTGGTCTTTACCCCAGCTATGCAGCCAAAATAGGTTTTTTTTGGCTATGTACAGTCCTAAAATTCAATCTAAACACAGCTGTCTTTGTGTTGCTGCATAACTGGTTGCGTAAAAGCCACGCACACCGACTTTTCTCCATAGCACCGACCTCTCCAACCTATAAAAGAGAGAGAAGAACGTGGGAGGGAATGAGGTAGTTGACGTGGGAGCAAAGTGGAGAGAAAGGCTGACGATTTGGTAGGGTTCCTTCTTCCTTCTTTTGGGTTTTCTTCCTTTCTTTGTTTATTTCCTTTCTTAAGAGATTTTAGCATCATCATGTTTGTGATGAGCTAAGTCTCTTAGCTAGGGCTAAGAGGTGAAGCTTGTAGCGTAATGGGGAGACTTTTTGCTTGTGCCTTTTGTTTAGATTGAACTGATGACGATTTTAGTTTAATTAAGGGAATGTTTTTAGTTTTTAATGGTCTGTTGTGACTAAAATTACAATGGGTCTGTGATAGCTTTAAGCATGTTCCTTTCCTTTTTTATGTTTATGACGTCAGAAAGCCCTATTGTTCACCATCGTCTCCTGGGCATGGTCGGATGGCGTAACCCTTCTTAAACTTCATACATTGATTGATTGGTTGGTAACTAGTTTAATTCTGTTGTTTACTTTGTCTCCTAGGCATGGTTTGGTGATGGAATCCATTCTAATTCATATACCTTACATCTCTTGAAAACTATATCAAAGGAAGTACAGTCTTGATTTTCATAGTTACACTCTTCAACTGGATGAAGATGAGACTCTAAGTCCAGTTAAGTTCTTCAAGTAGGCATAAGATCTCCCTGATCTCTACAAGTGGATCCTTTGAATCCCTAGTTTCATACCTCTGATCAATCTAAATTTTAGATAAATATTTCACCATTACTCCTTAAATTTATTTGATTTAGATTTCGTCTTACTCTAGTTTTAGTTCTACTTAGTTTTAGATAATGTACAGGTATCAGTCCCTTGGGAGTTGACCTCGGTCTCACTGAGTTTATTACTACATCACAATGGTCCACTCTATCTTCTATTTTCTTTCAACAGTTTGAAGAAAGTGAGACACTTGTTAATGGCTTGGAAGACGAACCGGTTGAGGGCGACAATTCTCCCTGTGAGGCACTGAAATTTTTTCATCGTCTTAGGTGGGCTCATTTCTAGTAGAGCTCAGATCTTGTCTGGGTTAGCCTCAATCCCCCTTTGGCTGACCAAAAAGCCAAGGAATTTTTTTGAGCAACGCCGAAGACGCACTTTCTCGGATTCAGCTTCATCTGATATTTCCACAGTATTGCGAACATCTCTTCGGGGTCAGCGGCATGGCCTGTAGCTTTGGTGCTCTTGACGAGCATGTTGTCGACGTAGACTTCCATGGAACGTCCGATCTACGAAGCGAACATTTTATTGACAAGTCGCTGGTATGTTGCCCCAGCATTTTTCAACCCGAACGGATTGTAGCAGTAGAGCCCTTTGTCAGTGACAAAGGTCATTTTCTGCTTGTCGTGAGGATGCATGATGATCTGGTATAACTTGAGTAAGTATCCATGAAGCTTAGTAGTTTGTGTCTAGCCATGTTATCGACCAGCTGGTCGATCCGTGGGAGGGAAAATCTGTCTTTGGGATAAGCTTTGTTCAAGTTAGTGTAATCAACACTGACTCGCCACTTCTCATTATACTTTTTCACCAAGACGATGTTGGCAATCTAGTCAGGATAATAAATTTCTTCGATAAAACCTTTTTCGAGGAGCTTGCTGACCTCCTCATCAATGATGGCGTATCATTCTGGTTCTAACGGCTGTTGCTTTTGCCTCGCTGGTTGGTGGTCGAGGTCAACATTCAGTTTGTAGAGCGTTACTTTTGGGTTAATACTGGGCATGTCCTGGTGGGACTAGGCGAATACGTCGGCGTTCTATTGGAGGAGGCTCATGATTTCATCTTGTAGTGCTGGAGCTAATGATGAGCTGACTTGAACTGTTTGGGTCGGGTCGAAATCGTTGAGGGGAATGACTATAAGATCTTCTATTGGAGCCCTTCTTTTGACCGATTCTTCCCAGTGTATCGAGGGAAGTAACGGCCATGGTGTACTGTTGTGTTCTCAAAGTTGTGGAGTAGCACTGACGAGCTTCCTGTTGATGTCCTCTGACCTGCCTAACCTTGTGCTCGGTCGAAAATTTCATTGTGAGGTGGTATGTTGATACTACTGCTTGCAGAGTGTTGTGAGATGATCATCCGAGGATAACATTGTAAACGGAAGGGCAGTCAACCATAAAGAAGTCGATCATCGTTGTACCATCCCAGATTTTCATTATTTTAGATTTTCAAATATCCTTGAAATATTTTCACCATAATTAGCTCACGTTATCACTAATTGACCCTTAATACTCGAGGTGAGCCTATACATAAGTGCTACCGGTAAAGAACTACACAAATCCAATTTAATCAACCGTAAGAAGCCAATGAATCTACCTGATTACTTAAACATCAATTTTATCCACGTGATTTATTGACATAGAGCGCAAATCTAACCGACCTATCACTAACTAATTAAGACAACCGCAAGTAAATAAAGACTTACTAAAAGCTGAGATAACTAGAGGTAAAATCTTAATTAACAATCAAAATCAACTAAGTTATTCATTTAACCTAAGAACCATCAGTTTACACTAATCATAACCGAATCACCATTTTTTACTGATTTTGAATAGGTCACACTATGAACTTAGCTAATCCAAACCTTAATCATTGCATACGAGAAATCTCGCTACTCAATTCATTTTAAAAATGACCTGATTATCTAAACAAGCTTTAAACCACTTGTTAGTAGGCCACTAAACCCAAGGCTATAAATAGATGTTCATCTTAGCGGGCTTGATATCCATCGCGAGACATCAAATGAGCTCGTGTCTCGAATTACTCAACTTGGACTTGCCCGATGAGTGCTTGGGTTATGTGAATACCTTAGATGAAAATCTGTAACTTAAGTGAAACTAATCACTTTGTTCTTCTTGAAGTTGTGACTTTCGGACCGTTGATTCATGGCCAAAGGCAAGATACCGACTAAAGATATTTTGTCACACATATCCATATAGTTATGACCCTTAATCGACCATTGGTGACCATCGAACAAACTTCTGATCATACCCATCGATCGGTGTATTCAAATGGCGGGCCAATCATATCCGTATATAGATCATCATTAGGGTTATTTATCCTACGATATATATCAACTCCTATACCCCATATTGGGCTCTAAAGGTTAAAAACACCCTCTCATATGGCTAGTATAATGAAAACCTAGCCCTTAGGAACATTTGCACAACTTCTGGTACTATATAAAGCCCTCATTTGGGCACCCCTTGTTAATACTCAAATATTGCATATTTAACTATTCAATTACATTAGTTTTCTTGTTATTTAATTGATAATTTGATTTAATTATATACGTTTTTGTCACGCGAGGTGATTCGGAAGCTTATGATGAATATGAGCTCAAAAGGATGGATTTAGAGTTCAAACGAAGGCAACGAAGATTTAAAAGTCATTAAGGAAGAATTCATATGCCAAAGATCTGAAATATGGATGAGAGCTGAGAGTGCATGATTTCGGCGGTGAAGGGTGGCTCTGTTTCCTCTAACATAGCTTCTATTGAGGTCAGAGCATGTGTGTGATAGGCCTGCCGTATGTCACCGATCTGACCTCGTATCTCATTGAGCTTGACTTCCCAGGGGTCTTGTTCTCGGCCATCACCTTGGTTGTGGTTTCGAGAGTTTTACGACGCTTCTTCTTCTCCAACTCATGGCATAAGTCGGAGGCAGCCAGCACGAAAGTGCTCGAAACATGGGAAAGTGCTCGCATTGGTGGTTTGCTGACTTGTCAGTTCCTCTGAGATCTAGTAGGTGCTTGAGATTGTGCTGAAACTCAAGTGGTTGCACAAGCGATGACCTCCTCAGCTCCCTGATCAGGAGGGGGATTTATTGCTCTAGCATTCGTCTATTAACTCTTAAGAAAGATGGGAGTTGGCGCATGTATGTCCATAGTTGGGTGAACAATAAGATTACCGTAAAATGCAGATTTTCCATACTATGGCTAGAAAATATGTTGGACATGCTTGAAGGTGTGAAATTATTTTCTAAATTAGATTTTAGGAGCAGCTACCATCAGATTTGAATATGGTTGGGTGATGAGGGGAAGGCGGCTTTTACGACCAAAGAAGGATTGTATGAATGGATGGTGATGCCCTTTGGTCTTTCGAATGTGCCAAGCACATTCATGAGGTGATGAACCAAGTTTTGAAGTCATTCATTAGGACATTCGTTGTGATTTACTTTGATGACATTTTGATATAGAATTAGGACAAAGCAAGCCATATGGAACACCTTAAGAAGGTCTTTTAAGTGCTTGCTGAAAATAAGTTGTATCTTAATTTAAAAAAGATGCAGCTTTTTGACTAATAGCATGTTATTTTTAGGATTTGTCATAATGTCCATGGGCATCTAGGTGGATGACAAAAATGTGATAGCTATCAGAGAATGGTCGGTCCCAACAAACATCCACAAAGTGCGGAGTTTTCATATATTAGCAATATTTTATCTTCGGTTCATGAAGAATTTTAGCACTATTGTGTCACCAATTATAGATTGCATGAAGAATGGACAATTTCAGTGGACTGACGAGGCTGACATGAGCTTTACTGAAATTAAGCACAAATTATCCACAACCCTAGTTCTATCACTTTCCAGCTTTGACAAACTATTTGAAGTTGAATGTGATGCTTTATATGTTGGAATTGAGGAGTTTTGTCCCAATAGGGAAAGCTGGTAGCCTTATATAGTGAAAAGTTTAGTGATGTACGTAAAAATTGGTTAACCTATGCGCTCAAATTGTACGCAGTGGTCCAGGCACTGCGACATTACTTAATTTAGAGAGAGTTCATTCTTTACACAGACCATCAAGCTCTCGAATTCATTAATAACCAAACAACATGAATTGTGTGCATGCTAGTTGGATTTTATTTTTATAGGAATTCACGTTTATGCTGAAACATAAGTATGAGAAGAAAAACAAAGTAGCTGATGCACTTACCCTCTATTTAACTTTGTTAGTCACCATGAGCAATGAGGTTATCGAGTTCGAGCGCCTCAAAGACACCATAGAAAATAATAGTTTGATCATAACTTTTCATTAGTGCATGCCATCCATCTATTTTCACCTGAGATTGAGATGTGCCTCATTTTTTAGATCAAGTACTAAAATGATTGGGAAAATAGAAGTACGGTATGGATAAAGCACATGCATGGTGGTGGGGCTTATAGAGAATCGACCATTAGCCGCAGTGTCACTGGCTAAATTGCATCCGTATTTGGGACCATCATGTGTATATAAGAAACACAAGCCTATTGTTGGCATCTATCCCATCGTTTACTGTGGTGTGGCCCACCTGAGTTGTTGTAGATCTAGCTGATTTTTATACCCTAGGCTTCACTGTGAAAGGGGACTGAGGTCCAAACGAGATGCCAAGCTCATTTGATGGGAATTAATGAGATGGATGGAGAATCATAGCCTGACCCAATGACCATTACCTCCGCCTGGTCAGAATCGGTATTAGAGTCATATTTAGCTTCCCTCAGGTCACTTGCCACACATTGGATATCTTTTAGGTCCTCTGATTGTGCAGAATTCGTGCATAATACCAATCTAGTTCTGGCCATTATCTCTTTATAGTCTAATGTATGAGTTTCTTGTGGTTGGTTGACAGAGTTTGTTGCCCTTGGTTAGAGGCTGGAGGGGCCATGTTGTACCCCTGACTGACTAGAGTGAGAAGGTTGTGCCCTTGGCCGATTGCTCAATATGTTGAAACGAGCAAGTTGTGCCCCTGGTTGATTAACATGGGCAGATTGTGCCCCTTGCTGATTGTCGGAGATGTTGAAACGAGTAGGTTATGTCCTTGGTTGATTAACATGGGTAGGTTGTGCCCCTGGTTTGCTGGAATGAGCAGGTTGTGCCCCTAGTGTGCTGACGATTCGACGAGAATGGGCATTAAGATGTCCCGACAATCCTCAAGATGTTGCACTTGGTCTAACCCTGATCGGGCTCCTCTTCTTCTTTCGGCATGGGTAGTATTATCTCAACTGGTTGTAAGATTTTCGCTCATAATATGGGAGGCATGAAGCTCCACTTAGGAATATGGGGAGGCCATTTCTTATCGCGGTTGGTCCTTCTGGCACCATATCTTTGCAAGGTGCCCTTAGCTTGACAAACATGATTGACGTGTAACGAAATTTCTTCTTCCTTCATTTTTTAATGCTAGCCATATCTCAGTCCTCACTTTCTCTGGTTGTAGGTCGTCTCTACTACCTTCATCCTAAAATAATTCTTTGTATGATACTTGAGGTCTTGTCGTTCCCCTGGTGGGAAGACATACTCAACACTCATTGGCGAAGGATTTGCAATTCCATTAATGGTCTCGAATTCAAAACTGTGGTAAGTAATGTCGTCTTCTAAGTGTTGGATATATATGACAGAGATATTTAATTCAAGAGCACCGTAATTACTCGAAATGAAGAATTCGAGTTTGGTCAGTATGAAGATCACTTTGTTGTTCAAAATGTACTTAACCGTTAGTGGAGGGTGGAGGGTATGACTCCGACCTTATGAAGACATGGACTACCTAGGAGCATGTTGAAAGAGGTAGATATGTCTAAGACATAAAAGGTGATGATCGAGATGTCTGGGCCAATTTGTACTTCGATATCCATCTCTCCTTCCACGGTCCTGCAGGAATTTTCGAACGCCCTCACACTCGTATTGCTTGGTTGGAAGGAGGATGGCTTAATTCCAAGATGAGCATCGGTCTTGAATGGGCACACATTCATGCTTAAGCCGTTATCTAGGAGGATTGGTGGAACTCGTGGGTCCTTATACCATATGCTATATTCAGTGAGCTTTCATGATTACAACCTTATGGAGGAAGCTCATCGTTGGTAAACGTGATAGCTCAAGGAGTGAAGAGTTGTTCGATCATGAGTGCGATAATTTTGGGTGGCATGTCTGAAGCAATATGTGTGTCGTTTAGTGTCTTAGCGAACAACTCCCTATGCATGCATGATATACATAACAACTCCCATACATAGATTTGTGCTAGGATCATCTTGAGTTGGGATGCCACATGATATGTTGCTTCTTCCTTACTTCCTAGGCTGAACATGGCATCTTTGGTGTCATTTCTATTCACGTTGTCTCTTTGAATGCAGTGTCCACTAGGGTTCATATTTCTCACCTCACCGCATTTTGGGTAGTGCCATGAAAATTCCTTGTAGCAGGGAGGCTCTTTTCCCTGAAGAGAGACTAGCTCTTCACAGGTTAGTGGCTGTGATGATGCGGGGATGGCCGCTATTTGCTCTTCATATGGAGCCTTTTCTTGCATAACTACTCTATTGCATGTGTTGAGTGGTATGAAATGTGGTTCATCCTCATAGACTACGTAAGGCCTAGGCTTTGGGTTGACTGCTTTGGTGGTAGGAGGTTCCCAAGGGATGGATAACTATCTTTTTTCCATTATCATCTATTGGTGGAGGAGCATTCTGGTATGGGCCAACTGATGTGGCATGAGCGTTCCAAAGATTCCGTCGATTTGTGCCTCGACAGCTCCTTGTAGGATGATTGGGTCATACATTGGTGTCATTCCTTCTATGACTATTGGTTCTTCATGTGGTCTCTCATGGACTACCCCTTGTTTGACTGACGGGAGCGATGATGGAGAGAAAATCGCTTCCAAGATTACTAGTTCATGAACTGGAGATGCTCCTTGTAAGATGATTGACTTAAAATTAGAGAGTGCGCCTTTTAATATCACATGTTCCCATTGCTTGTTGCCTTTGAGAGGTGGTGTAGGAGGTTGATGGGTGTTCCTCCCTTGAAGAACCATTAGATCAGTTACCAGAAGAGGAGCCTGGGGTGCCCCTTGCAAGACTAATGGAGCATTGGCGTGGTTGTTTAAAATGGTATGAATGGACTGTTTAAGAGAGAAGAAGCAGTTGATGCTCTCCTCTTCAATATAATTGATGAAAGGGCCACTTGACATGCTTGGGTTTGCTTGATGCTGTGGTAATAGATTTTGAAGGTTGTTGGCGAGAACCTGTAATGCCCTGATTTTTCGTGGCTCGAGTACATATTCATGCCCAAGAATTCTGAGTGTTAGTGAAATGAATGAATGAATACTTTATAATTACATTTTTATTTATTTATTTATTTAGATCACATTAATGAAGATACCCATTTACAAAAAGAAAACCAACCATACTATGAATTGTATTCCATTTAAAAATAAAAGTTTAACTAATCATTTAATGCTTACTTAGTTGGGATCCTATTATAAATATCTAAATTCGTAGTATGAAACATAAATAAAGTTAGACTAAAATAAAAGCATTGACAACGTAATCCCACTTCACTCATAGTCTTTCATAGGGAGATCATGCATCGTTCATATCTTCAACCTGTTCATCACCTCCATCATTTATATGATTGGAGATGATCAATGTCCTACTCATAGTGATAGTTATCATTCAATATTAACACAATTCAAGTAATTTCTCAAAATAAGATAATATAAAGGTTCCAATACATTCCATACTCCATCATTACGAACGGTATCGATACGCTTAACCAATCTATATGAATGCATGCTTGGCACAATGTGTGTGGCTCATCATGCATAGTGATCACCACATTGTGGAATATAATTGATAAAAATCTAACTCTCTCCACATCTTATAATTATGGAGATTGGTTGGCGTGTCCAATACTACTGTGGATTTACATGAACAGCTCGAGATAACACAACTCATGGATTAAAAGAATTGCGTTACACAATTTGTTCATGTAGTGACTAATTACGACATCAAATCCTAGAAAAGTGATGTACCATGCGCTCATGAATTACGTATATCGATTTTACACCACTAACTAAATATAAGAATTTACGCATCGACCAAGAAGGTCACTACCTATAGTGTATTATGTCCACAATATATATATATATATATATATATATATATATATATATATATATATATATATATATATATATATATATATATAAGTTACTAGTTGTGAGTCCTTCAACACGTTACTTAAATTAATAGAGAAATAAGTCGAACCATGAGATTTTTGAAACTCTAAAATACATGCCCAAGTCATAAAATAAGAGAGGTAGCGCAAAACTAACGTAATAAAGGAGAAAAGTAGCAATAATATAACTCGATAAAAGAGAAGACTAACATTAGGCTAACTCAACAAAAATAAGGAGAAATGAGAAAAAGGCAACTTAATATAGATTGAAAATATGCATTGCTCTCAAAATTGGCAAATGGCAAGGCTTGTATCCATCACTCATGAATTCATAAAAATTACAGCAATTTTTCCATTGACTAATTAATATGAAATTATAATAAAATAAACCCTGTTAGGGTAGAAAATAGTCTATACACTTTCAAATATATTAATAAGTATAACAGTATTATTTCAAGTCAAACGGGTCATGGGTACGTCCAAAGTACCCAAAAAGTGGATTCCATTGTCCTAAGGTTTAAAATATAAATTTTAGGTCAGATTAATATCAATTAAATCATAAAGTTTGCTGATATAACCATCAAGTCCGTTAGTTGTGCAAACTATATACTGTTTGAGACCTAAACACGTATAATTTCATGATTTAAGTCATAGTTTTGTTATCCAACTCATAAAATATGTCCAACATGATTAAAATCATATCTTAAATATAATTCCAACATGAATAAATAATTCATAATAATTCAGTAACTTATTAGTATGGAAATCATAGTAAAAATCAAACTATACATAATTTTAATGTAAAAATAAGAGAATTTTGTATAAATTCAACTTAAGTTAGTGTAATTTTAAAGGAATACATTACCTTAACCTTAGATGAAAACCCTAGGTAGATCTTGATGTAGGAGAGATTCTACACGAACAACGATGTCGCCCAAGCAAGAGGTGGACACCATATGTGCGAGGAAGGAAAGGAAGGGAAGGGATGAACGTCTAGGCTTGTACGTCTCTCTCTCTCTCTCTCACATGGGCGTGAGGGGCTGGTGGCGTGCGTGGGTATTGCTAGAGAAGGGCGCATGCTCCCTTGTTATAAGGAGTGAGCTTGAGATGTGTGTCGCATCCCATTTGGATTAGGTTTCCCAATTCTCCTTAAATCAGAAATCTTTCTTCAAATCTAACTCGTTCAGGCATACTGGACTCGGTTCCGAGTCGAGTCAAGTTCGGGTTAGGCCTATTTCAAAACTGGATTGAGTCGGGTTAGCTCTAACTCGGTCCAACTCGACTTGATGCCGAACTTTAACCAGTTACGACCAAGAGCCCCTCAACACCCAAAGAACGCCAACCCGCTGTTGGGGAAATAGTTCTCCTCGAGCTCGACTCTCAGGAGGCAGCACAGTCTCAATGCTAAGATACAAATCTCATCAGTAGGTCGGTCATCTACCTGATACCAAGGGAAAACTCGACTACAACTCATTAGAAAATCCAGGTCAGCGAACTCCTCTTCGGAACGATTGTCACCTTGGACTCCCCACTTCGACCTCCTACCATGTGATTCCGCTAGTTCCAACCTAGCTCCGACCGACCCTACCCGAGATCCCAACCGAGGATCTCGGAAGACAACCGCAACACGGATCTCCTCAAGATTTAAGCCGAAGATCTCGGAGAATATCCACGACACATCCTCGTATACGAATCCCCCTACAACTCGGGATTCGAATCCATCTATAATACACTCATACTAAGTAAGGAGATCGCAATCTACACCACCGCCTCTCTAAACTATAAATAGAGCATCCTTAATGGTGAAGGTATGCATAATGAAACTCAGAAAATACTCTCGAAACCTTACATTCTACTAAACCTAGCATGCTTGTCTGACTTTGGCATCGGAGGAGTCCCCCACTGCAGCCATGGTCTCCATCTTTATCTTCTCTTACAGGTATTAGAGTGGTCTAAGGAGGACGTCCAAATTTCTACAATAACACCTACCATTAAAAACTTTTTGAAGGCCACAAAAGTTGTAGATTAAGCTGATATTTGTGTTTTCTGTTCATCCAACCTTAGATGGCAAATAAACATTATGGGGCCTAGGAAGTTTTTAATGGTGGGCAGCCCTATTTCCTGTGGTGTGGTCTACTTTGAGATTTAGATCTGCTTAACTTTTGGGACCATGCCCTAAAAAGGATAGGAAAACTAACGGGACAGCGTGGATATACAACACAGACATCAAGGTAGGCTCCATGGTCAGGTAAACACCCACAAACATAATTACCTGGGCAACACCTAATCCGCTTCCATGAAACTTGGGGCCCACTATTATGACCCATGTAACTTAGGGTATACCATTTCTACCGTTTGTTAAAGTTTCACATGTGTGACATGTATAATTTATGAGTGAATGCTTGTAAACGATATCCATCTTGGGACAGGAAGTTGTAGGGCCCACTGTGATATGTGTGTGAGACAGACTGGCATCCACTCCGTCCATCACTTGCCCCAGCTCAGGTTACGAGTTGAGCCAAAAAATAAGGCCAATCTTAGGCTCAGGTGGGCCACACCACGGGAAGAAGTGAGGATGGAGATACATACCATTGAAACTTTGGTGTGTCCCATCCAGCTATTGGAGTGGGCTGATATTTGGCTTTTACATTCATCCTGATGGGACTCAACTTATGAACGGGATGGATGGCATATAAATAAAATGGGGGGCCCCAAGACAGTTTCAATGGTGGGCATCCCCATTCCCTCTGTTCAACTCGGTGTGGCCCACCTGAATTTTGGATCGGCTTGACCCCAAAACTATATGGAATGCATGCGTAGGATATGAGATATTCATGGGTTGGTCGCCTTGATGCATGTCCTATCAAGAGAATTATGATGGCCCGCCCATCAGGTGGGCCGCACATGAACAAAGAAATGACCATTTAGAAAAATGAAATGAGACGCATGTAGACATGAAATCATACCGCGCCAGGTCCCACTAAAGTAACCCATCCCCGGCTCAGAAATGGATCGGACCATACGTGCTGGGCCCTTCATGGGCAAACTAATAAGTCCAACCCCAAATTTATACCAGCTTGGATTCAAAGCCTCAACGAATGGGGCTGCCAATGGGCCACTCCAAAGCTGTCTTAGCCTAGCCCAAAAAGTAAATATAACAGGCTGAGTCCAGTCCGTGATGATTTTACATGGTCTAAGCCCAAGCAGACCTGTACCCAAGCCCATCTATCCTCTCTACTGCAGATCTGCGCCGTTTATTATGTGGGCCAGTCATGCTTGATATTGACAAGAATGCTCTTGAAACCCTAAGCAGGATGTGATGATGTCCCCTTATGCACAGCCCAAGCCAGGCCAATTGATATACTGGTGTAATGATGTCTCTCTCATTGCTTGGTATTCCAATTTAAAAAGCCGTGAATCTCATTTATTTCATTCATTAATAAAATTTAAATTTATTATAATTTATTTATATTCCTCTTACCTTCTTTTTCTTATAAATCCGAGAAATCTCTATGAGGAATCTAAATAAGCTCCCCATAGATTCGGAGTAGTTATCATCGACGAAGACAGTGATCCAACGTTCATCCCTGCATGATGCCAGTCTGACCCAGAAGCCCATTAAGCTAACTTGCCCCTTGGTGCACTATTTTCACCCCCGTCTGACCCAAAAGCCCAAATCCAGGCTAGTCGATTAACAGACCTATCAATGGGATGGCCCAGGCCAAGCAAACTCAAAATTGAAAATTAATCAAATCCTTGTTTTGCACATCAACATATCTAATTCATCCATTGATTGGACCACATGCAGAAAGAGAAGGACACTTGTAGAAATGAAGCCGAAACTTCGGTCAACCATCAATCAGCCTCATCCAATGGATAATTGGAATTGCATATTTGTAGGAAGGACCTCAATGTTCACGTGAACATATGAAGTCGGACGCGGATTTCCTGCAAAGGCTCGGGAAGTTCCTGCACTGGGATGCCAGTTGGGGCTCACTGTGATGTTTGTTAGAAATCCACCCCGTCCATTCGTTTTGCAAGGCTATTTTAAGGAGATTCCACTGAAAATGAGGGGGATCCAAAACTGAATTGGGCCATGCGAGAGAGAAAAATGAGGAAAGAATTTACTACCGTTGAAACCTTCTTGGGCTCCATCTTGATGTTTATATGCCATCCAAACCGTTTATGAGGTAATTCCCACTGGGATGAAGTGAAAACACTAAAAATTTATCCTGATAGGTAACTTTTGTGGCCATAAAAATATTTCAACGGTGGTCACTGAATACCCACTGTTTCCTCTCGTGTGACCCACTTAAGTTTTAGATCCACTTGATTTTCTGTTTCGTGGCCTAAAATGACCTCATAAAACGGATGGAAGGAGTGGATTTATAAAAGAATAACATTGGGCCCCAACTAAATTCCAGCTCGGGAACTTCCTGTGCAACGCTTTCGCTGGAAATCCACGTCCTATGAAGTCGGACAGGCCTCTTCAGTTGAGATAAAATGACTTGAAACCCAGCACAGCCCGCACGGCTTGAATGTACAGATACATCACGGTCGGGCCAGGGACGGGCGGGCATAGGCCGCAATCAGCGCCCATATAGCCGCACTGGCATTTCTGTAATTCCTCTTCAATACGAGGGGTAAAGTTAACGTCACGCCCACTTTATCCGAACAATATTTCTGTAAAGTCACTTTAGTGACTTTCTCCATATTTTTTTTTACCCACACCTATAAACGTGTCTCTAAGTACTTGTGGCGCTCCCCGCGAGGTGGGCCCCACCGTGATCTAGATCGAACATCCACCCAATCAACTAGGTGGAACTTTCCATGGTGGGCCACGAGACTAAAAATCTGGCCAACTTTTGATTTAGGTGGGCCAAACCACATACAACAATTGAGATTTAATACACATTCTTTGAAACTTTCTTGGTCGTTTATAGGGACATTTAGATGTGGTTTGTACATCCAGACCATCCATTGTGTGTGTCCCAATTGGATAAGTGATCACAGGAAGTTTCAGTCGTATCCAAATCTCAGGTAAGCTCCACTGAGTGCTTTTAGATGTTTTAGTTATATTTTTAGACGTTTTAAGATGGTGTGACGTATTTGAGTTTCGGATACAGCTAAATTTTGGAATATACCATAAATTAGTGGGGACCCACCAGATACAGGGTGTGGATCTTAGACAAAGCTCCCGCTTTCTTCTTCCTTTGCATACCTTTCTCATTTCCTTCCCCTCCAAACCAACCCACCTCTCTCTCTCTCGTTTAATTGCGATTGGGACATTTGCGCTTTAAAAAATACCCGTTCTCTACCTCCGTCTTTCTCCCTCCCTCTCTCTTTCGTAGGAAACTTCCCCTCTCCTATAAATACCCGTTCTCTCCCTCCACAAACCACGATCTCTCTCTCTCTCTCTCTCTCTCTCTCTCTCTCTCTCTCTCTCTCTCTCTCTCTTCTCTTCTCTCTTCTCTCTCTTCTCTTCTCTTCTCTCTCTCTCTCTGTCTCTCCTCTTCTCCTCTTCTCTTCTCTTCTCTCTCTCTCTCTTCTCTTCTCTCTCTCTCTCTCTCTCTCTCTCTTCTCTTCTCCTCTTCTCTTCTCTTCTCTCTCTCTCTTCTCTCTCTCTCTCCTCTCCTCTTCTCCTTTCTCTCTCTCTCTCTCTTCTCTTCTCCTCTTCTCTTCTCTTCTCTCTCTCTCTCTCTCTTCTCTTCTCTCTCTCTCTCCTCTCCTCTTCTCCTTTCTCTCTCTCTCTCTCTCTTCTCTTCTGTTCTCTCTCTCTCTTCTCTTCTCTCTCTCTCTCTCTCCTCTGCTCTTCTCTCTCTCTCTCTCTCTCTCTCTCTCTCTCTCTCTCTTCTCTTCTCTTCTCTTTTCCTCTTCTCTTCTCTTCTCTCTCTCTCGCTCCTCTTCTCTTCTCTTCTCTCTCTCTCTCTCTCTTCTCTTCTCTCTCACTCTCTTCTCTTCTCTCTCTCTCTCTTCTCTTCTCTTCTCTTCTCTCTCTCTCTCTCTCTCTCTCTCTCTCTCTCTCTCTCTCTCTCTCTTCTCTGCTCTTCTCTCTCTCTCTCTCTCTCTCTCTCCTCTTCTCTTCTCTCTCTCTCTCTCTCTCTCTCTGATGAGGGATTCTGAGACTGACAACGCTGAAATGGGAGCAGCTATGGAGGTTCACCTGGACGTTGGAGAAGGCCCAGATGAATCTGTGAATGGGAATCCACCAAGAATGGATTTATTTCAGGTGGGATTTCTTGCCATAGCTGTGAGCGTAGCCTTCATCTATCTTTTGATAAAGCCGCTCGCCGGACTCTACGACTTTGTAATCTACAGCATTTTGTTCATGGGATTGCTGCTGCTACTGGCAGCCACATTTCCATCGTCAATCTCAGCAACCACTGCTAAAAGGATGATCTTTACCGTCAAATTCCTTATATACGTTGGACTTGCATTAAAAATGAAGCTTTCTGTCTCATCCTAGAAAGTTGATTATAAGTACTTGTCGATCCTTTCAATTAGCTTCAAGTATCGTTCAGTAAAATCCAATATCTTTATTAGTCATTTTGCTGTAAAATCTTTTCTTATTCTTCTTCTTCTTCCTTTTTATTGAATAAGACCTGTTTTCTTGTTGTTGTTGTTATTGGTACAATACTCATATCTGCCTGTGTATCTATTACAGTAAATATACTGAGATTTCACGATATCATCTCTTGTTGTTGTTGTTGTTGTTGTTGGTACAATACTTATATCTGCCTGTGTATCTATTACAGTAAATATACTGAGATTTCATGATATCATCTACCGTTATTTCATTTTCTGCATGATTGGGCATATGTTTGATGGAAAGCCTCGATTTCACACAAAAGAGGGCGGCCATGTCCTTGCAAAATCATTACGGGCCAGCCTCGGGCCTGTTTGTTTTGGCCTTTCACGGTTTGGGCTGGGCTTGAGTCCAAGATTTACTTTGTAAGCGGATTAGAAGAAATCGGATTGCGTACTGAGTTACTCAGCACGCTCTTATCCTACTAAGTAAACTCAGTTGGGCCCACCTTGAATGTTTGTAGTCTATCTACTTTGTTCATCCATTTTTCCATCCAATTTAAGGGGTTGAGCCCAAAATTGAAGCATATCCAAAGATCAAGTGGATCATACCATAGGAAATAGTGGGGATAATGATTTCCACCGTTGAAACTATTTTAGGCACAACAGTGATGTTTATTTGTCATCCAAACTGTTCATAAGATCATTCAGACATGGATGAATGAAAAACACAAATATAATCTTGATCCAAAACTTCTATGGCCCCAAGAAATTTCCAATGGTAGAAATTCAATTCAAGTTTTTCCTATGGTGTGGTCCATTTGAACATTGAACATGCTTCATTTTTGGGCTCAAGCCATAAAATTATCTGGTAAAATGGTTGGACGGAGCGGATAAAATACATAGATCATGGTAGACCTCACGGGGTTTACTCAGTACGCTAAGGGCTTGTTTGGCCACGTGGATTAAGAGGGATAAGGAGGGATGGGATGGTAAAATCCCGAGATATGCCAAACGAGCCAAACACCCGGTGAACTTGTCCCGGGATATAGCAAACCCATGGATCTTAAACCAATCCACTGACAATCACTATCATTACCTCAAAATCTATCCCATATCTCCTGATGCCGTTCAAATATGCCTGGGTGGTTGGACGGATTGGAAAGGATCGGGATGATAAAATCCCGGGATATGCCTGGCGTGCCAAACAAACTCGGTGAACTTGTCCAGCTATATAGCGATCCCATGAATCTTAAACCAATCCACTGACACCACCATCATTACCTTAAAATCCATCCCATCCCTCCCAATCCCGTGGGATCCGTCCAGCTAAAGAGGCCTTAAGCGTGGTGAGTCACTCACTAGACCATGGCTCGGCTCAAACCTAGCCCGTTAACTGCTATAATTCTCTTTGCATGTGAGGAAAGGATCATAAAAAAATAGACTGATGAAGCATCGGACGGATTTCACCGGAGGTGGACCCTGAGGTACACAGGCAATTTTTTAATAATACGTATGAAAGAGTAATGATTTTTTTTTATGTGATTAACGGATGGAATTAGAACAGATTCCTCTGCAACACGTGTTTCATCACAGCCTGTAAAATACCTAAGCTCTATGGAGCCCACCATTTTGTTTATTGAAAACCACTCCGTCCATCAGCTTCTATTCTTCATTCCGGACTCTGAGGTCATATTTCACCAAGATCCACAATTCAGGTGCGGCGCCACGCTGCAGGGAACAATGGCCATGGGATGTCAACCATAGGTTTGTGCCACCATGGTATGTAGCTTTCATCAGGGATGCTATGGTACGTAACTTTGATCAAACCCGTTAATCAGGTGATGAAATGAATATATAAAAATCACCATGAATTATAGTCCAAGCAGACCGCATTGCACGAACTTAGCAGCAGCATTGGTAGCAATTTTACGTTGTTTCCATTGACGTGGATCATATGAGTTTTTAAACAGGTTATCTTTTGTATAAATCATTCAATAAATGGTTCTCACCTGAAATATACAATTTGGATGGACCTAAAGTCTTTCTTGGGGAAATAAGCTCTTTTTGTGACCTATGTGAAATCAACTCATGTTAGAGTCCTTATGTTAGCCGTAAATACAACTGACCATCTTGATGAAAATATCACTAGTGTCATACCAAAGGGAAAAAAAGAAGTAAAATTAATCCTAAAAACTTTACTTTTGAGAAGCGTGGCCCATTGAGTGTTTGATGAGGCTGATTTTTGTATTTTTTTCATTTATTATTTTAAGCGACACCTTATGAACGGGTTTGATGAAAGGCGGCTCCACATGGTTAGTATCCATTTTCATTTTTTGTCATGGTGTGGCCCACCTGAGTCGTAGACCTGGCTGATTTTTATACCCTATACCTGGCGTCAAGGAGCACATCAGATAAACAGAGTGGATTCATATAGACAATATAGTGGGCATAGAAAGATTTATCGTTGAGCCCAGTTGAGCTGATTTTTGGAGCTCGAAAATAAGCTCGAGCTTACCCCAGCTTGACTCAACTCGGATCGGCTCGACTTGGTGCACGGGCATATATATCCTTCAAAAAAAAAAAAAAAAATCTCGACCATCATGGTGGGCCCACAGAACAATGGCCATGGGATGTCAACCATAGGTTTGTGCCACACCATGGTATGTAGCTTTCATCAGGGATGCTATGCTACTAACTTTCATCATACCCATTAATTAGGTGATGAAATGAATATATAAAAATCTTCATGATTCATAGTTCAAGCAGCCACGTTGCACGAACGTATCAATATTGGTAGCAATCTTACGCTGTTCCCTTTGACGTGGTTCATACGAGTTTTTATATGGTGTTATCTTTTGTATGAACAGTTGAACAAATGGTTCTCACTGGCATATACAATTTGGATGGACCTAACCTCTTATGTGTGCTCAGGGAAATAAGCTCCTTTTGCAGGAGCCATGTGAAATCAACTCCGTTTATCATGTGAGAGCCATTATGTTAGCTATAAATACAGCTGACCATCTTGATGAAAATATCACACTAGCCATACCAATGAAAAACAATGTAAAATTGATCCTAAAATCTCTAATTTTGAGCAGCGTGGCTCATATGAGTGTCAGATGAGGCTGATTTTTGTGTATATATATATATATATATATATATATATATATATATATATATATATATATTTTTCATTTATTGTTCTAAGATACACCTTGTGAATGGATTTGATGAAAGGTGGCCCCACATATTTGGTGTCCATTTCCATCGTTTCCTGTGGTGTGGCCCACCTGAGTCGTATAGACCTGGTTGATTTTTATACCTAGACCTAGCGTCAAGGAGCACACATGATGGACAGATTGAATTTCATACGGACAACATGGTGCGCACGGAGAGCTTTATCTTCGTGGGCTGTGGCCTGTGGGTATAAAACAAGTTTAGAAAAGGACACTTGATGAGGGACGCGGATTCCGCGGGGAACTAGGTGGGGGCCACCGTAATGTTTGTGACAAATCCACCTCGTCCATCTGATTTGTGAGCTCATTTTAAGACAAAAAGACAAAAGTGAACAGGATCCACGACTCAAGTGGGCCGCACTAAAGGAAAAAGTGGGTAGGGAAATTTCTACCGTTGAAACCTCCCTGAGTTGAAAGTGACGTTTACATATCATCCATACCGTTAATAATGTCATTACTACATACCGTTAATAATGTCATTACTACTGAGATGAACTGAAAACACAAATACTAGCCTGATTCAAAACTTCTATGTCCCCACGAATATTTCAACTGTGGACGTTCAATCCTCACATTCTTGGCTCACTTGAGTATTTGATCCAGTTCATTTTTAGCTTAGTAAACTAAAATGACATTACAGAGCAGATAAACGGGTTGGCTTTCTCACAAACATGACGGTGGACCCAACCTAGGTTCCCAGTGCAGGAACTTCCGGAGAAAGGCTTTAGCCGGAAATCCACGTCCGACGATGAGTGTGTTGACTTATGTGGATAAATGACTTCATATGGATGAGATCTACCCTGTTCATCACGTGCCCCACCCTGTGTTTAGACCGATGCCAAAAATTTAGGCTAACAATACTCCTGTGGACTACAACATGGACACAGTTGAGATGGGAAGTCCTCCCACCGTTAAAATGGTCTAAATTGTGTGTGGAACGTATATATACCATCCAATCCTTTCATCAGATGGGCTACACCAGGATGAATGGGATCCCCCGAATCCAAGACATTCCAAGACTGCGGTCCGCTTGAGATTTGGATCAAACTCCCTTTTGGGTTCATAGCAGGGTGAGTAGCCAATCCGTTGCCGAAATAAACTCCATCCATCATATGAGAAGCCTTATGTTAGTCTTACGTACAAACGATCGTCTTGGTAAGAATATGGGCCGTACCAATGAAATGTCATATGGGCCGTACCAATGAAACCAATGTAAAACCTATTGCTGTGATGTGTACCAATGAGTTTGGGAGGTGTGCCTAAAACCTATTGCTGGCATCCATTCCATGGTTTGCTGTGATGTGGCCCACCTGAGTTGTCGATCTAGTTGATTTTTATAACCTGGCCTTAGCATCAAGGAGCACATCTGATGGACGGAGTAGATGTCACACCAGTAACATGGTAGAAGCTAAGAGCTTTATCGTCGTACGCCTTGCTTATAATAATTGTTCCGTGGAGGCGCCTAGGTGTGCCTTTAGTAGGCAGATGACGGACGCAGATTCAATGGATCCGGCAAACCACCTGGCCCAGTGGATATGTGACTGTAGGTGTAAGGCCTGGATTATAGAGGCCAAGTAAATACTCGACCCTCGTTATTTTAGGTGCTACTTATGCTTTGTAAAAGTGAGTTTTATAGTTTGTTTTACTTGGCATGCGAGCATTTGAGAAATTAAAACAGATCATGCGATGTATACTTAAGATCTCATTGTTGGCCTTAGGGCAACCTATAGTGACCTGTCCAATAGCTATAAATACGAGAGCTCCTCGTCTAAAGTCTATGGACGCCTCTTCTCACACATTGGACTTCGTGATACCCACATCTAAGATAGGATCTGGTTAGTGTTTTAAAATACCGTCCTAGAGTGTGAGTGAGTGATCAACTCAGTGGTTCCATTAACATCAAGTTACACAGGTTATCATTCCACAAGCACAATTAGTGACAAAGCAACTTAAACAATTAATTCCTAAAAACTCTTCTTTTTTTTTTTAATGCACGTGCATGCTGTTATGAGATGATGATGCATGTCCTCACAATCCAACACTCCCTCATAGCGAATCGGACGTCTCATTTACAAATGCCAACATTCCTTCATCACGTGACCACAATGCCCAAGTCACCACGTCATATACTAATGTAATGTGATAAGTGATCATGTTAGTCGAGTATTTTGTTAAGTCCATTCATTCAGCCAGATTATGGGAAGCTGAAACACTTCCACTAATTCAATGACCCTAACCCGATTACTAGGCTCAGGGTAACCATAGCGGCCCTGTACCTGTGATCATTGATCCGTCTAGATTCGTCACTCATAGTTGAACACATAAGATAGGCAATGTTCGTGAATAAAGTTTTCTCGCGGTCACTATGTGGATGTTCGTCATTCTAGCGTAAGTCGACAGCACGGACACAGTGTCATATACCACTATGCTCAGCACTCGAGACTTGAGGATCGTATCGCTAACAGTTGTAAGTAGGCCTTTCGAGGGTGTGAGGTACTTCAAATTCAAGCAAGCGTGATCATACATAGTAGACACACATGGTTGGCCAGATAGTGGATTAGTTTGGCTGACTCAGGAAAACTATGGTGCAACTGACACTGGGTGTGAGCATCCCGTGTAATCTGACTACTGTCGGTTGTCCGTGTTAGGCCTAGCCCGGATCAGTCGGACTGGCCTGGGGCAGCCGACCTAATAGGGCTACCCCTGTGAGTTTTACGATTCGCTTGCGAACCCAATTGACCAATCAACTAAAATCAAACAGTAAGCCTCATACATCACTTATTTCAAGAGTATACAAGCAACCATAATAGTAGATCATGATGTTCGACTTAATTTGGGCATTCTATCAAACATGTGGTGCATTACTCAAATCATCGCTAATTTGCAAACGTTAAAACAATCAAAGGCATATGCCAGGGGATAATGTAGAGCATGGGCAAAAATTTTAGTAAATCCAACCTATTTTAGCATTAATCAAATGTTTAAGTTACAATATGCATAATTTGCAATTCAAGTAGGACAATCAATCGAAGGGGTACACACCATTTAGCATGAAATTACACTTTCACTACATAAATCATTATTCACGATATAGGTTTGATAATTGATAATCTAAAGATAATGGTCCGCACCTAGAGGTAGTTCGTTGAAATTTTACTGCCGCTCCTAGGATTTGGGTCTGTATATTAACGTGTCGATACCTTGCACTAGTGAGGTTAGTTTGTAAGGGCACATGCAAAGGGCCTCTAAGGCCTAAATCATGAGATGGGTTCGGTAGTTACCTCTCTCTTATTGTCGGGCTATTTCCTATAGCGCGGCATGATCATGGGCTATGTCGCGGCCTGTGGTGACAGGGAAATGTCCCAATTCAACTCCTCTTCATGCCCCCTTTCTCCTTCACTCCTCACTCGCTCTCCCTGTTGCAATAAAAATTTCGTATGAGAGTAAGGGAGTAAAAATTTGGGCTATTTATAGTTCTAGATAAGTGTGCAAATGGCCCTGGGGTTTCTTTCCTATTAAAATTATCCTTGGGGGTTCTGTCTTCGGCCTAGGAGGCCCTTTCAGGGGCCCGCTGGAATATCCGTACCAAGGGGTAGGTGCCCAACCACAGGATCTATAGTTAGTCACAATTGGGCAGAGATCGAATGCTTCGATCAACTGCGGGGACCCCATTCGTGATGGACGGTCATTGATGATCGATCGAGGATGAGATTATACAGATGCGAGCAGAGAAATATCATTAACCAGCACCTCGAGTTTGGTCACAATTCGACAGTCAAAAAGTCACAACTTTGCGAAAGAGCGGGGGCCTATTTGTAACGTCCTGAATTTTCACTATTTTGAATTTCAAAAAATCCTTGAAAATTTTCATTATAATTAACTTATGTTATCGCTTATTGGTCCTTAACGCTCAAAGTGAGCCTATACATGGGTAATACCAGTAAAAAACTGCACCAATCCGATTAATCAATCATAGGAAGCCAACGAATCCGCCCGATCACTTAAACATCGAGCTTAGCCTTAGGATTTGTTCACGTTGTGTTTAAATCTAGTCAACCTATCACTGACTAATCGAGACAACCATAATTAAATAAAGATATACCCAAAGCCGAGATAAATAGGGGTCATATCTTAATTAACAAATCAAATTAATCAGTTATCCCTTTAGCCTAAAAACTAACGACTTAGACTGACTTTAACCAAATCGGCATTTTCGCTAATTATGAATAGGCTACACTATAAACTTAGCTAATCCAGACTCTAATTATTACGCATGAGAAATCTTACTATCCAATTCATTTCAAAAATGTCCTAATTATCCAAACAAGCTCTAGACCACTTGTTAGTGGGCTACTAAACCCAAGGCTATAAAAATATATTTGTCTTAGTGAGCTTGACGTCCATCGCGGGACATCGAGCCGAAATTGTATTTCGAATCATTCAACTTGGACTCGCAAGGCGAGTGCTTGAGTTGTGCGAATACCTTATATAAAAATCTGATACTTAAGTAAAATAAGTCCATTCTTCTTTTGCAAAGTTGTAACTTTTAGACCATCGATTCATGGCCAAATTCAGTGTATCGATTAAAGATATTTTTCTATACATATCCGTATAGCCGCGGCCCCGATCGATTATCGGT
This sequence comes from Magnolia kwangsiensis, assembly GCA_037074715.1. NCBI lineage: Eukaryota > Viridiplantae > Streptophyta > Magnoliopsida > Magnoliales > Magnoliaceae > Magnolia > Magnolia kwangsiensis. The sequence continues at coordinate 88,470,722 of CM073586.1, forward strand.
GACTGTTGAACAGACTTTTGATCATACCCGTCGATCAACGCATCCAAATGGTGAACTGATCATATCCATACGTAGATCATCATTAGGACCAACTATCCAACGGTATATATCAATATGTACATCCCATAGTGGGCCCTAGAGGTTAGAAAAATCCTACATAGGGCTAGTATAATAAAAACCCAACCCTTGGGGTCATTTACACCAAATCTGGCACTATATAAGGGCCTCATTTGGGCACCCCCTTCTCCCATACGAATTTCATACCCTAGCTTGGGTGAGGGAGAAGAGAAAGAGGAGAGAAAGAGAGCGAGAGAAAGAGCGGAAGTTTGGAAGAGTGAGGGTTTGTGCGTACTCACTCTCTCATCCCTCTCTATAGCTATATTGCTACTCTTATATCCTTTATGGAGTTGTCTTGACGATGATTGGAGGTAAGAAATAAAATCTACTCTTTAATATAGTCTTTTGAGTTAGATTTTTTAGTTTTTACAATGGTTTATGTGATTGTTTAGGCTTTGGTGGATTTTCTCTATAACCCTAATCCTAAGAGCGCTTTAAGTCGGACAAATCATTACAAAGGTGTAGACCATTATCTCTAGGTTATCATTTATCAACCTTTGGGGGTTTCAGTTAATGAGTAGATGCTTGTAGATGAATTTGTACATAGTAATATGTAAATGTTTTGATTTGTCTATAATATATACTATTTGTTGAATATGGATGCCCACGTGTATGATGAAATGCTTGAATGGTGGAATGTATTGATTTTTTAATGCTTATGTGCTTGATTTAATACTTAAGTGATTGTATTACTTTATCCATGCTCATATGTTTGATTTAATGCGTTAGTGAACATACTATCCTATGTATGCTTACATGTTCGATGAAATGCCTATGTGGTTGTGTCATTGAATCTATGTTGACGGATGACGAATTGCTAAGTTTGTAGTGATGCTTAGGTTGCTTATAATGTTAGGTTAGTCGGTAAATCGCTCAAACCAAGGGGTGGCCCGAGTTAGAGAGGCCACCTTATGCTTGTTCGATTGACTCGGGTTGAATACAAACGACCGATAGTAGCTAGACTACATGGGCTACTTGCACCCAATGCCGGTTATGTCGTGGTTCTCCCATGTCAATCGAATTAGCCCACTAGCCGATTGACCATGTATGTTTACAATGTATGACACAATTAAATGAAATTTACGATATTCTGTTCCCAATGGATGTATCCATTCATAACCGCTAGTGCGATACGATCCCACTAAGACTCATGAGCCGGACATGATGGTATGGGACACTGTGTCTGAGCTGTCGACCTACACTGGGGTGACGAGCCTCCTCGCAGTGACCAGTGAGAAAGTAAGACTCATGAGCCGGGCATGGTAGTATGAGACACCGTGTTCGAGTTGTCAGCCTATGATGGGGTGATGAGCCTCCCTATAATGACCAGTGAGCATTGATAGAGGTGACAGATCATTGTTCAAATGACCCTCGTTAAACTACCCAGCCGATGGTTGCATGCTAGAGTATTGTTTGAATGACCCGGTCATGAATAGAATTGGGTGACGAGCCCTTTCCTTTATATATTTTTTTATTTTGTGTGACAAGCCCATCAGAACTGAGCGATCATACTTGGTTTGGATGACGATCCATACTGAGTTGATCCTCATACATTTAGGTATCATACTGTATCTTTGAAATTATTGATTTATGATATAAACGAGTGATACCTAAATTTGGATAAAGGGACACTAGTAAAGGGCCACTACGTGTGGCGACGAGCCATGTGATCCGGATAAGGACTCGTGATATAACGTCAGTATCCTATCTTCGCTAATCTCCTGAATGAATTGAATTTAATGATTACTCGGCTAACATAATTATTCACCGCATTGCATTAGCTTAAAATGTGGCGAACAGGCGTGGTTGTCGCGTGATGAGGAAATGTTGTCATTTGCGAAACAGGTGGTCGGAGTCGCATGTGAGGGAATATTTTTTGAAAAGGGCATGCATTATGTCATATCTTCATATGCACATTTAACAAGAGTATTTAGAAATTGTTTGTTTCTTGTTTATTATTAACTGCGCTGATTATGTCGATAACATGTGTAACTTAGAACTAATGGAACCACTGAATTACCTACTCACTTCCACCTGGGACGGTGTTTTAAAACACCAACCAGGCAGATCATTGATGCAAGTACTAGTGAGACCTCATACAGGTAGACTCATATCGGGTTGTGCCAATGCCATTATGTTTTGAAAAATTGGGTATAAATTGAAGGCTTTTGCACTTTAACTGTCTTGGGTATGTATATTGTGGATAGTGGGCGATTATCACAATTGAAATTGTATCTTTAACTCTTAGTCTTATATTTATGAATCTATTGTTATTTCTTCCTCGCTTTAGATTCGCTAATTCGAATTGCGCTACTTTGATTATCTGTGTGTGAAATGAATTTGAATCTAAATAAGAACACACGTGCGTTTTCATTTAGATAACACCTATGAACTCAGGATCAGAATCTATATACTCGGGTGCCAATTTTTGAGGTGTTATACTATTTCACTTAAATTTTAGATTTTTGCCTATGTGCCTTCTTAGTTCACCACCCGCGATGGGTCTTAAGTCCAGTGAGGCAGACAATTTATTATAATTTCGGGCTTAGCAAAACTATGACGAGCAACCCAGACTTATTTCGATCTGTCTAAGTGAATTTTGGGAGAGCCAATCCGCAGAGGTTCATTTTGGGTCCTGGTCATACTTAGTATTAGTTATGTTTACAACGTTATCCTTTCACGATTTGTAAAAGCGGCTGTTTGATCCTATTTACTCCTAGTTTTTGAGGCTTCGCAGATGTGCCTTATGAAGACTGCTTGACATGGTCTTGGGGTTGCTCTGCCGGTGGACGCCTTAGTGTCCAGTGTCATTTTGGCTCAAGTGTTACAATAGAGCTCATTGTGATGTATTTGTTTTATATCCACTTTATACATTCATTTTTCTAGCTCATTCTAGGAATGATTCCAAAAATGAGGTAGATCCAAATCTCAGGTGGACTACACTACTGGAAAAGTGGTGATTAAATGCTCACCATTAAAAAATTATTTTGGACTACAAAATTTTTAGATTAAACTAATATTTATATTTTCCTTTCATCTATGTCTGTGTGGCCTTATCAACATGTTGGTTAGCAAATAAAATTACAGTGGGCGCTACAAAGTTTTTAAATGGTAAGTGTTCGATCAACATTGATTCATACGGTGTGGTCCACTTAAGATTTGGATCTGCTTCTTTTTTACTCTTGTCCTAAAATGATTTAGCAAAACGGTGCGTATGAAACAAATAGATCATGGTTGGGCCCATAATCTTGGATCCAGGCAATCCCAGGTGGTTTACGGTGCATGGACCCTGTCCATCAAGTGCAACACCCTGTATTTGGACTCGGCCCAAAAATCAGGCAACACTTAGGTGGGCTCCACCATGGGAAAATGTTGAGATGGGAGCCTTCCCACTATTAAAATCATCTAAATTATGCAAAGGTGCCTACCATACTCAATCCAATCCTTTCACCCGACGTGCAACATAAGGATCAGTGGATCCACATGAATCCCGATTGCTGAATCCGGTGCCGACAGCCTCCGTAGTGCCCCATTCTCGGCTCCTGACAATCAAATGCCAGATTCCGATCCTGTGATCCTATAAGGAGGATTTTCAGAATAATTTTTTTTGTAATGGAGCATAACCACAAGCATAACTAAGTCACAAAATAGCATCACCACATATCCACTATATCAAGAACTTTAAGTACAATGAGGAAAGGGAAATACAAGGTGATCAAAAGAAACTCCAAAAGGTCCTGGTACGCGATCCTGCCTCAGTGCTGCTGCTGTCCAACGCTACCTACAAGCAACTATCGTGCATAAGCTTACAAAAGCTTAGAGGGTGGTGTAAGTATGTGCGCAAGGCAAACGCCAAGTGTACAGTATCAGAGTAGTGTGAAAGTATGCGGTAAGTCCATGAATACAATCAACCATACCAAGACTATGTAATGCAAGGCATGATGCGAGATATGAATGCCATCGGCCACACCGAGGCAATGAAAGGCCTACATAGCCGAATGTAATATGCAAAATGCATTCCAAGCAAGTCGGTACTCCTCAAGTGCATATATCAGTACAGTTCCTCTCTAAATATCACTAGGGTCTAATACACTTTGCAGTGACTACCACCTCCCTAGCTGCACAGTCAAGCAAGCGGAGTAGACCTCACTATCCGCCTGACCAGTAGTCTACCAATACCTACCCGGCTCGTCGATAGCGGACTCATTTGCGAGCTGGTCAAACTCAGCTTAGCTTATAGCCCCTTCACTCAGGCGGATAAAGCCACACCCCCTTCCAACCGACCACGACACAGTGGGAGACACGGTCTACTGGTATTCGGCACTCGGGTGCTCTTGTATCCACTCGGTCTAGACGTTGGAGCATCTCCTGGTACCAAAAAGGTTCTGGAACTTTCACCCAAGGATATCCTAAGTGCCCACAGTACTAGAATAAGTATTTTCGGTATCCAATACGGCCGTCCATGATGTACCTGTGGAGCCACGACCTTGATGTCGCTAGGGCGTGCGGTGATCAAGTCACACATATGCGAGATGCATGAATCACGCCGTCAAATCATATAGAAATCCAGCGCATACTGCGCGATCATGCGGGGCACTCCGTCTCATAACGGGTCCCATAAATGGTCTATCCAATGGCGTATGCTATGATCAGTCACGACTCATATCAAGCATATATATGATGCGTATGGGCATGAGTCATGGGATTATACTAAGCATGTTATAAAGCGACAAATAGTAACGAGTATGGGCCTATCAATGGATCCTAAAGAGAGTTACAATGCGGACATTTAACCAACATTGTACATACAATGTGGACGTCAAACCAACATTGTTCCCTAGGCATGACCCGCCATAAATATCATTACATGAACCATGAGAAACGTACATTGCAATGGACCCTAAGGACATTCGTTTGGCCTCGATCCATGGGCCATAGATACATCAAATGGGCCAAATTACATGAGCCTTACATTCATCAAATGACTGCATTAATGGGCCTCACCAATGAGCCTTATGTACATTGCAATGGTCCATGATCCATGGGCCTTTAAATACATCAAAATGGACCTCACAACTTGGGCTTTAAATATATCAAATGGGCCTACACACATGAGCTTTAAATATATCAAATGGGCCATTCCATTTGTGCCCCATGCACATCAAATGGGCTTGATCCCATGGGCTTTAATATGTATCAAATGGGCTTGAATCCCATGGGCCTTATATAGAATAAATGGGCCGGATCCCATGGGCATTGCATATGTCAAATGGGCCGAAACCCATGGGCATTACATATGCCAAATGGGCTTAATCCCATGGCCTTAGATGTGCACCAAGGTGGGCCTAAATGAATGGCCATAAATGGATCAACATGGGTCCTATATACATACCAAAGTGGGCCCATTTGAACCATAGATCTGGCTCATTTTTAGCTCAAGAAATGAGTTTTCAAAATGGATAGACGCTGAGATGTAACACATGCATCATGGTGGGGAGTGGGTCCACATAGAGGCCCACCATCATACATATATAAATACATATATATATATATATAATAAAATATATACAATATTATATATAATATAATATATGTATATACATCATGTGGATAGAGTGGATAGAACCCATAAATCATGGTGGGTCCCACTGTCCAAAACAATGGACATTGGGCCCACCGTCCGCTGGACGGTGGGGATACAACACATACATCAGCTGGACTCGACTGTCCGCCTGGACGGTGGAGGTACAACACATTCATCACTGTGGGCTCCCCACGTGGGGCCCACCATAATGTTTATAATCCATCCAACCCGTTGATAAGGTCACAGAGACTTGGGTGAGGATGAAAAACAAATTTCAGCTTGATTCAAAATTTCTGTGGCCCCCAGAAAGGATTTTAGTGGTAGGCGTTTAACCACACTGTTTTTAATGGTCTGGGTCACCTGAGGTCTGGATCATCCTAATTTTTGGAGGGGACCCACCTCAGAGGGTGGTCCACCTCATGGACGGCATGGATACAAAATATACATTATGGTGGGGCCCATACACAGGGCTGTGGGTCCCTGCCCACGTCTGCCCGCCAGCCGCTGGCGCGGCCAGCTTCTGACACAGCAGCCTTGCTGCTTGTGTTGTTTATTATTATTATTTTGAAAACCCATTTTCTGGGTTTTTTTTGAGGTAGGGCCCACATTAGAGAAATCCATCCCAGCCATTGGACTCCATGGCTCGAGACCGTCCAAAGGAGTCCAATATCGGGTATATTTTTGGCGAATAAATAAGATTAAAATGTGTCCAAACTAATTTCAATGGTAAAAATCACAGTTTTCTATGGTATGGCCCGCTTGATTATCGGATTGGTGTCATATTTTGTTTCAACGTCTAAAATGATCTGAGGAACGGAATAGACGGCATGGCTTGACTCAATGCATCAAGGTAGGGCTTATATGGATGGCCCTCCCAAAGCTTGTCAAATCAAGCTTATATTTGTGTTTTTCACTTCAGGTCCAGGGAGTCCCTGGACGGTTTGGCGTGAGGCATTCATCTAAGGTGGGCCCTGCCCAGGTGGGCTACCACATGGATGATATATTTAAGATGGGCCCCACCCATGTACGGCTTGGATAAAATACATATTTCATGGTGGGGCTCATTCAAGTAGGCCACATGGCCTCATCAACATACAAGGAAATAAATAAAAAATCTGAGAGGGAGAGAGAGAGTAAAGGAGTGGGACACGCGTGATGGAGGGACCCCGGCACTATGGGCCCTCCGTTTCAATCATCCAATCATACATCAAAGGGTCCCATTGTATATGGGCCATTCAAACAAAAGATCAACGGTGGAGATCCCTCTCCATCTAAAATGAACGGTCTATAGGACCTCTTAATGCAAGAAAAGTAAACATCATGATGGGGTCCATGGGGAATGACCCCATCATGGAATGATTTGATGATCAAGATGTACCATCGGCCACATCTTAGGGTCCCAAGTGAGATCCAAACCATTAATCGGTTGGCCTCACTTAGCCCTTCTTAAAAACATGAAAAAATAGTCTATGGAAACACCCACCACTTGATCTTCTTGGTCCGTTGGAAAGCTACACTCCTTGAGCTTCACTTTGATGGTGGAGATGGGAAATAGATGGCTAGGATTAGAGTTTTTGGGATGAAAAGTGGGCCACCAAAATCACCTTTTCTCTCATGGGAAGGGCTTGGACGTGGGAGTGTTCCCTTGCTTGGGTTTGGTGTGTTGAGAAATGAGAGGGAGAGAGAGAGTTGTAAGAGTGATGGAGTGATGTGAAGTGAGTGATGGGTGAGGTGAGTGATGGGTGAAGTGAGAGGTTAGTTGACTTTGGTGGTTGCTTGACTTGTGGAGAAAGGAAGCATGGGTACTTTGTACTTGACATAAAGTGATTAATGGGTGATTGATTGATGGGATTGATGGGACGCTTTGTAGAAATTCTCTTGGAATTGTAAACGTGCGGCGTTTTCTCGAAATAAACGCCAACCCACAACTCTTAGTTAGGGTATCGGATTAGTACATGAGTCACGGCGTTAGAACCGCGGCGACGGTGTGGTCACAATGATACAAGTCTTGGGTTAAGCCGACTCAAATATATAGGATACGTCTTACGGTCATGCGCAACGTCGATTATTGGTCGCAGGTTGCCAGAATTTGACGGGAAGGATCGCGGGAAGCGACGGAACAGTACGGATTAGGATACGGGTCTTACACCCAAAACTCAAGACATTCCAAGAGTCATGTGAGACACCAGGTGAATTTAGAAGTCTTGGGCATGATTTTACACCTTCGCTATTGTGTAACCCACCTAACTAAGCAAACCAAATCACAGTTTCAAATCTTCCACTTCATGAACCTACTAATTTTAATTCAAAATTTTCACGAAGCCACCCATGTTTCAACAGTCGGCGTTCAATCCCATTAATTGTATACATCACGACTCAAGATCACCACCATTTTTAGCTCCGATTGGGACCCACATGCTGAGTATTTCTGGTGATCTGAACCATCCATTCTGTAATTACCGTTATATATAGCAAGCTATAAGAAAATTAAGCTGAAAGTATAATTATATACAAAAATCATTTGTAGATGATTCAGAACATTGAAATAAGACTGTTTAATTGTTCACCCTAAAAATCAAACATTAAGATCATTATTAAAGCTTAATTATTGGACTATAGCTTCTTTATAGTATCATAAAAAAATAAACGGTTTAGATCAAACAAAAATCAAGTATAGGATCCGGATCTTCATTAAAGCTTAATTATACGTTGGGGGCCATGCACAAAACCTTAGGATCTAGCCCTCCAGAACAAATCAGAATTATAGGATAATAAAAGCAATGAAGTAAATCAAAGCACCAATCACACAACACCAGGAATTTTTACGTGGAAAACTCTCAAAGAGGTAAAAACCACGGGACCTCGTTCAGATTAACAATCCACTATAAAGCAGAACGTTATAACCGATCACAAGCACACACCGCTTGGATCAAACCTTCTTCACTCACGCAGGAGCGGATAAACATTAAGAGAAATAAAGAAGACGGAGAGATCTCACCGATTACGAGGACGTGAAAGCGCTGAGATATAATAGATCACTTCTACGAGCATAACCTCCCTTCCACAAGCTTCCTCTCTCTCTTTCTCTGTCTCTCACAACCCTAAGCCCTTTAGCAAACCCTTACAAAGCTTTAGGAAACCCTAGAATACCCTGAAATACACCCCAATCTCGGATACACCCTTTTATATAAGAATAGAAAGAGGTAGAATCCAAATAGAAAATAAAATTCACAAAATTTGTGCTTCCGCAATCGCACCTGCGGAAATCTTCGATCATATCTACGGTCTCTCGATAACAGCGTCGATGCCATCTGAAAGTCACTCGATCATATCGAGACAGGACCAAAACTGTCTAGCAACCAGGGGTAAAATTTCATCAATTATCGATGCCATCGAGACACTCTCAATACATCCTCGATAGCATCCTCGATATGATCGGCAGGTCACTCGATCATATCTACAGGATAAAAAATAGTCCAGCGACCAGGATTGAAAAATCCTGCAATTATCGATGATATCGAAACCCATTCGATTTCATCGATTCCAGCAACGAGGAGAAAAATCTCCATCAAATCTTCCCTTTTTTGACTCAGGAGGAATCCACCTTCTTCAAGCCAGCTCGATTTTTACAAACCTCAAACTTGCCCTTGAACAAAGCCTTGGTTATTATGTCTGACCCATTATCATCCGTGTGGACTTTCTCAAGCTGTAACACTTTTTGTTCCAAAGTATCCCTGATCCAGTGATACCGAATCTCTATGTGCTTCGACTTGGAATGCTGACTTGGATTCTTGCTCAAGTGTACAGCACTCTGACTATCGCAATAGACCACGTGCTGCTCCTGTTTCAGGCTAAGTTCCTGTAGGAACCTCTTCATCCAAAGTATCTCTTTACATGCCTCTGTGACTGCAATGTACTCGGCCTCTGTCGTCAACAATGCTACGACCTTCTGTAGCTTGCTCTGCCAAGAAACCGCTCCCCCTGCAAACGTAAACATGAACCTCGATGTAGACTTCCTGGAGTCTATGTCACCTGCCATATCTGCATCTGTGTAGCCCTCTAGCACAGGTTTACCGTCACCATAGCATAGGCTCAACCTGGATGAGCCTCTTAGATACCGTAGTATCCACTTCACCGCTGTCCAATGTTCTTTGTTAGGATTGGCAAGATACCGGCTGACAATACCAACTGCATATACTATGTCTAGGCGTGTACACACCATAGCATACATCAAACTTCCTACAGATGACGCGTAAGGTATCTTCTGCATCTCTTCCACCTATGCCTTCGTCTTGGGACACTGCCTGTCGCTCAATCTGAAGTGACCATACAGTGGAGTACTGACCGGCTTCGCTGCATTCATATTGAACCGCTCTAGGACTTTCTCAATATACCGCTCTTGTGACAGACAAAGCTTTCTGCTACTTCTGTCACGGGTTATCTCCATTCCTACGATCTGTTTAGCCGGGCACAAATCTTTCATCGCAAAAAACTTGCCCAACTCTTGTTTCAGCCTGTCGATCTTTTTGATGTATTTTCCCATGATGAGCATGTCATCAACGTATAACAGCAGAACTAAGAAATCACCATCTGAGAACTTGTGCGTGAACACAAAGTGGTCCGACTCCGTTCTGTCATACCCATGCTGTAACATGAACGAATCGAACTTCTTGTACCATTGTCGTGGAGCTTATTTTATCCCATACAAGCTCTTCCTCAGCCTACACACCCTATGCTCCTTGCCCTTGACTTCGAACCCCTCTGGTTGGTACATGTAGATCTCTTCTTCCAGGTCACCATGGAGAAAGGCAGTTTTAATGTCTAACTGCTCTATCTCCAGATCCATGCTAGCTACCAACTCAAGCAACACCCGTATGGATGTCATCTTCACCACTGGTGAGAATATCTCCTCGAAGTCTATACCTTTTCTCTGACCGAACCCTTTCACTACAAGTCTGGCCTTGAACCTCGTTTGTGAATTCTTCTGCTCAACCTTCTTTCTGAACACCCACTTGTTGCTCAAAGCTTTCTTGCCCTCAGGCAGTTTCACCATGTCATGGTGTGGTTCTTATGCAAGGATTCCATCTCCTCTTGCATAGCTTTCAACCACTTCTCCTTATGCTCGTCGGCTAGGGCCTCATAATAGTCTTCTGGCTCTCCCCCATCAATCAATATAATGTACTCATGCGGCGAGTACCTCTTGGACGGCTGTCTATCCCTAGATGACCTCCTCACCTGTGGCTCAACAGGTGGATCAAGTGGGGGCTGGTCCCCCGGTCCATCTTCTGTAGGAACTCCCTCGTCCTCTGCACCTTACTGTACTCCCCCGTCATTAGGCACCACGGGAAGAACAACCGGATTCATGTCCTCTAGCTTACCTGAACTAGGCTGGTTCTTCTCTGGCTTACCAATGTCTTTTATACACTGATCTTCAAAGAAAATCACATCTCTGCTCCTGACGAGCTTCTTCTCGATCGGATCCCACAATCTGTAACCGAATTTTTCATCACTGTACCCCAAGAACACACATTGCCTGATCTTCATATCGAGCTTGGACCTCTCGTCCTTCGGTACGTGAATGGATGCCCTGCATCCAAACGTCCTGAGATGACTGTATGATGGATCCTGTCCAGTCCACACTTTCTTAGGTACTTCTCCATTTAATGGGGTTGATGGAGACTTGTTTATCAAATACACCGCCGTGTGCATTGTTTCTCCCCAGAACGTCTTAGGCAACTTTGCATGGGATTACATGCATCTGATTCTCTCAACAATGGTGCGATTCATTTGCTTAGCTACACCATTATGTTGGGGGGTCTTGGGAACCGTCTGTTCATGCCGTATACACAGGGACATGCAGTACTCATGAAAGTCACCAATGTATTCACCACCATTGTCAGTGCGGATGCACTTCAATGATCTACATGTCTCTCTCTCGACCATAGCATGAAACAATTTAAACACACCAAAGACCTCGTCCTTGAATTTCAAAGCATAAACCCAAACCCTCCTAGATGCATCATCTATAAAAGTGACAAAATACAATGCCCCACCCAAGATTTTTGTCCTCATAGGACCACAAACATCAGAATAAACCAAATATAATGCATGCACTTTATTAACATGAAAATCAGTTTTAACAAATGAAACTCTATGCCGTTCCCTGATAAACAATCAAGACAGGTTTTGAGAGGTGTACCTATCACGTCTGAAAGGAGCCGCTTCCTTACTAGTAGCTGAAGCCCCTTTTCACTCATGTGGCCTAGACGCCTATGCCACATGTCAATAGTTGAATCTTCCGCTGCGTTCAACCCATCCTTGCACACACTAACACTTACCTTATAAAGGGTGCAACACTTCTTTCCTCTAACTGCGATCAACGAACCCTTGATGAGCTTCCAGCGCCCACCAGCAAGCCGGCTTTCATAGCCATCATCATCCAACCTTCCCGTCGACATCAAGTTGAGGTGAAGGTCTGGGATATGCCTCACATCCTTGAAAACTAATGTGCAGCCCACATCGGTCTTCATACAAATATTATCGACCCCTACGATCTTCGATACGCCAGAATTTTCCATCTTTACGGTCCCATAGTCACCTGACTTGTAACTTGTGAAGAAGTCCCTGCGTGGAGTCGCGTAAAAAGTAGCTCCTGAGTCAATCACCCAGTCGGTGTCCTGACCCGTAGCCATGAGACAAACATCATGATCTGTGGAAAGAATAATAACAATGTTGCCGTCTGAAGCGACCGCAGTAGAATCTGATTCATCTTCCTTCTCCTTTCCTTTTTCTTTCTTGTCGTTCTTATTCTTACGACATTCATGCTTGTAGTGACCCTTCTTTCTACAGTTCTAGCATTCAACATCCTTTCTGTTACTCGACTTTCCTCTTAATTTATCTCGAGCCTTCCCGCCCTTCCTGTTCTTTCTTCTCCCCCGTTCTTGTGTCACAAGGGCCTCTTGATGAGTAGACCCCTGAGACTTCCTCCTTGTCTCTTCATTGAAGAGACAGCTAGTAACCTGTTCCATGGATATCTTTCCGTCTGGCGCGGAGTTACTTAGAAACACTACCAATGTCTCCCAACTATCAGGCAATGAACTAAGCAATAGTAAAGCCTGCAATTCATCATCCAGGACTATCTTCATGACGGAGAGCTGGTTCACTATATTGCTGACCTCATTCATGTGCTCGGCTACAGAACCACCATCCTTGAACTTGAGATTCACAAGTCGCCTTATCAGAAAATTTTTATTACCGGCTGGTTTCCTCTCATACAGCCCTTGTAGTTTCAGTCATAGGCTAGCGGCTGAGGTTTCCGTAGACACATGGTGGAACACAGAATCATCCAGCCATTGTCTAATAAACCCCACCGCCTTTCGGTCCAACTTCTTCCAATCATCATCAGTCATATCCTTGGATTTTGCTGATATGCTTAAAATTGGAGAATATAGGTCATTGCAATAAAGCAAGTCCTCCATCTTAGCCTTCCATATGGTCCAGTTAGAACCATTGAGGCTGATCATCCTTGATGAGCCACCTTCCATAAATCCAAACCGATCCTACCCGTTCAATGAACTTAGCTCCAATACCACTTTGTTGGGGGCCTTGCACAAAACCTTAGGATCTAGCCCTCTAGAACAAACCAGAATTATGGGATAATAAAAGCAATGAAGTAAATCAAAGCACCAATCACACAACATCAGGAATTTTTACGTGAAAAACTCTCAAAGAGGTAAAAACCACGGGACCTCGTCCAGATCAATAATCCACTATAAAGCAGAATGTTACAACCGATCACAAGCACACACCGCTTGGATCAAACCTTCTTCACTCAGGCAGGAGCGGATAAACAGTAAAAGAAATAAAGAAGATGGAGAGATCTCACCGATTACGAGGACGTGAAAGCGCTGAGATATGATAGATCACCTCTACGAGTATAGCCTCCCTTCCACAAGCTTCCTCTCTCTCTTTCTCTTTCTCTCACAACCCTAAGCCCTTTAGCAAACCCTTGCAAAGCTTTAGGAAACCCTAGAATACCCTTGAATACACCCCAATCCCGGATACACCTATTTATATAAGATTAGAAAGAGGTAGAACCCAAATAGAAAATAAAATTCATAAAATCTGCGCTTCCGCAATCGCACCTGCGGAAATCTTCGATCATATCGACGGTCTCTCGATAACAGCGTCGATGTCATCTGAAAGTCGCTCGATCATATCGAGATATGACTAAAACTGTCCAGTAACCAGGGGTAAAATTTCATCAATTATCGATGCCATTGAGACACTCTCGATACATCCTCGATAACATCTTCGATATGATAGGCAAGTCACTCGATCATATCGATAAGACAAAAAACAGTCCAGCGATCAGGATTGAAAAATCCTGCAATTATCGATGATATCGAAAGCCATTCGATTTCATCGATTCCAGCAATGAGGAGAAAAATCCCCATCATTATATTGGACTATAGCTTCTTTGTAGTATCACAAAAAAATAAAATATAAAAAATAAAAAGCTTGGATCACTAGATTTTTCAGCATTTAGGCTCTAATTCGTGAGTATAGAAGCTACCATGAGGTCTACCTCATAGTGCCACTTTTGCCTTTTTCTTCTAAAGGTACACGTTCACTCTCCCAGCTGAAAGTGATGGGTTTATGCAGCGCCTGGGGTTTTCCTGGGAAAACCGAAAACACCAGGCGCCGCTACAAAAATCTGCCCCTTCAGCCCGGCGGTTGAAGTCAAAGATATACCTGGGAAGGAAATGACACTATATCCACCTTACGCCAGTTTCTCATTAAGATAAGTTTTGCTAGCTTCGTGATAATCTATGTAGGACATCCATACAATTAATTAGATGCGCCCTTCTACTGTGGTATAAGAATGTAAAAATCTAGTTAATTTATGACTTATGTAGGCCACACCACAGACAACCGTTGACAGTTGATGCTAACCCATTAAAATCTTCATGATCTTTTATAAGGCCCATGGAGATGTAGTTCAGACATCCAGATGCATTGTGTTTGTATCGTTTGGTTGAGTAGTCACACCAAGTTTTAATTATATCCAAAACTCAGATGGGCGTAGTGATTTTTTATCTTTTAATCACGATTTCACCGAATTTCTGATGGTGTGACCCAGTTGAATTCCTGATACGGCTGACTTTTGGGATTTCCCATAACTAACAGGGGACCCACCAAATGAGGGGCGTGGATGTCTTGCATAGATCATGCTGGCTCCAAAATTGGCTGCATAGGATGGTAGCTCTGAGTACCGGGACACATGCAAAACTGAAATGGGAATAAAATGAAGTCATTTGCATGCAAGCTTCCACTCACGTCCTTCCCAATACACAAATAACAACAGCACCCTCTCTCTACTATGGCGGATTCTAAGATTGAAAACATTGAAATTGAAGCGGCTCTAGAGGTTCAAGTCCAAGTAGAGGAACCTGTTGAAGCTGAGATCGACAACACTAAAATGGAAGCGTCTCTGAAGGTTCACCTGGACGTTGGGGAACATCTAGGTGAAGCAGCTGTGAACGGGAACCTGTGAAGAATGTGTTTATTTCAAGTAGGACTAATATCTCTGTGAATGGCATTTTGTTGATGGGATTGCTGCTACTGCTGGTAGCGACGTTCCCATCTGTTACAAAAAATTTACAGAATAGATTTTTTCTATAAAATATGAAAACTGAAAATCCAAATGATATGAAATAAGAGCAGGTTGAAGTACGTCTGGGACGCTGTCCTTAAAGCATTATTTGCCCCTACTCAAGTGAATTGAGTATGCTGAAAGGTTACAGGCAAACCGCTTCTAGGATACGACGAGCCTGATGTGAGTTTGTGTTCAGCAAACATAAATGCCCACTATTGGAACTCTGTTACACAGTCTGACAAAAATATAGAAAAGAAAAAATTTCAGAAAGTAAAGAGAGAAAAAGATTTGTGATTTAGAGTACTGCACTGGTTTGTTATTCAGCTACTTGTTTAGTTGAACCGTTATAGACCACACCGCTGGTATAATCTTCAGGCAATTGTTCAACCACAGTGCCTCACATACGGGCATGCGAAATGCAAAGTGCGACACGATGCGGACGTGCGAAGTGCACCACTAGTGCCTCTACAGCCATACTGCTTCACATGCTTACGCACCGAGCTCCTGACCGAGACCGAGCCCGAGCGCGGGTGTTCCAGTGTGTAGCACTGGAACATACACACTAAAACACGCAAGCTCCATAGTGCTTGGACTAGGTAAACAAATATTATAGTACTTCACTTTTTTCATTTAAACCAAAAAATCTTCTCTTTCTTTCTCATGTGGAACTATTCTCAAAACTCCAAAAAAACTTTTTACAAAACTTTTAATATATTATATTATATTTTATTTTATTTTAAATATATTTTATAAAATCATTTATTTTATAGCACCATCATCCATATCAGAGACCACTACCAAAAGGATGATATCTACATGTATGTTACTGATTTATGTTGGACCAGCACTTCCTAACTTATCTTAGAAGTTGATAAATGCACGGTTCTTTAAAGTTACTTGTAAGTATAATTATCTATATTGCTGTTGTTGGTGTAATGTTTGGATACAACAGTTATACGATAGTATATGTACGGTGAGATTTCAAATAATGTTTATTTGTGCTGTACCCACTAAAGGTTTCAATGGTATTCTTGTCAACATAATGCATATTTTCTTCTTCTGTATTGAGATCAGCCCCAACATCATGTGAAGATCTTTATCTTATCCGTACATACAAAAGATTTTCTTGATAAAAATATCACATGAGCCGTACCAAAGAAAACAATGTAAAATTGCTCCTAAAACAATTATATTTGGGAAGCATATGGCCCACTAAGTGTTTGATGAGTCTGATTTATTATTATTATTATTATTATTATTATTATTATTTTTTGTAATTTTCCTTTCTTTCTTCTAAGCCACACCTGATCATCGGGTTTGATGAAATATGTAAATCATGATGGCCCCACACATAAACCTGTGGTTGGCATCCATCTCCATCGTTTCCTGTCGTGTCGCCCACCTTAGTTGTAGATCCGGCTGATGTTTTATACCCTGGGCCTACCATCAAGGAGTGGACCTGATGGACAGATTGGATGTTAAACCGACAACATGGTAGAGCACAGATAGCTTTACGGTCAGTTTGGGCAGTGGAATTAGAAGGGATTACGTGGGATGGGATTCATCTCATCCTGTGCCAATTCCATTCCACTTTTGGAATGAATGGAAAAGGTTTGAATTACATTAAATGGAATTGCATTGGTTCTTGTGCCAATTTCATTCAATGTTGGGAAAGTTGTGTATGTCCTAACATGATGTGTGGGCTATATCCACACCGTCCACCCATTTATTGAAATTGTTTCAGAGCATGGGCTAAAAAATCAGTTAAATTTAAAGCTCAAGTGGACTCTACCATAGAAAGTAACAGGGATTGAGTACATACTGTTGAAAACTTTTTTGGAGCTACATAAGTTTTGGATCTACCTCATTTTTAAGCCCATTCCATAAAATGACCTAAAAATGAGGTTACAAAACAAATGACCTGCTTAGATATAACACATGTGTGTTATCTCTCAATATTTTCAAATGATAGTGAGTATATTCATTCAATATACTACCGTACTATCAACAAAGCATGGCATTAATTTAATCCCATGCCAACAGGGAACGCTGCCATGTGTATCAGTGATGTTTTTTTGAACCTGTAGGCTTTGGGGCAAACAGGTTTTGGATATAATAAAAACACCACCGAGGTCTGAGAACCTCGCTACGCTTAGCGTTACGAGTAAACTCTATGAGGCCCACTATGATTTAATTATTTTATCCGTTCCGTCCATATATTTTATCAGATAATTTCAAGGCTTGATATAAAAAATGAAGGATATATGGTATTCAAATAGACCACACCATAGAAAATAGTTGAATTGAACATCTACTGTTAAAATAATGTCAGGGGCCACGGAAGTTTTGAATCAAGCTTATATTTGTGTTTTAACTTCAACCATGTCTTTATGTCTTTATGATCTTATGAACAAGTTAGAAGATAAATAAACATCACTGTGGGGCCCAGCAAGGTTTCAACCCTGGAAATCATTATCCCCACTGTCTCCTGTGGTATGATCCACTTGATCTTTGGATATGATTAAATTTTGGGCTCAACTCCTTAAATTAGATGAAAAAATGGATAGACGGCGTAGATAGACCACATACATTAAAGGTGGGCCCAACCGAGTTTACTCAGTATGATAAGAGCATACCGAGTAACTCCGTACGCAATTCGATTTCCAGCCAACCATGCAATCCGCTTGCGTGACTTTACTAGGCAGATGGGAGAACACATTAACATCCGGAAGCAGTTTGGCTGGTGTACCACACAAGGTATATAACTGATGTATCGGCGTTAGCAAGTTCTATAGGTCTAATTATGATATGTGTTATATCTAAGCCATCTTGTCTTAAAGTTTTAGACAAAAAATAAGATAGATGTAACTATCAAGTGGACCACACTGCAAAAAGCAGCGAGGGATTGAAATTCTACAATTGAAACCTTTTTAGGGGTCACAGAAGTTTTGGATCAATATGAAATTTGTTTTTGCTCTTCATCCACGTATTTTTGACCTTATGAACATATTGATGGAAAATAAACGTTATGTTGGGCCCTATGAAGTTTTTAATTGTGAAAATCATTATCCCTACTGCTATTTGTGGTGTGGTCCACTTAATATTTGGATATGATTCATCTTTTGCATAATTATCTACAATGATCTCAAAAAATGTATGAACAGTGTGGATATAAAAAATACATCACTGTGGGGCATGTAACTTTGATATCCTTTGAACTGTTCGTACAGCTCTTCATCACTGTGTGGTACACCGGCCAATCTGCTTCCCTAATATCTTGGTACAGACAGCTAGGTGGGCCCGCTGTGATGTATGAAGGAAATCGACCCGGACCATCCGTTTTGCACTATTATGTCAGGACATGGGCTTTTTTTGTAAAAAAAATTTGTTATTATTTTTTAATATTTTTATTTTTAAATTTATTTTTTTATACACACGCCCCACACACTCACGCTAGTGGAATTTTCCCACCTATGATTACTCGAACCCTTGACCGGGTGTTGAAACTCCTGAGAGTCTACCACCCGTGCAAGAGAAGGTAAGACATGGGCTTAAAAATGATGCAAATCCAAAACTCAAATGGACCGCACAACTGGAAAACTTGAGTCGGTAAATGTCTACAGTTGAAATATCCGTTGGTCCACCTTAGCTGGTCTCACTGGCTGAATTTGGCTTTTACCTTGGACTCAACTCTTGAACGGGTTAGATGGCATACAAATAAAACAGTAGAGCTTTGGAAAGTTTCAATGGTATGGCCTATTTGAGTTTTGAGTTAATATCCGAAATGCCAATCGTGCTTAGGATCTGAGAATTCATGCGTCACATTCAAAGAATCATGTGGGCCCACGCATCAAGTGTGCAAGAGAGTACATAAAGTAGACCGCTGATTTATCTGATGGTTTATCTTTCCTTGCACGTGTGGGGCTACTCGATGAATGAACCATCTGGAATTTCAAACCCAATACCACGTGGAATGTATGTGTAGGATCTGGGATATTCACATAATGGTCACCTTAATGCATATCCTATCCAGAGAATTATGCTGGCCCACCCATCAAGTGAACAACATATGTACATTGAATATAAACATATGATCTTCTGACCGTATATTTTCCATAGATTCGTGTGGCCTACTTGATTACCTCCCTATTGGGTCATACATACAAGATTCTAAGCTAAAAGGACCAAGCCCAAACCTGGCACCCTCAATGGATTGGTTTACCAATAGGCCTGGTTTGAGATAGGCCGAGGCTGTTTAAATGCAGCCCGTAAAGTAAATTTGGGCCAAAAAGGCCCGTTTCCAGACCATGATGATTCTGCATGGTCTGACCCATTGGGCCATACCTGAGCTCAGCTACCCTCTTAAATAAAAGATCTGGGCTGTTTATTAGGTGTGCCAATCATGCATGATATTGACAAGAATGCCCCTGAAACCCTAAACAGGCCGGGCTGATGTGATCTTATGCACAACTCAAGCCCGGCCAATTAAAAAATGGGTGTAATAATTTAAGCCAGGCTTCTCTCTGCTACTATGTTATCTCATGTATGCCCAACATGGGCTAAGCCTGAAAGCCCAATAATCCAGCCCAACTCATTAATAGACCTATCAA
The DNA here is from genome assembly GCA_037074715.1 of Magnolia kwangsiensis. Lineage (NCBI taxonomy): Eukaryota > Viridiplantae > Streptophyta > Magnoliopsida > Magnoliales > Magnoliaceae > Magnolia > Magnolia kwangsiensis. The sequence goes on from CM073586.1 coordinate 88,490,691, forward strand.
TGGCTGAAATTGGGCTATCAGTGAGCTGAATCCAGGCCTAGCAAACTCAGAATTTTGAACAGAACAACGTACAAAGCCCAACCTGAATCCAGGCCTAGCAAACTCAAACGTGTCAAGCTAACACACATATGAGTGTGGATTCCATTGAAAAGCTTTTTTAACTTGACTAGGGATTCAGTTTAGTGAAGACTAATTCATATTAAGGAAGCAACACTCAATTGGGACTTATATGCTATGATTTTCTGATGATCTGAACCATTTACTCTAAATATAAATACTGTTCCGAAGCTGACATTAGGATTATATAAATAAATGTTTGTAGATAGATTATTCACAATAAAAAATCAAGCGTCAGGATCATCACTGAAGCTTAATTATTGGAGAATGACTTCTTTATGGTATCACCTAAAACATAAACGGTTCAAATCAGCTGACCGCTCAACATGTAGACCCAATTTAGATCGTCTGAATGTCGCAATATATGAATAAAATGAAGTCGTTTGCATGCAGTTTCCATCCCCTCCTTTCTACACACTAAAAACAACAACAGTTAAAATACACCACAGGCGCCAAAAGACCTCATAATTTAACGCGGTTTCAGAAAATGTTTTTTTTTTTTTTTTTGGATATCACATGAAGCAGTCCAAATGGATGATAGTAATGTCAGAAATAAATTCTGATAGGTCCACAGATCTCAGTGAGAGCTCTTATTAGGTATATCTACCATTTCCAAGTCGGCCTCGTAAGCCCTTTATATGTGCTTAAACCTCCATCTCATAATCCGTATCTCAACAAGTCCCCCTTCCCCCTCTACGATGGCAGATTCTGATATTTACAACATTGAAATTGAAGCGGCTCCAGAGGTTCCGGTCCACTTTCACACCTGATGAACGGGTTTGATGAAAGATACCATGATGGCCCCACACGTAAATCTATGATTGGCGTCCATCCCCATCGTTTCCTATGGGGTCGTCCAACGGAGTAGTAGATCTGGCTGATTTTTATAATCTGGAGCTAGCATCAAGGAGGGAAACTGATGGACGGACTGGATTTTACACTGACAACATGGTGGGGTACAGGTTTTGATGACGACCCTTGCATGACTTTAGTATCTGGCTTTATTAGTTGTTATCAGATTGTTAAATCAGGTTTTGACGACGACGCTTGTGTGACTTTAGTGAAATCGGACTGTGTACTGAGTTACTCTTATCGTACTGAGTAAACTCAGTTGGGCCCACCACGAATTCATGTGGTTTATCCACACCGTCCATTCGTTTTTCTAGATCATTTTATGGGTTCAACCCAAAATTGATGCATTTAAAAAGCTCAAGTGGGCCATATCACTGGAAAAAGTGAAACTATTGATTTCAACCGTTGAAAATTTTCTAAGGCCCCCAGTGATGTTTATTTGTCATCCAACCTGTTTATAAGATTAGAAGGACATGGATGAAGGGAAAACACAAATATCAGCTTGATCTAAAACTTCTGTTGTCCCCAAGAATTTTTCAATGGTAGATGTTCAATTCATACAGTTTTTGGTGGTGTGGTCCATTTGAGGTTTGGATATATTCTATTTCTGGAACAAAGCCCTAAAATTATGTGTTAAAAGATATGGACGGAGTGGATATAATGCATGAATGACACAGGGGCCCACGGAGTTTACTCAGGACGCTTACCCTTTTGAGTTACTCACTGCGCAATCCGCTTATGACTTTAGTAGGACGATGGTAGCCGATTCGGTGAGAACCCCGCCACACCCAAGATGGTGCGGCCCTTACCGTGGGGCCCACCTTGATGTATGTATTTTGTATCCACACTTTTCATCCGTTTTTCAAGATCATTTTATGGAATTATTTAAAAACATGAAGCATATCCAATAATTAAGTGGACCATATCATAGGAAACATTGGTGATTGAACATCCTACCATTAAAAACTGCTTAATGCACATTTTAGTGTTTCTATAGCGTTGATTTTCCATCCAATCTTTTGATAAGGTCACACAATCCTGGATTAAGGGAAAAACAAATATCAGCTTGATCCAAAACTTCCGTGGCTCATTAATGATCAATCATCACTGTTTCCTATGGTATGGTCCACCTGATAATTGGATATACTTCATTTTTGTCAAGATGGGGCCTACAGTAAGGGCCGGGTCTTTAGTGTCTGGGTCTCACCAAGTCGACTTCCCTGGAGATGGGGGTGTCACTTTCGCTAACGAGGAAGTAAAGACTTCGAGACATTAGAAGTATTCCCACCGGTAAAATCCTCTAAATTACGTGTGGGGCCTACCCTACTATATACTATCCACTCCTGGATTCCCAAAAGCAAAGGCATTCAAAGACTCAAGACGGGTCACACCATGTGAATTTAAACGTTGATTTTACACTATTTCTTATGGTGTGGCCCACCTAAGTCATATTTTAGGATTCATCGTGAAGTTGTAGCAGCTCATCTAATGGAAGGGTTAGATCTGATGCATATGTGTCACAGGCAACGGTCAGTTTGGGCTGTACCTCTGTCTGGGTTTTACCTTGTGTGCTGGTCTGAACTTCTAGACACCTGTCTTATCGCAATTCGTAAAATAGATTAGCTATGTGGGACCACCATCTTGCATATGTAAAATCCACGGTTCCTTACACGTGGGAGCCATGGTTTAGCCACCGCAATAGTTGATTGGATGGGCCGCACCTTGGATGAGAGATGTTGAGATGTACTAGAATCTCATGGATTCAGAGATCCTAACCGTTGAATACGAGGATATAAAAAAACAGAGCAAGAGAAAATATGTCGGCCGTCCATGTTCAACTAAAAAAAAGTGCCAAATATCAAAGAGTCGAGACCCAAGTGTTGGGGGCCTTGCACAAAATCTTAAGGATCTAGCCTCCCAAATACAAATCAGAATTATGAGATAATAAAGTAATGAAATAAATTAAAGTATAAACCACATCGCATAAAAAATTTTTATATGAAAAACCCTCAAAGAGGTAAAAACCATGAGACCTAGTCCAGATCAGCAATTCACTATGAAGTAGAACGTTACAACCTTCTTCACTCGCGCGGGAGTGAATAAACAATAAGAGAATAAAAGAAAAATGGAGAGATCTCATCGATTACGAGGACATGGAAGCACTGAGATATAGTAGATCACCTCTACGAGCATAACCTCACTTCCACAAGCTTTCTCTCTCTCTTTCTCTCTCACACCTTTGATAGCCCTAAACCCTTTAGTAAACCCTTACAAAGCTTTAGAAAACCTTCTTGCATTGCCTAAAAAAGCCCTAGGTAGCTATATTTATAGATTTGGAAATCTCCTTTCGGCCCTCTTGCGAAACCGCCTCCAATTTCCACAGTCCGCACAAGATCCAGACTTAAATCCATGTAAGCTAGACTAGTTGAGTAGAGTCCTCGACTGGTCGATTCAGCCTTCGACTGGTTGAGTACTGTTCACTGAGCTCGCTGGACTTTGAGTCGAGTGACCCTCGACTGGTCGAGTACTGTTCACTTGACTGGTCGAGCAGTGCGGTGATTCCACTGTTTGTGGCATCCAAACTGCACCACATCTCCTTTAACCTGAGGAGGAAAATCTCATCAAATCTCTCCCTTTTCGATTAAGGAGGAATTCACTTTCTTCAAGTTAGTCTGGTTTCTACAAACCTCAAACTTACCTTTTTTTTTTCTTTTTTTTTTTACACAAGCATACACACCCCTACATACTCATGCCACACGCACACACCCCCCACACATGCATGCTGTGGGATTTCACCACCGTGGGTATCCGAACCCTTGACCAGATGTTGAAACTCTGGGGAGTCTACCACCTGGGTAAGAGTAAGGACCCGACCTCAAATTTACCCTTAAGCAAAGCCTTGGTTATTATGTCTGACCCATTATCGTCCATGTGGACCTTCTCAACTTATACCGCATTCTGTTCCAAAGTGTCCTGATCTAGTAATATCGAATCTCTATGTTCTTCGATTTTGAGTGCTGACTTGGATTCTTGCTCAAGTGTATAGTACTTTGACTATCACAATAGACCATGTGCTGCTCTTGCTTCAGGCTAAGTTCCTGTAGGAGCCTCTTCATCTAAAGCATCTCTTTACATGCCTTTGTGACTGCAATGTACTCAGCCTTTGTCGTTGATAATGCTATGACCTTCTGTAGCTTGCTCTGCCAAGAGACCGCTCTCCTTGCAAATGTGAACATAAACACCGATGTAAACTTTTTAGAGTCTATGTCACCTGTTATATCTGCATCTGTATAACCCTCTAACACAGGTTTTCCATCACCATAGCATAGGCTCAACCTAGATGAGCCTTTTAGATACTGCAGTATGCATTTCACCGCTGCCCAATACTCTTTATCAGGATTGACAAGATACCGACTGACAACACTAACCACATATGCTATGTCTGGGCGTGTATACACCATCACATACATCAAACTTCCTATAGCTAACGCGTAGGGTATCTTTTACATCTCTTTCACCTCTGCCTTTGTCTTGGAACACTGTTTCTCGCTTAATTTGAAGTGATCATCCAGTGGAGTACTGATCTGCTTCGTTGCATTCATATTGAACCGCTCTAGGACTTTCTAAATATACCGCTCTTGTAACAACCAAAGCTTCATATTGCTTCTATCATGGGTTATCTCCATTCTTACGATTTGCTTAGCCGGGCCCAAGTCTTTAATTGTAAACGATTTGCCTAACTCCTGTTTTAGCTTGTTGATCTTCTTGATGTCTTTTCCTATAATGAGCATGTCATCAACGTATAACAGTAGAACTAAGAAATCACCATCTGAGAACTTGAGCGTGAACACACAGTGGTCTAACTCTGTTTTGTCACACTCATGCTTCAACATAAACTAGTTGAACTTCTTGTACCATTGCCGTGGAGCTTGTTTTAGCCCATACAAGCTCTTCCTCAGCCTACACACCATATGCTCATTTCCCTTGACTTTGAAACCCTCTAGTTGGTGCATGTAGATCTCTTCTTCTTGGTCATCATGTAGAAAGACAGTTTTAATATCTAACTACTCTATCCCCAGATCCATGCTAGCCACCAACCCAAGCAACACCAGTATGGATGTCATCCTCACCATTGGTGAAAATATCTTCTCGAATTTTATACCTTTCTTCTGACCGAACCCTTTCACTGCAAGTCTAGCCTTGAACCTCGTCTATGAATTCTTCTGCTTAACCTTCTTTCTGAACACCCACTTGTTGCTCAAAGCTATCTCGCCCTTAGGCAATTTCACTATATCATAGGTGTCGTTCTTATGCAAGAATTTCATCTCCTCTTGCATAGCTTTTAACCATTATTCCTTATGCTCATCGACTAGGGCCTCAGAATAATCTTTTGGCTCTCCCCCATTAGTGAGCATAGTGTACTCGTGTGGTGAGTACCTCTTAAACAGCTGTTTGTCCCTAGATGACCTCCTCACCTGTGGCTTAATAAGTGGATCAAGAAGGGGCTGCTCCCCTGGTCCATCTTCTGAAAGAATTCCCTCGTCCTCTGCACCTTTGTCACGCCCCAAACTCAAAAATTGGATTCACATGAAATTTCGATTGCCGAATCCAGTGCCGACAACCTCCGTAGTGCCCTATTCTTGGCTCCTGATAATTAAATGCTAGATTCCGATCCTGGGATCCTACAAGGAGGATTTTCAGAATGAGTTTTTTTTTGTAATGGAGCATAACCAAGTCACAAAACAACATCACTACATATCCACTATATCAAAAACTTTAAGTACAATGCGGAAAGGGAAATACAAGGTGATCAAAAAGCTCTAAAAGGTCCTAATACGCACTCCTGCCTCAGCGTTGTTATTATCCAACACTACCTGCATGCAAATGTCGTGCATAAGCTTACAAAAGCTTAGAGGGTGGTGTAAGTGTGCACGTAAGGCAAACGCTAAGTGTACAGTATCAGAACAATGTGAAAGTATGCAGTAAGTCCATAGAATCAACCATGCCAAGGCTATGTAATGCAAGACGTGAATGCTATCGGCCATACTAAGGCTATGCGATGCGAGATATGAATGTCATCGGCCACAACGATGCAATGCAAGGCCTACATAGCCGAATGTCATATGCGAAATGCAATCCAAATAAGTCGGTACTCCTCAAGTACACATATCAGTACAGTTCCTCTCTGGACATCACCGGGGTCCAATACACTTGGCAGAGACTGCTACCTCCCTAGCTGCACAGTCAAGCAAGTGGAATAAACCTCACTATCCACCTGACAAGTAGTCTGCCAATACCTACCCGACTTGTCGATAGCGGACTCATTTATGAGCTGGTCAAACTCAGCTTAGCTTATAGCCACCTCACTCAGGAGGATAAGGCCACACCCCCTTCCGACCGACCACGACACAGTGAGAGACGCGACCTACTAGTATTTAACACTCAGACGCTCGTGTATCCACTCGGTTTAGACGTTGGAGCATCTCCTGGTACCAAAAAGGTTCTGGAACTTTCACCCAAAGACATCCTAAGTGCCCACAGTGATAGAACCAAGTATTTTCGGTATCCGATACGGCCATCCACGATGTACCTATGGAGCCACGGCCCTGATGTCGTTAGGTCGTGCAGTGATCAGGTCACACATATGCGAGATGCATGAATCACACCGTCAAATCATGCAGCAATTCAGCGCATACTGTGCGAACATGTGGGGCACTCTGTCTCATAACGGGTCCTATAAGTGGTCTGCCCAATTGTCACGCCCCAAACTCGGAAACCGGGCTCATAAAATTTCCGATCGCCGAAACCGGCGCCGACAGCCTCCGTAGAACCCCATTCTCGGCTCCTAGCTCCCATTCGCCAGGTTCCGATCCTGGGATGCTACGAGGAGGATTTTAAATACCAGTTTGTTTCGTAATAAGCATAACCAAAGGCATAACCCACAAACAACAACCAAGAAATCCATTACATTTCCACTATGATCAAAAACTTTACAAGTACAATGGGCATAAAGGGAAATACAAGGGTAAATAACAGAAAAACTCCAAAATGATCAGCAACGTGCTCCTGCCTCAACGCTGCTGCGATCCAACGTCACCTGCATGCAACGGTCGTGCATAAGCTTACAGAAAGCTTAGAGGGTGGTGAAGGTGTGTGCTCAAGGTAGTAATATGTACATGCAATGTCAGAGTGATGCGGAATATGCAAATGGAAACATAATATCATGAGCCGTACCAAGGCTTATGCGATGCAAGACATGAATGGTATCGACCATCCCAAGGCCATGCAATGTATAATGCAACTCAAGCATACGGATACTCATCAATGTCCACACATCAATACAGCTCAAAGTATGGAATATCACCGGGGTCTAGTACACTCTAAACCAGATTGCCGCCATATCGCGCACAATAAGGTAAGTGGAAGAGACCTCACTATCCGTCTGTCAATATCGGGCGCGACTCGTCGATAGCGGACCCATTCCTCGAGCTGGTCAGACTCAGCCTAGCATTGCCCCCTACACTCGGGCGGGTAAGGCCGCACCCCCTTCCAACCGACCACGACACAGTGGAGGGCACAGCCAACTGGTCTTCGGCATTCAGTGCTCATCTACCCACTCGATCTAGACGTTGGAGCAACCTCTTGGTACCATAAGGGTTTAGGGACTTTCACCCAGGGATATCTATAGTACCCCATGTAGAACAAGATTTTCGGTATCCAATCCTGCCAACCACGATACGTCTGTGGAGGCTACGGCCCTGATGTCGCTAGGGCGTACAATAACCATATCACACAAATGCGGAATGCATGAATCACGCTCTCCAGTCATGCAACCAATCCTGCGCATACCGTGCGCTCATGTAGGGCAACACCGCCTAACCGGGAGCCCATGAACAACCTACCCGAAGGCAAATGCTATGATCAGACAATTCTCACGTCAAGCATACATATGATGCGTATGATCGTGAGTCATGAACTGTACTAAACATGTTATAACAAAATGAACTATTTACAATGCAGATGGACCTGGACGGCCTATACACGGCAAGTACGGCTAGTAATGAGCCCTAAGGAGAGTCGTAATGTGGACATCCAACCAACATTACACTCGCAATGTGGACGTTAAACCATCATTGCATTCCAGGTACGATCTTCTTAAACACCGCTACATAATCGGGATTGGGTTTACACATTGCAATGGACCTTAGGTTCCTCCCATTGGGCCTTACATATATATCAAATGGGCCATATCTCATGGGCCTTTTATTCATCAGATGGGCCATATCTTATGGGCCTTTTATTCATCAGATGGGCCATATAAATGGGCCACACCAATGGGTCTTAAGTGCATTGCAATGGGTCAAAACCCGTGGGCTTTGGATTGCATCAATTGGACCTAATCATATGAGTCTAATATGTGTCAAATGGGCCACACCAATTGGGCCCCCAAATGCATATCAACTGGGCCTCAACCCAGAGGCCTTATATGAGTCGAATGGGCCTAGATCCCTAGGCCTTACACAATTCTAATGGGCCTAGTCCATGAGTTTGCATGCATATCAAAGTGGGCCTAATCCCATGGACCCTTTCTTAATCAAATGGGTGTAGTCCTATAGGTCTTACAATATAACAAATGGGTCCACTTCCATGGGCTTAAGAATGCAATAAATAGGTCCAATTTTATGGGCATAGAAGTACATCAAATGGCCTAGTCACATGGCCTTAGATCACATCCATTGGGCCTAAAACCATAGGCCTTGAATATCAAGTTAAGCCCATAGGCTTTACATATCAAGTGGGCCCAAATTCTTAGGCCTCAAATAGATCAAATGAGCCCAGTCCATTAGCATTTTATAAATCAAATGGGCCTAACCCATAGCCCCCTTTTTTTTTTTGTTAAAGTGGATGAACGGTCCAGATGCATCATATGCATCAAAGTGGGTCCCACTGTCCAGTGGACAGTGCGGATATAACACATACATCACACAGGGCCCACCGTCCGTGGACGGTGGAGGCAGCCCATGCGTCAGGTGGGTGCCACCGTCCGCCTGGACGGTGGGATTCAACATATGCATCAACTGTGGGTCCCATGTGGGGCCCACTTTGTAATGTTTATTTGCCATCCAACTCATTCATAATGTCACTCAACCTGGATGAAGGGAAAACATAAAATTTCAGCTTGATCCAACACTTCCGTGGACCCCAGGAAGAGTTTCAATGGTGGGTGCTCATTCACACTGTTTCTTAAGGTGTGGGCCACCTGATTATTGAACGGAGCTGAAATTCGGAGGGGGCCCACTACTGGGGACAGCCCACCTCGTGGACGGCCTGGATATAACATATACATCAAGGTGGGGCCCACGGCTGGAGGCCGTGGGTCGCTGACGCCCTACGCCCGCCCGCCGCTGGCTGACGCTGCACGCAGCAGCGTGCAGCGCCTGCACCTGTCAGGGAAGGGGGGCATGGCCCTTTGCAAATTTAGAAAAAAACTATTTTTTTTAAAGGTTTTTCGCACGTGGGGGCCGGTGCGCCAAAATCCATCCCTGCCATTGCGATCAGTGGCCCGCAACAGTCGAAATGAGTCCAGAGTTTGAATTTTTTTGGATGCTTAGAAAGTAAAATAAAACCAAATAATGATCTTGAATGGTAGTGATGCATTCGTTGATATTATGGCCCACCAGGTCTTCCAATCAGCCCCAAACTTGTACCCAACGGCTAAAACACCGTAGGTAAGAGGATGGACGGCTTGGATTACTCAAGTACATCATGGTGGGGCCTATGCAAGGGAAACCCAAAAAGGCCTTCTTTTCTTCCCTTTTCTTCTTTCCTTAAAACAAACGTCCAGCGTCCCAGACGCTAGACGATGTAGTAAAATTTATTATTATTATTATTATTTTTTTGTATGTGGGTCCTGATGAAGTGGACTCCCCACTGATGGGTGGCATGGGAGTAACGGCCAAGGTGGGCCCCATTTGAATAAAAATCACATCAAGGTGGGATCCACTCAAGTGGGCCACACAATCCCTTTTGCATGAGAATAAAATGAAATAAAATAAAAGAAAATAAAAGAGAGAGACATGGAGAGTGGGACACGGCTTGTGATGGAGGGACCCCGTCATTATGGGCCCTCCCTTACAAGAAAATTTTTAAAATAAAAGGATCCCTTGCACATGGGACCATTGAAAATGTAAATCAACGGTGGAGATCCATTCTCCACCGATATGGACGGTCTAGATGACCTTTCTAAATGAAAATGAACATCATGATGGGGTCCATGGAGAATGGCCCCATCATGGAATGATCATGATGATCCAAGTGGTCCATTGGCCACATTTTAGGGTCCCGAGTGAGATCCACACCATTGATCGGTGGGCCCCACTTGGTCCACCACAAAAACAAGTAAAACTACCCTATGGAGGCACCCACCGTCCGATCTTCTCGCTCCTAGAAATTCCTTGGCACCTAAGCTTCAACTTCAAGGGTTAAGATGAAGAATAGAGGATTGAGATGGGAGATTTTGGGGTAGGAAGGTGGGCCACTTGGAGCTTAAGGTCTTTGGAGAAATGCCATACGTATGGAGCCCTTTGGAATTGTTGTTTCTTGGAAATTTTGAAATGAGAAAGAGAGAAGGAGAGAGAGTGATGTAAAGGGAGAGAGAGAGAGTGATGGATGGATGGGTGAGTGATGGTGGTGTAAGAGAAATTTGACTTTTGTGGCTTTTGTGTAAGAGAAGTATGGGAAATGAAGACTTTTGTGGCTTTTTGTGTAAGAGAGGTATGGGTTTGAGAGACTTTTGTGGTTGCTTGGGAAAAAGGATGGAAGTGATGTGTACTTGACATGTGATGGGTTGATGGGTGATTGATTGATGGGATTGATGTGATTGATGTGACACATCGTTGAGATTCCCTTGGTTTTCGCAACGCGCGGCGTTTTCTCGCACCGAACGTTGGCCCATAACTCTTGATCAGGGTATCGCCTCGGCGCGCGAGTCGCGGTATCGGAACCGCGGCGACGGTGCGGTCGCTATGGTATTGGTCTCGGGTTGAGTCGACTCGGGTTGTCGGCACATGAATCCGAGTCACGCGTCGATATCGGTTAAAGGTCGAAAGTTGCCGGAATTCGACCGGTAGGACTGCGGAAGTGTACGGAAAGGTACGGACCAAGATACGGGTCTTACACCAATGGCATATGCTATGATCAGACACTACTCAAATCAAGCATACATATGATGCGTATGGGCATGAGTCATGGGATTATACTAAGCATGTTATAAAGTGATGAATATTAACGAGTATGGGCCTATCAATGGGCCCTAAGGAGAGTTACAATGCGGACATTTAACCAACATTGTACATACAATGTGGATGTCAAACCAACATTATTCTCTAGGCACGACCCGCCATATATATATCGTTACATGAACCATGGAAAATTACACATTGTAATGGACCCTATGGACATCCCGTTGGGCCTCGACCCATGGGCCTTAGATACATCAAATGGGCCGAATCACATGGGCCTTATACTCATCAAATGGGCTGCGTTAATGGGCCTCACCAATGAGCCTTATGTATATTGCAATGGTCCATGATCCATGGGCCTTGAAATACATCAAAGTGGGCCTCACAACTTGGGCCTTAAATATATCAGATGGGCCTGAATCCCATGGGCCTTATATAGATAAAATGGGCCGGATCCCATGGGCATTGTATATGTCAAATGGGCCTGAACCCATGGACCTTATATATGCCAAATGGGCTTAATCTCATAGGCCTTATGCATGCCAAATGTGATTAATCTCATAGGCTTTATGTGTGCCAAATGGGCTTAATCCATAGGCCTTATGCATGCCAAATGTGATTAATCCCATAGGCCTTATGTGTGCCAAATGGGCTTAATCCATATGCCTTATGTGTGCACTAAGGTGGGCGTTAATGAATGGTCACAAACAGGCCAACATGGGCCCTATACACATACCAAAGTGGGCCCACTTGAACTATAGATCTAACTCAATTTTAGCTCAAACCATAAAAATAAATTTACAAAAATAAATGGACGGTTTGGATATGATACAAACATCAAGGGTGGGGGTCCACTGACCGTCCAGTAGCCAAAGAAATGGCTGGACGGTATGGGAACCACATGCATCGTTGTGGCCTCCACCGTCCGTACGGATGGTGGTAATAAAACACTTATATCATTGTGGGCCCCACGTACACTAGCACACACTCCATGTTAACCGCCTCACCAGGGACCGACGCCAGGACCTCAAGTGTTGGAACAAGGTATCTCCACTCAGTCCGCCAGTGGGTCCCACGTGGGGCCCATCATAATGTTTATTTTTCATCCAACCCGTTGATAAAGGTCACAGAGACCTGGGTGTAGAGAAAACATAAATTTCAGCTTGATTAAAAACTTCTGTGGACCCCAAAAGGGTTTCAATGGTAGAATTCAATTCACACTGTTTCTTATGGTGTGGGCCACCTGAGGTCTGGATTAACCTAATTTTTGGAGGGGACCCACCTCAGAGGGTGGTCCACCTCATGGACGGTGTGGATACAAAATATACATGATGGTGGGGCCCGTACACAGGGCCGTGGGTCCCTGCCCACCGTTCGCCCGCCAGCCGCGCCTCTGACGCAGCAGCAGCTTGTTGCTGTTGTTTTTTTTTTTTTTGAAAAATTTATTTTTCTGGGGTTTTTCCCATGTGGGGCCCGCATCATGTAGATCTATCCCAGCCAGTAGATTCCTCTGCCCATGACCATTCAATCAAGACCAATATTGGCCCTTTTTGAGTGTGTAAGAAAGATCTGGGTGGATTTCAATGGTAATGATACTATTTTCAACACTATGGCCCATCAGATACTCGGATCATCCTCAGTTTTTGGCTCAACGCCTAAAATGAGTTGGGGAAGAGGATGGGCGACTTTGATCGAATACATACATCAAGGTGGGTCCTATACAATGGGCCACCTCAATTGCCTTAACCAAGGCCTTCACATTCACGTCCAAAGACGTCTCTAGACTCTCTCTTTTTTTTTTCTTTTTTTTTTTATTAGGCTAGCACGTGTGTTAAGGTGGGCCCTTCATAGGTGGGCCACCACATAGTGAGGTGGTGTGGTTCAATACATATGTAAAGTGGACCCCACCTTTAGATGGTTTGGATCCAATACATGCCCCATTGTAGGGTCCATCCAAGTGGGCCATAAGGCTATATCATCACACAAAAAAAAAATATAACAAAAGGAGAAGGGAGAGAGATTGAGTGACACACGTGCATGGAGGGCTCCGCCACTATGAGCCCTCCCTTCCATACATCCAATCATATATCAAGTGGGTCCCATTGCATATGGGCCATCCAAATAAAAGATCAACGGTGGAGATCCCTCTCCATCCAAAATGAACGGTCTATATGACCTTTTAATGCAAGAAAAGTAAACATCATGATGGGGTCCATGGAGAATGGCCCCATCATGGAATAATTTGATGATCAAGATGGGCCATCGGCCACATCTTAGGGTCCCAAGTGAGATCCAAACCATTGATCGGTTGGCCTCACTTGGCCCATCTTAAAAATATGAAAAATTAGGCTATGGAGGCACCCACCACTTGATCTTCTTGGTCCGTTGGAAAGCTACACTCCTTGTGCTTCACTTTGATGGTGGAGATGAGAAATGGATGGTTAAGATGAGGGGTTTTGGGATGAAAAAGTAGACCACTAAAATTACATTTTCTCTCATGGGAAGAGCTTGGACGTGGGATGCTCTCCTTTGCTTGGAAATGGTGTTGGGAAATGAGGGAGAGAGAGAGAGTTGTAAGAGAGATGAAGGATGGGTGTGATGGATGAAAGGGTGAGGTGAGTGATGGATGTGGTACTTGACATGTAAGGTGGTGTAAGAGAGAGGCTGAGAAAGAGTTGACTTTGGTGGTTGCTTGGGGATGGGGTGAAAGGTGATGTGTACTTGACATAAAGTGATTGATGAGTGATTGATTGATGGGATTGATTTGACACTTTATAGAGATTCTCTTGAAAATGTAAACGCGCGGCGTTTTCTCGAAATAAACACTGGCTCACATCTCTTCGTCTGGGTATCGGATCGGTGCGTGAGTTACGGCGTTAGAACCGCGGCGACAGTGCGGTCGTAATGATACAAGTCTTGGGTTAAGCCGACTCAAATGTATAGGATACGACTTACGGTCATGCCCAACGTCGACTAAAGGTCACGAATTGCCTAAATTCTACGGGAAGGATCGCGGGAGTCGATGGAATAGTACGGATTATGATACGGGTCTTACAACCTTGCTGTACTTTCCCGTCATCAGGCACCACGGGAGGAATAATCGAATTCATCTCCTCTAGCTCACCTGAACTAGGCTGGTTCTTCTCTATCTTACTAATATCTTTTATACACTGATCTTCAAAGAAAATCACATCTCTGCTTATGACGAGCTTCTTCTCGGTCGGATTTTATAATCTGTAACCAATTTTTTCATCACCGTACTCCAAGAACACACACTGCCTAATCTTCATATTGAGCTTAGACCTCTCATCCTTTAGTACGTGCATGGATGCCCTACATCTAAACACCCCGAGATGACTATATGATGGATCCTATCCAGTCCACACCTCCTTAGACACTTCTACATTTAATGGGCTGATGAAGACCTGTTTATCAGATACATCGCTGTGTGCATTGCTTCTCCCCAGAACGTCTTAGGCAATTTCGCATGGCATAACATGCATTTGATTCTCTTTATAGTGGTGCGATTCATTTATTCAGCCACACCATTATGCTGGGGGTCTTGGGAACTGTTTGTTCATGTCGTATACCCAGTGACTTATAATACTCATGAAAGTCGCCAATGTATTCACCACTATTGTCAGTACGGATGCACTTCAATGATCTACCTGTCTCTCTTTCAAGCATAACATGAAATAATTTAAACACACCAAAGACCTCGTCTTTGGATTTCAAAGCATAACCCAAACCCTCCTAGATGCATCATCTATAAAAGTAACAAAATACAATGCCCCACCCAAGGTTTTTATCTTCATAGGACCACAAACATTAGAATAAACCAAATATAATGCATGCACTTTATTAACATGAGAAACAGTTTTAACAAATGAAACTCTACGTTGTTTTCCTGATAAATAATTAATATAGGTTTTGAGAAGTATACCTGTCACATCTGGAAGGAGCCACTTCCTCACTAGTACCTGAAGCCCTTTCTCACTCATATGGCCTAGACGCCTGTGCCACATGTCAATAGTTGAATCTTCCGCTGCGTTCAATCCACCCTTGTACACACTGACACTTTCCCTGTAAAGGGTGCAACATTTCTTTCCTTTGGCTGTGATTTGATGAGCTTCTAGAGCCCACTAACAAACCGGCTTTTATAGCCATCATCATCCAACCTTTCTGTATACATCAAGTTGAGGCAAAGGTTTGGGACATGCCTCACATCTTTGAGAACTAATATGCATCCCACATCAGTCTTTACATAAATATCACCGACCCCTACAATATTCGATATGCTAAAATTTTTCATCTTCACGGTCCCATAGTCACCTGACTTGTAGCTTGTGAAGAAGTCCTTGCGTGGAGTCTCATGAAAAGAGGCTCTTGAGTCTATCACCCAGTCGATGTCCTGACTCGTCGCCGTGAGACATACATCGTGATCTGCTGAAATAATAACTATAACATTGTCATCTGAAGCAACCACAGTGGAGTCTGATTCATCTTCCTTCTTCTTTCCTTTTTCTTTCTTGTCGTTCTTATTCTTACGACATTCATGCTTATAGTAACCCTTCTTACTACAATTTTAGTATTCAACATCCTTCTCGGTACTCGACTTGCCTCTTGATTTATCTCGAGCCTTCTCGCCCTTCATATTTTTTCCTCTCCCCTATTCCTGTGTCACAAGGGCCTCTTGTTAAGTAGACTCCTGAGAATTTCTCCTTGTCTCCTCATTGAAGAGACAACTGGTTACTTGTTCCATGGATACCTTTTCGTCTGGCGCAGAGTTACTTAGAGACACTACTAATGTCTCCCGACTGTTAGGTAATGAGATAAGCAATAACAAAGCCTAAAATTCATCATCCAGGACCATCTTCATAGTGGAGAGTTGGTTCAAAATATTGCTGACCTCATTCATGTGCTCGTCACAGAAACACCATCTTTGAACTTGAGATTCACAAGTCATCTTATCAAGAAAATTTTATTGTCAGTTGTCTTCCTCTCATATAGCCCTTGCAGTTTCAGCTATAGGCTAGCGGCTGAGGTCTCCGTAAACACATGGTGGAACACAAAATCATTCAACCATTGTCTAATAAACCCCACCGCCTTTCGGTCCAATTTCTTCCAATCATCATCAAACGTATCCTTGGATTTTGCTAATATGCCTAAAATTGGAGAATACAGGTTCTTCCAATAAAGCAAGTCCTCCATCTTAGCCTTCCATATGGTCCAGTTAGAACCATTGAGACTAATCATCCTTAATGAGCCACCATTCATAATTCAGAACTGATCCTAATCCGTTCAACCAACCTGAAATCTCTGATACCACTTTGTTAGGGGCCTTGCACAAAACCTTAAGATCTAGCTTTCCAAATACAAGCCAGAATTATGGGATAATAAAGCAATAAAATAAATTAAAGCATAAACCACACCACACAAGAGATTTTGACCTCATCCAGATCAACAATCCACTATGAAGTAAAATGTTACAACCTTCTTCCCTCGCACAGAAGTGGATAAACAATAAGAGAATAAAAGAAAAATAAAGAGCTCTCACCGATTACGAGGACCTGAAAGCGCTAAGATATAGTAGATCACCTCTACGAGCATAACCTCCCTTTCACAAGCTTTATCTCTCTCTCTCTCTCACACACCTTTGATAGCCCTAAACCCTTTAGCAAACCCTTACAAAGCTTTAGAAAACCCTCTTGCATTACCTAGAAGGGCCTTAGGCACCCATATTTATAGATTTGGAAACCCTCTTTCGCACCTCTTGTGAAATCGCCTCTAATTTTCGTATTCCACACAAGATTGAGACTCAAATCTGTGTAAGCTCAACTAGTCGAGCAGATTCGTCGACTAGTCAAGCCGGGCCTTGACTGGTCAAGCACTATTCACTGAGCTCATTGGACTTTGAGTCGAGTGACCCTCGACTAGTCGAGCACTGTTCATTCGACTGGTCGAGCAGTGCTCTTGACTGGTTAAGCAGTGCGGTGATTCCACTATTTGTGGCATCCAAACCGCACCACATCTCCTCTGGCCTGAGGAGAAAAATCTCATCACTAAGGACCCTCAGAGTTACATTGAATCCCTGATCCATGGACAGACCTATTGGACCAATGGTTTGGATCTCGGAGAAACATGCCCCACATGTAGTGAATCATATACATGTACCGTTATTTGATATTTTGCTAGAGTACGATATCTGCATACATTTACAATACTGCAATATACAAGGCCTACCGCAGCTCAATCTGAACCGTTAAAATTATAGTAACCTTCTTGGAAAGAACACAAGCCAAAATTCACTTTGACTATATGATCTATGGCCCTCAAATGGACGATTAGGAAATAAGACATTGGCGGTACGAAACTGAAGGAAACCTAAGCAGCCATTCCGGAGGCTTGGACAGTAGCTGTAAGGGAGTTTAACGCTTTCAAGGAATGGAAGGAAGAGAGGGATGCACTCTATAACCTCGAGTATGACAAGGGCCTTGAAGTGTAACACCCCAGATTTTTTGCCAACCTGGGATTAGACGTCCTTAGGCAATGGGTCAACCAGAACACCTGGGTAATCGCTCAGAACCCAATTCCAAAGTCAAAGAAATCACTTAGGATTAATTCGTTTAGAAATTTAGAGTAAGTTAGCTAGCGCAACGCTAGAGTAGCTGTGAAATCGTCCCTGATCACTTTAAATACGTTCTACAAGATCCAAAACTTGTAGAATCGTTGATGCTACGTTACCCTAAAATTCAGGATCAAACTCTAAACCAGTTTGTTCTCGGGAACCTTTTGAAACTTTGTATTGGATCTACACCGCGCGTTGAAAGTCCGATACCTACAATCTTAGACCGTTATGATCGCTTGGCTGGACTTGACAATCATTTCAAAAATCAAGCCCAACCGACGTTCAAAGTCTATTTCATTGAGCCTGGAGTGAAGAGAGTGAGAAAAGGGTTAGATTTGAAAATTTTAATTCAAATCTGGCACGTGACTTGGCGCATTATTATTAAGCGTTCTGACCATCAGAATTCAGCCAAATTACATCATCGGATCAGAAAAAATTTCTCTTTCATATCGTGAGACTTGTAGACCTGATCTATGTGCGATGACTGTTGAACTGAAACTGGACTGCCACGTGCAATCTACGAACTCTACCAGACTGAAAACTGGGTGTGAGAAACATCCAGTGACCATGAACTTAAGTCCGATCGCGTTCGGCCAGGAGACCTCCCGAAACGCTCTTTTGGATCGAAACAGTTCCGATTTGGTTATACCTCAAGTGAACTTTGTTCCCAAGCCTAATTTGAAAAGGTTTTAGCTTATATAAGGGTTTGAAACCCTCACTTATCTCATCCATCCGAATTTGCTAGAAACCCTATCTAGAAAGAGAGAAAAATTGAGAGATTGTGAGAGAGTGTGGGAGAGATCTTCCCGTCACTTGTTGCAGCTGTTGCACGTGGTAAAGCAACACATCCCAATCACTTTGCCGGTGATTCCAACACATTTCTAGGTAAGGAAAAATCCTAACTACTTGCTGATTTAGGATCCTTTCGATTCTATAGCAAAGTAGCTTACGTATCTTGTGTATTAGGTTGCCTGTACGCCGTTGACGAAGCGTATACGCTCCATTCAAAACGATACACATCTAAAGCGAAAGGTGCGAATTTTAGACGCTTTGATTGGCTGATTTCAACGCTTTCAATGTCTTTTAATAGTAGATTATCGACGACAACGCCGTTTGACATGTACAACATGCTTTCCGTTTTCTGTTTCGTAAATGTACGGAAAATATGAGATTTAGGGCATTTTAGTCATTTGTTGAAAATACTGTATACATGCATATTTTGCGAAAATGGTTTCCATGGCTATTTGTCACATTAGGATATTAGGAATGCGTGCATAATTGGTTTGGCGAAGAGATTCGCCCAAATGCGCAGTTTGAGTCGACATACACTATGTAGACTTAAGTGTGTAGACTAAGTGTTTGTATAAATGTTTGTATTAGTATGTATTGAGTATATGGTGTTGTAAAATAGTTTTGAGATTGAATTCTCAAGTAATATGCTGATGTAAATGATTTCCATCATGTTGGCAATATGTATGGATTACATTGTATGTATGAAATGCATGTGTTGAATGAATTGCTTAAGTTGTATGTTATAACATGTGATAACATGCTTGTATTATTGTATTGCATTTCAATTACTCTCACATGATTATTGATGCTGATTTACAAATGTTTGGGACTATGATTAGTCCAGGCAGTCGGTAACGGAGTATATTCGTGGTTGGCTTATATTTGCCACGAAGGACGCGTCGATGAATGCGAGTTGTGTTTGGAGTTGGCGGAAGTGGTTAGGCCACACGAAGTGTTTTACGCACTTCATGTCGTTCGACTTGCGATGCGCCCGTACTAGTCGAGCCGTCAAGTAACCCGACTGGCCGTTGATTGTTCACCCTGTATGAATCATAACTGCTTGAACCTATGGTACTGAACTTACCGTTGGAAACCCTGTTAACCATGGTACCTTGATCCATAAAGACTCATGAGTCGGGCATGGTGGTATGGGACACCGTGGTTGAGCTGTCGGCCTACGCTGGGGCCACAAACCTCCCCGTAGTGACCAGTGAGCACCCTAATCTGAGCAGATTATGGTGGTATGAGACATTATATTCTTTCTGTCGGCCTACACTGATTGGTGATGAGCCCTTTGTAGTGACCTTGAGTTTATCCTGACACCGCATGGGGGCGACGAGTCCTGATGTAGTCTTAAGGATAATTAGGCCTGTATTGATAAGGTGATGGGGGAGCGGTGCAACGAGTGCGAGCAACAACCCTGACAGCCCTTACAGCGACCTACAAATATAACATCGTATGTGATTTCTAGGAGTGACGACCCTAGACAGGATCTGTGTTGGGATTGATATAAGGGAAGTACCTTAGTTTCTCAATACTGCTGTATGAAAAGGAATAATAACAACTTGGTAATCATATCCACATCACATTGCATGTGCCTGGAAGATGTGGATCACTGAGCGGTACACAAGCATACCGCGGATGCAAATGGTGCCATATGAGGGAGAATGTCGGTGAGGGCATCCATCATGTCATGTCATATTTCATTAACAACAGTATCTACGAATGTGTGATTGATTGCTTTACTATTATCGCATGATTGATTTGAGACCATGCTAATCTTTGCTATATTATTCCACTGAGTTGATCACTCACTCCCACGTTACGGGATGGTGTTTCTGGACACCCACCAGTCCCTATTTTAGTTGCAGATGATGGCGCTGCTTGTGAAGCGGAGCCGGACTTGATGATGATGAGGAGGATCCCTCCTTTATGCGTGATCTGATCGACGGGATTACAGGGAGGTTGATTAGATGCCTTGACACTTGTCATTTTATATTTTTGAAGCACTCATGTATATTCTTTTCTTTCCACTTTTGGAGTATACATGTATTTAATTAACCTGGTAACATGTTCACACTCTGGAGACTTACAATCAATTATATATTATATGTATTTATCACAGTCTTCTGCTTGCTAATTTAACTATCTTTGGAGTATGAAATGCTATTTTGGCTTAGTCTCAATCTTGTTTAATGCCATTCTACAGACAACATGCATTTATCCTTATCTATGTTGCATAAGTGACGTTCTGGAACTCGGGAGTTGGGTTTCTACCCGACCCCCGATTTTCGGGATGTTACATGAAGATATTAAGGAGTTATATCCTGAACTTGATTTCTCTCGAGGACAGCCTTGCTAATGAGCCAATTTCGTCAGAAGCCAAAAAGCCGATCTCAACGGGACTTTAAACTTTTCTGCCTTTTTTTTTATATAACTATATGTACTTTTTTTTTCTAGTTTATTATTTATTTATTTTTATTTAAATTAATGAAAGGGGACCTTTTGCAATGATCTCTTATGTATGGGATTCAAAGTAGATTTAGTAGGTCAGTATTTTGCACGACAGGCACACTGATGGCCCAGACATTTTAATCGATTAAGAACGTAAGGGCGAACTCAAGAGCTTTTTTATTAAGGAAATTTTGCCCTTGTAGAATATGTAAACGAGTTGCAATGGTTCCTTCTCAGAGGACTGAGCAGTTCACTTATTATCTTCCCTTGTATTAAAAAATCTCATTGTAAATTGCACAATCTGAGTAGTATTATTAATTAGTGGTCTGACCTCTTCTTTAAGGGTCGGACGACGGTGAGGACTATTTCTCTCTTGCACTAAAGGAGTCCTCAGTAGGCCATGTAGTATAATCGATTAATGGTCTAACCTCTTCTCTAGGGGTCAGACGATTAGTTAGAGGATAGTTTTTCCTTGTATCAAAGGAAATCCTCAGTAGACTATGTAGATCGAATATTTGTAGACATCGAGTAGAATTTAAAATTTCCCGGCTTTGGGATTTTATTTTCAAATTCTGAATAAGACATGTAAATTCTGACCTAATAGGTCGATTATTATAGATTTTAATTAGTAGATATGTAGATTCTAACTTGATCTCTTATCAATCTTTATAGGTAGTATATCTTCAGATGTTCGACATTCCATAGATGCGGCAGAGGTTGTCCCTCCATGTCTCCAAGTCGGTAGGTTCTTTGTTGAGTAGTACTTGTTATTATGTAGAGTCCTTCCTAGTTCGGACCCAGAGTCCCCGAACCAAGCTCCTTGGTGTTTTGGAAGGTTCTACGAAGGATTAAGGCTGTATTTGTTAACACTAAATTTTTGCACTTAACGCGGAATGGGGAAAATTTTTCATGTTTAATGGTGTTTGTTAATGTGTTGTTAACGCGGAAGACGGAAAGCGCTAAGTGGTTTTTCACTGAATTCTTTCCGTGATAGGAGTCTGGCTTAATGGTGAACGCGGAATGCGCTCCGTGATTTTTCATTAAACAAAAATTTTTTACTTCCAAAAGTACCCCTTTTCAAGTTACTACGGAAATTTTTTCTTTTAAATTGTTTGCGCAATGCAAAATCAACCTTTAACCTGTGAAACTTCTTTACACCCCACCATGATTTATGTGTTTGATTCACACCATCCATCAACTTTTTCAGATAATTTAAGATGTGATCCAATAAAAGAAGTAGGTCCAATGATTAATTGGACCGTTAGGTGGGGATTGAACGTCCACCGTTAAAAACTTCTTGAGAGCTCGAGAAGTTTCAGATCAAGTTGATATTTGTGTTTTCACTTCATCCATGTCTACATGACCTAATGAATAGGTTGGATGGTAAAAAAACATCATAGTGGACCTGTGAATTTTTTAATGGTGAAAATCATTATCTCGCTGCTATTTTTGGTGTGGTCCATTTGAGCATTGGATCTGCCTCATTTTTGTATTATGCCTTAAAATAATCTAAGAAAAAGGATTGACGGTTTGGATGTATAGATATATCACGGTGGGACCGCCCACACAACTGCTCGTTCAGAGCTATGGACGAGCGGGGGTAGTACGCAATCTGCATCCTCGCGCTCGTCCTAGACACAAGGGACGCGGGTTAGCTACTGGAAGGTTGAGTAGCCAGACTAGCTACTGAAGTGAAGTTACCAAGTTTTGTGGACCCTACCATGATGTGTGTTTTATATCCACACCGTCCATCCATTTGGAGAGATCATATTAGTGGGTGATACAAAGAATGAGTCAGATCCAAAGCTCGAGAGGACAACACCACAAAAAAGAGTGGGGAGAGTGGCGCCCACCATTAAAAAGTTCTAAGGGCCACGAAAGTTTTTGATCAAGCTAATATTTGTGTTTTCCCTTCCTTCATGTCTGCGTCAACACATGAACAGGTTAGATCTCAAATAAACATCACGATTGACCTTAGGAAGGTTTGAACGGTGGGAGTCACTCTCCCCACTGTTTTCTGTGGTGGGGTCCACCCCAGCCTCAGATCTGCCTCATTCTTTTGCCCATTCCCTAAAATGATCTCTCCAAATGTATGGACGGCGTGGATACAGTGCATGCATCATGGTGGGGCCCATAGAACTTCAAGACGTCACTTCCTAGCTAGTCTGGCTACTCAACCTGTCAGTATCCAACGCACGTCCGGACACTAGACGGTAACGGATTGGCTACTCCCACTGCCACCGGCCAATGGTGGGTGGTCGGTGCTCTTTGGGCCCTACCATGATGTATGTTTTTCATCCATGCCATCCATCTATTTTTTCAGATCATTTCATGGTATGGGACAAAAAATTAGGTATATCAAAATCTCAAGTGGGCCACATTATAGGAAATAGTGTTGAATGAGTGTCGACATTAAAAACCTTTTGGGGGCCATAAAAGTTTGGATCAAGCTGATCTCTTCTTCTTCTTTTTTTCCCTTCATTTGGGCCTGTATGACCTAATAAAAAGATTGGATGTTAAATAAACAGTATAGTGGGGCCTTAGGAGGATTTTAATTATGCATATCCAATCATTATTGTTTTCCTATGGTGTAGTCAACCTTAGATTTATATACTTCTAATTTTTAGGATCAAGCACTAGAATGATCTGTAAAAATGGATGAAACATATACATCATGGAGGGGCTAACAGAGCACCGACTAGGGAGTAGCCAATCTGTCTCGAGTAAGGGGACGCGGATTTCCTGTGAAAGGCTTTCGTGGGAAGTTCCTGCGCTGGAAACTTAAGTAGGGTCTACGGTGATGTTTGTGAGAAATCCATCCTGTCCATCCATTTTTTGAGATCATTTTAGGACTTGAGAGAAAAATTGAGAAGGATCTAAGACTCAAGTGGGCCGCAATAAAGGAAAATATGTACAGGGAAATTCTTGCCGTTGAAACGTTCCTGGCATCAACAGTGATGTTTATATGCCATTTATACTGTTTATAATGTCATTCATACTGGGATGAAATGAAAACAAAAATATTATCCTGATTCAAAGCTTCTGTGGCCACACAAATATTTCAATTGTTGATGTTCAATACTCACATTTTTGGCCCACTTGAGTATCAGATACGGTTCATTTTTGTCCTTATGTCCTAAAATGAACTCACAAAACGGATGAATGGAGTGGATTTCTCACAAACATCACGATAGACCCCACCTAAGTTTCCAACGCAGGAACTTCATGCGAAAGCCTTCCGCGACGAATCCTCATCCGGGATTGGGAAGCGGATTGGATGGTGTATTAACGTAAGCAAGTTTTGTGGGTCCCATCATAATGTATTTGTTATATCCAAACCTTGCATCCATTTTGCGAGCTCGTCGTAAGACTTGAGCTGAAAAATAAGATATATATAAAGATAAACTAGACCACATTGCAAAAAGCGGTAGGGGATTGAACGTGTACCATTGAAACCCTTTTGGGGTCACAGAAGTTTCGGATCAATATGAAATTTGTTTTTCCTCTTCATCCAGATATTTTTGACCTTATGACTACATTAGATGGAAAATAAATGTTATAGTGGGCCCTGCGAATTTTTTAATAGTGAAAATCATTATCCCACTGTTATTTTTGGTGTGGTCCATTTGAGTTTTGGATATGATTCATTTTGTGGACAATGCTCTAAAATAATCTTAAAAAATTTATGAACGGTGTGAATATAATAAATACATTATTGTAGGGCCCATATAACTTTGATCTCCTTTGAAACCTTCATACAAGGCGGACCTTGAGGAGCATCTTCTCACGACACGTATCCACGTATCAACGGATTGGCTACTCCACCAGCCACCAGCCTGGTGGGTGATGATCAGTGCTGTGAGGCCCCATGATGTATGTGTTTCATCCATTCAGTTCATTCATTTTTTACATGTCATTTTATATCTCTATCCCAAAAAATTTCACCACACTTATACATACAAATCATTAATTCGCAATCTGTATTCATGAATAATGATATTTTAATTTTCTATTAAGTATTTTATAGTTTATTTGAATTAAATAGAATAATTTTATTTTCATTTAATAAAAAATAATTTCTTTATAATGTAAAATATTTCCAAACAGGAGATAGGGGCAAATGTGTTAAATCAACATATTTCAGACAATTCATATGTTTGTTAACAAATAGATTGTTTCAAATTCAGTACTTAATTTTTAGACTTCAGCCATAATGACCAAACAAGTTTTTTTGACTTCAGATTTTAGATTCAGGCTTCAGATTTCAGATTTAGCTTCAGATTTCAGATTCAGGCTTTAGACTTCAGATTTAACAAACAGGGCCTAAGTCTCCAACTTGAAACCTTTTCGTCCTTACTCTGAAATTGTAGAATCGGGCGATCTGTTGTTGCTGGGCTGCAACCTTGAGTTTGGCTCGATCCCTTTTTCTTCGTGCAGATCGAGGTCCAATGCCATTTGCTCGGCATTTTGATTTTGAACATAAGAACGAATCCACAGGGTAAGAAGCCCGTTTTCGATTGGAACAACGACCTCTACGCTAAAGGCTAGAGAAAAAGGAGTTTCTCCTGTGGCAGTTTGGGTAGTGGTCTGATACGCCTACAGGACATGGGGGAGCTCCTCGGCCCAGGCCCCCTTAGCTTTCTCAAACTTGGTTTAGAAGTGGTTTTTGTTGTTTGCCTCGACCTGACCATTAGCTTGTGGATGTCAAAGTGATGAGTAGGCGTCTCAAATTCTAAGGTTCCCACACATGTCTCAAAACCGATCGTTGTCGAATTCATTGAGCTTGATTGCCCACTTTGTGAGTCTTCCCGACATTTCAGGTTTCTCGAGCACTTGGCGGAAGGGCTAATTAGTCAGGACTATGATTGTATAAGCTTGAAAGTATAATCAGAGGTGGCGGGATGACATGACTAAAGCTAGGGAGAGTTTCTCGATGTCTGGGTATCTAGTCTCGGCCGGGACCAAGGCTTTACTAACATAGTACGCTGGCAGTTATTTCCTTTCTTGTTCTCGGATAAGGGCTGAGCTTACCGCTGCTGTTGAGAGTGCCAAGTATAACAGTAGAGCCTCTCCTTGCTCGACCTTTAAGAGTAGCGGGGGTGAACCAAAGTACTATTTGAGTTGTTAAAAGGCGAGTTCGCAGTCCTCGATCCACGCTATCTTCTATTTTTCTTTCAACTGTTTGAAGAAAGTGAGACACTTGTTAGTGGCTTAGAAGATGAACTAGTTGAGGGTGACAATTCTCCCTGTGAGGCACTAAAAAATTTTCATTGTCCTAGGTGAGCTCATTTCCAGTAGAGCTCAGATCTTGTCGCCTTAATCCCCCTTTGGCTAACCAGAAAGCCAAGGAATTTTTCCTAGTTAACGTCGAAGACGCACTTACTCGGATTTAGCTTCATCTGATATTTCCACAGTATTATGAACATCTCTTCGGGGTCGGTGGCATGGCCTGTAGCTTTGGTGCTCTTAATGAGCATGTCGTCAACGTAGACTTCCATGGAACATCCGATCTACTAAGCGAACATTTTGTTGACGAGTCGCTAGCATGTTGCCCCAGCATTTTTCAGTCCGAAGGGACCTTGTAGCAGTAGAGTCCTTTGTTGGTGACAAAAGTCGTCTTCTGCTTGTCATGAGGATGCATGACGATCTGGTAATAACTTGAATAAGCATCCATGAAGCTTAGGAGTTCGTGTCTGGCCGTACTATTGACCAGCTAGTCAATTTGTGGGAGGAAAAATCTGTCTTTGGGATTGTCTTTGTTTAGGTCGGTGTAATCAACACAGACTTGTCACTTCCCACTGTACCTTTTCACCAAGACGATGTTGGCAATCCAGTCCGGATAATAAATTTCTTTGATAAAATCTTCCTCGAGGAGCTTGCTGACCTCCTCACTAATGATGGCGTAGCATTCTAGTTCGAACAATCGTCACTTTTGTCTCACTGGTCGGTGGTCGGGGTCAACATTCAGTTTGTGGACCGTTACTTTAGGTTAATACCGGGCATGTCCTGGGGGACTAGGCAAATACATCGACGTTTTATCGGAGGAGGCTCATGATTTCATCTCATAGTGTTGGAGCTAATGATGAGCTAACCTGATTTGTTTAGGTCGGGTCGGAATCATTGAGGGGAACAACTATGAGGTCTTCTATTGGAGCCCTTCTTTCAACCGATTCTTCCCGGGGGATCGAGGGAAGTAACGACCATGGTGCAATGTTGTGTTCTCAAAGCTGTGGAGTAGCATTGACGAGCTTCCTGTTGATCTCCTCTGACTTGCCTGACCCAGTGCTTGGTCAGAAATTTCATTGTGAGGTGGTATGTTGATACCACTACTCGCAGAGTGTTGTAAGATGATCGTCCGTGGATAACATTGTAGACAGAAGGGTAGTCAACTACAAGAAAGTTGATCATAATTGTAACATCCCAGATTTTCATTGTTTGGGATTTCCAAATATCTATGAAATTTTTTTACTATAATTAGCTCACGTTGTCACTAACCGACCCTTAATACTTGAGGTGAGCTTATACATAGGTGGTACCGATAAGGAACCACACAAATCTGATTTAATCAACCGTAGGAAGCCAATGAATCTACCCAATCACTTAAGCATCAAGTTTATCCACGTGATTTGTTCACATAGAGCCCAAATCTAGCCGATCTATCATTGACTAATCAAGACAATTACAAGTAAATAAAGATCTACCAAAAGCTGAGACAACTAGAGGTCAGATCGTAATTAACAATCAAAATCAACCCAGTTACTCATTTAGCCTAAGAACCATCAGTTTAGAGTAATCATGACTGATACCATTTTTACTAATTTCGAATAAGCCACACTATGAACTTAGTTAATCCAGACCCTAATCATTGTACACAAGAAATTTTTCTACCTAAATCATTTTAAAAATACCTTGATTCTCCAAATAAGCTTTAAATCATTCGTTAGTGGGCCACTAAACCTAAGGCTATAGATAGATGTTCATCTTAGTGGGCTTGATGTCCATCGCGAGACATCAAACTGAGCTCGCGTCCCGAATTACTTAACTTGGACTTACACAATGAGTGCTTAGGTTATGTAAATATCTTAGATGAAAATCTGGAACCTAAGTAAAACTAGTCACTTTGTTCTTCTCGAAGTTATGACTTTCAGACTATCGATTCATGGCCAAAGGTGAGATACCGACTAAAGATATTTTCTCACACATATTCGTATAGACGTTGCCCCCAATCAACCATCGGTGACTGTCGAACAAACTTTTGATCATAATCGTTGATTGGCGTATTTAAATGGTGGGCTAATTATATGCGTACATAGATCATCATTAGGGTTATTTATCCTACGATGTATATCAACTCTTACACACCATAGTGAGCTGTGACGCCTTGAATTTTGAGGGTCAAGCAAAACTCAACTCCCGAGATTTAACGCATCACTTATGCAACATAGATAATGATGTTTAAATGTTGTCCATATTAGTGGATTAAACATGAGTGAGATTATATAAATCAACATATCATACTCCAGTGTTAATGTAATTAGGCAAGCAGAAGACTGAGATAGATATATAAAGTATATAAGTATTTCACAATCTCCAGAGTATAAGTATGTTACCAGGCTAAATATATACATGTATTGTTTCAAAATTTATAAAATATCAAATGTGAATGTCCAACTAATCTATGTAACCATATAATCCTGTCGAATTAGAATAAGCTCTACAAAGACCCGCCTGATAGTTGGACATAGGAGAATTCCTCCTCATCCATGAAGTCCATTTCAGCTGCATAGACCCTATTACTACCTGCATCAACAACAGAGTCTGATTAATATTTTAAAATACCATCTCAGGTGGGAATGAGTAGCTAATTCAGTGGAACTATAAAGCAAAGGTTAACATATTATCAATTCAATGAAGTAGTAATGATAAAGTAATACAACAAACATTTCTAACTGCTCTTATTAATGCATGGATGATATGCGGTAATGATGCATGCCCTCGCTTGCACTCCCTCAGCGACTTCATCTAACGATCGCGTATGGCAAACTCCCTAAACGTGCGCTTTTTCGTCAAAGTACATGCAATGCGGTACATAGTCGTGTTAACCAAGTATTAGACTTATTTATACAACAAATTTAGGAAGCTAAGATAACTCCCTTTATATCATTTACCTAGGCAGAGATCCATCTAGGGTCATCAATCCTAGTTAATCACATATATTAGGCAAGTTGTAAGGTATCACCCCTAATGAAAATAGTGGATAGAAAAATTCAAGAGTTTATACTCGAGGTCACACCATCAACGCCCTACTAACTAGAGTGATATTTTCGAAGGGGGTCCGGATCAGATGGTTCACCCCAACCCACGCTGAGACTGCAACCAAGCTGCACCAGTATAGACCGACAGCTCGAATACAGTGTCTCATACTACCGTATTCGGCTCACGAGTTTGGGTTACTCATTGGTCACTACGGGGAGGCTCGTCACCCCAACATAAGCCGACAACTCGACTACAGTGTCCCATACGATCATGCCCTGCTCATGAGTCTTAGCAGATCATGGTACTATAGTTGAAAATGGCTTTACATTGGTAAGTGATACCTTAGATTTAAGCAGTAGTGTCCATACATGGTGAACATACAATAGGCCAATCCGTTTGTTAGAGAAGTTCAATTAGTATGGTTACACATTGATTTAATCGACGTGGAGTGTATAAGCATCCATTGCCGACAATCCTCGTGCAACCTGTATTTGTCGAACTTTCCAAATACGGCGTGACTAATTCGACCAGCCGGACAGGGAGTGTTACTGACCCAATCTTAATTAAATGTAGCATGTGGATACATGTGAAAGTCATATCGTCATTTGACAAATAATTCAAACCAATATACCATTTGAGCATTTCATCGAACATATTGCACATGTTACCAAACATTGCATTTCATCCATGAATCACATAGTAGAAATTTAGATTACATGAGGGGAATCATACGTATGGATAAGGTAGTTGAGAATCCTATCTCAATACCCTTAATAAATACAATTCACTAACAATTTCTCATTCAGACATTTTATCAAATACTTAGATTACACATTACTATATACTTATACTAAATTAGTTATGACATATATTATGGCAAATCCTTTCACAAGGGGATTGTCATATATACAACCAACATGAATCCTAGATTAATAGTCATGGCAAGCACAAATCATGATTTCATATTCATTTAAACATTTTAACAAACACATAAAATACATTATATATTCACATAGTTCACACATATGGATAATTTAGCGAGTACATCGTAACTAAGATCATATGGCAGCAATCAAGTTAGACATAAATCATTAGCTGACATTGAAAGCCTTGAAAACCATAACCTAAACGTTTATAGTCCACACCTTTCGTCGGATTGCTCATTTCAAACTTGGTTTGAATCCTATGCTCCGGTTTACAGGACAATGGTTACCTAAATCATGAAATAGGTTAGCTATTTTATCAATTCCTCTATTTGGATTCCTAAAATAAGATTAGGGCTAGGATTTCTTACATAAATTGAAGTTAGAATGGCTCGTGTAGCAATGGTGGGGAGGCGATTTAGTACGTGGAGTAGTGGGAGTGAATCCCAACAACGAGCTCTCAAACTCTCACTCTACTCCTCACTCTTTTCTCCTCTTTTCTCTCTTCTCTCACATAAGGTTTGAGAAATTCGTATGAAAAAGGGGTGGGGTGGTTTAAGGGCCTTATATAGGCTTAGAAGTGATGTAAATGGCCCCAGGGCCATGGTATACTCGGGTTATAGTCAAAGGGTGTCCGTTTTGGACGAATGAGTCTCATATAGAGGCCCATTACCTGTCTATGTCACAGAGAAAGTTTCCTGATAATAGATCTAGGCCAGGTTATGATTTCGATATGAACGGATTAGTGGATCGATCGTGGAGGACCCATATCAGATCAACGGTCGTTGTCACTCGATCAGGGCCATAAGTATACGGATAAGAGTAGAAAAATTTTCCTAATCTATAGGTGAAGTTTGGTTAGAATCTAATGGTAAGAAGTCTTTAATTTCGCTCGCAAGCGAATGGTCCAATTCACTTAAGTTTCATTTTATTTTCTAAAGACATTCACGTTTCCCATACACTTCACTCAGGGCTCAAGTTGTTCGTTTCTTAATACTATTTAGAATCGATTCCCGCAATGATTATCAAGCCTAATAAGATAGTCATAAACTTATAGATTCACGAAAATCAGACTTTCGATGCACGGTGCAGGTCCGATACGGAATTCAATGTGCTCCCGAGGGCAACTGGGTTTTGAGATTTCTCTTAGGTTTTTAAGTAATGTTGAGTTAGTGATTTTGATGGTTTTGAATCTTTTCATTTGTATAGATAGTGGTTCAAGCCAAATCCATCGATTATTTAGTTTAGTACTTAACTAAATTCTGCCCTAATTACGATAGAATAAGGTCCTAGGGTAGTTCTATGTCCATTTTTGGCACTTTTAGTTAATATATTATTTTAATTATTTTTTTAGTAGTTTATTATCAAGTCTACTTTATCTCCACCAAGTTTAATTAAATTTCATATTTTAGAAAAATTCTAAAATTTTTAAAAGTAGCAGTTGTCCGAACTAATAATTTTTGGATAGTTTTCACATCAACCAAGATTTAACTATATTAAAGTTTTTATTTTATTTTTTACTTATTTTTATATAAAATTAAACTTATCAAGCTTCAATCTGACTTTTGAATCATCTAAATCGGAGTTATATTGAGGGAGATATTACTTTTTGAAGTTGGTGAAAAAGTGTAAAAAATTGCAACAAGGGTTCATTGAAATTTTAGTGCACCGGCAGTGCGCCGCCGACCAGGCGGTGGTGCCGCCGACCCACCATGCTGTCTGGTGTTGGTTTTGCAATGTAGCTTTTGAAACAAGCATATCTTGCAAACTGGAATGAGTTATTCGACGAGCAATATATGATTTTGGGGTAAGAGAAGCTGCTTTATCCAAATAACCTATTTATTTTGTGAGATTTCATAATGTTAATGGTCAAAACCTCATTTTATTTATATATTTAATATTTATAGTAAATTTTAGTTTAAGTATTATTTTTCATCATTTAAATTTTAGGATTAATGTCTAATATAAAAGTACTTTAAAAAATTTGAAAAATAAGGTGGTGAAAGGTGAGATTTTTGAAGGAGATGAGTTGGAAAAGGGATTTGAGACATTGGGATTGAATTCTAAGAAGTCAATAATGTGTTATGATCGACCCATTGCCTAAGGACGTCCATCGTTAAGTTAGGAAAAATTCAGGATGTTACATGGGCCCATTAAAAAACCCTCTTATGGTGCTAGTATAATGAAAACATAGCCCTTAGGGATATTTGCACAGCTTCTGGTATTATATAAAACCCTTATTTGGGCACCCCCTTATTGATACTCAAATATTACATATTTAACCTTTCAATTACATTAGTTTTTCTGGTATTTAATTGATAGTTTGATTTAATTATATATGTTTTTATCATGCGAGGTGATTCAGAAGCTTATGATGAATATGAGCTTAAAATGATGGATTTAGAGTTTAAAAGAATACAATGAAGATTTAGAAGTCATTAAGGAAGAGTTCACGTGCCAAAGATCTAGAATATGGATGGGAGCTGAGCGTGCATGATGTCGACAGTGAAGGGTGGTTCTGTTTCCTCTAACATAGCTTCTATCAAGGTCAGAGCATAAGTGTAGTAAGCCTGCCGTATGTCACCGATCTGACCTCGTATCTCATTGAGCTTGGCTTCTCAGGGGTCCTGTTCTCAGCCATCGCCTCAGCTATGGTTTCGAGAGCTTTGCCACTCTTCTTCTTCTCCAACTCACGGCATCAGTCGGAGGCAGCCAGCGAGGCAGTGCTCAAAACATGGGAAAGTGCTTGCATTGGTGGTTCACCGACTTGTCGGTTCCTTCAGGATCCAGTAAGTGCTTAAGAATGTGTTAAAACTCAAGTGGTTACACAAGTGATGACCTCCTCAACCCCTTGATCAGGAGGGAGGATTTGTTGCTTTAGCATTCGTCTATTAACTCTTAAGAAAGATGGGAGTTGGCGCATGTGTGTCTATAGTCAGGAAATCAAAAAGATTATCATAAAATACAGATTTTGCATACCACGGCTGGATAATATGTTGGACATGCTTGAGGGTGCGAAGTTATTTTCTAAATTAGATTTAAGGAGTGACTACTATCAGATTCAAATATGGCCAGGTGATGAGGGGAAGACGGCTTTTACGACCAAGAAAAGATTGTATGAATGGATGATAATGCCCTTCGATCTTTTGAATGCACCAAGCACATTCATGAGGCTGATGAACCAAGTTCTGAAGCCATTCATTAGGTAGTTCGCTGTTATAACACCATAAATTTTTGCTATTTTAAATTGCCAAAAATTCTTAAATTTTATATGTATATATAACTAGCCACGTCATCACTTACTAACCCTTGACGCTCGAGATGAGCCTATATGCGGCTGGTACCAATAAAGAACTTTACAAATATGATTGATCAATTGTATAAAA
This sequence comes from Magnolia kwangsiensis, assembly GCA_037074715.1. Lineage (NCBI taxonomy): Eukaryota > Viridiplantae > Streptophyta > Magnoliopsida > Magnoliales > Magnoliaceae > Magnolia > Magnolia kwangsiensis. The sequence continues at coordinate 88,524,340 of CM073586.1, forward strand.
TCAATGAATCCAACCGATCACTTAAACATCGAGTTTAGCCCCATGATTTGTTCACGTAGGGCCCAAATCTAATCGACCTACCACTGACTAATCAAAACAATCGTAACTAAATTAATGATCTATCCAAACCCAAGCCAGCTATGGTTTAGATCTTAATTAATAAACCAAATCAACCCAGTTACTCTTTCAGCCTAAAATAGACGGTTTAGAGTGATCATGATCAAATCACCATTTTTGCTAATTTCGAATAGATCATATTGTGAACTTAGTTAATCCATACCTCAATCACTCCGCTCAAGAAATCTCCTTACCCAATTTACTCCAGAAATGCCCCGATTTTTTGAACAAGCTTTAGACCGCTCATTAGTAGGCTACTAGTTTCAAAATTATAGAGTAATGTCTATCTCACTGGGCTTGTGATCCATCGTGGGTAATGGACTCAAATGATGCCTAGAAAAGGACAATCTGTGTCGTCCAGCCAGCGCTTGTAAAACGTAACTCTCCTAAGTGATAACCTGAAATATGATTTTTTAAAACAATTAGCCCAACCACTTTGGACAATAAATTAGGACACTTCAGCTGTTAAATTTCACCCAAACTTGCACCGTAGGTTGAGAATATTTTCCTGCACTCGTTCACTGAATTTGACCATTGAATGAAGGATGGTGCCCGTTGATCACAAAACGGACCCTTGCGATCAATCTCCGTACCATTTGCCAACAAATTTTGGACAACCCCTCATCAGATCATGGGACACCTATTCCATAGCACAGATGGGCCAGGGGGCTACTGGAATAGCCCCAAACTCAAGAAATCATCCCACTATGGGTATATTTATTAGAATGAGAGTTCTTAGGGCCATTTAGTTAAAATTTTACGTTATAAAGGACCCAAAATCTCTCTCCCTCAAAAATTTCCAACAACTGAGAGAGAGAGGAGAGAGAAGAGAGAGTGTGTGAGAGAGAAAGGGGGTTGTGAGAGGAAGGAGAGCTAGGAAATTGAAATTTTCACTCTTACCTCCATCATTCGTCAAAAATCATGGTCCTACCACCGTAGAGACGAGGTGTAGTTGATCTAAGGTAACAAATTCGAGCTCTCCTCCATTTTTTCTTAGCTAGGGCCACATGCATGTGTCCTGACATGCAATCCCTTGGCACAGGGCCTCAACACGTCAAACTTATGGACTCAGCGCCGCTAGAGCAACTACGAGGACTTCCGATCGATGATAGGTGCAGAACATTACCTCTAGGTGGCTGATTATCATGCTTAGCGTAAATCATAGTGATTTTATGTGAAGGATATGTGTGCATGTTACTGAATTTTATGTATTATTTGGTTTAGGACCCATGTGTAGAATTTCTCTAAAATTGGGAGAAGAATTTAGGTCCCGAGGTTCCCTAATATGTAGATTGTTGAATTATTAGTCAATTCAGGGATTGCATATGAAATTTCCCAATGTGCTGATTTTGTAGGTTGGATTTTGTCACATACAAATTGGTAGATGAAAATTGGGTGTATTGCTGTCCACTTTGTGGAATTCCTAAATTGTGTTGAACCTGACTTGCTCAATGTTGCTGATTTTGTAAGTTGAGATATTGAATCATGCAATTGAATGGTGTAAGTTAGGTGTATGGCTATCCACTTTGTTGAATTGCTGAAATATGTTGAACCCAATCTCCACTGTTGCTGATTTTGTGTGTTGGACTTTGTCACATGTGGTCGATGTGTGAGAATTGAGTGTATCGCTGTCCATATTGTTGAAATTCTGAAATATGTTAATCTCTAGCTGGAATTGCTCTTGAAATTGTTGAATGATGCTTTACACTTGCGCACATGCCCCCTTTGTGGACTGGCCAGCTAACTGGAATCTTTTAGGCAACCTTTCTGTTGGGTCAGCCCACAGGCAAGTTTGGCCCGACTAGCCAAACTACAAGTTGCCAGCCATTGTTAAACTATAGGAGACGTTGTTCTTAGGTCGTGTAATCTGTGGTTCGTCTTGTGGAGATAGATTGGTCCACTAGTTGGCCATCTTATATGTTAATCATGTTTGTACGCGCCTGTTGGAACTTGAGGCACCCTGTAACCATTGTGCCCACTGATAACCATAAATTACGGCCCACAAGACTCATGAGTCAGGGATGGTGGTATGGGACACTATGCCTGAGCTGTCAGCCTACGTTGGAGTGACGAGCCTCCCTATAGTGATTAGTGAGCACCAAAGACTCGTGAGCCGAGAATGGTGGTATGAAATACTATGCTCAAGCTGTCGGCCTATGCTGAGGTGATGACCTCCCCGTAGTGACCCCGAGCAGGACTCTAATGTCCTAACAATTTTTGATGGAGCTTAAGAGATGGAAATGACGAACCCACAAGGGCTAAGGATTGCGAGAGTTGCACGACCACAATTATTAGAGCCACGCAATCAGATTAGGACAATGATTCGTCGGGGTATCTCGGTTTACCCAACTTGCTGGAAGAATAAACTTAACTAATCAATTCGGCTAACATGTGCATTACATGTATTGGTTACTTTTACGATTTGGTAGTCATGGTCGCTTATGGGAGTGTTGGTTCACGAACGTTAGATGGTGTCACAAGAGGGAGTGTTGTGGTCAGAGGCATGCATCATATCATTAAACTATGCATTGCATTAATCAGAGTATCTAGGGTTCTGTGAATCTATGCTTTTCACTAAATTTACTCTTGTGTATGATAATTTGTGTAACTTATTGTTAATGGTACCACTAAGTTAGCTACTCACTCCAACTCTGGGATGGTGCTTTAAAACACCAATCAAAACCTATTATAGATGTAGGGACGATGGAGCTGAATGTGTCGGAGGATGCCAACGTGGACGATGAGGAGGACTGAGTGTATTTTCAGAGTTTCGGCGGATCCTTTTAGTCCGAGTTCGGGCGATCGCGGGGTATAGGCCAAGGCCCTAGTCACTTTGGGACATATGTATTGGTGGGACTAGTTCCATGTTTAGATATTTTTAGATTTGTGGTTTGAATTTTTATATTTAGTGGCACTTGATACTGCTTTATGACTTATGCTTCATGCTTTGTTAAACTCTCCATTGCTTATGAGATCATCCAAATGTAATTAAAATCTAAAGCTCATTAGGGCACACGTGATACTCGAGAATTTGGGAGCCGAGTTCTTACTTGGACCCTAAAATTTGAGGCGTTACAGTTGTGGTCTACTTCGATGACATTTTGATATACAATCAAGACGAAGTAAGTCACATGGTACACCTCAAGCAGGTCTTTCAAGTGCTCGCCAAAAACAAGTTGTATCGTAAATTTTAAAAAATGTAGCTTTTTAACTAATAGCATGTTGTTTTTAGGATTTTCGTGACATCCATGGACATCTAGGTGGACAATGAAAATGCAATAGCCATCAGAGAATGGCCGGTCCCAACAAATATCCATGAAGTGTGGAGTTTTCATATATTGGCAATTTTTATTTTCGGTTCATGGAGAATTTTAGCATCATTATGTCACCAATTACAAATTGCATGAAGAATGAACAGCTTCAATGGACTGACGAGGCCGACATGAGCTTTATTGAAATTAAGCACAGATTGTCCACAACCCTTGTTCTATCACTTCTCAGCTTCGACAAACTGTTTGGAGTCGAATGTAATGCTTCATATGTCGGAATTGAAGAGTTTTGTATCAAGAAGGCAAGCCGATAGCCTTATACAGTGAAATGTTTAGTGATGCACGCAAAAATTGGTCAACCTATGCGCTCAAATTGTACAGAGTGGTCCAAGCACTATGACATTAGCAACATTACTTAATTAAGAGGGAGTTTGTTCTTTACACAGACCATTATGCTCTCAAATTCATTAATAGCCAAACTAACGTAAATCGTGTGCATGCTAGGTAGATTTCATTTTTGTAGGAATTCACGTTTGTGCGGAAACACAAGTATGGGAAGAAGAACGAAGTAGCTGATGCACTTAGCCACCGTACAACTTTGTTAGTCACTATGAGTAATGAGGTTGTCAGGTTCAAGCGCCTCAAAGACACCATAGAAAATAGTAGTTTGATCATAACTTTTCATCCATACCATCTATCTATTTTCCACCTGAGATTTAAATTTGCCTCATTTTTGGGTAATGATCTGGAAAAATGGATGTACAGTGTGGATAAAACACATGCATGATGACGGGGCTTACATTAAACTGCGTCCGTATGTGGGACCATCATGTGTATATCAAAAACATAATCCTATTTTTGACATTTATCCCGTCGTTCGCTGTTGTGTGGCCCACCTGAGTTGTTGTAGATCTAGTTGATTTTTATACCTTAGGCTAGCATCAAGGATCAAACCTAATATATAAAATGGATGTCACACAAACAACATGGTAGAAGCAAAGAGTTTTATTGTTGCACGCTTTGTATATAACAGGTTTTGTATAAGACACTTGCGTGATTTTAGTAGGCAAATGATGGACGCCAATTCCGTAGATCCGGATGGCCAGAGAGTTCGGAGGATCAGTGAGTGTATGGCCCACTGTGATATATGCTACACCTTCCATTCATTTTTTTTTTCAGTTCATTTTAGGGCATGATTCCAAAAATGAAGTAGATACAAATCTTAGGTCGACCACACCACAAGAAACAGTGGTGATTGAATGCTCACCGTTGAAAACTTCATGAGGCCACAAAAGTTTTAGATCAAACTGATATTTGCGTTTTCCCTTCATCTAGGTCCGTGTGACCTTATTAATAGGTTGGATGGCAAGTAAACATTACAGGGGGTCCAAGGAAGTTTTTAATTGTGGGGGCTCAATCACCACTGTTTCTTATGGTGTGGTCCACCTGAGACCTAACATTTGCTTCAGTTTTAGGCTCATGCTCTGAAATGAGTTGGTAAAACAGCATATATAAAACAAATACATCATGGTGGGCTCCATATTCACTGATCCATGCAATCCGCGCCCGCATATGGGGGTGTGACATTCGTTGATATGGATGGAACAACTTAATGTGGATGGGATCTTGATGTAGAGTGGGTTGCGGATAGTTATATGGCCAAGCTGGATCAGAAAAGGCCCGGTTAATGACAGAAGTGACCTAGACCATCGGACCTTAAATCGGGCGTATCTCGCAATTTAAAATGAGTTATCTGACATAAAATATATGATTTTGGGGTAGAATGAGCTACTTTAGCCAATCAACCCAGCATGGCTGGGTTATGCAAGCTGGATTTGTGAAATACCGCCAGATCGACGGTCATTTCCCTATTTTAATTTCTTTTTTACTATAAATAGTAAGCTTTAGTTTGATTATAACTCTTCATCCGTTGGGCTTTAGGAGTTGTGTCCAACATGAAAAAAGCTTAGAAAAATTAGGAGAATAGCTTGGTGAAGCCAAATAGGACACTATTTTTGGCCGAAAACCTTGCGCACTAGTAGACATCACGACCGTAAGTTTACTATTTATAGCAAGTTGCGAATTTTAGGAGTTTTAGTTGTAGTATGATTCTGATTTCTCTCTCATTGCTTGGTACCCCTGTTTAAGGATTGTGAACTTTTTTTTATTCATTCATTAATAAATTTCAAATTTATTTCTATTTTCTGCTTTCTTTCCTCGTGGATTCGAGAAGTCTTTGTGAGAAGTCCAGAGAGGTTCCATAGATTCAGAATAGTTATCCTCTTGAGGAAGACGATGCTCGACCTCACGTCCTTTCCTGCATCAGATCCATGCCGTCCATCAGGTGCAACACCTTGTATTTGGATCCAAGAATCCGGCCTACAACACTTAGGTGGGCTATAAATGGGAAACTGTCGAGATGGGAGTCCTCCCACCGTTAAAAGTAGTCCAAATTGTGCATGGAGTCTACCCTGCTGTGTATATATATACCATCCAATCCTTTCATCTGACTTGCAATACAAGGATGAATGGAAGCCAGGACATTCCAAGACTCATGTGGGACACACCAGGTCAATTTAGAGGTCTTGGGCATGATTAATTTACACCTTCTCTGTTGCGGGGCCGACCTAACGAAGCAAACCGAATCACAGCTGGAATCTCACACTTCATGAACCTAATATTTGCAGCTGGAATCTCACACTTCATGAACCTAAAATTTTACAATTCAACAGTCAACAGTCCACCTTCAATCCCACTGCGTTGAAGTTTGTCTTCAGTACATGACTCAAGATCACCGCCATCTTAGCCCTAATTTAGCTGAATATGATATTGCCAATAAAATAAAGTAATTTACAAGCAGGGAAGTTCTCAGGAAGATAATGTAATTTGTGAGTAGAGAAGCTCTCATACACCTTCACCTAGCCACCTGAAAGCAACGGCCGGCCGGCTGCTGAAAGCGACTCCCGTTGGTCATGACCAAGGCAGTCGCTTTCAGCCCTGTAGATGAAGGTGTATCTTCGTAAGGAAATGGCACTATCCACCTCCTCATGGGAGCTTCTCTGAAGTCATGGTATGTACCCTTGTCATCATCTATGTAGTACATCCATCCAATTAATTAGATGCGTCTTTCCATGGTGATATATAACCCTAAAAATGGGAACGGATTGGCTACTCTCCCTGACACCAGCTCCGTGGCTGGTGTTCGGTGGTCTGTGGGCCCCAACATGATGTATAAGGCCCACTGTACTGTTTATCTGAAATCCAATCTGTTGATTAGGTCATAAAGACCGAGATTAAGGGAAAAAAAGAAGATCATATTGATCCAATACTTTTATCGCCCCCAAAAAGTTTTTAATGGTTGATGTTCATTTAACACTTTTTCCTGTAATGTGGTCCACTTGAGATTGGGATATATCTCATTTTTTGTGTAATATCATAAAATGATCTATAAAAATAGATGGACGGCATGGATGAAACACATACATTATGGTGGGCCTACATACCAACGAACACCAGCCATTGGCTGGTGGCAGGGGTAGTAGCCAATCCGTTTCCTCTAAAAATCTGGCCCATCCATGACTTAGTTGGAACACACCACACACAACAATTTAAAGTTTCGATACTAATCCATTGAAAATTTTATGATATTTTATAGGGCTTATGGAGTTGTGGTTCAGAAACACATATGAAAAATGAAGTGGGAATAAAATGAAGTCGTTTGCATGCCACTTCCAGTCACCTCCTTCCCAAAACACCACCACCAACAACAGAGCCCTGTCTCTACGATGGCAGATTCTGAGATGGAAAACATTGAAATCGAAATGGCTCCAGATGTTCGAGTCCAAGTACAGGATTCTGTTGAAGCTGAGATCAACAACACTGAAATCGAAGCGCCTCTAGAGGTTCACCTGCACGTTGGGGAACGTCCAAGTGGAACTGAGAACGGGAACCCCCTAAGAATGGGTTTATTTCAAGTTGGATTTCTTGCCAATATTGCTGTGAACGGCATTTTGTTGATGGGATTGCTGCTACTAGTGTCTGCGGCATTCGCGTCATCCATGTCAGAGACGACTGATAAAAGGATGATATCTACGGGTACGTTACTGATCTACGTTGGACTAGCACTCAAGATGAAGCTTCCTCTCTCATCTTAGAAGTTTAGAAATGGTTATTTAAATGACCCTTTCAGTTAGTTTTTAAGTATCAGTAAAAATAATGTCTCGAGTCAATCTCCTCTTCTTCTTCTTCTTCTTCTTCTTCTTTATCGACTGAGGTCTTGTTTTCTTGTTATTTGGGTATACAATAGTTATATGATTGTATATACGGTGAGATTTCATGATATCATGCATGCATATCTGTGCCGTATCTATTTAAGGTTTTAAGGGTATTTTTGTCAACATCATCGTGCATGTTTTAATTTCTTCTTCTATATTGAGATCAACTCCGTCCATATCATGTGAGAATTTGTATCTTATCCGTACATACAAACGATCGTCTTGATAAAAATATCACATGAGACATAACAAAGAAAACAATGTAAAATTGCTCGTAAAACCTCTACGTTAGGGCAGCATGACCCACCTGAGTTTTGTATGAGTCTGATTTTTGTATTTTTCCTTTCATTCTTCTAAGACACATCTGATGAATGGGTTTGATGAAAGAGATAAACTATGATGGCCCACACATAAAACTATGATTGGTATCCATCCCCTTCGTTTCCCGTGGTGCCGGCCACCTCAGTATTAGATCTGGCTGATTTTTATACCCTGAGTCTAACGTCAAGGAGCACACCTGATGGACGGATTGGATGTCACGCTGACAACATGGTGGGGGCACAGATGGCTTTATTGTTGTAGGCTTTGCATAAAATAGGTATTGTCGAGGACTTGCGTGACTTTGGTGGGCTGATGAGGGTGTGACTTGGACTGACGTGACGGAAGCGCTTCAAGTGGAGGAGATCTACGTTGAGAGAGGAAGTCCTCCCACCGTTAGAATCGTCCAAATTGTGTGTGGAGCCTACCCTGATGTGGATATACCATCCAATACTTTCATTAGACGTACCAAACCAGGATGAATGGATTCCTTAAATTCTAAGACATTATAAAACTCGCGTGGGCCACACACCATGTAAATTTAGATTAGGCTTATTTTACACCGTTTCTTCGGGTGTGGTCCACCTAAGTCATTTTATTTTTAGGAATCACGGTGAAGATGTATTGGCACATCTAATGGACGGCATAGATTTGATGCATATCTGTCACACGCAGCAATCAGTTTGTGCCGGTCAGGCCGTTCGAATGCGACTGGATTTCGGTAATGAAGCGTATGCATCTGCCGTTATTTGATATTCTGCCGGCGTACGATATATGTATACATCTACAACGCTGCAGTATATACGGACTACTCAAACTTCAATCTGAACCGTTAGAATCGTAGGAACCTTAGTAGATAGAACACAAACAAGATTTGATCTGCCCTTTTTTTTTTTAACACACGCACGCACACCCCCACATATTCACGGCACACGCACACATACCCCACACACCCACACCATGGGATTTCACCACCATGGGTACTCGAACCCTTGAGCTGGTGTTGAAACTCCAAGGAGTCTACCACCCGGGTAAGAGTAAGGACCCTGATCTACCCATGTTAGCGTGACCATCAAATATAGGGTTAATCAGAAGCTTAAATGGTCTCATCGATATGATATTAGGTATGATCCTTCTCAAATAGGCCCACAACTTGAACGGATTTGATTCGCCGTAAACATATGCCACGTGCACTGCTTCTTAGTGCAAGCATATGGCTTGTTGTATTCTTCCGGAGTACCCAAGGGCACGCGTCAATCTTCAAATTAACGGCACTTGTACAACTTGCTACTAGGACTTTTGCTACCACGACTTTTGTCAAGTACCCATGGACCTTGGGGCCACGATATTTGACCCCATTTCGACCGTTTATTTGAGTTACACGTGTGCCACGTGTAAATTTCTGAGTGCATGCTTGTAAACTTCTAATCTTTGGGACGCGACGTTGTATGGAGCTCATGCAACAAGTTGTAGGGCCCACCATGGGTGTGTGTGTGTGTGTCTGCTCCATCCATCGCTTACCCCAGCTCATGTAAAGACGTGAGCTCAAAAATAATGCCGATCCCAAACTAAAGTGGGCCACACCATGGACAGACGTGGGATAGAGATGCCTTATATTGAAACTTTGGCGGGTCCCACCGAAGTTTTGGATCAGACTGAATTTCTCTTTTACCTTGGACTCAACTTATGAACGGGTTAGATGGCATATGGAAAAAAAAAAAAAAAAGGTGGGGCCCAGGAAACTTTCAATGGTGGCGATCCCCATTGCCTCTGTTCACCTTGGTATGGCCTACTTGGGTTATGGGTCGATCTGATTTTTTGGCTAACGTCCAATATACAACTTGTGCTTAGGATCTGGGATGTTCATGTGTCACATCCAGAGAATCATGTCGGTCCACCCATCAAGCGTGCAAGAGAGCAGACGAAGTAGACCGCTGATTTATCTGATGGTCTATCTTTCCATGCACGTATGAGGCTACTTGATGAATGACCATCTGGATTTCCAAACCCCAATACCACGTGGAATGCATCTATAGAGTTTAGATGGTCGCCTTGATGCGTATCCTATCCAGAGAATTATGCTAGTCCACCCATCAAGGGAGCAACACATGTACATTGAATGTAGCCATACGATCTTGGGTCCTCATGGCCTGTGAATGTCTGTTTAAAAAACAATGTAGACATATGATCTTCTGTCCGTCTATTTTCCATGTATGCGTGTGGCCTATTTGGATGGGCCCAGTAATGTTCCAAATCTACTACTTGACTAGGTGGGCCGTACATGAACAAATAAATAAACATTTAGTAAAATGAAAACCAAGGTACACATGCATGAGTTGCCTAACAGAAGATTGGAACCACATGCAAGCATTATAGAGCACATGTGGACATGAAATCATGCCACAGCAGGTTGTACTAAAGTGACGCAAACCCGGTTTGGAAACGGATTGGCCCACCCATACATATCAGGCCCAAAATTGGCCCAGGTGATAACATAACAGGTGCAAGCCCAAACCTGGATCTGGCTTTCACAGAACCTTAATGGGTTGGTCTGACAAGTGACAATGGGCCAGGTTTGATTTAGGCCAAGTCTGTCTACACCCAGCCCACAAAGTAAAATTTAGGCCTATAACAGTTAAAAAAGGCCTGAGCCCAACCATGACGATTCTGCACGGTCTGACCCGTCGTAACCATGCACAAGCTCAGCTACACTCTTTATTGCTAGATCTTCGGTGTTTATTAGGGGTGCCAAACATGCATGATATTTGTTATGGGAAGACCAGAGACGTCTTAACTCTAAGGTTTGAGGTTATCCAGAGCTGACTCGAAGCGTAAGACTAAGCTTGGAGTCATGAGTAGAGGCGAGGGATGAACCACCAATTCAACGACTGTTATGCTTTCACTCCGAAGCCCTAGATGGAATGATCTACGGATGAGATGATCCGCCCAGGATTTAGAGTGGCCTGGAATGATCCGAGGCCGAAGCTGTCAGCTCGGAATGATCTGGCGATGAAGTGATCGGTTTGGGACTCGGATTGGAATCCACTGATGAGGGGGACCATGGGGTGTCCCATCACAGCACAATTGGCGACAGTTACTCAACCGCCCACGTCCACATGATCATACAACAATTAGGAAGTCGAATCTCCCGCGGGATGTGTCAAATGCCCCAAGATGCGCCGAGTTATGCGAACATGTCCATCTCAGGCAAGGGAGTATAAATAGTGTCTTGCTGGAGGGAATAGGTACGCAAGATCTAATACCCTTCATCTACAACTCAACTTAAACCCAAATTCCCTTGACCTTACTTAGACATCGAAAAGTCTCCTGTTTAAGCCAGGGTCTCCTTTGCTCACTACTGTTGTGCAGATTTAGGCCCCTAACGTGTCTCAGAGTTCAAGCATCTAAGCGAATAGTAGCCCAGATTTTGTCTATAATAATATTGACAACAATGCTCTTGAAATTAACCTTAAACAGGTCGGGTTGATGCAATCTTATGTGCAGCCAAAGCCCATCCAATTAAATAATGGGCATATTAATAATTTAAACCCATGCTTGTCCCTTAGCCTACTATTTTAGCCCAAGCCCAATAATCTAGCTTGACCATTTAACAGACCTATCAATTAGGGCTAAAGTTGGGTTGGATTGGGGTTCAACCCTAGCCCAACCTAAAGTTCCTATACCTCAGTCATAACCCAACCCAACCCAACCTTAGGTTGAGAATTCTCAACCCAAGCCTAACCCAAGCTTGCATGGTTGGGTGGATACATGTTAATATTTTTGTTATTACATTAGTTTATTATATTTTAATACAAGTCTTATTTTTTTTTTGTATTAATGATTTTTAAAAAAAAAATTATATATGTAGTTATTTATCATAAAGAACTTCATTTCTTCCAAATAAATTAGCTAAACTATAGGACAATTACTTTAAAAGTCGTGTCAAACTATTTAGGAGAGAAAAATCCAGCATATGTTGTTAGCTTGAGTCATCGAGAAAATGATGTGGAATAATGAGACATGATGGCAATGGAATTTCTTGCACCTTCAACACAGATGATCCATGCTAATTTATAGTTTATAAGTAACTTGTATAACGATTGGGTACAGGTTGGATCAGGCAACGCTATCCTGACCCAAGTTTTATGGGGTCAGTATTTGTATAGCCAAAGCCTAAGACCAAACTTAATACATCTTGCCCCATCCCAAGCCACTGTCAGGTCGGTTGGGTTGAGCCTGTCTGACTTTCAGCCCTACTATCAATGGCTGAAATTGAGCTATCCATGGGCTGCATAGACCAACGAACAAATCCCAGCCCGAACCAAGACTACTAGGCCTATAAGAGTAGAAAAAACCCAAGCCCCAATAACGAGAAATGGTTGGACCTGAGGTTGACCCACTGCGGCCTGAAAATGAATCAAATCCATGTTTTACACATCAACATTTTTAATTCATTCATGGGTCAGGTGGACTACAAATCCACAAAGAGAAGTACATATGTACGTAGGTATGAACATATGAAGTCTAAGCCTGCCCAGCTGAAAAAAAAAAATGACTTGAGCCCAACCACAGACCAAAAATTAATCAGGCGATGCATGCTGGCCCAAAGCCCAGTAAAGTCAGTAGGCCAGCTGGCCCCATAGGATGAATCTGATCAGTCGAAATCTGGGCAAAAGCTAATCCTAGGCCCGGCAAATTCACAACCAGAGAGGAGTAAAATCTTTTTTATACTTCCTCCCACATGTATCAAGCTATCTATATAAGGTCTAAGCAAATGTAGTTTCCTCCATTTATAAGAAAACATTAGGAAAAAAGAAATTTTTTTTTTTTTTTAATGATTAATGGTAAAAGAAAAAGGGAGGACCTGATACCTCTACAACATCAGCCCCAAAAACACCGAAACTCTATGGAGCCAACTATTTTGAATATATAAAATCCACCCTTTCCATCAGCTCCTATCCTTGATTCCAAGCCCTGAGCCCTGAGGTCAGATATTAACAAAATCCACAAGTCAGGTGCGCCACACTACAAGGAAGAATGGCTATGGGATGCCAACCATGGTTTTTTTTTTTTTTTTTTTTTAAGGGCCACCATTGTATGTAGCTTTCATCAGGGGATTCATGGTGCAGAACATCCATCAAACCCGTTAATCAGGCGCAACTCGTCAGGATGAAATGAAGAAGCGAAAAAAAAACCAATGATTCAGGACTCAGGCAGGCCACACCGCAAGAACTTAGAGGCAATTTTACATTATTTCCATTAGTGTGACCCATATAAGTTTTTAACCAATCGTATTTTCTTTATGAACAATCCAAATAATTGTTCTCACCTTAAGGACAGAATGGATTTTACATATACAATACATGTGGACTAAGAGAAATTCGGTCTTTTACACGTTGCAGAAATAGGTCAGCGTAGAACACCCAAGCTAAGCTACATCTGTGGGGCACCATGCTGTATATGTGAAATAAACCCCATCCAACATGTGAGAAGGCTTATGTTAGCCCTACGTGCATACGATCGTCTTGATAAAAATATTATATGGGCCACACCAATGAATCCCAAATCTTGTAAGTTAGGCAGGCGTGGCCCACCTGAGTTTTGGATGAGGTTGATTTTTGAATTTTTTCCACTCATACTTCTAATCCACACCTGATGGATTCGATGAAAGATATATACATGATGGCCGCACATACAAACCTATTGCTGGCATCAATAGGCACATGATGTATCCGGATTTGAAATAAAACACATACAAACCTATTCCTGGCACCAATAGGCATATGATCGATGTACCCGGATTTCAAATCAATAAAACTTTTTAGTGTCTCCGAGAAAACAAAGGCCATAGAGATGTAAATAAATCACTAATTTTTTTAACGATTGCTTTTCACATTAAAACAAATAAAAATAGTGAAACAAATGGTCCAATTATTAAGATAAAAAGTCACCTTAAAATAAAACAACGCTACTAGTTCGACCCATAAGAGTTTCCAATGAAATCAAGTTGTGTGGGCCTCACTGTAATATATGTCGGACATCCACCAATCAATCAGATGCACCTTTTTATGGTAGTCCATGAGCCTGAAAATAAGTCCAATCCATGACTTAGGTGGGTCACACCGCCAACAAAAAGTTAGAGTTGATACCCAGCCATTGAAACGTTTATGATCATTTATGGGGTTCATGGAGACATGTTTCAGACATCCAGTACATCCATTATGTGTTTCTCACTTAGATGAGGGGTCACACCAAGTTTCAGCCGTGTCTAAAACTCAGGTTGGCCCCACTAAGTTATTTTAGATATTTTAATTAATATAATTGATGGTGTGATCCACTTTAGTTTCAGATACGGCTGATTTTTGAGATATCCCATAGGGGACTCACCAAGTGAATGGTGTAGATGTCTTAAATCGATCATGGTGGCCCCAATTTAGCTGACATATGATGGCAGATATGTATGTCGCGACTAATGCAAAATGAAGTCAGAATAAAATGAAGTCGTTTGCATGCAAATAACAGTCACTTCCTTTCCAAAACACTAACAAATATAGCCAACTGTCTCTACGATATGGTGGATTCTGAGATTGAAAACATTGAAATCGAAGTGGCTCCAGATGTTCAAGTCCAAGCACAGGATCCTATTGAAGCTGGGAACGTGAGCTCTCGAAGAATGGGTTTATTTCAAGTGGGATTTCTTGCCAATATGGTTGTGAAAGGTATTTTGTTGATGGGATTGCTGTTACTACTGGCAGCGGTATTCCCGTCATCCATATATCTCGGAGATGACTGCTAAAAGGATGATCTTTATGTCTATGTTACTGATCTATGTTGGACTAGCACTAAAGATGAGGCTTCCAGTCTCATCTTAGAAGATGTAATTGATTGGTTATTTCAAACTACTTGTGGATCCTTGCAATGAATATTTAAGTATGGAGTGAGTGAAATTATGTATTTTCACTTCAGTAAATCTCTTCTTCTTAGTGTTTGTTTTCTTACAGTTGTTGTTGGTGTAATGTTTGGATGCAATAGTTACATGATCCTCAGACTGAGTATAATGGTGAGATTTCATATTCTTATGCTTTTGTCTGCAACATCATGCATGATTGGGCATGTCTCTGATGAACAGCTTAGATCTTGCACAAAAGAGGGTGGCCCACCTCAGGAATCTTAACTTGTCTGTGCAAAATCATCATGGTCTAGCTAAGCATAGGCCTATTTGTTTTGGAACATCACGGGCTCGATCATGACACGGAACCTGGCACTGCACAATCATCATGGGCTAAGCCCAGGCCTGTCTTTTTCGTCCCATTAAGGGCTCAAAACTGGCCCCGCAAAATCGTCAAGGGCTTACCTCGCCCATCACAGGCTCGGGCTTACCTCAGGCCTGTTTTTTTTTTTTTTTTTGGCCCATCACGGGTTTTGCTTCGCGGACCGGGCTGGACTTTTACCACGCCTGCTTCATTGCAGTCCTTAAAACACATAAGCCTATGGGGCCCACCATTTTGAATATGTAAAATCTAATCCGTACATCAGGTTCTATCTTCGATTCTGGACCTTGAGGTGAAACATCAGAAATATCCAACACTCGGTTGTGCCACACCATAAGAGACAGTGACTATGGGATGACAACCATAGGTTTGTGTGTGGCGGCACCATGGTAGGTATATTTCATCAAACCTGTGAATCATGTGTAACTCATTATAATGAATTGAATATATAAAGATGACCATGATCAAGGACTCATGTGGGCCACACGGCTGAACTTAGGAGTATTGCAAGCAATTTTGCATTGTTCCCATTTGTACGGCCCATAGGAGTTTTTAATGGGGATAATCTTTTGTATGAACGGCCCAAACAATGGTTCTCACCTGAAGGAAAGAGTGGATTTTACGTTTACAATTTTGGTGGACCCCACGTAGATTGAGTTTTTTGTGCTCTTGGGGCAATAGGTCAGTATATTAAACATCCAGGCACCGTCCGTGGGAGCACCATATTATATATGTGAAATCAAATCCATCCATCATGTGAGAACGATTATGTTAGCCGTACATACAAACGGTATCCTTGATAAAAATATCACATGAGCCATACTAATGAAAACAATGTAAAATTCCTACTAAAACCTTTAGGTTTGGGCAGCTGGACCACCTGATTATTGAATGAGGCTGATTTTTATATTTTTTTTTCCATTCAGACTTCTGAGTCACACGTTATGAACGGGTTTGATGAAAGATAAACATCATGATTGCCCCCACACATAAACCTATGGTTGGCGTTCATTCCCATTGTTTCCTGTAGTGTGGCCCACCTAAATTGTATATATGTCTGATTTTTATATTTTGTGTTTATCATTGAAGAAAAAAACTGATGGACGGCATGGATGTCATGTGGACAGCATAGTGGGCGCAGATAGCTTTTATTGTTGTGTAGACTTTGGTAAAACAGGTTTTGTACAGGAGGATTGCGTGATTTACTGATTTTAGTAGGCCGGCGGGGGGTGTGGCTTTTGCTGACGTGGATAGAATGACTTCACGTGGATGAGATCTACCCCATCCATCAGATGCGCCATCCAGGGCCTAAAAATCAGCCTTATAACGTTCGGGTGGGCCACACCAGTTGAGATGGGAAGTTCTCCCACCGTTAAAATCATCCAAATTGTGAATGGGGCCTATAATGCATTGTATATACCATCCAATCCTTTCATCAGACGCGCCACACCAGGATGAATGGATTCCCAAAAAACTAAAAGATTCCAAGACTCATGTGGGCTACACCATGTGAATTTAAAAGTCTTACGCATGATTTTATACCGTTCATTAAGGTGTGGTCCACTTTATTCATTTTTTAGTATTAATGGTGAAGATGTAGCAGCTCATCTAATGGACGGGTAGATCTGATGCATATCTGTCTTGTGCTGTTTCTAATATCCCCTAGCCTGGCCCAACCCATTTAATGTTTCAGGGATATTATTGTCAATATGCATATTGGGCATATCTTTGATGGACAGCCTAGATCTTGTACAAAGTGAGCCCGCTAACAAGTGCTTTTAAATGTTTTAGTCCTGATTTCACGTAATTTTAGATGGCGTGGCCCACTTAATCTTGTACAACTAATTTTTAAGATATCCAATAACTTAAGAGGGGGACTCGCCAAATGCACATGATACGCATAAAATTACAAAAGCTTGACTACAGTGCGGATGAAAAAAAAATAACCATCATGATTAGAGGTGGACATCAAGTCGATTCAAACGAGTTAGGGCTGACCTGACTCGATTTGGTTTTGAAATAGGCCTGACGTAAAGTCAACTTGACTTGGTACCAAGTCTAGCATGACTAACCCGATCTAAGTTCGGGTCTGGCCTAGACTAATCCGAACTGAGTCTGCCTCGATCACAATTACCGATTCAGGTTGAGTCTTAAAATAATATGAGAAAACAGATGGATGGAATAGATATACAACGCATAGATCATGGTGGGCCCATGGTGAGGATCTAATGGACATCACTTATCTTGGGTCGCAGCTAATATTCCTTGCTAATCAAGCAGATTTTGTAAATATATATATTTTTTATCTTATAAAATTACCGTGAGATAACATGGCCTAATTAAATTTTAGAAGAAAAAAATTGGAAGCAAATTATCTACCAACAAGTTGAGTAGCTAGACTTGATATTGAAGTGATGCCACCAAGTTCTGTGGGGCCCACCATGATGTATGTGTTGTATCCACACTATCCATCCATTTGGAGAGATCATTTTAGGGATGATCAAAAGAATGATGTAGATTCAAAGCTGGAGTGGACCCCACCATAAAAAACAGTGAGGAGAGTGACGTCCACCGTTGAAGCCTTCCTAAGGTGTGACGCCCCGAAATTTCAAGAGTCGAGTAGTCTTTGACTCCCAAGGTTCCGAGTATTAATCTCACCCCTTTGAGCAGGGAGTGCATTTGAGAACTTGTCACAAGGCGACTATGCATCTAAGTGGTCTTATGTAAATGAGTAATGGATTTCAAAATGCTTAGAGTTGTCCACACTAGAATTTTCAAGGATACGCATATAAAGTTCTCAAAGTAATACGTTTAAATTTCTCAAACTGTAACGACTTGAAAAAAATCCGTACAAAGACCCGAGTACCACTTCAGGCAGAAATCTCTTAGAACCAAATCCTTTAGAAATTAGGTGAGAATTAACTTAGTGTTAAACATGATTACTTGTGAAATTAGCACTAATCCCTTTTAATCTGATCTGCAAGACCCAAAATATGTAGAATCATTAACGCTATATTGTCCTGAAATCTAGGATCTAACTCTAAACTCAGTTGCTCTCGGGGGCATTCAGAAACTCCATAACAGACCTGGACCGCACGTCGAAAGTCCGATAGCGATGAACTTAGACAATTATGACCGCCTAGTTGGACTTGGCAACTTCTTCGAAAATCAAGTCCAGATGAGGTCCTGAGACTATTTCCTTGAGTCCAGAGTAAAGAGTGTGAGAACATGAAAGTTTTTAGGAAATTAAATATGAATTTAAGTAATCTGAGTCGTGTTGCTTATGGACCGATTATAAGCATTCAGACCATTGGAATTTGACCCAAAGTTACCCTCGGATCAGGAAAAATGTCCCACACATGCCTATGTACTTATTGCCCTGATCGAGTTTCGGTGACCGTTGAACTGAAACTGGTCCGCCATGGTCAATCTGAAAACCCGATCGCACTGAAAACTTAACTTGATCAAGATCCTATATTAGTGAGCTTAAGTCTGACCGCATTCAATAAGGAGACCTCTAAAAATGCTCTGTTGGATCAGAATAAGCCCGATTTGGTTATAACCTAAGTATACCTTGGACCTGGGGCTGTTTTCATCAGTTTTGGGCCTATATAAGGGCCTTAAACCCTCTCTCATACATTCCATACGAATTTTCTAAAAACCCTAAGGAAGAGAAGATGAGAAATAGAAGGAAAGAGAGAGAAGAGTTGGAGTTATTCGTAGGATTCAATCCCCGCTGCTCCACGTGCTTATCCACTGCTACCGGATCATTATTCCGGCGATTCTAATCTCAAGATTTGGTAAGAAAACCTAACCCTAATCCGTTCTAGGATTTCCAATAGTCTAAGTAATGAAATAACTAACCTATTGAGTGTTATAGGTGGCCCTCGTGATGTGGACAATGACTTGACATACAAACTGAGTTTGATACGCGTTTATGGGGGTAAGGTGCAGATTATATGCGTCTAGGTTATGGTTTTTAAGGCTTTCAATGTCAGATAATGATTTATTACTGATGTGGGTGTCATTACACATGTTAAATGCTTTGTCTGTTTTACTTTACGTATATGTATACACTATGTTGTATTTAGGGTATTCCATGTATTTGTAGTAATAATCGTATACGTATAAAATTTAAAACTATGTTTACCATGATTTATTGTCATATATATATGCTAGGTGTATGTGTAACAAGTCCTTGATGAAAGGATTTGCCCTAATGTGTATTCTAACCAACATATGGCATGTGTGTTGGAATATGTAAACTAAGTGTTTATAAAAATGTCTGAATGACTAAGTAATTAGTAAGTTGTAATAAATTCAAGTGTTGAGATAGAATTCTCAATTACTTTAACGATGTGTATGATTTCTTCCATGTACGATGTCATGTAGTGTTTATGTGTCTATAGGATACTTATGTATGAATTCATGCTTCAGTTGAATCTGCTGAACTGCTTAAATGATTATAGGAGTTAAACTATTTATTCGTTACTGCTTTCATTATCTCATGTGATTACCTATTATAAATGAATGTGTTTAGGGATATTATATAGTCCAGAAAATCGGTAACAGGCCATGAACTGGTGGCTGAGGTTATTTTCGCCACACAGGATGTGTCAATGAATCCGAGTCGTACTACGGTTGTCGACAGTGGTTAGGCCACACGGAGTACTTATGCGCTTCATGTCGATCAACTCGATGTGCGCTCGTGCTAGTCGAGCTCGTTAAATAACCTGATTGACCCGATGTATGTTCACCGTGTTTGGACGCCACTGTTTGAATCTAGGGTACCAAACTTACAAGTGCAATCCCTTCAACCTTGGTACCTCGATCCGCTAAGACTCATGAGCCGGACATGGTGGTATGGGACACCGTGGTCAAGCTGTCGGCCTATGCTGGGGTGACGAGTCTCCCCGTAGTGACCAGTGAGCAAACCGAACTCGTGAGCCAAATACGGTGGTATGAGACACCGTATTCGAGCTGTTGGCCTACGACCTGGCGATGAGCCATTGGTAGTGACCTCGAGCATATTCTAAGTCTGCGTTGAGGCGACGAGTCTTTCTGTAACATTAGAATATAACTAGGCCTACACTGATCAGATGTCGCGTCCTATGCGTGTAATATGTTTCCCACAGGAGCAACATTGATTTGGTGAAAAACCCTTTTGTGGTGACCTAGAACCGCAATATCGTATGAGAATTACTAGGAATGATGACCCTTGAATAGATCATTACTTGGGAAAATGATATAAGGAAGGTACCTTAACTTCTCAATCTTACTGAATGAATAAACCTAAGTAAGAACTTGGCTAATCATGTTGCATGCACCGCATTACGTGTGCGTTTGGCGTAGTAGGTCAAACACTGAGGAGTATTGCATGCCGCGATCGTAAGATGAAGTCGCTGAGGGAGCATAGGCGAGGGCATACATCATTACATCCATATCATTCGTGCATTAATAAGAGTACTTAGGACCTGAGTGTTGTATTGCTTTATCATTACTGCTTGATTGAATTGATAACATGTTAACCTTTGCCATATGATTCCACTGAGTTGATTACTCACTCCCACGTTCTGGGACGGTGTTCACAACACCAACCAGACTCTGTCTTAGATGCAGATGGTGGCGTGACTAATGAGGCGGAGCCGGACTTCGTAGACGATGAGGATGCCTTCTCTTATATGCAGTATTCAGGTGGGTTCATGTGAGCCGTGTCCTGATCGACGGGGACTTCTAGGATGTTGACTAGTTGATATTAGCTTTACCACTTTACATTTCTTTGACACTCAAATATATTATTTTGGATCTCTTTTTGGGGAGTATACATGTACAGGTGTAACTTAGTAGCAGTATCATATTCTGGAGACGTACTTTCGTTATGGTTTTATCTACACATATCACAGTCTTTCGCTTGCGCTAATCAACTGTCTCTGGAGTGTGATATGCTGTTTTGGTATAATCTCACTCATGTTTAAGGCACTAACACAGACAACATTTAATCAGCATTATCCTTGTTGCATAAGTGATGCGTTGGAACTTGGGAGTTGGGTATATGCTCGACCCCTGATTTTCAAGGCGTTACACAAATAAAATACATCGAGTTGGGCTACAGGCCTACAACTAGGCTCAATGTACAACTAGGGTGCTCAAAAGAATATGTCTAAAAGAATGGGGCATCCAGGCCCAACATAGATGTCAAAAAGAAAACAAGTAACACGTACGCTAAGCCAGCCCGTCGGAGAGTTGGAAGTATGAGAATTCCGCCTCCTGGTCCAAATATGCGTCCTCGAGTGTGTCTGCCTCAGTGGTTGTCTAGTTGGTGTTTTAAAACACCATCCCAGAATGAGAGTGAGTGATCAACTCAGTGGTATTATTAACAATGAGTTACGCATGTTATCAATCCAATCAGTACAGGTAAGGATATCAAAGGAAACAGTAATTTCAAAAAAATCTTATCAATCTAAATATGAAGTCGTGACATGAACATTTTTCTAACTAGTGCAATGCAAGAAATTTAATTCAGTAGTCAAGCCTCTTATAAATTCTATTTACCCCGTGGGTTGGAAAAACTAAAGTACCCTCATCTTATGTTGGTCTCAATTGGCTTGCGGGCTCAGAGTGACGGAAACACTCCTTGCCTGCATCTTAAAATCTGGTATCGGGTTCATGACCCATGCGACAATTTCCCAAATCGATAAAAAACTAATACTAGCCTAACCAACCGGTCCGACCGATCACTATGGACCTGGATGATACAGTTCGGATGCAAAGGGTTAGACGACTCATCAATGAGCGGAGGACGTTCGCGGTCTATATAAGAGTTGTCACTCATATGCACACGCGAAACGGTCATAATATCATTGCAGTTAGGAATATCTGATTCACAGCTTCCTTGATTGCTCAACGGTCATTATGGGGAGGCTCGTCACCCCAGCATAAGCCGATAGCTTAAACACGGTATCCCATAATACCATGCCCGGTTCACGAGTCTCACGGATTCTTTTTTAGTTGCGATTCAAAGTGGACTCATCCAATAGTAATGTAGATACTCTAGGTTCTTTTCAAGCAAGCTTGTTCGATCGACCTGGGGTACTTCGGTTCAACTGACATTGGCACATGTGTGCCATTTAGTCCGGCTACTGACGGTCTCCCGAGTTCAACTCGGGTCGATCAGACAAGACAATGTGGCAGGCTTAGATCGAGCTATTCCTAAATTCAGGCAGTTAGTTGACATTCCCGCGGTGGGGAGAAATCATTCATCTGTGACTTAGTAATCACCACGTTACGTTTGCATGTTATCAATGTCGGGTTCACCTAGGCATTTCATCAAACACATAAGCGTCATTGGAGCTACACATTTATATAATCCTAACAATTAACGCATTCGTAGCTTTTGGTGTCCTAATTTTACTTAGGTATTTCATTAAACACATGAGCATTAGCGGAGTCACACATTTATAAAATCCTAATAGTTTAGCACATGAGTAACATTTGTTATGATAGCTTTACTTAGGCATTTCATCGAACACATGAGCATCAACGGAGTCACATATTTATAAAATACTAACAATTTAATACACAAGTAGCATTTATTACAATAGCTTTACTTAGGCATTTCATTGAACGTATAATCAACAACGAAAATTGAAACATGAATGATTAGGCATTTCGTCGAACATATGGACTACAATAAATTTCATGAAACAACACATTTGTAAATCATTCAAAATAAAATGGCACAACAAATTTTTTAAGCGTAGATCATGGCCTATGATCATTATCTGGACCCTCAGGGGTTAATAAAAGGTAACCTAGGGTTAATAGTCCGCACCTTTGCGGCAAGCCATCCTCTCTCGGCAGTTTCAAAGGTACAGTTCGGTGGAGGGCATACGAATTTGTATAATTGTAACACCCCGAAAATCGAGGGTCAGGTAGAAACCCAACTCTGAGTTCCAGAACGTCACTTATGCAACATAGATAATGATAAATGCATGTTGTCTGTAGAATGGCATTAAACAAGATTAAGACTAAGCCAAAACAGCATATCATACTCAAGAGACAGTTAAATTAGCAAGCGTAAGATTGCGATAAATACATAAATTATATAATTGATTGTAAGTCTCCAGAGTGTGAACATGTTACCAGGTTAATTAAATACATGTATACTCCAAAAATGAAAAGAAAAAAATATACATGAGTGCTCCAAAAATATAAAATGACAAGTGTCAAGGCGTCTAATCAACCTCCCTGTAATCCCGTCGATCAGAACACGGAGGAGAAGTCCTCCTTATCATCATACAAGTCCGGCTCCGCTTCACAAGCAGCGCCATCATCTGCAACTACAATCGGGTCTGGTGGGTGTCCGGAAACACCGTCCCGTAACGTGGGAGTGAGTGATCAACTCAGTGGAATAATAGATCAAAGATTAGCATGTTATCAAATCAATCACGCGTTAATAGTAAAGCAAACAATCAAACATTCCTAGATACTATTGTTAATGCATGCATAAAATGACATGATGGATGCCCTCACCGACATACTCCCTCATGCGGCACCATCTGCGTCCGCGGCATGCTTTCTTCCCACAGTGCTCCACATCTTCCAAGCACATGCAGTGCGATAGGGATAATGATTACCGGGTTGTTATTAGTCCTTTTCATACAGTAGGATTGGAAAACTAAGGTACCTTCCTTATATCAATCCCAACACAGATCCTGTCTAGGGTCATCACTCCTAGTAATCACATACGATGTTATATTTGTAGGTCGCTGTAAGGGCTGCCAGGGTTGTTGCTCGCACTCGTTGCACCGCTCCCCCATCACCTTATCAATATAGGCATAATGTACTCTTGTCGTACGGAAGGGTCGTCGCTTCCCGTAGACTCAGAATACGCTCGAGGTCACTACAAAGGGCTGTCAGGGCTGTTGCTTGCACTCGTTACACCGCTCCCCCATCACCTTATCAATGTAAGCCGACAGCAAGAATATATTGTCCCATACCACCATAATCTACTCACGAGTCTGGATTGCTCACTGGTCACTACGGGGAGGCTTGTGGCTCCAACGTAGGCCGACAACTCCACCACGGTGTCCCATACCACCATGCCAAGCTCATGAGTCTTTATGGATCAAGGTACTATGGTTAACAGGGTTTTCAATAGTAAGTTCAGTACCCTAAGTTCAAGCAGTTATGATGGATACAAGGTGAACATATAATGGTCAGTCGGGTTACTTGGTGAGTCCGACTAGCACGATCGCACGTTGAATCAACCGACATGAAGTGCACAAGCACTTCGTGTGGCCTGACCACTGCCGACGACTCTAGTATGACTCGGGTTCGTCATACACATCCTTCGTGGCGAATAGAATCCAACCACGAATTCTAAACTGTTACCGACTGCCTAGACTAGAGTATAGCCCCAAGCACATGTAATGTGAAACAGTAATCAGATGAGAGAGGCAGAATTGAAATACAAGAAATTCCAGCATGTTATCAGCATGTTGTAACATACATCATAAGCAGTTAACCAAACAAGAGTATTTCACATATAAGGTAACCAATTCAAATACAACAAGTATGGAGGAAATCATGTGCATCATTAAATTGGTTGAGAATCCATTCTCAACGCTAATCTACAACACCACTTACTCAATACTTACTAATACAAACATTTATACAAACACTTAGTCCACACAATTCCAACGTACTTGACGTATGTTGATTTCAACATATAATATGACAGATTCTTATATCAAGGAGTTGTCTAGTACACACAATCATGTTCTTACATTCAAAACATATGGCAGGCATAAATCATATTGATTTAGGCATTTCAACAAATACTTAGTCTACGCACATTAGTCTACATAGCATATGTCGGCCAATATGTGCATTAGGGCGAATCTCTTCGCCAAACAGATCATACATCCATAACTAGTGTAAATACACGGTAAATACCCATGGCAATCATATCGGTAAAATATGTACGTATACAGTATTTTCTACAAATACCTAAAATACCCTAAATCTCATATTCTTCGTACGTATACGGAATGAAAAACGGACAGCATGTTGTACATGTCAAATAGCATCCTCATCAGCAATCTACCATTAAAAGGCATTGAAAGCTTTGAAAACAGGTAATCTAAACGTCTAATATCCTCACCTTAAACCAGAAATTATGAAACGGAGTTGATTCAGATGATAAGTCTTCGTCAACGGCGGGTACGCTACCTATGGCATGAAACAGGTTAGTTATACCAACACTATAACTATTCTAAGATTCAAATCTGGTTAGGGTTAGGATTTCTTATCTAAGAATAGAGCTGAAAACATCGAAATGACGGTGCAGAAGCGGCAGCTATGGAACATGGAGCAGTAGGGAAGAATCTCACGAGAGAGCTCCAAATCTCCCTCCCTTTCTCTCTCTTTCTCCCTCTCTTTTCTCTCTTCTCTCTCCAAATTTGTATGAAATGAAAGAGCAAGGGTTTAAGCCCTTTTTATAAGTCCAAAAGCGACGAAAATAGACTTGGGGCCAAGGTATACTTATTTTATGTCCAAATACGGACTGTTTCGTCTTAACGGAACATTTCTAGAGGTGCCCTGGCCGAATGCTGTCAGACTTAAGCTCATGGATACTGGATCCTGCTCACATTAAGTTTTCAGTCCGGTAGTGTTCCAGATCGCACGTGGCGGACCAGTTTCAGTTCAACGACTACCGGTAGTCGATCAGGGCCACAAGTGCGTTAACATGTAAGGGCCACCTATCCTGATCCGAGGGTAAAATTTGATCAAATTCTGATGGTTAGAACTCTTAGAAAATGTCACGCAAGCGACACGTGCCAGATTTCCTAAATTATATTAATTTCTAACATTTCTCACACTCTTCACTCTGGACTCAAGGAAATCGTCGTGGGACATCATCTAGACTTGATTTTTGAGGTGATTGTCAAGTCCAACTAAGCGATCAGGATTGTCTAAGTTTGGGATAATCGGACTTCCGACGTGCGGTCCAAAGCCGATATAAAGTTTCAAGGTGCTCCTGAGAGCAATCGGGAATAGATTTTGATCCTAGGTTTTACGGTATTGTAGCGTCACCTATCCTATACGTTTTGACTCTAGCAGATCGTATTGAAAATGATTGGTGAGAATTTCACAGGTCATCTAGTGCAACGCTAGTTGATTCTCGTTAGATTTCTAAAGGAAGTATCCTTTATTGATTTTTGTTTGAGATGAGTTTTGAAGGGTGGAGCGAGGGTTCTTAGAAACGGAAGAAGGAAGAGTTTGGAGGGGTGATTTTTGTCAAAAATTAGACGTTTGGGGGAGAAAAGAGAGATTGGAAGGGTAGTTTGTGAAGGAAGTACCTGATCAGGGAGGTTATAAGAGACGATCCACATACCAGGGGACTACCCTAACCCCCAAACACTTCCGGCCCGAAGCCCAGACCCAACCAAGCATTTTGACCGGCGAGGCCTCGCCGAACCGGCGATGTCCTCGCAGGTGAACTTGTAAACCGGCAACGCCGGCCATGTGAGATGGGTTCCTCCTATCCCTTAGGTCCCAAAAATATGTGGGGCCCACCTTGGATCATTATGGATTAGCGTGGGTGGGCTCACGACTCCGTTCGAGGTGTTTCGGGGCCAGTTTGTAAATCAAAATGAATTTCTATGGTGTATAGCATATGATTTTGGGGTAGGAGACGCTAATCTATCTAATTAACCTATCTATTTTGTTAGATTCTAAAAGGTTAATGGTCAAAACCCATTTTATCCATTTATTTACTATTCACGGTAATTTTTAGCTTAGGTATTGTTCTTCATCATTAATACCCTAGGATTGGTGTTCTTTACTATTTAAACTTGAGGATTCGTGTCTAATATGAAAGTACTTGGAGAAATTTAAAGAATGAGGTGGTGAAAGGTGAGTTTTGAAGGAAATGGATTAAAAAGCGATTTCTTTGGCTTTGGGATTGAGCAAAGTGATAAGGTTAACCCATTGTCTAAGGACGTCTAACCCCAGGTTGGCAAAAATCCGGGGTGTTACAACAATATACGTAGTTTATAAGGAAATTTGGAAAGAGAAGCTTCGATAACCTAGGGTTTGGGTCGAGGGTCGGATCTCACCTTTTTTTGGTTTTAAGGAATCCGAAAGAAGTCCCGGTTACGGCACGGAGTGTAACACCCGTACTTTCCAATACTCGAGTGTTACCATGTAACCAAACTTAGCATAAACACAAGCCGGGCTTAAGTAAATATTCACGTTTATTTTAATCTAAACCCAACTCCACTGATAGACAAACCTAACCGTACACCACCTAATATAAGACCTAGATTAATGGGCCTTGTGTTTAAATAGATAAATAAACAACCCTACCATTAGAATTCAGATGATGATGATATGTCAAATACATCTATTTAGTACAACCAAAACATGTAAAGAAAATGAGGGATCAAGGTTAAGGGATCCACCATTCATTAGGTTGTCTCATTGGATTATCCACCCTTTGGAAACACAAACTGGATTCTCCATTCTCATATTGACTATCAGATCACACCAAAATAATTCTTAGGGCTCCTAGGACTATTAATAACTAAGATGAGTCAATTCAACCATCGGACTAACTTGAATAGACAAAATAACTCGAATTGAATGGGTATGGCCCACCTAAGTTATGGACCTGTCTCGTAGTCAGATTAGTGGCCCACCCTAAGCCACTGGGCTAACAGACATACTAGATTTCACATGAACAACTTAAGGAAGAACATAATAAAATCTACAAGGACCAAATTAATAATGGTAATAATAATAGTAATAATGTTAGTAATATAATAGTAATTAGTAATAATAATAATAATAATAATGTAAAATCATGAGATATGTTGTCCTAATTAATAAAGCAGGACCCACAACATGATTAACAGTGCAAACGTATAGAAAAATAAATAAATAAAAATGATAATAAGGATAATAAAAATATTAAGACTTATTCTAATGATAACAGCTAATACCCTAAAATCAAAATATAGATCGACCCAGTCATCTGATAAATTCCTGGAACCATTTTACCCATTGACATTCAATTTCAAAACGGTCTGACCACCGACTCAACAGAAATCCTCAATTAGAGCTTCATAGTTAAGATTATGGCCCACCTTAGCTTTAGGACAACCTCATTCTCGAGCTCGTGGCCTTAGATGGGTCAAGGAATCAACTAGATGGTGTGGATTGGTCTCAAACATCATGATGGACCCCACGCAGAGGTGTGAGTGCAGCTCAGCTAATGTGCTGGACGTGCACCGTACTAGCAGGTGCGTTCAAAACCCCTTTGACTGAAAATTCCTTAAAAGGATAGGACTCTCTCTCCTTGCCGTTTACAGCAGACGGACGGAAGTCCGTTTGTGATGATCCCTGGCCCACCATCTGGCCTCTTACCAACGATCCAAACCGTCCATCTGGTATGGACGGTCCCTCTAACCGAATCCAACCTAAACTCGCACCCCGGAACTCATTTGTATGCACACAATTCTCTGTGCAACCGGGTCCTACAAACACCTTACTTCCAAAAGAGAAAACCTGTCTGCACGCCAGCAGGGCGATCCGCGCGAGCTGCTCTTGCGCCATATTAGCCCTCCATTCTCAGACGGATCCCAGCCTTCCGTTGATTTCACTTGAGCTAGGTTCGTGGAAAACCGAAGCCCTTCCACCAACAGTTTTTCAGAAAACTAGTAGCAGGATTTCATCCCAGCCCTTCATTCGAATCCGATGGCCATAAGGAGATCTAGGGCTCGTTATAAGGGCATTAGAATCGAGAAAATAGGAGCTCATCCTCCATTTTTGCAGCTGCAGCCAAAAAATTGTCGTTTCCTTCCTCTAGCGAACCCATCGCCTAATCTCCCCCGAGCTTTGAAAACCTTTACCTATAAGCTTCTTAGGGTCGATACAAACCTTCCCAAAGGAGCGGATTGGAGGAAAGAGAGGAGGTTTTCAAGACGCCATTAACGGTGGGTCGTCTTACTCTTTTCAACACAAAAATGGTTGACGCTGCCAAATATTAGGAGGGCTTACCATTATGTATGTGGATTATTCACACCGTTCATCCATCATACCATCTAAATTTAGGACAGAAGCCAAAAAATGAGGTAGATTTAAAGTTCAAGTGGACCACACCACAGTAAATATATAATCAAATGCTTACTGTTAAAAACTTCTTAAGGCCACTGTTTACTTTGGTGTGGGACACTTGAATGTTGACTTTTTCTCATTTTTTGGGCTCATGGCTCTAAATGTTAGGGTAAAACGGATGGACAATGCAGATATGTCATATATATGACGGTGGGGCCCACAAATGTATGCAGGAATACCTGGCATTTTCAAACAGGTGAAATTGTAATACTAGGGCATTTACCTGATATTCACCCTGTATCTGGAAAACCAAACAGGCCCTTAGAATCTGTGTTGCATTTTTTAGTGGCTAATAGGACACGCATAAATCTTGGTATTTACGTAATTCTCTTCGTACTAGGGGCAAAACAATGCTCATGAGTTAAGAATTTTTCTGAATAATAGTCCGAGAACGTGTGTTGCAAATCTTGGTATTTATGTAATTTTCTTCCATACGAGGGCCAAAACAATGCTCGTAAGTCAAAAAGTTTTTGGCTACAGGTTTTAAAACATGTGTTGTAAATCTTGGCATTCATGTAATTCTCTTCCATATGAGGGGTAAAACAACGCTCATAAGTTAAAAAATTTGCTGACTAAAAGTCCTGGAACACGTGTTGCAAATCTTGGTATTTATGTAATTCTCTTCCATACGAGGGACATAACAATGCTCAAAGGTTACCAAGTTTATCAAAGAAATGATATTAGGAGGTCGACCTCAAGAAGCTCTTGGTTAGATGGAGCTTTACAAGCCCTACTGTGAACTAATATCGAAAATCCATCCAGTCAATGAGACGCCACTTTTTATTGTGGGGGAAAGAACTTAAAAACAAGGTCAAGTCATCCTTTTGGATTCATGGTAAAAATGTAGGGGCATCTGAGGAAGAGGTTTGATCTGATGCATGTCTCTCACACGCAAGTCACGCCGTCCGGGTGGGACTCGATTTCGGCAGCGACGCCTCCAGTCGGGGAGTGCGGATCATCTGTTTCCAAGTCATAGGGTATCAGCCCGTTTCTAGTTACGAACGGGCAGTTCTGTGGGCAGGCTCACTGTTATGTATCTGTTGATCCACGCCGTCCATCCATTCTCTCCTATCATTTTATGTTTCTAATTACGAAAGGGCAGTTCAGTGGACAGGCTCACCGTTATGTATCTGTTAATCCACGCCGTCCATCCATTCTCTCCTATCATTTTATGTTTCTAGTTACGAACGGGCAGTTCTGTGGGCAGGCTCACCGTTATGTATCTGTTGATCCATGCCGTCCATCCATTCTCTCCTATAATTTTATGGTAATTGGACAAAAATGAGGTAGATCTAACGATCAAGTGGACCACACTAGAGATGACTCTTGCTTTAATGTTGTGTGCATTTAATGCAACATATAATTATTATTTAATGTGGTCCTCCTGAGCGTTCTATCTGCCTCATTTTTGTGCAATTACCTTAAAATAATCGGACAGAAGGGATGGACTACGTGGATGAACAGCTACATAAGAAAGCTAAAGGAAATGGTTTTTTATGATTAACGGCCAAAAACAAAAGGGATGACTAAATTCTCTACAACATCTGTTTCATCACAGCCCATAAAACACCTAAGCTCTATGGCCCCCACCATCCCCATCGTTTCCTGTGGTGTCGCCCACCTCAGTAGTAGATTTGGCTAATTTTTTATACCCTGGGTCTAGTATCAAGGAGCACACCTGATGGACGGACTGGATTTCACGCCGACAACATGGTGGGGCACGGATGGCTTTATTGTTGTAGGCTTTGCATGGAATAGGTTATGTCGAGAACGCTTGCGTGACTTTGGTAGGCTGATGAGGATGGGAATTTCGCTGACGTGACGGAAAGGCTTCAAGTGGGTGAGATCTTCGTTGGGACAGGAAGTCCTCTCACTGAGTCACCGTTAAAATCCTTTCATTAGACGCGCCACACCAGGATTAATGGATTCCCTAAAATCTAAGACATTCTAAAACTCAAGCGGGCCACACCATATAAATTTAGATTAGAAGTGATTTTACACCGTTTCTTATGGTGTGACCCACCTGTTGGATAAAATGTTGAATTAAATAGACTATAAAAATCGAGAACCAAAAAAGGAAAATAAATTTAGAGAAAGAAAAACTTATTGAATTGAGTCGAGGCGTGACTGAGTCACTCGGCTTGAAATCGAATTTGCTCCCCTTGGACAGCGTCCCAAGTGCAACAGGTTTCCAGAGCAATCGACCTCCAGGATACAACGACTATGACCCGGTCCCAGCGGTGCACTCACTGTACACGGGCTCGAACCACTTGCAGTTTAATCCGAAAGTGCTGAGTTGACTCAGCAATGAACTCAGTAACAAAACCGTATCAGAGAGAGTTTTATAAGGCAGAGAATTTTTCGTATGTTGAAACTGGAATCGGAAGTCTTTATATAGACTCCGAAATGGTGCATAGGCACCCTTTACAAAAGGTTAGGTCCGTTGGGTTTAAACCCAACAGGGGCGACCAACCGGAAGGGAAGCATCTCTCTGGTTTAAAAACGAAAAGACGCAAGTGCGAGTACACTCTCGCACATACAATCCGGCGAGTACCCATACACACACACACACCCACGCGAGTACACTTACACCGCACCCGCACCCGCACCCGCGCCCAGCCCAGCCCGTCCCGTCGCGTCGCGTCGCGCACGCGGACGCGGACTCGGACTCGGCTCGGCTCGGCACGGCACGGCTCGGCTCGGCGCGCGCGCGCGCGTGTGTGGTTAATGGCATAGATTAGAGCTATTGGCATAGCCCCCCCACAGGACCAAATTCACATGCCCCCTGAAAGGGGCTCAAGCCCTAGGCAAAAAGTCTATCATATAAACAAGAGAATTTCTCTTGTCAAATCCGATGTGGGACAAAACCAACACCTCAAAAACACCAAAATTTAAATGTGGAGGGAAAACACCGAAATTTGAAAATTCAAATTTTTAATATTATTTTAAAACAAATACAACAATCCCCCACATGTTTTAAAATAAAATGCTTTCGGATTAAAGCGAAATAGTTGTGCAATGGTGCCGGTGTCACCATAGACTTGAACCGACATTAGAGTAAGCAAGACAGGTCTACAGGAATCAGGTGACACCATAGTCTTGAACCTGAATCCTTTTAATGTAGATCGCAAGTACATGCCACTCACACAACTCTTCCTCTGCAAGTGATTCTGTGGTTCGGTGCGTTTCGGTCATACACCATTACCTGGATTTCATGAGTGCTCTAGAGAATTCGCCTAGATTCTCATAGGAAGCGGCCTCCACCTCCACACCCATATAGGTGAATTCCATCAAGTGTATGCAGCAACTGTATACACCACCAAATATATGGCTATGGATCCATTAAGAGTTCTAAAAACTCATCCTTCTGCGTTGCTACTCGCACTGTACACCATAGAAGGGGCTCATATAACTCAGTGCAATCGTCTACCTCGTGTTTTGTTGTTTACCCATTGAACCTATCTCATGGGATCTCCACTTGTATAGGTTGGGTTACCGACACTGGCAGCTCATATATTAGGCTCAGCCCCATTCCCTTCGATGTATCATTGACTAACTTTTTAGATAGTCCTTTAGTCAGAGGATCTGCTAGATTCTTTTCTGACCTCACAAAGTCAATAGATATGACTCCATCACGTAACATATGTTTCACTATATTGTGTCTGAGTCTAATATGCCTGCTTTTTCCATTATATATTTTACTTTTTGCTTTCGCTATAGCTGCTTGACAGTCACAATGAATAGATACGGCCGATACAGGCTTTGGCCACAATGGTATATCAGCTAAGAGATTTCTAAGCCATTCAGCTTCTGATCCAGCCTTTTCTAAAGCAATAAACTCGGATTCCATAGTCGACCGAGCAATACATGTCTGCTTGGTGGACTTCCAAGAGACTGCTCCTCCACCCAAAGTGAAGACATATCCACTAGTAGATTTTGTCTCATCTGAATCACTGATCCAGTTAGCATCACTATATCCTTCTAATACAGTAGGATAACCATTATAATGTAAACCATATGTCATATTACCTTTTAGGTATCGCAAAATTCTAGACAATGCATTCCAATGTTCTTTTCCAGGGTTATGTGTATATCTACTTAACCTTCCTACTGCAAAAGCTATGTCAGGTCTAGTGCAGTTTGTTAGATACATGAGACTACCAATTATTCTGGAATATTCTAATTGAGACACACTATTTTCTGTATTCTTCATGAGAGTCACACTATAATCATAAGGAGTACTGACAGGTAAACAGTCAAAATGGTTAAACTTTCTCAATATCTTCTCAATATAATGAGATTGTGATAATATAATAACACCATTTTTCCTGGTTACTTCAATACCCAATATTATACTTGCCTCTCCTAAGTCTTTCATGTCAAACTTAGATGACAAGAATTTCTTAGTTGCATTAACTAATTTAATATTAGTTCCAAAAATAAGCATGTCATCAACATAAAGACATATGATAACATAATCATTTCCAGAAATTTTACTATATACACATCTATCTACATCATTTATATGATAACCATTTGATTTTAAAACACCATCAAATTTTTCATGCCATTGTTTAGGAGCCTGTTTTAAACCATATAGTGATTTAATTAGTCTACATACTTTATTTTCTTTACCTAATATCTTATAACCCTCAGGTTGCTCCATATATATTTCTTCTTCTAAGTCTCCATTTAGGAAAGCAGTCTTAACATCCATCTGGTGTACCACTAGTTTATATATGGAGGCTATCGCTATTAAGACTCTAATAGTTGTAATCCTAGTTACAGGGGAATATGTATCAAAATAATCTATTCCTTCCTTTTGTTTAAAGCCTTTCGCTACCAACCTAGCCTTAAACTTATCGATAGTTCCATCTGGTTTTAGTTTCTTTCTAAACACCCATTTGCAGCCTATTGGTTTGTTACCAGGTGGTAGGTCTACAAGTTCCTAAGTATTATTTGATATAATAGATTCTAACTCATCATTTATTGCTTCCTTCCAAAAGGTTGCATCTGGAGAGTTAATAGCTTCTATATAAGTTGTAGGATCATCTTCTACTAAGAATGTGAAAAAACCATCTCCTAGGTTAGTTTCTTTTCTAACTCTAATACTTTTTCTTGGTTGTATCTCTTCTACTACTTTCTCGTAAGCATTTTTACTAGTAGACGCAATATCTGATTCATTAACTTTTTCTATTCCTATAGATTTAGATTTCATAGGGAATACGTTCTCAAAGAACTCTGCATCCCTAGCTTCTATAATTGTATTGGGATCTAGAATATTATCCTTAGTTTTTAAAACTAGAAACCTATAGGCCGCACTGTTTTGTGCATACCCTATAAATACACAATCGGTCGTTTTAGGACCTAATTTTCTTTTCTTAGTTTCAGGCAATCCTACTTTAGCAAGACACCCCCACACTTTAATATATTTATAACTAGGAATATGATTCTTCCAAAGTTCATATGGTGTTTGTTCAGAAGATTTAGATGGAATCCTGTTTAGGATATAACAAGCAGACAGAATTGCTTCTCCCCACATATTTGAGGGTAAGCCTGAACTATTTAACATGGCATTCATCATTTCTTTTAGAGTTCTGTTCTTACGTTCTGCTATTCCATTTTGTTCTGGTGTATAAGGAGCTGTAGTTTCGTGAATTATTCCATTCTTTTCACATAATTCTCTAAATTGAGAAGATTCATATTCACCTCCTCTATCTGTTATAAGTCTTTTAATTTTTATATTTAATTGATTTTCAACTTCAATTTTGTATTTAGAAAAAGCATCTAAAGCTTCATCTTTGTTCCTTAATAGATATACTCTAGTGAACCTAGAGTAGTCATGTACAAAAGTTATATAATATCTTTTTCCTCCTCTAGACATGTGATTTCTAAAATCACCTAAATCACTATGTATCAACTCTAATAGAACAGATGATCTTTCTATTTGTTTAAAGGGTTTTCTAATAAATTTTGATTCTACACATGTTTCACATTTTTCAAACTCTTCATTAGATATATTAGGTAATAAACCTAATCTTTTCATTTTCTTTAAAGATGTCACATTCACATGACCTAATCTATTATGCCATAGATAAAAAGGTTCAACGATATAAACAGAACTAGATGTTTTCTTATTATCATTGGATACATTTACAATGAATAAACCATCGCTACAGTACCCCTTACCAACAAAGGTTCCATTTTTAGTCATTACAAGCTTATCTGAATCAAATACTAATTTGACACCAGCCTTATTGAGGAGCGAACCAGAGACCAAGTTTCTTCTAATGTCAGGCACATGGAGGACATCATTTAACATTAGAGTCTTTCCAGAAGTGAGTTTCAGAAGTACTTTCCCTTTCCCTACAACTGGAGACGTTCTAGCATTTCCCATGAACACCTGTTCATCATCTCCTGATACTTGGTAGGAGGTAAACATGCTACGATCCTTGCACACGTGTCTAGTTGCACCAGTATCTAGCACCCACTCCAAGTTGTTTACAAGGAAGACTTCTGATACCACAGCCACTACTATGTCAGACTCATTGCCTGTTTCTGTAAGATTAGCTTGCGGCTTATCTTTATTTTTCTTAAGCCTGCAGGTTTTAACATGATGCCCAGGCTTTCCACAGTTGTAGCAGTTTCCCTTTTTCTTGAATTGATTGTTTGCATTCTTCTTTTTGAGCCTGCATTCATTTGCATAATGTCCAGGTTTGCCACAGTTATGACAGTTGCCCTTTTTCTTATTATTTGTTCGACTTGATTCCACAAGATTCGCTTTTGAATCTATCTCATTTTTATTTCCTTTTTGGTCCCTGATTCTATTGGCCTCCTCTATTCGTATGTGTACGATAGTGGTTTCCAAAGAAACACCGTTCTTCTTATGTTTCATTCTATTTTTATATTCTTTCCAGGAGGGCGGTAACTTTTCTATTAACGCTCCTGACAGAAACACCTCATCCAACTTAATTCCTTCTGTCGATAGTTCGTGAATTAGACTTTGAAAGTCGTGAATCTGATTTGTGACAGATTTATCGTCTGTCATTTCATAGTGAAGGAAATTAGCAATTGCATGTTTCTTAGCGCCTGCATCTTCTAATATGTATTTCTTTTCTAAAGAAATCCATATATCTTTAGCAGAGGCGTAAGAAGCATACACATCATATAATTCGTTGGATAAAGAGTTTAGAATATAATTTTTACAATTATTTTCATCTGTTACTTCATTTTGATTTGCTGGATCTATAGTAAATGATTCAGATAAAATGTATGAAACTTTCAGGGTGGTAAGAGCGAACATCAATTTCTGTTTCCACCGTTTAAAGGATTGTCCAGCGAACGGTTCGATTTTGGCTAACTCAGTAGAAGCATTTACTGTTACTGTAGTCATAGTCTATGTAATTCAACACAAAATTTCGATTTCAAGATTGTTGGATAAAATGTTGAATTAAATAGACTATAAAAATCGAGAACCAAAAAAGGAAAATAAATTTAGAGAAAGAAAAACTTATTGAATTGAGTCGAGGCGTGACTGAGTCACTCGGCTTGAAATCGAATTTGCTCCCCTTGGACAGCGTCCCAAGTGCAACAGGTTTCCAGAGCAATCGACCTCCAGGATACAACGACTATGACCCGGTCCCAGCGGTGCACTCACTGTACACGGGCTCGAACCACTTGCAGTTTAATCCGAAAGTGCTGAGTTGACTCAGCAATGAACTCAGTAACAAAACCGTATCAGAGAGAGTTTTATAAGGCAGAGAATTTTTCGTATGTTGAAACTGGAATCGGAAGTCTTTATATAGACTCCGAAATGGTGCATAGGCACCCTTTACAAAAGGTTAGGTCCGTTGGGTTTAAACCCAACAGGGGCGACCAACCGGAAGGGAAGCATCTCTCTGGTTTAAAAACGAAAAGACGCAAGTGCGAGTACACTCTCGCACATACAATCCGGCGAGTACCCATACACACACACACACCCACGCGAGTACACTTACACCGCACCCGCACCCGCACCCGCGCCCAGCCCAGCCCGTCCCGTCGCGTCGCGTCGCGCACGCGGACGCGGACTCGGACTCGGCTCGGCTCGGCACGGCACGGCTCGGCTCGGCGCGCGCGCGCGCGTGTGTGGTTAATGGCATAGATTAGAGCTATTGGCATAGCCCCCCCACAGGACCAAATTCACATGCCCCCTGAAAGGGGCTCAAGCCCTAGGCAAAAAGTCTATCATATAAACAAGAGAATTTCTCTTGTCAAATCCGATGTGGGACAAAACCAACACCTCAAAAACACCAAAATTTAAATGTGGAGGGAAAACACCGAAATTTGAAAATTCAAATTTTTAATATTATTTTAAAACAAATACAACACCACCTAAGTCTTTTTTTTTTTTTTTTTTTTTTTGGGGGTGGGTGGGATAGATTTGATGTGCCAGTCAGGCCGTTCGAGTGGGACTCGATTTCGGTAGGTCGGTACTGGTCGGTGCTGTGGCCCACCATGATGCACCATGTGTTTTTATCTATGCAGTCTATCCATTTTGCAAGCTCATTTTCATGGATCGAATGTGGCTCAAAAATAACGGATACGATTTTCCACGTGTAATACGTCACTTGTAAAAAATGAACGCACGTGAAGTTTACGTATAGCAGCAGCACGTTAACCATTTCCCCAGAGACGACTTAGTTGACCCAAAGTCACTTGAAATGTGTTGGATGATGCGCAGGCATCTTAAATTATGCATTTGATTAAAACATAAGTTCCAGTTTGAATCCATGTATAAGATTGATCTCATTATTATTTTATATGGACAAGGTAGTCTGATAGTATACTTTCATTTCTCCAATGATAAACAGACTGTTTGGGTTAGACTAAATTTGGAAAATGATGAGACTTGCAAGGTGCATAAAGGCCATAATCATTGCATGATTAACCACCGCGTCTACGTAACTGTCACTGGCATGCCATTTTCTTTGTATCTATACAAACTGATATGTAAGGTCCACTATAACCTACATAATATTTAGGGGAAGAAATTGGAAGCTTCAAATAGAAGTGTGAAGGTGGGTAGATGACTTTCAAGCAACCACTGAATCACCGTAACCATCAACGCCCATTTCATAAGGGATGGTCGACCTCAAGGTCCTCTATACAGAAAAGGGTGAAAGAAACATAGAAATAAAAGTTTAATCGATAAGTAGGTGCATTATACATTTTATATCCAATTATGTAAAGTCAACTGAATTAATTAACTGTGCAAGCTCATTCTTCTATTAGAAACCCAAAACCATCTCCTAACTAGATCCGGCTTTATTAATGAGTGCAACCAAACATCCCTTCCTTACTTAAACAAAGATGAAATGAACAAGTAACTACTGTATATATAAGCAACACTCCTAGAAGAACTTTGAAGAAGGCATTCATCATCCCACGATCTACATTATCTCCTACCACGTCCGAGGTGGAAGATTCAGAAACGTGCACCCTACCATGGTGTTTGTCAACAATCACCGATTCACAAACCTGAGCAGTTCCAGACCCTGCTCTCTTGAACAGGCTTTCACTCTGAAGGTCCGAAGCCTTGCTATGCTCCCCAGAGATGTCACAACATGCTAACTTCTGGAGATTCGCCTACATTCATCGTCACATACCATTCTGAAATTAGAAATGGTTTACTTAGTACTGAAATGAAATTATCCAACTGAGTAGGATTCCAAACATCATCCTTAATTATCTTTTATTTCTTCTACTCTGTTGCAGCTTCATCATATAAACGATTAGTGTCTACATCCACTAAAACAATCTACTCATGCGCGAGCATCTTCCCAGTTGTCATATATCCATGGAACTTTCCCCACAAAAACTATGTAATATTGATGTAGAGCGGGTTGCAAATAGTTTCATGGCCAAGATAGATCAGAAAAGGCACGGTCGACGACAGAAGTGATTCAGACCATCAGACCTTAGATCGGGTGTATCTCGCAATCCGGAATGAGTTATCTGACGTAAAATATATGATTTTGGGGTAGAACGAGCTACTTTAGCCAACCAACCTTGCTACGCCGGGTTGCGCAGCCCGAATTTGCGAGAAACCCCCTGATCGACGGTCGTTTTCCCCGTTTTAATTTTGTTTTTACTATAAATAGTAAGTTTTAGTATGCTTATAGCTCTTCATCCGTTGGGCTTTAGGAGTTGTGTCCAACATGAAAAGTACTTAGAATAATTAGGAGAACGGTTTGGTGAAGCCAAATATGACACTTACTATTTTTGGCCAAAAACCTTGCGCACTAGTAAACATTACGACCGTCTATAAATAGTAAGTTTACTATTTATAGTAAGTCGCGGATTCTAGGAGTTTTAGTTGTAGTTTGAGTCTGATTTCTTTCTTATTGCGTAGTTCCCTTATTTAAGGGATGTGAACTCATTTTATTTCATTCATTAATCAATTCCGAATTTACTAGAATTTATTTCTATTATTCTGCTTTCTTACCTCGTGGATTCGAGGAGTCTCTGTGAGGAGTCCAGAGAAGTTCCGTGGATTTGGAATATTTATCATCTTGAGGAAGACAGTGCTCGACCTCACGTCCTCCCCTGTGTCAAATATTTTCTCATTGGTACCTGAAATTAGATCATCATTAGACTTACAGTGTATGTAGTGATTGTAGCACTACCACTGTTCTCATTGAGATATAGTAATAGCAATATATATATATATATATATATATATATATATATATATATATATATATATATATATATATATTCGAGGAGTGGTAAAACGAACCATGAAATTAATGTCCACAACATACATTTGTAGTCTCACCTCCTTATGATGTTTCATTCTTTCCATATGTTCTATATGAATACAAGAATTCATGGAACCAGATCGTTCCTACTATTACTAGATATGTATTACATTACCAAAAATTCCTAGTAATAAATCTACCCTGTTGAGATAATATAAGATGATAAGTATCATACAAGTTCATTGTTGAGATAATATAAGATGATAAGTATCATACAAGTTCATAGATCACAATATGAAATTAAGGATCATCAACATCATAACTGTTAACGTGGATATATCATCACATGCATAACACTATATTTATATATAGCAGCGGAATGATAGCATCTCGCTGGATAAAGGTGAATGTGGATGGTTCCTCTAGGGGTAACTCGGGGCCTTCGGGAGGAGGAGGGGTGGGGAGAGATGAAATGGGCAGATTCCTGTTTGGGTTCGCCAGGGATTATGGTATCGGTACAAACATGAGGGCGAAAGCTAAGGCAGCTTTTGACGCTCTTGATCTAGCACACCAACTTGACTATTCTCGTATAGTTCTCGTGAGCAACTCTCTGGTGGTGGTGAAGGCCCTATCGGACTCAACTCATGTTTCCTGAAAAATGTGGTACTTGAAGGCAAAAATTGCCTCCCTCACCCACTACCTTCAACTAAAAGTTGTTCATACCCCAAGAGAAGCGAACACGGTTACCGATGGTTTGGCTCGCTTAGGGAGTGAGGCTCAGGCCCACGCCAGTTTCCTGACAAGAGATTCTCTTCCTCCTGTCATCAAAGGCTTGCTGTTTCTCAACAAAGTCGAGCTCGAGTCTTGTTCACACCCCAAGTGCAGGGCTGTGATGTAGTAATAAATTCAGTAAGACCGAGGTCGAATCCCAAAGGACTAATACCTGTACGTTATCTGAAACTAAGTATAACTAGAACTAGACTAAGATGGAATCTAAACTAAATGAAATTTAGAGAATAATAGTAGAATAATTATCTAAAACTTTGGAGAAATCAGAAGTAAGAAACTGGAGATTCAGAAGATCTACTTGTAGAGATCAGGGAGATCTTATGCCTGCATCAAAAACTCAACTGGACTCAAAGTCTCATCTCTATCTAGTTGAAGGGTGTAATCATGAAAATCAACTGAACTGCCTTTGATATAGTTTTCAAAAGATGAAAGGTATATGAATTAGAATGGATTCCATTACCAAACCATGCCCAGGAGACAAAGCAAACAACGGAATTAAACTAATTACCAACCAATCACATGTATAAAGCTTAGGAAGGGTACCGTCATCCAACCATGCCCAGGAGACAAAGCAAACAACGGAATTAAACTAATTACCAACCAATCACATGTATGAAGCTTAGGAAGGGTACCGTCATCCGACCATACCCATGAGACTATGCTGAACAATAGGGCTTCCTGACATCATAAACATAAAGGAAAGGAAGATGCTCAAAGCTATCGCTGACCCATTGTAATTTTAGTCACAACAAACCATTAAAAACTAAAAACATTCCCATTAATAAACTAAAATCAATATCAACTCAGTCTTAAACGAAAGGCACAAGCAACAGGTCCTCCCATCACGCTACAAGCTTCACCTCTTACCCCTAGCTAAGAGGTTTAGCTAACCATGGGCATGATTAACTAAATCTTGAAGAAAACAGGAAACAAAGAAAATAAAGGAAAAAATAAATCTAAACTACTCTCCCTCTCTGTATCCACATTGAAGCCCCCAAGATCCAAGAATCCCCTCTTTCTCTCTTTCTTCTCCTTTTTGTAGGTTGCTGGAGTCAGTACAGAAGCTCCTAGAAAGCTTCTTACGCAGCAGCAAGCGGTGCAGCAGCGTGCGCAACAAAGAGACTCTCTGCGTATAATTGTTTACGAAGATAAGAAAACAGTTGTGAACTCTCCGCTTTCCTTGCTTTATTTCCCAAAAATTCACGTCACCTAGGACGTTTTTAGACGGCCGTTGTGATGAAAGGATTGGATCATCGGATCGGCCAGCCATGGTGACCCACTTGGATCGACAGATCCAACCGCAGAGCTTACGCAGCTCTGTTCACGCTAGTGAGATGGTGGGGCCCAGTATCAGTGCCAGAAAAGAAATCTAGTCTGACCATTGTGTTTCACTCGAAAAACCATTCGGTAATGGTGATTTTTGGAGTGAAATCGGTGGGCACACAAGATCTTCTACACTGTCGTCCATCCTATGTTTAACGGCTGGGATCGTGAAGACACTTGGATGGTGACAAAATGGCACCTAGGAATTGGTCTTGGCCAACTCTTAAGACAAGTGAACGGGTCGGATCATTGAACTGGATGATGAGTGGGGCCCGCAACGATCAACCGGTGAAACAGCGTCGGACGCTGTTTGAATCCTGGCAAGAGTTGGGTCTGCCCAGCTTTTGACTGGGCTGACCGTCCGGTGTGGCGCGGATAGTGTGCGTGCTATGCACATGCATCGCATGTGTGGATCCCATGGTGATGTATTTGAGCCGTCCAAATATTTTTTCATCCCATTTAAGGGGTTAAAACCAAATGTGAAGCATATCCAGGTAGCAGGTGGGCCCCACTTGAGGATTTAAGGGGCTGATCTTTCTTTTGGGCCACTTTTAGAGAGATCCAATGGATGAAACTCGAATTTTACGGTTAATTTATGGTCTTGAGGCTGCGTATGAAGTTTTGAGTTGAACTGATGGTGGGAACCCAGTGATCTTGCACTCGGGACGCATTTCGAGCCACTTGAGCTTCAGTTTCTCGGTTTTCTTGAATCCCTAGCGTGCAAATCTGTCGATCTTAGTCCTTAGAGTCCGCCCCTTGTCTTTGGTATCATCAGAGCGTTAAATCCATGCTTTAAGCTCCTTTTTCAGTCCATGCTCGTAAATACATTATGCACCATAAACACGATTAAAGCGGGCCATTAAATGGTATCATGTTTGTAAATTCATGCAATAAATAGGGTCTGATATGAAATATTTAACCCTCAACACAACCCCCAACCAGCATTTTGCTAGTCCCGAGCAAAATATGCGAAAAATAAGTTGAGAATTATATGACAATTTCTATGAACTCGAGTGATTTTTGAAAATTAAACCAGGTGGTAGAATTTTAAGATTCACAAATGTTAGGCATTACTCTCTCCTAGACTCAAGCAAACGGCAAACTTCATAATCAAGTGCAAAGTATTAATCCATCAATTAGAAAAATTCTAAACATTAAGTTCCATAGGTTTATAGTGTAATCTCGGCTTATCAACATTAAAATGAAGGCATTCAAAATATATCTAAATGTTGACTGCTATATAATATGATAAAAATATTATAATGTACTAAAATCCAGGTAAAATATCTTTAAAATCGCACAAACAAACATCCTAATACCTAATATTTGTCTTAAGAATCCTACTGTTATAAAAACAACTCATTACAAAAACCAAAATAAAAAATTAATATCGTTGCTGTGTGCGTGGAAGACTGTCATTTCACATCCTCTCCGCAATCTCATCCCTCTTTTTCGCCCATTCCTATCAAAATTGGTGAAGGACAAGTCTTATATCCATTACTCATGAATTAATAAAATATTTAGTGATTTTTTCATGAACGAATTAATATAAAATTATAATAAAATAAACCCCAATAGGGTAGAAAATAGTCCATACAATTTTCAATATATTAATAAGTATATACGATTTTAGGTCAAACGGGTCATAAGTACATTCAAAATACTCCAAAAGTGGATTCCGTTGTCCTAAGGTTTAAAATATGAATTTTAAGTAAGATTAATATTAATAAAATCATAAAGTTTGCTGATATAACCATCCACTCTGTTAGTTACGCAAACTATATATGCACTTTTTGGGACTTGGACACATAATTTCATGATTTAAGGCATAGTTTTGTGATCCAACTCATAAAATATGTCTAACATGATTAAAATCACATCTTAAATATAATTCGAACATAGATAAATAATTCATAATAATTCAATAATTATTAGTATAAAAATCATAGTAAAAGTTAAATTATACACAATTTTAATGTAAAAATAAGAGAAGTATGTATAAATTCAACTTAAATTGATGTAAGTTTAAAGGAATATATCACCTTAACCTTAGATGCAAATCCTAGGTAAATCTTGATGTAGGAGAGATTCTACATGAACCACGATGTCACCCGAGCAAGAGGTGGACACCATACATGCAAGGAAGGAAGGGAAGGGATGAGCATCCAGGCTTGGGCATCTCTCTCTCTCTCTCTCTCTCTCTCTCTCTCTCTCTCTCTCTCTCTCTCTCTCATGGGCATGAGGGACTAGTGGTGTGCGTGGATACTGTTAGAGAAGGGCACATGCTCCCTTGTTAAAAGGAGTGAGCTTGAGATGTGTGTCGCATCTCACTTGGATTTGGTTTCCCAATTCTCCTTAAATCAGAAATCTTTCTTCAAATCTAACTCATTCAGGCATGTTGGACTGTACCGAGTCAAGTTGAGCTCGGGTCAAGCCTATTTTAAAACTGGATCGAGTTGGGTCAGCTCTAACTTGGTCTAACTCGACTCGATGCCCA
Organism: Magnolia kwangsiensis; assembly: GCA_037074715.1. Classification (NCBI taxonomy): domain Eukaryota; kingdom Viridiplantae; phylum Streptophyta; class Magnoliopsida; order Magnoliales; family Magnoliaceae; genus Magnolia; species Magnolia kwangsiensis. The sequence goes on from CM073586.1 coordinate 88,569,121, forward strand.
GTTCTGATCAATTACGACTAAGAGCCCCTCAACAACCAGAGAACGCCAACCCGCTATTTGGGAAACAATTCTCCTTGAGCTCGTCCCTCACGAGGTAACTTGGTCTCAATGCCAGGACACAAATCCCATCGGCAGGTCGGTCATCTGCCCGGTACCAAGGGAAAGCTCGACTACAACTCATTAGAAAATCCAAGTCGGCGAACTCCTCTTTGGAACTGCCGTCACCTTGGACTCCTTGCTTCAACCTCTTACTATGTGCTTCCGTTAGTTCGACCTGGCTCCGACCGACCTTACCCAAGATCCCAGCCGAGGATCTCGGAAGACGACTACAAAACGAATCTCCTCGAGATCTCAGCCGAAGATCTCGGAGAATACCCGTGACATCCTTGGATACGAATCCCTCTACAACTTGGGATCTGAATCCCTTTATAATACACTCATATTAAGTAAGGAGATCGTAATCTACACCACAACTTCTCTCAACTATAAATACAACATCCCTAATGGTGAAAGGTACACATAATGAAACCTAGAAAATACTCTTAAAAACCTTATCTTCTACTAGACCTAGCTTGCATGTCTAACTTTGGCATTGGAGGGGTCCCCTGCCATGGTGTCCATCTTTATCTTCTCTTGCAAGTATCAGAGTGGTCTAAAGAGGACGTCTAGATTTTTGGGTCAACACCCACTATTAAAAACTTTTTGAAAGCCACAAAAGTTGTAGATTAAGCTGATATTTGTGTTTTCTATTCATCCAACCTGAGATGACAAATAAACATTATGGGGCCTAGGAAGTTTTTAATGGTAGGCAGCCTTATTTCCTGTGGTGTGGTCCACTTGAGATTTAGATCTGCTTAACTTTTGGGACCATGCCCTAAAAAGGATAGGAAAACTAAAGGACAACGTGGATATACAAAACAGACATCAAGGTAGGCTCCATGGTCAGGTAAACACTCACAAACACAATTACCTGGGTAACACCTAATCTGCTCCCCATGAAACTTGGGACCCACTATTGATGACCCATGTAACTTAGGGTCTACCATTTCGACTGTTTGTTAAAGTTTCACATGTGTGACATGTATAATTTATGAGTACATGCTCATAAACGATCCATCTTGGGACAGGAGTTGTAGGGCCCACTATGATATGTGTGTGTGCGTGTGTGAGACATACTGACATCCACTCTTTCCATCACTTACCCCAGCTCAGGTTATGAGTCAAGTCAAAAAATAAGGCCAATCTTAGGCTCAGGTGGGCTACACCACGGAAAGAAGTGAGGTTGGATATACATATAATTGAAACTTTGGTGTGTCCCACCCAGGTATTGGAGTGGGTTGATATTTGGCTTTTACCTTCATCCTGACGGGACTCAACTTATGAACAAGATGGATGGCATACAAATAAAATGGTGGGGCCCAAGACAATTTCAATGGTGGGCATCCCCATTCCTTCTGTTCACCTTGGTGTGGCCCACATTTGTTTTGAATCGGCCTGACTCCAAAACAATATGAAATGCATGTGTAGGATCTGGGATATTCATGGGATGGTCGCCTTGACGCATGTCCTGTCCAGAAAATTGTGCTGCCCCCCCCCCCCCCCCCCCCCCCCCCCCCCCCCCCCCCTCAGGTGGGCCACACATGAACAAAGAAATGGCCATTTAGAAAAATGAAATGAGACGCATGTAGACATGAAATCCCACCATTCCAGGTCCTACTAAAGTAACCCAACCCCGGCTCAGAAATGGATCGGGCCATAAACGCTGGGCCCAAGCCTACTCCATGGGCAAACTAATAAGTCTAAGCCCAAACCTGCACCAGCTTGGATCCAAAAGCTCAACGGGTGGGGCTACTAATTGGCAAGACTAAACCTGTCTTAGCCCAGCTTGCAAAGTAAATATAACTGGATGAGGCCAGTCCATGATGATTATGCATGGTGTGGGCCCAAGCAGACCCTTACTCAAGCCCATCTACCTTTTTACTGGGCCGATCATGCTTGATATTGACAAGAACGCTTTTGAAACCCTAAGCAGGACGTGCTGATGGGCCTTTATGCACAGCCCAAGTCCGGCTAATTAATATGCTGGCTTAATGATTTAGGCTAAGACTCCCTTGGTGCACTATTTTTACCCAAGTCCGACCCAAAAGCCCAATAATCCAGGCTGGTCAATTAACAGACCTATCAATGGCTGAAATTGGGTTATCAATGGGATGGGCAAAGTAAAAAAACTCCAAATTTGAAAATTAATCAAATCCTTGTTTTGCAAATCAACATTTCTAATCCATCCATTGATCAAGTGGACCACATGCACAAAGAGATGGACACTTGTAGAAATGAAGCCTAACCTTCGGTCAACCATCAATGAGTCGCATCCAATGGATAAGAAACCCAGCACAGCTCGAAAGTTAATCAGGTCATGCACGTCAAGCACGAGCCTTGTCAAAAGCCAGGTGGGCCACCTGGGCCCAGATTATGGGATGGATTGGATCAGCTAAAAAGCTAAAACCTTTAGTGGGATTTCACCACCTATGGGTACTTGAACCCTTGATCAGGTGTTGAAACGCTGGAGAATCTACCACTGGAGCAAGAGTAAGGACACCCTAAAGTTGGAAAACACAGTTTGAAAGAAATGTTGAAGTTGATTTTTTTTTCCTTATTTTTATTATTATTATTATTTTTTTTTTTTGTGGGGGGGAGGGGTCGGGGCATGGGGGAGGGTTAGCTTGTTAGTACACACCCATGTCAGCACACACACTCCATGTTAGCCACCCTCACTACAGATCGATACCAAGACCTCAAGTGTTGCAACGAGGGGTGGGGCGTGGGGGAGGGTTAGCTTGTTAGTACACACCCATGTCAGTACACACACTCCATGTTAGCCACCCTTACTACGGATTGATACCAAGACCTCAAGTGTTGCAACGAGGTATCTCCACACACGGATCGATACAAATTGTTTGAGATTCAATACTTAATTTTCAACTTCAACACCTAGATCCATAGCTCAACAAACCCTCTTTTTTTTTGTTATCTTGTGAGTACACCCCATTGTCAGTTCACAATTCAATGTTAGCCACCCTTACTAGGATCGATACTAAGACCTCCGTGTTGAAATGTGGTATCCTTCACCAGTGTTGACAAATGTCTGAATTGCATGAAATTGGTTAATTTGATGCATTTGTGCCTGTCCCACAAGAAACAATGGTGATTAAATTTCAACAATTAATAACTTCAAGTATTCCACAGGAATGCGTTTCTTTTCGCCATCCAACTAGCTCATAAGGACATAGAAACTAGATGCTTGAGGGTTAGCTTGTTAGTACACACCCATGTCAGCACACACTCCATGTTAGCCACCCTTGCTACAGATCGATACCAAGACCTCAAGTGTTGCAATGAGGTATCTCCACACATGGATCGAGGGGAGGGGGGGAGGGCGTGGGGGAGGGTTAGCTTGAGGGTTAGCTTGTTAGTACACACCCATGTCAGTACACACACTCCATATTAGCCACCCTCACTACGGATCGATACCAAGACCTCAAGTGTTGCAACAAGGTCTTAGTAACATACTTCATCAGCTGTTGCAGATGGGCGTTTCGCCCCTATCTTCTTCTAATAGGGCCATAGAGATACCTGGTCTAGTCGATGAGTGTAAAGAAGAATATATCGACGACGACTCAGAGGAAAGATTATACCATTTCAAAGAAATTCTGGAGCTGATGGAGACATATAGCCGTGGAAAACGACATATAGAAGATGAGACTCTGTCACTTACACATCTGAATGGAGTCCCAAGAGATCAGATTTCTCTTATTGTGACTGACATGTTGGTTATAAAAATGTCCAGTGCTTCACACATGATGACATATACTTCTGAAGCATACGATAACTTACGTAAGGAGTTCTTCAGATAGTTTACCTCAAAGTTGTTTCGTATTACAATGAAATATGTGTATTTAATATAGAATGATAATATGTAATGAAATTTTCAAGGGTTATAGATTAAAGTTTACAGTTTTATTATATTCTGCTTGCATTATAGTGTAATGGTCTAATCATATTTTAATCATCTCTCTAAGCATAAGCACAAATGCATTGTACCGTATAACCCTACTTGTATAATGTTTTAATATATTCCACTTGTATTGACATTGTTTAAATTTATAAGTTTGTAGCTCACATATATTCAGTGATGGCACCAGGTGGGAGACCACGTCGTTCGTGCACTGGATCTACTCCTTCAACCCGTGATGCGACGGAGCCAGCATCGCCGTCACATATTATATCGCAGGCGTCTAATCCCTCAGTCACGCATACACCGGGCACAACATGTAAGTCTAGACATATATTTTTTAAATGACTTCTGTTTATGTTTAGACTTACATAGTTCTTTTGCAGTAGCGTCGTCGACCAGCCGACGAGGACATGGACCCATGCGTGGGTTGCTTTTAGAGCGACTTACGTGTGAGGGTAGGGTGACGGTAGAGTTCCCATAGGATTGTATTAGACCTGTTGCAAACAATGCCAGCTTGTTTACGTCGGAGGTAGGTGTCTTATGCCGATCTCTGATCCCCGCCACCACCCCCCGTTGGACAGATGTCACAGATGATGTGCGGCAACTCATCCGTCAGCACCTTCAGGTAAATTTTAGTAAATTTAAATTTATTTTATAAAAGTTCATTTACGATTAAGTTATTTTTTAAAAAATTAATAGAGCATACCCGGATGTGCATCGGAGCTATCCGGATGTTGAGCGAGGGTCCATAAAAGGTGGAAACCGCTATTATGACCATGATGAAGCTGTCAATTTCCTATGGACAGCATTGGAGGGGCTGAACCATTTTGACAGGCCGTGTTTATGTATTTGCTCGAAATTAATAGAGCAGACCCAGATGTGCATTAGAGCGATCCAGATGTTGAGCGAGGGTCCCTGGAAGGTGGGAACCGCTGTTATGACCATGATGAAACTATCCATTTCCTATGGATAGTATTGAAAGGGCCTGACCATGTTGACAGGCCATGTTTATATCTGTATTTATAGGGACCTCACCCTTAACCTAAACCACACCCTAAACCTATAACCTGAACCTATAGCCTAAACCTATAACCCAAACCAAAAACCTAAACCCAAACCTAAACCTACACCTAATCCTAATCTCAACTCCCTAACCTAAACCTAAACCTAAACTTGAAAATCCAAAGCAAAACCCGATCCCGAACCCGAACCCGATTTCCTAAACCTAAACCTTAACCTATTCTTAATTCACTACAGCTATAACCTATAACCTACCTATAACTTTAACCTAAAACCTAAACCTTAAACCTAAATGTGTTCTCGAATCCCTAAAACTAAACCTACACCTAATGCTAATCTCAACTCCTTAACTTAAACCAAAGCCTAAACTTAAAAACCCAAAGAAAAACCAGATCCCGAACCTGAACCTGAGTTCCTAAACCTAAACCTTAACCTATTCTTAATTCCCTATGGCTATAACATATAACTTACCTATAACCTTAACCTAAAACCTAAACCTAGAACCTAAATGTCTTCTCAAATCCCTAAACCTAAACCTACACCTAATGCTAATCTCAACTCACTTACCTAAACCTAAACGTAAGCTTGAAAACCCAAACCAATACCCGATCCCAAATCCGAATCCAATTTCCTAAACCTAAACCTTAACCTATTCTCAATTCCCTACAGCAATAACCTAAAACCTACCTATAACCTAAATGTCTTCTCAAATCCCTAAACCTAAACCTACACCTAATCCTAATCTCAACTCCCTAACCTAAACCTAAACCTAAACTTGAAAACCCAAAGAAAAACTCGATCCTGAACCCGAACCCGATTTCCTAAACCTAAACCTTAACCTATTCTCAATTCCCTATAGCTATAACCTATATCCTACCTATAACCTTAACCTAAAACCTAAATGTGTTCTCAAATCCCTAAACCTAAACCTACACCTAATGCTAATCTCAACTCACTTACCTAAACCTAAACCTAAGCTTGAAAATCCAAAACAAAATCCGATCTCGAACCCGAATCCGATTTCCTAAACCTAAACCATAACCGATTCTCAATTCCCTATAGCTATAACCTATTACCTACCTATAACCTAAACCTAAAACCTAAACCTAAATCTAAACCTAAAACCTAAATGTGTTCTCAAATCTCTAAACCTAAACCCACACCTAATCCTATTCTCAACTCCCTAACCTAAACCTAAACCTAAACTTGAAAACCCAAAGAAAAACCAGATCCCGAATCTGCACCCCATTTCCTAAACCTAAACCTTAACCTATTCTCAATTCCCTACGGCTATAACCTATAACCTACCTATAACCTTAACCTAAAACCTAAACTTAGAACCTAAATGTCTTCTCAAATCCCTAAACCTAAACCTACACCTAATGCTAATCTCAACTCACTTACCTAAACCTAAACGTAAGCTTGAAAACCCAAACCAGTACCCGATCCCAAACCTGAATCCGATTTCCTAAACCTAAACCTTAACCTATTCTCAATTCCCTACAGCAATAACCTAAAACCTACCTATAACCTAAACCTATAACCTAAATGTCTTCTCAAATCCCTAAACCTAAACCTACACCTAATCCTAATCTCAACTCCCTAACCTAAACCTAAACCTAAACTTGAAAACCCAAAGAAAAACTCGATCCCGAACCTGAACTCGATTTCCTAAACCTAAACCTTAACCTATTCTCAATTCCCTATAGCTACAACCTATAACCTACCTATAACCTTAACCTAAAACCTAAACCTAGAACCTAAATGTGTTCTCAAATCCCTAAACCTAAACCTACACCTAATGCTAATCTCAACTCACTTACCTAAACCTAAACCTAAGCTTGAAAATCCAAAACAAAACCCGATCTCGAACCTGAATCCGATTTCCTAAACCTAAACCATAACCGATTCTCAATTCCCTATAGCTATAACCTATTACCTACCTATAACCTAAACCTAAAACCTAAACCTAAATCTAAACCTAAAACCTAAATGTGTTCTCAAATCCCTAAACCTAAACCCACACCTAATCCTATTCTCAACTCCCTAACCTAAACCTAAACCTAAACTTGAAAATCCAAAGAAAAACCAGATCCCGAATCCGCACCCCATTTCCTAAACCTAAACCTTAACCTATTCTCAATTCCCTACGGCTATAACCTATAACCTACCTATAACCTTAACCTAAAACCTAAACCTAGAACCTAAATGTCTTCTCAAATCCCTAAACCTAAACCTACACCTAATGCTAATCTCAATTCACTTACCTAAACCTAAACGTAAGCTTGAAAATCCAAACCAGTACCCGATCCCAAACTCGAATCCGATTTCCTAAACCTAAACCTTAACCTATTCTCAATTCCCTACAGCAATAACCTAAAACCTACCTATAACCTAAATGTTTTCTCAAATCCCTAAACCTAAACCTACACCTAATCCTAAGCTCAACTCTCTAACCTAAACCTAAACCTATACTTAAAAACCCAAAGCAAAACCCGATCCTGAACCCGAACCCGATTTCCTAAACCTAAACCTAAGCTTGAAAAACCCAAAGCAAAACCCGATCCCGAATCCGAACCCGATTTCCTAAACCTAAACCTTAACCTATTCTCAATTCCCTACAACTATAACCTATAACCTACCTATAACCTTAACCTAAAACCTAAACCTAGAACCTAAATGTGTTCTCAAATCCCTAAACCTAAACCTACACCTAATGCTAATCTCAACTCACTTACCTAAACATAAATCTAAGCTTGAAAACCCAAACCAAAACCCGATCCTGAACCTGAATCCGATTTCCTAAACCTAAACCATAACCGATTCTCAATTCCCTATAGCTATAACCTATTACCTACCTATAACCTAAACCTAAAATCTAAATGTATTCTCAAATCCCTAAACCTAAACCCACACCTAATATTATTCTCAACTCTCTAACCTAAACCTAAACCTAAACTTGAAAACCCAAAGCAAAACCCGATCCCGAACCCGCACCCCATTTCCTAAACCTAAACCTTAACCTATTCTCAATTCCCAATGGCTATAACCTATAACCTACCTATAACCTAAACCTAGAACCTAAATGTGTTCTCAAATCTCTAAACCTAAACTTACATCTAATGCTAATCCCAACTCATTTACATAAACCTAAACCTAAGCTTGAAAAATCCAAAGTAAAACCCGATCCCGAACCCGAACCCGATTTCCTAAACCTAAGCCTTAACCTATTCTCAATTCCCTACAGCTATAACCTATAACCTGCCTAAAACCTAAACCTAAAACCTATATGTGTTCTCAAATCCTTAAACCTAAACCTACAACTAATCCTAATCTCAACTCCCTAACCTAAACCTAAACCTAAACTTGAAAACCCAAAGTAAAACCCGATCCCGATCCCGAACCCGAACCTGAACCCAAAGCTATAACTTATAACCTATAACCTATAACTTAAACCTAACCTAACAAAAACCTATAACCTAAACCTATAACCTTAACCTAAACCTAAAATCTAAACCTAAACCAAAACCAAAACCTATAACATAACTAAACCAAAACCAAAACCTATAACATAACTAAACCAAAACCTATATCCTAAACCTTAACCTATAATCTATAAGCTATAACCTAAACTTATAACCTATACCTAACCTTAACCTAAACCTAAACCTTAAAAAAAAAAAAATTAAACCTAAACCTAAACTTAAAACCTAAATGTATTCTCAAATCCCTAAACCTAAACCAACACCTAATCCTGATCTCAACTCCCTAACCTAAACCTAAACCTAAACATGAAAACCCAAACCTAAACTCAATCCTGAACCCAAACCCGATTTCGTTAACCTAAACCGTAACCTATTCTCAATTCCTTAAAGTTATAACCTAAACCTAAACCTAAACCTTAACCAAAACCTATAACCTAAACCTAAACCTTAACCTAAACCTAAACCTTAACCTTAACCTTAACCTTAACCTTAACTTAAACATAAACCTATACTTATAAATCCTAATTTATTTGATAAAAGTTCATTTACGGTTAAGTTATTTTCTTAATAAGTTTATTGCCTTAATCTATTATTTACGAAATTGTAGGATAAATTTGAATTGGATTCGAGTGTTTCGCACATTTCCTATGTCATCGATGACATGATCAAGGAGCCGTTCAAGGAGTACCGTTCCTTATTACACAAGCGGTACAAGCAGTGCATGAGCAACGAGGAGGGCGCACTGTCTGCACCGCCGCACGTGACGCGTGATGACTGGAAGATACTCTGCGATAGATTTTTGTCTAATTCTTTTCAGGTAATATTTACATATTTACGATATCTTAAAGTAATAATTAAATTCGCAACTAATAATAATGTATTATGAATAATGTATTCAGAAGAGGGGCAAAATAAATTCTAACAACAGGGGAAAGTTAGCAGTGAACCACGTAGCTGGTTCAAAGTCATTTGTACAAATTCGTCACGACATGGTAAGAAATTACTGGTAATTATTAAGTTGATATATTCTTTCAATGAATTTTATATTAACTTTATTGTCCTTTCGATTGTGCAGCGAGATTCCGTCACTAGCCAGGAGCCTGGACCAATAGACCTCTATAAAGGGACTCACTGTCGGCAGGTGACGGGATCTTGGGTGCATCCTAGTGTCGGCGAGATTTGGGTAAAAATCCTTACATTGTAAAATTTAATTGCATTAAATTATAATAATGTCATTTTTTTAAAAAAATTCATATGTTTTCATTACAGGCAGTGATGGACACCTTACACAGTCAGCCCACTCCCGATGGTACTCAGCGGAGTGAGCCAGAGATCCTGAGTGAGGTGCTTGGCACCTGTTCTGAATATGTACGTGGGCTTGACCATGGTGCCAAGCTCACAGCACCCGCTAGAGTTGCTGCCACCCAATCCATCGTCGTTGGCGAGAGTGCCACCCGCCGAACTAATATCGTAGAGAGAGAGGTTCAGCTGCTACAAGTCGTCGTCAATGACATCAGAGAGCAGCTGGAGAGGAAGAGTAGGCAGTTGGAGAGGCAGATGGAGGAGCAATAGAGGAGGATGGAGGAGCTGACGAGGTAGAGGGAGGAGTAGGAGAGGAGGAGGATGGAGGAGCAAGAGAGGTTAAGGGAGGAGCAGGAGAGAAAGATGGAGGAGATGCGGGTGGAACATGAGCGACGGGATAGCAAATATGTTTCAGGCTCTTGTCGCACGCTTACCCATCGATGCCCCACCACCTCTGCCTCCATCTTTGTAATTTTTTATATTTTATTTATGATGTTAAACTTATATGTATTTATGCATGATGTAGTTTATGTTTGGATAGATTTATTTATGTACTTTGGAGTTAAATGGCTGTGAATGTGAATATGATTAAATATATTACATAACAGGTGTATATCAAGAATTATATTGTAACAGGTGTATATTAAGAATTTTGTGCTGGAATATAGGTGAAAAAAAAAAAAAAAGCTTTTACCTACGAAAATTTTCGTAGGTAAAAGTCTGGTACCAGTATTTAGGGGTGCACATGGTTCGATTTGGTTTGGTTTAGGGGTGAAACCGGAACCAAATCATTCCCTACGGTTCTAGGATTTTTGGAACCAGAACCGGACCGTTAGCACCCTAGAACCGAACTGTGAAAACCGGTTCGGTTTCGGATCAGTTCCACAGTTCTAGGCTTTTTAAGTAGGTCAGAAAAGAAACACAACCACTGTCTACATATAAAGGATAAAGGCCAAAGATTTGATGGCTGGGGTCGAATGTTCTTGAATTTCACATCCTTTTCTACACAGTTCTCGAAATAGCAGCAGAGAACAGAGCAACTACTTCGTTTCTTTCCCTCTCTCTTTATTGTCTCTTTCTTTTGTTTGCAGCATTTCAGTAAACGGAAATAGGGCGGTGCAGATTTTTCGATTTCCATTACGAACTGTACTGGCACTGAGCATTTGAGTGCTTTTTCGACCGGGATTTATTACAATATTGGCGCATTTAAAACATCTGCTGTAGAATCTCTTAGATTGGATGAGTTTTTATCTTCAATCCCACTTCTCTCAACACTCTTCTATTTCTAGCTTCCGTTTCTCGTTTTTCTTGTCATAAAGCAAAAGGTGAGAGAGAGAGAGAGAGAGAGAGAGAGAGAGAGATTCATGCATTTGCATTGAGAGATTTCATATCTTTGATACTTACAAGAACAAGAAGACAAGTTTCTCTCTTCTTTTCTCTCAGGTGAGAGCAATTGACTTCTTATTTCTCTATCAGATCTTCTTCGGTTTCTTCCGTTTTTTGTATTTCTTTTTCTTTTTTGTGGTTCGGATCAATGGTTCGGTTCGGTTCTATAAGGCATTAAACCGGAACCGATCCATAATCAACGGTTCTGAAAAATTTAAAACCAGAATTAGACCGTTAGCACCCTAGAACTGGACCAATCTAACGGCTCCGGTTCGGTTACATACTTCAAACGTTTCGATATGCAACCCTACCAATATTAAAGTCAACACATACAGAGGATTCAAAAGAAGCTCCTGATCTCTCCTTCTTATAAATAAACAAAGGTATTTCTAGGTTCCGTGTTGAGTAAAAGTTCTCGGCGTAACAAATATACCCTTACTATATCAGTCGGACTTTAGCCGAATTGATATTTTTGTAATTATTCTTCAGCATGAGAGGCAAAGTTATCTTCGACTGATAGCAGACTTGGTATTCCTGTAATTCCTCATCAAGAGGAGTGGCAAAGTTATTTTAGCGTTTTCAATCACACCTGGCCGGCTTGGTATTTTTGTAATTCCTCTGCAACATGATGGGTGAACTCATGGTACCATTTCTTCGACTGATGGCAGACTTAGTATTCCTGTAATTCCTCTTTAATTGGAGAGGCAAAGTTACTCTAGCGTTTTCAATCGCACCTAGCTGACTTGGTATTTTTGTAATTCCTCCACAACATGACGGGCGAACTCATGGTACCGTATACAAGACAGGCGAACTCACGGTACCATTTCGATTGATAGCAGACTTGGTATTCCAGTAATTCCTCTTCAATGGGAGAGGCAAAGTTATTTTAGCGTTTTCAATCCCACCAAACTTGGTATTTTGGGGCAAACTCATGGTACCATCTCTTATGCGAGTATTAAACTCAACACATTCAGAGGAAGCTCCTTGTCTCTCCTTGTAAATAACTTCTCTCTTTCCTCTTCGCCACCTCCCTGATGGGGGATTCTAAGACTGACAACACTGAAATGGGAGCAGCTATGGAGGTTCACCTGGACGTTGGAGAAGGTCCAGGTGAATCTGTGAAAGGGAATCCACCAAGAATTGATTTATTTCAGGTGGGATTTCTTGCCATAGCTGTGAGCATAGCCTTCATCTATCTGTTGAGAAAGCCTCTCGCCGGACTCTATGACTTTGTAATCTACAGAATTTTGTTCATGGGATTGCTGCTTCTACTGGCTGCGGCATTTCCGTCTTGGATCTCAGCAACCACTTCTAAAAGGATCATCTTTTTCGCCAAATTCCTTATATACGTTGGACTTGCACTCAAAATGAAGCTTTCTGTTTCATCTTAGAAGTTGATTATATATCTTCAGTTATTCTTCTTTCTTCCTTTTTATCAAGTGTCTGTTTTCTCATTGTTGTTGGTACGATACTCGTAGCTGCCTGTATATCATCTATTACAGTTAATATGGTGAGATTTCATGATATCATCTATTACCGTTACACATCTACCATTATTTCATTTTCTGCCGGACTACCATATCTGTATACATTTATAATGCTGCAGTATACAGGCCTTATACACGTCAATCTTGCGCAACTTGCGGGACTAGGGTTGTCAACGGGATGGGTTAGGCCCGACCAACGTCTGTTCAAGCCCAGCCCGATTCCAATCAAAAGAAGAAGAAGAAGAAAAAGAAGAAACAGCTTTTGTATTTGAAGGGTTAGGGTTAGCGTTTGGAGTTATTCTTCATGGGTTAGGATTTCGGTTTGATTTTGAGGCAAATGAAGGATCTTTAGGTCTAGAAATTTTGTTGGAGAAGCCATAGAAGAGAGAAGGGCCAAGCTGACGAGCTTCAAGACATCTAGTCCAAGCTAACACGTTATCGGGTGTTGCCCTGAAATGCCATCCGCGTTAGGGGTGCACACGTTTGGTTTTTAAATTTGATTTTTATGTTTTTAAAAAAATAAGTTAAAATTTAAAAATTTATTTGACTGAGGGTCCAATTCTAGGTTTGGATCAAGTCTCGACTCTACGGTTCGGTTCACGGTCCGGTTCGATTATAGTGAGAACTGAACCATACAATAGTATATATGGTGAAATTTCATGATAGCTTTGTGCTGACCCATTTAAGGTTTCAAGGTATTGTTGTCAATATCATGCATAATTAAGCATATGTTTGATAGACGGCCTAGATTTCACACAAAAGAGGGCGGCCAGGCTGGATCTTGGGCTGGACTCCCAACTTGGTCGTGCAAAAATCATTATGGGCTAAGCTCAGGTCTGTTTGTTTTGGCCCATCACAGGCATAAGGTGGACTCCAAACCTGGCAGTGCGAAATCATCACAGGCCAGCCTCTGGCCGGTTTGTTTTGGCCTGTCATGGGTTGGGTCGGGCTTGAGTCCGGGATTTACTTTGTGAGCTGGGATTAGACAGACCTTGGCTCAGCCCAAACCTGACCCGTTGACAGCTACAATTCTCTTTACGTGTACAATTTAGGTTTAGGTGGAACTAGGGTCTTTTGTGGGAAATAAGCTGTGTGAAATCAACTGTGTCTATCGTGTGAGAGCCCTTATGTTATCTGTATGATAAAAATATCACACAAGCCCTAAGAATGAAAAAAAAATGTAAAATTCATCCTAAAAACTACATTTTTGAGCAGCGTGGCCCATCCGAGTGTTTGATGAGGCTGATTTTTGTAATTTTGCATTTATTCTTCTAAGCGACACCTTACGAACGGGTTTGATGAAAGGTGGCCCCCACACACATACCTATGGTTGGTGTCCATTTCCATTTTTTCCTATGGTGTGGCCCACCTGAGTGGTAGACTTGCTGATTTTTATACCCCAGACCTAGCGAGGAGCACACTTGATGGATAGAATGGATTTCACATCAATAACATGGTAGGCATAAAGATAGAGCTGTACACAAACCAAGTTAGCTAGGTTAACTCACTCATCTCGACTCGAAAAAGCTTGATTCGATTCGGTTGGAAACTGAGTTCCAGTCTAATCGAGCTGATTTTTTTAAGTCAATAAAAAATTCAAGTTTTTTGGAGCTTGCCTCGACTTAGATCGAACCTCAACTCAAATTGGCTCGATGACTCAGATATTTTGATATGCATGTTACTCGCCGAGTGTTTGGTGAAATGACTCAATGAAGTGCTATTCCGGGTGCATACATTCTCGGCTGCATTAGCTAGTGGCAAGAAAGAAATAGATACGAAACAAATCACTACTAAAAAAAAATGTCATATCATGAAAGTGCCCTTAAATCATGACTTTGATTTTGCCCACCAGTATATGATATGCAATACCTGTATATTGCTGTTAGTGTTTTGTATTTTATATTATGTAAATATTTGAAGATGCGCTCTATATACTTGAGAAAATGTTAAATAGGCTTGAACTTGGCCCGAGCTAGCAAGTTGGCTAATAAAGTTTGAAAACTGAGCCAAGCAGAGTATGAACTGAGATTGCTTGCGCGCCGAGTTGAGCCGAACTGTGCCGAGCTCTAGTCGGTTCGACTCGTGTACAGCCCTACGTAAAGAACTTTATCGTTGTAGGCTTTGGGTAAAACTGATTTCTTAGAGGACACTCACGTGACTTTGATACGCGGATGCGGGACGGAAGCGATTTCCTGTTAAGAGCCTTTAAGAGGAAGTTTCTGTGGGGAACCTAGTTGGGCCCTACTGTAATGTTTATTAGAAATCCACCCCGTCCATCCATTTTTTGAACTGATTTTCGGGCAAGAGACCAAAAGTGAGTAGGATTCAAGACTCAAGTGGGCCGCACTAAAGGAAAAGGTGGGTAGGGAAATTTCTACCGTTGAAGCATCCCTGGGCCAATTTTGGATTCGTGTTCTAAAATAAGCTTACAAAACGTACGAACGGAGTGCATTTCTCACAAGCATCATAGTGGCCCCACCTAGCTTTCCAGCTGAGGAATTTCGTTTTAAAGGCTTTGGAAGAGGGTGTGATTTTTGCGGACAAATGACTTGATGAGATCTACCCTGTTCATCACGTGGCCCACCCTGTGTTTGGACCGGTGCCCAATATTTAGGCTGACAACACTCATGTGGAATAAAACATGGAAACAGTTGAGATGGGATGTCCTCCCACTGTTAAAATGGTCCAAATTGTGTGTGGGACCTATCATGCCGTATATATACCATCCAATCCTTTCATCAGATGGGCCACACCAGGATGAATGGGATTCCCAAAATTCAAGACATTCCAAGACTCACATGGGCCACACCATGTGAATTTAGAAGTCTGAGGGATTATTTTACCCTATTCCCTATGGTGTGGCCCACCTAAGTCATTTTTTAGGATTCATGGTGAAGATGTAGTTGTGCATCTAATAGAAGGGGTATATCTGATGCATATCGGTCACACGAAGTAGTCAGTGTGGTGGGACTCGATTTCGGTAGCGATCCCTCAGGTTACCGATCGAGGTTTGTACTGGTTGGTGCTGTGGGCCCCACCATGATGTATGTGTTTTATCCGTGCAGTCTATCCATTTTGAGAACTCATTTTCACAGATCGGATGTAGCTCAAAAACTAACGGATTAGATTTTCCACGTGTGACACATCTCATTGGTAAAAAATGGTCGCACGTAAAGTTCACATATACCGCAGCATGTAAACCATTTCCCAAACGAGTTAGTTGATACTCTGCCGGAATGTGTTGATGATACGCAGACACTTGTAATTGTGCATTTGACAGAAGCATAAATGAAAACGAGCGGTTGAAATCATGTAAATTGCTTTAAATAGCATACAAACTAAAACTAATTTTAGTTTAGTGATTTTAATATCAGAATTAAAAATTCTCATTAAGTATAAAATGTTGGTTTCTTTGATCCTGACTGATGATTAAATATCAATTAATCAAACAATTTTAAAAGTTTTTAAAACAGCTATATATATATATATATATATATATATATATATATATATATATATATATATATATATATATATATAGAGTCATGCTCCCCTGCGCACCTACGCACGTGGGCACCTTTGCACACGTGCCATGGGTGTCTAATCTGAACGGTTCATGTGATGCGTAATCCCATGAAACCCTATATGACAAATTTTCACCCCACTCTAAAATTCTGGTGGGCCATAGAAAAGAGAAATGCAAATCAAGGGAGGAAACTGTTTTCATTTTTCATGGCCCATCAAGTTTTAGATCAAAGTAAAACTTCGGCCTTGGGGGTTTCACGAGGTGCTACTTCACATGAACGGTTCAGATTTTAGATCCACACACGTATGATGGGTTTTCAAAAAACTTCGTACGTAATACGTACGAACCGGTTCGCAGGTGAGCGTTCCGAGATATATATATATATATATATATATATATATATATATATATATATATATATATATATATATATATTAGCCATTTCAAAAAATGCCCACTATAAACAGTTTGATTTGAATTTTTCAGTGCATGTGTATCATCAATCACAAACAGCCCGAGTATGAAATTCAAAGCTGTTCTTATCTAAAATTCATTTTCCGATTACCAAATTCCTAAAAAGATTCTCAATTCTCCATTGGCTTTTAGATATCTAATCTAAGCCCATTCGAATTTAGAATTGAGCTTGAAGTTTGAACCTGGACCTTACCCTAGGGCATAATGTTCAAGAACTGAATGCTCATGAAGATAACCCGGGTGTTGCCTAACTGTGGGGCCCACCTGTGAGATTATCTGGACGTGAAAATTTCAGAGATCTGTTGTGCATAGGACATGAAGATTTAGGGTTCAGATGGCTTACCTAACTAAAACGTCATAGATGCCAGATAAGAATACCAGAATACCAATGTTGTAGTCTTCCTCTCCTTCAGACCAATATATAAAATGATAGATGGGACTTAGGGTTCTGTCACTGTGTTGGATCGGGGACCCAACTCTTCTCTTATATAGAAGCTGAGAGATGAGAGTTTGAATCCCATCATAATTCTCTCTCTCCCACTGCTCCACATTGTTGTGTCCTAGTTCAATTCAAACAATCTTGCGCAGCCCTGCGTAAGACTATAACACTCAACCCCTAACGCAGAGTATCTGCGTAAATCACATAGAAGTGGGATCCACTAGTTTACATGATCATATTGTCCAACCGTCTGATCAATCTAGACCGTTGATCAATAAGGCCCACCACATTAAGTTCTTACATTCTCCCACTTGAGCCATGTTAAGCAATGTCAATAATTAATCATGTGGAAATATATTTTGAAAAAATAAGTTTTGATTTAAGAAAACATCCAAATGGTTAACCAATAAAATTGTTGGACAATATGTGTAGTGCTATTCAATCTGGTCTATTAAGACTATCAGTATTGAACCATGGTAGTCGTCACAATATTTAATTTAAGTGAGGTGAGGTTAAGTGCAATCACAAGTACTTTCAATCTTAATGACATAAATCAGGAACTAGGAAATGTGGTACAAGGATTACACACTTAGTGTGATGATATGTGCCTATCCTTAAGAGGTCCTAAAGCTTTATATGTCTTCAACAAGATATGACTGTAATTCTACTTACTTGAAATTTGCACATACACACACACACACACACACACACACACACACACACACACACATATAGAAGTAGAAATAAACCTTTATATCGAAATTATCAAAACTGTATAAAATGATATCTCTAAATGTCTGTGAAAATCAAAGTATGTTCAACTTCGACTAATTAAAAACATCTGTGAGATCAATGACTCCCATGGATGTCACATTCTCCTGAAATGGCAAGATCGGGAGCCCTTTAATGAGCGGATTTGCAATCATCTACTTAGTGCCGATGAATTCCACGAACACTTGATAATTTTGAATTCTTTCCTTTACAACAAGATATTTGATGTCTATATGCCTTGACCTTGATGAATGCTTATTATTACTAGAAAATGAAATAACAGCTGAATTATCGCAAAATATTCTCGATGGTTTCACGATATGCTCCAGTACCCACAAACCTGAGAAGAAACTCTGCAACCATGTGCCTGATTAGATGCCTCGTGACAAGCAATAAATTCAGTCCCCATGGTGGACGAGGCTATGGTAAACTGTTTCCTGAGGTGGACTTCTTAGCGTCAACGCAGCCAACAAAATCTGCGTATGAGTATCCAATCAACTCCAATTGATCAGATCTTCTGTATGTGAGTCCGAAGTCCTTCGTTCTCTGTAGATATCGTAATACTTTCTTTGTAGCTATCCAATGTTGCATTCCTGGATTAGATAGATATCTTCCCAACATTTCAACAACAAAGGCTATATCTGGTCGCGTACAGACTTGAGCATACATGATGCTCCCTACTATTGATGCATAAGGAAATTCCTCCATTCGATTCTTTTCCAAATCATTCTTTGGACACTGAAATATGCCAAATTTGTCGTCCTTCACAATGAGCGACTATCTGGAAGCACAATTTTGCATGCCATACTGTAACACCCACACTTCTGATACGCGGGTGTTACCATTTAAACCCATAGCGATGGATCTTAACACTTGACTAATAGACAGGTTGAATCCAATCGATGCAGGATGGGACTTCCAGTCGTCATTAAAGCCATCCATCACGAGCTATAGGAGCCGAGTTAAACTTGACATCAGTCAGAGAGGTAAACTCAACAAACACTTCAAATTAAAGTAGCTTATAGATCACTTAATCAAGTCATGGGATAACGCACCTACCATCAACTTTTAAGGATTAATTAGTGGCCAACCAAGCACTCAAAGCCTCTCAAACCCTTGTTTAGCCGTCGAAATGAAGTCTCAGACTAATTCGACCATTGGGCCGAGTTGTATGGGTCAAACAAGACTTGAAATGTGCAATACGGCTCACCTGAGCCTCGCATTCGCCCCAAGCTGGGCTAGGACCCTTATATAAGGCTCCCAAGGCGAATGGATGAAATGGATTTATCACAAACATCACGGTGGACCCCACAAAGGGTGCAAGTGCACCCAGGGTACTCATGTACGAGGTGGACTGGTCACTTCAAGCTGGTCAAACCAGTTTTGACCGAGCTTCTTTGCAAAATAGCGAAATTCTCCCGCCAACGACCGTTTTGAATCTGATGGACTTTAGGTTCTAAAGTGGCCCACCCTGGGAACTATCCGGATGATCCAAACTGTCCATCTTGTTCATGGGGCCCGACTGACCAAAACCGTATAGGCTTTTGGGCCCATGTAAAGAAACAAGAAATCTGGATCGGAGCCGACCAAGACTTCACGAATGGCTAAAATCCTCAAATGGTGGACCATCAGGGGGCTAAACGAGTGGCTCAAGGCCGAGCAATCCCAGCCGTCCTCTTGCCATTTGGAACCGTTTTCTTTCACTGCCAGAAATGGCCGAACAAGGGCCTGCACCAAGAGAAAGTAAAAAGGAGTTTTTCCACTTTGGGAAATGGTTGTTGGCGCATCTCTGGACGTCCCCTGGGTCACGTGGAGCCATCCTAACCCTTCACCTCAAGGCGTTACGAGATGGGGAAGAGGAACGTCTCTTCTCACGAGAAAACGACGAGAATTCAAGCTTCTTGTGAGATAAAGTAAAACCCATTTTTGAGGGAAGAAAAGTGGGCCCCACACCGATCAAAGGCCCCATCTGTCCGCTTAAACGGACCAGATCACACTGAAATACCCTGGGGGATGGTTTGCCATTAAAGGCCACTTTATCTTCTCCGTTAAACCATCCGAACCATGATCACGAGAAGGGCCCCACCAGGGCTAAAAACATGCTTTTATGATGGGTCAGGGCAGCAACAATCCATCTCCAGGGTCAGATGGACCCCAGGCATAGCGGATTTTCGAAGATGGGTCTTGCAAGAGTAGTTTGAACCTCAACCATTGGAAGTATCTCCCTCCCGTCTATAAAAGAGTTACGTTTGCTCTTGGGATTCGCACCAAAGCTTGAGAGAGAGAGAGAGAGAGGAGAAAAGGAGTGAAGGAGAGTAAGGTAGTGGGTGACTCGGTGCCGCACTGCACCAACTCAGGCGCACGAATCGGGCCAAGTTGGGTCAGTGCAGACTGGTAGTATCACCAGGTGGGTAAAAGAGTAAGAGAGTGAGGAAGAGATAGTGATAGGGAGAGAAGGTGAGAGCAAAAAGGAGAGAGAGAGAGAGAGAGAGAGAGAGAGAGAGAGAGAGAGAGAGACGAGCTGTGGGCCTTCTTGCAGATCAGTCAAGTAATGGTCTCCCTCCCTTCATTTTCTTTCTCCCAACAATGCATTACTGTGGGAGTTCAGCCATGATTTAAGCCTCCAAACTGGACTGGAACCAAGCCGCTAGCTGGGTTAGGGTTGAGCTAAGACAGAGCTTCAGTAGGGCCGTGAATCCGGTCTGAAACTAGGCCTGGATTTGGGTTGCAGATGGTCCCTTATCTGACGCAGGGATGAACGTGATGAGGTCGATCACCGTCTTCCTCAAGGATAACTACTCCGAATCCACGGAGCTTCTCTGGACTCCTCACAGAGACTTCTCGAATCCACGAGGAAAGAAAGCAGGAAAATAGAAATAATTCTAATAAATTCGAAATTGATTGATGAATCATTGATAATTATCTAATGTGTCTCCTTACACCATTAAATAAAGAAAAAAGATAAACTAAAATTTGTAATTACCAAAAATAGCAAAATTCTAAGTCTAACTAGAATCCTAATTCTAGTAAAATTCTTCTAAAGTCTAATTTCTAAAAATAAAAATTACAAATAAACTTTCTCTAGAAGAGTCCTAATATAACTAAAAGTTTCTTCCTAGAAAGAAAGAAAATCTAAAACTCTAAAAATATTAAAAAAATCGGAATTACTAAAAATAGTAAAATTTTCCTAAAAATTCGTTTTTAAGCTGAAAGCGCGCGTTTTCTTATGAAACGGACAGATGTGACCCACTTTGTGGGTCAGTTCACCTCAGATGGCCCGTTTCAGTAAAGATTGACAGGTTGTACGCCCCGTAACGATACCCGGATCAAAAGTTATGGTCAATTCACGGTCCATCTCCTTGTGGCTCATCCATGCTGGGAATATCTCTGTGACACGTTCTACATCAGACCCCTCCACTTGAAAAAAACTCGTCCTCGAGTTACGCAAGAGACTTGGCACATAAGTCTGAAATAACTTCTGACGCCGATGCTCATTATCCCTTTTTTCATACTTGACATTAAGCTCTTGAGCTGACACAATACATATACTCATGCTTTCCTTGACTTGACTAATATTGATCAGTTCCTTCACATTTGACACAATACATGTACTCATACTTTCCTTGACTTGACTAATATTGGTCAGTTCCTTTACATCGTTCTTTAAGATCTCATATTTTTTCTGATAATGTGGGCAATTAGGCGGACTTGCTCCTGAGACGAGATCAACGTGATTTTGTATATCTCGTATGAGAGGTAATTTATTAGAGGGTTCATCGAGCACAATCTCCTTAAACTCCTGTAACATCGGCTTCAAATCTTTTGAGATATTCACAGGCTCCATATATTCTTTCTTTTCAACTAATGGATATATATCGCTTATTTCCTCAGATTGTTTAACAAAAGCCTGTTCAGTTGTGAGAGACTGTTCCTCAACTTTAGAAGTCTTGGGTTGGTTCTCCCTTCCCATAGGGGCGAGGATAATCTTTTTGCCATATTTAATAAAGAAAATATATAAGTTATCCCGATCCCTATGTGTAGCATTAATATTATTTTGCCAGGGTTGACCAAGTAATAGGTGACAAGCTTCCATGTCGACCACATCACACATTACTTCATCCTTATAATATTTACCAATGGAAAAAGATATACGACATCGTTCAGTTACCTCTGTTTTATTGATCTCTTTGATCCATTCAATCGTGTATGGAGATGGGTGTCTTTCTGTTTTCAGTTGTAGCTTTTCCACCATTATTTTTGACACGAAATTCTTATCGCTCCTTACATCGATGATTACATTATAGACTTTTTTGTATGCAGTGCACCTTGTTCGAAAGATGTTGTCTCTCTCTAATTCTATCTCTACCTTTGGCATGTATAACGGCTTCCTCATAATCGAAGTGGTGGCCTGTGATGAACCATCATCTGATGGTGCCTTGCAAAAATTGGGATTGTGTTGTACAGCGGCCATAGGTGGTTGAGCATCACTTTGAGCTCGAGGCGGAATCAGCGCATCTGCAATACGGTTGAGGGTTGCCTGCAGCCCTTGCATGGTCAACTGACTCTCCCGGTGGAAAGCTTCCATTCTTTCCAAAAGATAACGAATCCCTGAATCACCGTCCACAGGATTTTGATTCATACCTTCATTATTTGCCATCGGCCCGAGGAAAAACCTCGCTCTGATACCAAATTGACGCAGGGATGAACGTGATGAGGTCGATCACCGTCTTCCTCAAGGATAACTACTCCGAATCCACGGAGCTTCTCTGGACTCCTCACAGAGACTTCTCGAATCCACGAGGAAAGAAAGCAGGAAAATAGAAATAATTCTAATAAATTCGAAATTGATTGATGAATCATTGATAATTGTCTAATGTGTCTCCTTACACCATTAAATAAAGAAAAAAGATAAACTAAAATTCGTAATTACCAAAAATAGCAAAATTCTAAGTCTAACTAGAATCCTAATTCTAGTAAAATTCTTCTAAAGTCTAATTTCTAAAAACAAAAATTACAAATAAACTTTCTCTAGAAGAGTCCTAGTATAACTAAAAGTTTCTTCCTAGAAAGAAAGAAAATCTAAAACTCTAAAAATATTAAAAAAATCGGAATTACTAAAAATAGTAAAATTTTCCTAAAAATTCGTTTTTAAGCTGAAAACGCGCGTTTTCTTATGAAACGGACAGATGTGACCCACTTTGTGGGTCAGTTCACCTCAGATGGCCCGTTTCAGTAAAGATTGACAGGTTGTACGCCCCGTAACGATACCCGGATCAAAAGTTATGGTCAATTCACGGTCCATCTCCTTGTGGCTCATCCATGCTGGGAATATCTCTGTGACACGTTCTACATCATTATCTAGGTCCTACAACGGACTAAAAAACCAGCTCCAATGGGCTGTGAATGGGGGCTGGAAGCAGGTCGGGATCTGGTCGTGCAACGAGCCGAAAATGGCTTTCACATTTTGGATTGAAAGCATCCATCAGTCGGGCTGAAAGCGGCCTCCAAACGGGATGTGAAAATAGGTCTTCAGTGGGTCATGAATGGTGTCAAAATCAGGCCATGTAACAGCTGAGATGGGGGCTGAAATTAGGCCTTGCAACTAGGCCTTACGTGGGCAGCAAGCTGGGCTGAGATCAAACTCAGAGGGCCGCACCACATCAAAAAGGTGGGCCGCACCTGAGTGTATACCTCAGGGGCCACACCACATCAAAAGGGTGGGCTGCACCTAAGTTTATAACTCTGTGGGCCGCACACACACCACAGTAGGCCTCACTTCCCACGGTGGGCCACTCCCTGCATAAGGCAGGTGGGCCACACCTTGTATGGTGTAGGTGGGGCACCCTTATAACCTGGGACGGGCCCAAGGTCAGCTAGGACCATTAGTTTTGGGCCTAAGACGGCCAGCCAAGCCAGCCCTTAATTTTGGGCCAAGTAGGGCCATGTCCAGGCCCAGTTTAAACCTCAATTTTGGCCCATTTCAGGCCCAGCCCAGGCCTCACTGATCCAGCCATGTTTGGTGGGCCTGCTCACCATGAGGCAGGCCCAAGTTTCCTTGATTATCGGGCCCTTACAAACGCCATTCAATTCACGGGTTTGAATGCCTTCTAATGCAAGTTATTATGTTTGAAATGACTTTAGAAAGTTCCTTGTGTGACTTTGGGTTGCACGATTCACTTGGGAATTCGGATCAAGGGCGGGACTACACCTCCTCAGGTGATAATTTTCTTTATTTTGAGCTTTTCATCTCTGAACTAGGCTGGGGGTAGCCTTTGCTATAACTAAGAATGATGAACTAGAAATGACTAATCATTCAGATAATTACTTGAATACATGTCTTGTAAATGTTGAGATAAGAATTCCTCCCACAGTTAGAATCGTCCAAATTGTGGGTGGAGCCTAGATTGCTGTGGAAATACCATCCAATCCTTTCATTAGACGCGCCACACCAGGATGAATGGATTCCTTAAAATCTAAGACATTTTAAAACTCAAGCGGGCCACACCATGTAAATTTAGATTAAGCGTGATTTTACACCGTTTCTTATGGTGTGGCCCACCAAAGTCTTTTTTTTTTTTGGGATTCGTGGTGAAGATGTAGCGACACATTTAATGGACAAGATAGATTTGATGCATATCTGTCACACGCAGCAGTCATTTAGTGCCAGTCAGGCCGTTTGAGTGGGACTGAATTTCGATAGTGAATCGTACATCTACCATTATTTGAAATTCTACGGGAGTATGATATTTGTATACATCTACCAATGCTGCAGTATACATGGCTTACGCGCACCTCAATCTGAACCGTTAAAATCATAGGAACCTTCGTGGATAGAACACAAGCCAAGATTTTTACTAACCATGTTACTGTGGCCATCAAATATAGGATTAATCAGAAGATTAAACGGTCCCATCGATCTGATATTTTTTATATTCTCCTTCTAAAACAGGGTCCACAATTTGAACGGATTTGATTCGGCGTAAACATATTCCATGTGGACTAATTTTTAGTGCAAGCATATGGCTTGTTGTATTCTTCCGGAGTACCCAATGGCTCAGGTCAATCTTCAAACGACACTTGTACAACTTGCGACCACGACTTTTGCCATGAACCCGTGATACTCGGGGCCACGATAGTTGACCCATGTAACTTGAGCCTACCATTTCGACCATTTATTTGAGTTATGTGTGTACCATGTGTAGAATTTCTACGTGCATACTTTTAAACTTTTAATTAGAGCTGAGCATCGGATCAACTCGGATCGGATTGGTCCAACTCGACTTGGTTTGAGATTTGCAGGCCTGACCCAAACTCCATCCGATCCAGTACCGGATCTGGGTCATCGGACTCGAAACCGACCCGATCTCTACTGACTTGAGCCGATCTGAGACCGACTCGGTCGGGAAACCCGAGTCGAATTGGATTGGGCAAGATTTGAATCATTCATTTTTATTTTTATTTTTACGGTGTGGGAATCATTATTCTCATTGTTTCCTATGGTGCGATCTACTTAATTATTGGATATATTTAAAATTTAGTATCAACCTCTAAAATGACATGGACAAACTAATGGACGGTGTGGATAAACCCAAAAATTCAAGATGGGCCCCACACAATCTCACATCATCTTATAGCTTCCTGAAGAAGCTTAAGTACAGTGCTACTGCTGCTTAGCTGACACTGGCTATAGCAGATCTAGGTACGTCTCGTGCAAAGATGAACACTGATTCTCCTCGAGCTCCGAGTTATACGATCGGTTGGGATACAGATTAGGCTACTGAAGTGACGTCACCAAGTTCTATGGGCCCCACTATGATGTATGTATTGTATCCACACCGTCCACCCATTTTGAGATATCGTTTTAGAATATGAACCAAAGGATGAAGTAAATAAAAATTTGTAGTGGACCCCACCACAGAAAACAGTGGGGAGAGTGATTCCCACCATTGAAACTATCCTACGACCCACCACAATGTTTATTTGAAATCCAACCTCTTCATAAGTTAAAAAAGACATTAAAGAAGAGAAAACACAAATATTAGGTTGATCTAAAACTCTTGTGACTTTTAGAAGTTTTTAATGGTGCACGTCACTACCCCATTGTTTTCTCTGCTGGGGTCCACTAGAGCTTTGGATTTAACTCATTCTTTGAATCTTGCCCTAAAATGATCTCTCCAAATGGATGGATGATGTAAATACAAAACATACATCATGGTGGGGCCCACGAAACTTAGTGACGTCTACTCAACCTGTCAGTATCTAATTCGCGCCCTATTAGAGAAAGAGACAGAGTTGTAGAGACAGATAAAGAGAGTTATAGAGAGAGAGAGAGAGAGAGAGAGAGAGAGAGAGAGAGAGAGAGAGATTTACTCGGCCGGTAGAGATGAGGAGCGGGACGATTTGGAGATTCTGGATCCGATGCGGCGAGCATCCTTCCGGTGCGGGTAGGGACAGGGTAGGGTAAAAAACAGGTTGCAAAGGAGGGTTCAACATTTGCCGGTGCGGGTAGGGTAGGGTAGAGAAGGAAGGATTTGGGGAGTGGCAACGAGCGTTCTTCGAGTGCAATTAGGGTAGGGTAAAAAAAGGTGTCGGGTAAAACTTAAAAGTAATATATATATATATATATATATATATATATATATATATATATATATATATATATATATATATATATAACCTAACAAATACGGTCCGGATCGAATCGGTCCGAATCGGATCCAATTAGATCAGATTATTGGGTTGGTTCGGAACAAGCGCTATCCATACCCAACCCGAAAATGTTTCGGATCTGTATGGGGCTACTCGATCCTAACTGATCCAGACCATCGGCT
Organism: Magnolia kwangsiensis; assembly: GCA_037074715.1. Lineage (NCBI taxonomy): Eukaryota > Viridiplantae > Streptophyta > Magnoliopsida > Magnoliales > Magnoliaceae > Magnolia > Magnolia kwangsiensis. The sequence goes on from CM073586.1 coordinate 88,595,857, forward strand.
CTGTTCGAATCGGGTCTGATCGGGTCGGATCCACCGAATCGGATCTAAAATGCCTAGCACTACTTTTAATCTTTGGGACACGACGTTGTATGGAGCTCATGCAACAAGCTATGGGGCCCATTATGGGGTGGGGGTGTGTGTGGGAAACGGATTGGCTACTCCCCTGCAACTAGCCCAATGGCTGGTGGTCGGTGCTCTGTGGGCTCGACCATGATGTATGTGTTTCATCCATGCTGTTCATCCATTTTTACAAATCATTTTAGGGCTTGATCCCAAAAATGAGAGGAAAATAAATCTCAGGTGGACCACACCACTGGAAAACAATATTAGAGATTGGATATCCACCATTAAAATCCTCCTAAGGTCCACTGTACTATTTATTTGACATCCAATCTGTTGATCAGATCATACAGCCCTAGATGAAGGGGAAAAACAAAGATCAGCTTGATCCAAAACTTTTATTGGCCACACAAATTTTTTAATGGTCTACGTTCAATCAAAACTATTTCCTGTAATGTGGTCCACTTGAGATTAGGATATACCTTATTTTTGGCTTCATGCTATAAAATCATCTAGAAAAAATGGGTGGACGGCATGGATGAAACACATACATCATGGTGGGGCCGCACCGACCACCAGCCATTAGCTGGTGGCAGGGGAGTAGCCAATCCATCTCCGCGTGTGTAACAGACTGACATCTGCTCCGTCCGTTGCTTACCCCAGCTCATGCAAGGATGTGAACCCAAAATTAATGCCGATTCCAAACTCAAGTGGGCCACACCAAGGAGAGAAGTGGGGAAGGAGATGACTCCCATAGAAACTTTGGCGGGCATACGAAAAAAACGGTGGGGCCCAGGAAACTTTCAATGGTGGGTATCCCGATTGCCTCTGTTCACCTTGGTGTGGCCCACTTGAATTATGGGTCGGTCTTATTTTTGGGCTAATGTCCAATATACAACTTGTGGTTAGGATCTGGGATGTTTATGCGTCACATCCAGAGAATCACGTCGGCCCACCCATCAAGCGTGCAAAAGAGTAGATGAAATAGACCGCTGCTTTATCTGATGGTCTATCTTTCCATGCACGTATGACGCTACTTGATGAATGACCATCTGGATTTCCAAACCCCAATACCACGTGAAATACATCTATAGAGTTTAGATGGTCGCCTTGATGCGTATCCTATCCAGAGAATTATGCTAGTCCACCCATCAAGGGAGCAACACATGTACATTGAATGTAGCCATACGATCTTGGGTCCCCATGGCTTGTGAATGTCTGTTTAAAAAACAATGTAGACATATGATCTTCTGTCCGTCTATTTTTCATGTATGCGTGTGGCCTATTTGGGTGGGCCCAGCAGATGTTCCAAATCTACTACTTGATTAGGTGGGCGGCACATGAACAAATAAATAAACATTTAGATTGGAACGACATGCAAGCATTTGGACATGAAATCTTGCCACAGCAGGGTCGCACCAAAGTGACACAAACCCAGCTCGGAAACGGATTGGCCCACCCATACATACCAGGCTCAAACCCTGCCCAGGTGCTAAGCTAGCAGGTACAAGCCCAAACCTGGATCCGGCTTTGACACAAACTCAATGGGCTGGTCTGACAATGGGCCAGGTTCGATTAGGCCGAGGTTGTCCACATCCAGCCCGCAGAGTTAATTTTAAGCCCGTAACAGGTAGAAAAGGCCTGAGCCCAACCATGACGATTCTGCACGGTGTGACCCGTCGGACACATGCACAAGCTCAGCTACCCTCTTTAGTGCCAGATCTTGGCTGTTTATTAGGTGTGCCAAACATGCATGATATTGACAACAATGCTCTTCAAACCCTAAACAGGTCGGGTTGATGCTATCTTATGTGCAGCCAATGCCCAGCCAATTAAATAACGGGCATAATAATTTAAACCCAGGTTTGTCCCTCCGCCTACTATTTTAGCCTAAGCCCAATAATCCAGCCTGAGCAGTTAACAGATCTATCAATTAGGGCTAAAAGTTGGGTTGGTGCTCAACCCTAGTCCAACCCAAAATTCCTGTACCTCATCCTTAACCTAATCCAACCTAAGCGGGATTGGTGGAGTTGGTTGGGTGGATACCGTTGAAACAGAAATAGAAAATGTAATCTTTTGGATGAACCATGCTCCAACAATCTGCTCAACAGGACAATGTAACATTTTAATCTTTAGCCTGGGAATCAACGGCTGAAACAGAAATAGAAAATGTCCAAATTCAACTGAAAAAAAAAACAAAAAAAAAAACGAAAGGCCAAATGTAGGGGCTATATTCTTCAAATCGAATATATTGGGTATCGTCCACTGGGGATCGACCAAATGGTCTAGACTGCGGAAAATGGGCCTCATTAGTGGAAAGTCTAAACTAAAAATCAAAACCATCCGATGGTCGGGTAGGCCACATATGTATGCAATCAATGGGAGAGGATTAGGTGAGACCCCGGATCCACTGAGGTGGGTGGGACCCCTGACTGTGGCGCTCACGGTGATGTACGTCCCTTAAATCTACCCAACTGTTTTGAAAGCTCATTTCAAGGCATGACTCCGAAAATGAAGCAGATTCAAATCCTTTGAGGACCATGCCACAAAATATTAGTGAATGGTTTCAAAACGGTGTCTGAATTTAACAAGTTTATTTTGTTAGATAATAGGACTTTTATTAGAAAATAATATGCTTGTAATAGAATGTTTAAACTCAATATTATTAATGAAATAAACAATGTCCTTTTTGCATATGTCATTGATATGATGAATATTTAACATGATAAATTAGGATATGCAGCAAATCTTACATGGACAACCCAGGACAGTGTGCTGGTTAGACGGGATGTTACACAGGGTCAGGTTGGTTTGAGTAAGCTCACTCAAATCTGAATGTACATTGAGTCGAGTTCGAATTAATGGCCAATCCGGACCAATCCGATCCAATCCGGTCGGGTACTATATAAGATATATTTACTTTTTTACTACCCTCATCCTGAAAGAAATTGTAATCCCTAACCCTTCTCTTTCTCCACCCGAATGAGTGGCCCTGTACCCACCCATCTCTCTTCCTTTTTGCTTGGAGAGGAGAGCGAGCGCCTTCTTTTCATTTCTCCTTCTCTCTCTTCCAATTAAGTCTCTTTCTCGATAAAATGAGAGAGGAAAAACCCAAACCAAGTGAAATCTGGCCTACTGTGAAGTCGTTCGTCTATGACAGAGCTTCTGGAATGCTCACCACCTATGTCATCCAACCGATAGACATGATCAAGGTAAAATCATCCATCTTTTTTTTTTTTTTTTTCCTTTTCCATAATTTTAATGCCCTTTTCTTTTATGAGTCTTCACCAATTTGTTCTTCTTGGCTAAACGATTGACATTTCGAAGAATTCAGTAATGTTTGATCAATTGAATTTTTTTTCTTTTGTGTGGTTTTTTTTTTTGTCAAATCTCTGTACTTGATCCGATTCGATTTCCCTAATAAAGTCAAACTCAGTTTGGATTAGGCTATCAATGCTTCAGATCAAATCGAGTCAAATGACCCGAACTCAGTCCCGGATCAGATCGAGTTCAGGTCAGTGCATTGAAAATTTTGAATCGAGTCGAGTTAAACCCAATTTGGTCTGACTCGACTTGATGCCTACCTCTAGATAAAACACATATATACTGATGGGCCCCATGGATCCCTTGCCAGGACCATCTGTTTATAGATATGTCGTGGCAGGTGTACTCGGATGATTTGTGGATTTCACCGCAATCGGAATTCGAACCTGTAACATTAATGTTAAAACTCATGTGACTCACCTTTCTTGCCAATATCGTTGCATTAGAAACGGTGAGGCTCACCATGAATATGGCCTAGAAGGAAAATGTACACTAATCCTTGTTATATTTTGTTTTAAAATAATATTAAAATTTAAATTTTTAAATATTTGGTATTTTCCCTCCACATTTGAAAAGTTATGGTACTTTTGAGTTGTGGGTTTTATCCCATATCGGATTTGACAAAGTAAACTATCTTCTATATAAGATAATCTTTTTGCCTAGGGCTTGAGCCCCTTTCAGGGGGCATGTGAATTTAGTCTTGTGGAGGGGCTATGCCAATAGCTCTAATCTATGCCATTGACCACACAAGCGTGCACGCGCCAAGCCGAGCCGAGTTCGTGTGCATGTGCGTGACGAAACGGGACTAGATAGGAGGGGACGGGACGGGCTGGGCGTGGGTGCAGGTGCGGTGTGAGTGTACTCGCGTGGGTGTGTGTGCATGGGTACTCGTAAGACTTTATAAAGGGTGCTTATGCACCACTTTGGAATCTATATAAAAACTTCCAATTTCAATTTCAAAATAATGAAAATATTCTCTCTTGTAAAACTCTCTCTATTACAGTTTTAAGCATTTTTACTGAGTTTATTGCTAAGTCAACTCAGTACTTTCGGATTAAACTGCAAGTGGAACGAGCTCGTGTACAGTAAGTGCACCGTTGGGACCGCGTCATAGTCGTTATATCCTGGAGGTCGATTACTCTGACAGAATGAGTGTCCCCACCTAAATTTCCACTGCACTGATTTCGTAAGCAAGTGGCATGCTGCTGGGAGAGATGTTGTAGCTGATCAGGTCCATACACCATCCCAAGTTGGTTAACATAATGTCTACAGTTTGGATTTCAAAGTGGGCCCATGATTCCATGATCAAACTGTTGGGGTTATGGATGACAGTACGGATGGTCATTATAATCAGAAAAATCCAAACCTTGATGGTTGGTCAAGAGATATCGAGCTTTAGATGTAGCAAGCATATCACAACCACTATCCATCATCAACAATTCGGATCATTGAACCATGGCCCCAGCTGATCCAAACCACAAACCTGCAAATACAAGAAAAACTTGTTGCGCGAAGTTTGCATGGTGTGATTTGATGTGTCCCTAGTCCAAACCCCTTTCATTTTCAGTGGATTTCTATTCTTGCGTAAAACCTGCTCTCCTGCATTGCAAATCTGAAAATATCCTTCGTACGATCGACTGACAGTTAGCCTCTTCATCGATCAAGATCCCCAAAATATCTTCTGTACAATTGGCTAGAAGTTAGCCTCTCCAAAGCTAGTGCGCGGATTAGGTACTACCCCAGCCTATTCGTAGCTGGGGACAGGAGAAGGCTCGTATGGCCACTGAGGGACCACCATGATGTATAACTTTTATCCACACTGTCCATCCATTTTACCATATCATTTTAATTTAATGTACCAAAAATAAGAAAGATCTAACACTCGAGTGGACCACACTATAGGAATTAATGGTTCTAAGGACAACCACCATTGAAACCTTCTTAAGGTCCACTGTGTCGTTTATTTTCCATCCAACCTGTTAGAATGATCATCTACGCTTGGATGAAATGAAAAATCAAATATAATCTTGATCTTTTGTGGTCTTTAAGGAATTTTCAACAGTAGAAATTTAATCCCAATTTGTGGTCTATTTGATCATTAGTTATATTCTATTTTTGGAATAATTATCTATAATTATATGAAAAAGTGGATGGACGGTGTGGATAAAACTCATAAATCACAGTGGAAACTCATTAGCCATCGGATCCTCCGCCTATATCGAGCTCCGAACAAGCAGGCGTACTACATAATTCGCGACCTCGTTAGAGCCGCTTGCCATTTATACGGCACGTCCAAGTGAAAATGCATGCGCATAGGATGACCAAAATACCCATCTTGTCTGGCCTTAGGATGCGACCAGATTACCCCTGTCATTGGGAGTTATTGCGACTAGATTACCCTTGTCGTTAGGAGTTATTTGATACTTGTACACCGATGAGGGTTTATACGCAGCCAGATGGATGTTAAGACGGCTTTCCTAAATGGAGACTTAAAAGAAGAAATATATATATGGAGCAACTTGAGGGTTATAAGATATCAGGTAAAGAAAATAAAGTACGTATACTAATTAAATCACTATATAGTTTAAAATAGGCTCCTAAACAATGGCATGAAAAATTTGATGGTGTTTTTAATCAAATGGTTATCATATAAATGATGTAGATAGATGTATATATAGTAAAATTTCTGAAAATGATTATGTTATTATATGCCTTTATGTTGATAACATGCTTATTTTTGGAACTAATATTAAATTACTTAATGCAACTAAGAAATTCTTGTCATCTAAGTTTGACATGAAAGACTTAGGAGAGGTTAATGTAATCTTGGATATTGAAGTAACCAGAAAAAATGATGTTATTATATTATCACAATCTCATTACATTGAGAAAGTTTAACCATTTTTACTGTTTACCTGCCAGTACTTCTTATGATTATAGTGTGACTTTCATGAAGAATACAAAAAATAGTGTGTCTCAATTGGAATATTTCAGAATAATTGGTAGCCTTATGTATCTAACAAACTGTACTAGACCAGACATAGCTTTTGCAGTAGGAAGGCTAAGTAGATATATACATAACCCTGAAAAAGAACATTAGAATGCCTTGTCTAGGATTTTGAGATACTTAAAAGATAGTATGGCATATAGTTTACATTATACCGGTTATCCTGCTGTATTAGAAGGATATAGTGATGCTAATTAGATCAGTGATTTAGATGAGACGAAATCTACAAGTGGATATGTCTTCACTTTGGGGGAGGAGCAGTCTCTTGGAAGTCTACCAAGCAGACATGTATTGCTCGGTCGACTATTAAATTCGAGTTTATTGCCTTAAAAAAGACTGGATCAGAAGCTGAGTGGCTTAGAAATCTCTTAACTAATATACCATTGTGGCTAAAGCCTGTATTGACCGTGTCTATTCATTGTGATTGTCAAGTAGTTATAGCGAAGTAAAGAGTAAAATATATAATGAAAAAAGCAGGCATATTAGACTCAAACACAACATATGAAACACATGTTGCGTGATGGAGTCATATCTATTAACTTTGTGAGGTCAGAAAAGAATCTAACAGACCCTCTGACCAAAGGACCATCTAAAAAGTTAGTCAATGATACATCGAAAGGAATGGGGCTGAGCCTAATATATGAGTTGCTAGTGTCGAAAACCCAACCTATACAAGTGGAGATCCCATGAGATAGGTTTAATGGATAAAAAATAAGACATGAGGTAGACGATTGCACTGAGTTATATGAGCCCCTTCTATGGTAAACAGTGCTAGCAGCAACGCAGAAGGATGAGTTTCTATAACTCTTAATGGATCCATAGCCATATATTTAGTAGTGTATACGGTTACTGTATACACTTGATGAAATTCACTTATATGGGTGTGGAGGTGGAGACCGCTTCCTATGAGAATCTAGGTGAATTCTCTAGAGCACTCGTAAAATTCAGGTAATGGTGTATGGCCGAAACGCACTAAATCGCAGATTCACTTGTAGAGGAAGAGTTGTTTGAGTGACATGTACTTACAATCTATATTAAAAGGATTCAAGTTCAAGACTATGGTGTCACCTGATTCCTGTAGACCTATCTTACTTACTCTAATGTCGGTTCAAGCTATGATGACACCGGTACTATTGCACAACTATTACGCTTTAATTTGAAAGAGTTTTATTTAAAAACATGCGGGGGATAGTTATATTTTATTTTAAAATAATATTAAATTTTAAATTTTTAAATTTTCAGTGTTTTCCCTCCACATTTGAAAAGTTGTGGTACTTTTGAGTTGTGGATTTTGTCTCACATTGGATTTGATAAAGTAAACTATCTTATATATAAGATAGTCTTTTTGCCTAGGGCTTGAACCCCTTTTAGGGGGCATGTGAATTTGGTCCTGTGGGGGGGCTATGCCAAGAGCTTTAATCTATGCCATTGACTACATACACCCGCGCGCCGAGCCGAGCCGTGACGTGCCATGCCGATCCGAGTCCGTGTCCGTGTCCATGTGCGCGTGCGCGACGTGATGAGATGGGCTGGGATGGGCTGGGCGTGGGTGCAGGTCCAGGTACGGGTGCGGGTGCGGGTGCGGGTGCAGGTGCGGTGTGAGTGTACTCACGTGGGTGTGTTTGTATGGGTACTCGTAGGACTTTATGTGTGAGAGTGTACTCGCACTTGCGCTTTATCATTTTAAACTAGAGAGATGCATCCTTTCTAGTTGGTTGCTCCTGTTGGGTTTAAACCCAACGGACCTAGCCTTTTATAAAGGGTGCTTATGCACCACTTCGGAGCCTATATAAAGACTTCCGATTTCAATTTTAAAAATATGAAAATACTCTCTCTTATAAAACTCTCTCTGTTACGGTTTTAAGCATTTTTACTAAGTTCATTGCTGAGTCAACTCAGCACTTTCGGATTAAACTGCAAGTGGTTTGAGCCCCTGTACAGTGAGTGCACCACTGAGATTGGGTCATAGTCATTGTATCCTAAAGGTCGATTACTCTAGAAATCTGTTGCACTTGGGACGTTGTCCAAGGGAAGCAAATTCAATTTCAAGCCGAGTGACTCAATCACACCTTGACTCAATTTAATAAGTTCTTCTTTCTCAAAAATTATATTTTCTTTTTTGGTTTTCGATTTTAATAGTCTATTTAATTCAACCAAATATTCCAACAATCCTTTGGGCCACACAGTGGCCAAGGTGCAAGTGATACTCTGACAGAACGAGTGTCGCCCACTTGATTTTTCATTGCACTGATTTCGTAACATGCTGCTGGGAGAGATGTTGTAGCTGATCAGGTCCATACATCATCCCAGGTTGGTTATCATAATGTCTACAGTTTGGATTTCAAAGTGGGCCCATGATTCCATGATCAAACTTTTGGGGTTATGGATGACGGTACGGATGGTCACTATAATCAAAAAAATTCAAACCTTGATGAGTGGTCAAGAGATATCAAGCTTCAGATGCAGCAAGCATATCACAACCACTATCCATCATCAATAGTTCGGATCATCGAACCATGGCCCTAGCCGATCCAAACCACAAACTTGCAAATGCAAGAAAAACCTGCTACGCGAAGTTTGCATGGTGTGATTTGATGTGTCCCCAATCCAAACCACTTTCAATATTTTCAGTGGATTTCTATTCCTATGTAAAACCTTCTCTCCTGCATTGCAAATCCGAAAATATCTTCCGTACGATTAACTGGCAGTTAGCCTCTCCATCGATCAAAAGCCCCAAAATATCTTCCGTACAATTGGCTGGAAGTTAGCCTCTCCAAAGCTAGTGCATGGATTAGGTACTACCCCAGCCTATTCATAGCTGGGGACAAGCGGAGGCTTCGAGGGCCACTAAGGGACCACCATGATGTATAACTTTTATCCACACCGTCCATCCATTTTACCATATCATTTTAGATTAATGTACCAAAAATAAGAAAGATCTAACACTCAAGTGGACCACACTATAGGAATCAATGGTACTAAGGACAACCACCATTCAAACCTTCTTAAGGTCCATCGTGTCATTTATTTTCCATCCAACCTGTTGGAATGATCATCTACGCTTGGATGAAGTGAAAAATCAAATATAATCTTGATCTTATGTGGTCTCTAAGGAATTTTCAATAGTAGAAATTTAATCGCAATTTGTGGTCTATTTGAGCATTAGATATATTCTATTTTTGAAATAATGATCTATAATTATATGAAAAAGTGGATGGACGGTGTGGATAAAACTCATACATCACGGTGGAAACTCATTAGCCATCAGAGCCTCCGCCTCTATCGAGCTCCGAACAGGCAGGTGTACTACATAATCCGCGACCTCGTCAGAGCCGCTTGCCATTTATACGGCAAGTCCAAGTGAAAATGCATGCGCATAGGAATGACCAAAATACCCATCTTGTCTGGCCTCAGGATGCGACCAGATTACCCCTGTCGTTGGGAGTTATTGCGACCAGATTACCCCTGTCGTTGGGAGTTATTGCGACCAGATTACCCCTATCGTTGGGAGTTATTTGATACTCGTACACTGATGAGGGTTCATATGCAGCCACTTGAAAATGCTATACGTTGAGTATCTTAACTCAAATTAAACCAAGTAAATTTTTAAATACAATGTCTATCAGTTACAGTCCAAAAATAAAATTGTTTGAACCATCCACCAATCTGATATTCAAATAATCAAATAAAATTTAACATTTGGTTCATGGTACATATAAACTTGCGAAAATAATCTAAATTACTTAAAAAATAATAATAATTTGTAAGTACTTATGTATCATTTATCACACTCTTGTGGGGCACTGATTTTCCTCTCCCCATCATATCACCCTAATAAAGAGGAATGCTAATTGCATTTGTCGCAAAGGTAAGAGAGGCACATGTCGAAGATTAAAATTGCCATCAGGCCACCCTAAAATGTGGAGGTAGTATCTCATGTAGGCCACACCGACCATTGATTCTAAATTTTCCTCCATCAATGGCCCACTTGATAATTTTATTTTGCTTAGTTTTAAATTACGTAGAATTGATGCACACAGGATCACCTGATGAGTTGTGTATTGTGTGGTGACCTGAACACTAAGTAGGCACGTGGTGTCAGGATTATGTTTTATCCACAAGTAAGAGAGGCACATGTCAGATATCAGAATCGCCCATCAGGCCACCCTACAATGTGGAGGCGGTATCTCATGTAGGCCACACCGACCATTGATTCTAAATTTACGTACAGCAATGGCCCATTTGATAATCCTATTTTGTATGGTTTCAGATTGCGTGGAATTCATGCACAGAGGGTCACCTGATGAGCTATGGATTGTGTGGTGACCCATACACCCGGTAGGTACATGGTGTCAGGATTGTGTTTCATCCCCACCGTCCAAAATTAAAGCATATCCAAAGTTGAAGTGGACCACACCACTGGGAACCATAATCATTTTCACCGTTGAAACCTTCATAGAGCCAAATGTTGAACGGTTAGTGTTGGAGAAAAATATGTTAAGTCCGAAGACTCGGATATGGAGTAGGTCAACCCTGCTGATACTACCCGAGGTGTCCGAAACAATAGTTAAAGACGAGAGAATAGTGCACAAGGCCAAGAGGCAAAAGTATGAGGCGACCTAAGTTGACTCGGTTGACGAGTTAACAACGTCAGTGTAAACCGACTAAGGCCAAATAAGGTTTTCTATATACACCCCTATGAATAAATCTTAGGAGCAGGTGTTGATGGAAATCAAGAATGAAAGCTTCATCAACTAGCCCGGAAAACTCTGAGGGAATCCGAATCGGCAGAATAAAAATAAGTACTATCGCTATCATCGTGACCATGGTCACAACACAAGTGATTATTATCACTTAAAGGAAGAAATCGAGGGGCTCATCAAAGAGGGTTAACTCGGAGAACATGTGGAAGGAGCCAGCACTGAACGCCCGAGCGAAAACCAACCTACAGAGGAGATCCGAACTATTATTGGTGGGCATCAAGGTGGTGGAGACTCTAATAACGCTCGGAAGAATCACGTTAGGAGTATTAATCGTCCTGAATCCGAGATTCTCCTGCTATCTCAGCCCTCAAAAAAAAAGAGGAGAGAGAAATATTGTTACTCATTCACTGAAGACAACACCCGAGGCATTCATCATCCTCATGATGATGCGCTGGTCATTGCCCTCACTATTGCTAACAGGAAAGTGTTCCGCATACTGGTAGATACTTGGTCGTCTGCGGACGTATTGTTCACTCAGGCGTTCGACAAGATGGGTATTGGATGATCGAATTTGTGCCCAGTCTGAACTCCACTCATAGGATTCTCTGGTGGACAGGTATTTTCTGAAGGAATCGCTTCATTACCACCCACCGCCGGAGTCCTCCGCACCAGTCGACTATAATGGTCGACTTCTTGATCGTCGACTAATCATCCGTCTACAATGCCATACTCGGTCGACCCTCTCTAAGCCTCCTACAAGTCGTGATATCCACGTACCACCTTTTCATGAAATTTTCGACCGAGTCGGGAGTGGGAATCATAAAAGGAGATCAGCAAGATGCTCGACGCTGCTACGCAACAACAGTAAAAGTCCCGATGGAGATATAGATGATCGAGACGCTAGACCCTCGAGTTGGATCTCACGAACGGGGGTAACCGATGGAAGAGCTTGTCTCGGAACCATTAACCGAGACAGAAAAATCGAAAGCAATACAAATTGGCTCATCCCTGAAGTCGCCTCTCAAAGACGATTTGATCGCTTTGCTTCGACGATATGCCGACGTATTTGCATGGAGCCATGAAGATATGCTTGGAATCGATCCCTCGGTCATCACTCACCGACTTAACATTAATCCGACCTACTGGACAATCCGACAGAAAAGACGCCCTCTCAGCCCCGAAAGGTATGCTATCATCGAAGAGGAAGTCGGCAAACTCCTCAAGGCTAAATTCATAGAAGAGATATATTATCTGGAGTGGATAGCTAATTTCGTGCTCGTAAAAAAAGCCAACGGAAAGTGGCGTCTCTGTATTGATTATACAGATCTGAACAAAGCCTGCCCCAAAGATAGCTTCCCTCTTTCCCGGATTGATTAGTTGGTAGATAGTACCGCAGGACATGAATTACTTAGTTTTATGGATGCCTACTCTGGGTATAATCAAATTGTAATGCATTAATCCGATAAATCTAAGACTACCTTTGTCACTGACAAAGGTCTTTTTTGTTACCGAGTGATGCTATTTGGTTTGAAAAACACCGGAGCGACGTATTAAAGGTTGGTGAACAAAATGTTCGCTCGACAGATCGGCCGAACCATGGAAGTGTATATAGATGATATGCTCGTCAAAAGTATATACGCGGCTGACCATATAACGGACTTAGAAGAGATGTTTTTGACCTTGCGCAAATACAAAATGAAGTTAAATCTGAGCAAGTGCGCTTTCGGTGTAAGCTCGAAAAAGTTTCTCGGGTTCCTTGTTAGTCAGCGAGGAATCGAAGCGAATCCTGAGAAAATTAAGGCTCTACTCGACATGGAGTCTTCCAAGACGATTAAAGACATACAAAGGCTGACCGGGCGAGTAGTCTCGCTTAACCGTTTCCTGTCTCGAGCCACCAATAAGTATCTCCCGTTCTTCAAGCAATTGAAGGGGCGACAGTCGATGGAATGGACGGAAGAGTGTGAAGCAGCGTTTCAGCAATTAAAGTCTTATCTCGGGTCTCCACCCCTGTTATCCAAACCCAAGTCGGGAGAAGCTTTGTTATTATATCTGGTTGTATCCGACGCAGCGATTAGCTCAGCCCTTATACGAGAATGTGACGGAAAGCAATTACCAGTGTACTATGTCAGCAAAGCATTACTACCGGCAGAGACAATGTATCCTCTCCTTGAAAAGATAGCCTTGGTCCTGGTAGTATCCTCGTGACGACTCCGGCCATACTTTCAAGCTCACACCATCGTCGTCATGACCAACCTACCATTGCGTCAGATCCTTCAGAAACCAGAAGCTTCTGGCCGACTTACGAAGTGGGCTATCGAATTGAGCGAGTTCAATATACAGTACAAACCGAGAACAACCATTAAAGGACAAGCCGTGACCGACTTCATTGTCGAAGTAACTCCACAGATCAACACAATGTCTGAGTCTGACGGAATTATCGGAGCATCGACGTCCTCTTCCCTCAATCCATCACCCGGCCCTGTCCCCTGAAAATTATTCGTCGACGACTCCTCCAACTCTAAGGCAAGCGGGGCTGGGGTAATATTAGAGACTCCCGATCAAACCTGTATGCAATATGCCTTACGACTTGGATTCCAAGCGTCGAATAACACAGTAGAATATGAAGCCTTGCTACTTGGCCTTCAACTCACCGCGAGTTTAGGTGTAACTTATCTCAATGTCTTCAGTGATTCACAGTTAGTCATCAACCAGGTCACTGGTACTTACCAGACACGGAAAGAACAACTGAAGCCATACATGGAGAAGGTCAAAGAATTAATCGGCGGATTTCAGCAATGCGAAGTAATTCAGATTCCCAGGATTGAGAATGTCAAAGAAGACTTGTTAGCAAAACTCGCCTCAGCCGACAAAGATGACATACCCAGATCGGTCCCGATCGAATATATGGCTAAGCCGAGTATAAATGAACCGATCGACTCGACTATACATGTCATTAAGTCGGAACCTACCTGGTTCGACCTTATCGTCCATTATCTCAATGAGGGGAAGCTACCTGAAGATCGCATCGAGGCTCGGCGGCTAAAGATCCGAGGGTCGCGCTACACTATCTTGAACGGGGTACTGTACAAGAAAGGATTTTACGCTCCCTTACTACGACGTGTGAATTCCCATGAAGCTGACTACGTATTACAGGAGGTACACGAAGGAAAATGCAGAAACCACTCAGGAGGACGTTCGCTCGCCCACAAAATCCTGCGGCAGGGATACTATTGGCCGACCATACAACATGATGCTAAGAGGTTCGTCTAAAGGTACGACAAGTGTCAGCGATTCTCAGCTGTCCCGAGGTAGCCCCCTGAGGACTTGACCCCGATGACTAGTACTTGGCCCTTCGCGCAGTGGGGGATAGACATCATCGGACCATTCCCTTTGGGAAAGGGTTAGGCCAAGTTTGTCGTGGTTGCGGTAGACTATTTCACAAAATGGGTCGAAGTTGAGCCATTAGCAAAGATAACTGAACAGAATGTTATAAGCTTTGTTTGGAAGAACATCGTATGTCGGTTCGGGATACCGCGGACTATCAACACTGATAATGGAAGGCAGTTTGACAATAGACAGTTCTGCAAGATACGCAGTAATCTCGGGATTCGAAACGTGTACGCTTCACCTCATCATCCTCAGACAAACAGACAGGTCGAGGCCGTTAACAAGATTATTAAACAGCATCTTTGAACGAGGCTCGATAGAGCCAAAGGAGCATGGGCTGAAGAACTCCAGAATATATTGTGGGTCTACCGAACCACAACTCGGACTGCCACGGGAGAAACTCCTTTCTCCCTCTATTATGGTTTGGAGGCAGTTGCCCTGGTCGAGATCGGGATAAGTTCGGCCCGAGTTAATTCATTTAGTGAATAGGAAAATGAAGAACTCTTATCGCTCGGGTTGACTTAGTGGAAGAGAAAAGAGAAGAAGCTCGGCTACGAGGGATGGCTCAACAGAGACGAGTAGCTCGGTTTTACAACACCCGAGTCAAAGTCAGACGATTCCGTGCATGAGATATGGTCCTCCGAAAAATGTTTCCAAATACAAAAGAAGTTGGTGCAGGCACACTGGGACCCAATTGGGAAGGACCCTATGTCGTCTCGAGTACCATCTGACCTGGAGCATATCGGTTGGAAAACCTAAATGGAAAACTATTGCCCCACCCCTAGAACGTCGAGCATCTCAAAATCTATTACCCTTAAGACGACCATATCAAAAAAAGAGAGAAATGTAAACGGAGTCGATTCAATAAAACTGAAAATTTTTATTCATCACTTCTAAGTGTTTTACATAGGGTTACATCAGACTCTACTTCGATTACATTGAAGAAGCACATACTTAGTTTCGACAAAGGAAGTGGTCTCTCTCGGTTATAGATGCTCTTGAATCGGCCCTGGATAAAAGACAGCTTGAGGAGCTGATGATGGTATCAAAAGAAACTCAGACTCGGCCGACACTACGCTGGCGTGAGTGCCAAAAATGAGGTACGACCACTACCCCTCGGACGGGGGTACTCACCAAGCAGTCCCAGATTGGACCACTCCCTAAGCAGTCCCATAGGGATCGGCCTCGTGGCCGGCAGCAGCAGCAGTGGGAGCTTCTTCGTCGGCAGTGGCATCGGCATGACCATCCCCGGTAGTCTCGGCCTCCGGACTATTAGCCTTAAATGCAGAGAGGTCAAGGTCGGGGAAGGCGGACCTCATTTTCAGAACGCAGGCCTTGTAACCACCTTAATAAAGGCGATCTCTCTCTTCTTCGTACTCCGAAGACTCAAGAAAGGCATCTACGGCCCGGTCGTAAGCCTCTTTGGCTCGACTGGCCTCCTCTCGAGCCTGTTGGATGAGCGCCGCGACGTCGGCCTTGGCCTGAGCTAGAGTGCTCTCGCAAGCACCATGGACATGAAGAAGATGCCGATTCTCTTCCTCGGCCTTCGCCAGAAGCGATGCCAAACGAGCACTCTCAGCCTTAGCGCCTTCAAGAGTGGTCTTCACATCCTCGGCAACTTTCCTGGCGAGTGACAAGTCGCCAGTCATAATGCCGATCCGACCTTCGGCGATCTCGCGGCGTCCCTCTGCCTCGGCCGCAAGTTTCTTAGCCGTCTCTGTCTCATCCTCAAGCTTCTGAGCCGCGGACAACTTCGAGCAAGCCTTGACCATGCAGGGGGCCAACTGCAAATGAGAAACATCGAGTTGTAACAAGAGCCCGAAATCAGAAGTTACAGAGAAATAAAAAGAAAAGATATTACCTCGAAGAGTAATTTCGCCGTATGACTAAGGGTCTGCAGTGTGGGGGCATTGTAGAAGCTGGCGAAGTCTTTCTCGCTCCCGTGAGCGATGACCCAAGGGATCATCCCCGATATAACCTTCTAAAAGGGCAATGACTCCTGTTGAGTCATCTCCTCTCTTGAAGATTCTCCACTCGGCCCCTCTCTCTGCCTCAGAACCTCCTCTGCAACGAGTCTCGGATCAGAAGCCGACTGGGACACAGGAAGCGCTGCATCCACCTCTTCCGCTCTCTCATCAAGGTCGGAGAGCACAACCACAGACGGACAGGCTGGAACAGAGGCAGATGGGATAGCTGGCTTCTTTGCCTTTGGAGCCGTCTTGGGTTGTTTCGAAGGCCGAGTCTCCGATAAAAGAGCTGACCTTGGAGGACCCTTCACCGTAGAGATCGGCTTGAGGGAAGGTCGAGATTTAGCCATGTCTGCGAATACCAACTTAAGAAAGGGTCGAGCCTTGAGTAGATCTGAAAAGAAGAACAAAGGCGAGTCGAACAAAGTGTCGAGAGAATATGGCAACACAGTAGGAGTTACCTGATACAAACGAGTCTAAACCTGCAAAGTGAAGACACTCGGTTGCAGCAACAACTTCCAGAACCGATTCTCTGCACTTAGTTTTTTTAGATCCCTGATCCGAGCTAGGTTATTGGATCCGAGCTTCCCCCTTTTCTTCAAGATATCTACAAGGCACCATAAGGTCAGATTCAAAACATTATAACATGAAGAAATAAAAGGTAAGTCGAGTCACCTGCTTTGCGAAACGATCGGAAGACTCGAGGCTTGAAGGGCCAAGGATCAGCCATCTCCCAATGTCCGTACGCCCAGAACCATCTCTCCTTCCGGTGTTTGTTGGAAGTTGGTGGGTTGGTTATAAGAGAGTCACCCTTACCTCGCCATGCGCTCAGAAAGTAAAAGTTCGGTTTTACTTGGTACAAGTAGAGGAATTCATCGACTGTCAGTGTGGGTTGTTCAAGATCAGCCCATAGCACTGCGCACCCAAACAAATTCCTCCACCCATTCGGGACTATCTGGCCGGAAGCAAGTTTGACAAGAGACAGAAAATCCAGGGTAATGGGCTGGAGAGGCAGACGCAAGCCACATTGCATCGAGACCTGAAAAATTACAACCATCACAGCAGGGGGA
The DNA here is from genome assembly GCA_037074715.1 of Magnolia kwangsiensis. Lineage (NCBI taxonomy): Eukaryota > Viridiplantae > Streptophyta > Magnoliopsida > Magnoliales > Magnoliaceae > Magnolia > Magnolia kwangsiensis. Next base: position 88,613,375 of record CM073586.1, read on the forward strand.
TGATCAGGCAAGTCATTCGGATAAGGAAGCCGAAGTATAACAGAGTCCGGGACATGATACCCGGCTCGGATTCAGTTCATATCAGAATTAGTTAAAATTGATGCAACGGGATAGCTCAGATCATCCTCGGCCCCCTCTCCCTCGAAAAACGACTCAGAAGCCTGCGCTGACCGAGTCACGGGTGTCGACATAGCGACTCCCTCAGCGATCCTTGTTTCCTCTTCTCCCTCTTCCTCCTCCAACGAATCCAACGCGGGATTGGGTCTCCTTGGGCGGGTTACCAGAGATAACCCGCCACTAGAAGGACCGGCCAGAGCAGGACACTCTGTCGGTGATTCAGCGGCCCTCCTGACAAGTCGGAAAGCAGCTTTCGCATCAATGACGATCTTAGCCAGCAAAGAGGGTGGTTCCGCAAAATTCTAAAAACGTTGCGACTCATCCTCATCACCGGAAATTCCTTCCCGGGGGCTCTGAGAGCCATGCATAGCCATTAATGTCGATAGAGAGGGAGAAGAAAAACTCACCGGAGAAGGTATCAATGGACGCAAAAGAAGATGACGGAGAAGAAAACGGCACGAGTGAAGGCCTAGCAAAAAATCGCAGAGGAAGAGAAGAAGAAAATGGGAAAACAGGAAGAGAACAGAGGAGCGGGAGAGCGAATAATGAAAATTAAATTCGCACATTTCTCCCGCCCTCTTTTATAGCCTAGCCAAGTGGCCAGAGCATTTAATGGGCAGACGAAACGATGCCTGTCTTAACTCCCCCGCTCGACACCTATCACACGTCGTCTGACGACGGTAACGTCTTCGCCACGCGTCCGACGTCCATTCGCGGGAATAACGACTTGGCGGTTGACCACTCGTGCGACCCTGAGAAACGAACCGTCACCCGTTGAGGACAACTTAAAAAGCATTAAATGAATTATGACCTCGGCCTCTGATGTGAACCGACCTAAGAACTCATTACTCCTTGGTGCCGTGAAAGGCACAAGGTGTAAGGGGGCTCACTGTTGGGGAAAAATATGTTGAGTCCGGAGACTCGGATATGGAGTAGGTCAACCCTGCTGACACTGCTCGAGGTGTCCGAAACAATAGTTAGAGCCGAGAAAATAGTGTACAAGGCCAAGAGGCAAAAGTATGGGGTGACCTAAGTTGACTCGGTTGACGAGTTAGTAACGTTAGTGTAAGCCGACTAAGGCCAAATAAGTTATAAGCCACCCAACCAATAATGAGAAACTGACTTGATAAGTTGGTTGCGTCGGCCACGGAGTAAGGAAGGATGGCGGATAAATACCGAGACTATTGTACCCGTTAGAAGGCAAAAAACTTATTCTCTTAAGCCAGTCGAGACTCTTTTAGAGTCGGTAATGGCCGAGCCGAGCCAAGGAAAGACGGTGTGAATACAAATACCATCCCAAAAATTCAGAAGTAAAGGTGTCCGATCCCAGGATCGGGTGAAATCTGTCGAGAGAATCAAATCTCCGAAGATGGGGGGAAAGAATCCTCATACGATAGGATTCTCCCAAGCTTATAAATAATCATATCCTTTACGGTAGAAGGTACGCAACAGAAAAACCCTAAATCCTTTGTCATTATTTCTGAGACTGACTTAAGCATCGGAGATTCTTCGACTCTAGCCAGAATCCCCTTTGTATTTGTTATTGTGAAGGAAAGGGACGGGTCGAACAAAAGATCTACTCATAAAAATACATCAACAATTAGCATCTCCTGCACGTAGATTATCGAGCTATCCAACATCCACATTGGGGGCCATCAGAGCGCATCTAGGCATAAGGTCGGGCATACTCGTGTATAGTAGATGTGGCAATGTCATGTATCAATGGGGCCATCCATTTAACCACATGTATTAATCAAGCCATACTGTAAGTAGAAAGTATTTGGAAACATGCATGATTAGGTGATTCTAGCCATATAACACGTGGCTCACAAAGTGTCTAGAAAATGAAAATAATTAACGGTCAAACGTCATATAAAATCCAAAAAAGTGATGGAGAATATTGTAAAATGCTGTGTTCTTGGAAACATGAGTCGTCCATGATAGAGACCACAAGAAGGACGGCCTTGGTTGACATATCTCCTGCCACGTGTACTAAGTAGAGTAGTTAACCAAATGTGCACCTGCAGTCACATCCATACTAGCCGAGTTCAAATGGAGAGTCCAATACCGCAATCTTGAATCAACGGATGAGTTACGGTGTCCCTTCGAGGATGCCATGTTCGCGTCATGCTCTTTACATTGTGCATGCAGCGCATGTGTATAAAGATCTGAACCGTTCATTCATCGTGGATTTTCATAAACGGGCCTAATAGGAATTACAACGATGATGGAACAAAGAAGATTTTAATGATTCTTGTCCAGCATACTATGAATGGTTATGATTTCTGGTCAATGAAAAGTTTAGTTGGATGACCCATTCACAATCTCTAACGGCTCAATGAAATGAATGGTTTAGATAAACCTACGCTACCACTTGTTCAGTATAGAAAAATGAGTCAAAACCCCTCTTATTCAGAAGCGGAATGGGTGGTGTTGCCGTGTTGGTGCTGCGGGGCCCACTGCATGTGTTTTATCCACACCTTTCATCCGTTTTGAATATTCATTTCACGATGGGCTCCACAGAATACGATCAATAGGGATGTTGGTGGCCACTGGCCATACGCACATGATACGTGACACAGCTCAGACGAACCTTACCTCGTAGAGCCATAGCTCCAAAGGACACATGGAAGTATTACTTATAAATCGGGTCGGGTCCGCCACACGGATATATAAATCACGCGTGGATTGGGTACTACTCTGGTCTAGGATCTAGCTAGAGACGGCCGGCTCAGGAAGGGCTCTACGGGCCCACTATAATCTATGTATTTTATCAACGCCGTCCATTCAATATGATGAATCATTTTAGTGGATAACTCAAAAAACGAGTCACATCGAAGGCTTGAGTGATCCACACCGTTGGAAGCAGTAGAGAAAATGACGCCCACCGTTGAAACCTTCGTATAATCCACGGTTAGGTTTATTTGCTATCTAACCTGTTCATTAGGTCACACAGACCTACATGAAGGGTAAAAATAAATATCAGATTGATACAAAACTTCTGCGGCTCCAAGAGGTTTTCAACTGTGAGCGTTCAATCCTATTTCATGTGTTCTGGTCCAGTCAAAACTTGGATCCGCCTCTTTTTTGGGTACCGTAATAAAAAAATGATCGGTCAAAATGGACCGACGGAGTGGATTAAAAAGGTCGGTCCCACAGAGCCGCTACCATGACCTCTAGTTATTGGTACGAGTACGCACCATATATATTCACGACACAATCCCATTCATTCATTTTCTACAGTTTATAACAATGCACATTCTACTGTTAGCTTTTCCGTTTTCCACGTCATTTAAATAGTCTCCGTTCATATGGATAGATTGTGACATGGATGCCACGTGGGCGGATTTGATTGCACAGTAGATAAAAAGATGGACGTAATGTAATACGGTCCACCCAACACGTAAGTCACCCTGCCACGTGTACAGAGTTCTGTGGAAACGGATTGGCTACTCCCCTGCCACCAGCCCCGTGGCTGATTTTCGGTGCTCCGTGGGACCCACCATGATATATTTATTTCATCCAGGCCGTTCATCCATTTTCAGAGATCATTTTGGTGCTTGATACCAAAAATTATAGGGATATAACTCTCAAGTGGACCACACCACAGGAAAAGCATAGCGATTGGATATCCACCATTAAAATCCTCCTAAGTCACACCTTACTGTTTATTTGACATCTAATCTGCTGATTAGGTCATACAGACCCAGATGAATGAAAAAAACAAAGATGATCTTGATCCAAAACTTTTATGCCCCAAAAGATTTTAAATAGTCACAGTTTCTTCAATACACGTTTACTGTAATGTGGTCCACTTGAGATTGGGACATACCTCACTTATTATATCATAGCATAAAATGTACTAGGAAAATAAATAGACAGCATGGATGAAACATATACATCAGGGTGGGGACCACAGAGCACCAACCGCCAGGCATTAGCCGGTGAGGGGGAGTAGCCAATCCGTTCCCGTGTTTTGTGGGCGCGAATTAGGGAAACGGATTGGCTACTACCCTGCCACTAGCCAATGGGAGGTGGTCGGTTCTATGTCAGCCCACCATGTTGTATTTGTTTCATCTATACTGTTTATCTATTTTTATAAATCATTTTATGATATATTAAAAAAAAGAGATATACAAATTTAAAGTGGACCACATTACAAGAAACAGTGTTAAATGCACGATGACCATTAAATACGTTTTGGAAGCCATAAAAGTTTTGGATCAAGCTGATATTTATTTATTTTTCCATTCACCTGGATCTTTATGACCCAATCAACAGATTAGATGTCAAATAAACAGTACAATGGACTTTAGGAGGATTTTAATGGTGGATAGCCGATCATTATTTTTTTTTTTCCTGTGGTGTAGTCCATATGAGATTTATATCCTTATCATTTTTTGTATAAATCTATAAAATTATAGTAAAAATGGATAAAAAGAATGGATGAAACAAATACATCATGTTGGGGCGCACAGAGCACCGACCATCAACCCAGGGCTGGTGTTAGGGGGAGTAGCCAATCCGTCTCCGAAAGTTACGTACTACCTGCGCCTATTCCCAGCACGGGATAGGCGGAGGCTTCGAGGGACACTGTTCATCTTTTTTAATTTTAATTTTTATTTTTTAATATCATGGTACAGTATTAAAATAAAAATAAGGGATATAAATATCTTTAGTGGACCACACCATAGGAAGAAATGGTGCTACAGACCATCACCGTTGAAACCTTTCTAGGGCCAACCGTGTCATTTATTTTCCATCCAACCCGTCATATACACCTTATGGAAGTACAAAAATAAATATCATCTTGATCAAAAACTTCCGTGGTCCCTAAGAAATTTTCAACAGTAGAAATTTAATAACCATGAGTGGCCCATTTGAGGCTTGGATCTTCTCACTCGTTTGAAATAAATTTTAAAATAATATGAAAAGAAATGAACAATGTAAATAAAGTACATACATCACAGTGGCCCATCAATGGCGCTTGGAGCCTCCGCACGGGACGCGGATTTCCTACACTGAGAACTCAGGTGGGGTCTACTGTTATGTTTGTGGGAAATCTTCTCCATCTATCTATTTCGTAAGTTCACTGTAGGACATGATGTGAAAAATGAACCATTTCCAATGCGAGAGTGAGCCAAAAGTGTGATAATTGAACGTGCACAGTTGAAATATTTGTGGGCCACAGGTGTTTTGAATCATGCTAATATTTGTGACTTCAGTTGATCCCAGGGCATGTAAACATCACTATTGAACCTAGGTAAGTTTCAACGGTGGGAATTTTCCTAACCACATTTTCCTTTAGTATGGCCCACTTGAGCTTTGGATACGGTTCATTTTTTGCATCATGTAATCTTTTGAAATAATACTAATTTTAAATTAAGACTTTAAAGCCCTGTTTGGTAGACTTCACTTGGATGAACTTAAATGCACTTTGTAAGTTAAGCTTAACATACAAAGCTTTTTATTTGATCTGGCCCCATTTGTGTAACACCTCGTACTTTTCAGTACTTGGGTGTTACCGTGTAATCTAATTTAGTATGAACACAAATCCAAGTCATCTAAATATTCACACTTTCTAACCTAAATCTGACTATTGGGAGTAATATTCATCTTTAGAATAAGTTATCCATTCATTAATTTTTGAGATGGATCACTACATCACCAAGTAACTCTATTTTTAGGATTCCAATCACCTTGATAGACCAATTGCTTTGCTAGACAAATTAAAGTGTTTCGTATAAATCATGGAAGGCCCTAATCTTAGATCATCTTAAAGATTGGGACCCGAATTGTCAGATTCATTATTCATCATATTCACATTATTCAATTTGGAAATTCCTCACTTGACCACTACAATCAAGCCATCTAGCCATTCAACCTGCTAGTGATTTTCATCTAGGCTAGGAAAGAGATTTAGAGCATTGATGGTTAGTCTAGGTATTAGTCTGTCTGTTAAATCGATGCAAATGGGTGATTGGAGGCCAAAGACTGAGTCATAGGGCCCACCTGACTGTTAGATCAGCCTCATTCTTGGGTTCGTGGCTGTACATGGACCAATGGATCGAATGGTTGATGTGGATCGGATTTAAAACCCATTGGACCTCTAGAACGCATGAGGTCAACCTTATAGTACCATCTATCTATCTATCTACACACACACACACACTCACCTATGCTCTAGTTCTCACGGAACTTGTGAGAATCTTTTGAGAACTCATCTCATGTGATATGAGCACAAAAATCTGAACCGTTCACATGATGTAGCACCCTATGAAACCCTTATGGCCCAACTTTTACCTTGATCCAAAACTCCGGTGGACCATGGAAAAAGGAAATGTTTTCCTCCCTTGATTTCTCCTCTCTTTTCTATGGCCCATCAGAGTTTTGGATCAGGGTGAAAGTTGGGTCTTAAGGATTTCATGGGGTGCCACATCACATGGACCGTTCAGATTTTGCGCCCGGGACACGTGTGCAAAGGTGCGCAGGAGAGCAAGGAGAGCATGACTCTCTCTCTCTCTCTCTCTCTCTCTCTCTCTCTCTATATATATATATATATATATATATATATATATATATATATATATATATATATATATATAGGGAAATGGTACTATAAGGTCGAGCGCACGGAACCATAACATACGGTCGAGTCGTGTGGCAAAACCGAATAAATTAAATCGGAGTTATATAATCTTGGAGTGCGCTGCAGTCACCAATTATGTGTGGTCCTCCGTGATAAATGTGTTATATTCATACTGGCTATCCATTTTGATATATCATTTTAAGGCTTTACCATAAAACTCAGGCAGATCCAAATCTCAAGTGGACCATGACACATAAAGTGGGGACAATGATGCCCACTGTTAAAACCTTTCTACGACCCATCATAGTGTTTATTTTACATCCAATCTGTCCTTAATGTTACACAGAATTGAATGAAGGGACCAAACAAATATAATCTTGATCCAAAACTTTTGTGGCTGCAATAAGTTTTCAATGGTAGGCGTTCAATCCCTTCTACTTTATATGTTATGGTCCACTTTAGCTTTGGATCTACTTAATTTATGTGCTAATACCTTAAAATGGAAAAATGGATGGACGGTGTAGATTTAATACTTATATCATGGTGGGGCCACGGAACTTAGCAACGGCAACACGGTCGCTAGCGTGTGGCACTCCAGCCTTTCCACTTCCTACGCGGAAGGGGTCGCGACGCGGATTAGGTACTGACGGGTTGAGTAGCGAGTCGGCTACTCAAGTGACGTCACTATGTTACGTGGGTTCCACTATGAAGTATGTGTTATATCCACACTGTCCATCCATTTTTAAATATCATTTTAGGGCATGGGATAAAGAATGAGACAATTAAAAATTTGTAGTGGACCCCACCATAGAAAATATTGGGGAGAGTGATTTCCACCGTTGAAACTATCCTAAGGCCCATCCTAATGTTTATTTGAAATCCAACCTGTTCAAAAGTTTAAAAACGACAATAAATAAGGAAAAACACAAATATCAGCTTGATCTAAAACTTTAGCGGCCTGTAGAAGTTTTTAATGGTGGGTGTCATTGTCCCATTGTTTTCTGTGCTGGGTGTTGAGGGTCAAATATTGCATATCAGACCCCGGTTATTGCCTGGATTTACGAGCATGATACTATTTAATGGCCCGTTTTATCATATTTGTGATGCAGGGTCTATTTATGAGCTTGGATCGAAATAAGGTACTAAAAGCTAAGATTTAACTCTCATAATTCACCAGAGTAAGGGACGGACTCTAGGGGACCAAGATCGACAGAATTACACGCCAGAGATCCGAGAAAATTAAGAAACTGAAGCTTAAGTGGCCTGAAAGTCAACCAGAATGCAAGATCACAGGGTTCCCACCATCCGTTCAGCTCGAAACTCCATATAGGGCCTGAAGATCATAAATGAACCGTACACCTCAAATTTCACCCATTGGATCCTTGTGTAAGTGGCCTAACGGACATATCAGCCCACACATCAACAATTTGAGGCCCACTTGATCTTTGGATCTACTTCAAGTTTGGGTTCAACGCTTAAAATGAGATGGATAAGCAGATGGTCGGTATGGATTTTATAAAAAAACATCAAGGGACTCACCTTATGTGATTGGCGTGCACACAGTGCACGTCCACTCGTGTTGCACCAGACCAATAACGCCGTCAAACTGCGTATTGACCAAGCATATTTCAAAAAACGGCAACTGTCGTGCTTTTCGCCTGCGAATAGAGGTTGCGCGTGATCCTTGTGGCCCACCACCGTGCTGCAATGATCTGATCTGGACCGTCCATCAGAATTCTAAGGCCCATATCACCAAGACGTAGGTGATGAAATTACAAAAGACAAGCAAAGATTGGTTCCCAACCGTTCAAACTCAAGATGGACGACTAAGTATAAGAACTTGTGGGCCACGCTGAAATCACTCCAATCTCACCATTCCCGACCGATTTTACGTGAGAAATCCAATGAACGAACTGGATTTGTTGAGAAACACCAGGAAGTGGGCCCCACCAACATCCAGCGTCAATCCAAGGGCCCTGTTTTTGCACGTCCGCGAGTTCCAGATGTTCTGAAATTCTGTGGGCCACTGTCTTCAATGAAATGGATAATCCAAACCGTCCATCGTGTATCTCGTCCAAAAATGCCCCAAGGGACGTTGATTTTTCGGAAAGAAGAGAGGAAAGTGGGCTGTGTTCTGCTCATCCGCTGGGCTGCGTAAACGTACGCATGACTCCCTTCACTGCCTTCACCTCTCCACCGACCTATACTTCAGTTTCTATAAAAGGGAGAGGAGCCGTGGGATTCAGGCATCCATGTTTTGGAACATCAGTTGACAAAAGGAGAGAGTTGTTTGGTTTCTTTAGGTTTATTTTGTTTGTTTTTTCATAATTATGGAGAGATCTAGTCCATCTATGACGAGCTAAACCTCTTAGCTACGGTTAAGACGTGAAGCTTGTAGCGTGATGGGAGGACCTGTTGCTTGTACTTTTTATTTAGATTGAACTGATGTTGATTATGGTTTGATTATTGGGAATGTTTTTAGTTTTTAATGGTCTGTTGTGACTAAAATTACAATGGGTCTGCGATAACTTTGAGGATGTTCCTATTCATTTTATATTTATGACGTCAGAAAGCCCTGTTATTCACCATCGTCTCCTGGACATGGTTGGATGACGGTACCCTTCCTAACCTTCATAAATTGTTGATTGGTTGGTAACTAGTTTAATTCTATTGTTTTCTTTGTCTCCTGGGCATGGTTTGGTGATGGAATCCATTCTATTTCATATACATTTCATCTCTTGAAAACTATATCAAGTAAGTTCAGTTTAATTTTCATGATTCTTGAAGCAGGCGTAAGATCTTTCTGATCTCTACAAGTGGATCCCTTGAATCCCTAATTTCCTATCTCTGATTTCTCTTAAGTTTTAGATTGATCTTTCACCATTATTCATCAATTTATATTCGATTTTGATTTCATCTTAGACTAGTTCTATTTGTACCTAGTTTCAGACTACGTACAAGTTTCAATCCCTTGGGATTCGACCTCAGTCTTACCGAGTTTTATTACTATATCACAACCCTGCACTTGGAGAGTGATCAAGTTTTTGGCGCCGTTGCCGGGGACTAACGGTTACGTTTTTTGAAATTAACTAGTTTTAGGATTAGTTTAAGATTACGATTTCTCTAATTTTAGGTTAGATTATTTTCTGTTAATTTCTAGAAACTAACCTGTTTTCATATTTTGTAGGATCTTGACAGAAATTTCTAATTTGGTAATTCCTTTCTAACTCCTTTACTTTTTCTATTTTTCAAATTAGGGCTTGAGTTTTAGAAATTTTCTAATTCTAGTATTTTTCTATTTTTGAAAACTTTCCTCTTTTATTTTTAGAAACTAACTTTGTTTTCCTATTTTTTTATTTTTAGCAACTTTCTAATTTTAGAAATTTTCTATTTTTACTTAATCTTAGATATCTTTTCCTTTTTTAAAAACTAACCCTGTTTTCCTGTTTTGTAGGTTCTAAGATAGGCTTCTAAATTGGTAACTTCTTTCTTAACTTCTTCCTTTCTATTTCTAAATTAGGTTTGTTTCTTTTTTAGCAAGTTTCTAATTCTAATTCTTTTAAAAATTCTAACTTTGTTTCTTATTCTATTTTTAGAATTTTTTTTATTTATAGACTTTTTGTTTAGGAACTAACCTATTTGTTTTGTAGATTTTTAAGATAAAAACTTCTAATTCAATAAGCTCTTTCTATTTTCTAATTTCTATTTTTCATATCCCTTTTATTAACTTGCTTTCTAGTTTAAGACTTTTCTAATTCATTTTAGAAAATTTTTACCTTTTTTATTTTTATTTTTAAGGAATTCATTCTTTAGAAGCTAGTACTTCTATCTTTCTTTTTAGGAATTTTCTATTCATAGACTTTCTATTTCTAGAAACTAACTTGTTTTGTTTGTTTTGCAGGATTTTAACTTAGGAATCTCTAACCTGGTAACTTCTTTCTAACTTCTCTCCCTCTTACTTTCTATACTACTGTAGGATCCTTTCTTTTATTTTTTAAGGATTAAATTCAGAGTTAGGATCTCATCATACATATGCACGAGTGAGAACGTCAGTATGCTGAGAAGAATAATCTATATTGGGATAATGACGATGATAGAAATCAACTTATGTCTCAAAACTTTTCTGAAATTATCATGGAGAACCGATCGGAATATAAACATCCACCGGTTAAGAAGTCCTTACATGATCATATGCGAGAGAATAATTACACCCCACGGATTAACAAAACAGTACATGAGTGTTGGGGTTATGATAACTATGGGAGTGAGAAGTATTATCACCTATCTGATATAAGGAAAACAATGCGTGATTATATTATGAGTGATAATATGTATTATCAACCATCAGATTTTTTCACCTATGATCCGTATGACTATAATCAGTGAAAACATCAATGTTGAGAAGATAAACCAGCAATACACCCTAATGATTATTCTCTTGGATTTCCTACCTTTGAGATCCAACCAGAAATGATTCAAGAAGATTCATGTTTTAATCTAGAACAATTTAACCAGCATATTGCGAACATGATGAAATCATTAGAAGCGATTAAATCATACTTCAATGAGAGGAACAAGGCTAGTTTATCCCAACCACAAGTCATTTTAGAAATACAATGCGATGAAAGTGATCCTAACATGCTTTTGGAGAACTCTGGAATTTGGAATGAGGAGTTGGATTCCATTAATGAGCATACAGTTCAAATTTTCGATGAGTCGATCTTAATGACTGTTCAAAAGAATGGTGAAGAGACATGGGTTTCTTTCAAATACAATGATGATAACACACTTCACTCACATGACACACTCGAGTTCAATGATAAGGAAGAGGTTAGTCTATGTGAACCTTAACCCAATTTGGGAATAAAATGTGAGGAAAGCGATCCTATTCGAAGTGTACACTGCACGAAATTAGATGATGATGCGTATTGGGATGATGATCATGAACGTGCGACCCAAATTCTCCATGAATCAATCTCAAGTTTAGTTTAGGTCAATGATCAAGACGTACACGAAGTGGTCAGTTATAATGAGTTACTCCCCTCACCTGAAATGTCTGATTTGAAGGTGAAAGATGAGCCCCTTACAACCGACCCTTCTAACTCTTGTGAAATATGTTTGGACTACTCCTCTGAATCGAATGATGATGTAATTCGGGAGAAGGACGAACTGCTTACTATGACCCGGGAATTTGAAACCACTCAGTTGAGGCCACCATCCGACCTGTACACGTTTGAAATTCAACGCCTCGATTAAGTAGTTTGAATGAACAAAGTGATCACATCGGTGCTTTCCCTATTGATTTTCAATCTGTCTATGCAGGACTGGAGCAAGAGAGCGTACATCCATCCATTTTCAAGGATGATGGATTCCTTCGGCAGATCATCAAGAGCTCCAATGTGGAAAATAAGTCACACTCAGCTGAACTTTTCAACTCTTAGAATTGCTTGGCACACTTTGCAGATTTAAACGATCCCATGTCAAAACCCCCAACAGGGGCTACCATAATGTTTGTGAGAAATCACCTTGTCCACCGTTTTGTGAGCTCATTTTAGTACAAGAGGCCAAAAGTCAGTGGGATCATAGACTCAAGTGGGCCGCACTAAAGCAAAAGGTGGGTAGCCAAATTTCTACCGTTGAAACCTCCCTGGGTCTACATTGACGTTTACATGTCATCCGCACCGTTAATAACGCCATTCCTACCGGGATGAACTGAAAATACAAATGCTAGCCTGATTCAAAACTTACAAGTACCCCAAATATTTCAACTGTGGACGTTTGATCCTCACATTTTTGGTTAACTTGAGTATTGGATCGGGCTCGTTTTTGACTTTATGTCCTAAAATGAGATTACAGAATGGATAGACAGATTGGATTTTTCACAAACATCACGGTGGACCCCACCTAGGTTCCCGGTGCCGGAACTTCCAGCGAAAGGCTTTATCCGGAAACCCGCGTCCGAGGATGAGCGTGCTGACTTTGTAGACAAATGACTTCGTGTGGATGAGATCTACCCTGCTCATCACGTGGCCCACCCTGTGTTTGGACCGATGCCCAAAATTTAGGCTGACAATACTCGTGTGGGCTACAACAGGGAAACAGATGAGATGGAAAGTCCTCCCACCGTTAAAATGGTCTAAATTGTGTGTGGGACCTATCATGCTGTATATATACCATCCAATCCTTTCATCAGACCCGCCACACCACGATGAATGGGCTCCCCAAAATCCAAGACTTACATGGACCACACCATGTGAATTTAGAAGTCTTAGACATTTTTTTACCCTATTCCCCGCCTAAGTCATTTTTTAGGATTCATTGTGAAGATGTAGTTGTGCATCCAATGGAAGGGGTATATCCGATGCATATCTGTCACACGAAGTCGTCAGTGTGGTGGGACTCGATTTCGGTAGCGATCCATCGTTGGTGCTGTGGGACCCACCATGATGTATGTGTTTTATCCATGCAGTCTATCCATTTTGAGAAATCATTTTCACAGATCGGATATGGCTCGAAAACTAACGGATTAGATTTTCCAGGTGTGACGCGTCTCATTGGTAAAAAATGGGCGCATGTAAAGTTCACGTATAGCCACACCACGTAAACCATTTCCCGGACGAGTTAGTTGATACTCTGCCGGAATGTGTTGATGATACGCATGCACTTTAAATTGTGCATTTGACAGAAGCATAAATGAAAACAAGCTGTTGAAATCATGTAAATTGCTATAAATAGCGTACAAACTAAAACTAAATTTAGTTTAGTGATTTTAATATCAGAATTAAAAATTCTCATTAAGTATAAACTGTTGGTTTCTTTGATCCTGACTGTGGATTAAATATCAATTAATCAAACAATTAAAAAAGTTTTTAAAACAACTATATTCAGTCTATTAACCATTTAGAGAAATGCCCACTATAAACAGTCTAATTTGAATTTTTAATCAGTGCATGTGTATCATCAATCACAAACAGCCAGAGTATAAAATTCAAAGCTTTCCTCATCCAAAATTCATGAGAAAATGACCACTGTAGACAAAACCTTTTACCCAGCGGTTTTTATCGCGGAATACAAACTTAAGTTACCAACTTAGACTAGCACGTGCGGACAGCGACTTTGAGGACGAAACTACCCCTCCTTTTTACTGCCGTTGCTTTTCCTCTCCCTCACTTCTCTCGCTCCATTTTTTAAAAAAACAAGGACAAAAACTCCACCGCTACATCTGTTGCTTGGATCGCACCACGCTCTAGCTGGATCCCACCCTCTCTATTCATCAATATTAGGGGTGTACACGAACCGAGCTAGGTCGGTTAGCTCGCTCGACTCGAGTTGAAAAAGCTTGATTCAACTCGGTTCAAAGCTAAGTTCAAGCTGAGTTGAGCTGATTTTTTGAGCTTGAAAATGAGTTCGAGCAAGCCTCAGCTCGACTCAACTTGGACAGAATCCAGCTCGAATCGGACCAGTTTAGTGAATCGGTTACTCTGCCATTGATGTTGCTCACCAATTGTCTGATAAAATGACTCAACGAAACGTGGCCGTTGGCAAGGAAAGTATGTACATGAAACACAAATCTTTTTTCTCTTTGTTTTTCTTGGTTTTTATGTTGCTTAGAAGGTATTTGATAAAATACCTATAAAACAATTGCATTTGTTTATAAAATAGTGGGATTTTGAAGTTGCAACTCAGGTGTTTGTGAAATTGCCTCAATGGCGAACTCGGCTCGAGCTGCTGACTAAACCAAGTTGAGATGGCCAGTCAGGCTCAAGGACCGAGCCTAGCCGAGTTCGAGCTGAGGTCAACCAGTGGCCGATCCAAGTCGACATGAGGCCAGCTTTACTCGGTTTGACTCGATGTACACCCCTAATCAACATTATCTCGTTTTTCCTGAAAATGTTCCCTCCACGGAAGACAATACGCATGACAGGTATGATATACATTTACCTAAACGACGTAAATTTTTTGTGGGCCATTGAAATGCCGAATGAAGCTCCCATCTTGGTTTTCGGTTCATCCATGCGAAAATCATCCTATGAACATGATGGATTACAAGTAAAACATCATTGTAGGGGCATAACAAGGTTTCCACGGTGGAAACAATATTTCATGTGGTGTGATCCACTTGATATTTCAATATGCCACCATTTTGGGCTGAAACCCTTGCTTTAGATGGAAAAATGGATGAACTTCATGGATAGTCCACATACATTCAAGGTGGGCCCAACTCAATATTTTTAATTTTTTAATTTTTTTAATATTTTACTTTTAATTTTTAAAAAAAAGTTTTTTTTAGGTTAGCTTGTTAGTACACACCCATGTCAATACACACACTCCATGTTAGCCACCCCCGCTAGGAATCGATACCAGGACCTTAAGTGTTGACATGAGGTATCTCTACTCAGTCTGCCAATTGAGCTATGGATCTGGGTGTGCCAAACTTAGTTAATTCAGCACTATAAGTGCGTACTGAAAATTTTATGAACCGCTCGGTCAATTTCATTAATTGCTCAATCAAATTCATCGAAGAGAATTTCATGTAAATCTCGATCAATTTCATTAACTGATCGGTCAAATTCAACAAAGCAAATTGTTAGGCTAGGTCAATTACATTTAAAGTTCATTCCAATTCATGTTAGTCTCACCTAATTTCAAGCTTGCCTCGCTCAAATTGATGTTTTCCTTGCTCAATTTCTCGGTTGCTTCGTTGAATTTTTTTCATTGCCTTGCTCAACTTGTAGGTTACCTCGTTCAATTTCTACGTTCCCTTGCTCAATCCTCACTCCAATTTATACGTTGCCTCGCTCGCCTCGCTCAATTTCTAGCTTCCCTCGCTTAATTCTTAAGTTGTCTCGCTCCAATTTCGATGTTCCCTCACTCAAATCCTAGGTTGCCTCGCTCAATTTCTAGCTTCTTCTCTCAATTCGTAGGTTGCCTCTCTCAATTTCTAGGTTCCCTCGCACAATTTGTAGCTTCCCTCACCTCGCTCAAATCCTAGGTTGCCTTTTACAGTGTGGTCCACTTGATATTAGATCTATCTTATTTTTCGTCCCAAGCCTTAATATGAGCTCGTAAAATATATGGACAGTTTGGATATAACACATACATCATGATGGGACCCACAAAAGTAGCATAGCAAAAAAATAAAATAAAATTCAGTTTGCCCCGTTCAATATCTAGTTTGCCCCGCTCAATTTCCAGTTTGCCAGCTCAATTTTAATTTTCAGTTTGCCCTGCTCAATTTTCAGTTTGCCCGCTCAATTTCAATATCCAGTTTACCCCGCTCAATTTCTAGTTTGCCCCGCTCAAATTCCAGTTTTCCCCGCTCAATTGAGCGTTTACCCCACTCAATTTCCAGTTTGCCCTGCTCAATTTCCAGTTTGCCCCGCTCAATTTCCAGTTTACCCCACTCAATTGAGCGTTTACCCCGCTAAATTTTCAGTTTGCCCCCTCAATTTCCAGTTTACCCTGCTCAATTTCCAGTTTGCCCCGCTCAATTTGCCCTGCTGAATTTCCAGTTTACCCCGCTCAATTTCCAGTTTGCCACGCTTAATTTTCAGTTTGCCCCGCTCAATTTTTAGTTTTCCCCACTCAATTTTCAATTTGCCACGCTCAATTTTCAGTTTGCCCCGCTCAATTTTCAGTTTGCCCTGCTCAATTTCCAGTTTGCCCCGCTCAATTTTCAGTTTTCCCCGCTCAATTTTCGTTTACGCCGCTCAATTTTCAGTTTATCCCGCTCAATTTCTAGTTTGCCCCACTCAATTTCCAGTTTACCCCGCTCAATTTCCAGTTTGCCCCGCTCAAACTGAAATTTCTTTTTCTTTTGTGGGTCCCATCATGATGTATGTGTTATATCCAAACCATTCATATATGAGCGGGGTAAACTGGAAATTGAGCGGGGCAAACTGAAAATTGAGCGGGGCAAACTGAAAATTTGGTTATATGTTTTGGTTTATGTTTAAGTTAAGGTTTAGGTTTAGGTTTAGGTTATAGGTTCAGGTTATAGGTTCTAGGTTATGGATTAAAGCTTTAGGGAATTGAGAATAGGTTAAGGTTTAGGTTTAGGGAATTGGGTTCAGGTTTGAGATTGGGTTTAGTTTAGGTTTTCAAGTTTAGGTTTAGGTTAAGGAGTTGAGATTAGGATTAGGTGTAGGTTTAGGTTTAAGGATTTGAGAATACATTTAGGTTTTAGGTTTAGGTTTAGGTTTTAGGTTTAGGTTAAAGTTATAGGTTTAGGTTAGGTTTAGATGTAGGTTATAGGTAATAGCTTTAGAGAATTGAGAATAGGTTAAAGTTTAGGTTTAGGAAATCAGGTTCGGGTTCGGGATAATCCCTAAAAAATAAAAAATAAAAAATAAAAAATAAAAAATAAAAAATAAAAAAAGTGCATTGCATTGACCCGGTCGACCCCAACTCGCTGGCTTCTTTTTCGTTTTTTTTTTTTTCCTTTTCCCTGTTGTAATCCCCGCTGGGATTTAAGTTTAGGTTATAGGTTTAGGATAAGGTTTAGGTTTAGGTTTAGGTTATAGGTTTTGGTTTTGGTTTAGGTTATAGGTTATAGGTTTAGGATAAGGTTTAGGTTTAGGTTTAGGTTATAGGTTTTGGGATTTGAAAATGGGTTCGAGTTTATGTTATAGGTTTGGGTTTCAGTTTAGGTTATAGGTTTTGAGATTTGAGAATGGGTTTGGGTTTAGGTTATAGGTTTTGGTTTTGGTTTAGGTTATAGGTTTTGGTCTAGGTTATAGGTTATAGGTTTAGGATAAGGTTTAGGTTTAGTTTTAGGTTATAGGTTTTGGGATTTGAGAATGGGTTCGGGTTAGGTTATAGGTTTTGGTTTTGGTTTAGGTTATAGGTTTTGGGATTTGGGAATAGTTTTAGGTTATAAGTATAGGTTTAGGTTAGGTTATAGGTTTTGGGATTTGAGAATGGGTTCGGGTTTAGGTTATAGGTTTTAGTTTAGGTTATAGGTTATGGGATTTGAGAATGGATTTGGGTTTAGGTTATAGGTTTTGGTTTTGGTTTAGGTTTAGGTTTGGGTTTGAGTTTTGGGATTTGAGAATGGGTTCGGGTTTAGGTTATAGGTTTTGGAATTTAAGAATGGGTTCAGATTTAGGTTATAGGTTTTAGTTTTGGTTTAGGTTATAGGTTTTGGAATTTGAGAATGGGTTCGGGTTTATGTTATAGGTTTGGTTTTGGTTTAGGTTATAGGTTTTGGGATTTGAGAATGGGTTCGGGTTTAGGTTATAGGTTTTGGTTTAGGTTATAGGTTCTGGGATTTGAGAATGGATTTGGGTTTAGGTTATAGGTTTTGGTTATAGGTTTAGGTTTAGGTTTGGGTTTGAGTTTTGGGATTTGAGAATGGGTTCGGGTTTAGGTTACAGGTTTTGGAATTTAAGAATGAGTTTGGGTTTAGGTTATAGGTTTTAGTTTTGGTTTAGGTTATAGGTTTTGGGATTTAAGAATGGGTTCGGGTTTATGTTATAGGTTTGGTTTTGGTTTAGGTTATAGGTTTTGGGATTTGAGAATGGGTTCGGGTTTATGTTATAGGTTTGGTTTTGGTTTAGGTTATAGGTTTTGGGATTTGAGAATGGGTTCGGGTTTATGTTATAGGTTTGGGTTTCAGTTTAGGTGATAGGTTTGGGGATTTGAGAATGGGCTTGGGTTTAGGTTATAGGTTTTGGTTTTGGTTTAGGTTATAGGTTTTGGTCTAGGTTATAGGTTATAGGTTTAGAATAAGGTTTAGGTTTAGGTTTAGGTTATAGGTTATAGGTTTAGGATAAGGTTTAGGTTTAGGTTATAGATTTTGGGATTTGATAATGGGTTCGGGTTAGGTTATAGGTTTTGGTTTTGGTTTAGGTTATTGGTTTTGGGATTTGAGAATGGGTTCTTGGGCTTCATGCACTCATTTATAGCCTGATTCATCAACTCATTTGTGTAACTGATTGACTTTTCCTTATTGCAATAGATCTTAGACTTTTGTAACTAATGCACATGCTTGTGAAGTGATTCATTGACTTGTTCTGTGATTGCAGTGATGGATTGTAGGTTTTTGTGAAGTGATGCACATTAATGGTTTTTTTTTCAAATCAATGGTTACTTTTCTTTCTTACACTCATTTGTAAATTGATTCATGGACTCATGTGAACTGGATTGTATCATGTGATTGCATCAGATCCTAATCTAATTTGTCAACTGATTCATAGACTAAACTCCAGACAAATCTGTGAACTGGAACTCATTTGTGAACTGAACTTGAACTGGAATGCGGACTGTAGCTTGAACTGAACATTTTGTTGAAGTCCATACCATTGGAATTTCAGGTGGATGTTGCATGTGGGAGGATTGAAACTGTATATTTCAGATTCAAGCATCTGGTACGTCTCTTATCAAGAATGCACATGTATAGTTATCATTGTGGTTATAGTTATTCATTATTTGACAGGTTTTCAGGTGAGATGAACGAGTTTCAAAAGAAAACAGTTTGTGATTTTGAGAAGCGATTCCCAATGCCATTTTATGTTTAAATGCATATTTCAGATTTAAACATCTGGTACGTCTCTTGACTCAAGAATGCACATGACTGGAGTGGTCTGACCATTTGGACAGGCCGTGTTTATTATTTGCTCAAAATTGATGGAACAGACCCGGATGTGCGTCGGAGCTATCCGGAAGAGCGGGGGTCCCTGAAAGGTGAGAACCGCTGTTATGACCATGATGAAGCTATCCATTTCCTATGGACAACATTGAAAGGGCCTGACCATTTGGACAGGACGTGTTTATGTATTTGCTCAAAATTAATGGAGCAGACCCGGATGTGCGTCGGAGCTATCCGGAAGAGCGGGGGTCCCTGGAAGGTAGGAACCGCTGTTATGACCATGATGAAGTTGTCCATTTCCTATGGACAGCATTGGAAGGGCCTGGCCATTTGGACAGGCTGTGTTTATGTATTTGCTCGAAATTAATGGAGCAGAGCCGGATGTGCGTCGGAGCTATCCGGAAGAGCGGGGGTCCCTCGAAGGTGGAAACCGCTGTTATGACCATAATGAAGCCATCCATTTACTATGGACGGCATTGGAAGGGCCTGGCCATTTGGACAGGCCATGTTTATATTTGTATTTACAGGTACCATACCCTTAACCTAAACCCGAACCGATTCTCAGACCCAAAAACCTATAACCAAAACCAAAACAAAAACCAAAACCTATAACCTAAACCCAAAACCTATAAACCTAAACTAAAACCAAAACCTATGACCTAAACCCGAACCCATTCTCAAATCCCAAAACCTATCACCTAAATTAAAATCATAACCAAAACCTATAACCTAAACCCGAATCCATTCTCAAATCCTAAAACCTAAAACATAAACTTAAACCTTATCCTAAACCTATAACCTATAACCTAAACCAAAACCATAATCAAAACCTATAACCTAAACCCGAACCCATTCTCAAATCCTAAAACCTATAACCTAAACCAAAACGACAACCAAAACCTATAACCTAAACCCGAACCCATTCTCAAATCCAAAAACCTATAACATAAACCTAAACCTTATCCTAAACCTATAACCTATAACCTAAACCAAAACCTATAACCTAAACCAAAACCAAAACCAAAACCTAAGACCTTAACTCGACCCATTCTCCAATCCCAAAACCTATAACCTAAACCGAAACCAAAACCTATGACCTAGACCTAAACCCAAACCCATTCTCAAATCCCAAAACCTAAGACCTAAACCCGAACCCATTCTCAAATCCCAAAACCTATAACCTAAACCAAAACCAAAACCTATGACCTAAACCCGAACCCATTCTTAAATCCCAAAACCTATAACCTAAACCTAAACCTAAACCTATAACCTAAACCCGAACCCATTCTAAAATCCAAAACCTATAACCTAAACCGAAACCAAAACCAAAACCTATAACCTAAACCTGAACTGATTCTCAAATCCTAAAACCTATAACCTAAACCAAAACTATAACCAAAACCTATAACCTAAACCCGAACCCATTTTCAAATCCTAAAACCTATAACCTAAACCAAAACCATAACCAAAACTTATAACCTAAACCCGAACCCATTCTCAAATATTCCAAAAACCTATAACCTAAACCTAAAACCTTATCCTAAACCTCTAACCTATAACCTAAACCAAATCCTATAACCAAAACTAAAACCAAAACCAAAACCAAAACCTAAGACCTAAACCTGAACCCATTCTCCAATCCCAAAACCTATAACCTAAACCGAAACCAAAACCTATGACCTAAACCCGAACCCATTCTCAAATCCCAAAACCTATAACCTAAACCAAAACCAAAACCTATGACCTAAACCCGAACCCATTCTCAAATCCCAAAACCTATAACCTAAACCTAAACCTAAACCTATAACTAAACCCGAACCCATTCTAAAATCCCAAAAGCTATAACCTAAACCAAAACCAAAACCAAAACCTATAACCTAAACCCGAACCGATTCTCAAATCCTAAAACCTGTAACTTAAACCAAAACCATAACCAAAACCTATAACCTAAACCCGAACCCATTCTCAAATCCAAAAACCTATAACCTAAACTTAAACCTTATCCTAAACCTATAACCTATAACCTAAACCAAAACCTATAACCTAAACCAAAACCAAACCCAAAACCTAAGACCTAAACCCGAACCGATTCTCAAATCCTAAAACCTATAACCTAAACCAAAACCAAAACCAAAACCTATAACCTAAACCTAAACCTTATCATAAACTTATAACCTATAACCTAAACCAAAACCTATAACCTAAACCAAAATCATAACCAAAACCATAACCAAAACCTGTAACCTAAACCCGAACCCATTATCAAATATTCCAAAAACCTATAACCTAAACCTCTAACCTATAACTTAAACCAAAACTTATAATCAAAACCAAAACCAAAACCAAAACTTAAGACCTAAACCCGAACCCATTCTCAAATCCTAAAACCTATAACCATAACCAAAACCATAACCAAAACCTATAACCTAAACCCGAACCCATTCTCAAATATTCCAAAAACCTATAACCTAAATATAAAACCTTATCCTAAACCTCTAACCTATAACCTAAACCAAAACCTAAACCAAAACCAAAACCTAAGACCTAAACCCGAACCCATTCTCCAATCCCAAAACCTATAACCTAAACCGAAACCAAAACCTATGACCTAAACCTGAACCCATTCTCAAATCCTAAAACCTATGACCTAAACCGAAACCAAAACCTATGACCTAAACCTGAACCCATTCTCAAATCCTAAAACCTATGACCTAAACCCGAACCCATTCTCAAATTCAAAACCTATAACCTAAACCAAAACTAAAATCAAAATCAAAACCTATAACCTAAACCCGAACCGATTCTCCAGTCCTAAAACCTATAACCTAAACCAAAACCAAAACCAAAACCAAAACCAAAACCTAAGACCTAAACCTGAACCCATTCTCCAATCCCAAAACCTATAACCTAAACCGAAACCAAAACCTATGACCTAAACCCGAACCCATTCTCAAATCCCAAAACCTATGACCTAAACCCGAACCCATTCTCAAATCCAAAACCTATAACCTAAACCAAAACTAAAACCAAAACCCGAATCGATTCTCAAGTCCTAAAACCTATAACCAAAACCAAAACCAAAACCTAAGACCTAAACCCAAACCCATTCTCCAATCCCAAAACCTATAACCTAATCCAAAACCTTATCCTAAACATATAACCTATAACCTAAACCAAACCAAAACCTATGACCTAAACCCGAACCCATTCTCAAATCCCAAAACCCAAACCCAAACCTAAACCTAAACCTAAAACCTAAACCAAAACTAAAACCTATAACTTAAACTCGACCCATTCTCAAATCCCAAAACCTATAACCTAAACCAAAACTAAAACCTATAACCTAAACCTGAACCCATTCTCAAATTTCAAAACCTGTAACCTAAACCCGGACCCATTCTCAAATCCCAAAACTTAAACCCGAACCTAAACCTAAACCTAAAACCTAAACCTAAACCTATAACCTAAACTCAAATCCCTAAACCAAAACCTATAACCTAAACCCGAATCCATTCTCAAATCCCAAAACCTATAACCTAAACCAAAACCTATAACCTAAACCCGAACCCATTCTCAAATCCCAAAACCTATAACCTAACCTAAACCTATACTAATAACCTAAAACTATTCCCAAATCCCAAAACCTATAACCTTATCATAAACCTATAACCTAAACCTAAACCTATAACCTATAACCTTAACCAAAACCTATAACCTTAACCAAAACCTATAACCAAAATCAAAATCAAAACCTACAACCTAAATCCGAACCCATTCTCAAATGCCAAAACCTATAACCTAAACCAAAACCAAAACCTATAACCTAAACCCGAACCCATTCTCAAATCTCAAAACCCAAACCCAAACTTAAACCTAAACCTAAAACCTAAACCAAAACCTATAACCAAAACCAAAACTAAAACCTATAACCTAAATCCGAACCCATTCTAAAATCCCAAAACCCAAAAATCAGTAGGGATTACAACAGGGAAAAGAAAAAAAAAATGAAAAAGAAGCCAGCGAGTTGGGGTCGACCGGTCAACCCGGCCGACTCGCCTATCGCTACGGATTATAACCGTAGCCATAACTATAATGCTCTGCACATTTATTTATTTATTTATTTTTTATTTTTTACTTGGAGAACTTTATTGTACCTACATTTTTCTTTAATACATGTTTATATAAATATGTGTGTGTGTGTGTGTGTGTGTATATAAATATAAATTTTTCTTCTTTTTTTTTTTCATTTCTTTCTTTATTCATTTAACAAGAATATCTTCTAAACTAAAATTAGTTACTTGACGTACCACATATGATTTTGGGGTAGGAGAAGCTATTTTAGCCAACCAACCTAGTTATTTTTCAAGATTCCATCAAGTCGATGGTCGAAAATACATTTCATTCACTTCACGGTCAATTTCAATCACTTCATGGTCAAACTAGAAATTGAGCGAGGAAAATATGAAATTGAGTGAGTAAATTGAAAATTGAGCAGGACAAGGCATGAATTGAGTGAGGGAAGCTAGAAATTAAGCGAGGTTTAGGCTACGTTGAAATTGAGCGAGGTTCCCTTACTCAAATCCTAAGTTGCCTCGCTGAATTTCTACGTTGCATCGCTCAATTGCTAGGTTGCCTCGCTCAATTCCTATGTTCCTTCGCTCAATTTATATATTGCGTCACTGGATTTCTATCTTCCCTCGCACAAAAGCAACATAACAAAAATAAAATAAAATTCAGTTTGCCCCGCTCAATTTCTAGTTAAACTGGAAATTGAGCGGGGTAAACTGAATTTTATTTTTTTTTGCTTTTGTAGGTCCCATCATGATGTATGTCTTATATCCAAACCGTCCATATATGAGCGGGGCAAACTGAAAATTGAGCGAGGCAAACTGAAAATTGAGCGGGGCAAACATGAAATTGACCCCACTGTCAATATCTAGTTTTTCCACCTTTTATTTCAGGACATTCATGTTTGCCCAGCTCAATTTTCAGTTTGCCCGCTCAATTTCTAGTTTGCCCCGCTTAATTTTCAGTTTGCCCCGCTCAATTTCTAGTTTTCCCCGCTCATATATGGACGGTTAGGATATAACACATACATCATGATGGGACCCACAAAAGTAAAAAAAAAAAAATCAGTTTGTCCTACTTAATTTCTAGTTTGCCTCGCTCAATTTCTAGTTTGCTTCGCTCAATTTGAAAATTGAACGGGGCAAACTGGAAATTGAGCGGGGCAAACTGAAAATTAAGCGGGGCAAACTCGAAATTGAGCGGGGCAAACTGAAAATTGAGCGGGACAAACATGAAATTGACCAAAACCTATAACCTAAACTAAAACTAAAACCTATGACCTAAACCCGAACCCATTCTCAAACCCCAAAACCTATAACTTAAACCTAAACCTAAACCTTATCCTAAACCTATAACTTATAACATAAACCAAATCCAGAACCTATAACCTAAACCCGAACCCATTATTAAACTCCAAAACCTATAACCTAAACCTAACCTTAACCTAAACATAAACCTATAACCTATAACCTTAACCAAAACCTATAACCTAAACCAATACCAAAACCTATAACCTGAACCTGAACCCATTCTCAAATCCCAAAACCTATAACCTAAACCTAAACCTAAACCTTATCCTAAACCTATAACCTATAACCTAAACCAAAACCAAAACCTATAACCTAAACCCGAACCCATTATCAAATCCCAAAACCTATAACCTAAACCTAACCTTAACCTAAACCTAAACCTATAACCTATAACCTTAACCAAAACCTATAACCTAAACTAATACCAAAACCTATAACCTAAACCCGAACCCATTCTCAAATCCGAAAACCTATAACCTAAACCCAAAACCTAAACCTTATCCTAAACCTATAACCTATAACCAAAATCAAAACTAAAACCTATAACCTAAACCCGAACCCATTATCAAATCTCAAAACCTATAACCTAAACCTAACCTTAACCTAAACTTAAACCTATAACCTATAGCCTTAACCAAAACCTATACCCTAAACCCGAACCCATTCTCAAATCCCAAAACCTATAACCTATAACTTAAACCAAAACCAAAACTTATAACCTAAACCCGAACCCATTATCAAATTCCAAAACCTATAACCTAAACCTAACCTTAACCTAAACTTAAACTTATAACCTATAACCTTAACCAAAACCTATAACCTAAACCAATACCAAAACCTATAACCTAAACCCGAACCCATTCTCAAATCCCAAAACCAATACCAAAACCTATAACCTAAACGAAAACCAAAACCTATAACCTTAACCCAAACCCATTCTCAAATCCCAAAACCTTAACCTATAACCTAACCTAAACCTATAGTTATAACCTAAAACTATTCTCAAATCCCAAAGCCTATAACCTAAACCTAAACTTAAACATAAACCCGAACCCATTATTAAATCTCAAAGCCTATAACCTAAACCAAAACCAAAACCTATAACCTAAACCCGAACCCATTCTCAAATCCAAAAACCTATAACATAAACCTAAACCTTAACATAAACCTATAACCTATAACCTATAACCTAAACCAAAACCTATAACCTAAACCTAAACTAAAACCTATAACCTAAACCAAAACCCATTATTAAATCTCAAAACCTATAACCTAAACCAAAACCTATAACCTAAACCCGAACCCATTCTTAAATCTAAAAACCTATAACCTAAACCTAAACCTTAACATAAACCTATAACCTAAACCAAAACCTATAACCTAAACCTAAATCAAAACCTATAGCCTAAACCAAAACCAAAACCTATAACCTAAACCGGAACCTATTATCAAATCCCAAAATTGAGCGAAGGAACCTAGGAATTGAGCGAGACAACCTAGCAATTGAGTGATGCAACGTAGAAATTCAACGAGGCAACTTAGGATTTGAGCGAGGTTCCCTCGCTCAATTTCAACGTAGCATAAACCTCGCTCAATTTCTAGGTTCCCTCGCTCAATTTCTAGC
The DNA here is from genome assembly GCA_037074715.1 of Magnolia kwangsiensis. Taxonomy (NCBI): domain Eukaryota; kingdom Viridiplantae; phylum Streptophyta; class Magnoliopsida; order Magnoliales; family Magnoliaceae; genus Magnolia; species Magnolia kwangsiensis. Next base: position 88,639,672 of record CM073586.1, read on the forward strand.
TTTCCTCGCTCAAATCCTAAGTTGTCTCGCTCAATTTCTAGATTCCCTCACTGAACTCCTATGTTACCTCGCTCAATTTCTAGCTTTCCTCACTCAATTCATACCTTGTCCTCCTCAATTTTCAATTTACTTACTCAATTTCATATTTGCCTCGCTCAATTTTTAGTTTGACCATGAAGTGATTGAAATTGATCGTGAAGTGAATGAAATGTATTTTTGACCATTGACCTGATGAAATCTTGGAAAATAACTAGGTTGGTTGGCTAAAATAGCTTCTCCTACCCCAAAATCATATGTGGTACGTCAAGTAACTAATTTTAGTTTAGAAGATATTCTTGTTAAATGAATAAAGAAAGAAATGAAAAAAAAAAAAGAAGAAAAATTTATATATATATATATATATATATAGACACACACACACACACACACACACACACACACACATATTTATATAAACATGTATTAAAGAAAAATGTAGGTACAATAAAGTTCTCCATGCAAAAAATAAAAATAAAAAAGAAAAAAGAAAAAAGAAAAAAAAGTGCATAGCATTGTTGTTATGGCTACGGATTATGGCTACGGTTGTAATCCGTAGCCATAGGCTAGTCGTTCAAATTTCTTTTTTTTTTTAATTTTCACAGTTGTAATTCCCACTGATTTTTGTGGGTCCCATTATGAGGTGTATGTTATATCCAAACCGTCCATCTATTCGGTGAACTTGTATTAACACTTGAGATGAAAAATAAGACAGATCTAGCTATCAAGTGGACCACACAGTAAAAGGTAATGGGGAATTGAATGTCTACCATTGAAACTCTTTTAGGGGTTGCAGAAGTTTTGGTAATAATGGAATTTGTTTTTCCTCTTCATCCAGGCCTTTGTGACCTTATGAATAGATTGGATGGAAAATAAATGTTACGATGGGCCTTACAAAAATTTTTAACGGTGAAAGTCAATTTTCCCGCTGCTCTTTGTGGTGTGGTCCATTGATTTATGGATATGATTTATTTTTTTTTGGATAATGCTCCGAAATGATTTTGAAATATGGATGAACGTTGTGGATATGATAAATACAGAGCTGTGGGGCCATGTAACTTTGATCTTTCCTAAGCCGTTCGTACAACTCTCAGTTGGAGGAGCGTCAGCTCTCGTCTTCGCAGTGAAAAGGAGGGGTAGTTTCGTCCTCAAAGTCGCTGTTCGCACGTGCTAGTCTAAGTTGGTAACTTAAGTTTGTATTCCGCGATAAAAACCGTTGGGTAAAAGCTTTTGTCTACAGTAGTCATTTTCTCAGAATTCATTTTCCAATTACCAATTCCTAAAAAGATTCTCAATTCTCCATTGCCTTTTAGATATCTAATCTAAGCCCATTCCGATTGGAAAATGATCTTGAAGTTTTAACATGGACCTTGCCCTCGGGCCTAATACTCTAGCCCAAGAGGCCAATACCGGTGTTGCCTCAACCATGGGGCCCACCTTGATGTATTTGTTGCATATCTACACTAGCCATAAGTTTTTGCAACTTATTTTAGTATAATGTTTCAAAACTGGAGCAGATCAATTCTCAAGTAAACCACATAGTGGGATTGAATGCCCATTGTTAAAATCTTATCGGGATTACAAAAGTTTTGGATCAAGTATATTTATATTTTTCCTTTGAAAAGGTCTATATAACTTTATGAACATGTTGTTTGGAAAATAAATATCACAATAAGCCTCAGGAAGTTTTTAATGGTGAGTTTTCAATGACTACTGTTGCTGTGGTGTGGTCGACTTGAGATTTCGAATTTGCTTCATTTTTTTAAACATACTCTAAAATGAACTGGAAATATTGGTGCATTGGGCTGATATACAACACAGACATCAGGGTAGGCCCAATAGTCAGGAAACAACCACTAACGGGTAATATTACCTGACTCACACCTAATCGTATACGCAAGAAACCTGAGGCTGATGATTGATGACCATGTAGCCTGGGGTCTAGCAATTTGATCGTTTATTTGAATTACACATGTGCTACGTGTACAATTTGTGAATGCATGCTGATAAAGATCCATCTTTGGGACGGATGGGGGTTGCAAAGCCTCTCATAGGAACATTCTGCGACACGGGAAGCTAGGTGAGGCCCACCACGATATTTGTAAAAATTTCTACCTCGTCCATACATTTTGTCGGATCACGTTAAGATTTGAGCCCAAAAAATGAAGCAGATGAAAAAGTGGGTAGGAAAATACCGTTAAAACCTCATTGGGTCACCGTAACGTTTATATGCCATCTATTCCGTTTATAAGGTCATTCTTACTAAGTTGACTAAGCTTCCTTTCGCAGAAATTTCGTACGAAAGGCTGTGGCAGGTAATCTGGGACGCTGGTGCAAATAAGAACCTATACGGATCCCGTGGTTGTGTGTGACAGATTGACATCCACTCCGTCTATCACTCGCCCCAGCTAATGTCAGGACGTGAGCCCAAAAATAAGGCCTATCCCAAACTCAGGTGGGCCACACCATGGGGAGAGGTGAGGATGGAGATACCTACCATTGAAACCTTAATGGGTCCTTCTCAAGTTTTGGATCAGGCCGATATTTGGCTTTTACCTTCATCTGGTGCAACTCAACTTATGAACGGGATAGATGGCATGCTACCGCGCCAGGTCCCACTAAAGTAATCCAACGCCAGCTCAAAAATGGATCGAGCCATGCACGGGCAAAGTTAATAAGTCCAAGCCCAAACCGACACGAGCTTGACCCAAAAACTCAATGAGTGGGGCTGCTAATGCGCTAGTTTTGAGCTACGAGCTGTCTTAGCCCAGCCCGTAAAGTAAATTTTAGGACCATGACGGAGAAAAGGCCTGAACCCAACTCTTTTTGTACTTCCTCTCACATGTGTCAAAATGGAACATGTGTGAGATCTAAGTGTAAGATTCCTTTGATCAAAAGTAACTTGGCTCCTTTCATTAGGTGGGC